>CM052061.1:23583024-25983024 GCA_028476895.1 Tetranychus truncatus
ATAATGTTTGACATTTACTAATGAAATGAGAAAATGTAATTGGAAATCGGAACATGAAGTTTTAATCAAAATAGATTGTTAAATAATTCATTAACATGACCAACAGTTTTGAATTTACATTTCTGCTGAATGTACGATAAAATTTAGTCCAAAATCTTTCGCTGTTTTGCGCAGACGAAACTGTTTAGATTTCAAACTCTTTTTTAAATTCAATTAACTTTGAAATTGTCGACTCTTGAACTGACAAAAGTCAGTTGTATTGTGAGTTTAATTTTCATTGGCACTTTTTTACGAACGCAGCATGCGATGCTTGAATGGGTTGAATTAAAAAGCTGCTGCTTGACCAAAATTGTGTCTGCTGCATTTGAAATGCACAAAATATGAAAGAGCACGATGAATGGAAAGATTTTGACTTTTCGTTGGCACGTTAGCGGGGTTCGCGGGCGCTAAAAATGATAGGTCAAAAAGTGTTTTGCTGTCACCAGGATTCGAACCTGGGTTGTCGCGGCCACAACGCGAAGTACTAACCACTATACTATGACAGCTTTAGATGAAAGGTTGCTGAATAAACTCAGTTTCATGATAAATAAACAAAAATTTTGATTGTGTAAAGTTTTTGCCTGCAATTCAGGCATGACAACCCAGCCGTAACATATCATTATCAGATCAATTTCAAATCAACCTGTTCTTTGATGAGGGAACTTTTTATTTTACCTTGCTTGATGCCAAACAATCGCTTTCATTGTTTGGCTTGTTTTGATTCATGAAACTGAGTTTATTCAGCAACCCTTCATCTAAAGCTGTCATAGTATAGTGGTTAGTACTTCGCGTTGTGGCCGCGACAACCCAGGTTCGAATCCTGGTGACAGCAAAACACTTTTTGACCTATCATTTTTAGCGCCCGCGAACCCCGCTAACGTGCCAACGAAAAGTCAAAATCTTTCCATTCATTGTGCTCTTTCAAATTTGTTGCAACAAATGCCAATTCGGTGCAGCAGCAGCCTTTGAATTCATTCCTCAACAGCGTTCGCTGTAAATCGCATCATCCGTACATAAACAAAGTTCTAATAAAAACTGGACTCAGATCGACCCTTGAACCTTCTGACTCTTTAAGTATATTCTAGCATACAGCACACGCCTCTGTTACCAGTAAAAATATCAAGTTTACAAATCAAAGAAACTAACGAATAATATCAAGAATTTCCTTGCTTTCAAATCGAGTCTCGATGTTCAGATTTCATTGAATTTTAGTTCCAAATTTTGCATGTTTGGAAGGCAGTCTGCGAAAAGCAATTAGTTGTGAATTGAAAAGAAACTGAATCTAAAATTCAAATGTTGATCTGATTTCCCTTTTCGTGGCAGACAAAAACATCCAAAAGAGAAACATATTGAAACCCAAGAAAACTGTGAAATAAACTAATTTTTATCTTCCTCAATTAACGATAAATATGATATGAAATAAGGAAACGGAAATGAGCAAAAGAAGAGATGTAAACCCTGAAAAAGGTTGGAAAAGAGTAGAATGAATCAAAAAAATATGTTCATTTGATTATGTTGATAGTGCTAATGATGTTAATGTGCGGTTGTGTGTTTTTGCTGCAACCAAAGGTAAGAAATAATGATGTTAATGGTGAAAATTTTTGCAAATACGGAAATGAATAAATATAATCATGAAATATCAGATATCATCATAAGTATGGAGAGAAAAAAAAGGAAAGAGAAAAAAATTTGGTTCGCTTATTTTCCATGAAACAGAATAATTGCAAGCTCATTAAATTATCATTAAATTTTTACCTTTTCCTTGGACAAATAAATGTTAAATGATAAATCTCATCATCTTTACAAACTGAAACATCATGCAATGAAATTTATTTGTTTTTTTTTCTTGTATTTCAAAATTTCCATAACATTGTATTTGAGCAAAAGCTTGATATCGAAGCTGAAACAGTTTAGATTTTGTTATTAATCGTGAAAATTAAAGTTGATTTTGTTACAAGTTGATAAGTTTTTCGAGTGGAATCACGTCAGTGATTGATATTTTTGCTGGCTAAAGCTGGGAGTTTAACTGGCTTAGTTGATACAAAAAGTCAACTTGAATGTTGATCGAAGTGAACGAGTTGATAAGAGGCTTTTGAAACTCATGAATCGATTGATAATAGGTTTGTTACACCGGAAACTGTTTCTTCCTTCAACATGGTGCAAAAAAGAGATTCTTTGGAAAAGAGATTCTTCAAGTTCTTTTTTTTTCATGATAATCTGTAAAGGAAAAAAGTGTTTGACTGTAAGAAGATGATTGAGTTCACATTGCATGGCAAAATGTATTATCTGGTCAAGTGAAAGATGAACCAAGTAATATTAATAAATGGATATAAACTGGAGACTAAGAAATGGAATGAAAGATTTGACGATTCAGAGAAAATATGATTACCATCAAGTGACAGTTATAATTATGGAGAAACAGTGTCACGATTGACAATTGATTTTCATTGAAATTCAAATGATAAATCATGGGCAACTGTATCATGTCAAAAATTTGAATAGAAAACTTGAAAAGGTGTCAGAAAAGGTTTTCGATCAAGTTTGTTTGTTTGTTTCCATTTGTGTTTTGCGAAAAACGTTTGCTTCCACAATTGATTTGATTATTTGATAATGTTGAATATTTCTTTAATTTCGAATTCAAACTTCTAGCTTGACCAGGAGTTATCCTGATGAATAGCGTCTGTCTGTCAGCTCATTGTAAAGACGTGACTTGGTGTAGTCATAGGACTGTGAAAACGTTAGATTAACCGTTGTGCTTCCATCGGTCTTTTCGCATCTTCAGACTCTTCATTGTTCAGCTACTTCACAATGAGCAGTCAGTGTGAACTAATCGTGACGTGGATGCTAATGTATGAGCACTAGACTCTATCAATGGTCCATTTCCATAAAACAAAACAGATGACGATCAAATGTCTCTATGAAATGCACTGGTATCGAGTAGTAAAAAGCCAGTTCAGTTTAATGGAAAATTAATTTTCATTGATTAATTTAAAAGCTTAACTTTTGTAATTTTTAAACAAAGAATCCTAATAAATTTGCAATTTGCAAGTTTTACCGAAATTGACACAATTTTCGCATTCATTGAAATGTCAATGTTTGAAATAACAATTGCTTTGACTGTTAAATGGTGAATTTTAATTTTCTTTAATTGCTTGCCAACTGAACCAATTGGGAAAAGAAATACTTCTTTTGAATTAACAAACATAATAATGTAACACAATGGTTGCAGCGACGCTATTTTCTTTGGTGTTAAAGAGTTAGCACATTAAATTGTTTTCGACGCGAAACAGATGAACATAGTGTTTGTAACGATGTTAGTTTACTTGCTGTTGAAAAGTTACCAAAGCTGATCGAAACAATTGAGTCTAAAATGTCGCTGAAAACAGAAATAGGTTCTAACCTTAATAAAACTAAAAAGTTTACTTTCCAACAAACAGTTGTATCTTTGAGTGTTAAATGTGCATTTGTTCACATTGCTGAGTCTACTTTGATCGTTTAGCAAACTTACAGACATTTTCGTCGTTCGTCTTCTTGGCTTACGTTCAATCAAAAGCTGGTCGCATTAGTAAAATGATCATAATTGTTTGTTTGCATTTACTAAGAATCTATTAGTCGCAAGTTCGTCTTTTCGTCTCGTATGCATTAATCATCTTATTGCATCGTGATTAATTTTAACCATTAATTGTCTGGTTGGCTCTACCTTGAAGTTGGCCAGAAGGTATTTCCAACAAACTTCACCTAATAAACATTAAATATTAAAGTAAAACCAGAAAACCTTTTGGGGTCTAAGTTTAGGTCTAAGTTTAGCTTGACCATTGAAAATTATCCCAAATGACCAAAGACTTGCAATGGATTTACTATTCTACAAAAAATTCAATTCATTAATAGATTTACCATTTGCAATGCGAATTGAATTTTGAAGTTGAATTGTTGTTGGTGAAGTTGTAACTTGAATCTTTTGTAAACTCTAACCACCAAGAAAAGTAAACCAAAATTTGAAATAAAATTTCAAAATCAAATCTTGAAACTTTCCAAATGAAATTACTTTTTCTTTCATTTTTTGCTTTCCTTCCCTTTCCTACAACCTTCTTACATTTTGTCTATTTGTTCAACTTTCCTGATGAAATATGAAGATAAAAAATGAATTTTTCACTTGAACCAAGAGATAAATTCACTTCTTTTCTGTATTCTTTTTCTTTCTCTCCTTTTGACATAAAATAACCTCGCCATTGGAGTCCATTATTTTCAGATTAGGATCTTACCTTTACTTACTTTTGTACATTTCACTGAACAACAATGAAACACACCATCATCAACACCAACAACATCATCTTGATCATATTCATCGTCATGATCATCACAATGGAAGAAGAAAAGTTTGCTATACTTTGGAATAATTCAGAAAAACTTATAGACATGATAGGAAAGTTATCAGAGCAGAACCTGAAAATGAAATTGGAAAAATGCGAAAAATTTAAAGTCAAATTTCATCTTCAATCATCACGTTACCTGAAACAGCCGAGAAAAGAAACTGAGGAAAATTTGAAAAATGGATTCAAGTCGTGAAGAAGGTTGATGCAATAAATGAGTTTCCAAATGAATCAAGCAAATGAAATGAATGGCAAAAGGTTTTTCATAAAGAAGCGGATAAAAAAGGCAAGAAAACAAAAGCAACAATGGAATGGAGAAAATGATGATTTAGATGAACTAATCGTAACGAGTTGCCATTAACTTATTATAAATTGTTCAGCCTTTCAACTCTGGATAAGCTTCAAAAGTAAACTAAACTTGAACGTAAAACAAGCGCTTGCTGTTAATATAAAAGTCAATGTTAATAGCGTTATTATTAAAAGGGAATGAAAGTGATTGGAACAAAAAGAAATGCTGAGAAAAGAAGGAAAAGCTACTTTAATATGGATTGATGTTTCTTGAACAATTTCAGGGATTTTTCCTTCTTCCATTCACACTTCAGAATTAATCAGATTGAAGCAAGAATCAAAGCTGATTGGCTTTTGTCTTTGGCAAAAAGCTTATGATAAACGGAAAGTTGAAAGACGCTGTAAAGAAGATGATAAAACAAAAGAAATGATGAAAACTTTTCAGGTTAAATTCATATTCTTGGTGAAAAGTCGGCTGATTATTCTTTATCCAAAGTTGATTGAAACTTTCTCTCATCTCTTCTCATCAAGAAATAAATTAATAGGCAAAGTAAAGGAGTTTAAGTGAACCTAAATTGATCTTCATTCTTGACTTATCCTTTTTTGGGTTCACTTTGGCTACTTTGTCTTAACATTGCTATCATCATTTTTCACTTCATATCGAAACCAAATGTTACCCAAAAGAGCAATTTACAGAGCAAATTCATTCCCTTCATCATCAACAACATCAACATCATCATCATCTTTATCCTTATTAATTCCCAGTCGCAACTTTCTTGCCTTCTTCATTCACGATTAAAGTTTAATCAATTTTAAAGCAATCCAATTGTTTTTAATGTTCAATGTTTTCCAAATGAAAAGTGTTTCGACTTGAAAATGGATTACATTTACTTTTAATGATCAACAATCAGATTTTACTGTTTAATAAATTAACCAACAATAACAATGAATTATTGCATTATCATTATTTTCATCATTATTGTTATTAACATTAAGCTCACCATTTATCAGGTTTTTTTTCATACATTTGATTATCGTTACATTTTTCGTTGTTAAACGTTTCACCAAAATTGGTGTTCAACTTAATCACAATGGAAACACTATTTTGAACAGTTTATATCATTTATCATTTCAACTTTAGGCTAATAACAAATGATAAATATGCATTTTAATGGGCAATCCAAATGGATTCAATTTGTGCTTCAACAGATTAAAACAATTGGGTAAAAGCGTTGAATGAAAATTAAACAGTAAACTGTAATCAGTTAGACAATGAAACCCATTGAATTATCGTGAATTGAAATGACGATTCATTTGTTGTTTGGGTTAAATACATAAAGATGTTGTTAAAGGAAGAAAGAGTCTCATGATGTTGACGATGAAAAGAAAAATGGTTTCCAATGAAGATGAACAAAAAGCGAATTCATCTTCTTCTTCTTTTTTTGGACAAAAATCATTAGTTGGTTCATCCTCATGGGCATTGATTCTTTGATTTACCCTGGTTCAGTCTCATTTTTCCTCTTCATCAATCTCATAAAAAGAGTTGGACGAAAGGCGAATAAGAGGATTTCTTTTTTTTGTCTCTTCTTTTCTTCTTCTTCTTCTTCTTCTGTTCTGCTTCTTTGTTAAGCTTCTTCCCATGTAATACCGATGATGAAGTAGTTTTAGTTGAGTGTTACACCATGACCATCATGTTGACAAGATGATGTAAATAGAAATGAAAGTTGGTCCAATTGTCAACCAGTTTCCGGTCAGTCATTCAATTTTTACTTGATTCATTCTTAACCAGTTCTCTTTGTTCAACTACTCGCCATCTTCAGAATAATAATGAACAGTAAATGTAAAGTTGTCAATTGGACTCATGTAATCATTACGAACCTTCAATTGATCAACAAGAAAAGAGAGAAACAAATTTACTCCAGACAAGAATTTCTGATCAAATTGAATGAAGAATGTCAACAAATTGCAATTCTTTACAATAAATGATCATTTAAATCAAAGATCATTCGTTCACACTTTGAATGTTAATTTAAATAAGAATAACAATTTTTGTCTTTGACAAGATTTACTGGCAAGTTCATTATTGATTTACCATCAAATTATCAAAGTCTATTCAAGTTCATTCCTTGAAGTTACGATTGGAAGTTATGATCACTGGTTGGTGTCTTTTTGCGTTTTAAAACTTCGGTTATTTCTTGTTGAACCAAAGTAACTTTCAATTAACTCATCATTTGGTTCATTCAATTATCCCAAACCTGGTTAAGTAACTTTTTTATAATTAATTGTAGCCTTTTCATCCAACAAATACTCATTATTGAAATGTTGATTAATGGTGATCATTGATCTCGATAATTCAATCAATTATTCGTGTCAATCTAGCAAAGCTAATTTATTTGCAATTGGCTCCATTAAGGTAGTTAATGTAAAGCAATTAGTGGAATAGTTTGTCTCAAACTGTCAATTTAAACGTAAAGATGATTTATTCATCATTTATCATTAAATTTATCATTTCATTAAGTTGACACTTCAACAGATTTAAGGGAAAATGCTTTCTGGTTAAACATCAATTTGCAATTTAACAATATTCAAAATCCATTGATTCAGTCATAAATAACTTGAATGACAAATGTTGCGACGTTTTCATCCCAACCTTTACTTGCTAAATCACAATTGCTAATGAATATTCAATAAACATTTGATATTAAGTTGAAAGTTCAATATTTGTTGCTGATTATTTGCTATTTTTAGACAAAATTGCAACTTCGATTTAAAACAATTGTACGATTTTCCTTCAACCAGAGCTTTGTTTGACCCGAGTTTTCTGGTTCTCTTGCAGTTTCAATCTTTTCTAACTTTTCTAATGATATTTGCAAAGCTTTGACTCGAGATTTGACTGTTTCTCATCGAGTAAAAGACTAACAATTTATCGATTACATTATAAGAATAGAAGGTTATTTAAAAAAGAGATTTTCAGCTTTTCGTTCTCTTCGAATTTACTCTTTTCATGTAATTGAGATTATCACAGGTCAGTGAAGTCTTGACAAAACCAATTGTTTGCTGTTTACCCAGAAAATAATTTACAGTTCAATATTGATTATGAACTAACGACAGAAATGGATTTTGAAGAAGCACAGAAAAGGATTGGAAAACAATCAAAAGTTGGTAAAGTCAATAAAATGGAGAGAAATTGAAACATTTTTCACTCCAAGTATCCGAGGATAGCTTATGAAAAGGCCAAAAGAGATTATAAAGTGAGGGAAGAAAAGGAGGAATGACGATGAATTGATTCACTTTACTGAATCTAATTGACTTTGTCATGATGATTATATCACAAGTTTTAAAGGGAAACGTTAAAAAACTAAAGGGAAAGGGAAACATCGTCAGGTAATCAGTTAATAAGCTTTGACCTTTTCCATTGAACCATTTTCATTGTTAGTTTGCTTTTTTTATTACCAGTTATTAGAGACTGCCAATTGCTAAACAAGTTATCAATTTCAAGAGCAACAATAAACTCCGAGCAAAAAGACAAGCTGAGAGGGAAAAAGAAGTTGAAAATAATGGTTGAAATTGAAAGTTTTATGAAAAAAGCGACTAAAAATAAATGTTCAATAACTCAAACCAAGCAAACCAATTGGTTAACCAATGTTGTAAAAGGTTGGTAAAGCAAAGATCGGTCTCTTCTCTCACTCTAAACTTGACCATAATGATCATTATCTCATGATGACCATCATTCTCATTGATAACTTCATTGATAATAACAATAATAGTAATCGAAGGGAGGAAAAAAAAGTGTAACACCGAACAAAAAAAAAGTGAAAAGGTTAATAAAGCTTGAAATGAGTTGGTACAATTTTGCACTTTTTTTTCATCGAATCATTTCTCTTCTTCTGTCCAGAATCTCTGGTTCTTGATTACTGTCTCACTTATCATGGTGTTAACCATTATTCTTGAAAGTTGATTATAGCTTTGATCAGCAACAATCAAGTCACTTGCATCCAATAGACGAACAATGAATCAACCCAACTCATTTCAACCTTTTCGCCTTTTCATCTTTTCTATTTTTTCCACTCTTTTCTTCAGGATAATCTTTCTTTGCTCATCGCCATGGACTAAACATGGAATCATTTGCAACTCCAAAAAGCGTTCAATTTTCAGGCAACTTTGCGTCGTTTGCTCATCGATTGTCACTTGTCTCAGTTTTCCTGGTAACAGTCAACATGTCTATTATGTAGTAAAGTTTCCGGGTAAATTCCGTTCTATTTTCACCCTGAATTTGTTCCATTCATTTTCTCTTCTTTTCTCTCTTTTCAGACTCCGTTATTAGATAAATTGTAAGATATAAAGTAGATAAAATGATGAGAAAAGGGAATCATCATCAAGTTTTCATCGTTTGTCATATGAAATTGTGTGGAAGATGAAAACCAAAAGAAGACTTTGTTATTTTCAATTGACTCTACAAAAAAAAACTACAAAAGTAAACTCAACTCTTTTTTTTCTGTTACTTTCGCCTTTTTTGGACTAAAAAAGGTCTTTTTTCATCTCTGCTTCTGGCCTTTTCATGGATCAACTTTACTCGCTATTCAACCAACTCATAATTTTCTGTCATCAATGCTTCTTTACTCTTCTTGTCGGTTTACTTTCCTCATCATCATTTGCTTCTTTTTTCTTCCTCTTTCTTGTACATTATTCATCAAATCAAACCTCAAGTTGCACTTTTTTGAGCAATTTTTTCAACCTCAACTTTTCTTCTTCTTTTCCTCTATTCTCTTTTTTTCAGCTTTCAACTGATTATACCTTTTTTTTGCAGCTCTCAATATAGACAAAAAATCTGTTTCTGATTTATTGAAACTTGAGAATGTATTGGTTTCAGGGAAGAGAAAAAAAAGTGAAAAGTTTTCGACTATTTTCTGTTTCTTCTTTTTACTTTCACTTTCCCATTTCATTTTCATTTCTCAACTCAAACAATTTCATCTTATTATTGACATTTGAGATTGAATGTCGGGCTAAACGAAAGGGAAAAGGTCAAATAAAGGGGAAAAGCCACTAATTTTGTCATCGATTAAAATTGAATTCAAAATTGAAATTTTTTCTCTTCACTCAATTTCAATTCAATTGCAAATTGAATGATATTATACGAGACCAAAAGGCACAAAAAGAAAGGTCAACAACTGTTTGTCCATTGAACACCAGCCAACATCAAACTCTCTTTGTCCACTGTCCATTGTAAACATTTCACCCAAATAATTGACCCATACTTTCCCATCAATTTGTAATGTAACTCTAAAATAAACGGTTTCATCGCTTTTCATCTCAAATTTATTCGAATCTTGCCAATTCAAATGAAAACAAATGTTAAATGACAAAATTTACAAACAAATCCAGCAAACATCAAATGACTATTGCTGAATCCAAAGTTAATATCAACTTACCTTTTAAAACAAAAACCACAAGCAGCTTCACTCTCAAGTTGATACAAACCCAAACCCAAAAATTTTCTCGACTTTGAATTAACTTAGCATTTGAATTACTGTAAAATTGATGCAAAACAATAATGATTCTCAAGGATTTTTCAAAATCAAATTTTCACTATCAAATGCATTGAATTGAACAGGCTTTTCTTCTCGATTTAATGGTTTCCTGGCTCAGTAAAGCATCTGTTTTGACTGTCAATATCTTGACCAAGAGTAAAAAATAATTTTCTGAATTCACTTTCAAATGGATAAACTCTTGAAAGTCTTGCTTTTCCAGTCAATGAAGATGGTTTAGCAAAAACCTTTCAATGTCTTAACTGGGCTTAAATTAATGTACGAAGTATCCTTACAATGTAACAAATTACTAATTGACTTAATACAATCAATTTGCTCAGCATGAAAAGCTTTCATCAACAATTATCCAATGAAAACAAGAATGCAATAACACTAAAGTTCAATATCAATAAATGGTGATTCGGTAAAAGTGGAAATTTGTTTCTTCCTTAATCATCAATTTTTTGCCTTCCATTCCAACTGTCTGTATCAACTTGCCAAATGTGAAAGTTAAAGGTGAGTAAAATTAATGAAAAATTCAGTTAAAGATGATGTCAGGAATGAAAAAGACAGGAGGAAAAAGAGAAGAAAAAAGTTGAAAAAAAAAAAGATTGAGATTTATTAAAACCCAACTGAATAAGCTGATGAATTTACACGAAAAAAGTTTTAAAAGGTTTTGCCCTTGAATCGTTGAATAAGAACTGAAAAAAAAGGTAAAATCTCTTTGAGTAAAGAAAAACCAGAAAATGGAAAGAATGGAAAGAGTTGAAGAATTACTTTAATATAATTAAATCTAGAGAAGATTGAACCTGAATTTGTTTCGCTCAGACTTTGATTCTTTCAATGTAACAACAATTTCCATGAATACAAGAAGGTGAAGTAAAATTGGAAGAAGAAGAAGGAAAACAAGAATGTTGATAGGATGATGGAAATGATGGTGAAGAAGATGAAGAACAAGATGAAGATGGAAAACTAAGTGGAAAAAAAAGTTTAGAAAATTTCTTCCTTTTTTCATCTTTTCTGTCATTCTCATGTCACTTAAAATGTCCTCAGTTCCTTTGACTTACCTTCAATGTTTCAACCTTATTCAGTTACATCCCGGTTCATTGGCAATATGCTAATATATGATTATGAAGGTAAGAATGGAATGGAGAGAAAATTTATCAAATAAAAAGAAATATTTTAAACAAAAAAAACGAGTTTATACAATTTTGTGACAAATCTATCAACTTTTACTTCTTAACTTTTTTCTTCCTTTCCTTGCATTTCAACTCACATTTTGTTTCGCAAAAATTATTCAGTTACATTTTTAGAGTTCAATTTCAAGGATTGAACTCAAATTTAAGATGAAAGTGTAAAGGGAAAGATGAATGGCGAGATGAAAATAAATAACAATAAGAGAAGCAAATTTTTGCGAAAAACATTGGTTTCAAGTGTTGCCATAAACTTGCAAGTTGAAAGACAATATTTGAATGGGAAAACAGGGGAAAATGATATTTACAAATTGCCAATAAAGTTCAATATTTGATGGGAAAATGTTATCTGTATCTTATTGGAAAGAACCTTAATCAGGATTGAATGTTTCATTATTACTTTTTCTCCTTTGAAGAGAAAAGTCTAAATTTATAATAATCACTCCCAGTTGAAAATTGAATAAACTTTTTCTCTTCTTTTGGTGAAGCAGCTTTTTCAACTTGAAAATTGAAATGATAAAGTTTGCTTTTTCAATTCCAGTTTAGAACGGAAGTTTTAGGACATTTTTTTATCCTCTAAGTTTAAAGTGAAAAAAAGAGGACAAAAGGGAATGAAATGAGATCGGAAATGAAATTTGTGAGAACAGATTTTGGAATGGAAAAGGAGGGGAAAAAAAGATTTTCTAACTCAATTAAGCTATCAGTTTAATCAACTACAAGATTCACTTTCAAGCTAATTGTGACTTTTTCAAAGTTGATGGAAAATTAAATGAACATTTTTTATTAAAATTGTAACATCTGATTGATTGAACTCAAGGAATCTGTTAGAGGTTGAAATTGATGGTGAAAAATGATAACTTGGTTTAATGGGAACATCAATTATGAAAAGTTACAAGTTTAAATGAAAGTAAAGGTTTCGATACATTTTTCAAGGAGAAAACCATTTTTTGGGTTCTTTCTGTTTCTACCTTGGAATCGGTCATTTGTTGAGATTATTAAAGTTTACCAGATTTTTGCTGCTTGTAATCAATCTAGAGCTTGTTTTGGACGTTTCTTGGTTGGTAATGTTGATGTTATTATCGTCCAAATGGCAACTTGAAATGACAAAGAAATGCTTTGAAAGTGAAGACGAAATGAAAAAAAAACTAAATAAAGCTAAATGATTAAGAATCATTTGTGTGGAAGAATCTAAAAGAAATGAAATTGAGGCTGAAAAAAATTGATTCCAGATTGTTATCGTTTTCTTGTAAGTCACTTGTTTCATGGTTCATCTGATATTGGATAACTTTTTTGTCTCAACTTAACAAATGTTCATTGTGAACAAGAAATAAACAAAGAAACTCTAGTTTCATTGGAAAGTCAAATTATCAATTTTACTTTTTAAATATTACTACTATTGATACAAATTGAAATGAACTTTTCTCATTTTTTTGGTGGTTTGTTTTTGCTTTTTTGTTGGGTTGCTTTTAACCAAAATTTATATCAAAATGAAAAATGTTTTCCTTTTTTTGAAAAATTGTTAACTCGACAATTCAACATTTATTTTACTTTCTCGTCTTTTGTTTTCTTAATGAAATCATCTTTATCATGTTATTATGAAAATCAAGAATATTATTTTCTGAATCGCTTTTCTGGTTTCATAACAACCTTTGTATTATCATCTTGAGATGCTTTTCTGGTGCCTTTTCAAGTAAAATCTTTCCATTCTTTATCCATTCTCTTGTCATTATATTTTTTACCTTTCAAGCTTATCAGTTTAACCATTATTCAATGGGAAACTTGAAATGGTCTTATCCAGTCAGGTTTACAGTCAAACCTTTCAGATTATATACAAAATATTAAAAGACCATCAAAAATATTTCGAGACATCAATTTTACTTCAAGATTATAACAAAAAAAAGGAATCCGAAAGGACTATAAAAGAGTCTAAAAGACCTGAAAAGATCTTCAAAAATTACCCAAAAGATGAAAGGCAAAGATACAAAGGTTGAAAAGTAAATGAGGTTCAAGAGTCAAAGATGATTCAATGTAAGTGATTGTAATAAAGTGTGACTTTAATGTAATTGTTGGGATATTTTTCACCTGAAAATCATTTTGATTAAGTGAACATTGAAACAATAGAGTCCAATTTTTGAGGTTGTTAAGTGATTGGCTTTGACCCAAGGTTTGACAGTTTGCAAATTGTTGCATTTAAATGTAATTTGGTTGAAACCATTTTCATTTTCGTTACTTTCCTTTTGACTTTTACTTCAAAGTCTAGCAAATTATTAATGATAATGTTGATGGATTATTTAAAGTGCTCTCAACGTTTATTGTTATGTTGCATTTTGTTTTGTATCTTAACTGGATTAATAATAAATTTGTTTGGTTTTTTCCCCTTTCATTTTGTAAAACTTGATTCATTTTGGTTTATCCATTACATTAAGTGTAATGTGTGTTCATTTTTCTCCCTCCTTTACTCATTCAAACCTCCAACTGCATTTATTATCATCTAATACACACATGTATAATGTATTTAAGATGAGTAAATTGTTGATTGAAATTTTCATTAATTATTAAACGCGTTTTAGTTGCCTTTGATTAAGTTTAAATTATTTTCGGTTAGTATTTGTTCAAGAAATAGGGTTAGCTTTGTTGTGTGAGAGATTGGGTTAAATTTGGACTGGACATTTGCATAGCTTTACGATTTAATTAGGTTTCAAATCGTTATTTAATTTTGGATTTTATTGGATTTGCTTTGCAAAAGTTGAGCATTGGATTGAATAGATGGAGCTAGCTGCTGTTTTAGGTTCTGGTTAAAGGTTTGGAAGGACATCTATTATCTGGTTTTGTTAACAAATTTGAATTAAAGTGTGGTTTTTGTTTTAATGGAAACCGTTATTTAATTGTTATGTGATTGATGTTTTTGTTTCTCTTACACTTAATTTATCTATTTCTTTTTACCGACGGCCTTACTGTCTTTAGCTGTTACACTGATTCCTGTTACCCCGCTTGTGTCTCTTAACCATGGATGGCGTAGGACTTTAGTTATGGTTGGTCTTTTATTGGCATCTGGTTCTAACATTTGTCGTATCAAATCTTTCAATTCAGTTGACAACTTTTCTTCTACCTTGGAGGAAAAATTCCAGCTCCGATTGATCTGTCGAGTTATCATTTTTGTTAAATCTGAATCATCAAAAGGAAGAATATTGTTGACCATTACATAAAGAACGACACCAAGAGACCAAATGTCGGACAGTCTTGGATTGTATGGGACACTTCGTAGTACTTCAGGTGCTACATAAGCTGCTGAGCCACAATAAGTTTCAGATAAAACTCCTCTACCTGTACGGTGATCGAAACAATCTCTTGAAAATCCGAAATCTGTTAGTTTAACATTCTTGAATTTGTCTAATAATATATTTTCTGATTTTAGATCCCGATGAGCAACATCATGGTCATGGATGTACCTTTGAAAGAGAAAATAAGTTTAGTCAAGGGGACTGGAAGAAAGATTCAAGTTAAACATGATCAAAGAAATTTACTTTAATGCCTCAGCTGCTTGTTTGAACCAAATCTTGGCCTGAGGTTCTTGTATTGCTCCATGAGCTTTGAGGTAATCCAAAATATCACCACCTTCAGCTAAATCCATAAAAATGTAAATTTTTTTATTAATCGTCATTATTTTGTGAATTGTGACAATATTTGGATGTTTTAATTTTTGTAAAGTTTGAATCTCTCTGGGTAAAAACTTGGAACGGTATTCATTTGATGTTTTAGTTAAATCAATCACTTTAACGGCTATATCTTTGCCTTTGAATTTGGCTCTGTACACTTTTGAGAAGCTACCAAAATTTATTTTATCACCGATTTTGAAACCTTTTTGCTCCAACATGGCAACTTCCTCGGGTGTACATGGACAATCTTCAGGTCTCTTTTCACTTTGATGAGGTTTTTTTTCTGCCATCTTCTTCAATTATTTCAAAATATCCAAATTTGTTCACAAAATAAGAAAATGAGAGAATCGATCGTCATTCAAGAGATAAAAACATTCATATAGATTCCGGTACAACCAATCCACAATTAAAATCCTTTCGACTAATTCATTGTTTTAATTTTCTATTTCTATTGTAGTGTATGTTGGCTAAACAATTAATTTTAAACTAAACAGTTCGTTTTAATGAAATTGGCTTGGATGGATTGAGTCTCTTTAATTTTCCCAAAATTCAGATGGAATTCAATTTTTAAATAGAATTGAATCAAAATTATTTCTAATATGCTTTTTAAAGTTGGCTTTCAAATGTAGTCTAACTCCAATTGCTAATTAACCTGTGAGTATCATGTACATTAGTCATGGATTGGCAATCAAAATTGATTGAATTATTCATCAAAATTCACTGTCGGCCGATAAGCAATTGACATTGAAAGTATAATCTTTTTTATTGTTCAACCATAATACAAATCATTACTGATAGTGATAATGATTTATTTTTGCATTTTTTTACCTTAGAGTCGTAATTTTCATATTGTTTTCACTAGGAACTAGCTTTGATCGACAAAGAATCGTCATTGTCTCCTTCACTTGAATGGTTAACACATTGTTTAGTAAATTAACTGTAACAATCAATTGTCTACTCCACTCCTTGTGAACAAAACAGCTTCAATAATTCATAATACAATCAATAGCATTGTAAATTTAACTTGTTGATCACTACCAAAGTAACTTGTATTGTGTTCTGCACTACCATCATGATGTGTGTCCCATTTTCATTAGACTGTGTGGGCTATCTGACTGGATCAACAATTAAAATGATTTCTGTTCTGTTTATCACAATCCAAACCCATGCTAATAAGTGTCAACCCAAATCAAGTACAAATGAAGCAAACATTTTTGGCTAAAATAAGTGCAAGGTAAGAACCCAATGAGTTTCAACCCAAAAAACTGAAAACATTTTTGATATCACTAATCCAATGTTTGAACCGGCCTCTAAATTAACCTGATCTAATGAAGAAGTGAATTGAAAACAATTGTTTTACTCTAATTAAAATGGTTCCAGGTCAAATCTATTGATATTCAGAATTAACTACTTCAACAAAACAGATTACAAGGTTCATCCAATTCAAAGGAACCATCAAATTTCATCTGACTTTCCAAATCTTTTCTAAATCTTTTCTAATTACACACTCAATAAACCAGAGTCAAACCCAAATTAGCACACAATTAGGTGAAATTTAAATTCAATCTTGAAATTTTCAAAACAGATGAAACCAGAAAATGTATTTTAAAAAAGCTGATCCAAAAAAGGTCAATGAAATGAAAAGCTAAATCCTCTAATCAGTTTCACTATCATCATTCAAGATGAACATCAATCTCATTATTACAAGGGAAGATTATGATGATGATTAAGATGAAAAATCTCTACGTGAAATCGTGATTCATTGGCACACCTTAACCATTGATACGTTACAATTTACTGGAAGAAAATGTTTCGTTATTGAAATGTTCGTGTAAAAGCGTATAAATGTTTCAGATTTTTGATAAACTATAACAATGACTAGTCCTAAGTATTAGGCTTGGTTCCTTGGATAATCAACTCGTAATACAATTTGATCCCCATAACCATTATAATAATAATCATCATCTCCATAACCATCATCTCCATGACAAAATAACCCAATGAACCGGTTCATCTGCTTGAAAAAGTACACTTTTATTACAAATATTTAACCAAGTCTAGTCATTTTTTCATTTTATTTACATTAATATCCAGTTGGATATCAATTTGTATCACTGTCAATCTTGGTGGATTAATTTTAACCAAATCAAATTCAACTCAACCATTTTTCAATCAATCACACTAAAGGTTTCCATATTGTGAATCGTTTCGCTTTGTTGAATCACTCGTTTAAAAGACTGATTAGATTGACGAGCTTATTTTAAATTATTGTATTGTATCATCCCTATTTGAAACAATCAACTATTTAAAAAGTAAAAAGTCTAATTAGCTAATTATCAACACTATTTACCGATAAATCTGTAGAGGCTCAATAGGGAAGCATCAAGACAAGTTGATTCTTATTTTTTGGTTTTCCTCTACTTTGGTTTCTCTTTTTTGTTTCAACTTTCAATCTCAACAGTCAAATGGCAATTCAACAAATTGAAATCCAAATAAAATCAAATACAATTTAAGTTCAAAACATATTTAAACTCAAATTTAAGTGTTGATCAAACTTGAAAAGCTTCACAAAACTGTCTCATTACTGTCCAGGCTTCAGTCACATCTAACAGTTTGTTAAAATTGTCAAATAACAATGGCTGAGTCTAAATCATTCCAAAGAATCACAAATCATTTGAAAAAATGGTCCATCTTTTGTTTTAATATTCAATGTATCAAGAATAACCTGAAATGTAAATACTAATGTAAATAGTAAACGTAACAACCATAAGCAACTTGTAAGCACAAGTGAATGGTTATTAATTTGAATTATTCACTAACAATCGTACATATTTGAGTTATGATGTAGCTGAAATTTTCATGGTTAACAACTGTTCTGACTTGATCATGGTTTAACTTACACTCTCAAGGCTTTTTAAGGCCCGTTTTGCTTCAATACTGATTTAATATCATCCAAATTGTTGAAAAATTATATAATCTTTTCAATTCAAATTGAACTTACATTATTCTTCTTCAGTTACTATTGCCATATGGATCTTTGATTTCTGGTAAGTAAAATATCACTCGAGTGGCTCAAGTCCTTACTCCTTAATCATTATACTATGTATGATTGCTGTCAACAAGACTTGAAGCAAAAAATTTATTTAACAACATGACTTAGAGTGTCTCAAAAGTGCCATTCATTGGGAACATGAAGCTCTTGAATCAGGGTCTAAACATTGTTTGAAGACCAATTAAGCTAATTGCTATCATTTTTAAACTTGATATTGTAAGGTGGGAAATTGGTGAGGATAGGAAAGAGAAAAGGGAAAACATATTGACTTTACTGTCAGACTTATGATAAAAATAAAGGGCAAAATAGGAATTTCACTTTTATTCAATTAACTTTATTCTTTTTCTTAGAGTTGATTCACTTCAAGTTTTTACAAAAAAAAAAAATACTAATTTAGGAATGATGAGTCCAAAAATTATACTGAGTTGCGACTAACTTCTTTTTGCTCTCTTTCTCTTTTTATACTTCTTGGTCTGACCTCTTTTTGGCCTGACCTGGTCTACGTGACCTTTCATTGCTCTTTTTCTTCTCACATAAATTGGCTTTTAGATTATGCATTGGTCTGACATTTTTATGGCATTCTTTTTAATTCTTTCCCAGGATTTGCATTTTATTTTTATTCGAAGTAAACTTATAATCCCGATTTCGGGGAAACATTTTATATCTTAAATCAGTTTTTATATTCAGGCCGATTTCTTAGAAATCATAAATTTTCTTAATTCTTACATCTTTCCCAACTTATTTAAGCCGAAGCCTCTTTCGGCAATAATTAAATCATCTTATTGTATTTGATTAAACATAATTACTTTCTTTGAACATTTGAATTTCGCGCAATTTCGTTTTCACATTATATTAAACAAGAGTCAATAGATGGCGCCACTGTATTGGTCAGCCATATTGGTCAAAGGTTCTGAACTTCCAAATTTTAACTTCCGTTTTTTTTATGCTTTCTTTTCTTCAGTATTACAACATTTAACCTCAACAATTCTTTTGTGTTATCAATTAATATCAAATTATTTTTCCTCTTTCTCTCTTTTTTTTTTAAAATGGATGAAGTAAAACAGGTAAGTCTGACGGGGTCACGTTTTTATTTTTCGTATCTTCATTTTTTTTTCTTCTTTTTTTTTGCAGCTTTTAGATAACCTCGTAGGACTGACGGAATTCGAGCAAGAAGCAAGACTTCTAGACTGTGTCTTGCTTGACAAATTGGACCTCACGCCTAAATCAGAATCTGAGAATTTGGAAGCAACTATTAAACATATGAAAGAGACGAACATTCGCGAGTTCCTTTTTTTTGGCTGCTAAGATGGAAGCAAACCCGGATTGGGGTATCTGGAAGGGGTTTGATGTGAAGAATGAACTTTTGAAATGTAAGTGGTGTAACTTCACCTGCAGCTTCAATTTGACCAAACGCTGGTCGAATTTGGCCCAACATTTAGCAAGGACTCATCCTTTCGAAATTGGTAACTGTAGAGGACTTCCTCAATGCGAAAAAGCTATTTGGCTACAACGCCTCCGAAAATGAAAACCTAATTGATTCTTTTTTTTTTTTAACAATAAAGAATATTTGAATTAAAACACGTTTTAAAATTGATTATTTAATTTAATTTTTTTTTTTTTTTTTTTTGCGTTGTTGTTTGTTTCTGTTTTTGTTTTTTTTATTTCTTTTTTTTTTTTTTTTTTTTTTTTTTTTTTTTTTGGGATCCGATATCGAATCTTGGTAGGGATTCAGATATCGATGTTCGATAGTTAAATGTATTCGATTATCGCAAATTCAAAATTTCTTTTTTTTTTTTTTTTAATTTCTCGTTCTGAATGATAATCATTAACTTTTTAATGCGAATTTTAATAAAATCAATGTTTCTAAATTATAATTAGACATAAATAAACACATTTAGACGAAGACTGATTAGGGTTATGGAGTAAATAGTTTATATTATGATTTTTATTTGATTTTTCGTTATTTTTCGTTATATATTTTTTTTTTTTTCTTTTCTTTTTTTTTTTAGTATATGATATATAATGTATTGGTTATCTAGATTGATCAAGCAAACCATAATCGTGGTGGTGGAGGGAAAGAAGGAATTCTTTCTCTGTGATTTTTAATATTTCGTAGTTTCACACTTTCAGACTTTCTGTCAGACCAAATGCATTTGGTCAGAATGATTAAACAGATGATAATTAAAATAGATAAGGAGGTTAACCAGGTATAATAAACAGTGAAATTTTCAATTTTGACAAAACCAATGGTTAATTGTTGACACTGAGTATCGAGGTCACAGAATAAAGGTTTCAGTCTCAAATGTAAACCAATTTCATCTCGAGTTATAGTCTTCAGTCCTATCTCATTCAACATAGTTGTTGAAATTTCACCTGAATCCCAAGCAGATAAAAATCTAATTACTTTTTCCTTGATAATAATTAGCTTGGTCTGAATGGCAACTAACTTGATCTCATCGGTAGTTGATCTTCTTCTACGGTTATTTATTGACGGAAAAGTTTCCTGATTCAAGATTTGAAATTCAGGTTTTAATGAACAGACTGAACTCAAAGGTCTGAGGAAGGTTTCGTTCAACAATTTATGACAACTATTTCTCATTTCGAGTATTGGAAGCTCTCGGCATGGGTCTCGATATGAAATCTGAATAATTTCAATATTTGATTCATTTAGAGGAAGCAATAAGCCTGGTACTGGTAAAGTAAGTAGGACTGAGAGTACAAGGAATTTATTTAAATCTCCTTTCATTGGTCTTTCATTAGTAGTAGTTACTGCGTCTCGTTTATTCCAACCTGACGTAGATTCTAAGGGGACCTCTTCAGGACAAGGTTGTTCCCTGGGTGAAATAATCATTCGTTTCCGAACCTTGATAGCATAAATACACATGATAATAATGATGAACAAGAGTAAAATAGATAGAAGGTTAAGCGTCAGACCGAAAGGTCGTGGGGTCCAATCATTTAAATCAATAGGTCTCAATTGACCCTTTAGGCTATTGTATTTATCTTTTAATGAATCTAATAATTCATCGGCGTCAAACATATGTAAGTCTGGCATTAGTTGGAAGTTGATTTTTTCTGAGGCTTCAGGAATGAATCTCAAATTGGTCTTAATCGCGGACTTATCAGTTTCATAATGAAATTTACCGATTGTAAATTTCTCTTGTGAATTCAATTGGAAAGGATACTCAGGACATTTTACATCGCGATCGTAAGCCTTCATGGTCAGACCGGGACAATAAATGATGTTTATATCATTTATTGGCTTGATTTGTAAAAGTTCGTTTTCTTGAATAGAGTGCCGTACTTCACATGTGTGACCTTGCCAATTCAACAGAGTATTATTATTCTCTATTAAATTACAGTTTGAGGTGTCAGGGACGACTACAAGAGTGTCAGTCTCCACCGAATTATAACTATTGACGGGAATCGTACATTTTATTCCCTTTCGATAAATGACATACTTTGGTCCGGTGTAATGTAGCTTACACAATTCACCTGTTGTCTCATTATAATCTAAAAGAGTGAAAGGATCGGCTACCATCAGTTTTGACTCTGTATCAATCTTTCTGAATTTCAAGACGAATCTCAGTTTTTGGGCCATTGGGTTGTGGTAACAATTCATTGAGTAGACGGCCTCTACCGGACATTGTTCTCCACAAGGCAAAGTTAAATTTAAAAGGTCAAAAATTGCTGGATCTAATTTATTTTTAGCCCAAGCACGGTTGATGTCTCGCAATTGAGTTAAAGTCGTTTGTAAATTTGAAACCATACTGGCAATCGTGAAAGAGGTAGTTGGGATAGTATTTCTCATTCGAGCTAAGATTTTATTCTGCTTAGCGACTTCAACTTGTAAAACTCTAACTTGTTGGTCAATTGTATCTAACATTTGCTCAAAGAGTTTTTGATTCGTAGTCAAGTTGTGAATGATTGCTGCCTGTTTCTCTAGGTTGGATCTTAAAGAATCCACTTCAGTTCGTGTTTTGGAACTAACTGCAAGACTGACGGCACCAATTCCCAATGAAAGTACACTTACTACACCAATTATGATCATGGCAGTTTCTATTACAAGAAACCTTTTATCCCTTACTTGCATTTTACTTTCAGCTTCGGTTGTGACGTCTTTACACATTTGAGAAATTGGTTTAAGAAAAGAAATTTCGAAGGCACTTTTACACCAACTATGCAAAAAGTCTGGTTGCATATTGTGTTCAATCAAAGCAGTCGACAATCCTGCACATGGTTCATAATATTTTGTTCCAATATCAACTTCAATATCTCCATTGATAATTGGAGTAGTGGCTGGTCTCCAGATTACTGGATTTGCTTTTATGAAAGCGGTCTGAATGTTAGTGATTTGGCACATAAATAATAAAAAGAGACTATGAGAGAGTAAATAGGTGAGCTTATTTGGTGCTCTTCGTTGTCGCTGACTTCGTCTAGGCTGAAGTTCAGGCTCTGGCGAATTTGCTGGAGTATTTTGCGGTGAGGGAAAACGATAATAAACGGTTTCTTCTGAATCTGAGGTCTCACTGTCATTATGATGGGTAATAATTGGTGAAAAGTTACGTTTCTTATCAGACCTTGGATTGCCATTGTCAGACCTACGTACATCAGTGTCAGACCTATGGTCAGTAACGTCAGACCTACCGTTAGCAATGTCAGACCCATGGTCAATTAGGTCAGACCTACGGTTGACAATGTCAGACCTAGGAACGGGATTGATAGGAAGTTCGTCCCATTCAAGTTCAGGTTCAGAATCTGGTTGTTCAATTAATTCAGTTTCACCCTCACTGTTGTTATCTTCCATTCGTTGAAGTCTATCTCGGAATGGTTTCATCCGACTCACATGTACTATGTCAGGCCTATCGGAAATTTTGTCACCTTTTATTTGATAAGAATTTAACCCACATCTTTTGAGAACAGTATAAGGCCCATAAAAGAAGTGTAATAATTTTTCTGATCTTCCCACTTTTCGTCGAGGAGTGTAGACCATGACTCTGTCACCTGGTTTGTAAATAACTGGTCGATGTCTTGAATCATATCGAGCTTTATTCGCGGTCTGGCTATTTTCGATATTGTCTCGAGCGATTTTTCTTTTTACTTCTAACAAAGTACTAACTAATTCAGCATATTCGATGGCGTTATCACACCCAAGAGTAATAGTATCGTTAACCGCACTAGGTAAAGTCGCTTCATAACCATGTAAAAGAAAAAAAGGAGAAAATCGAGTAGAGGACTGAAGAGAAGTGTTGTAAGCAAAACAAACATAAGGGAGACAATTATCCCAGTCTGAATGGCTAGAATTGACATACATAGATAACATAGTGGCTAAGGTTTTATTAAACCGTTCTGTCAGACCATTGGTAGCAGGATGATAAGCAGTAGTTCTTGTATGTTTAGAAGCAAAGAGTTTATAAACTGTTTCCATAAATTGACTGTCAAAACATTTTCCTCGGTCTGTAAGGACCTTTTTCGGAGCACCATAACGACATACAATTTCTTCGGCAAAGAACTTAGCAACTTCTTGAGTTGATCCATTAGGAAGAGCTTTACATTCAGCCCAACGGGTCAAATAATCAGTTGCTACTATAATGTTTTTATTTCCTTTTTCGGATAAGGGAAATGGACCGAGTAAATCCATTCCAATCATCTCAAAAGGACCTCCAACTGTAATTGGACACAACAGTCCGGCGGCAGCTTTAGTCTCGGCCTTTTTACCTTGACAATCTCTACAAGTTTCAACATAAGTTTTAACATCGATTTGTAGGTCTGGCCACCAATAACGACTCTTAATTTTATTTATGGTTTTATAGAACCCTAAATGACCAGCTATTGGATCATCATGACATGAGGCAATGATTTCTTCAATCAACTTTTTCGGGACACACAGCGCAAGCGCAGGTCCGATTTCTCGTTCAATTAGTTTATACAAGATCATGTCTTTCAAAACAAATTGGGTACACTCAATATTCGGAAAATCTTCAGGTGATTCTAAGGCGCAAATAATCTTATTAAAAGCTGGGTCTGAACGTTGTTTTCGAGCAATACTTTGATCAATAGTTAGTAAATTTATGCTATATTTGTCAAGTGGTTCCATGAATGGACCCATTGGTCTGACAGGATTTCTTGATAAATAGTCAGCAACTACATTGGATTTACCGGTTCGATAAACAATGTCGAATGAATATTGTTCGAGTTGGATGGCCCATTTTAAAAGTCTGTCTGGTAATTTAGCTTTTGTTTTCAGCCAGCACAAAGCACGATGATCAGTATAAACGGTAAAATGAAGGCCTGCGATGAAAGGTCTGAGCTTTTCCAATGCGAAGACTATGGCTAAACATTCTTTTTCAGTTGTAGAATAACGAAGCTCAGCATGATGTAAAAGTCTACTCAAATACCAGACCGGTTTTTCTTCTTTTTCAACCCGGTGCATTAAAACTGCGCCGACTCCAATTCCTGAGGCATCACAATGAACCTCGATTGGGTCTGACGGGTTGAAATGGACTAAAACTGGATCTTTTAAAAGGAGTTCTTTTATTTTATTAAAAGCTCTATCTTGCTCGTCAGTCCAATTGAAAGAAACTACTTTTCTGGTTAACCGAGTTAAAGGTTCAGCAATTTCCGAAAATTTAGGAATAAACTTCCGATAATAGCCGGCCATACCCATGAAACTTCTAATCCCTGTGATGTCTTTTGGAGCGGGAAAATTTTTAACATCCTCAATCTTTCTAGGGTCAGTCCTTATGCCTTGAGCATTGACAACATGTCCTAAGAAAAGCATTTCTCTAACAGCCCAATGACACTTGGATACTTTTATTGTCAGACCTGCGTTTTGTAATGCTTGTAAAACATTCTCAGTTCGAATTAATAATTCATCAAAGGTCTGAGCGAAAATAACGACATCATCCAAATAAACAAGACATTGATTATACTTCAGTCCAGCTAATACAACATCCATTGTCCGTTGAAAAGTGGCTGGTGCATTAGTCAGACCAAAGGGCATGCGCACAAACTCATATAACCCATCTTGAGTTACAAAAGCAGTCTTTTTACAGTCATCTGGACTGACTGAAATTTGCCAATAACCAGAGTTAAGGTCAATGGTGGTAAAATAAGAGCAACCTCTTAAAGATGACAAAATGATGTCTATGTTAGGCAGAGGATAAACATCCTTTTTGGTAATGGCATTGACCTTTCTAAGGTCAACACATAATCTCTTTGAACCGTCAGGCTTATTGACCAATACAATGGGACTGGCCCAAGGAGAAGCAGATGGTCTGACAACTCCTATTTTCACCATTTCTTCAATTTGCTTATTTATTTCTTTACGTTCTATTTCTGACCTTGGATAAGGGTGAGAGCGAATGGCAGCATGTCCTTCCGTATCAATTGAGTGATAAAATAAGGTACAGTGACCTAGGTTATTCTTATTAAAGGCTAGAGTAGGAAGAAACTTTTTAAGCATACTCTTAATCTCAACAACTTGTTCATCCTCCAAATGAGATAATTCTAATGTTTCGATTGAGGCTTCGACTCCTAAATCAAGGGTTTTAACTTCTTTTTCATTGTTAGAAGGAATAGGAACTATGTCAGACCCAATAGGACTGATGGGTCCATTATCATTTATGTCAGACCAATGCGCATTACAAGTTTCACTTTCGCGCATATATCTTTCACACATGTCTCTTTCGAGATCGTCAGACCCAATACAGTAATTAATTTCTGGACTCATCATATTACAATAATAATAGGGTTGGTTACAATGTTGATTAATTAATTTCAAGGTATCGAATTGTTCATGAGGATATATAATGTTTACATTGTCATAAGAATCAAACAAATCGACGGTCAAGAAAAGACATCGTTGATCCTCATCACTATAAATAATGGAGTAATCAAGAGGAACTAGTCCTTCTCCATCATCATAATGAAAACCGCACTGATTTACTTGGGTAAATTCAGATTGGTTAATTGAAAAAGAATCAGACTTATCTATTTCCATTTGATTGGTCTGAGGTCTGACCGTCATATTTTGCCAGTCCAATTGAATATCGGCCATACGATTGTAATTGTTTCCCAATAATAAAGGGTATGAGAAGTTATCGCTTGCTACAATGAGATTGGTCCAGATTGACTGCGCAACTCCGGTTACTTTGATTAAGCATCTGGTTTTTCCAAGTATCTCTAGAAAATGACCCGTTGCTGATTTTATCATTGGTCCTTCGTATCGTTGAATGGTCTGAGGATTTTTCAAAACTGAAATACGGATGATGGAAATAGCAGATCCAGTGTCGATAAAACATTCTACTTTTTGATCATTCACCCAAGCTGTGGTGATAATGTAATTTTTATCCGGCGACAAACAATGAACTTGAGGATTGGTAGCTTGGCCTGACGGAGTTTGGGACTGCGGTTGAGATTGAGTGGGTTGGGAATGGAAGGTGTGTTTTGGTTGAATATTGGAAGGTGGATTTAGTTCAGGATTGACTCTCGAATTAGGCATTTGATTTGGATAAGTTCTAGAGTAAACCTGATTTGTTCTGTTTGTATTGGAATTATATTGTTGGTCAGACCTAGGGTAAGTCTGATTGGGATAGCTGTCAGACCTATTATAAGGCTGATTGGGATAGTTGTCAGACCTATGATACCGTTGACCGTAAGTATTGTCAGACCTATTATACTGTTGATTCTGAATCTGGTCAGACCTATCGTAGGGCTGATCATTGTAATAATTTGGGCGAGTATAATTTCGAGACTGATTATAATTTCGTCGATTTTGTTGATTATTACGTTCATCATATTGCTTTTTACGGCAATTGATTTGGACATGTCCAGTTTTATTACAATAGTAACAGACGGGGCGGTTATCAAGTGTTCTAGTGTTTTGTAACATTGCGGTCTGATAAACTCGAGGTTCACGGTATCTAGTTCTATTTCTATGTCCATCATATAATTCATTTACCATTTCTTTTAATTTCGAAAGTTCATCATCACTAGAACTAGACTGATTTCCCTTTTCTAAATTTTTTGCAGTTTCCCGAAATTCGGCAACAGTTGTAGGCTTAGCAGCGTAAAGAGCTGATTTCAAACTTGGTTTTACTCCTCTAAAAAGATAACGAATAATTTCCGACTCTTCCATATTAGCATTCAGTCTTAAACAGAGATCTTTTATATCAATAATAAATTTGGTAACTGGCTCATTATTTTGTTGCTTTCGATCGTTTAACTGTTCAATTATAAAATCCTCATATTTTGATGGTAAAAATGTATCTTTTAGTTGTTCTACAAATTCAGGCCAGGTTATCTTATTTTCTTGAACTTTTGGCTCGACTTCTTGCTTATACCAAGCTTTAGCTGAATCTTCTAAATAATTGACTACTCGTTTTACTTTTTCTTCACCAGTCCACTCATAGGAACTTGAAAATGTATTGAAATCATCAAGAAATTTTATAACCTGGGCTGAAATTTGCCCATCAAAAGGAGTTATTTTTGGAGGTCTGAGGACAGGAAATGCGGATCTCATGGCTTTCAATTCTTCGGGAGTCAAAACACAAAGTCTTTCAAGAGGACTTTCAGAAAGTTGGTCAGGGATATCGGAGGAAGTTGCCGAATCTGGCATTTACTTATTAATTTACAAGGTTATAATAAGCAATTAAAATCAAACAAGGAATAAATTTAATGAGGCATGCTTGGAAAATACAAATGGTTTGTCAGACCTAGCTTACCTTTTTGGATTTAAAATAGTTCATTGAAATGGTGGATATGATGATCAGTGATGATAAATGATTGTTGATGACTTTAATATTATCCCAAAAAGAAATTTTCAGAATTTAATGGTTAATACAGATGAGAAAAGGTGATGAATAAGAGTTGGTAAAGATGATGTATAATAAGTTGAGTGATTATGATGATCGGAGTTGGAATCAGGTTAAAATGGCTACAAATAATTGGTTGAGCATCAATTATATAGGTATGATGGTAAACAAAAAGAATAGCAAATTGTTTCTGTTGATTGATGATAGTTCAAAATGATGGGTTAGTCCGAAATAGGAAAATTGGTTGATAAACGACACAAATGTTTCAAAGTCAAAACTTGCAATCACAAGAGTTCACTGATTTTAGAAGAGCTCAGATTGGTTCCAAAAATGGCTCGAGTTCTGATGAGTTGAGGTCTTAAAGACCTCTCGGTGGAACCTCCATAATTGTAAGGTGGGAAATTGGTGAGGATAGGAAAGAGAAAAGGGAAAACATATTGACTTTACTGTCAGACTTATGATAAAAATAAAGGGCAAAATAGGAATTTCACTTTTATTCAATTAACTTTATTCTTTTTCTTAGAGTTGATTCACTTCAAGTTTTTACAAAAAAAAAAAATACTAATTTAGGAATGATGAGTCCAAAAATTATACTGAGTTGCGACTAACTTCTTTTTGCTCTCTTTCTCTTTTTATACTTCTTGGTCTGACCTCTTTTTGGCCTGACCTGGTCTACGTGACCTTTCATTGCTCTTTTTCTTCTCACATAAATTGGCTTTTAGATTATGCATTGGTCTGACATTTTTATGGCATTCTTTTTAATTCTTTCCCAGGATTTGCATTTTATTTTTATTCGAAGTAAACTTATAATCCCGATTTCGGGGAAACATTTTATATCTTAAATCAGTTTTTATATTCAGGCCGATTTCTTAGAAATCATAAATTTTCTTAATTCTTACAATATTGTTACATTCAAGCATCATTAAAATTACAATTTAAACGCTTTTTTTGTATCAACCTTGTTATTGACTAACTTACATTTTTAATCTCAATGAATAACGTTTTATCAACAATTTTCATCTCAATCTAACTCTATCAATGAAACAGTAGCAATTGGATAACCTAGTAATTGGTTGATTATTTATTATCAAGTTTAATTTTGTTCACCTTTGATTCAAACCATAAAGGGGAACCAGATTGATTGTTAGATTAATTACGTTTCTCTTAACTTCAATCAAATTTAATTGTACTTTCAAATTGTCAACAGTAACAATGAAATTCGGTAGCAAAAAAAATGACTCGCAAATGAAACCACTTTTGATGGTGACAAATGCCAAATTGGCTCATTTATTTTACCTTGATTAACACACTTGGTTTAATCAATTTGGATGTTGGCCATTTATAATTGTTTACTTTGAGGTAACGTTGATTCATTATTAATCATTGTTCCACTAATTCAATTTGATCTTGAAATTTATTCATAAATGTTATCATCGAGTTAAGTTGAGAAAATGTTTGATCATTTTACAAGTAAAATCATTCTGATATCATTTAACATTGACCATTAACTGATGATTACCATTGTAACTATTATTGTGATATTCATGATTATTATGATTATTATCTGTTGCCATTATAATTGTATGGTCAATTGTGGTCAATCATTGAGTATGAAAATTTGCTTTTTTATTGTATTCTGTTAATCAACTTAATCATCTCTTCTTTTTTCATCTTTAATGTTTTAATTTTATTCATTTCAATTTATTCTCAACCATTATGAGTCTAATCTTATTCAATGCTCAATTATATTTGTAATTTACTTAAATGGGTTCATCTTGATTGAAGAGTAAGTTGAATGATAAATTCATAAAACATTAGTGAATTAGTAAACCTTTCTGAGTCTCATTAACAACACAATTGAATTTCATGCTGAAATGATCACATTTGTGGACTAGACCATTGAAACGACATTTAAAACTCAGATATAATCAGACAATCTCATCATTGTATGTTGGATTTGCATTTTTATGATTTATGGAATTAGTTTTTATCGATTCACTGTCTGTATAAATTATTAACATGCTAAATTCAAAGACTTTGTATGAAAAAATTAGAGAAATTCAATCATTGGTAAAGCTTATTTTCCCTAGTTTGACATTAATTAACACCAGAATAATTAATAAATAAAAAATTGAAAAAGTTAAAAATGGCGCCTCGAAAAATCAAAAACCAAGCTCCAATCAAAATCATTGTTAACGGCTTTCTGCAACATCTCTCAATTTTAGTTTACATTCGTTTTTTACTTTTTAATCAATTGATTTTGTTCATTTATATTTAAAAACTAGGTTTACTGCAGAACAGTGTAGTCTGAGCATTGATATGTTTCTTTGAATATCCTTTCGGTATCCTTTTGAATATATATGTATATAATATATAGCCAATTTTGGCTCCATCTAGTGATAATGTAAGTCCCCGAATTTCGGGAGTGGGCCAATCTTTACGAAAAACTATACAGTAAATTTTGACCCCTATAGGAACCTATTCTGAAGATTGCATCAAAATCGTGATTTTTATTTTTGAGTTATCGTCGAACAAAAAAAACCAAGTTCACCTCATATGTCTTCGCTTCGCTCAGACAAATAATGCTTATATCATTTTGATAATTGTATTTAACGGTGATTAATAGGAAATAGTTAACTATTATCAAAACGACCCAAGAACCGTTTGAACCGTTAACACATGTTTCACTAGCAACAGTTGCTGCTGTTAACTCTTTTGGCAATTTTTTACTTGGTTAATCAAATTTCACCTCAAAAAATTATTTTCAATTGGTAATGTAATATTTTTTTATTTTGCTTTAATAATTTGCTTCCTAATTCTTGATTCGTTTGTGATTTAGATTCAAAATTAAGCAATCGAAATGAAAATCTTGGTGAGTTTATTCAACCAAATAACCAGCTATTTGAAAGTTGAGCTTAAAACGATTGACCCGTTCATCTTTTAAATTAACAATAACGTGCTGCACGCGTTTTAAATGATAAAAAAGAGTTGGTGATGGTGCTGCTAAAGATGATGGTTATGGTGATGGTGATGGTGATGAGCAGTAAGAAGGAGGAAGAAAAATGGATAAAAGATGACGTTTTCAACCATATTTTCCTTTCATGGTTTTTACAATTGCTTTTGATAGTAATGCAGGTAAAGATGATATTAGAATGATTAATATTATCTATTATTATTACCACCAACCTGCGGAAGAGCAAATAAATGTTAACAAGTTGTACTTTTAACATGAATTTTGACCATCAATTGTTGGTAACGCACAACTCCTCATCAACACCTTTTTTACAATACAAATTAGTACAAACAACAATCAATCGAGCCTTTTCAACTCCATTCTTATTGCCTTACCAACCATAATCATTGTGATTACTTATCATCATCATTCTTTTACCATTATTTAATCCCAATAACAGTTTTCTAACAACATTTCATTTTCAACTTTTATTTCCTTAACGATAGATATTTAATCATCATATAATTATTTGGACTTAAACTAGAAAGATATTCTAATGCATCTTGAATCTCAACTTTAATCGTATCCAGTTACATTATATTTTCATTGGAAAAAAATCAACCCTTTCAACTTGAAATCTATTGGATTCAAATTTGCATTTCAAGCCATTCATCAAGGCAACCTTACTCTAATCATAACGAAATAATGATTATAAGCTTAATAATAATCTATTGTCAGATGATTGATAACGTGTTTGCGTGAGAAAAAGGTTGATCACAATTGGATTGTTGGACTCTAAAGCGACACTACATTTACATTGACATTGACATTTTGTATTCAAAAAGTGGAAATTAGTTTTTTGGAACCAATAATGAAACAATCTTAATTGATTCGAACAATAAATACATCGAAGAGGAGAAATGCTATTAAAGGCCATCACAATTCAAATGAATCATTTGATGTAAAATAACGGACAACTCTGAACGTTAGTTGAAGCTCGGATGACTTGAAAATTGGCAAAATGAACTCGATTCTAATTTATTGTTGGCGTTGTTACAGCCAAATCATCTTTTTGATCTAACTTTCCTCTTCCAAATGGTGATTTGTAAATGATCAAATGAATTAGAGGAATAATTACTCTCAATGACACCAAACATTATTACATTTTAACCTTATAAAGGTTGCCTGTTGCTTTGGTTGCCGTAAATTTGCAATTACTGTTTGATGCTGATGCTGTTTACGACAGAATTTTACCGAAAGGAAAGGTCCTGACTCATTAAAAAATGATGATGGCTATACACCCAACACCAACAGCCCATCAGAATTCATTGTTCATTCATCATCAATCGTTGATTGATAAATTTGAAAATGAATCAGAAAAAAACAAAAGATCCATTAAAACGTCCTCTTCTTGATGTTATATTTTTCTCACGTAATCAAGGCTCTTCTCATCATCTCCATCATGTATTATCATTATTTATGTATATTATTGTCATCATCATTAACATTTTTCACAGTGAAAACAATAGGCCATCTTGACCTGACCCTTTTGCCATTATTTAATTATGGACTGATGTGAACTCTCAATTGAAATTAATTTATCGGTGACAAGTTTACTGATTAGCTTTTTATAATCAGAAGCTTCAATTCATTGACTTTTTTAAACTCAAATCGGTCAAATGAAGTTGGAAGCTAACACACAGCCAATAACCCTTAATCAATCATGTTACAATAGCGAATTAGAAAGGTTGTCTCAACAATTAGCAAATCACTTGTCGAACAAAAATTAGAGTCAAACTAAATTTAAGGAAAACAACAAAACTGAAGTAAATGTTGCTGTTAAATGGTTTAAACATGTGAATAAATTAAGGCCTGAACTGTAAAAATAAACATCAAGACACAATTAGCTAATTGTGAGACCTGAAATTAATAAATGAACGTTCATTAACTTAACTCTAAAGGTAACCTTTTCTCGCTGAAAATGCATTAAAAAAAGGAAAAGCTTGGGAATCATATGATAATGAAATTACCTTGATGGTGATGATAAATGCTGCTAAATTGACTTGTTGATAGTAAACCTTTCATCTTTCATTTACTGAGTTGCATTTGATTGTACAATGAAAACAGGTTTTGATTAATTCACACACAAAAAAGCCAGTGAATAGTTGATCATTGAACCTATGCAATTCATCTGATGGTCAACTCATTGTTACCACAAAAACCAGATTCATTTGCGTATGATACAGTTAGTACTTTTCCGGTTTTAAACCATTTCTATTATTGTGCCCCATCAGAACCAACATAATCAGACATTAATTTTGCTGAAAGTTAACTGTCATCAGGTTTAAAAGTGTTTTGCTGATTGAATTTGTTGAGGCTTGGTGGTTGGTGGATGAACAATAATAAAATCATTTCATTGTTAGCTATATGGATACAAACGGAGCTTATTGTTGGATAATATACATTACAATTGAAAGATTTGGTTGATTATTTTGATTGAACAAGTTTAATTTTTTTTTCTTCAACTTCCATCTCAATGATTATTGAAATTATTGCGACTTTTGAATGCTGTTTGTTGACCATTTTGATGGTTCGTTGAATAATCAAGAATCAAATGTTTGATTGAAACATTTAACAGACATTTAACACTCTTTGACTCACTTGATTAATAATCCTTGATTTGCTTCAATTAATTGAGTCTCCTTTTAAACTTGATTACCATTATTATCACCATTATTATTACCATTAGTATTGATTTGCTTAATTTGTGTCTAATGTTGATTTAGCTTATTTTTTTGCTACCAATTGTAAGGTAACAGGGAAAAGACAAAACAGACTACAAAAAACAAAAGCCAGAAGCAAAACAAAGATCAAATTGGAATCAGATTTATATTGATTGTTAATTGTTACCAAATTAATGGTTAGTTTATAACAACAATCAGTTTATACTCGTCTCATTAACTTGACAATATTTGACAATAACATTAACACTAATGAAACAAACGGACAAACAAAATGAAAACCCAAAAAAAACAACCAATAGCAACTAGCAGCAGTAAGTAAACAGCGACACAAGCTACATGCTAATTGTACGGTAAATGTTTTTAATTGTTAATTTGAGGCTTTTGTCAATTTCATAAACCAACTTAAACAAGTTCATTTCCGCGCAACTAATCAATCTAATTAAACATGTTATTATTTGTCTTCCATCATCTTTAACTTTCATTGTGCGAGTAATTTAGATTGATCAAAAACAAAATGACAACCCAAAAACCAAGTGGTATTCAACCACAACAACATGTCAATGGATTACAAAAGCTTCAATGTAACACTGATTTAACGCCACTTAACTACAAAATTTAAATACAAATCGACAAACCAATTGACCAAATGTCAACCCAATGTCAACCCAAATGTCTAATCCATTGTGATAATGTTAACGTTTACATTGCGTCTTCAGCCTCTATTGTTTGCACTTTACATGTCTTTAGATATTTACCTGAAATCTTGCTCTATCAACTTGAGCCCTACAATTTAAATAACTGTTTTTTGATTGAACAATTCAACTGTTAATTTACCTTTCTCTATTAATTGATTCATCTAATTTACAGTTTTCATGAAAGGTTATTAGTACAGTCGACCAAAGTGAATAACTTCCTTATAATTTGTAGTTGACTTTTCACTCACTTTTTGTATTGACAAAAAAACAAAGCGAAATCTTGACTCTTTTTTTGCAAACCCTTTCTACTGCCATTCACTTTGTTTTAACTCCTTTCACTCATTACTCAATTGAAATGATAATAATGATGTTAATAATAATGATTAGTATAATGAGTGAAGAAGCAAAAAATTAAAGGTAACAACGGAAATAAGGTTAAATACAGTTTTTACCGGCAACTCTCAATTGAGATTATTATTGAAGTTAATTTTGCATCTTCCTTTACTTTGTTTACATTCATAATTTTCACTGTTTACTATTGTCTTGGTAATAATTGGAAATCATTTGTTTCTCGTTGTGTCCATCAAATCAAGTTTATTATTCAAACACAATTGATTTCATTAAAAATAAATAGCAATTGAACTATTAAAGAATTGATTTCTATTCTCTCTTCTGTTTTGATCAACCATCAATTGATGATTACATTTGATTGAATCTGTTTGGTCCATCGCACTGAATGATGATCATTAAGAAGTTGGTAATGATCAAATGGCTGTTAAAATAAAATCCAATTGAACACGAGCAATTGTGTACATTATATTTACCTTTGAGTTTATTAATGATGAAAAGTTAACAATTTAATCTTTATCGACCTTTCAATTTGCCCGGTTCACAATCACTTTGTCCCAATTATCTAATCATCCATAATTAATTAAAAGTTAATCTGGAAATCTTCCCTTTCCATCTTCATTCAATTTGTTCAATCAATCAGTCTTTCAATCTTTACAGCCGCTTGATCCGTTTGAAGCAGCGCCAATAACAGTTAAAAGTGTCTCTTTGCATGGGCTAATGTAATGTCCAAGTAAAATCAAACCATTTGGAGGCAATCAAATTTAGCTGTAAAACTGATCATTGTTTCAGCTTAAGCTAAGGTTGGAAGTGAACAGATGAAGCTCAAAAGGTTTGCTTAAAAGGTTTAAAATGTGAATCTTTATCATCTTCAGACCGAATCATAAGAGCTGTAGCAATCGAATGTTAATGAAAAATAATTAAATGAATGGAAGTATATTTGGTTAGATCATAAGGCCTAAGGTTTTGTTGCCATTTTGCTTGAAAAGTGAACTTCGAATGGAAATTTTGACCAGAAAATAAATGTATTTAAATGCGAAAGTAAATTGCTTCGTTTTCCGGTTTAATTGGGCCAAATGATGTATTAAAACATTGTATACAAATTAGATTGTTTCATCAACTGTTATTAATAAGATTAATGATGTGGCTGCAGTTTAAGATGACTCAAGTTCATGAGTTGAGCCTTTACCTAACGACTCTTCACACATTCACCAACCTCAAGCCTTGGGACAATTAACTGCAAGTAAATTCATTGGTTACTTGTCTTGTTGCTGGGTGAATCCAGTGTTGGCTAAATACCAAAAGTCAAGCAAAAAAAACAGGTTACACAAAGAGAGATATTACTTTTGCCCGAGAAAAAAAAGATGGCCTGAAAAGGTCGGACAAGAAAAAGGTTTCCCTGGGCTTCAGTTTTGACTCTCAACCGATGAGTAAGTCTTTAGTCGCCTTTAGGCCTGAAAAATGGTCTTGACATCTCAACTTTCCTCTTTGGTTCTTCTTACCTTCACCGTCATTATCATCTTCGCCCAGACCCTGACACATCTTGGATCCTCGAACCTGGGCATTTACCTATTCACCTCTTAAGGTCACACACCTACCTAAAGTAATCTCTCAACGTCTATTATTGCCTTTTTTTTGTCAAAAAAATGAAAAGAGAAAGATTTTTCTGTACAAAACATTCCTATTTTGCAAACTAAGAACACCAAAATTATCAGATTTTTCATTAGTCAGAACAAAAAGCCAGGTAATTTCAACTCATCAGGCCTTCCTATGTTATTCTGGAAACAATGAAAGCTAAAACAAGGCAAAAAGACTGAAAAACAAAACAAAAATTTAAAAAACATTCAACTGTTCATGATTATTGTTATTTGAATTACTTTTCCTTCTGTCTTCTGCTAACTTTGTCATGTAACGATGTAAACATGTTTCACATAATAATAACAATGAAAAGCTGAAGGTTAACCATTTTTTGATTACTGATGAACACTAATTACTTTAAATTAGTCTGCATTCAAGTTCAATTTTTGGTGACTCTTTTTGTCTTCGTTTCCCATCTCATCAGAAATGAGCTTCAAAGGAAAACAATGAATCTTGAAATCTCTACAAACTCTTTCAACAATTTCTTTGAAAACAACATTGAAATCTTTTCCGTCAAAGCTTAATGGTCAATCATAACCATTATTGTTGTCCATCAAAAGACAATTATCAAATCAATTAATGACAATTTGATCCATTCTCATGCTATCCCCTAACAATCAAACCCATTTCTTGTTAAAAAACAGTAAAGATTACATTTCAATGTAAATTTACCAGTAAAACTGATTGGAAAATTTTCTGGATCCAATTTTTAGTTCCAAGGTGATTCTGTAAATCATTTAGGTGTGTTTTACTGTTTAGCTGTTGATAAATAATTAATAAATGATGAAGGTAAATTAATATTGTAATTCAAGTTAAAATCTCAATGATAAATTGTGATATTAATTACTATTGGTTTACTTAAAGGTTTCAATTGACTTTCAATTGATTTGTACAGGTTATTACAATATGTATTGAGGTTAATTTGGATGGAAGCAAAATCAAAGTGGTAAACAAAGTGTTTATTGAATTGAAAAATGACACAGAAAACATTAACAATTAAAAATACAATTAAATCAAGGATAATCACAAACAATACATTTGTGTGTGCATTAAATTGAATAGATCGAATAACTAAATTTAAATTTCTATTAAAATGATATAATAATGATCAACAATGAGACAACAACTTTAAGGTTAAACCTTGATTTAGTGTAACAATACCAAAAGCTACTTTAAATGTTACCATTGACAGAAAACGGTTTAACCAGATTAACCAGAATTTTTATTTCACGAATTTCTTCTCATTTCGAGTTCAGATAAACACTGATTTACTCTTATCTTCAAAAATTATTTTATCTAAAAAACCATTCAAAATTAGTATTCTTAGCAAAAAGCATAAAATAACCAGAGATTAACCCAAAATTTTAGGTTGAAGTGTCTATTTTAACGATTGACAATTGATGAGATAAAAATAACAAGAATTTGGATTTTCTTAATTTTTAAAACTAATTGAGATAATTTCATGAATTTTCATTTAATTTTTGTTCATCGAGTGATACAAAGATTAGTCAATTTTGGTTAGATTTGCATTTGTAATTTGAAAGCAGATTCAACATGAGTTTCAATGGGAAAAGGCAGATTCGTATTGAGAATAAAATTTGAGGTCAGTTTTGTACTTTTCATTCCAGTATCGTGTTTAATTGATTATTGATCAATTAATTATGCTATTACAATTGGATTTGGTTACAAATGGTGATTATTTATTATGGCAAACCAACCAAAAGTACATTTGTTTTCAAACCTTTACACATTCACACCCAATGAAGGTTGAAATGTACATATTTTAACCTTCATTGGGAATGTTTAATTGTTGCTTTTTTACAATTAACCTTGATACAGTTAATAACTATACTTTTATCCTCATCTTAAATGACTATTATTAGGTTGTGATTTATCAAATGATCAGTCTTAAATTGAACAGATAAATGTAAATATTACAAATTGCTTTCACTTTTTCACTTTCTCATTCATTTTACATTCATTTTTGTGATGTTGGTATTACTTTTGAGGTTGGCGTTTCTAATAACTGAATTGTTATTCATCTGTTGACAGACCTTACTTGATTGTTAATCAAGGTAACAACATGGATTTGAATCGTGGGAATGTAACATTGATCTTAATCTGAGTGATCTCAATCAGAGTGATCATCATTGTAATGGTGCTGGTTGTGATTAACTGATGTTGATGTTGATTAGTTGCTGCAATTTACATGTAATATCATTTAAAAGTGCGTGGTTGGTGTTTATAACAAACGGGAAAGTGTTAACTGTTGACCCAAACATTGATTAAGGAAGAGTTGATCCAACTTTTCCTTGTTAATCATCAATCTTGCAATTGTTCACTTTTTTTGCTCGTTGTCTGTCCTTTCATTAGCTTTTTTTCGTTGATCCCATCTTAATTAAGGCAACTAATTTAACCAAAATAATTTGAGCTAATTGTTTTACTTTCTGCTTTTAAAATTGTATCTGTTTTAATTTATCTTTTTGAAACAATTTACATCAAGAATACAGTTTCTGTTTGACTTGTCTCTCGTTTTTGTTGAGTATTTTTAGTGGTTTTTTGCCATCTTTTGATGATTCTTCGTCTAAACTGTTTTTAAATTGATTTACTTTAAGATCAGTAAGTGTTCATATTATAGCCAAGGTGGGGTAACCTGAGTTTTTTTTCACTCATTTATTTGTGCCGTAATTCTGGTTCATAAATATTATTTTACCTGAAAAGCAATAATGGAAAATAAAAATGTCTATTAATACTGAAAAAATATTATTGAATATTGCATTCATTGTTAAGCGTTTGCATTAAAGGCAGGTTAATAGTGAAAAAGGATGAAATGTTAATACGGATGGGTAAATACAGATTGATGATCAAATATCGAATGATAACTGTAATAAAAGTTGATTATGGTTAATATTTCAAGGTAAAATTTGGAAGGTTTCTCACTGAGTAAATTAGTATTGAGTTTGGAAGAGTTGTTAAGTGAAAAGTGAGATCAAATTAGGTAAATATTGCATCAGGTATAAAGCTTACCGCAGCATTATGATAATACCTGATGTCTTGATTTTTGCATGATTGGAACGTTTTCAATGGAATTGAAATATTTGGTTTTCTAAACAATTCATAAAATAAAGATTAGGCGGCAAGTAGACTTGGATGAACAGGTAGAAAGTCAAAGGTTTCATAAGAGGGTCAGGGGTAGAGAGAAAAGAAGGAAAGGAAAGAGAAGAAAGCAGATCCGGGAACCGGTAAAACAGTTGATAGTGAAAGGTATTAGGCCAAATGATGAGCAAGAAGATGGTGAAGATGATGATGATAAAAATGAAAAGAAAACTTCTTGCCTTAATATTTATCTTCTTGGGGCCTGGGGCAAAGAAACCGGCAAAGAAAAGAAAAGCAATGTATTAGTGTTAAAGTATAGCAAGCAAACAGAGCAAAATTTCGTGATGACTTACCTAAGACTTTTTACCTTTTCTTCATCTTTTTCATCATCTTCTTTCTTTCTTTTGGCTCTAGGACCACCTAGCATCATCAAGGTTCTTTATCAGCACTATGGATGGTCAAAATAGATGGAATGGAAAAAATGATGATGGTTTGATGTATAAGCATCAAAATCGCCATTATCATGGTCAATTGTTTACTTCACCAGAATCATCATCATCTAAGGATCCTTTGTTGGCCAATGACCATCTTTCTGGTTATTATGTTAATCACTATGAATCTGGAAATATTGATAATCCCAATTATAAACATAAAAGTAACTTGCATGTTGATGATAAAAATGTAAAGGCGGTAACTGTAAAGGTAGACACTGATGGCGCTGTAGTTGTTTCGGTTGGAAAACACGGTTTTTCAAACTTAACAGTTGAAGCTTCAACAGTTTGCAAGGGAAATCTCGCCAGACAACCTGTTAATGGTAAAATATTTATTCAACTTTCTACTGTTAACAACTGTAATAACAGCAACATTAACAAGTGTAATAACCGGTTAAATAGTGAATCCACCAAGTCTCCCAATGACAATCAATTGAATAAGTGTAAGATCAACTGTAATTTTATTTGTGACTCTAACAACGACAATTTTTGCTCTCGTCAAAACTGTTGCTGTTGTTGTCCTTATCAACAGACATCTCCAGTGGTCGACTTGGATCGTGCTTTACATTACTGTCAAATGGCTCCAAATCGACGTTCTATTCCTACCTCATTATCTCTTTCTGATTCTTCTGATCCAGAAACTTGGGGCTCATCGCCAATCACAAGTATTAAAGTTAAAACAACTTTAGAATCAAATGGATTAGAAAAAAGTGAAACTCAAGGATCTAAAGTTAGCGACTGCAAAGGGCTCCATTACAGTCAGTTAAACAATAGTAACTATGTTAACAAGATCAATGTCAACACTAATGGTGTTCACAATGTTGGAAAAGATAAAATGAATAATTGTGTAAACGTTTCATCATCTTGCTCACCATCAACTTCAGTGAAAAACCATAACCATCTTCATCATAATAATCATCATATTAATAAAAATAATACCAGTCATCATCCTTGTAGAAATTGGCCTAAAATTGATTTGATAAGTTCAATTGATCCATTTGAATCAACTGATTCCATGATTTCAGCTTTTGCTTGTGTTGCACATGTGATTAATAGTGATTCAGCAAATGAAGAAGACCAAATAGATGGAGATAATGAGATTATTGGTATTGATGATGACGATTCTGAAACTGAACAAGTAAACGAAGATGATGATGGATCATACGATTCCTCCAATCATCCTAATTCATTAGAATCACCGGAAAATTACCATCCAATTCACAAGCCACAATTACTTGGTTTCACTAACAAAAATTGCATTCCTAGTAATGGCAATAGCAATAATGATCGTAAATTCAATGGAAACTGTTCATCTAATGATAGATTCTCCAATAAATCTGGTCAGGTAAATGTGATCAAACCTTTACCGCCTCCATTATCAACTATACCTCGGCCAACACAACAACCACCTCCACCACCAACTTCAACATCGCTATCATCAACAGCCTCAACATTGGTTCCTAAAATTCAGCAAAACTCATCTAAATCAAATGTTCCTGCTTCAGTTACTAAACCAATAACTGCAAAAGATCATCTTTATGAAACAATTTACCCTTCCAATATTCGTCTTACCAGAGACTCGAAATATTTTGTTGATTATCAAAATTATAATTCAATCTTGAATCAACCTGTTGATCTGATTTCACCATTGGGCTCTTCTAAACGTCTCTCTAATGGAAATGGTAGCAATAATGATTTAAGTGACATTAGTCAAAATTCATCCCCCAATAGTCCAATCAATAGTAAAGTAAACATGGTTCGACGGCCAACTTATACATCATCGTATGCTAGTAACAGTAATTACAAAAATGGTCGTTTGTCAACATCATCGACATCATCAAGTCTCAATCAGAAGCAGAAAAATTACCATCCTCAAGCCCAACGGTCAAACTTGCAACCGTACAACCATCAAAATCATCTTCCTGGTCTTAATTCAAGCTCATTGTGCAAACCATCACTTTCATCGTCTTCATCATTATTATCATCTCCTTTATATACCTCACCTTCAGAAAAAAATCAAGGTAATCAACGATTGTTAAAAAAATCGGATTCCATTCATCAAAACCATTTAGCATCATCAAATTCATCATCAACACCAATCAATAGACCAACTTTTTTACCATTCAATAAACCAGTTAGCTTTCCATCAGAATCTTATGATCAAGTAGACAATAAAATCAATAATAAGCCTTCATCAATAATTAGCGAAATTAATGTCAATGGTAATTCATCTGCAACATCACCAAATGAGAATGATAAAAATGCCTCCAATCAAGTTACTGCCAAAAACCCAAAAGCTAGCGATCTTAAACCTGATCAAGTTTACCCAAACCCAATCACAATGCCGATCATATCCAGAGCCAATGTAAGATCGACAGAGGAATATGCAACAGTTAATAAAACACGATCAATTAAATCAATGAAAAGTGCAACTTTATCACCATCAACTCCAATCAGCAGTTACAATGATGAAATTAAATTATTATCCAAAGATGATTCAATTCTTGACACAAAATCAAAAGCAAATGAATCAAGTGGATCACCAATGTCATTATCATCATCAACCAGCTCACCATTGGTATCACTATTGACTCCATCATTGGAAAATACTAGTTTTACAGATTCAAAGGTTCGAGGTGGAACAAAATCCAAGCATAAAGATAAATCACCATCAAATCTATCACCTTCACCATCATCAACAACATCGTCATCATCTCGATCCTTTTTATCAAAATTTTTCTCTTTAACTCATGTAATTTCCAGAACATTTAGCGTTGAAAAGATTGATAAACATCGTCAGGCTCACATTCAAGGTAAAGGTACCTTAATTAAATCTGCTGTCTCCACACCAGCCTTATCATCAGCAAGACCTTTTAATGATCTCAATGGTAATAATCAAGTTACCAATCAGTTTAATTCAACTCGCACCCTAATTGAATCCGGTTGTACAATCAATAATCAAGAAAATGTTGAACCTGTTTCCTTACCAATTCAGTCATCAGGATCAAAATCCTTGCAAACAAAGTCATCGTCATCATCATCCTTCGTCCGAGCCTTTAAGAATAGGTTAAGCCTTCGACGAAGCAAGCGTAAAGTTAAAGTTAAGGTGGACGTTACTCGAACCAAATCAGATCCAAGGTTGGTAATTTACCTTTAAATATAAAGATAAATAGACAATTAACTTTTACAACAACATCTTACCCTTTCAATTGTTTCTTGTTTCAAATTATCTTGATGCCTCATAATGTTATAAAATATTTTATTTTGACAGATGAAGCGCTTATACTTGATAATGATTTTGATAATTTATTGCATGACAATATTTGAGACAATGGGTTGAAGACAAAGTTAATTGATTAACGATAATCAAATTTGCCAAGTTGTTAGTGGGAAAATTACATTTAATGTCGTTTAGCAGATTTGATGTAATAAGTTGAGTATGAAAAGAGTATAAAAAACATTAATAACCGACAGTCAATCATAGTTGCAGTTTTGAGGATGAAAAACAAGATTAGACATTATTTTGTCGCACTTTTTTCATCGCCAAAATTTCAACCATGATAATTTATTGAGGCAATAATCAGTTTAATGACTTTAAAAACCTAACCCATCATAATCATCATTTTCACCTTTACCTTAAGTTTTCACTTTAGATACTTTTTTGAGGGTGAAAAACATAACAATTGAAAAACAAATGATTACATGTAATACGAATCATTTTCAAGTCTTTCAACGTCTTGTGTTTACCTTGACTGTTGTTCAGAATAATTATCTGTTTCCTGTCCAAATTGAGTCCAGTTTCCGGCTCAAATTATAACATAATCATTATTTGACTTACAGAAAAAAAATAATTGTTAAATCAGATTATTGTAATAGCGAATTTCCTAACAATTACTTTTTTATTTACTTGATTTGGTTCATCAAATGGCTATTATTTTATGCTTACTTTTATATTTCTTTTCCTTAAATTGCAATTAGTTTATTGATTAATTTGTTTTTTACTTTTATTACAGAGGATCCAAAGTCAATCGATATGAAGATGATAAGATGTTACCTAAACAATCAATGAAAGAAGAGACAGTTTTCGGTTCAATTGTATCAACGCCGGGTGATTACATGAAAATTGTTGAAATTCATCGGCCTCAGGGTAAACCTTTTGGCTTTTTTGTTGCTCGAGGAACTGTAAATAATATTAAAGGTTTGTTTCTTGTACAATTAACTACACTTTTTGTATTTTAATTATTCAGATAACTAATACTTTTGTTGTTTAATTTTGTAACAGGTATTTTCATCTCAAGGATTGACTCTAATGGGGAAAAGGTGTACCAAGGATTGCTCGAGATTGGTGATCGTTTGATTGAAATTGATGGCATCGATGTGACCGAGGCTTCAGTTATTCAAGTTAATCAACTCATGTCCAACAAAACTAAATTAACTCTCAAAATTGTTCCTTTCACAGCTTTAAATAATAAACCATGATACTTGGTTGTAAAACTTAAATTGCACCGAGTTATGGGAAGCTGTGTAAAAATGATTAGATTGTCTTATTGTTTCCAGTTTGGTTAAAGTAATATTTATAGTATTTCATGTTATCGTCTATTAGCGTCACTGGCTATTTTTACTTGGAAACATTGATCGTTGAACTTTTGTGTTATGTATAGATTTAAGTTCCATGGTTGTCTAATAGAACACCAAATGTATTAATCTTATTGTAATTTAAATTTGTTATCCCTCTATTTACCCAAGCTTTATATCAACTATTTACCTGAGATAGTTTAAAAGTGATCTTAACAAAGATGGGCATTGTTTTAATGATAATTGAGTGTAAATAGACTTTACTAAATTTAATTATTTTTGTTGACATTAAAGAATCACTTAAGATATTAAAAGTAATCAAATTAATGTTCCATTTCAATCCAAAAGAAGCGTTAGATTATTTAGCTGTTTACTTTAAAGTCGATCATGCTAAACATTTTGATGGTACATTCTTAAACTAATGTCAGGGAATTGCCATCCAACTCTGTCTTTATCCTTCTGTTCTTGGCCTTGGAATCGGTCTTCCTGGTTGGTGAGAAAAGGGTTGCCTTCCATCGAAAGGAGGAGGTTGTGGCCTTGGTTGAAAATTTGGTGGTGATTGTGGTGGAGGGCGACCTGGACGTCCTTGCCGAGGTGGTGGGAGATGGGAAACCATTTGTGGTCCGGGAAAAGGTTGTGGCTGGAACTGTGGTTGTGGTTGTGGTTGCACTTTTGCTTGAGCTTGTGCTGAACTTGAGCTTGATGATTGACTGGATGTTATTGTGTCTACTGGTACTGGTGCTGGATTATTAGAAGTTTCCGAACTACTGACAAAGACTGGAACACCAGATTCAGCTAAAGGTGATTCGTCAACCTCTATAATGGATGGATTTGTTACCACTGGTTCACTTGGAGACTCATTCAGCCTGAAAAGATAGACGAAATCTGTGATACAAAAGAGTTTACATGGGAACAAATTTATTCTCTCTTACGTATTGGACGTTGATGTTGGAGCTGAAGTCACTGATTCAGATTTTAATTGGACAGGTGAAGCATGGTTAATAGTTCCTATCAATATTGTTGGCATAATAGCTGCTGGTTCGCTTAGCTTTTTGTCAGGAGGAAATTTACCCAAGCAAAGAAGCACTATAGATCCTGGGCGGTTTTGTAAAACTCCTGATTTAATGCTTACTGGTAAAACTACTAATCCTTCTTCAACTTCATCCAATTGTTTTACAAGTTCCATAAAATCTTCTAAATCCATTTCACTGTCCATGAATTTCTCCATACGCCGAAAATAGGTATCTGAAATACGATCAAGGCTATAAGTGATTTTAGAAAGGTAAGAGTCCATAGGCATGATGGAAAGGCCTGGCGAGGAGCTTCGCTGATTTACAACGATGGCTTTTAACTGATTCAAAGTCAATGGACAGCGAAATAGTTTCCAATCTATGTTTTCTGTTGCACATTAATCCAAATTACCATTGAAATGAAACCAGGAAAAATAAAATCAAGCGACCCATCAATCATTATGCAGGAAAAAAAGAGGAAAATAATGTTATAATCGTCATTTTCAGCACCAGTTTCAGTATCTTAAATTGGTCTTAAATTGGTATCTTAAATAAACAGAGATGAAATAAATAATTACGTGAGTCGAGGCCAGCCATTTTGACTAACTGATTGACCCGTTCTTGGGGTAGATAACTTTTGAGCTGTTTATCATCAAGACTTATTGTAGGTTCATTTTTATCCTCTCCTGCTTGTGGCACTACAATGGGTGAATAAGCTTCAAGAGCTTTGTATGTTGTATCCATAACGGCATTAGGAACTCCAGCGACTTTACCTAAGCCCTAAAAAATAAACAATAAATGTCATGATTAAATGAAAATTTAGGCAACTTGAGATACTTACACTGGCTAGTTTAATAGCACCGATCAAGTTATCAGGATTTAGTGCAGATCCTGTAAATTAGGACAATAATCAAGCGTAAAATTATTAAAATGATATTAAAATAAAAAAATAATTCGCTTTTTACCTGTTAAAGATGATAAACCAATTTGTCTTTCGTTTGTTGCGGCAGGAGTTTTGAAAAAGAGTTGAAGGGTCAGCAAAAGGTGTACGAATTTGAAATCAATCATTATTGCTTTTCTTTGTTTTTATTTACACTCTTATAAAGTAACTATTTTCGGATATGGTCGTATTACATTGGCACAAACTATTATATTTTGTTTCTCATTGCTCAGTAAAGACTTTATTTTTTTCAAAATGATGCGAAATATTTTCATTGCCTTCTGACATTGGTAATGATTTTTGAGTAAGTTGCACTTTCGAGGAAAAACTCATGGTTTTACGCACTCATAATGCTAATAACTCTTCTATTGATTGATTAATATTCATGCCAAAATAAGGCATGGATCAAATAAATCATACCTGTAACATTAAACTTAACGCTTCGTTATTGCAATACATAGAGACAACAAAATTAATTAGGACAAGAATAATGTTTAAAATAAAAAAATGTAAAAATAACTATGGGTTAGCAAATTAATCTTGATTATTTGCTGTTTCGAGGTGAGTAAACAGGTACAAATTATATTTAACAATTTTAATACAGTAATAATCTCATTTTAATTATAAATAATACAATGTAATAAATTAGCAATAAAATACCCTTGAAATATACTGATAACCTTGATCTTTATGTACACTGTATTTACATGAAAGATTCACATAAAGATAGGTTAAAGTTTCATAGTTGCCTTCAGTTTGTAACCATTTTCAAAGTAACCGCGAGAAATATTTTTTGCTGCCAAATCTCAAAGCTTAACCAGCAGACCATTGGCAACGGACCTCCATGTTGTTTCAACATTGTTGTAATAGCATGTTCAACTGAAATTTCTAGTTCATCTTGTTGTGTACTTTGATTCATTATGCCTAATATTAAAGTTTTCAGCGGATCCTCTCATCCTGATTTGGCTCAAAAAATTGTGGAGAGACTTGGTATAAACATTGGAAAGACAGTTCTCAAAAAATTCAGCAATCAAGAAACCTGTGTAGAAATTGGTGAAAGTGTCCGTGGTGAAGATGTCTTCATAGTACAATCAGGATGTGGCAAAGTAAATGACAATCTAATGGAGGCATTAATTATGATTAATGCCTGTAAGATTGCCTCTGCAGCAAGAGTAACTGCTGTTATACCATGTTTTCCATATGCTCGACAAGACAAAAAGGACAAATCTCGAGCTCCAATCAGTGCTAAGTTAATAGCTAACATGCTTTCTGTAGCTGGAGCAGATCATATTATTACAATGGATCTACATGCAAGTCAGATTCAAGGATTCTTCGATATCCCAGTAGATAACTTGTATGCGGAACCAGCTGTACTCAAATGGATTAAAGAAAACATTCCTAATTGGCAGCAGTGTGTGATAGGTATTGTATAGCATCTCTTTAGACTTAGAGAGCTCATTTTCTCTTACATTGACTAATTTTGTGTATTTATAGTTTCTCCTGATGCTGGAGGTGCGAAACGTGTAACCTCAATTGCTGATCGACTGAATGTCGACTTTGCATTGATCCATAAAGAAAGAAAGAAGGCTAATGAAATAGCCTCTATGGTTCTTGTTGGTGATGTCAAGGATAGGACTGCAATCCTAGTTGATGACATGGCTGACACATGTGGAACTATCTGTGAAGCTGCAAAGAGGTTAATTGAGGCTCAAGCATCAAAGGTCTATGCCATTTTAACTCATGGTATTTTTAGTGGACCAGCACTTGCAAGAATAAATGATGCTACTCTTGAGGCTTTGGTCGTTACTAATACTATACCCCAAGATGAGAATATGAAAAAATGCCCAAAAATTCAGGTTTGTAACAATCTTATTATAGTTCCAATTATTGCTTCACAAGAGTGCTTTGCTTTTATATTAGCTGAACAATTAAAATGAAGACTGGTCAATATTTTAATCTATTATCTATTTCATAAAAATTCAATATTAATATTAGCATATAATATCATATGAATTATAAGTAATTTTTGCCATTAACTCATGTCTAGTTTTAAACCTGATTTTACCTATTTGTGTAATGTAACAATCAATTACCGTCTTTTTTGGGTCTTTTGTAATCAATATTAATATAATGTTTGTTTGATTATGATAAATTCATGACTAGATAAGATGAGGCAATGATAATTGTAAACTTCTTGATAAATTAATGAGACTTTTGGATCTAATAACTTTTTCTTCTCTTTTTCAGTGTATCGATGTTAGCATGATCCTTGCTGAAGCCATAAGGAGAACTCATAATGGTGAATCCGTCTCTTACCTCTTTAGCCACGTACCAATGTAAAATCCGTACTGACTGAAATGCCAGCAACAAGATTCTTTCTGACTGTGATTTTTTTGACCTTCGAACTTATAAAATTACCTAATCTCATTTTCATCATTCAGCTAATTTTAATTGAAAGCTTACAATAGCTGATATGAATTTGCTTAACCTAATCTTGTAATCTCATGATTGAATCATAAATATCATGATTTTATTTTGATAAAATCATATAATCTTGAGATCAATCAATTTTTGATGTGATATCTTGCTGTTTTATCTGAAAATATTTTTCATTTCAAGAAAATTTTCTGAAAATATTCCCTTTGTTCATTAGAAGTAAGTAATTTTCTTGGATATTTTGTATTTGATTTTTGTTTTCAAGTTTATTTAAATCAACTAAGCAGGAATTCATAGGTGAAATGGATTGTAACCAGTGGTAAATCGTTTTTTGTTCAACTGCATTCATCTAGATCTGAATCACATTTAGTATTTAACTAGTCAATCTATCATCAAATCAAGCTACGTGGATAGAACTTAAAAAATTTGATTATTTATGATTTAATTACTGGATTCTATTCAAGAATTGCCTCCCTGAATTATCAATGGTCTACTTAAGAGCAACAAAACTGCTCTGATCAATGTTATTGACAATGTCATTGACAATGTCAATTTCAATCAATTTATTTATCCTTGCACATCCAATCTTTATCATGTAAACTCATTTGTTACATGATGTCACAATATCTAAATTATTTAAATTTAAAAAATGGAGGATTATTCGTTCATAATCTAGTTACCTATCATGGTTTTGTTTTATCTTTGCATAACTATCATTATTAATTATTTTGTCAATTTCTTCCGAATAAATTGATCTTACTTACAGATCTTCGATGGATAATCAATTTTCTGGTGGTTAAAATGACCCTTAATCAAAAGGGTAACTGAAAAATTGTTCTGGTAAAAATATAAATGCAATACAACTGTTGAGCGTTTCGTAGCCTTAAAAATATTTGGCGGTAAAGAGTTTGAAAAATGTAAACAAATAATGCGCAAACGTGCTTAGTTCATCTAATGTTTGAAATTCAAACTTTGAATCGATCCAGAACATTTGTATTCATCGTTTGTTGCTCAATTAAATCAGTAGATTGCTTTCATTCAACATATGATAAAATTGAATTTCAAGATTGGAAAATTTGTGGTTCTCGAGAAGAAAACCAGTTTGACGTATCTCATTAGAAATGAGATGGAGTTAATGATTCTATTTGGACTCTGACTTATGTGGTGAAGATGTAATTAGTCTTTTTGAACTGATGTAACATTTTAAATGACTGTGCCAGTCATTTCTTTTTGTCTTTGAAAATTGATTACAATCTTTCTTTAAGATTAATTAAATTGCAAATGATCTGATATGTATAGATGGCCCCTGTTAATGAGGTGTGTCTTTGTACACGCATGGTGAAAAGCTGATTGTTGAGAGTCTAATACACCAACAGTGTTCGTTTAACAGTGTTAAATTAACACTGTCGGTTGTTTGATTGTAACAATTGAGTAGTTCTCACCTGAAATTTCTAGTTCATCTTGTTGTGTCCTTTGATTCACCATGCCTAATATTAAAGTTTTCAGCGGATCCTCTCATCCTGATTTGGCTCAAAAAATTGTAGAAAGACTTGGTATACACATTGGAAAGACAGTTCTCAAGAAATTTAGTAACCAAGAAACTTCAGTAGAAATTGGTGAAAGTGTCCGTGGTGAAGATGTCTTCATAGTACAATCAGGATGTGGTGAAGTAAATGACAATCTAATGGAGGCATTAATTATGATTAATGCCTGTAAGATTGCCTCTGCAGCAAGAGTAACTGCTGTTATACCATGTTTTCCATATGCTCGACAAGACAAAAAGGACAAATCTCGAGCTCCAATCAGTGCTAAGTTAATAGCTAACATGCTTTCTGTAGCTGGAGCAGATCATATTATTACAATGGATCTACATGCAAGTCAGATTCAAGGATTCTTCGATATCCCAGTAGATAACTTGTATGCGGAACCAGCTGTACTCAAATGGATTAAAGAAAACATTCCTGACTGGCATCAATGTGTGATAGGTATTAATTTCGATTATTTACATTATCCATAAAAGCCGTTCATTATTATCAACTTGCATTTTATTCTCTGTAGTTTCTCCTGATGCTGGAGGTGCAAAGCGTGTTACCTCAATCGCCGATCGACTGAATGTCGACTTTGCATTGATCCATAAAGAAAGAAAAAAGGCTAATGAAGTAGCCTCTATGGTCCTTGTTGGTGATGTCAAGGATAGGGTTGCAATCCTAGTTGATGACATGGCTGACACATGTGGAACTATTTGTCAAGCAGCTCAAAAATTAATCGAGGCTCAAGCATCAAAAGTCTATGCTATTTTAACTCATGGCATTTTTAGTGGCCCTGCCTTACCTAGAATCAATTCAGCAGCATTCGAGGCTCTAGTAGTCACAAATACCATTCCACAAGATGAAAATATGAGAAGATGTCCAAAAATTCAGGTTTGTTTTCCTGCTTATATCTCTCGGATGTTTATGTGTTGTCTCAATGACATTATGATAATGGACAATCATGATTTCCAAATACTCAAACATTTCTGCAATTAGTTCATTTCTTCTTTCTCAAATATCTTTTGATTAATGATTCAAGTGTTTTATCAGCCAACCTTCACCACGGCAAACTCACCAACAAAGTATCCCATGATTGCATATCTTATGCTATCAGACAAATCTTGATATTCTTCATTTATTAATTTTGATTATCTTCCAAATCATGTTATTTTATAAAGGAATAACCTACAGATGATTCAACTAATCAATATAATAATCTAATGTTTGTTTGATTATGATAAAAGTCATGACTAGATAAGATGAGGCAATGATAATTGTAAACTTCTTGATAAATTAATGAGACTTTTGGATCTAATAACTTTTTCTTCTCTTTTTCAGTGTATCGATGTTAGCATGATCCTTGCTGAAGCCATAAGGAGAACTCATAATGGCGAATCCGTCTCTTACCTCTTTAGCCACGTACCAATGTAAAATCAAATCAATATTCACAAAAAAATCGACAAGCATTTTCTGTGACTTGGGAAGCTTACTGTTCAATTTGGATTTCTTTTTTTGACGATAAATTGTTATTTTCATCAATCAATCTATTCACAGAATCTGATGCTGAACATAAATAGATACATTATGCTTCCAGAATGTTACATTAAACTTTCGGACTCATTAGTTTTGTTTTGTTATCCTAAAGATAATAGATTTTTGGCTTGAAAAAAGAATCATATTGAGTTTAATGTAATTGTTTTTTTTTCTAGCTTTATCATGTTACTGCCTGTTGCTTGCCGTTAGGCATTATTTTTTATTTGAAAGAGTTCCTAAGCTTATTTTCATTTGCTTTTTTCAGCTGTTCATTCATGTTCGCATGTGTAGCTTTATATTACCTGATCATTAGACTAAGTTCACAATCAACTATGTAGAAATACTATTTAAAATGTTCCAATGTTTAAATGTAACTTTTATGTAAGTTTACAATTCAGAATTCACTATCAATTCAACGTTACTATTTTTATTTCTCTATGAGATTACCATGACTTGAGAAAAATGTATATCATTACATTTCAAGTGAAATAATGATTGTATTGGTAAAATGGGTTTACCAATTTACAAGCAATTATTTAATGTATACAATGTACTTTAAACTGCAGCTCTTAATCAGCTGAATACAAAGCATTATCTTATATCATCTGAATTGTCAGTAAATCAATCTTATATAGTCAAAGTAAATGCACTATTCCCTATCTACCTCTGTATTATTGTGATTGAAATCACTTGGACGTCAAATGACCAAAAAGCTTCAATAAAAACATTGAGATATTTGCCTAATAAATTTCAGCGTTAGGATTATTCAACTACCAAAAGTCAAGATTAATAAACGTTTCAATATCATTTGATTATACCATTAAATCTGGAATCTACAATGTATGCGAATAACACAATTTCAAGATGAGTACTTGAAAGCTTTGAATCTGATGGATAAATCTAAAGGTCTGTTTTAACCAACAGCTAATAACTCTTAATCTTCAATTATTATGATTATTGGTAGCTTTTATGATGTTTCATTAAAGTTGATGGGAACTCTACGGATAATACAAAGTAATCAGGAAACATTAACTTGTAGCTATAAGTTAATTGTCTTTGGCCATTTTCAGTACTTCAATTCAATTTCCTTTCAAACCAAGTAAATCCACTTGTACGCTGTTGAAAGATGGCCAGACTTGTTGATTAACAATGATTAACTGTTGTAAGATTGAAACATTAATTTCATCGACTTGTAAACCTAAACCGTTTCCAGTTTATCTTTTTTGATTAATTGACTGTCTATCTAATCTAGATTGTTAAGGATCACCTTCACAGCAATCAATGCCTATTCAAGTAACTGTTGCTTTCCATCCAAAATGTTATTATATAACGATCAGTTTATTCATTGTCTTATAATTCTTAACGCAGTTGATCATTTACATACCGAGTTGATTTGAATGAGAAAATCAATTCTATAATTGTAAACAATCTGAATTGGTTGGTAAAGTATCAAGTTTTGGAGCCATTTGCGAGCAAATCTTAATGTTAATCTTAATTGAGTGTTTATCCTGTGGACTTTCACCGAGAAGGCAATTTTCATGGTAAAACTGGTAAATGGGTTTCAATAAAGAGCTGCGAATGAGCTGGGAAATTTTGAATTGGTATTACGGTTAAATTAAAAATGATTTTACTCCAAAAGATTCTTTAGTCAACATAAAGACCATTTGATTTTACCAACAATTTAACCGAACTGTTGTCTCTATTTAACATTTCATCCATTTGTGTTAGCTTTAATTGCTGACAATTGACGTATGTAATGGACAGAGCTAAATTGTAATTAAATAGTATAATGCGAAACCAGGTTTACCTAAAATAATGGTTTCATTCTAATATTTGGTCTGGTTAAGAAGGTTACAAAATACATAGTTATTATTAACACAATTTCACTGCATAGCAGCAATGGTAAGTTATAATTATGAATAATTAAATGGCAGTTGAACTGTGATTAAATTGGTGAACTGTTAACAGAAAAAAGAATATAAAATAACATGAAACCTTATGAAAAACAAACCTTTGTAAACGTACTGTATACAGAATCAAGAGTATTTTTCGCTAAAATGTTTTCATTGTTGGGTTGCTAAATTAGGTAAATTATCGGTTGATATTATTTATTCGAAGGTTATTATATCCATTTCATTTTTTATTGATTTTTAGACAATCAATGACCATTCACGGTCGGTTAATCAAATTGTTTGCTATGAAACTTGATTGGATATCATTTCATTGTTGAATCTAATCTTCTAAATCAAATGGTCTCTTTCTTGTTGCATCTTATAAAATACACTTTAATTTGACTCATCAATTGTTAAGATTAACGATTTAGAAAGTAATCAAGATTTCAAACCTTAAATTTTTATCACCAATCAATTTTAGAGCTATTTTCCGAGCTTTAATATCAACCTTAACTGTGTTACCAGAAAAGTCCACAATCAACCAAATCTGTTGTTGTATAAAAGTAAAATTAAAACTGATTATTATCAAATGGGAATAAAAAAGGTTGCTATTATTGATCACTTGGCTTTGAAAATTACAAAAAATAGTCAATTGATTGACTCTTACAGATTGGTAAATAAAAAAGGAATGATTATTTTAAAGGACAATTAGAAAGTCTATATTTTTGCTGTTACTTGCAATTTAATCATCTCAGTGTGATTATTTATTGTTTGATTTAATTGAAAGTTATTTCATTCCAGACTTTATTGCTTTCATCAATGTTTCAATCCAATGTAATTTTTACCATTGTTGTCATTTAAATGTCATTTCTTGTTGCTTTCCAATTTGGGCTATTTTAAAAACACCAGCAAACATAACAGGTAATTCAACAAAGATCCTGTTTACTTGGGTACAATCAATTACTAATTAATCCGGTTTTTCTTCTGGTTTTAATTGTCTCACGTTCTAATTTACATGTTTCCATCATATTCATCATCATTCATTATTATCATTAAATCTTAGCCTTTAATTGTAACAACCTAAATTCATGTTTTCATGTTTCTATGGATCTTTTGTCTCCACCAGAAAAACCATTGATTCAAATATCCTCTAGTCCATCAAGGAAAGTTAACCCTTCAATTTTCACCTTTGATGGTAAATGATTAAACGTGACTCAACAGTTATCACCATCATTCTTGTATCTTTGAGATCATTAACATTTAGCATCAATTATCTTCACCATCTTCCTCGCCATTATCATCATAACTGTCAAGTTGACCATTAAAACTGTTCTCAATGCAGAATTGAAACAAATGGTAACAATAATTCATTATTGATTTGACTTCTGGAATCCATTTTGCTTTCAGTCATTTTTTGATTAAAGAATGTTGACAATGTTGATTTCCCTTTTCCATGTTAGCCAAAAAATTAGTTGCTTCATCACCATTAATAACAGAAATTTATCAGAATCGTGAATCATAATGATAATATTTTCAGAAGTTTCACTTTCGCTGATTCCCTAAAGGTGTTGCGATGTTTATAACGCAGCATTTTAAACCATTCATTGATTATAAATAAGGATTGGTCCTCTTTCATTTGATTGATTAACAAAAAATGAAACTGAATTCCACTCTTTACATTCCAAATAGCAACTCGAACCGAATAACCAAAATTAAAATTTATCTGAATGATAGGACGAATCTTTTTTTGCACCATTTAATTGTCCCATCTAATATTATAAATAATTGTTCTGACTCATACGTCTGCAGGGTAAATTATAATATTTACATTAACAGAGAGTCAGAATAATAATATCGCCTCAGAAAGATTTGCTTTAGTTGTTTTCTTGGTCCAAGACTTGCACCCTGTAATTCATTTCTCCACTTTTTTTTGTTAACCATGTTGACTCTTCCTCCATTAACCCTTTTCCTTTTCTTCTCCTTCTGGTTTGCAATTCCTTTTCCAAAATCTTTCAACCTGTCAGAACAAATTTTACCGTAGTTCAGATAACATTAAACATGCTTTTGAATTGAACCATTTGAATGTTTTCTTTGAATTCACCACAAGTTATGTAGTAAAATCCATCAGGTTTGTTGATGATGAACTTCATTGTTTCCTAGTACTTTTTTGGTTTCTTTTTTCGCCATCATCTCGATTGTTGTCTTCTTCCTCATTTTTTTCATTCTCTCTCCATTCCTTTCATACACACTCTTTTTTCATTCCTGTCTTCATAATTGTATTACCAGAAAAGTGGGAAAAGATTTAGTAAGTCTGCGCATTGAACTTTTCATTTCTCCTGATACCATCCTTTTTTACCCTTAAATCTGATCGATTTCCTGCAACTGTTCAGTCTTTCCTTTAGTATCTCAGTGAATTTATTCCGAGGTTTTTGCGAATTTATTTTTCTTTTTCATTGTCTTTTGCTTTTGTTGAGAATCCTCTCCTTTTCTCTCAGGCTTTAACTGAGAATTTGAATTTGTCCTAATTCTTGGTAGCATGCTTTTTGTCAATTATTTTCATAATTTTGCGATTGTAATTGAAATCTAGTACAATATAGTTTATGTTACTTCCTCGATCCATACCATTTTGCTATCCAAACCATTTCGAACTCCTAAAGTTGGCAATATTTCCATTGTAGAATAACTAACTTTAATCTTGGGTAGAACTTTATGTTAACTTGATGAAGCTAATCTTTCTTTGTCTCCGCCATTTCAATTTCAGTTTACATTTTTTATACCATTTTATAATCTTTAATCGTCAATGGTGATGTTGCTTCACGATTGTCCTAGTTTTAAAAAATTGACATTTTTAACCTGTTTTACATAGTTCACGCAAAGCTTGATATATTATTGAAAAAAATTTTATTGACTTACTTTTGTCCCTTCTATCTAACCCATTATCTCAATCCTATCTCCACTCAAATTAACATCCATCGCCCTACCAGACGGTTGAACTTTAAGCTGTAAAATAATCATTTTCCTGGTGTCTTCAATGTTTATCAAAAGGTACACTGACGATTACATTTACTGGTCATCATCATCATTTGATTGTTCCATATTAATCAACTCAGTGCATTGGGAACAAATAACAAGAAAGGATTAACTGACCATCAAATCGGTGATTGATTGGATTTAACTGTGATTGTTGAATCCTGCCGAAAATTGGAATTAATCATCAATAACTTTGATCAAACATGACCGTTACATATACGTTAAATGTTGCCAACACAAGACTCAATGGATTTGCGAAACTACTTCTCCGCTGGAGAGGGTCCATTTATAAGCTTCTGTACCGAGAGATGATCATCTTTTGTATCCTTTATTACAGCCTCAGCTTTCTTTATCGTTATTTATTGGACCCAGATCAGCGAAGGTAAGCATACAATCAATCACAATCAAAGTTTAACAATAACCACCTCTGTTGAGTTAATAAACTGAAATATTGCCCAAATGTAAGCATTGGAGAAACTTCCAACCTCATCTTTTTGACTATTGAATTGCGAATGAATACACCAAATTTTTGTGAAATGTTGTGTAACAAATGGTTATTAAAATAGCTTATAAATTGAACAAGATTAAAATAATTAACGGTTTAACTATGATCTAATAGCTGGATTCAAGCCAATAATAGACTAACACAGTAAAATAATTGGCGGGTAAAGAATGTAAACAATCAATAATGCGCAAACGTAAACAATTGTTATTGTTTAACTGTAGTTTTAGTTGAATTTGATTTTTCTGTTTTTTATTACATATTGTTTGACAAATAATTAGATTACCAAAAGATCGTCATTCAGGGATTTTGAGCCTCTTCCAAAATTGGTGAATAACGAAACATAATTTTCGGTGTATTCCAGTCATTATATTATACTTACTCAGGTTTGTTATTCATGAAAGTGTTGATATCAAAAGCAGATTATTTTTGACTTGCTGTTAAAGATATAGATTTATTTGATTGACATAGTTATGTTGAATGATTGGGTTTGACAAGGCTACTTCATTATGAAATATTTAATGTTTACAGCTGTAAATTTGGAGCTGATTCAATCTTGTTGATTGATTAACGAGTTTCTTCAAGGTTTGCTGAAAATCCCAAGGACCTAACATGTGAAAAGTTACAAAAGCTAAAAAAGATTAACATGTGTCATGTAACATCTCTTAAAATGTCTTTTTGTTTATCATGTATTTTTAGGCTTTGATATTAAATCTCTTGATATTATTTAGTTTAGATAATCCAAATTAATCAGCTGTTTCAGTGGATAAGGAACTGTTATGTAGTCAGCACATTGTTGTTAGTCTGTCGGTTCATTGATCTGTGATGCATTCACCTAAACGAGACTGGTCAAGACTTTCTGTTTCTGATTTCATAATGAGATTTATTATATACTTCAGACTTTTCATTTCATTCATTTTTTGATTGTAACAATTATTAACAATTATTTTCCTTTTCTTACAGGGTTTTTGAGAAAGTCGCCTTATACTGTGAAGCTTTCTCTAAATTGATTCCATTGTCGTTCATTCTTGGGTTTTATGTCTCAATCGTGGTTAGCCGTTGGTGGAACCAATACTGTGCTATACCATGGCCAGACACGTAAGTTGACAATATCATTTTCATTATCCGTCTCCTCAATTGCTCGACTATCTGGTAACAAAACTTTTTCATGCTCCATTAACTTTATAGTACCAAGTTCATTGTTCCAAGAGTTAATCGCCATTTTTTGACCATAGACTGAGTTATTTGCTCCAAATGGGAAAGACAATATTTTAATATTAAATCACAATATTTTCGATTTGTGACCCTGTGAGCATAAATAATTCATTAATTCATTAGTCTTGTCATTGCCCTGTTTATTGGATAGTGTTCTAGTCTCATTTGTATTCATATCTAGTGTTGAACCATGAATAGTCTAACAACAGTTATGTAGCTAAGGTAACACCAATTAACTACTTAGGATGTTACGATTTACATGTTGACAGGCTCTAATTAATTTAGATTTTGGGTCATTAAATTTTAGATTCTATTGATTGCGAGAATTACTTACAATTGTTAGTACAAATTAGTCATTCTATGCATTTTATTTTCCTTTATTTATCTTTAGACTTCTCATGATGATCACTGGTATTGTTCAAGGAGATGATGAGCGAGGGCGCGTGATAAGACGAACTTTAGCCCGTTACTTACTGATCCTTCAAGCTGTTACCTTTCAAGCAATCAGTATATCGGTTAAGCGTCGTTTTCCGTCAATTGATCATCTAGTTGAAGCTGGTATCATGACTAAAGAGGAACAGTTAGCTTACAATGAGATACCAGGAGTTTATGGTAAATGGTGGGCACCTGCAGCTTGGTTCACGACGTTAGCCATCAGATCTCGACGAGAAGGTCGAATCAAAGATGATACGCTGTTAAAACATTTATTACAAGAATTGTACAAATTCAGAAATGGCTGTGGAGATCTATTTGCCTTTGATTGGATCTCTATTCCATTAGTTTATACTCAGGCAGTAACTATTGCTGTTTATACTTATTTTGCTGCTGTAATTATGGCTCGTCAATATCTGGATCCAAGTCAAGGATATTCAGGCCATGAGGTCGACCTTTACATTCCAGTTTTCACTTTGCTTGAATTTTTCTTCTTCATGGGCTGGCTCAAGGTAGCTGAACAGTTAATTAATCCTTTTGGGGAAGATGATGATGATTTTGAGTTAAACTTCATTCTTGACCGTAACTTGGTTGTTTCAATGTATATTGTCGATCAAATGCACAATCAGTTGCCTAAATTGGTGAAGGATACTTATTGGGATGATCTTAGACCATCATTGCCTTACACAAGATCTTCAGTAGGCTTACGAAGACAGCCTTATCTGGGTTCAGCTATGAACTTGGATATTCATCCAGAAGATTCAGAATTTATTCCGCCCTCTTTAGAAACTATAATGGAAGATGAATTAATTTCTGACACTCATCATCGATATAACCAACATGGTAATAGTGATTTGGCTTCTCCTTCAATTGCTGACCAATTAGTCAACTTTGATTACAGCACAAATGCTTGTGATATTTCACTCGGTAACGGAAGTCGACCTCAGTCAAGTGTCTCTCAAAGTGCCTTAAATTTACTGCATGATTCTTTCTTTGGCTCAAGGATAATCAACATGATAATTGGTAGTTCAAATGAAAACATAACGCCACAGCTAAATGGAAATGTGAAAAACTCCAAAGACAAATCCGGTTCTCATTCAGCTGGAGTCGGAGGGGGATTTTCCAGTGCCTTAGGACAGTTTTCATTGAAATCACCTAGAAAACGAACTCGAAAAATATCAGTTCCAAATAATTTAAAACCATCAATTTCTTCCTCATTGATTAGTAAAACATCAATGGAAGATTTTGATCGGAAAATGGGTAGCTCAGCTTCTCCCCATACTGGTCGACATCGAAAGCCAATCTCTGAATTTTATGGTAAAGAAACATCTTCTTCAACTTCATCGTTTTACCGTCATAACCAGCATCCAAATCAGAATAATGGTTATAACCCTAACTATCCCGATGAACGTCGCTCTCTTGTCATTGATTTGGAAGAAGGAGCGAATCTTGAATCTAAACTCTATTCACAAACACATTTAGGATCTTCACAGTTATCTCGCGCTTTTAGTGGATCCATTGATGAAAATGGACTAGGATTAAGTTATCCACCATCACGAGCTGAAATTCAGTCAATAGGCCCTGGATCAAGTGTTGGAGGTCACGCTGACTCTTATGCAAATGAAGACGGAACAGCTTCTCATAGTCACAGTGAGTTCATCTCGAAACAATCATCCAGACCATTATTTTACATTCCTGAATATTACTAGTCTTTGTGTTTATTTGTTGATAAAATCGTGTGATTTATTTTTTTCGCATCTCAATTCTTTTTATAATTTGATTTATTTGTTAAGAAAATGATTTTATGAGGAAAGGAAATAAATAAGTTCTTCATTTAATCAGTCACTGATCTTATCTAAAATCAAAACATTGAAGAATCTGATTGTATTTATTTTTTAAAAACTTGATAAAACATCAACTAATAATACTTTTTCTTAATAGTTTTCACTAGCTCATCGTTTAATAATGATGTTGATCCATCTTTAATCATGGAAGGCATCAGGGCAAGTCCGAGTATTCGCAGTAGCGAAACATATGGCTCATCTTATTCAGCACTCAACAATTATCCATCAACCCAAATAGGGGAATCGTCGGAAGTAGAGGAAAATGGACAAAATGCTCGAGGTAATATTTCCACTGCCAATGGTACAGTCGCCAATCTTGCTACTAGCACTTCAGGAAATGACCCAGACGAATCCGCTGATCATTCAGGCGAGTCTGAGACTTTTGACCATTCATCATCTCATGAAAGTTTGGGTCCATATGGAAGTAATCAAAGTACAGTTACCAGTATTACTCAACTTTTGGGAAAAGGTAATAAAGAGCACAAATAAAGCTTTGGTCAATCGTTAAAATGGAGAGGTCTATTTATGAAGACAATTTAATACAATGAAGACTTTTATGACAAAAAAATATTCACGTTCAATGAACCGATTCTAAGGAAACCAAAAACTCACCTCTAATATACCAATCGATGATTCCAGTTGCAACTTTACACGAATCTCTTTTTAACTCCATTAGGTTATTTAATGGTTTTACGAAGGAAAAGTAAAACCATTTTGCTGTATTCACAAGCAAATTTGGTTTCCACTTCATTTTCTACTTTTATCAAACACTTTACACTTTTCAACCAATCTACTTAAATTTTTAACACTTGTGATTGTTATTATTTATGTGTCTTGATCACTTTAGAATTATTATCCTACATATTTCCCCATTTTCTCATTCCATTCAATTTTTTACTCATATTTTGTATTACAATTCGTCCTGTAACTAACTAATTGAATTCAGAGAATTTATCATGGTTCTGGTAAATGGATAAGAAAAGGCTAAACAACTGAGTTGTACAATGTGATAATCGAGTTCAAATTGATCCATGTAAAGTTTACCCTTCAACTGCATGAAATTACATTTTCACTTTGATATTTATAAAATTGATATAAATTACAATTGGCCCAAGCTATGTACAAACTTAGACTTGCAATTTGCAAAATAAATTTGATTATCACTCACTTAAACTGATTGTTATAAGGTGCACAAAATAAATTCATTTATTTCATAAAAATTATAAATAATCCATCTTCATTATCCAATTAATCATTCACATTGACAGTTCCTACAGTTTTAGACAAAACTGGATGATTTGAAATCGGTTAACCTGAAGGTTTTACAGCGTTTAATTCAAAGAAAGATATCAAATGTTTATAATTGTTGGAAATTGAGAGATTGTGAATTTATATTAATAGTTTATTATGATAATAACATTAAAAATGATCTGATGGAAAAAGATTCAACTGCCAATAATGAAGTGAAATCAACTTTCATATAAATAATCATCCATTAAGAAGTTAATTTATAAACCAACTCAATTTATAAAACAATCATGTACAAGATTCACAAAGTATAGTTTTATCATTACAAAGTTTATTGACTTGAATGATGTTATTGTAAATCACAAAAGCAACCATTAGCGTAAATCTTGACTGTCTATTTCAAGTTTATTCAGTTAAAAAACGTTATCTGTCTTATAAAGTAATAGCGTAAATGAGTAGAAACGTCTCGAGCGAGTCTCGAGCAAAAATGAGAATCCTGATATCATGTAGCTAAGATATTTGATTGATTTAAAACTATCCAAAAAAATTCATACCTTATTAAGGCTTCATGTGAAAACATAACAATAGTTAAAAGATTGGATATCAGATTATCAGATGAAGAGACGCGACAAATTGCAAAGGCATTCGCGAATGGGTCACCTTCGATGACTGAATTACTTTTCCATAGGAAAGCTATCGTGAGGATAATTTCAGTGCATATTCAGCCTTTATAAATTGCCTCAACAAAAAAACGTCTTAAAGGATTGCTGTACACATCAACACACATATAAACCACTTGGTTTGATTGCTGGTCAAACTAAGTTTATCAACGTTTTGGATGAAGGCCTAATGTATGGTGAATGTTTCCAACTGGCCGCTAATTTTCCTTGTGATCAAATCAATTATATTAGGAAACACGAAACTTGGTTTTAAACATTACTGAATATGGTTATGGTATAATCACTAAATCAAAACCTTTTCTTTTTATATTTTATGCACATCGAAGCCCGAATTCACCTTTGAAGTAGATGCCATTTTCCTGACTAACGTAACCAGTATTTAGTATGGATTCAATATTTACGATTTTCCGAAAAGCCATGAGATGAAAGCAGAAATTCACCAAGTGACGAGTATTGAGATCATTCCGAAATTGGCGAGCATTCGACAAGTTGATAAAAGTTTTCAACATTTCAGTCAATGTAGAAGCAAACTTTACAACAATCAATTTTACACTTATTTATTTATCGCTAACCAGGGACCGTTGAAAAATTGAGTCTCGACTGGGGATTTCATTAAACTCTCATTCGTGTTTATCTGTATATTCATTTATATAAACAATTAATAAACAATTTAAACGTTTCTTTTGATAGTTGAAGGTTAGATTTCCAAGTCTGTGGTAATAGGTAAGCACAAAATGGAAGCACTCTGATTGTATTACTAATAGTAATTGTGATAGTAATTGTAGCAATTGTTGACTTTTGTGAGAATGATTTGATGCTTGTTATCAGTTCATGTTTAATTAGTTAATCAACTATCGATGGTTCAACTTCTTGAGTCAGTTAATCATAAGATATTTGGGGAATTTTCATGCTAGATCTCGTATGCGTGATTTTGTTTACCAAGTTAACCTTATTGTAAACGTGATTTGTTGACTTTGGATTACACATTGTTTTTTGTATTGGGCTTTCGGAGGTGATCTGAAGAAGCTAGTAAATTAGAGTCAAAATGAATGAAATTAGATATAATTGTACTAATATAAACAAAAAAAAAGAAATTTATTTACAAAATTCTATTGTATTTATTGATATTAGATATTCCATCGTATTTAGCGTTTTGTTTTTTGAGTGGTTTTCTAATCTTTAACAGAGATGGTTGATGTTTGCTTTTTACAAAATATTCATAGCTACAGAGACTGAAAGTTATCAAGATTCAATCTGATCAGATCAAATGGAAAATCTAGATAATTTCGATGATGATTATGATTTTATTTACGATTATGATTGTGATTATGATCAATGATCCTTTTAATGGTGGCCTTAATCTTTGTTTAAGGGTCGACTTATCAGGAAAAATCAATAATTTCTTTTTTATCTTTCACTATTGATAGATATTATCAGCATATAATTCATCATGATGATTGTTAAATGATAAAATGTAATACTATGTTTCAACAGATAATTTTTGGTGTTTCTTCTTGGACTTTAATTGGTGAAGAATTCTTTTGGATAACTGTTTCTGATTGAAGAACACATTCCTCTAATTGAGCAGATAATCGCAATAATTGTTGGTTAATAGTTGTCCTTGGTATCATTGGTTCAACCATCTCAATCACATGTAAGGAGGCATCTTGATTGAGAGAGAAAAAATGGAGCCCAGGACAAAGTCCTTGATTTACTAGGTTAAGGCACAGTTGAGTAGATGTTTTAATGGCAAATTGTTTTATTTGTTGATCTGTTTGGGATTTGCTTTCAATTTTTATCAGCAGTTCATTGGAGACAGGAACCTTTGTTGTATTTATCATCCGTGTGAAGGATTTATAAGATGAAAATGTAAATATTCCTGGTAAAATGGGGGTTTTAATATCAGCTGAGCGGCAACATCTCACAAACTTGGCAAAAGTGTCAACATTGAAGAAAAATTGACTGATGACAATATCAGCACCGGCATCCACTTTGGCTTTCAAATGTGCGATATCTTGCTTAACAGATGATGACGACGGGTGACCATCAGGATAACCGGCAACAGCAATGATAAAATCATTTGAAAATTCTTTTCGGATAAACTTTACTATGTCGATTGCATGATTAAATTCCCTTGGTTCGGCTGGTTTGAAATTGTCTCCTTGTAAAGCAAAAATATACTTAATTCCACTTTTTTTGGCTTCTCTCAAAATTTTTCGACCTTGATTTGAGTCCATCATATCGGAACAAGTTAAGTGGAGTAAAATGTCAAATCCATAGTTTTTAATGATCATTCGAGCCAAATCAAAGCGAGATCCAGTTTCGTTTTCCGATGTTCTTGAAGTACTTTTAGAGGTAATGGCACAAAATAAAGGGCGATATTTGCGAATATCGCTTAGAAAATTTTTCAAATTATTTAACCCAGACTCAGTTGAAGGGGGGAATATTTCAATCGAATAGAACGGTAACTTGAAACTTTGTAATTGCTGAGAAAAATTCGTTGCAAGAGATGGTGAAGTAGACATGTTGGCGAGCTTGTGGAACCAGACTTGTTGAGTTAACAAAATGTGAATGTTGAGCCCGATTAATCGTCGAGTTAGATGTAGAATCATGAGATAGACTAACGAAGGCTGATAATTATTATTGTAATAAAATTAAGATAAGAATTGATGATGATAATGACTATGGGAAGGAGGAGAAAGATATAGAGAGAAAAAATATTTACTATTGATCAATGCATGATCTTGATTATCTTGCTGATGTGATCTTGCTTATTCATGTTCTTTGCAGGAAAGAAAATGATGAGCAGATAATGGAACTGATACATGTGAGAGGAAAATTATTTCAGTTAAAATCCATAATATTATTTCACATTTACCGATGAAGAATCACAGGGTAAAGTAATTGAGACACTTAATGATCATTTGAGCATAAATAACTGGTAACCGGGAAAATTGATGAGTTTTTGTTGGCAAAGATGTTGATTAAGGTGATCACCAATTTAATCAAAGGAAACAAGAGTCACGTGAAGACAAGAGAACAAGTGAGTCCAAAATTATATTTTAAATCTTTGGAGGATAGAAAAACTTCTAATTGTAATTGAATTTTAGTAACAGTAAGTAGAAAATTAATACACACTTTAAAGTCACATAAAGCACAAAATTATTGTCACTAAAATTGGTACCTGGGATGATTGTTAGTAACTAGCAAATGTTTACATATTGCTTTAAACAGCTGACTAACTCATGTTACTTGATGATATATGGTAACAAACAGAAGACTCAGCAGACTATTTAGACTACGGTTATGATTTTTGAGGATCATTTAGGCAACCAAATCAAACAAGTTCTTCATATTCTTGTTTAAGAATTACTTCAAATGAAAATGGTTGAAATAAGTAACCAGTACCAGAGTAAAATTTGCTTTGAAATTCAATCCAATGTAATCTCAAGGCATGAAGAAAAGCACTTAACCCTTCCATTAACAAAAGAACAGCAACTGTCAGACATGCCCAAATACCAAAAGCAAAAAACATGATGAAACCTCCAAAAGTTTTTTCACCCAAGGTTAAACCCTTTTGCAAAACCATGGTCCACAAAACTTCACTCAATTGAGCGTGTGCCAAGCTTAAAGCCCATAGTCGAAGATATGAAGCTGTATGAGAGATCGAACCAAGAACAGATTCGATTGTATGAATTATTTGATGAATTATAATTTCACTAAGATCAAATTCTTTATCACTTTCATTGTTTTCAACATTTACCGCAACTTTTTCTTGGTCTTTGAATAGTTCGCTAAAATTTTCCATAGGAATACCAACTTCACTTTCTCCCGTATTTTGATTGTTGTTAAAGGTGACTGGTTGGATAATCTTTAGCTTTTTCTTGGTCTCTTTGGAATCTTGTTGTTTTTTTAAAAAATAGGGTTTTACACAAAGCATCCATGGAATACATACAATGGCAGTGATAAGTAAAACTGTCTGGAAAAATCTTTGCCCCCAATACATAGGAAGCAAATTACAAGGAGAGTCAGGATATTTATTAAGGAACATGTTTATAAGTGTAATCAAAACTGATGGAGCACAGTGTGCTACGGACGAATCGTAAAATATCCATTTAGCTAAGATTAGAATGTTGAGATAACCGAAGATTGAAACTAGAAAAATGATTTGAGGGAGAAATTCACTGTAAATGTTGAGCGTTCTACCAAAGAATCTATGATTATATAAACTGAGAACAACGCCAAATATCATCTGAGATACTCCAAGCAGAACAGAAAGTTTCATTTTATATGAATTGAGGAATAAAATCTTGTTCTCCGAAACTTGCCAGATAGGATCCATACCAAACCAATAAGGAATCCCAGTATACTCTTTTTGAGGGTCCAATTGCATACTCTTTTCGTAGATACCACCTTTTGAAATTGGTGATGCAACCCACGATGAACCAAACAAGTTGAATGATTTGGAGAAAATGTCATTGTAAATAAGACCAGTGTAAATGGAAAAAATACCCATAAGCAGAATTAAATATCTTCCACCGAAAAAAGTGTTGAAGATTTCATTTCGGGGTTTTGCAGCTATTATTGTATTCTCTTTAAGAACCATCCACGCAGCAAACATACTCATCAGTACTCCATGACCCGCGTCACCAAACATAATAGCAAATAAAAATGGAAAGGTGATTATTGTAAATATAGCTGGATTAAGTTCTCTGTAAGAAGCAACTCCATATGAATTGACCAGATTTTGAAAGCCTTGGGTGAATTTGTTATTGCGATGAAATGTTGGAGGCTCTTCTTTAGTCTCTAAGCAATTTAAAATTGAAGGCACCGAGGATCCACCTCGTTCTGTTCCTCTATTTAAAGCTAGATGAACTCTTTCTAAATCATTCACTGGACACCAACATTCAGCGATTAAACATTTCCTTGTGAGGTCTAGGTTAAATAAATTGAGTGTCATGTAGATTGCTTTGATTTTTTTGACTTTTGTTTTCCAAGTATTAAGGTGTTTAGCAGCTGCAGCTAATACACGATAACGATGTTCAGTGGTTTGTTTAAGAACTATATTCAGCTCGTTTACTCTTGAATTCAAATTGTTTATCATATCCTTTCTGGCTACAGCTGATTCAGGACATGGGTAAAGTGAGGCCCGGAATCCTTCACAAATTTTCTTAATCTTTGTCATAAGTTGTTCTCCTTGGAAAAATATGATGAAAACTGATTTGTAATCATAATCTCCTGAAATGGGATCTTCCAGAGGATCATCAATGAAAGCTTGACGCACGAAAACATTACCCATGCAAACACGCCAAAGCATCCTTTCAAATGCATGTAATCGATCTCGACGAATGACACCTGATACAAAACTAATCAAAAATAAAATTGGGAGAGAGGCGGTTTAAAACAATCAGATCAATTATCGTATATATCGTAATTCTAATAGACCCCCAGAAAGATCCAATTAGTTGTGTTTATTATTGTTAGAATGGTTTTAATTGATTAGGGTGAGATAATCTGTTTTTATAAAAATATGCAATATTTACACTTACTTTAATTTGACGTGAGAATGAATTGAAAGATTTAAAGCGTCATCGCCCGCTAACTGAGTCCAATCCTCGCCAACTCCAGTTCCTTGCATCTATTGAGAATATAAAATCGTCAAAATTGAAAAATTAATCACTCAGAAATTCGGTGAAAATTAGTAATTGAAACAACCTCAAGAAAAAATTGTTGGGTTTTCTCAAGAATATGTCGGAATTCACACAGCTCAAGAAATGTTTTCTTTAATGCTTCCATATTGAAATTAACTTGCTTCAATTCATTGTCCATTTTTTCCGATGTAGCTTCTAGATCAATCATCTCTCGTGGTGGTGGTGGCTCAGGAACATCACCTTTATCACAAATGGGTATGTCATCTTTTTTAATTTCCTTCTCAAGGATATCTATTGAACAGTAAAAGGAAAACATTAGAAAAAAGATCATATTAAAGGATTAACCACAAAAATAGAGACAAGTGTGATAAATACTAACTTAACTTTCTTTCTATTTCTTGGCATCGCATGACTTCACTAATAAATTTCCTATGAAATAAGTATACATCAGGATTGAGCTGGAAAAACAATTATCCAAAGAGTTCAAGTTAGATACGACTTTTCAACGAAAATAAGTTTTTCTGTTTAAATATTGTCCACTAACTCCGAAAAACCAGAAAAAATGTTGGAGGAATGAACAGAAGTAACACTAGGACATATTTGAAGCATGATGCAGATGAATAATTAACAACTTACATCTCGAAATTGAACCAAACCAAGTTCACCCAATTCAGCGATACAAAAATAAGCTGCCTCTGATTGTAAAAACAGTTGACAAAGCTTCATTTCTTCACCTCTTAATAAGCTTCCCATTGTAGATAACCTCTTAGACACAAATTCAAACACACAGAAAAAAACGTTGATGGGTTAAACAAAAAGTTATTGTTCAAATACAACAAGAAACCAAAAATGATTCACAGTTGAAGAACTGATTTCACAAAATAATTAAAAACAGTATTTGATCTGGCAACAAAGGAGAGAAAGAAGGAGAAAGGAAAGTAAAAAGAACAAAAGAGAGAAAGAGATTAATGTTAGGTTACAAACATCAACTGATTAGACTTTATGTTGTATAGTTATTGTCAAGATGATTATGCATAAAAACAATTCTTTATTGTTGATTCCAATTGACAGTAATCATAACATCTAACTAAACACAACTTTGATCAGGTAACAAACATTTTAATTTATTTGCTGGTGATTACATTTATTTACATCAATGCATCTCTTTTTCCCCTCTTGCGCCGTTTTTTGCTCTCTACATTTCATCTAATCATCTGCAACTTTTGTTTGGACCTTGATGATAATAAACATTGATGAGAAAACAAAATGTCTTGGTTTTGTGCTAATTTTTGTTTTTTCTTATCATCAATAGTAATTAACAATCTCTCTCTTCTTGATGCTAATTATTGTTAGCTCTCGATCAATTCTTTGTTGTAATATCTACCGTGTTTACCAAGGTTGTGATGGGTGTTACATGTAAAGATTGAATTGGTGATATCAATTCACATCCTGATATAAAAATCCATGAAAACAATTAAAGCGACAACTTGGTACTCCAATTCTTGGTAAGTCATAATTTTTTACAAACTTCCATAAGTTGTGATCGTTTATCGATAAGAGCTCATTTTAATTATTCATTCAGCAAAAAGTCAATTGGCTTGTTAATTTAAAATTTTGTACCGTTCAGCTTTATTATTTCCTTTGCATTCATTTACAATTATTTTTGTATTTACATTTTCACTCGGATTCAGCCTATGATGGCATTTCACTTTTTGTAAAACATTTTACTAATCAAAGAGATTTACTGAAAATTATTGGATTAAGTGTTTTCATTCATTTTATTATAAATTTCATTGAGGAAAAATTTCCCTGCAATCAAAGTATTAAGTTTGACTGACAAATAAATTCACATTACAATGTTGGGTTTACCAAAAGACTGATAATCAAACATTTTCCATATCTCGCGTTTGAAGATTGTTATATTGTTGAGGCTGATTATGGATATTTTGATTTCGATTACTTTTTACGCCCCAATTTTCTTGATTTCGTAATGAATCATAAAGAGCTTAAACGGTAGCTTAGAATATTGTGAGTTTAAAATTACTCATTATACTTATTCGTTAAAACTTAATCAATAACATGAAACATGTGGATGATCTATGTGCTTTTACAACTTTAATAATTTTATTCTTTTCAATTTCTCCAGCTTTTAGTGAAAAATTTAAATGCCCTGTCAAAACTGTACCAGGAGAAGCTCAAATTCCCCGAGTATCATTGCTTGTAGCTGGTCAGACCGGATATCATGCGAGGATTGAATTGGTTAATGGAGCTGGCCATTTACTCGAAGTTGAAGAGTCTTTCAATAGTCAAGCTTCATTTGGGTTGATAAAACTTAATGATGATGTCGGAAACGAGCAAAGGAGCTTTTGGTATTATTTAGAATCAAAGGAATTTTTCTACATTGATAGTGACCAATCATGTACAGTCAATACATTGGACGATCAAACCAAGAAGTCAATAATCAGTGAATGGCTTGCTTTTAATAGTCTCTCAGATGAGACTTCCATCTTTGATGATCCGAAAAATTTAGGCCCAATATTACTATTTCTCTATATGGCAAGTAAATCTAATGATCTTCAATATACTGGAACAGTTGATCTCGATGGTCGTAGATGTAATTCCTGGTTCTATTGTTTACACGATGATGGACCCTACTTTGATGTTTATTTCGATACCAATGACATTCCGGTTCGATTAGTTTCCAGTTATCCCGACAATCCGACTTTAACGACAACAATTAACATTATCAACTTTGAGCCTCTCACTAATCAACCCAACGATCTCATCACTTATCCTTATGGATATGGATGCAAGCGTACTGTGACTACCAGTGTCCCAACTCCAATATTTGCCCAATCAGATACTTTCAATTTGGACTTAGAGGCTTCCCTTTCTTTCACTGAACCAGATCGATCAGCAATTACAACTGCTAGGATAGTGAAGTATCAAGGAATTTATTCGTATGATCTCAAGGAAAATGGAATTACCAAACGAATCATTCATGATCCAAAACTTTTAATCGATTTTCAAGTTGATCCTCTAACTGGAACGTGCGTTGAAGGACAAGCCTCTGTCGGTGTTGGTTATGGGTTTACTTATTTAAGATGGCCATACTTTGACAAAGAGAAGTTCAATATTCTTGATGATTCCGTTATGAACTTGGGATCAGTTAGCTACATGGGTCAGATTAGATCAGAAGTTGGTCGCTTAGATGTATTTGAGAAGCAAGCAGTAAATTTCTTTTACCTTGATGGTTCCAAATATAGTGCGATAATAACTTACTTTTTTCCTGCTTCATACGACAAAAGAGTCTCGACTAGAAATCAAGCTCCCACAAAAATCATAATTAAACCAGGTAGAGAGTTGTCCCAGTTTAAGTCAGATGAGTTGGTAAACAGAATTGAAGTCAAAGTTATAAGCTATCATGAAAGTTCCATTGATTTTGAAAATAGATTTGATATATCTGGATGTTTTAATGGACAAGGGGATTACACCTGGTTCCAGATTGTTTTTTCTGGCAGACAAACGGATCTTGCATCATGGATGAACCAAGATGAATATTTGAAAGAAAAAATGCGATCAGCCCTTTCTTTCATTCCTATGGTTAGGTTACCGGACATTAGAGTTTCCTTCATTGGAAATATGATTTACATAACTTGTAAACTAATCGAGCGACCCAGTTATGAATACGATTTTTACAAAACTCCTGGTTTTACAATTTCGAATCCATCTAGAATCATTTTACGGGATCACGAACAAGACTGCGGAGAGATTTGTGCTGAGGATGAAAATTGTACTAATTTTGCGTACTGTAACAATCTGGAGTGTCGCATTTTCAGTCAAAAAAAATCAACATATCCCCAGATTGACGAAACAAGTGACTGTGATGGGTTTGGAAGAAATAACTTTTTCGTTAATCCCAAAACTGAGGTTGAATCAAATTTCCTCAAATCATCCAAAAGCTTGATTCATGAAATAAAGGCCAAAATAACTAATGGAGATTTCAATTTCAAAGATCCAGCTCTATCTGCTTTGTTTTTATTCATTGTCTCTGGTCCTGATCAACTTGGTGAACCTGATGAAATTCTTACTGATGAAGGTGATGATATCATTTCAAGTGTTGGTGATCACTATCAAGTAATCTTATCAAACCGTCGGTTATTACAAGGAAATGCTGTATTGGGACTAGACTATTTGTCATGTTTAACTGAATGTGATAACGATGATAGCTGCCTGGTTGTCTCATTTTGCTCATCGAGAAAAGGAGAATGTATTTTAGGCAATTCAACGCAGGATGTTAATGAAGACTCAACCGCTTTGAGTAAAGGATGTAACATTTTATCGAGTAAGTTAACAATAATCTTCAAAGGGAAATTAACTTGAAGACATTTCTCGATTATGTGATAACTGAATTCTTGATCTCGCATGTTTCTTAAGTTGAAAATTAATTAATTTTTTCGACAGAGTCATATTTGACTTATTTTAGGAAATTCCCTGGTCGCAGTTTAATTTTGGATGCAGAGCAAATACTGAAAAACACGGATAAAGATGAATGTGCACGAATCTGTACCCAGTCTACATCGCAACCATGTGAATCCTTTGATTACTGCCCAGAAGCTGGATTAAATCAAAACCAAAAGTAAGATCGAGCTATTCAATTTTATTTTTATCAAACTCATCCGTACTTTTTTTCAATCTAGAGGGTCCAAGAAGATCAAAGCATGTTTCCTTCATAATTTTCATATCGCTAAAGATGCAAGCAGTACAATTGATGGAAAAGTTTGGAACTTTACTGAAACTAAATGTGATCATTATGCTAGTAAGTTGTCATCTTTATCTTATTTATCGACATTATTTTGTTATTTATTTGTAATTTCTCAATCTATTCTCATAGAGATACTCTCTAAAGACTATAGACAGCTTATTGGATTGAAGTTCAATGACAATATGCAAGATTCAATTTTTGTTCAAACAAGTGGAATATCTTTGGAGCAATGTGCTGGTAGCTGTTCAACTTCTGGTAACTGTGAATCGTATGATTTCTGCGAAGTGAAAACCCAATCGGGACAAATAACATCTAAATGTCGCCTGTCTTCATCAAAACCTATTTCAAAATCTAGTCAATCTATAGAAAATTCATTGGAAAAGTGTTCAATCTACCTAACTAGTAATTCCAAAAAATCAGAAACAGATAAAAGTTCTTCAAAAATATGGATGTTCATCTTTTTAAGTTGTTCCATGTTTATTTTTGCCTTCATTATTGGCATTATTGGTGCAAGATACTATTTTAAACGTTGATTTTTTAAATTCAGTTCTCATATACTCAAATCATGCGATTAAAAAGTGATTCGATTTGAAGTAAATCAAACTCTTAAAAAATAGTGTAAGGCTGAACTTGCTGTCAACTTAGATTCATGTAAACTCATTTGTAAAAAGATGTTTGTATTATTTTCACGGTCAAGGTATAAATCGTGTATTTTACTAATTTTAAATGAAAAACGTAATTTGTGTTTAGTGAAAATGATGCTAATTTAATTTAAGTATCATGATTCAAATCTATTGCTAGAGGTGATGCAAACAAATTACAACGCAATTGCTTTTCCACTTTGATTTAGATAAATGTATCCAATAAACAAGTATAAGATCCATTAATCATTTATTTCATTAGATCCACTTGTTTTGTTTTTCATTATTCAGTTTGTTTTTAGTTGCATCGATTGTTGAAGTTGTCAATTGACTTTTGATTATGCTTATTTATATTAAATTATTATCTTTGTTATGTTTAATTGAAGCTTCACTTTATTCAATTGGTGCCAAAGGATCGGAAAATGGTTACCATTACAAAGTTTTCCCGATTGAACCATCAATGATACAAACATACGGCATAAATGCGATTGCAGTTGATGATTATTACGATGGGTCAACTGGAAGAGGAACAATTACGATTACAAGACGAAATTCTGCAGAACAATATTTTTATGATCTATCGTCAAACGAATCTTTCATTATTTATGACAATGATAGATGTGATTCTGTCTGGCTAACAACAGAAAATAAACAGAATATCGTTCGACAATGGGCAGGTTCCTTACCTACTAATATCATTGAAGGTGCACTTGGACCTGTTGCGTTTTTATTCACAAAGGAAAATTCATTCGCCTATGAAACGTTCAAATTAATCTGGTCTTTTGAGAAATTAATATTTAAACCTGGTTTGGCTCATCCTCATGGGTTTGGGTGTAAAAGACCATTAAAATATTACCAAGAGGTGCCAAAACTAGCTAAAGAAACAACTTCTTACATACTTAAAATGGAAGCCAATCTTAATCACAACAGCATTGATTCGATAAGCATGGTGAAACACAACGGAATCTTTTCGTATGATGTATCTGGTGATCCTCCATTAAGGATAATCCATGTTCCAAGTATATTGGTTGACTACATCATTGATCGCTCAACTGGCCATTGCTATTTTACGGAATCTATTTTAGTTAAAGGAAGTTACCTGAGGTGGCCTTATGATAGGAAATATTTTGAAAACAACCTTCTTTCACCGTCATTGTTGAAATTGGAGAGACATGATTTAAACTATTTTGGAGTTGAACAATTGGAATCAATCAGTTATGAAATCTTTGAAAAAACAGTTGACAATTTTTGGATTACAGATATGACAATTGGTCCAACCATAATCACTTATTTTATTCCTACTGGTGGTGTCAAAAAGAGGCAAATAAAAATCAGAATGTTGCAATTTAATGGAAAAGGTCATCAGGAATATTGGGTTACATATCAGGATAGCATTGATGGAGTTACTGATGATCCTTCTAGATTTGATCTGAGAAACTGTTTCAATACAGAACCCACATGGTTTCAGATTGTATTCCCAGTTGTACCACGCGGGCTCTTCTCCATAAAATACTTAAATTATCTATTGGAAAGTGAATTACGTAAAAAGCTTGATTTTATTCCGATTAATCGATTACCAGTGATAAAAGTTGGTCATTATGGACCGAGCATTTATTTCACAGTTGGGTTGTTGGAAGGTTTAGATGTAAGATTACAATACATCGACGCGACATTACCCCTTAACCCAAGTTCAAGTGAAATTGAAGACAATGACAGGAGCTGTTCATTTTTATGTTCCGATAATCCTGATTGTGATGCTTTCTCTTACTGTCACAATAGAAGATGTAATTTATTCAGTATCACCTCATCTCAGACGATCTCATCAACAATCATAAAGGCAAATTGTACTTTGTTTGTTTCTCGGACGCTTAATATTGAAATTGACGAGAAAAAAGATCAACTAAACCAGATCGCTAGCACATCCAAATTGTTGCATATGATTAATTTAATGATTCAACAACAGGAGTTGAACCTAGAAATTGATACAGTGTGGTTAAGTGCTCAACATTTATTCATAGTTTCCCATCCAGATGAACTAGGTGGTTATGGGGAAATGTATAAGGATGTTGTGGGTCAAAGAATGCAATTAAATGAGTACAAAATAATCATGGACAGTTATGAGTTGGTTGGCAATAACCAACTATTTGGTTTAGCATACATTGACTGTTTAACTTACTGTCAAAATATTGAAAATTGTTCAACAATCTCATATTGTGCCACTGGAAGTGGTGAATGTATAATTAGTTCATTATCAGCTGATGAGATCGTTGAAAATTCAAATAAATATACTGAATTCAACGACCGATGCTCCATTTCTGCAAGTAAGAAGACCACTATGGTTGAAAAATGTAAGACTGTTTTGATTAAATGATATTTTATTTTACACAGAATCTTACACTGGAAATTTTGACTTATTACCTGGACGAAGTCTTGGAAAACCAATTTTACGTGAAATTAAAGGCAAATCACCTGAAGATTGTGCTAAAGCATGTATAAATGAGAAGTCATTCAATTGTGATGCCTTTGATCATTGTTCACCAGATTTAATGTAAGCAAAAGTTGACCTTTTTCTTGAAATTGATGATATTTCATATTTATAAATTTTTCATTTATCTTCTAGCAACACTCATTGTTTCCTCTATAAGTTTCATTCAGATGCTAGTGTTTTGGAAAAAAGTTCATTACAAATATGGAATAATGAGGAAAAGTATTGTAATCATTATGCAAGTAAGTGTAGATTAAGATTGATTTGAAATTTATAACTTGATTGTTATTTTTTTTTATTTTCAGGAAAAATCTCCAAAGAGTATAGTCAATTTATTGGCAGGAAATTTTCTGGCCTTGACTTGGTTATCGCAACTATTGAGCAAAATTCACTGGAAAATTGTGCCTCAGCATGTAACTCTATTCAAGAAAATTGTTTTTCATTTGAATATTGTCAATTTACTGATGAAACCAGATCACCGAATATATTGAGAAGATGTCGACTTTCAAGTAAACAAATATTAGCTCAGGATGATCATATCCAGAAAACAAATGATTTCTGTTCAGTTTACAGCATTTTGAGGAATAACGATCATGTCCAAAGAGTTTTGCCACTGGATAAACCTGAAGAGCATCCTCACTTTTATCTCACCTTGTTTCTCGGATTTATCGCAACTATTTCTGGAGCTATTATTTCGGCATTTATTACTCCATTATTCTTGGCAAAGAAACAATCTTAATTTATTATCTCAATACAAAAATGAATATATTTTATAGAAAGAACAAATTCCATTAATGTTTCGGTCAACAATCAGTGTTTAAACTGGTAAAAGCTCAAGTTTGGTCATAAGATACAACAAATCAAAACAGACAAATGAGACAGACTTGCTTCGATGTAAAAAGGACAAAAAAATTGTCAGAATTATCCTTTTTATGAACTCTTCGATATTTTTGGTAAAAACAGCTTAAAATTAATTGAAACTTAACTGCTGATCAAAATGTTTGATTCGTTTCTGGCAAATGAAATAAACACACATGTCCTGTATGGATAGTTGCAGTCTATTGGTTTTTTACCTACTATTTATCCATATTAATATACAACAATTTAAACTTCTCAATATTTTGTGGTTTCAGCAATTTGGTAAAATTTTGGTCATTAATTTGGCGATGAATTGCCCCCTTTTCAAGTTATGGTATTTAATACTCGAACAGATATCATATCACAGCTGAATTGTTACAATAAATCAATGAGCAATAATTTAAGTCTGGATGATAAAGTATTAAGACTCTTGCATTTACAGTGACTTGTTATGATTTGTCAATTGTTATAAGGATTCTTTATTGAACAATGTGGCTTAAACCTCGAAAATTAAAAGTTATAAGAAAATTTCCCAGATGTCAAGTAAACCCAATGAAATTTTTTCTTTCGACTATTTATTTGGTCTGAAAACAATCAAACACAACTTTCTCAATTAAAAGATTGGATTGAGTCAACAATTGTACATTCATGTGATGATTATAAGCAATCATCACATGATTATCATTATAATCTGAACCAAAAATTAATGACTCTGAAATTGATAAATAAAATTGATCTTGAGGACGAAATGTTTTATTATACTTTCAATATGAAACGCTGAATTGTCGATGAATTTAAATAATTAAAAGTCGATTTACTGAAAAAAGAGCTGACATTCACTTTTAAAAATCATATTTTCACATCAAAAGTTTAAATTTTATTCTAATTGAAGAAGATATTCACATTAAATTGAAGAAATTGGATTATAAATCGGTTTGAATCAGGTTGGAATATGAATCTTCTCAATAATGTTGCAAGTTGAGGTTTTAAGTTTATCAAACTGGAATGTTGGACATTATTCGATTATCTTGTGTCTAGCTATGTATTTTATTTCAATAAATAAATAATTTATCAAAAAATTTATCTAATTATAATCATCTGTATTTTGCTAAAATTTTAGCAATTGGTTTGTTCACCAAATGACCAACATTATTATCGAAAAGGAAATCCAAATGAGAAAATTTTTCATCTTCAATAGTAACTAGCTCAATCAATGAAACTGTAAACGAAAAATGAGAATGATACAATTATTATCCTGATAATTATGTGACTTGCTTAAATGTAAATTTCAATTGATTAAAAAAACAATTACCTTCCAATTCATCGATTAATCGTTTTACATCAGCTGGATTAGCGGTTGTATCACCAGTTGAATGAAATATCGCAATATTTTGATTAACAATGTTTTTCAAATTGTATTTAGGTGGTGTTTTGGATCCATATCTTTTTATGTTAGCATCAGGACCCAAATCAATACGAGTGAAGTCCGGATTTATCATTCTTTGAGCAAAGTGAATGAAGTCCCAACATGAGGCTCCAGCGGGAAGATGAGAAAGGTAAATATCTATTCGAGTTGCATTTGCAGTTTCCCTATCTATTGAAACTAAGTTTAACTTAATTATGTCACAAATAGGTTTGATTAAGATGTTATTGCATACTCCTGCTACTTGGGTAACAGCTCGATTAAAACAAGATCCAGGATGATCACGAATAAAGTTGGCAACAAATTTGGTTGATGCCAAAGCCTTGATTGGAGAGTTGACACTATTTAAATAAACTGGTGGTGCCAATGAGATGTATGGGGCTATTTTATCAGAATATTCAGGTTTTTCTGATAACAATGCAAACATTACCAAACTTGCTCGTGAAAATCCAATGTAGCCGAGTGAACCTGTCGAAATGTAAACTCAACATTAAGTTTGTTTGTCCTCTTTTGTTTTCTGACTACTTACTTTGTCCAGTATTATTGAGAACATAATCGATCATTGCTGGTAAATCAATCAAAGCCATTTCGTCAAGTGAAAAGGACCAAAACTTTTTCTTATCTACAATATATGATGAAAGATCAAGTGATCAGAGTTGGATTATGGATAACTATTCGTCAATGATTATTTCTCATTACCTGCTTCTGGGTCCAATGTAGTGTGATTTGATGAGTAATAGTTACCTCTTGGGTTGGTCAACCATACATCATAACCTAAATTAGCTAAAATGAAACCCAAATCTCTTCCAACTAAATCAAAATCAATTGAATCCAAATCCGTAAAGTTGGCTAAGATATTTTCATCCAGCTGACCATATGGCGAGTTAATAATGAAGTCAACCGCTGAACCAAGAAATCCACTTTGAATAATCACAGGTTTCAAAGGTTTATCAAAATATTTTGAAGCAAATGGATTAACAATACGATAATTGCCCAATATGTAACCATCACTTGTTACTATGTTATGAGATTCACATATAAAACCACGAGCTTCAACTATCTGTTGAATATCAGATTGGTCAATGTCATCTAAAGTGAGGGAAGAAAATGAATGCGTTAACGCACAAACAATCAAAAATTTGAAAATAGTGTTGATCATGTTGGGTTCAAGTCAGTCCAGTTCGAAAATTTATTATTACAAATTATAACAATTTCATAAATAGTATCTGCAAAATTGTCATGATTTACACATTTATATCTTTTTTTCATTTCAGTTTTCGCTTTTGTTGAAGATAATATTTTAGTATCAAAGAAACGAACTTGCGATTGGATTATCTGATTGAATTCTCAAAATCCCCATTCATTATTGTCTTTGCTGATAGTGAATATCGTCCGGGTGTTTCTAATTTCAATTTTATCATATTTTAATCTGGCATCAATACTAGATCATACAGCAAGCAGCTCTTAACTCTCTCATTGAATCATGAAATTATATCATGGCCTGAGCTTAACTTGAGATTTATCATTGGGTCAATTACAGAGGTACAACTTTTTGGATTGATATTCAAATAAAATAAATTTATGGATAATTTTGATTGGTCCTCATGTATCAACAAAATTTGCACTTTTCTTCAATGCAAATCATGGTAACTGAGTAAACGCTCCACATATGGACTCGCGATTATTATAAATATCAAAGTTTCAAAATGAAATTTCATTCAATCAAGATGCATTTAATTACTTGCTATCAATATTGAAATTTCCAGCAAAATATTGATAATAAAATTTACAATTTACTATTGAAATATTACCTTACTTTTGGGTCTTAGGTATATTAATAATAACATTAATAAATGAGTACTTTGAGTGTAACTTGGTACACATACAACCATCAGTACTTTAATCAAACTTTATAAATTAATCAAAATTTTTTATTCGTAATTAGATACTACACAGATACAGAAATATCTTTTTGTTTGCCTTGCAAAAAAATCGTTTGACGTATTCTTGATTGCTAATAATCAGAAAGAAATACTGAGAAATCATAAGTTAATGAACACCAAATTAAAAGTCAAACTGTGATTCCGGCTCATACAATATTTAATATAAATCTAAATCATCAGATGAAGTTTGGTGAATGGCAACAGCACATTGTTTTGTATCCTAATCTGATTACTGTTGATACACAATACAAATGTAACAGTTTTGACTCAAGGTAGTTCAGGTAACGTCAGAATAAATTGATTTGTCTAATCAACCGTAAATTTACAACAATGGATATAACTGCGTCAAACAGAGTTTGAAAAAATTCTTATGAAATAATAATCAAAGTTAAAAGTTGCGATCAATGCTGACTGATGTTGTCCTTGTATTCAAATTGATAGTTCAATGCAAGTGCATCACGATTAAATGTAATAAGAGTTAAAATATAGTTCCAATTTAGTCACAATCAATTTGATTTATTGGTCAAGGAATGAAACAACAATTGTCTTGATTTGACAATAAAAGGTTGGGAGGATTTGAAAAAGATGAGACAAACCAAGTTGCATGGGAATGATATACATTTAAACATGCATATTAATAGCTGTAATATCATATCTAAAAAATAAACATCGCAAAAATTGTTATCTTTGTCATTAATAATTATATCTTTAGTTGGTTTGCATTTGAGTGAAAAAAGACTCACAAGCAACTCGTAATTGTCATTGCGTTTAAACCAGAGTTGTCAACGAAACCTACAATTGAACAAAATGAATATGAGATCTTTGTTTCATCTTCCTGTTGATTTGCTTGATTCATCTTTTTTGTAGTAAAGCATTTTCATCGTAATTTAAACATCTTTTTGTTTTTTTGACTGTTGACTGCATATCATTTTCATCATTTTTGCATTTGTTGACTTGAATCAATGGAGCGTTTGCTGCTTGATCAACTGAGATCTTCTTGTTTGGTTTGCATGTTTACATTCATTCTATCAACTTATCGAAATTTAAGGGTTAAACTGAGATTCACATCCATCATTATTTTGCAACAATTATTCTCAATTATGGTTAGTAAAATGGTTCACATTAACGAAACTTGAAAATTATACTTTAGCAGATTCTATAATCATATTTCAATGATAGCAATTTACGCCAGAATTTCGACTTTCATCATGTAACTAAAGTGTTTGTAAGGAGAGTGAATGGTAAATAGAGAGGGAAATTGGAAAAGATTGAAAATGAAGATGAAAGGGATGAGTTACAGTAATGTGGCAGCAAATATGCATTGACGGTTGGGTGACTGCTTCTGGTCCGTATCCGGATTCAAATGCACCATGACAAAACTGATAACAGGTTTTTTTATGAGTAATTTTGTTTCTTGGTTTTGGTCTTTTTAATGGTCTCAGTTGAAGCAGACAAAATTGTTGTAAAATAAGGCAAAGAAAGTTAATTTGTTTCTTGTTTAAAATTTAAGAAGCAAAAAAGGCAAAATTTTCAAGCGAGAAAAAATGGTTTAAATAAAAATTATCTTTCAAATATCACGGTGTCTTAAATTATGGCTCGCTAATTTTGATCTTCATTTGGTGATGAATATGTACTTATGGAAATATGTTACTCTAGTATGAGTATGGGTTGTTAATCATGATTTAAAGTTGCTTTTGTTGTCTTTAAACACATCCATACTCATACCATGTTGAATTGTTAATGGAGTTGTTTTCATTAATCGTACTGTCAGAGTCATTCTGTCCTTGGTTATTTTGATCGTCATCGCCTCCTCCTCCACTCATAAGATGATGATGATGATGGTGATGATGGTGATGGTGATTCGATGAGCCAGCTCCTAAAGTTCTATTGGTCAATAACCTGTCACCGGTTGTTGCCCCCAATAAATCGGATTCCTCATCTGAATGGATGGAAGGTTCATTTGAATATGATGCAAGGTGTAGGTGTGCATGAGGATGATGTAGATGAAGATGATGATGATGATGTGGTCCTCGTAATCCACTTGGAGATAAAATTTCACCATAATGAGGGTGTGCTTGAGCAGGAGATACTGGGACAAGATTATGATCATCTTTGAAACAACGTTTTAAAGGAGATCCCATGTTAATGCTACTGGATCGGAAAGTACTTCGGACAAAGTTACAAGTTGCCGATTTAGGCAAAGGAGGTGTCAAGCTTGAAGGATCACCAGGTAATGGGACTCGTGAGTTACCCAAAGGACTAGTAATTACGTTAATTGTCATTCTATTATCAACCTGAGCTGTCACCATGTTATGGCGAGGAGGTAATCTTGGTGGATGTGAATCGTTATTACCATCATTACCAATTCCTATAGATCGACGCGATTCATTATTAATTCCCGTGTTTTCTCCTCCAATGGGATTCTCCCTCCGAGATCGGGAAATCATTGACAAGGGTGTTACTGTTGCTGCTAATGAAGTTTGAGCTAATGATGGGGTTGACATTAATGAGGTTGGTGTTGATGGCTTTTTGACTGATATATTTGAAGGGGTGGAGTTAGAGGACGTCGTTATGGCACTGGCATTGACCGTGGTTAAGGGTTGCCAAAGCTTGTCGTAATATGATGTGTTGTGGCTACTACTAGTTGTGGTAGGCGTGTTGGATTTAGTTAGTGTTGAAGAGGATGATGATAGTGGTGATGTCAATTCACTGATAGGTGAGGTTAAACTAGAGTTGTTATTGCTTATGATTCCGGAAGTACTAGTCGGACTTGCAATTTGTTGTTTAGAGCTAATGACTCTGAAAAAGGCGGATGATGAATTGTTTTCATCAATGATTCCATGATTAGCGGCATCATTAGATCCAAATTTATTGTCATCTTCATTGTTAACAGAACCATTAAGACTGTGTCTACTCATTGACATGCGAGTACCATTGGTTTCATTACGAAGTCCAACTTTTTTCCTCTCTCTTTCCGACATTGTATCATAGTCTCGAATCATTCTTTCAAGGCGTTCCTTTTTGGTAACAAGTTCAGCAATTCGATCTTTTGATTGAACATTATCGGAAGCCATTTCACTGATTAAAATATGATATTGACTTAAAAGATTGATAACATTACCAATTAACGTTCTTCGTTGTTCTTCAAGCAAATTACTACTTGAGCCAAGCGATTCACAGTAATTTGAGAGCTTGGAAACTTCAACTTGTAAGCTTGACATTGATTGGCGACATTCAGCTGTTTCACCTTCCAGCTCAGTATGACGAAGTTTGAGCTCATTGTTTTCCTTTCGTAATTGTTTATAAATGTTTTGAAGCATCTTAAATTCAGTTTCAATTCGACGATAATCTTCCAACAACTGTTTTTTCTCATCTGACAGTTTAGTGTTTTCATCAGTCATCTTTTTACATTTTCCGCAGTCATTGCCATCTTTCAACATCCTTTTCAACTCTTCATTGGATAAAAGCCAAACGTCCAATTTTTCTTTAGTCTCTTTATGCTCCGACTTGAGTGACTTGTAGCTTGCTTTGAGAGAATTATGATTAGCTAATAGAGATTCATAATCAGAAACCAATTGCTGGTGTAAACTTTGTAATGATTGGTGATCGTTGATCAATGATTGATAACTTTCTTCCAATTCTTTGTACTTCTCCTCAATTGAGTCTCGACACTCTTCCAAAAGTCGTATTTCCGCCTGAAGATGGGCAGTTTGGAAGGACAATGATGTACGTTGAGCCAACAGCAAACTATTTTCAACTTGAGCCTGAGCCGTACCAGAATGCAAATCATTGCTCTCACGAGACATGCATTCAACTTTCTCTTGTAAACTTTTGACCTGTTCTTTGAGTTGATCTTTTTCTTCTTTTAATGATAAATTATCTCCACGCAATAGTTTATTCTCTTCTTCAGCCACTTTTAGACGTTTCTCCATTTCCTCAATCATAACATCAAGGCTGGACTCTAAACCTTTACTGTCGGTTACTATTTGACTTTTTGAGATCTTTTCTTTCATTGCAGAAAGTTCATCTTTCAACTTGGTTTTACGAGATTCAACCTCCTTTAGATTATTCTCTAGAGCAGATATTCGGCTTTCTTTCATTTCCAAATTTCGTCGAATCATATTATCTACAAGGTTTTCCAAAACGTTAGACCAATCTGTTTTACCGATATTGGATGGTGAAAAAGGTGGTAGGTCAAAGCTTTGTGAACCATCATTTGATAATAGCAACGATGGAGATGATGTTGATGTTGATGATGATTTAAGGCTCATTTGACTCATAGCATAATGAATACGTTCCATTTCACTGGTAAGACTTTGAGATTTAATTTTTTCATCAACTAAATCTTGTCGAAGAGCTGCTAAGGATTTTTTACAAACTGCCAAATCACCGACAAGCTCTTGTTTCTCTTTCTCCAGTTCTCTTGCATGGATTGCATTGGCATTAATAGAGTCCAATTCTTTGGACAATTGTTTCTTCTCTAATTCAAGAGAGGAAACCTTATTGGCTTGTTCATCAATTAATGAATCTTTGGCTTCCAAAGCTTGCTTTAATCTTGTTATCTCCTTCTCATTTGACTTTCTTTCCTGTTCAAGACGATGATTTTCAGCCTCCAAATGAGTAACTTCTCTCTCTAAATCATTCAATCTTTTAACAGTATTCCGTAAAGAGGCAGCGGTACCTTGAAGTTTACTATTTTCACCTTCCAATGCTTGAATTTCTTGTGAACAATCCTCTAACCGTTTAGATAGATGTTCAACTTGTCTAGTTAACCTTGAATTTTCTGTGGTTAAATTAGACAATGAACGCTCTAAAGTTTCTGTTTTGTAGATTTCTTTTTGTAAATTATCTCGCACTGTTGACAACTCTTTTTCCTGACCAGTTTTAGTGGATTCCAATTCCATTATGCGAGCTTCACATTCACGCAATTGTTCAATAGTTCCTTTAAGGCGTAAGTTTTCTTTCTCCATTCTTTCAAGTCTTGAATTGAGTTCCCCAACAAGAGAAACACAACCTGAATCATTACCGGAAACTGGTGAAGAATAATTCAGACCGTCATCTAATAATTGGCTAGGTAAGGTTGTATCTCCTTTTTCAGAAGCAGATGATGATGAAAAACTATCTAAACTTGAAGTTTGATATTGATTATGTAGCTTTGAATTACCACTATTCATTAATGTCACTGATGTATCTTTGTTACGTATATTTTCAACCAGCGAATGTAACTTTTGATTCTCTAATTCAAGTTTAAGGACTCGTTTAGCAGCATCATTGTTGAGCTGTTCAAATAGGTTAGATTCAAGGCCAATTGGTGAGACAACAGGCTCTATGGCAGTATATTGACATCTTAAGCTATTCATTTCTTTCTGAACTTGGGCAAGTTCTTCAAAGACAGATTTCTTCTCAACCTGAAGTGAGGCAACCTCTTCCATCAAGGATTCAATTTTATCTCGATCCATATCTCTTTGAAACTGCAATTCATTAGAGTAGGCTCGAAGTTGAAGTAGTTGAGCTTCCAATTCAGGAATCTGTTCTGACCTCTTTCGACTACATTCCAATTGTTCTTCCAACATTGTTTTCGTTTCAGTAAGTATACGATTGTCCTCCCTCATTTCTTCAACTCGTGATTTGTAGAAAATTAATTCATTTATTTTATCTTTATACCTTTGAACTTCATTTTCAAGGCGATCAACTTTCCGTACACGTTCGTTAAGAACATCAATTTCATCTCGATACGCCTTCGCTGACCGAGCCTCCTGAATCAATTCAAGATTTTCTGAACGAAGTTTATTGCATGTTTCTTTGCTTTGCTCTAAATTTTCTTTCAATTCGTTAACCAGCTCAGATTTTTCTTCCAATTCAGCAACAACTTTACGATATTTTGATTTTGCTTCAGCTAATTCAACAACCAGATGAGACCGAGATTCATTATTGTTGATGGTTAAAAGGCTAGATACTGATGATGATGAATATGAATTATACAAAGATGCATTATTGGTTGAGATTAGTCCATCAGTACCAACAGGAGGAGGAGAGGAGGCAAGTAAAGTAGCACTTCCAGTGGTACTGCTCGGTGATGGAGGTAAAGATGAAGGTGTATGGTGGTGTGAATGATGAGAGGAATGATGACGGTTACGATGATGGTGGGAATGAGATAAAGAGGCAACGGAACAGGGTCCTTTTGATTTAAGATTTTCTATTTCCAGAACCAATTCTACAACTCTTTGAGATAAATCATCCCGCTCTTTGGCAAGTCTATTAACATTTGCAACTAAAGTTGAATACATCCGAGATTGGTCAACCTCAGGAATTGTGGAAAGTTCACCCCAGTCATTAATACTCCAAACAGATGATGGGTTATCCACAATCTCTCGAATACATGCAACAATTGACTCTTGAACAGTAAAGTCAAAAGCTGTAATAGCCTCGATGAACTTTTCTTTTGACTCACATTGGACAGCAGAGCCAAGAAGGAGAAGCAAAAATGCTCCAAGATCTTCAAGATTACATTCATCTTCTGGATCTCGGCCGATGTTGACCACATCAGGCAGTTTAAGCACTAGAATCTGTCCCAATGAATCATAATAAAAACTTTGAATTTTATATAGAAGTGAACTTAAGTTACGGATTCGTGATGTAATTGAGTCACTCGTTTCGTCGATCGTAGAGTGGCTATGGAATGATCCATTGGTCTCTATTTGTTTCCACACAGAATTGAGAAAGATACCATCAAAAAGTTTAAAACAATCAACCTGGTCATCATAACCTTCCTTTTGAAATGTTTTGATCCAGGTAACCAATGGAGATTTGAGAAAAGTGGTTACTTTGGTTGAACACATTGGGTTTCACAAATGATAATGGCGACTATGATTAAAAATCTTGTTTTCATTGTCGTTATAAATGGAAATGGTGATGTTGAATAATGTTGATGATGTTGATCAACAAAAAAGAGGTCAAAAGGACCAAACAATAAAAGAGTTGGGAGCAGAGATACTGAGCATCTGGCTTACACTAACCAAGTACAACCAGTTTTAAGACTCTCCGTGAGAAGTTACTTTAGTCCGGAGTCGGTTTTTTTATCGCCAGTTTATCCTGAAAAGACAATGCGTAAATTAGAATTAATTTGAATAAATTTAATAGTATGTTCTTCAGTATAATGCAAGTTTGACGTGAATTTGGTTTAAAATTTCAGAGAAAAATGATTTTACGATTTAGAAGTGCAGATCAATGAAGGATAAGAATAGATAATGATTATTCACAAAATGGCTATCAAAATTATTGATTCCCATACGAAAGTAAACAAAGCTAGATAATCAAAATTGATTGTGAATAGTTTGAAAAATGAGTATACAAATAAATCGTTGAGTTATTTTGTTTCAAAGATTAGAATGGGTTGAAACATGTTCATTCTTAAAAATGCTTGAGCTGTTAGTCATTAAGAAAACACCTTAAGCTAAATGGTTTATGAGAAACTGGTTAAGATGCTGAAGAGAATTGAGATTGGCATAAATTAACAGAGTTGTAATCTGTTTTAGGGATGAAAATGGGTTGACAAACTCTAAAAAGAAAATTGGAACGTTTTAATCTTTTAAATTTGTTGATTTTAATTCTTTTTTACTAGATTAGTGAGTTCAAAAGCATCTTATTGGGATTTTGCCAGTTGCTTTTTAAAAGGTTAAAATTTATGAATTGAATATTCCAAAAGCCTGTCAAGTTCTGGAAAGGAGTGTAAAATTTAGTTCAGCACATTTATTGATTTTATATCTTAACCGTCACTCTGCAGCTATTTGAATGAATCAGCTTCTATTTGAACAAAAAATTTGAATAAACCATAAAGATGAATATGATGTACATTTAAAATCAAAATGAATCATCTGCTCTGATCAATGCAAGAGTGAGAAAGATTAACAATCCATTAGAGAAGGGCAAATACTAAGCTAATTTGGAAATGGAGGAGCAACAAATGTAAAGCTTATTTCCTTTGTTTTATTCCATCAAGGTGTACCAAGTTTAAACATAATCGATAATTAATCATTGCGTGAGTTCGTGTGGTTCCCTATGATCACATAAAGATGAATCATCCACAATGTTTAATCTTTAAACAGGTTTAACCATCTTTTTTTTGTATCACTAGAGGAACCATCAATTTACAAAAAGATAATACTGACTTGAACAAATTAACAAACAACCAAATGTCAAAATTAATTAAACAAATTACATTCAAGATTGAAGAATTGAAATTTACTTTAATGAAAGAAAGAGGATTTAAATTTATCACTTTGAAAAGACTTAGAATCCATCTGAGAGGCTTGATGATTAGACTGCATATCTAATTAATGAGAGGACAAATTGAGATTGAAAGGTGTGCAGATTGATTAGGTTTAGTTGAGAAGGCGAGAAAGTTACCATTTATTCAAACACAACGGTCAATTTAAAAAAGATATTTTTCTAGGTTGTCATTTTAGAGTAGCAAAAAAGGGAAGCTTACCGTTAATTATAGAGGAAAGAAACGGGCGGATATGTTTGTTAGACCACTTCAGCTCAAAGACACAAAAAGGGGGTACAAAGTGCTTTGTCTTTCACAATGAACTTCATAATAACACTATGAATATGTATACCTTGGACCTGTGATGTTTACTGTAGTATTATTGACTCCCAAACATTCATTTCCATGAAATATATAAATTCAAAATTTTGAAATGAAAGTTCCGATATTGACAATTCACAATATATATAATAAAAATATTAATTGATGCATAACATTTTATAACAATGAAAATAATTACACTGGAAAGAGAAGGTGATGTTGTTTAAGTCAATTTTGAAAATAAAACTTCAAAGAAACCTAAAGGTGAGCGAGTAAGAGAGAGAGAGAGAAAAAAAATGAGTGACTGTAACGTAAGATGTCGCCACAAGATGAGATCAATGAAGCGCTATGTCCCCAGAAAGCATATGTCCGTTAAATCGCGAAATTTCAAATAAAATTAAGTTCAATTTGAATGAAAAAAAAAAACTCATTTTATTACGATTTTAAGTAACACAATAATACCTCGTCCGCTGAGCGTTTAATTTTTGCTAGCTGTTGTTGACACTTAGCTCAACAATCTAAAAAGTTAGCAGCCATCAGTAGCTCCAAAGCAACCTCTGGAGCAATTGGAAATTCGGGGATTTCAACGTCGCTGTTAGTATATTTTACCTTGTATATGAAATACTGACATACTTTTTGTAAAACATGAGATGGGATCTCTTTGAAGTGGACTTCATTTGTTTCATTTTCCGCGAATTGGCCTAGATGAATGGAAAGGAAAGAAAAGATGAAAACAATTAGAGTTACAGAAATGGAGATAAATTACACAAATGAGATTCGGTACTTACCAGGACCGCTAAGCATTGCCTTTATGGTGCCAGAGGTTAAAGCATGTTCACGTTTTATGATGAATTCATGACCATCTGAAGAAATTAGTTTAACGTACATAGCATTTGGTCCTTCACAACCACCATAAACGCTTCCCATATTACCTTCACCCATTGTGACAATTAATAAAGACAAGGAAAGAAATAAAGATTTCAAGAAAATACCAAGTGAATGATAATAAATAATTAGACTCAGCTGACTGGTGTCAAGACTTAAGTAGTCTCTCCCTTAAGTATGCTCTCGTAAAGTTCGTTACCGCCATCTGTAGAATCTGAAACTTGTTAAATGCACACGCAAATAATAAACTCAAATTTCGCTCTTCAAATCACTCAATTTGATCGATCTGACATCTAGTAGCCTTTGGGAGAGATCACTATAATGTTTGTTTTTAAATAATTTTGGTTTTGTTTATGATTTAAATGTACGATGGAGGGCAGCACACTCTAATACCGCTGGAAAACAGCTTATTCATTCCTTTCGCCAATTCTTAATCAATCTTAAACTGTATTTTTGTTTACATTTAATTAATTACAGCAATTTGTCGTTTTGAATTTGTTTTCTTTAAAGATGTCTTCACCATTTACATTAAATTGGGCTGATGATGGCCATGATGTAGAAAAAACTAATTCACAATTTGATAGTTTAACACCTGATTATCTTAAGCATCCTCATAAAACTGGTGTAAGTACTCTTTTAATATTTAATTCTGACTTTGATCATCAAATTAACTGATTAAACTCTAAATCTTTGTTATCCTTATTTAGACCACATTGATGGCAGCCAGCTATGATGGTGGAATCATGATTGCTGCTGATACTAGAACTTCAACTGGGTAATTTTTTTTATTTGTTTTATTTTCTTCATCTTTCTTACTAATGGTTTTCTTTTCTTTCATTTTTAGATCTTATGTCGCAGGAAGGCTTACGGATAAATTGACAAAACTCACTGACAAAATTTATTGCTGTCGCTCTGGTAGTTCCGCAGATACTCAAGCTATTGCTGCTATTGTTAAGTATCATCTATCATTCTACGAGTGAGTAGCTGCAAAAATTTAAATTTAATTTGAAAAAAATATCTTAATCTTTATATTTTCGTTATAGAGAAGAAATTGGAGAACCAGCTTCCGTTGGAGTAGCAGCCAATATTTTTAGAGATCTTATTTATCAGTATAAATATTCATTGACTGCTGGTATTATCGTTGCTGGTTGGGATAAGCGAGATGGAGGCCAGGTAAGATATTCTGCTTCATAAGTTTTTCAGGAATTCATTTTTATTATTTTCTCATAAATTTGTCGACTTAGATTTACTCAATTTCTTTGGGTGGTATGTTGAAACGTTTGCCTGTCGCATTTGGTGGATCGGGTAGTGTTTTTATTATGGGATATGTCGACAGTAATTTCAAGCCTAATATGACTCGTCAAGAATGTCGTGATTTTCTCGTTAAAGGTAAATGAACCACTATTTCTGTATTTTTACTGTGTTTCATATTTTCCCATTTACAAAATAGGTATAACTTTGGCGATTCACAGAGACGGGTCAAGTGGTGGCTGTGCTCGACTTGCAAACATTTGTGAGAGTGGAGTTGAGAGAGAAGATGTCATTTATGATGACTTTCCTCCTTTGATATAAATATCTATTGATTACAAATGATATTTAAAGTAAAAAAGCAGTTCATCTTGGACTGAAAAATTTAATAAATGCAAACATTTGAAAAAAAATTTCTATTGTATGATGAAAATTGAATAAAAATTAAGTTTGAGTCAAGAGCATTAAAAGCGTGTGCTCAAAGAAAACTTTCAGAATGATCAACATAATTGTGAACATCACCATAATTATTCAAGTATTCTTATTTCGCGTACCTTTCTTGGTTTTCTTACTTTTCTCTCAATCAAGTTTTCTTGTTTACCAAGTTCACTTTCAGAAGCTTTGGAGCGAAAAGGTTCCAAGCCCGCCTAACCACAAAAATTGTAGAAAGAAGAAAGAAAGAAGTAAGAGCATTTTAAGGTAAAGTTGGACCTCAGGTAAGGCAGAAGTCAAGGTAGTAAAGACCCTCCTTTCTCTCCCTCTTCTTTTTGCTCCATCATCATACCATCCTCATCATCTTCTCTTTGGCTGATCGGAGCCTGGAATCCGTCCGTCTTTCTGTTACATGCGTGTAACACACTTTAAAAATAAAACTGAATAATCTTGCTACCAAATATTTTTGCTCCTCTTCATCTTTATCTTTCTTCTCCTTTGATTCTTCATCTTGTTTTTTACTTCTTCTTGATTTGGTATTACTCGTCTTTGATTTCAGCTATCTTTCTCCAACATGGCTTCAACGTATGTTTCCTTGAGTTTTTGTTTTAAAATGTGAAAAACAAAATGTGACTAATTGGAGACAGTTCGCTGGTCAAAATCTGTGTTGTTTCCATCTGTTTCAGCGATCCATTTGAATGAAATTATCTTCACATATTGTATTCATTTAAACACGCTTGTTGTCATCGTAACCTACAAAGTACGATCCAATCATTAAGTGAAAATTTAAATGAAAAGTTTACAAATTTACCTGAGATCCTCAATATGATACGAGGAATTGCTGGATCTAAGGGTTTCAATTCGGATGATGATACCAGATTTTGTTTGTCTGATAATGAAATTGGACTTTCTTCAACAAATGGGTTAAATTTTGATTCTCTTCCTTCTAGAGTCTCACTGACTCAAAGACTGGCCTATCCATATCAGTTCAAAAATAGTATTACTTCACCAGTTAATGGATTAAATTCAACAGTTAGTCAACAACAGTTAATCTCAGTGGATTATGATGACATTTGTACCGAATCAGAAGTTCTTAGTGTTGCTTCAACAAGTGCTCGAGTTCGTAAACCTCGAAAAATCAAGTTGAATCAAGGTTCTGGGCAAATAAATAATGGTGATCTTCCAGTTTCAATTAATGGCTCCGGCTCTCGTCTTGCCAACTCCAATTGGATTAATTTAATCTTTGAACAGGCTAAAAGTGGAAATCTTCCTCTTCTGGTAAGTCCACTTGTTTGCATCTATTAGCACCTTCAATTGTTATTTTTGACACTACTTGTGAGGGAGAAAACGTAAGTTAGGGAATTAATTTATCCAAACCATATTAGAATAATCGATCCAATCATATAAAATCACAATCACCAATCATCATAATGGAAACAAAACGAAACCTTTTGACAAAACGACGGTTGTCAGTAGCTATACATGGTTTAACAAATAGCCAACGTATTTCGTTTGATTTTTTAACTGATAGAAAAAATCTTGTAATTTGTAGTCCGATTCATCTGAAAGTTTCCATTCACAGTCTGTTTTAATGTAAAACAGATTGTATTCATTGTAATAAACTTGCAACTTTCGAAATCATTAATTCAAAGGAAAGTGTGATTAAAGCTCAACCATCTCTTCCACAAAATGAACAGAAACAAAACCTTCAAGGTATATCGACTTGCCTGATATCAAATTTGTGTGATGAAAAAGGTAATACTCTTTGGCATGTAACAGCTCGTTACAACCACATGCCTTGTTTACGATGGCTTTGCTTTTTGCCTGATGGACAGGAGCCACTTCTAATACGAAATTATCAAAATTTACTTCCAGTTGAATCAGCAATCAAGGTAAGATTCTTGAAAAGTCATCATTTACCAAGTCAAATTGTGCAACATTAAGGCTAAAATATAAGGAAAATAATAAAACTTCAATACTGCCGAGGCAAATCAATTAAAATTATCAATCATTTTTTTTCAAAATTATCAAATAACTTACTATTTACACGAGTTAAGTTGGTAATCAAAAAAGTGAATTTTAATTGTTAATGAAAGCTGATTACGCGTACATGCAGCTATTCAATACATTAACTATTCAGCCAACTCAAACAGTTAATGACTTTACGTTTACTTTCTTATTATCATCACCATGTGAAGCCAAAGTTTTTTTTGCAAACTTTCGAGTACATTTGTAAAGTTCATTCCAACAAATATTTTTACTTTTTGTTAATTGTACTCAGATTACATTGACAAAATTTGGTCTCCATTTTAGTTTAATTGGTTTCTCTTATTTCACCATTTCTTGAGTAATTTACTTTAAAATAGAATTTGCTAGTTACTTAAACACATCTCCATGAATATGTAAAAGTGAAGTAGATTTATCTTTTTGATATGAATTGGCTCATACAGGTTAGCATAGTTGTTACAACAAGTTGTTAGGTGATGATTTACGGTCCAAGTTATATCATCATTTGGTATTATCAGTTGACGGTTACCTGTTATAATACACCAACAAAAAAGCAAAATCTTGATATATATCAATGAAGTGTTACATTTTTTTTCTTTCATCACACCTGATTGGAAAACATGAAATCCAGATTCTTTTAGTCGCTCTCTCCTTTCCATAAACTAGTGGATACACATTTAAGGGAATGAAATAATTCAATTAACAATGATAATAATGAGGAAACAATTTGAAACTTGGAATGGACATAAATTAACTGAACCGAAATAACAAGTCAATGTTCTCAATTTATAAAACAAACAAGCTTAACTTAAAATGAAAACCACATGGAGTTAGAGTGACGAGAGAGTTGAAGTAAAAAAAGAGGGAAAGAAATAAGAAATGAGTTAAGGGGTAGCAGCCATTTTGGTAACCACTTTTTTGAGTTATCTATTGAAGTTTTTTTTATTAAATTGAGTTAACTAATGTTGCTATTAATTGTTCATTAACCAGAAGTTATTTATCCACCATTAACCATCTTTTTTACGATTAAGGGAATCCTTTTTAATCACTGTCACTATCCTAAATGTCCAATTTTAATTAAATTTTTCTTTTTGTCTTTTCTTCTCCATTTTGACGTTGCTGAATCTTTTGCTGTTTTTTGCTGTTACCCTTTTATTTCAACCATCAAGAATGGCTCTTTTGAAGTTGTCCAATGGCTAATTAAAGCGACTGTTGTTAACAAAATGGTTCTTGAAAGTGAACCCGGTGAGAGAACTCTTCTTCATTTTACTGCAAAATGCGGACAGGTAATCAATTCTTTATTAATTAATTTACTTTAATCAAGTTTCTTGATTAGCTCCTAAACCTGATCAAACCACCTCTTTGATCTAATTTAACTTTCCAAGGATCTCAATCCTCTTTCCTTCAATACTTGATCTATCAACCCTTCAATCTAACTTTACCCATCCACCAAAAATCCGCCAAATATTTCTTTAAATTTTTTTGATAGTTAGAGTGTTATTCATATTATTTATGTTCTTTCTTCTGTTATCTTTTTCTTGTAGGAAGAAATATTGAATTGGCTTGTTGGATTCATGATATTCAATGGTGTAGATATTAATCAACGTGATATGCAAGGAAATACTGCGCTCCATTTCGCAGCCAAGTTTAACCAAACATCTTCCTTCAAAGTATGATAATCATCAATTTCTTATACCCTATTTCATTAACTATTACAATATGCTGTTCATTATCACATAATCAAATTCATGGTCAATTTTACTTTCTTCGCCGTAATAGTGTTTGATATCTTATCAAAAGGCATCAACTTCTGCCATTCATGATATTCTGATGAGCAACTTTTTTCCTCATCAAATCTGAATAGCAACAAATCATCAAAGGGTTGGTAACATCATTTAATGTAAATGGGCAAACCCTTTAAAGAATGATGATTATCATGAATATAATAGGTTATTCAAAATTACCTAGACTTTCCTCACCTAATTTTTCTCAAGTCCATTTTGATAGTCATTCATTTTAATATCCGTAACTCTGATTCAAATGATACTAATATAAAATTCATGAGTGTAATCACCAACACCAATTATACCACAACATTGATTCCGGCAATCAAACAATTACCATACCATCATGTACCTCAATTGTTTAAATAATTCAACTAACAAAATTTTCCCCGTAACAGTTGTATTTTTACAGTATCAATGGGTTTGGCTATTAATTCAAACAACTGAATAGCTTTGAATTATCAATTATTATTTGGCCATCAGATTGATTGTCCAAGTGAAAATGTAAAACTGAAAATTGATAAGATGAATGGAAACCAGATAATTGTCATTCAATTTAAACATCCAAATCGACCTGGTTATTGTTATCTGTGAACCTCTTCCATTATCAAGCCACTGTTTATTGTTAAATATTTTTTTCCTTCAATAGTATCATTTGATATTTTCATGCAACCAAACCTTTAAATTCATATCTTCATGTTCATCTCTATGCTTCTTCAATCTTGTTCATCTTCTTGCCTCGATATCAAAATGTTTCCTCCTTTAGGTAATAAGCCTCGGGTAAATCAATGAACAAACTAAATGGTGATCAATTTTGTTAGTTTTCTCTCTCATACTTTTGACAATACTTATTCAAACAATTTATTTGAGGCCGAAAAATCGAGCGACATCTAAATGGTGATAAATGGTTTTACCTTAAGGCCTTTTTTAACTTGCTTCTGTAACCTAAACAAAATCACCAAAAAATTGAATAATCATTTGAATAGTCAAAGATAATAGCGTTAAAATTTCAAATGCACCAGAAAAAAAAACTTTCGATAATTTTGCTAATCAATTCAATTTCTTTTTTTATATTCAATTCCAATTGCAATTGCAATTGAAATATCCAATTTAATATCAATCATTATTCTGATGTTAATGTGAAAAGGCAAAATTTATCCAAAATACAGAAGCAAAATACTGTCTCAAAGTGATGATCTACTCTGAATATTTGATCAAATTGACCCATGTCAACCTTATCAAGAACCCACAGATGATAATGATGATGAATTGGTTGAATTGAAAAATGATTATAACCTAAAATTACAATTAGACTGTGAACAAAATTATTTGCTATCCAAAAAGAAGAGCAAATCTTGCCCACCATTCAATATTAAAAACCTTTCACTCTATTCCTTGTTTATCATCAGTCACTCCTTGAATTTTTTGCTACTTTTCTGGACACACCTAAAATTGGCCTTTTTACCTTCATTTCATCTTTTTTTAGTTCATCTATGCTTTTGTATTTTGACTGTTGAGGTGCAACGTTACAACCATGATAATGTAAAGCTAACAAAACAAAATGTATTACCTTCACATTGGCATCTCTCTGTAAGGCTAACCTTAAGGAATTTTGTGATCATTTTCATTTCTTTTCCCCTCCTTACCTTTTTTTTGTTTTATCTTGTTCATCTCATTCACTGAAGTATAGTATTTGAGATCACGAGAAAATCAAGATCATGATGAACCTGGTAAAAATCAGGTGTCAATTGTCAAGAGGTTGAAAAAAGTGCAAGCAAAATTACTGATTGTTAAGCTACTTTTTGGCTATTTATTGAACAATTTCTGAGCGCTTCACTCAACCCTTAATCAGAAGCTCAATCTTGACTCTTTGACAGTATTGATGAGATGTTGAGATTATAATTAAACAATCAAAGAACCTAAAATTATTAGTTTAATAGTAAATTGAAGAGTCCAATTAATCATCATCACCAGCAACAACAATAAATGTACTCATCTTTTAATAGTAAAACTTAAACATTATTGAGTTCAAAATTTGATGAGCAACAATTTAATTAAGTCAAGCTTTGAAATTTACCCAAAAATTACCAATGAATTAACTGCAATTCAATTCATACAATGTGATAATAAACGTTTCTCAATTTGAACAAATAACATTATTACCTTTCAATAAACTCAAATTGTTATTTGGGTTCATTTGAATCTTGTAATTTATTCAACTTGGAATGATAAAATTTTGATTTACTCACTTTTACTATTTGTTTGTATGTAAATTAAATCAGTAAATTTGTTGTTTATCTCAAATTGAATTGAAATGAATACTAAAAGGCAATTTGATTGAATATTGCATTCTCCTTCATTATAAATTAAATGAACAATCTCCATCTCATTTCATCTGTTCATCTCAATTACCAATTCACTTTTTATTGACCATTTACAATATCTCATTTAACCTAAAGGTTTCAATCTTGTTGATGAAAATGAAGAAACTAAACTCTGATTTCATTGTAATCGATATTTTTACAATAATTAAAATCCATCAAATTGATTGTATTTTAATCACTAAGCCAGTCCATCAAAATCATCAACAATGAAGATTGTTTCTCACTTCACCTTTAGTTTCACTATTGATCTCTTTACCATTGACTTTAAACATGCCAACGTGGTAAACTGAAGGATAAAAATTCATTACAAGCTCAGCTATGAAGACAAATTAAAGATAGAAGATGTTTTGTTGTTGATGAAAGTATCTTGTTTTTTTTTACTTCTGTTGTTTGAACACTGAAAGAAAACTTGATTGAAAGGTTGATTGAAAAAATGTCAAAATATGGTTCAACGCATTTTTGCGGTAAATTAAATTCTCTTTTTTTTTCCTCTTCTATCCCTGTTACCCTGAGTCCATTCTGATTATATCATTTTCATACCTTGAAGCATACCTTCTCTCTCCCATCCATCCTCAGGCCAATCAGCCTGATGATCATTTTCATCTTTACATCTTTCTCTTTTCGTCTTATATTGAAATGTGATTAAATGTGGGGTCAATTGGATAAACATTGATTTCTGTTAATTAACTGTAACTAGAATTGATTAGATGATTATTATCAAATATATCCAATCTACCATTAACACAATTTCACCCTGTAAACCTCCCAATGAGGTAAATCATTCATTCTACTTGGTAATACAATGAAACAGTTAACCTTTTCATCTTTTTCATCTTTTTCAATGCGAGTCAATCTACATAAACATCTATTCAATTTTTAATCATAATTATGTACGCTTATTGATTGGCTTATACCTGTTAGTTTGTATTTTCATTGTTAATCACTTTTTATCACCTTTCATCTTGACTCTCATCTTGAAACAGTTAACATTTAATGTAATCAAAAGCTGCAAATTAATTGTTGCAAATATTTTAATCTCAAGTTTGAAGTAAATTTGATGATAAAGTGATGTTAAAAGCCTGATGAGCCTCACCCTTAAAACATTATTATTAATAAATCGATGTTTTGCGGTGATTAGTAAATCAGAACTATCCCAGAACCAATCAAGTTAAGACTAAATGTTAATATCAACATTAATATTGATTAAAATGGGAACAAAAAATTTCCAACTTAAACCTGCAAATCAAATTGAAACATTCAATTATTACCTTAAATTACACCGATGCCAATTACCTTTAAACTTTGGCCATCTTTAAACTTTAATTGTTAACCAAACTCATAAAAAAACAGTCATTCTTGATGATCATCCAATTTTGACCCTCAAATCACTCCACACAATTAGCTAATCCATAGACCATAAACTTGATGCAAATCACAACAATTGTCTGTTTTTGCCTTCGCTTTCGCTTTCGTTGGTTGCGTTTATGCTCGTGACAAGTTGAATGCAAAAGCTAATTATGCCCTTAAAATGGACGCTTTTTTCATCTCAGGATATCCGGCATTGCCGACAGTTGACTAATGTGGGGTCACTTGTTGGCTTCCTCCGTTCTCTTAGCCTGTTCATCCTCCTCATCATTATTTTTGGTTGACCAAATTTTACGTTTAAAAATGTTCTCTTTGTTGAACAGTCGAACTGGCAAAGGTCTTGAAAAAGTGATTAACTTTTCCTTCTCATTTCACTTAACAATTGTCAACAACCTTGCTGTTTACCTGACAATTTAAATATCACATTTAATGATGATTATAATGAAAAGTGATGACAGTTGATCTTCACTTGCAACTTCCCTTACCTTATCATCATCCAGTCAACGTCTTGAAAGTTGTAGCAAAAAAAAAACATTTTCATGTTTAGACTTTATTGTAACTTTAGCCTTTTCAATGGCCTTTTCATTCAAATTAACATTTTTTTTTGTTTTCTTTACATGTTTTCAAGTTTTATTGCAAATCTTAACTGATTATCTCGATAAATTAACTATTATTTTGCCATTAAATGTTTACACCAACATTAGATTTTTAATTGCACTTTAATTATCTACAAGTTATTCAATTAAAATTATCTATTATTTTGATTATCAATAATTTAGCTTGCAAATCTTTAACAAGATAAATGTTCACTTTTCACCTCTTTCTTTTCCCTGACTTCATGTGATTCTCTGGATAAATTCATGTTGATAAGTTTAGCAATTTGTTCTCATTAAACTTTAACCAATCTTCATGGTCAATTATTATCAAAGTTTACCTCGTTAAAATGACATTTTTATAAGCTTAAGATCCTAATTAAGATCATGTAATATTAGAATCATCATTTCTCTCTCCATTGAAAACCTGATTTACCTTAAAAAGTTATCTAAATAATAATAATTTTAAAGGTTTATGTTAACGTGAAATTGCCCACAACATTTACAAGTATTAATGAATTGACCAATTTCTAATTCCTTATTGATCAGATTCATCTTGATTACATGAAGAGTCTAAACACTGTTAATCTTCCTCTTCAATCAATGACCAATGAATCCTCAAAATGTCGGTTTGGATCAAGAGTTTGAAACACTTTCGATGCTCTCACTATTTGTGGTTCTTCATTAACTGATTGTTTCCACCTAGTAATTGGACAAATTATTTGGTAATTTCAAGCTAACTGTTGATGTGATAATGAGCTAATGTGATTATTGTTTAGTTTTACAATTAACTTGATAAAATGTTGTTTTCTGGGAACATTTTTGAAAACATTTTATTGCAATTCTCAGTTCGGTGATTACAAAAATAATGATTGCTTCTTTACTTCTCATGAATACTGTTCAAAATACATGTATTCATGTATTTATTATTCTGATGAAATATTAATAGCTGAAAATCAATGGAAATATTGATGAGGCAATATTTACTTTAAGGCAACTCAAATTGTCAACAAGTTTCACCATTTGTAACTTTGTTTTTTACAGCTAACATTGAGGAATAAGCTTAAAAATAAGATTGAAAGATTGAGTTAAAAATTAATAAATATTCATCACTAGAGGTTGAAAGAGAGAAATGAAAGTAATTAAATAATAAAACTGAATATAAATTGTTAATCATTGATAAACTCTGAAAAAAACAACCTTTGTTGCTTCTCAAGTTTTAAGCGTAAATCCAGTAGCAAAGTTGTTATTGCGATGCTTGTATCAACAAAACGGTAAGCTGAATCACGATCTCTCAGCGGCCTGCTCAAGTTAATTTCATCTTCTTTCTCTCTCTCTCTCTCTCTCTCTCACTAGTTCATCATCATCTCTATCTTTGAAAAACATATCAGCAAAGACGAGTTAGCAACTTGTTAAGCCACTTTGGATCTTAAAACGTGTGTTCAAATCTTGAACTTGCATCTTTTCCATTCAACATTATTTCTTTAAATTTTCTGCAACTTGATTTTTGAATCTCTTTTCCATCACAATTGGTTTCCTTTGTATTTAATAATACCTGTTATTATTATCATGCCCCTTTTATTTGCTGTAAAAGGTTAAAAATAGGTTTGTTACCAGAAAAGCTACCTTTATGTATCATAAGAGCAATTGAAAATTAACATTGAAATATTTTCATGCCATCATCACAATTATTTTCATCCTTTTCCTTTACTTCCATCCTGGTTATGACGATGAAAATGGCTAAACAAACATCTTGATATTTCTCTTCAAATCACATTCTAAATCATCCTTCATCACTTTCATTCACAACTTAACCAATTTCATGGTTCACCATTGAAAATTATTATCTTCATCATTGATTTTCAATCAACTTTCCATGAAACCTTAATGTCAACCAATTGTTAAACCAACGCTTTAACGATCAAGATAAATGATTAACACTTTTTTTTCAAGTAAAGGCAAAGCTTTACATTTTGAACCTTTTTATCTTTGATAAATCATCAAGTTCATTACAAGATTAAATTGAAAACAATTAAACAGCAATGGCAATGGCCAAAAAGTAGCAAATGGTGAGATGAATGAAAAAAATCTCATTTCTGGTTTTGCATTTTTGCTCTTGTTTCACTTTTCCAAATGAAAGAACAAATTAATTTTTGAAAATTTTTCATCCTCATCCCCATCGGGTACAAAATAAACTGTTGAGCTAAAACAAAATATATTATTTGTCATTCGGCGTCAAACTGATATTTCCTTAGGAATAATCTTGAAATTTTCAGCATAAACAAGTTTAATTACGACTTTAATATTAGCCTTTTTATCAAATATTAAATGCAAGGCTTTCAAGCAAACAAACACATTGATAGACAATTATTGTATATAACCTTGCAAAGATGCTGAAGATCATCATCATCATTATATATCCCCAGGTCATCTGACATTTACTCTGTCATTGCCATTAGCATCCCAAATAATAATAGTTAAAGTATCCAAAAAAAGCGCACACAAAAAATGATAATCATTATCATTATTATCATCATCATCGTTTTGTAATTACAATTTACTTTTTTACTGCAAAAAAAATATTTTCCTTCCATTTGTTCCTGTTCGGTTAAGGTAACAATTTAAGTAAAAAGCAAAAATTTAACTTCATTTTTCCAGCTTTTCTCAATTCCATTTCTATTTCATTACTCATTTGTATTTCAACAAATCTTCAGTAGTTCAGACTATAATGAGAATGATGATCTTTAAATGGAGATGAATTATTGCCGTCAAAATACACTGATTTAGTAAGAAAATCAAAACTCCAAAATGTAATGTTGCTACCAAAATACGCATTTATACACATTTAGTGAAAAAATTATTGTTATTTTAGAGTTACTTTCTTTTCCCATTTATATTTATACATTTCTCTCTCTCTCTCTCTCTCTCTTCTTCATCCTCGTCATCATCTTTCTTCCCTCTGTTAACTTAATTATCTTCAAGTCAAAACACAAACCTAAACAATTAAAAAATGTATCTCAAAAGTTGAGGTTCAATCTATTTGTTGCTGGTAAAAATGTTTTTTTTTCATGAACCCTTCTGGCTATAATCATTATTTTCATCATATTTAAGATAATTTTTTTGCTCTTCTTCATCTTGCCTCTTCTTGTTATGGACACAATCAATTTTGGTGGTTAATAAAATATCTCTGTATATTTATATGCATTCAACTTTTACTTTATTAATTTTGCTAATTTATTTTCCGTTTTCAAGGTAATTTGTTTATTTTTTGAAACTTTTATCAACAAATGATAACATTTTGTTACATGTATTATTACATTTGATAACTTGTTGAGTATCAGTTGATGAGGCTACAAGAATCTGTTCAAATTCCTGTGATCATCTTTTTCCTCATCTTCTTCATCTTCTGGTTTGATGAATTAAAAAAAAGTAATGAAAAGCAACATGTTTTTCATATTGATTGGTATGGATAGCCTTTCAGCTAAGCTATCCTTAAAGCTAGGTAACGCCTCATCTTTCGCTCCAATTTAATAGGTTTACTCATGATTTTTTTTGGTGTATTACGCATTTAGCTATCAACGATCTGTCAAGGGTTAGTTAAGGTGAAATTTTTTTCCTGAGAAGGCAAAATTGTTCAGAAAGAGAGGAAAACAAGAAAAAATGTTGAGATGAGAAGAAGAAAATTAAAAGACCAATTTTATGTGATTATCATCTTGTTGTTTAGCTTGAGGATGATGAAAATGATTAGTTAATAATAAAAAGCAGAAAATGGTTTTTTATCATCTGTCAAATTCATCAGTTTCAAACTTCATTGTAATCTGTTTCGATGCAAGCCTTTCCTTTAAAGTTAAACATTCAATCAATTTACATTTTGATACAAATTAATGCTTTTCTTTTCGTTATTTTCAACAGATATTAGTTATGAACAATGGAGATTTAAAAGCTCGAAACAAAATGCGTTTAAGGCCAATTGATATCGCTAAAATGAATGGCTTCAAGGATTGCGTCAATTATTTAGCGGCTCTTGAAGCCTGCCTTTCACTTGCAGAGGAAAATATTGCTCTTGAAACTGAATTGTTGCAGTAAGTAAAAGTTTATTTGTATTCACATTTTTTTTATTTAGATTTGACAGATTTCTCATTTCGTTTTTCGATTTTTGCGTCTTAGTTATGGAGCTGAATTCACCGAGCTGGAGAAGTGTTTCAGTGAACTCTTACAACTATCGAAATCGGATAAAGTTCAAATGCAAGGATATTTTGGTTCGGTTGTTGAATCAATTGAACGAAAGTGGAAACGATGCAAAGCCAAGAGCATTGGTATTCGTGGGGTTGCCAAACAAAGTCCACTTGATGTTTTTCAGTCTCATTTTTCACGAGTTTTAACTAATGGTGGACTTGCTGATCGCCATGTATCTAATCAATCGATTGGAAATACCAGAAAATCTCGAGGAGACAATATTTTACTTCACAATCAAAGCTCATACAATCAATCATCTCACCATATTAACAATCAGTTAAACCACCATCGTTTTTATAACAGCCATCTTAATAATTCAGATAACATTGTGACAACAGATAGCAATGGTTATGCTCATACGTATTCCGATCCTTTTGTCAAATTAAATAATAACCATTATGCTGTTTCATCATCAGTTGATGCTGATTATGCTGTTCCATGTAAGACTCGGACAAGTAAATGTAAAAATGGAATGAGTAAGAATGACGAGGCTAGAGGCGAAGACCATAGAGGGTTAAAGCAAAGGGGGCAACCTGAAGGGTCGTCAGTTTCATCAGTTTACCCGCAGTCATCGAGCATTTATGAATCTTTCAAACGTCCATCAGTTGAAAATGGTGCTGATGACTTTGGTGTGATTGATGTTGATGAAGACGACGATGATGAATTGTCAGGTTATAGTAGTCTTAAGCTTAGACCTGAAATTCACACTGTATCATCTGGAAATAAAGATTGTCTTCCTTCAAATAGGACAATTGACGGTTCTCCATCTGATCACAGTCACCAAACCAAATCTCCTGAAACAACTACAAGTGATGAAAGAGGCAGTAAAGTTGACGAGGAAGCTGATGATGAATCTGAATCTAAATCAAGTCCTTCTAGAAGTAGTTTAGGATCCAAAGAGAGTCGTGGTTCAATTGGAAACACTGAACTCTCTGAGGTTGAATCAAAGATATCGGAAAGCTCAGTGATTGGTTCCGTTTCAATGAAGGAAAATGATTCTGGTGTTGGTGAAATGGATTCTAATTCTGGTTCTCGAAAGCGAGGATTTCTTCATAAATTTTCACTCCGTAAATGGACCTCATCATCTCCCTCCAAGCCAAAAAAGAGCTACTCAAAAGAGACCCTTCTTCGTTCAAATGTGTCAAATGAAAATTTGAATGGAGTTAACGAAATTTCAGATAAAACGTTAAAATCAGGTGTCAAAAGTGGTAACGATGATTGGTGGCCGGGTGATTCTAGTCACGAAATACACGGTAAAGATACTAGTGGTCACAATGATTCCAGTGAACCTTTAATGGAAACTCAGTCAGATAAACAATTATCCTCATCATCCAACAATTATGTGACAATTAACAATTCTACCTCGTCAACTAAATCTAAAGAAGAAACTGATTTTCCTAGTTCCTCAAAACAAAATTCATCCTCCGGTTCAAGTGCCAATAGTAAGTATTAGACTTGACTTTTTTTCTTTTCATATAATTAATTTTCATTTTTCCATGTTTTTCTTTAGATTATTTCAAAAACAATGAGATCAAGGATAATTCTTATCAACAAAGAGTTTCCTGTAAAAATGCTGATGAATCAAAAGCATCTACAAACACAGTTAAGCTTAATTACAGTCGATTAAAAGATGACAAGATACGCTCAGTATCAATGGAAGCTCTTGATGTCTATCCAGCAACTGAATCTCAACTTACTCTAAATAACTCATTGCCAGGTGCCAATGATATCCACAAAAGTGCCAATCATATTTCATTTGACAATTCAAAAATGAAAATAAGCTCAATTTTAAAGGGATCAAAATTAGCTGCTGACTCAATATCTAAAACTGATACTAAAAATGTTGATAACCTGGAAGTGAATGACAGGCAAAGCCATTATAATCAACATCAAATAACGTCAACCCAAGCCATCTCTACAACTTCAGGATCACTTGTATCCTATGAATCACCGGTGACTTTAACCTCTGCTCAAAGCGTTCCAATTTTATCCAATAGCGTCTATGGTGTTAAACATGTAAAGAAAGCAAAAATTAAGGAGCTTTCGCCTCTAACCTACGATGAACCATTATCTTCACCTTCAACCAGTACCTCAAATCCATCATCGCCTAAATTTATAGAAAGCCGTAAAAAAATATTTGAAAAAGGGCCGGGTAACAAAGTAAGTCGATTGTAACTCAAGCTTTCAAAATTTGTATTCTCTCATGAATTGTTTACTAATCTTATCAATTTTTTAAATTTTCAGAATGCGAGGGGACTTCGCCGGCGAAGGAATGGTAGTCGAGCTTGGTATGATGTTTCAGATGATGAAGATGGCCTCGTCTCTCAAAAGATCAATAGAGATACCGTAAATGAAGAACAAGAATTAGTGGAATAATCTTATTCTGATTGCTATAATCAAGATATTTCAACATGCCTTAATATTTAAAAGAAAAGGAAAATTAAATACAAATAACTCCATTCTAAATTATTATTTCTCAACGATTTATCTCGTTTTGTTTAAATGGAATTGAAAATATCGCTTAGCAATTTTTGAAATTTTTCAACATTACATGTGGATCAACTCAACATTTTAAAGTTTTATTTTTTCAGCAACTTACCATTGCAACTTTTCATGTTTCCAAATTTTAATAAGTTTATATTTGGATTTTTTTGGTCTAAATCTCAATTATTTGTCCTTAATCAAATCATCCCGGTGAAAGGACGAAGAAAGCTCCGATCATTGCAAGAAAAATTCGAAACTCACAATCTTCATTAACAAATGTATATAACTCGTTTTAATGTCTTACTGCCAGCCTAATCGTTGGAATATTTTCATTGCGATGAAGTAATGATTATTGAATGAAATAAAAATTTGTAATAAACAAAAATCTATTCATCATTGAATGCCAGATTAAATTGTGTTTCAAATTGTTTCATTCAGCTTAAGCCAAAATAGAAATTACAAAATAAATATTTCTGTAAATTGGAAGTTGATTATTAAAATTTTTTATTAAAATTGCTCAGGAATGACCCCAAGAGTTATACTCTTTGAATGATCCACATAAGTCTTGTGGCGCATGAAAACTTGAGAGAACGCTCGCAATACCAGCACATAAAGTTAACACACAGCATCGTTTGTCTGCCTTTTCCGTTTGGCGAATGATATTCAAAGCCCATTCTGTGAGAGCATAAACTTTTTCAGATTGGTTGATTCAAGTTGTACTTGTTACAAGTTAAAACCAGGCTAGCATGAGTTCATAACTCATAACAGATTTACACAATCATATCAGCCTTACGGGTGCTTCGTGATACATCTTATGAAACCCTTTAATGATATTTGCAACATAATAACCATTCTCATATGATTTAAACATAGCAATATTGAAGCATTGTTTACAAAAATTCACACTAAGATCGGTATATAAAGTGAGTGGATTATACAATCAAATGTTCATTTCAAGTTAAGATATTGAGAAAGTCACACCAAATCCATCGTACCTCATTCATTTCAGTCTGTCAAAGTCTAAAAAGAATGTTTGTTTTCGAGCGCCAACAAAAAAGAAGAAGACATTCGAAATTCTTGTTGTCCAAAACCAAACATGATTTTGAAAAATAGATTCGATACATGGATTCAGTATAAAATTGTGCATATGTGTTCACAACACAAAAATTCATTTGTAGGCAGCTTTGTCTTTTATTCTTTATTCAATAGTTTATAATCCAATGATTGCTGTAACATGGTTCAAGCTGTAAAAAATTTAATACATTTCGAGCAAACAAATTACTGGTCCGTTTCGCATTTCGTTGTTTAGCTTTAACAATCTCACTAAATTGTGATAATCGCAATAATCAGAGCCAATCAGCTGAATTACAAATTGACGATGGATACCACCAGTTGGCTAGATTATCATAGTTTTTGGGTTTGATGGGGGCATGTAACATAGCACACAGTCGACACCAAAAATAGGTATTGATGAACTCTCCTGATCCTTTCCATGTGAAGTATTGATTAAAAAGAGTATCATTTGTATCCAATTGGCCAAGATATTGAGCCAATTGGTGAGGTGAGGGAAAATCATCAACATGAATAAATGAATTGGCAGGCGCTGAACGTTTATAATCTTCTGGATGAGCACCCATTGTTATGGGTATAACTGAATGATTTAAACCATTCGAGTAAAATTTCTCCGTAATATAATCTCGACAATTGGAATTTTCAAAGGAAAGATAAAACTTGTATTCCTTATCAAGTTTGCTGAAGCATTCATCCGCTTTGTTTCGGGAACATTGCAGCGATCCACATCTAAATGGGATAGAAAATGTTAAGAAAACAAAATCTTCAACATTTCATGTAACCCAAAGATATTTTTTTATCATTTTGGATCAATCAGATCAATTACAATAATGAAAGTCGCAGGATTATCAAATCATTGCTAATTGAAAGCTTCAACCGAGGAATCAGTTAAATCTCAAAAAAGCTTTTCTTTTAAAAATTTTCTCAATGATCCAAAGCAGATTCTCCTATGGTGACTTCATGAAAAATTGAGATATTGTCAAATATTCATTATAAAGCGAGGTTGAATAAAAATATTTTACGCAAAAAATGGAGTTCATTATTGCAGTCTTTTCAATCCAATCAGCATTGAAAATTTTTGAATAAGCCTCTTACCTTCCGAAGATGTCCACTTGAATATACTTAGCCAATGACCGGGCATATTGGAGTCGCTTGTTTCTAGCTGAACAATTTGATACAAACCAGGCAACTTTTTTTGTTTTACCTTTAGCATAGTTGGTTGATTGTAAATGAGCCTGTAAATGATTAAGATGTTAATCAAAGATTTTGAACAAATGTTTGGAGTACTAACTTTAACATCAGAGTCGTAGTAAACAAATTTTTCATAGGGTGTAACTATATCGGAATCATGGCGATAAGATGCAGTCCAATTAATAACATCGTTTAGACCTCGAAATGAAGGTGTATGTAAAGGACTTTCAAGAATATAAAGTATCCAAATTTGATTTGGTGGTTTAACATGTTTAGGTTTAGCATAATGATCCTTTTGTTGGTAAACAAAAATGAAAATATTGACAGAGTTGAACAAAAAACAAAATGATTATTTTGTTGGACAGAAAATTAAACGGGGAAAAATACCTTGAATATAATGGCATCAGCGGTTGTTGCATGTTTATTATCAAATGTAATTTCACATGTATTTACAGGACAAGAATCTTGGAGGAAAACATCTTGACCAGAAGGCAATGATCGTCCCCATGAACCTTTATCGAGCAACAATATCTTCTTTAAAGTGCCTTCTTCCATCAATTTAGATGAGTTGTAGCTTGTTGGGATGTACATTAGCTGGTTAACAATCCGATCGTTCCATGGCTCATCTTCTTCAGGGAAAATGGGTAAACGAGATAAAAAAGTGTCACTTGGGTTGGGAGTTATTGTACCATTAGTCATGAACCAAGGTTTCTCTGTGGTTGACCAAGATAACAGGTTGAGTTGAGATGAAAATTTGTACCTTCGACCAGATTGGGATTCATCTTGATTATTGGTGTGTCTGGCAAATGGATCGATCTGGGTTTCAGATCTGCTGATGGAACCAATAAAGTTGGATAACTTGAAACGCGTCCAAATTGACAGGTCAATGGACAAGGTAATAATTACAATGGTGATGAAGGTGAATAAAAGGAGAATGTTGAAAACTCGAATAACCGAGATCCGAGTAAAGCTAATGTTTTCATCTCCAAAAATGCTTTTCAGGCAAATCTTTTTTCTTCCAACTCTAAATGGGATCAAAAGATTCATTTTGTATCGATGTGTTTATCGACATGAAAGATGTAAAGCAACTGAAACACAATTAAACAAACGGTAAAGACAAGAAAAGGAATCACGATGAAATGGTCATTATAAAAGGAATCGATAAACAATTTAACAACATCTGATTAAGTAATCTGTTGATGGTTCGATTTGAATAAATAGTAAACATTGTAATTAGATTCTCTTTTTGTTATCAAACACAATATGTAACTACAACTGTTAAACATTATAAGATGTATTGCTATATTTTGGGTTTAAATTGAATTTCGGGTTCACATTTTCACCTTCTCAATGGCAATCAATATTGTTGAATAGAGGATAGAGAAAAGCAAACAGAAATAAAGATTAAGAATTGAAACAAGCTGAAACCATTCATGATCAATAAGATGATGCACTTTGGCAGTAATAGAGGGCACATTTCAATGTAAAGAACTGGGAAAATTATTACAAATCCTGCATTATCTCATCATTAGTATGGATTCACATGGTTTACATTTGATTAATGTTGAATATAATAATAAATCGGATGAATACGTTTAAATTAATTTAGTATCACCAAATTCAATGAAGGATGAAACATCTGCATAAATAACAATTAAGTAATAGTCAAATGATGAAAATTTGATGACAAGTCTGTAATAATGTAAACTGGAAATATTTTTAATACGATAATTTACTTGTATAATGGTTTTGTATAGCTGTTTGGTAGTAATAAGAATCAAAATTTGTCCAAGAAATGTGCACTTATAAGACCAATTATCTTTTGTCAAATAAAGTATTTAGAACTGAATAAATGTGAAAACAACTTGCTAAAAGAGCAACCATGAATAACAATTAAACACAGATGAGAAAGAAATTTCCATGAATTATCTATGAATGTTGTTTGAGTGTTGAATTTTTCATGCAATATTTTATTCTTCATTGAATGGAATAATATTGAAATTTTCGTGAATCTAGGATCTGGTTTTATGGTTTCTTTCATCTTGTTTATTTTTACATGTTGATCTATACCAATAGGGACAAATTGCCAATACAAATTACAGAAATTATTCAGCAATCGAAATTACTAAGTAAATAAAATTCAATTATATAATATAAATTGCTTATGGACTAATGAGGTTAGTATCACATGCAAGAAATATCCGCCAGCTCATAAAAACACCTTTGTTCAGATAAATCTGACTTTATTAGAATAATTTATTTCGAAAAATTCTGCAGAAAAAGCATTAAGTTTGCTAGAATTTTATTTCATATAATTTCTCAGAAAACAATAAAGCTCAATAAGTAAAATTGTCAATGAGAATTGTAAAATTGATGAATCAAGAAAACAATTAATGAACAAAAGATGATTGAATTATGGCCAACTTAGATTAACAGTGTTTGCAAGTACAAGCTCCTTTGACACAGTTGGCTCCACAGTGGCATCTCCATGCACCAGGCCAACCTGCACATAAAAAGTCACCGGTCCAGTTGTTACAGACCCATCGCTTCATACGTACGTGCTCTGACACCACTGCAGTTGAATCACTTGGTACATCCAAAGCTTCCTCATCAGCAACTGGAGTTGACCAAACTACGCCAATGAAGAGGACGAAGCAAACCGCAAAACATAATAATGAAAGTCGACCCATAATTAGTAAATTAGTATTTTTACCAAACTCACCAACAGAAACTGTTTAATAAAATAATTTTCACAATCCAAGTCAATTTATTGACATAAAATAGCTAAATCAAATTATGATCTATGATTTTATCGTGTTTACAATAAGTAAAAGGTTTATCAATCCCATATTATGATCATCATTTTAACTATCATTAACAATAATATGAATTTTGGTCAGGGCAAAATATCATCCACTCATGATAGCAACACAATTGAAAGGGTTTATTAGAAGGCGTAAAAGCCTGAAATTGATAAAAATAGAATCGAAAAGAAAATTGTTTTCAATTTTAGATGATTAAACTTCTGATTGTTATAAACAATGAGCAGCAATCGTAAACAAAAAATCACATAAAAACAGGGAATTATCTTATCTAATTATCTTAAAATTGTTCAAATGTTACACAATATTTAATCATGCAATCTCGAATTCTCTTGAAATAAATCTGGAAGCTCTCGATTCTCGTCTAACCGCAGATTCTATGTACAAGTTTCTTATTGCATTTATTCAATCAGCATATCAATAATGGCAAATAAATAAGTTGATTTGATTCAATTTGATTTTAATTTGTACACATTTGAGTCCGTATTGAATTTAAATGATCTTGTTTTGAATGATCAAAACAAAGAGATTTATATTGATGCAAATGAAACATTTGACTAATTAGAAACAGTTTAGATTACATTAATTTTTGCTATTCTTTCATTGATTTCAACTTTTATTGGATCAATTTGGATTCTTTGGCCATTGAATAAAATACTGATTGATTGTCAGCCAGTAAATTAGCTGGAGTATCAAATTCCTTGATTTTTCCTTGATCAAGAACTAGAATCCTATCATAATCCATAATTGTATTTAGTCGATGAGCGATGGTAATAATTGTACAATCAGCAAATTCACTTCGAATGGTTTTCTGAATAAGCTCATCAGTTTCAACATCAACTGCTGCTGTAGCCTCGTCAAGAACCAAGATTTTAGTTTTACGAAGAAGAGCTCGAGTTAAACAAACCAATTGTCTTTGGCCAACACTCAGATTTTCACCTCCTTCGGCGATATCATAATCAAGTCCAGAATCCAGTGAGGAGACAAATTTCTTTAGATGAGCTTGTTCTAAAGCTTGATAAATTTCTGCATCCGTATGTTGGTTTAAAGGATCAAAGTTTCGTCTAAAGTTACCAGAAAACAAGACTGGATCTTGAGGTATAACTGTGAGTCTAGAACGCAAATCGTGAAGTCCGATGCTAGATATATCCATACCATCGATAATAACCTGTCCAGAAACAGCTTCAATTATTCGGAAAACGGCAAGGGTTAGCGATGATTTACCCGCACCAGTTCGACCAACAATACCAATCTTTTCATTTGGTTTGATGGACAAAGAAATGTCTTGTAAAACTGGATCAAGATCAGCTCGATAACGAGTAACATAATTTTTGAAGATAACTTCACCTTTATCAGGCCATGTAGGTTTAGGTCGATTTGTTTCAATTATTGCAGGAGCCTGAAATTAACATACATTTTGTGTAAATAAAAAGAAGTATAAATAATAAAAATAATAATAAGAAGAATAAATATTCATTAAATTAGAGTTGGACTTACTTCAAGTGGAGTTTTTGTATATTCAAAGCAACGTTCAACAGCAACAATATTGGTCTCAATATCGGTTACCGAGCGAACCAACATGTTCAATATTCCAGTGATTTGTGATGCATAACTGACAAAAAGACCAGTTAAACCAGGGCTAAGACGATTGCGAGAAGAAACGGCAAAGATGGCCGAAGTGAAAACAATTAGATTACCAAGGAATTGAAGTCGAGTTGACAACCAGCGACCAGCAGCATAGTTGGCAAAAGAGCAGGCTTGATTGTTGTCAACACGATCATAACATTCCTCGATGAAACGATACTCGGCATTGTATGCACGAATTGTTGAAGAGCCAGTAATTGTTTCCGAAAAGTGAGAAAAGATGGGCGATCTTGAAGAAGATTCAATTCGACGAAGTTGCCGAGAACTGGCAATGTAAAACATTTGAATGAGTGAATAAACTCCAGTCATGGCAAGGATGACAATAAGAAAGTAAGGTGTTTCCATGCAGATAACAACTATCGATATTGTACCACGAAAAGTGAGAGATATTAACATTCGAATATTGAATCCAATGGTTGAATCGCAAGTATCAATGTCACCAGTAAAACGGTTCAAAATCCTACCCAAAGGTGTTGTATCATAGAAGGACATTGGAGCTCTAATGATTCTATCGAGCATTCGATCGTGAATCAACTTGGAACCAGTGAGAACAGCAATGTTCAAAAGTAAACTGTTGGCCATTGTGAATATGGTCTCAGCACCACCAATACCAGCGTAAATACCAAGCCGAATGTTTCGAAGGTGAGTGTTGTTGGCATTATTGGGATCCAGCGAGTCGTCAGCCCAAGCCGTTAACCACAGATTACGGCCAATTGTCAATAAGTTTGAGGTACCAAAAGACGCAACAACCAGGAAACACATACCATAACCGATGGCTTTGAAATAGTCCAAGTAAACGCGACCTTTTACAGATCCAGTGGCAGCCTTTTCCTTTTCAATTAGTTTTGATCTATCGCGAACACCTCCAATAGGTTTACCAGATTTGACCTCATCGCCTTGTTTTCTATCGAATCTTTCCTTTTTGTCTTTGTCCTCTTTTTTGAATCCGTTTGATGCTATTGATCTTCGACTTAAACTTGAAGTAAGTGTTCGTCTTCGACTGGGCTTGTCTGTTTCACTTGATTCTGACATGGCTGCTGATATGCGCCTTTCGAGCTCGGGTTTAACAGCTTCTTTTATCTTTTCCAACATTTCGAGATCTTCATCGATTTCTTCTTGTTCCAGTTCGCATTCAGTTAAATATTGAACCACAAAATCGGCGAATTCACCCTTTTTGGAAATTAACTCGTTATAAGTGCCATGTTCGTGAATAGCTCCGTCCTTTAAAACAATAATATGGTCAACTTGAGGTAAAAATGTAATCCTGTGAGTAACCAGAACACGAGTTTTGTCTTTCAACATCCCTTTAGGACCAATAACATGAGTGAATAAATGTTTGGAAACATGAGCATCAACAGCACTAAGAGGATCATCAAACAGATAAATGTCTGAATCTGCATAGACACTTCGAGCCAGGCTAACTCGCTGTTTTTGTCCTCCAGAAAGGTTGATTCCTCTTTCACCAATCTCGGTCATATCACCACCAGGCAATATCTTCAAGTCTGGAACCAGTGCACAAGCTTCAAGAACCTTGTCGTATTTATTTTGAATAAAAGGCTGTCCAAAAGTAATGTTGCGTCTTAAAGTTTCATTTTGAATCCAAGCTGTTTGAGGAATGTAAGCCAAACTACCGGTAACATTGACTTCGCCCGATAGTTTAAACAGATCGCCAAGTAAAGCGGAGAGTAACGATGATTTACCACTACCAATTGGACCAACTATAGCTACTAAAGATCCTTTTTTAAACGAATAATCAATGTCTCTTAAAACGGGAGATTCATCTGATGACCAAGTGAATGATGCCGATTTGATTGAGATAGGAGTGTCTTTATCGTGATCATGTCCTACAAGGGAAAGATCAATTTCCTCTCCTCTAAGGTATTTATTGATACGTTTAATGGAAACCCAACACTGTTAAAAAGCGAATTAGAACCAATTACAATGTGTCTTGTGTGTCGTGTCTTTCACGTAATAACCAATATTAAAAAGTGTCTCAAAGTATTTTAACAGTACTTACATTAGCTCCAGTTGTAAGTACTCTTGGTAACATTGTTAAAGATTGACTAAGAATATTGAAAAGCGTCAAAGACACAAAAGCCTTGTTTGCGTCCAGCACATTGGCAGGATCTGATAATACGAATGTGGCAAAACTGATTAAAGCAACCTAAGAAAAGATGAAAAATATTTAATGCATTGAGTTGTAAGTAAAATCAAATTAATCATTAACTTACAAAGAAAGGTGCACTGAAGAAAAGGAAACTTGTACAAGCTCCGAAAATGGCCTGTGTTTTAAGAGCTTTTATTTCAGCTGCTCGAGCTTCCTTGATTAGATCACCAAAAGCCAATTCCCATGCATATAATTTAAGAACCTTCATTCCGTTGAGAATCTCATTCATAGTTTTGGTTCGTCTATCCTTTTGTTTCATCACATTTCTTTGGATATTTTTCATCTTAACTGCAACCCAGCCATTAAAGGGAATCAAGAGAAGCATGAAAACTAGTCCACCGACAGATGAGACTCCAATCTGGTTCCAAAGGAGTGTTAAAGACATTCCGAGTTGAATAGGAAATGAGAGTAAAAAGTTGTATTGATTGATGAACATGAACACTCGATTGGTATCAACACCCATTAGATTGACAATCTCCCCAGTAGTAAATGCTTTCCGTCCTTCACTTGATAATTTCAAGCTCTGTCGGATTAATTAAAGGAAAATGGTTAGTAAAAGTAAGAACCAAATGCGGTGAAACAAACCTTTTGATAAATAGTTCCAACCATAGCTGACTTCATTCGTAAACCCAAAACCGAGATCCAAAACTCATACTGTCCATCAATCAGCGATTGTAACAAGGAGAAGGCCAACATTGCTAAAGCTATCAAATAACCCTGCCATTGAGGGTCAGAGCTCTTAACAAATGACAATAGTTTATCCAACAGAGATGGATTGGCAAAGGTCAAAAAAGATGAGATAAACTTGAGTATCGAACAAGCAAGTAAATGAAACCAAAATCCTCTAATTAAAGTTGTGAGAATGTCAAATTTGGGATTGTACAAGATTGAATAGTTGGTTAAACCCTTTTCACCCTTTTTTTCGGGATTTTCCTTCATTGGAACACAATTTTTGGACGAATTTAAATATTGGCGAAATCGGACAAAGACATTTCGAGATCGATTATCTTCTGGTAAATGCCAAACATCTTCTAGTGTTAGAGCCTTTTTGTACCCCAAGTAAGCCATTGAATCATACCACGAGAAAACCATTTGTGAGGCAAATGAAGCTGTTGAATATGGCGACATTTTCTGGTTCAAAAGCAATAAAATATGTCAATAACACGATAACTGAACGATGTACATTTCAATCGTTGATGTGTTCAATTAGTCAATCTTACCTTCGAATCTTCTGCGAAATGTTTCTTTGTAGTATCGGAAAAACATAATGCAAGTAAATAACAGATCGTGGCTGGAGTTTGAATTGATTGGCAAACCAAAGTAAATCTATCAACCGTCCAAAGCTTGTCATACTGAAATGAAGAGTTTATGCATTTAATTTTAGACCTTAAATGTTGGTTTTGTGAGTATTTCTTACTGGATTTTGAAGAGTAACTATTGTTGTCCAGAAACTCATAAGTGATTGAAATGTCATGACCAACCAAAAAAGAAATATTATTCCTGATGTGTGAACGCCTTTGCGGAGATAGACCGTCTGAAGGGTCAAAACTAACATCTAAAATAGACAAATTGAGGTTAGAAGGGAATGCAAATTTGATGCAAATCTGTAACTCACATAGGATAAGCCCTTAATCAATGGAGTTTGGTAATCTAATGAATTGACTTCAAAGCCATTGGCAGAAGAAACAATTTGCTCAGCCAATTCCGCTATATTAACCGCAACCAAGACCAAGATGAGAAGCTAGAAGAGAGAAAATAATTTCATGAGTATTTCTGAATCCAAAACACCTAACGGCTTAACTTTTTTGTTTCATCAACCATTTAAGATGCAAAATTTTCTCGATTATATATATTGGGTCAAGGCTGAAATGAAGCTGTCTAGATAAATAGTCAATTTTACAAGTAAATATCTCAACTAAAGCAATAATTGTTGCTGAATTTTTTTATTACATATTCAGTTATTTACACTCTGTGCTTTTATTGCTGCAAAAGTATTCAAACCGCTAAGGATAATTAGCTACAATTAAGCCTGACAAGTTATCTAATTAGCGTTTTTCCAGTAATTTGTGAATCGTTCACATAAACAAGTTCTATTTCTCGGGAAATCCTCAGTTCAAGTTTGATAAAATGGCGATAAAATTTTGAACTTGTGCTCATCTATTGACACCTATACAAATGATTTAGGTTATTGTAAATAGACTAGATTGATCATGAAGAAACATTTCCATAACAAACCAAGAATATCTCATCACAAAGTCATCGAGGTTTTGCTTCATGAATTGGATCTATTTTATCGGCATTGGTTGTAAGCTCAAGTGTTTGAAGTAGATGATACCAATGGACCCAGGCTTACAACTAACTATCAAAAGATCCAATCCATGAAGACTTACCTAAGGTGGTAATGAGAAGTTAAACAAATGCAAAAATAAAGGGAAATAGAAAGGTTTAGATAGGATCCAGAAAAGCAAATTTCATCTCCATCATCAATTTAGGTTTTCTGGTTCAAGGGTTTCAATGAAAAAATGCCAACTTTTGGATCAAACGGAAAAAGTGAAGAGCCTATGTAAAGGGCTTTCAATTGTAAACTTTCAGCTACATTGGACAAGACTATGGACTTTTTTCTTGGTCAAACATCTGACCCAGGATTGAGATGAAATGTCAAGTAGCCTCTAAAAAAGAAGGTAAAAAATTATTTTTGGGTTAAAGTATAAAAACATTTTGGTACTCAACCATTTTGACGATAATAAGCCAAGTCCAAGGGGTCTTTGTGGGCTCCAAACGTAAATGAAAACACAATGAGATCAATCCACAAATCCACAGGAATAAACATGGTGGCCAGGTTAGAGCAGTTGAAATGAAACAGGGTGTTAAACAGGGCTTGTAAGTGTTCCAGGTTATGTTATCATCCTGTGAAGAGAAGTGAAATTAGTCCATTTTTGTCTAACTGTTTACATCTTTCAATGCTTACCCAAAATGGATGGCCACAATAGTCGTCCAGAAAAGTCACTAATTTAGACATTTTAAACTTAATTTAACTGTAATATTAATAATGACAATTGACTTGGTTCAAGTTAACCACATGAATGGCGTTTCATCAACACCGATAATACCTTTTCAAATAGTCTGTTAATCATGATTACTGAAAATGATAATATTTATTTTTTTTACCTTAAAAAATGCTGGTCGACTAATCATTAGTTTGCTTTATTATTCATACTCAAGTGTTACTTGACTTTATCTTCGTTGTTAAAATTTAATTACTCCAACTGCTGAGATACAGAAGAACTAATTAAACATTTTTATGTATATTTTTAGGTAAATTTTACAACAAATGTAGCAAAGATTCAGTAAATTTTATTGCTTAAAAGTTGTAAAACTGATTTTCCTAAGAAACTTGAATAGTACTTGCCTTGACTTACAGTTCATTTGACATTACAATTATCCTAATATGATTAAAGAAATACGTCAGAGATCACTTAAGACAATCGAAAATCTTTTAATTGCTACTGTTCGAAATGCAATTTTGATAAATGATTACAGCGGTCAAACATAAACAGTGATAAATACTTTTGAAATTAGTACTTTTGAGATAATTTATCGTTTATCATTTGATATTCAGTTAAACATCGCAAAGGTTGTACTCACTTAGTTTTTGGAGAATCGACTAACAAGCTACAATTATGGCTTGACCGTGACAGCTTGCTGCACCATCTAATTGCGATTGGGGTGTTTTACCTTCACTAGACGCTGGACTTTAACCAGTCTAGATAGGAATCCAACAGGGAAGGGTGTTCTGGATAGTCGATTCATCGGATTAGAGAAACGATGTTGACAATTTGTTTACTTTTTTAGGTACAGATTGTTACATTTTAAGTTAGACTGGTAGATTTAGCATATCAAAGTCAAAAGCAATTTATTTGTGTCTCTTATTGTTGAATCGCTTTAGTTTTTTTCTTTCTTTACTTTTCTGTTCAAGTGTTTTTGGTTTTCCTCCTCGCCGCTGTAATTGATTGTGTGATTGATCAATTGTGATTTCAGTCTTGTTACGAATAACTCTTTTGATTTTACTCTGAATTTAGACATGAAACTATCAATTAACCAAAAATGTTTCTTTGTCATTGACTATTGTTATTAATGAATCTGAAGCTAATGATGAATCCAATTCTGAAAAAGAGTAACCGGGCTCCCCAAACACTGAGTTGACCTCTTCTGTACCACAGGACAGTTTCCTGAACTAAACCACGTAACCACCTCTGAGCCAACAAATAATAAGATCATTGGCGCCAATTTATTGCAGAATCTTCCATGGATTTCCTAATCATTTAGATACCTGAATAGTTTTCATAAGCTTTCATATCTCTTGAAACTCTCTACTCGTGAAACGTGAATTTATTTTATTACCGCAGTCACCTTGATTACGTTTAATGTCAAGCGCAATTTTAGGAAACAAATATTCGCCAACTATTAATGAAATTTTCAACTGACATCAGCTTAGGATAGTAATCGAAGGTTTTCTCAAGAATTGTTCATTTCAATAGTTTATTTTGTTGGCTCATCTGGATATAAAGTTCCTTATACTTTCAAACTAGAAAAATTGACACGTCAAGCTCGCTTAAGGTTAGAACAAAATAACTACATTAAGAGTTTCGGGTTCAAGTATATCGAACTCGAATTTAGACAGACAATTGATTTTTAGCCTTGATTTCATAGTACCAACTCCAGCAATGGTAAAATGGTGGCAACATGAGGGTAACAGTTTCTTATCTTACGACTGTTTCCAGTTCACTTTCATTCAAACCTTTTCTACAATTGAATCTCTTCTCTCGATCTCATTGAATCGATTTATCTCAAATATCTTATAGTCATGTTCACGAACTGTACTCGAGATGGAATCAGATGAAATAAAATTTATTCAATCGAGCTTGTTTTCAATGATATAAATCTATTTGACGAAACGGAAAACATATGACTTTCAATTTGAGAGCAATAAAGAGTATTGATAAGTTGAACAACTTATGACTGTAATACATTTTTATTAATGCTGGTAATTGATTTCAAATTTTCCAATAGATATCAACCTTTTCATTGTTAATTGAGAGTTCCTCTTACCATTGAGAAAAATAGTTAATATTTAATAGCTGCTAATTAAAGATAACATATCAAACAATCAACATCTCTACGAGTTGCCAGCGTAATCAACAGATCATAGACAAATCAGTATAAATAGACCAGCATAATGGTAATTGTGTTTAATTCAAAAAAATTTTATTTCAACAAGTTCGCTTTCTGATTGCATCTACATTTTTATAACCAAACCTAAACTCAGTTTGAGTCAAAGTCAAGTTTATAACAAAAGTTCAGCTTATTTCTGAGCTATACATATAAGTTGTGCTTCCAATAAGATACAAAGCAAATTGTTTCTGTTAATTCGCTTTCAATTTACGTTGAAAATTAAAATAACTTTATACACCTTATTCTGAAGTCTTTATAGTATGTCCGTGCTGAAGTCTTTTAATACCAGATTTACATCTTTTGGTTCCTCCAAAACAGTGGAGCCAAATTACGACGGTTATCGTGAAGCCCTTGACCTTTACTACTTTCGGCCAGTTCATTCAATTGATCCGCTCTATTGGAAAACATAATGAGCTTCAAGATCTCGGCTATTACATTTTGTCAAATAGTTTTGACTCAGGTTGCTCTTTTTGTTGTCATTTGGTCAACTTGTTACGGTATATCACCTGTTGCTGCTCTGCCATGGAATGGAAGTGTTTTTGCTTTTATGATTTTATTCGCAATAGCATATGTAGCCGGTCAATTGTGTTCACTGATTCGTGTTCCACCGTTAGTTGGTATGCTTATAGCTGGCATAATTTTGTCCAATCTAACCCAGATTCCGTTAGAGCCGACTACATCTTCCCTTGCTCGTGACCTGGCTTTGGGTGTCATCTTATTACGAGCTGGTACATCACTCGATCCCGGTGCTTTGAAAAAGCTTTCTCTGGTTTGCTTGAGATTGGCATTCACTCCTTGTATTGTTGAAACGCTAGTGTTGGCTGTTACCACTCACTTATTGTTGCACATTCCCTTTCTTTGGTGTATGGTTCTTGGTTTTGTTTGCGTTGCAACCTCACCTGCCGTCATTGTTCCAGCCATGATCAATATTCAAGATTTAGGATATGGAATCGATAAAGGTATTCCAACCTTGATCATGGGAGGATCGTCTGTCGATGATATTATGGCCATCACTTGTTTTCAAATATTTTTAAGTTTGGTTATGTCAACATCAAGCTCTATTTTATCCACTCTTCTTGGTCCCATTGAAGCAGTTGGAGGATTGGCACTAGGAACTGCTCTTGGCCTTATATTTTGGATTTTACCTCCAAAGTGTGATCTAGAAGATCTTGACTCGCGAGCTTTAGGAAGCAAAATAAGGTTTGCGTTTCTTTTCTTCACTGGGATAAGCTTCATAATTACAACCAAAGCATTAGGATGCGAATCAATGGGTCCATTGGGTGTATTATCAATGAGCTTTGTTGCTGCTCTTAGATGGCGTTCAGAAGGTTATTTAGATGACATGATCTCCAGTCTACGAGATGTTTGGTTTTTCTGTGAAATCTTTTTGTTCAGTTTGATTGGTTACGAAGTTAAATTCACCTCTCTGGAGTCAACCACAGTTTTATGGTCATTAGTCTGCCTAGTAATTGGATCAATTGCACGGACAATCGTTTCATTTTTAATTGTTGCTGGAGCTGGTCTTTCGGTCAAGGAACGTCTATTTATCGCCATGGCCTGGCTGCCAAAGGGAACAGTTCAAGCAGCCATCGGTTCCATTCCTCTAGAAATGGCGAGAAGGAAAAATGACGAAACTATGATTGGCTATGGTTTGGTCATCTTAACTTATGCTGTTTTATCCATAATATTATCTGCACCTTTAGGAGCTTTCTTAATGAACTTTTTTGGCCCTAAACTGTTGCAAAAATCAACCAAAAATCAAACTGAAGGTTCATTAGAAACAAATGTTAGCAAACATCACGCTTAATCAAATGGCTCATTACAATTGAAATTTTTTCTGTTATTAAGTGTTTATTCAGAATTTCTTTAGTAGCAATAAAATAGTTATGGGAAATATTAATGGGTAATTTACATGTTTTAAAATTACAGTTTTGAAAGTTAAATTTTGGTTGTATCTTCAGTATTTGATTCTATTTTTTTGACTTGTAATTTTATGGGAATTTTTGATAATTTTATCCAATCTTGTGAATGTAAAAATTCATATCCTAATAAACTGCCTCAAACGTCTTTAATTATAATGATACTTTTACATTTGAGTTAGTAGATAATCTGGTGAAGTAGAAGAACTGAGAACACAAAAAATGTACTTGGTATTTGGGTTAAACCCAAACTTGCCAGAGAGATCCTCCTCTTTGAATATGCAAGTTTACTATCCAGTGTTATTTTTAGATCATAAACGCGTTTTGTGGCATCATAATCTTCTGAAAAGCCTTTAATTACGATTGGAATGGACCAAGTTAATATTCCTGAAGGCCAATGATGATCATACAAAATTTGTGACTGAATCGGTACCAAGCTAACATATTTCATTTGTAATTCAGCAAATATCATTGGACTTTGTTGAGTCCAACCAAAAGTTAATTCACTTTCATCTGATGCATTCAAGATCATAATTGCATAATTAGGGAATTGATCCTTGATCAATTGAAGGGTGAAGTCAATGGAGTTTTCTGTTAGTCCCACGAATAATTGAACATTGTCATTACCATAAAAATTGTTACAGCACTTTAAAAAATTCAAACGATAAATTGGCAGATCTTTGGTGTCTTTGGCTACCAAATAACTGTTATCACTGTTGGCTAATGTTATCCGATGAACAGGTTCAATCTCCAAATCCAATGACCTGCCATTAGATTTTTTCGGCCAAGGATAAGATGCTTTGGTGACTGTCCAGAAACAGTATAAAGTGTTGTCTCGATACATAGATGAACCGGCAGCATGTTGGACAAAGAAATGTGTGTAATATGCGGCAGTGTTGCCTGAAGAGTTCCGTTCACATAAATAAGTATTGCTCCCAGGATTACCGTCAATTACAACGGAAACATGCTGATGTTCAGTTTCTTTGATGTTATACCCAGTAAGAATTATCGAAAAATAGTTGATTCCATCGTCTTGTTTGGCCGCAAAAGTAACACTAACTAAATTTTCGTAATTATAAGTCTTGGTTAAACATGAACCATTGCAAGTATTTTTCAATTGACAACTGTCTGTAATCAAATGAACAATTAGAAATAGTATTTGAACAAACGAATAAATCATTTTGCTCTACAGTTTACAAATGAACAATAAAAATGCAAATGAGAAGACTTACGAATTGAGTTTGACACAAATGAAAGTTTTCTGACAAATAAAATCAATAGATGTTTAAGATAAATTTCATAATGCATTAACCAAGTGCTAAAGATATACTAATCGAGCCATTTACTTGTTCTTGTGAATTTTACTAATGCAAATTGCTCTCGAAAGAAGAATCGATCACTTAAGAGAACTAAATTCAACAAAAAGCTTTCAATTTATCAACAAATTCAATCAAAGATCAAACGGTAATATTTTTTCAATCACGTCAAGATGTTGACTGTTTGGCTTGAAAATAACTCATTAATTCAACATTTACGCATTTGGTATAGCAATAACTTGATCGAATACTACATTAAACAAATGATTGGTGATAAAATTAACCTAATTAACGAATAGATATAGTAATTGGCTGCCTTCAGCGTTTTATCTATTAACAGTGGCCACCTAAAAATAGGTTGTGTTTTGGTTACTGAGAAAAACAAGATCTAACGGGGCGAAGGAAAACTGTATTCTAAAACAATGTAAAACAATGAATCTGCCCAGTCAAAGGCGGCTTACACGCCTCGAGAGGCTCATTCAATAAAAGTCTCAGATTTAGCGCGAATTTTGCGTTAATAAAATTTGCTTTGCGCTAAGCGCTCGCCTTTTTAGAAGCAAAAAAACCAGACCTAGATTCAAACCCATTTAAGCCACTTCCTCGATAGATCCACACTTCAACCATTGGACTAGAAATTAGTATTAAAAAGTGAAGGTTTAATTTATAATTTGAATCGTCCAAGCAGACATTGATAAATAAAATCATTGTATTAAACGCAAAAACACATGGTTCTGGCGTTTTTGTTCAATGCGTATCTCAATGAGCGTGACACACAATTCAGTGTAGCAATTTTTCTTCGACTGGGTAATAAACACGACGGGAATCATAAAGAATTTTCAGGAAAAAAGAATCGAACCAATTTATTATTAAGATTTATCTGATCGACAGTTTTTGATGAAATCGCTATCAAATTCGCAACTTCGATTGCATTTTGTTTAGTTGTAGAACCATATTTTATTTTTTAACTCATTTTCATTCCGTTCATTGATAAAAGTACTTTAAATGTGGATTTATTACATTTTGGGCAGTAATTGGGATCAGTAAAAAGTTAGAGATCAAACGTGATTGGGAGTCAGTTTGTTATAATAATACGTTTACATTGGAGTTAGTTGATGAACTGGTGAAACAGAAATACTGAAAACATAAAAAATGCACTTGGTATTTGGGTTAAACACGAACTCGTCAGAGTTATGCCACTCTTTGTGTACACATAAGAACTTTCGACTAATATTTTCAGATCATAAACGCGATTTCTGGTATCATAATCTTCAGCAAACCCTTTGATTACAATTGGAAGTGACCAAGTGAATATTCCTGGAGACCAAGAATAATTATACAAAAGTTGAGGTTCCAGTGCTATCAGTCCAACATAGCTCATTTTTAAATCTACACTTAACATTTGCTTCGGAATATACCAATAAGAAGACATTTCACTTGTATCTGATGCTGTTAAATACACAGCTACATTAAGAGGGTTAGAGGCGGAAATATTGACCAATTGAAGGGTAAACTCATTGGAGTTGTCTGTTTGTCTCAAAAATAGTTGAACCTTGTCATTACCATAAACCTCGTTACAGCACTTTAAAAAATTCATCTGATAAATTGGTAGATCTTTGGTGCTTTCGGTAACCAAAAATCTGAGATCCTCCCTAACTAAATACATATGTATCTCGTGATCAGGATCGTTTTCCAAATCCAATGACATGTCATTTGATCTTTTCGGCCAATAAAACGAGGTTCTAGACATTGTCCAGAAACAGTATAAAGTGTTGTCTCGATACAGAGATGAACCTGCAGTATGTTGGACATTTGTATTTGTGTAATACGAAGCAGTTACACCTGAGGTGTTCCGTTCACATGAATAAGAGTTCATCCCAGGATTTCCATCAATTAAAAGAGAAACTTGCTGATACTCATTTTCTTCGATGTTATATCCAGTAAGAATTATCGTGAAATAGTTGATTCCATCTTCTTGTTTGGCAGTGAAAGTGATACTAGCTAAATCTTGGTAGTCATAAGTCTTGGTTAAACAAGAGCCATTACAGGTATCTTTTGCTTGACAACTGTTTGTAATTAAATGAACAATTAGAAATAGTATTTGAACAAACGGAGAAATCATTTTAATTCAAGATTTTGAATTGATGCGAATGCCAGGACGTTCACAGTTGAATATAAACAAATGAAAGTAACCAGCTAATTGGAATCGATCGGCGTTGAAGAACAATGAATAATGTATTAACCGAATGCTAGTCGAACCATTTACTTGTTCTTGTGCATTTTACTAATGAACACTGTTCTCGAAAAATATTGATTACCTTTATGACGATAATGAGCATAAGGCTTTTCATTTATCGAGCATTTGATCACAGATAAAACGACACTGAATTTCTCTTCAGAAGATTATCAAGTTGCTGATTATTTCGTTGATTATTGTATAGAAAATAGCTCATTAATTCAATATTTACACATCTAACATGACAACAATTTAATTGAATACTCAATTAAACTATTTCGTAAGATTTTCAGTTAAAATTCAACTTGTAAGCTATCAGTTGAATCGATTTGCTGTAAAAATTATCATAAAAGTGAGGTTGACTCAGTCCACTGTTATAATTGATGTTTTTTGGAATAATATCGATAAACTCGATCCCGTATGTCAATTCAAACTTCAATGATGAACTTAATGATATGCCAAATTTTAAATCGTGGCCAAACTAAAAGGATTCTACGAGCAAATTGAATATTTTTTTGCATCGCTGAATTTTGAACTATCAATACTTATACTGTAGATTGAAATATGGAGATCACTTTAAGCTTAATTTTGAGACAAGAAATTCATTGATCAAGTTAGTAGAACCTGTTGCCATCAAGATAACCGAACTTAATCCACTAGGATTTCATTTATGGATCGATTCAAAATGCTTCCTTCTCAAACAAAATTTAATTCAGTATCTCAGCTCAAAACTCTTATTAAAGTGCTTCTTAAAAAATCAGCCCATTGGAGTTGGAAAGAGTTCTGGACAACATGAAGAAATGAGAAAATATTGCTTAACACAAGGCGGCTCTCATTTTGAGCATATTCTCAAACAATTTTCTGATCACAGGTTTCATTTTGGTGTAGTTTTTGTCTATATGTTGATTAATTATTGGTTTTGAGTAAATTAAAACTCTTTTATTAAATATTGATATTAAAGGAAAAAAAAATAATATTTTATTTCATTGTTCTCGTTTGGTCGTTGGTTAGTTCATTGCTGATTTAAGTCTTTTAAATACGGATTTAATGCATCTAAAGTTAGAGATCAGTCAGTAATACTTGTTATAATACATTTATGATACGTAATATATGTATAATACGTTTACACTGGAGTTACCAGATAATCTGGCGAAACACAAATACTGAGAACACAAGAAATGTACTTGGTATTTGGGTTAAACCCAAATTTATCAAATTTATACCGTTCTTTGTATACACAGGATCATCATCAAATTTTATTTTTAAATCATAAATGCGTTCTCTGGTATCATAATCTTTATAAAACCCTTTAATTACAACTGGAATCGCCCAAGTTAATACTTCTCCAGGCCAAGAATGTTTATATAAAACTTGAAAATAAATTGATGCTAATCCAAGATATTTTATTTGCAAAGTAGCCGTTAACGAAACACCACGTAAAAACCAGGTAAAAGTTAGTTCACTCTCATCTGATGCTTTCAACTCCACAATTGCAAAGTTAACCATAGAGGAAATATTGACCAATCGAAGTGTGAACTCATTGGCCTCTTCTTTTTGTCTCATAAATAGTTTAACCTTGTCGTTACCATAAACTGCATGACAACACATTAAAAAGTTCATCTGATAAATTGGTAGATCTTTGGTGTTTTTGGTTACCAAATAACTGATATCATCATCGGATAGAAATATTTTATGATCAGAGTCAACCTCCAAGTCCAATAAACTGCCATCTGATCTTTTTGGCCAAGAAAACGAGGCTCTAGACATTGTCCAGAGACAGTATAAAGTGTTGTATCGATACACGGATGAACCAGCGGTAAATTGGCTAGATGAATCTGAGTAATATGAAGCAATGTCACCTGATGCATTCCGTTCACATTTATATACATTCCTTCCAGGATTACCGTCAATTCCAATAGAAACTTGTTGATATTCATTTTCTCTGATGTTATATCCAGTAAGAATTATGGTGAAATGGTTGATGCCTTCGATTTGTTGGGCAGTGAATGTAACACAAGCCGAATCTTGGTAGTTATAATTTTTAGTCAAACAAGAACCATCACAGGTATCTTTAGCATGACAACTGCTTGTAATTAAATGAACAATTAGAATTAGTATTTGAACAAACGGTGAAATCATTTTACTTCAAAGTTTCCAATTGAACAATAAAAATGCGAATGAAAGGACGTCCGAAATTGGTTAGAAATAAATGAAAGTTTCCTGTTAAATGAAATCAATAGACGTTTAAGAGCAATTTCATAATGCATTAAGCTAAATATCAGCTAATCGAGCAATTGCTTATTTTCGGGAATTTTCATCAATCAACTTTGTTCGCGAAGAAAATTGTTTACTAAATGACGACAGCCAGCAAAAAGCTTTTGATTTATCATTAAATTTGATCAAAGATTAAACAATGTATATGGTTAAATCAACGCGCTCAGATGTATGTCAATGTAACTCATATTAATAATGTATTTAAACGAACATAATTTTATGCTGATTCGTAATTTCAAATGTATTAAATCTATTCATTTTCTTTATCTGTTATCTCAAAACAGATGATCGTTGATTATAATAGGATTTCAGAAAAAATATTGGCCAAGACGATCAATTTTCATTATACATGTATAATACAATAACTGGTTAATTTTAGGGATGGCTAACATTACCTTTGCCTTTGAGTTGGCAGCAATTGATGAGACCATTGATCCAGTTATCTTTCCAATTGTCTCACCAAGATTAATCATGAATAATTCAGGATGAAAATGTATTCATTGAAATACCAAAGTAAATAATTAAAGTCAATTGAATTTAATGATTAAATACATAATAAAATCGTCTTCTCACTTCCAAATGAGATTTACTGTGAAAGTTGAATTGAGAAAGCGCTATTCTAATGTGGAATTAATAGTTGACTTCTAAATAGAACAAACTCGCGTCAAAACACACCTCTTTTCAAATGGTCAAAGTCATTTGCATCGGTTTAATTCAGTGTTAATTACATTCTTTTTTATTGTTTATATTGATCGGGTTGATTATTTTCCAGACACATCATCCTTTACTCAAATATTTTGATTGTGACTTTAACTGTGAGAACCTGCGAGAAGTCAGAACCGGGAAAAGGTGACAAATGGCAAGTCAAGAGGTAAGTGTTTAATAACGCTTTTCCGTTGCAAAAATGGTACTAAGTTTAACATAATTCTGATCATTACTTTGATTTCGTGTGTTTTTTATTTGATAAGTCACTGGATAAACATGATTATTCATCAATTCAAGCAATTTTAAATCTTGCAGAAAAAATGGCGAGAAAAAAAGACTTAAAGGTCAAGACAAGACGCATTAAAAAATCAGGTTGGATTAAAAAGAAAAAATCCTTTGTGAAAGAAAGAAAAGCGATTGAATTTCATACTGAATCTCAGCGTCAAGAGTCTCAATTTCTTGAAATAATTCAGCCGAATGTGTCCGAAGGAAAAGAAGAAGAAAAAGGTTTTAAAGTTTATCTTTTTGACAAAAATTTTGGTTGCAAGATACCAAAGAAGAAGAAAAATGTACCATGAATATTGAAAATAATAAATTAGAATGAATCAGTAATTCGTCGATGATTATTGTATTAATAAACACTTTAATAGTTGTTAATTCATCATGAAATTTACTTATTTATTCCGCCTGCGTAACATGCGTCAGGAAGCATGAGTGATTTAGGAATCACCCCTTGTGGTCATACGATGCTTGACCTCAGCATTACATTATGGTTACATAGGTGGAACATTCAGTATTTAAATGTGCATGAAGCTGTTCATTTAATAGTTGCAAACCTTTTATAAATTGATTGAATTGTTGAGTTGTCATGGCATCAATCTCCCATTTTCGCGGATTGTTCAAATTGGTAACCACTAGATTTGTAAATTTCGGGCAATCTCTAAAGAAATGTAAATAGGATTCTCCAGTCTTCCGTCTGTTATCACAACATGGTATTTTAGATGAGTGGATCTTCATGTTCAGTACAATTTCCAATAGTCTGGTTAGGCTATCCTAGAACCAAAGGTAAATGACGCGACTCCTTGGTAAAACCTTTCATTCTGTTCACTGCTCTTCCCACCCCTTTCATAAACAACCCACATCTTGACCTGAGAGTTTGTTTGTTATTGCTAGTAATTATTGCTGGGAGTGGGTAAATGCAAAAAGACACTTTTCTGTAAACAAGGTTCTCAATAACACTGATAAGTAATAGCAAATGTTTCCCATTATGCTTTTCCCGTTAGCAGTAAAGTTTAGTTGATTTTCCGTTTATCTGGGGCGTTGAAGACTCCCAATTCTGGACTCTATTTACAGAGCACGTTAGTAGCAGTACCATAAAACAAAAGGAGTTAATTAAGTTATAATAAAACCATTTAAATTTTATTTCTCGCAGGGCAGCAAAATCTTGTACAGTAAAACCTCTCAAAGGTTGTGAGAAACTGAACTCCCCCATCTAGCGGATTTGACGTTTAACCCCGCTTTTACAATTCAATATTTCAAAGAGTTGCACAAACAATATCGCTAGGGGCAGGACCGCTCACAACCTTTGAGAGTTAGCCTAATGGGTTAACCCAACGGCGATAAGACTGCTAACTTTCATATGTTGTGTTCTGCATCTTGGGGTTAGCGTTCGAATCTCGTCGAAGTCCTTAGGTTAGGCAAACCCTCTCAGCTTACCCAGAGCGTGAGCCCTCTGGAAAAACCCCCTTTCCCCTACCCTGGATTCGTCAAAATAACAAATGTGTAACCAGCGCAAACACAGGCTGGTGCGGTCCCTGTCGGGCCGGTCCAAAACCGAAAAAGAGAGTACAACCTTTGAGAGGTTTTACTGTACTAGGTTTTCTGTACATCAATATATCGATGGTTTAATCGATTCATCGTATGGCAGAAACGATTTTGTTGACAATTTGTTTCGTTTCTTTTTCAAGTAACAAATTGTGATCCACTTTTAGTTAGGCTGTTAGATTTAGCACATCAAAGTCAATAAACAGTTTATTTATATCTTTTTTCTTGTATTGTTGAATGGTTTCAGATTCTTTTTATTTTCTTGTTTTACGTTGTTGGTTTTCCTCTGTGCAGTTTTAATTGATTGTGAGTCAGTTAATCTTAACCATGGAAAAAGTGTCCTTACATTCAAAGTCAAACACATCATTAACTATTGATCCGGCCCTTTACCCAAAAGATTTGGACCCTTTTGGAGAAGACGATGAGGTTGAACTAAATGAAACTCCCAAATCAGTAAGATCTTCGGTCATTGATGAGCAATCTTATCCTTCTACTTTTGATCCTTTTGCTGACGATGAAGAGGTAACAGAGCAAAGTGAAGTCAAATCCAAGCCGAGAAAATCCAGAGCTTCATTGATTAGCAATGAAAAAAATGGTAACTTGTCAGATAATAAAACCAATGGAGCTAACCTAAATACTTCAATTAATGCTCCCGTGTCAGACTATGATGAATCGTTGGATCCATTCGGTGGTGATGAGGATAATAATAGTAAAATAGATTATAGGAAATCTACTGGTTCCGTAAAGGAAACGCAAAAACCGGCAATTTTAGCTGATACTAATTCTGAATCCAATATTAGCAATATAAATGATAATTTGAGTATCCAAAGTGAAATAGAATCAAGTGAATTGGCCAGAAGAAGTGGAGAGGAAAGAGATAGCTATAGTAATCAAAATTCTCCGGTACCAGTTCCACCGAGACGTAAACACCGTAATGTTTCCCCCTCAACCAAATCATTAAATCGAGCATCATATTCAGCTTCTTCACTTGAACGTACGCCATCGAACGGAATCTCAAGTCCTATTAGTCAAAATCCTAACCGACTGTCAGCCGCCGAAACTGACACCTATCTAAGCCATTCCATCAGTAATCTATCTACTCGTTCAACTTCACCAATAATCACAGTTCGATCATCGCCCATCAGATCAAGGAAAAAGAGAAGAGCACCTGAGCCACCCGGTTTCCCTCCAAGTGGCTCTGCCGCCTCTCCTATCACTCCAAACTCCAGTCTTGTCTTAGACAACTCTTTTAATTCTACTATTGAATCTAGACATGAAGCCGCCAATGAATCCATAACTGAGCCATCTAATGAGTCAAAAATTCAAACTATTTCGGAACCTATTGCTAAATCCGACAATGAACCAACTTCTGGAGAAATTAAAGAGCAGGCTCCTGATCTCTCCAATGAATCTGTTTCTATAGAGACTAGTGGACAAGTAGATTCAAAGAATGATGTACCCACCTCCGAAGAAATTAAAGAGTCAACTTATGAAACCAGTGATGAGCCTGCTTCTATAGAGACTATTGGAAAAACATCTGTGCAAAATGATGAACCAACCTCCGAAGAAACTAGAGAAAAGACTTCTAAACTCTCTGATGAATCTTGCTCTACAGAAACCAGTGTACAATCTACTAAGTCAGATAATGATACCTGTTCATTAAAGACTTGTGTTAAAGCTGAAACTAACAATGAACATTCATCAGAAGATAAGAATGGACAAACCCTCGAAAATAGTGATTTGGAATCTTCTGAATCTATTGCAGAGCAAACTCCTGAATCCATCTCTAAACCAAACTGTGTACCGGCCTCTGAGTCAACAAATGAAGAAATTCATGGTTCCGTATCTGTTGTAGAATCTTCTAAGGACTCAAACGATGAGACCTCAAAGGATGGTGTTAATATTAAACCAAATCTTGACTCAACTAAACCAAATTCTGAACCGAAAAATAGCCAAGAAGATGCTCCGAACAGTCTGTGAATTAACAGATTGCTCTGTAATTTTACAATTTGTTGGTTAAAGATTTTCATTTTTTGCTCTTCTTTTTTGACTGCCTATTCAAGATAACAGTTGATAGGTAAAATGCTTTTACTAGAAAAAGTTTACTTAATTACTTCCATATCTCCTAGAACTGTTTACTCGTGCAACTTGGTTTGATTTTATTACTGCATCATCTTAACTTCAAGTCATCACCTTATATTCATAGACTTAGATGGTGATATCATTTTAGTGCAAATATCTTTTAAATTCTGAGCTTAAATATCGAAATTTCATGAAACAACTGTTCGCCATTATTAGCAATTATAAGCAATCCATAACTGTGCTTATCAGCCTGTCAAGAAATGTTCCTAGGAATCAAGATTTTATTCTTTTTTCTGCTCATCTGAATATAAAATTACTTTCAAACCAGACAATTTGACACGTCAACCTCAGTTATGATTAAAAACAATAAAAGATAAATCAGGATAAACGAGTCAACAGTTTAGATGTGAATGTAATACAGACTTCTTTTTTTCTCATCTAAACCAGAAGACATTGTCAGTGAGATTTCCATGCAAATTAGTTTTAAAATGTCTCATCCTCATCCTAATTCACCACAGTCATCTCATCATCTTCCCCTAATTAAAAAAATTGGCCTTCAAATCCAGTGATTACATCGATGAAAATTTAATCCGTCATCAACAACAAAATGCCTTAAATGACATTTTCCTATCCTCTTGATTGATAAACGCCTTAAATTATTTTGATAACAGCCAGCCATTACATTCAAGAAGTTTACCAAGTTGATGATGTGATCTGTTTGTAATTGCTTTAAGTTAACAACAGAACCAAATTTTATCGCTTATAAATGTTTAATAATGGTTAAAGCAAAAAAAAATAAAATTATATCTTCTCCTCTTAATTATCATGTTTTAAGCTTTCTTTTCATTACTAATTAGCTACCAAAATTACACAGAAGAACCAGTTAATTGTTTAACGACATAATTGTTGAACAATAAAAGTATTTATCCTTTTCAGCCCAATTCAGATTGATTATCCAAAATTAATTGCACCCCTTCTAACGGTAATCTTGTTCCACAAATGATTAATGATGAATACAGAAGTAATCATCTTATGAGAAATAAACAACTCTTAATTGTTACACTTAAACTGCTTACCAAATGATAAATATTCTGAAATAATAAATACAATGACATTTTAAATATTAGCTTAAAAGGCCATAATCATTGTAAGTTGATTGTTTTATGATTTTCTTGTCGTTCATCTTGTCTCATTTAAACCAATTCAATAGACAGTTGAATGTATGAATTTTAAATGTTTGAATGAAAATAAATCTTTTGGGTCTTTCAATAATATTAAATTATTATTAGATTCATCAGAAAGTAATAACAATAATGGAAAGGCGAAGGTTTTCCAAATGAAAAACAAGCAATACAAGAAAACAATGGCCAAGTTATGGAAGAGAGGAAAATGGTTCAAAATAAAAAGGTGCGTGTTGATCAATTGAAATGATTCAATGATTCAGGGAAAGATAGGAAGAGAGAGACAGAAAATGATGGGAGGATGATTATGGGAATGACAGACAAGATGATGCAAAGTGAATGTATCAGGAAATTATTTTCAAGATGGGAACAGAGCAGAGTTTGGTTGAAAAAAAAATAATGTTGGCATATAGAAGATGTGATTATTGCCACCGTGTTTGTTAATTAACAACTTAGTCAATAAACTGTTTTTGATTTAGCTCAGCAAAACCTCAGTGAAAAACATTGTAGGTGAATTGTTATTATAGAAATAGATGATGACGATGATAGTGTGTAAAAATGATCATCACAAGAGTTAAATAATGATAAATTAAGAGGTAATCAGTGAGAAGGGACAATCAATCAATATTTGAAAACACAGGAACATTGAAAATCATTGTAACCATCAAAATTGTCTTTTGATTTAATTATTACTACAGCTTATTATCAGCAAGTTGTGGTTAAAATAGAGCTGAATTGTTGCCAGACAAACAATATGAAGATGAGTCAATTTGAATAAATTAGACAAGTTTTCGAGGTGGAGATTGTTTCTGATAATCTTGGCCTAGAATCAATTGATTATTCATCTATTAATGCCATAAATTTACATTTATGAACAATATTAAGATAACTTGTATCTGTGTTGTTGACTGATAGCTTCAGAACGGATTTGATCTTGATCACAGCTCTTTTTAACAGTTAAAATGACAATTATTCATATTGTTTGTTTCTGGTTATGTCACTCTATATTCACATTGAAAGTTTAAATTTCAATTGATTGTCCCAATCAGGGAAAATGAAGTGATCTACAGAGTGAATGGGATTACAACTTGAAAATGTTTACAATATTAATAATGGAAGATAGAACAAATAATTTGTGATGATCAAATTTACAGCAAATCAAATTATTGAGGCACATTAATCACTTAAGGAGGTGAGAAATCAAAAAAACTGATTGATTATTGAAAATAAATTAAGCTGAATCTTAATTAACAAAAAAACACGGAGTACAATTGGTTGTTTGAAAATACAAAAAAAGGTGAGTTGAAAATGATGGCTTTAGTTTTAAAAGCAGCATTAATTCTGGTCTATTAACATAGTATTTTTTTCTTCGTTAATCTATCTAACTGCTCATTTGAGCTATCACATTCAGCCATCTAATTAATTTATTTATAATCTTTGCTTTGAATCAATAGCAAACGCTAAGATGAGTCATCAATGGGTCTAAATTGTTTGTTGCATGTTTTAATACAATTTTTGCAACACGCTAATTGGCTGGTAATCATCTTTGATTGTGTCGCTTTAGTTTGATTGGATAAAAAATCTTTAAATCATTCAGCACTTCTCGTTTTGTTCTTTCTTTGAGTCATTTTCCCGATATTTGGAAGAGGAAAGTTCAGATGCAACCTGGAATGATGACGATGATTTTGATTTGTTTGCCATTAAAGTAAGCCTCTGTTCATTTAGTGGCGGTCCAATTAAACTTAATAATACTGGAAGGAATATTAAACTATGCAATGTTCCCAATAATATGATTCCAAGGTACATTCGGAAATAAAATATTTGGAAAATTTTTGATTTTGCAAACGCTAAAACTAAAATACCACAGTCAGTCAATGTAATACCAGATAGTATCTGAGAGAAGAGAAAAGAGAAAAGAAAAATCAGATTAAGTTGTTATATTTTTCAGTGGTTAAATTTGTTTGAGTAATTTAAACAAATAAAAAGGCTAATCAAAAGTATGATGCATCAATTAAATATAACATAGCCAAAACAGGCAATAAGCTTTTAAGAAGGAATGTGAGCAATAAAATAGATAATTATACTTACAGAACTACCCATTGTTGATAAAGCTTCGTGAGCTCTTTGCATTCTGGTTGCGGCAGGTGAAATTGTATACGTTCTCACTAAATGAGAACAAAATTCAACAGAAATTCCAACACCCTAAATTAAAATAAAAAATAATTTAAGTAATTGAAGAATTTATGAGCTGAAAAGGTGAAGAGTGATTTAGGATTACTTACCACAACCAAATTAACAAGTGAAATTGCATTTAATGAAATATCCCACCAATGCATCATTCCCATTAGATTAACTATTATCATTATAATGGTAAATGCAACTATTGAAGCTGAATAAAAGTCAAGTCCAAAAAATAAATAAGTAACAATGAAAACAGCGCCAATTGAAAGGCTTAAACTTCGTGCTGTGTCACTCCACATAGTTAAATATTGCTCATAGAAAACATCTGTGAAGCTGTAAGTTCGTACAGTTGCTTTAGTCAAACCACTTTTTTGTAATTTTTTAGTCAATTTATCGGCGATTTGACGTGAAATGCGAAGAGATTCGTAAAAATCTTTAGATGTTTTAAGGGACTTTCGATAGGCCATCAAAAAGGTTGGACCAGCCTTGAGATTACCCTTGTTATCTTTAACTAACTTGACTGAACCAGAAAACAAAGCTTTACCACCAGAAAGACACTCTTCACCGGGATTTTGGTTAAGAAAGAAAGGCAAATATTGGTCAAACTCTTTGCCCATTGGACGTATTCTCATATCATCGAGGCAGGTTTCACATTCGATTTCATTGGTTAGGCACTGAGAACCATTTTCATATTTTTTACAGCAAGTGTCACTTCGCAAATACTGATTGTAATCAGTCAACCAGAAAGAGGGACGAGAAGCAAGATAACTTTCGGATGTTTTGGTTGAAAAATAGTTCAATATTTTAAGGACTGAATCTTTATCACAAGTGGATTCACCGCAAAGACGATTTTGAGCTACAGGATCAGAATAGTTGTATCCATCTGTGATCATAAAGTAAACTGGAGGTCCAACTTGGAAGTAACTCTTGTAAAATGCGAAATAGTCCATCATGTAAGAATCATCTGGCATTGAAACTTCTTGCTCCAATCCAATATGAATTTGGTCCAAAGAAACGATGGAGGCACAGAACCATCCACCGAATATTATCAATACAATGAATCGGGTTACATCTTTCAAGAGGAAAGGTGAATAAATGTCACGGAAAAAGCTGTACAGTAAGCCATTATTGAGATTTGATGATTTTGTTGATTTTTTTGTTTTGATGCAACAAAATACATCAAGTCGATTGGAGGCTTGTCGTCGAGTGTCAAGAACAAATATCGATAAGAAACAAGTCATTTGAAGTATGAAATTAATTACTAAGGCAACAGCAGCGTAAAGTGCAAATATGCGAACTGCAGGCATTGGTGTCAATGCACCAATAAAGAAGCAGCTCGACATTGATAGACTTGAGAGAAGCATACTTGGCGCAATTTCTCCGACAACTCGACCAATTTGTTGATTAATAGTTTCATCTGGACGACGCTCGTCCCTTTGAAATGTTTGTACAAGAATGAAAATATTGTCAACGCCAACTGCTAATACCAAGAAAGGGATAACTTCAACAATAATAAGAGTTGCTGGGATTCCAAGGTAGAAAAAGAAACCAAGAGAAGACATGACTGAAAGAAGGACAATCAAAACACCGACAAATCCAAGAGTAAATCGAGCGTCAATGAGAAGAGTATTGATATTTGAATTTTCTCCAAGAGCCAAAAGAATGTAAACAAACATAATTAAGTAGGAAACACCGATTGTGACAACATCTGACTGACTTTGACGATCAATTTCATCTTCAATGGATTTCTCGGCTTTAAATGCAATCTTTACGCTGGGGTTTGAATAATTTTTAACCAAATCAAGGAAACCTTGTTCCCATGCTATAGCATCACTGTTTTGCTTTGGATCAGGAAAGTTCAGAATAGGAAATATTATTACAAGAGCTTGAGCTTCTCGATATGTATTATTATTGAAACCTCCGAGAGTTGCTTCCGGATAAATTAGCGGGATGCTTCCATTTTTCATACACAAAAATTTATCGTCACTCAGAATAGTCGGATTACTGTATAAACAAAATAAACAAATAACATATGATTAGTTTAAGTTAAAATCGATATTTGGTTGAAATCATTTACCTAGGACAACTGACAACTTTGTGAAGGTAATTTTCATCATCAATTTCATTGGGGTCATCATGGAAGTAAGTGAAAACACTTTGAGTTGCACACGTAGATCCTAAGGGTTTGTAGCAAACATCTTTCAATGAAACAGTGTGATCACCATTAGTAACCTGCATATTTTCAATCTCTTTTTGTAATGCAAGAACGTCTTTTAAAAATTGTCTTCTAAATGCTGGACCAAACAGGTCAGATTTTACTTTTCCATTGCTGGTATAATTTGCTCTAAAATAAGATTTATCAGTTGGTGTAGCGATAATCTGTTCGATACGGTGAAATTTAAAGAAATTGCTTTGAAAGTATTCCATATCTTGACGAGCTTGACTTCCAGCCGAAACCCATAAATCAACTGGATCAGTTGTTACTTTAATTGTTGCCAATCCACAAGCAAGAATAATACTAGCCACCAATGAAATCATCATAATGGGAATTGGATGATCTGCAACGTAAATTCCCCATCGAGTGAACCATTTTTCGAAAAACAGTTCAAATCGTAATCCTAAGCTCAACTTTTCTTCCGTTGATTTACCATCAGAACTAATGGAGGCCACTTCACGAGATGGACTTGCTGGTGGAGTTGCCGCTGCAATTGGTCCAATGAAGTCATCTATTGGATTAGAAATTTTTGAAAGGAAAAAAAGGTGAAAATTAGTTTCTTGGAACTGATTAGAACAAATTTGATAGAAAAGTTAATTGTTAAGGAAATAATTAACAGTTGCTGTTGTATTAAAAAAGCATGCAAAGACAAAAGACGGTGACAATAAATAAACGTACACTGAGTGTAATTAAAAGTATGAAATAGACATGCGAAACAATAATAGTTAATCAAGCAGTTGAATAGGCGCGCATCTAGTTTAAATTAATTGTAAACCATTGAAGCAAACATTTAACGAAAGGTAAATGTTGTCAATCAATAGATAAAAATAAATTCCTAATTAATGTCCTTGGAAAGGTAAGTTTTTTACGTTTGTTTTGTAACCAAATATTATTGGCAGAGTTTAAGACAACATCGCATCAACAGTGAAAACAGATAATTTTAATTAGATTTGATTTTTACGTAATTACAATGAAAAAAAAAGCGTCAACTTATCCATTGTCAATGAACAATTGCAAAGTTTTCCTTAACTTCTGTAACATGTTGACAACAGAAATGATTGAATGAAACAATTGCACGTAAAAGTATAAAATTAAATTAAACGTAACGTTTGGAAATTGATTGTTTGCCTTTTCATTGTTCCAACAAGCAATTAAATTGTTATTAACACGCTGAATGAGAGGAAAATGTCATAATTAAAGCAATTAATATTTGTTTTTATTGATCAAAATTTCTAACTTCATATTAGGCCTATTCAGATTCATGATCAAAGTGAAATCCAACCAATTTTCAATATATCGATACTTTCAATGTTTGCCTCATTGATTATTTGACCAGTTTGTACCCATGATAGTAACCATTATTATCGGTAAATTAACCATTTACAAAATATGCTATTATTGCCATTTAACTTCAAGGTAAGAGTGATAATTGAAAATAAAAGTATAAAGCAATATTTGTATTCATTTTTCATACACAATTGAAGCATTGAATCATTGAAATATGCATGTAAACATATCTTTACATGCAAATAGTACAATGTAGTAACATTACGATTAAACCCTATGAAGCAATTAATTTGTCATAATTCATAAACTGTCACATAACACTTCCACTAACATTGAAAGATAATTGTTTTTGATTGGAACCAGTAGCCTTGGAAATTATCATTGACCGATTTAATAATTGAAATAATTAAAAATGTTAACTTTGACTGTTGACAAGGGTTATTGAATTATTGTAACAAAGTCCAGTTTAAATGGTTAATAAAAGGTTGTATTTGATAAAAGACTCAATTTTTAGAGAAATTAAAATCTCAAGATGGACTAATGAAATGAAATAATGATTATATTCAATTTCTCAACTTTTCAGACACAATTTTGTATACAATTAGTCAATCAAAGGCTTTTATTATCCTATTAGAAACCATATTAAACTATTTTTTTACCTCTTTATAATCATTTACAAAAGGTTAATTCGGGCCATGGACGTTCAATTGAGTCACAATTGAAGGACAATGAGTGATCTAACATGATGAAAGTTACAATCAATCGTAAAAAATGATTTTAAAAAGGGAAACATAAATCAACCTCAAGATTGGTTTATTGAATAAATCTATCATTTTACCAAAAATAAACTTAACAATGAATAAAATTTTGAAACCTTTGATAATAGTATTGAAAGTTATGCTTAATGTGACATAATATTGACAGTAAGGTTACAATTATGTTGAAAAATTACAGTGATTTTGAATTTTCCCTGAAATGTTTTCCTTTTTTCCTTCAATTTAATCGACAATCAATGTAATCTTTGTTAATTTTGAAAATAAAATTTTTCCTCTGTAAAAATCAGACGCTCATAAGCTTTAATTTATAAAACTGTAAACCGGTTGGACGAGTCAATGACGGTTTCAGTGAAACCAAAGAAACCAGACTTTTTTACAGGTAAGAGTTTGGGTTGATGGGCTATAAAAAAAGTTCAGGTTCCGTTTGAAAAAAAGCCAAAAATGTAGATAACAAGAAATAGCTGAAGTAAAAGTAACAAAACTTGAGGTCAATATAAGTCAAGTTGAGTTTACAGATAGCTTTACAAATGTAGCAATGGTTTGATAAGTTTCACTTTTACTGGTTTCCATCATCAATCAACATTATCATCTCCTTAGTAACATGAATCATTTTTACTTTATATTTCAACTCTCCACTATTTACACACACACACACAAAGACAATATAATGTATAACAGCACGAAAATGTAATAATAATAGGTAAAAAGACAGGTAAATAAAGGGTGTTACGATTAACAAAGCTAAGGTGGAGATAGGAAAGGTGTATTTAATAACGTCAATGATTAAAGATGCTTCCAATTAGCTAATCAGCTTTTTTTTAAAATGACAATCCAAATCCATCTTAACGTTTAGTTTCAAATGGATCGAGATTATCTTCACTTCACTTTGAAAAGATGAAAAGAAGTGAGTTGCATCTTGATAAACTTGAATAGACATTTTCTAGCAATCAATAGATTAAATTTTTTGAGCAATGTTAAATCATAATGTGTCAGATGGTGTTACAAGCATATTTTAGATCACTCGATAGGTTGATAAGACTCTCGACTGCGGACTCATGTAGTGATCTAACATACTAATATCCCTTGCTTGGTACTGATAAAGTACTAATCTTGGTAACATTTTATCTCAGCTTCATCCTAAATTACAATTTATCTTTGTTTCTATTAATTAATACAATAGACAAACCATGGGATCATTTGACAAACAAAGAATGTCATGAGTAAAAAGTATGATTCGGATGAAGTTCGTTCGAACTCTTTCAAGAGTATTAACATAGTCTTAATGAGAGCGGTTATGAAGGCGGTTAGAACAGAGATTTTGAAATAACGATAACTCTGAATGAGTATATAAATACGTCTTTCAGGTTAGGCAAAACAATTAAACTCGAAAATTTGACATTTGTGCTTATTCGGTTACTTTTTAGCATTGAACCAGAAATGACCAATAAAACAAAATATCGTTTTCTTATTTCAAGCATCGACGCGTAAGTAACTCATTGTTGAATATATTCATAATTAGCTTTATAATTTAACTGCTATTCTGTTCATTGACTCAATCAACAGATTCGGGCACATCAACTGCACACTTGCTCTGGGTGAGATCCTTGCTTCATACGGGCATGAAGTAACATTTGCAAATCGTCTTCACCACAAGAAGCTTGCTGATAAACGAAACTTCAAGTTCATCCCTTTTGATGAGAAACTGTTTGATAATGTTCGACCTGCTTCAGCACCGGAATGGTTCGATGGGTATTTACACAAATTTCGTGCTGAGGCATTATCAATCTTCAAAGACTGGACAACAGAAGAAAGTAAAATTTTCGGCTCAATTGTTAATGTTTATAAACGAAATAGTATTGCATTAGAAGCTATATTCAAAGAAAATGCAGATCAGTTCGACTTGTTCATTGGCGATTTCGTTATGATGAATCCAGCCTTTCATGGAGCACCTTTTCCTTGTGCATTTCTTCTCTCAATGAACCCACTTCATCTCTATCCAAATGGACCTCCACCATGGTCTGGTTTTTCAGTGAAAGAAACAGACACTGAAAAGTGGAATAAATTCAGAGAAATGGGCGGTTTTGCTTCAAAAGCTTTGCGTCAAAATTTATATTCTTGGTGGCGATCTACTGGAACACCTTTGCCTACTATTCAAGATGCGAGTATCGAGAATTGGTTTTATGCTGAACCTCAACAACTTGGTATTTATCATTATCCTGAGCTTTTGGATTACCATGAGATTGGTCCAATAAGGTCTGATAAATGGATTCGTTTGGATTGTGCTATTCGCGAACCAGATAATGTGGAATCATTTGTTATCCCTGAATCATTGAAGCATTTGCCAGGAAAATTGATTTACTTTTCACTGGGTTCATTAGGGTCAGTTCAAATAGATTTGATGAAGAGTTTCATAAAAATCTTATCGAAATGTCCTCATCGTTTTATCGTCTCTAAAGGTCCGAAAGGAGATCAACTTGAATTAGGGCCAAACATGTGGGGTGAAAATTACGTCAATCAAATAGGTATTCTTGAGGTTGTTGATTTGGTTATAACTCATGGTGGTAACAATACATTTTTGGAGACAATTTATGCTGGAAAACCTTTGATTGTGATTCCTTTTTTCATGGATCAACCCGATAATGCTCAAAGAGCAGTTGATTGTGGAATCGGTTCTCGAATCAATCTTTATGAAATTGATGAAGTAAAAGTTTTGAGCATTATCGAAGAAACATTAGCAAACCCATCATATGCTGAAAAGATAGCAAAAATATCTTCTTTCATGAAATCACCGAAAAACAGAGATAATTTTGTCAAAAAGATAGAAAATTTCCTCGAAAATCATCAAAAATAAATCAACTAAAAGTATCTTCCATCAGATTTTCAATCTCAATAAGTCGTTACCAATGTCGTGGTGCGGAATCACATCTTTTTACCTTCTTTCCGTGATTCTTTCAATTTACAAAAATTGATCGCGATTCGATCAATTGAGATTTGATGTAAGTCACCTTAAGTAAAATGCTATAATTAAATGAGATATTAATAATCTTTTCATTATTTCCATGAGTCTAAATCTCTTCGACTATCAAACATATTGCGGTTTACTATCGACTCCGCCTCGCGTCTTCATCATGCTACTCCGATGTACTGATCCAACATTTACTGATAGCCTTTAGAAGATTGTTTATCATGTTAATGTTCAAATTAATCAGATGATACGTCAAAAGTGAAAATTAGATAAACTGTAAGAATTGCAGTGAGTTTACACTTGACAACATTTCAAGTTGAGTTGACAATAAAAAGGCAGAGATTGCTTGAAATGGAAAGAAAAGAAAGAGATGATGAGTACTTTACAATCCAAGTTGATGATCAACCTCATCAAAGTAGTCATCATCACCACTAACTACACGAAATCATGAAAATTGCTTCAAGTATTAAAAAAGAGTAAGAACTTGATCTCGAAATTTTTCACTTTCACTTTCAATTTGACTTTCATTTTTGCTTTTCATCTGAAAAACAAGTTTAAGAATCACTTTTGATCAACATCACCACCATTATCATCATCATCAACATGATTATCATCCTGAATAGTAACGAATTGAGGACAAACTAATCCTTTCATATTTGTACTTTTTAATGAACAAAAAAGTTAATTTGATTAATACATGTAAAAATGAAGGGAAGCAATTTTTTCAAGGGAAGTAAAAAAACAGTTTATATGTCAGTAAGCAAATGATTTCAAGAATACAGCCATGAAAATCAAGTTGAACCTCGATAACTTATCATCATTACAAGTAAATCAATGGTCAATCATTTAAAAATCAATTGATCATCATAATGGTGAAAAATGACAATTACAACAAAACCATCAAGAGTGTTTGTTTTAAACAAACTGATCAGTCTGATCAATCCTTGATTAACCAGACAATACAGCAAATGATTAGGTTTTAAATTCATTCTTTTCATGGCTCTTTTAATGTCTGCATGGAAATAATAAAATTTCAAGATTTATAAGCATCTTTTACTTCACAGGAGATCCTCATGATAATATTAAAAGACCTTGACAAAGCTGAGTTGGAAATGAAAATTGTAATAACAAGCAATGTAAACACCCAGTGACGTTGAATGTATATTTTTTTTTGCTTAACTTTAACATTTTCTGTTGGGCTAAATAGCAACTCTTTTAATCATGAAAAAAATACATTGGAATCATAATGTGAATGTTTGGGGGAAAAACAAGTTGAACAACTGAAACAGAGAAGTTTTTTGCTTCAAGAAAGTGAAAGCAAGAGTTGATGAGACTTGAACCTTGATTGTTTATTATCAATATGATATTTAAATTTTCAAGGAATTTCCAAGATTAAATTTCTGGTTAAATGATTGGTTCTTGTTTTGTCTCAGTTTAGGTAAACCTAATCAATTCAATATGGGAATATAACAAGAAAAATGAGTAAATGAATGAACCTGAAAATGTATTTCAAGTTGTATTTACATTTTTCATTGTGTACCAAAGACACCTTTATATTTAGTCAAGTACTTATGAGGGCACTTGAGTTGGAGTTTTGTTTTTCCTGGTTTATTAAACTGATTTTTTACACAAATTTTGGTCATGATTTATGCTTATTTATTTACTGATCAATTGCCTTAAACTGTTGAATAAACAGATAAACTGATTGTTGGTTGGATCATTAGTCATTTCAATTGACTCTTTGATTTTGAATCAATCAATTTGATCAAGGTAAATATAGTAAGATTACTTTAATTGCTTGAAATGAGACAAAAAAATGTGAGATAATGTTTGCTATCAATGGAGGTGAATATTATTGTCTGTTGTTATCGATTGATTCTGAGTGAAGAAACAAGACACTCAAAGGAAGATATTTTGTCTGATAAATTATGTAATTGCTATTAGCAACAGTTTCCTGAAAATTCCAATACTTTATTAAAGTTACAAACAATTAACTATCAGTTAACTGCGAAATTAATTTTTGTATTTTAATAACTTGAGCTATCAAAGAGTCTAACAAGAGTCAAGTTTTGTAAAGCTTTTTGTAACTGCCTAAGAATGAATCGATAATGTGAATATGTTGTTAACAGCTATTAACGATGATTGTAACAATTGTAATTCTAGGTCAAATGTTTGCTAGATTGTTGAATGAAAAAATGACTGAGATCGATAAAGTATATTCAGCAATATAAGTCATGATTCAAGAAGCTTTTTTACCTGTTTCAAGATGTTTTCAGTGATGGAAAAAACAAAATCATCTCAATCAAATGGTTGCTTGAAATTTACAATTATGGGTGAATGAATTGCAATTGAAAATCAACAAAAGGTGAAAAAAATAAAAGCAATAAAATTGAAGGTAAAAGTTGTAAATCGGAAAATGAATGATTTCGGTGAAATCAGGACTATCCGGATGTTGGCAGGGTTCAGTGAAATTACAAAGGATTTAGTGAACAAGTTTTTCATATGAATTGAGCTTGAGTTGAATTAAACTCTAATTGATCAACAAAAATTATGGGAAAAGGAAGAGTTGGCAATACAGAAGAAAAGATCATTTCAATGAAAGTCGCATTAAATTTCAATTGAAATTAATGAAGGAAATTAAACTCATCAATGAACTAAAGTAATTGCACAGCAAAAAGGGTGAAATCGGATGATATTGAAATAGAGTTATTGGGAAAAGGATGAAGCAAAAAATTGGCATAAAGCATAATGTGGATTATGGATTATCATTGACTCTCATGGATAAGTTTTAAATTAAGGTTGCTTTAAAGGTAATTGTAAGACGAAAAATAAGGTTAAAATGAGCAAAAAATGGATACAAAAGCAATACAGCAAACAAGTGATTGAACGTAGTGTACATTTACCCAATAGAGTTACATAATAACTATCGAGGATTGTATTGGTTGGATCAAAAAAAGCGAAATAAAAAGTACGGTAAAGCAGACAAAAAAAAATGTGATTAAGTGCTGGTTATTTGATTACTACGAAAAGCACAATGGAAAGTTAACTCAACGATGAAAAAACCTACTTTTGAACAATCCTTCATTTTCAAGAGGTTCATTCTCTTCGGCTGAGCCATCAGTGAGAAATGGTGAAAGTGATCTTGCTATGTTTCTATTTATTTCCAGATTTAAAGTGTCTGGATAGTTTTTACCTAAGATCAGGGATTACCATGAATAAAAGAGACCAATCGATGTTTCGGAAGTACAAATTGAATAAACCCAAAGAATTAATGTAAATAGAACACAGGAAAGTAGGTAGGAATAAAAGGTGGAGTGTGGTGAGTCAAAAGTGTACAGTAATACAGGCAATGAGGAATCTTTTTTGCTTGATTAAGTTTTTTGAAAGACACCAGTTCGTGTTTTTTTCAACTAGAAAAGGTCTGAAATTTTGAGCATTTTCGAGAGCAATTTGAAGCTCAGATTATGGGTTAAGCTAGTGTCTTTCATTGTTCAAATGGTTTAGTTTTAGTACCCAAAAATGGTCTTGATTGGAAACAGACTCGGCATTGTGTGTGTGTCAGTTATTCCTACGCAGCCTCATTATCTGAGGTATTACTGTACAGGATATTTAGATAGTTTATGCCATGGGGTAAAATGTAGGATAAATTGTTTTCATTTTTATTCGGAAAACCTTGCGATTTATTGGGTACGATTGCACACAGGTTTGTGCTTTTATTTCCCCTTGGAATAAACTTTCTAAATGCCAGAGGAGAGAAAATGAAGGACTAATGGTTGAAGATTTACTTACGACTGAATGATTTGTTTTTCTTGAGAAATAGGTTTATAAAATAAACTGAGCTTGTGATGAATATTAAAGCAAAGAGTAAATAGCCGATTATAACAGCTGCTCGATGACCAAAGAAAGTGAAAGGTTCTGGTGGTGGTGGAAGTTTTCGGGCACTTCTGGGAAGTACATCAATAGCACAGGTTTGCTCACAGTCGGAACAACTACATGGGTCAAATCCAAGGCCAATACTTTTATGGCAAGGAATTGGCTGAGCGGACATGGGATAAAATTTTTGCCCATCATTCGTTGTTATTTGTGTCTCATGAGTGAATGTGAAGTTGATTTGTACTGGTGAGTGTCCTCCTGATCGATGTGAAAGTCCCATGAAATTTAACCATTTTCTGTAGGTACAGTCACCATCATCGGTGATACCGCACATAATGGTTAAGGCAGGAAGGTTAAGAGGAGTTTGGACAGATTTACATGACTGATGAAGACCTTTTGCAAATGTTTCAGACATAAAATAAGTTGTGTTTTGAACTTGCAGTTTTTCTGGCGATGATTCTAAAGGTACCACTTTCGTAATGTTAATGAATTGACTTTGCCGTGATGAACAGGTCATCTCACAGAATATTTGCTTCCAATTATAAAAACAAGATGGGCATCGGCCCAGAAATTGATTAGGTGCTTCATAAGATTTCTCTAAAGCATCAATCTGTTCCAGTGAACAACAAACTGGTGGGTTATCATTATTAAGGAATAGATTGGGACACAGTTCTTTGAGTGTAGCTCTGTATGTCTCATTTGCGATGGGTTGTGGCGTGTGAGGTTCGTAACACGGTATTGGGGATTGAAAAGTTCCACCGTGGCCACAAATACCACCGAGAACACATTTAGCTTCTGGTGAAGATGGCAAAGCTTGAGGTTGTAAAGGCGAGGTTGTGGGTTGAGTCAAAGATGATTCACCGGTAACAATCTGTAGCAACATAAACAAGGGAAACATTTAATTGAGTCCGAAGTAATAAACATTTTATAATCAAATACGTAATTTATCAAATTAAACCAGATAACGAGATCATTAAAATTAATATCACAGAAGAAAGTCAATAAAGACAAGGGCATATGTAAGTTATAAAAAATTAGCTTACCTTAAGAATAAGAGTAACCAAAATATAAGTAATGGTGATTTTTGAATCCATTTTTACACTAGCTTGTATTACACCAATGTCATTAATTAGTTCACTTTTAGTTAACCAATTACTTCACAATTGGACACAAGCACAAAAAAAACAATACCAACAGAAGCAAATTCAGATGAAAAAAGACTCTCTGATTTACACAGGCATGTGAAAAAAATGAACAGGTTACCTCTTTGAAAAACTAGAGAAGTGAAAAGAAAAATTTGATAAAAATATACTAACTATAGGATTCAAACAATTTAATTTGACTATCTTTCAATTGAATGAATTGTCTGCTGTTTGAATTAACACAAAAGGAAAATTAATCCCAATCAAAACAACTAACCAAACAAAATCAGTTACACTACCCAACACTCAACAGTAAATTCAAACATATCATTAGTATGATAGTAAAGAAACTTGCCGCTAGAAGCTACTTTCTCCCTCTCTCTCTGACTGGAAAAACATTTTCTCATTTTCTTCATAAAATGTCATGAGGTTTAACTCACTTCACTTTTTACTCACTTTTATCTTCATCTTCTCTTTCATTACCTCTTTATTTGTTTTTTATCTTTCTATTTGCCTCATCTAAAAGTTCATAAGATCAGGTCAACTTCGGCGTTTTATATCTTGTCGTTACTTCACCTTGATTTGAAAGGTTAACCAAGTTGAAACCCTGTTAATGTTGTTTCATGTACAGTTGTTGTCGATGATGATAGAAATGATGATGAATGAAGAGGAGAAAGATTGACCATACAATCAGGTCAACTTCGCCAGTTTGAATCTTGATGTTAACTGCAAATTGAAAGGTTAACCAAATCCTGTTGATGATCATTTTCATGATGTTGTTAATGATGATGATGGTAATGACGACGATAAGGATTAACCGGAAATAATTTCATTTGCAAAAAGGAGACAAAAAATAGTGAATTCGAAGAAAAAGGAAGCGAATTGCAATTAAAATGACCAAAAATCGGGCCTGACCGGGATTTGAACCCGGGACCTCTCGCACCCAAAGCGAGAATCATACCCCTAGACCATCAGGCCGAATATATAAGAAGTTCGGTTAAAATGTTATATAATCATTGGCTACGCGCTTTTCAACTATTTTTTATATTTTCATATATTTTATTGTATTTCGTTATTCAGATCGATTCGGCAGTTAGCATTTAATCTAAATTGATATGAATTAATCATAAAGAGTTGAACTGATAAGATTCTGATTTGCTTAGGTAACCACTTGACTAACAAGTAACTTGTAAGTGACTTGAGTCTTGAGCTTCTTGCTTCTCAATTGTCCATTGAAATTTTGGCTTCTACTTAAATCCAAACCATTCCCGCCACGAATCTACAACTTTTTCCTCCCCCGAAATTTACTTTTTGCCCAACACACACCAATTCACTCCGTCTGTCTCTACAAACGGTTGGATAAGTCAAGCGCTAGTGATGGATCAAACTGAAGTATTAGGTAGCGAGAATTTTTTTTTCATCTTTAATGCTGGCTATTTGTTCGATATTTTCATTTGTTATGTTTTTACCGTTTGGTGTGAATGGTGTGAACCCGAATTTCGTTCTTTTGGTTAATTGAATGCTTATCCATTTTTGTATTGAATTTGGTTTTTGAAATGTTGCAGTTGCTGCTTATGATTGAGATTTGCGAATGAAACATTTGACATGAAAGCAAATATTCAACATTAAAAATGTGATTAGTATTTTAAAGAAATGAGAATTATTTTTATTTATCTGTAATTTTTTTTCAACTTTTAAAAATGCTTACAAGGGAAGAAAAAATGGGAAGAGAAATTAATTTTATAATAGTGTTAAGGGAATAAAGAATAGAAATCGAGAGAAGAAAAAATAGATGAAGTGTGAGAGAAAAAAGGGAAGAGGAAAGAGTAGAGGATATATTTGCAGATAGTTATGGACAATAAATACTAACCCAAGTACAGTCTATGGAAATCGTTCGCACCAAAAAGTGCATTACATTTAGGACATTTCCTTTGCCTAGTTTCGTACCTGGTTTTTAGACATTCATAACAAAATACGTGGAAACATTTTGTCAATACAGCGTCTTTACGATTAGTTTTACAAGATGGACAGGTTAATTGGGATTTATATTCTTTAATTTCCTCTTGTAACACTTCATCTGCTGTTGTCGCTAGTTCGAATTTTTTGGCTCTTTCATATAATCTTCGCCAAGTCATCACTTCCTCTTGAAGTCTTTGATTCTTAAATGCTTCTTGTTGTAAAGTTGACGTTTTATCTGCCACAGTAGCTTGCGCTTCTTTCAATTGACTTAAATATTTATCCAAATGTAGCTTTAAATCTGCTGCTGATTGAGCCGATTCAATGGCTTTACGGCGATTTTGTTCCATGGCCTGTTGTGTTAAACTTAATTCTTTTTCTACAGTGGATAAATTATTTTGTAACAATCTTTCTTTCTCTTCCAATTTTCTAACCACTTGGTTTTGTGCTTCTACTTGAGCTTTTAAATTGATTACTTGTAGGTTAAGATTTTCTTTCTCCTCCTTGAGTAAATTTAAGATCCCTTGAGACTTAATTCGTTCGGACATTAATTTAAAATTGGCATCATCTTTTTCTCGTAACTGTTGCATTAAACGTAAATTTTGCTCTTGCATATCTTCAAAAGCATTACCGGTCACCTCCATCTCATTTAATAGAGCTTCATCCTCTTGTTTTTGAGTTGCTAACAGTTTTTGTAACTGTTGAATACTTTCCTTGTACTTGGTTATTTCTCTTTGTGTTTCCTCATCGGTATATTTTCTTCGATCACGTCTATCAGATTCCTGGTATTTAGCTAATTGTTTCTTTAATTCTTCAACTTCCATTCTACTTTTCTTTTCAGCGGTCATCAGGGCAACTTTATCCCTCTGATCCCTTTGACTGTTTTTGTACATTTCTATCACCAATTTCATATCTTTATTTTGTTGAGTAACCGCTCTAAGTTGCTTTTGTAGGTCTTTAATTATTAAATCAGGCTCAAGTCTTCTACTACTGCTACTATTACTGTTCGTACTAATACTTATTCCACCTGCGTTTCCACCAACAGCGGTACTTTCATTTTTTTCATGACTAATTCCAGCGCGAGGTGTGGTTGATTTTTCACTTATATCACCGGAATCCTCTTTTTTAATATGATGGTGATTCGATCGATGAGTATGGCTAGAAGTATGTGAATGACTTGAAATAGGAATGTTACCAGACGTGGTTGTGGTTGTTGTTGAAGATGAAGAGCTCGAATGAATATTGATCTGACTATTATCTTCACGTTCTTTTTTGATTACGACAGTAGCGTCATTAATGCTGCTTGACTCGTCAGGTTTTTTTTCATCAGCTTCTTTGATCCCTTCTTTAATGATGCCCAGATCTGATCCGGAATCAGTCCTCTGTCTTTTAGTCGGCGGATCCTCACTACTTTCAACATCAGGCTCAGTTTTAATATTCATTTTGATAGTTGCGTTAACAGGTTGACTAACATTATTACTAGTATCAGCACTGCTATTGGTAGTGTTGGTATTATTGTTGCCATTGTTGTTATTATTGATACTAATGTTGGCGTTATTACTGTTGGTACTAGATGTTAAATTTTGATGTTGAGTTTCACATGTGTGTTTCAATTTATTTAAATCATGTTGAGCTTCTTTGAGACGACGCTTATACCTCAGGGCTTCTCCTTTTAACTGGGTATTGTGATTTTGAAGGCTTGTAATTAAATGTCTCATCTCCTTGTTGATAGGACCCGTTTGTTCATTGGCAGCAATTGCTTGTTCAAATTCAATCCTCAGCATTTCATATTCCTTCTTAACTTGCTCCAATTGATCTTCTAATTGAATAATTTCAGTTCTAAGTCTTTTTTGCATCACGAGTTCTTCTGATTCCATGTGTTCAATTTGACGAAGGTGATCATTTTTCGATTTAATCATCATATTTCTAGTTTCTTCTAGTTGTGTCTTAAGATGCATGGATTCATTATAAAGCACAGAGAAATGGGATTGAAGACATTTATATTCAACAGTTTCCACAACAACGGATTCAGGCAAGGTTTGAAGGTCCATTTTTAACTTTTCAATCAATGTCAAAGCATCTTTATGAGCAGAGTTCAAAGTTTCAAGTTCATTTAATCTTTTATTGGCCAATTCTTTATACTCTTCAAGTTCCTTCTGCATATCTTCAAATTTAGTATGATTGACATTATCACGACTTTTTGCACTTTTTCCATTAGAGCAAAAATCATAGTCACCACCGGACATCTGGATTGTTTGCAGTTTCTCTCGAGCTTCTTGTAAATGTTCTTGCAACCTGATCTCTTTGGATCGAGTACGATTGAGCTCAAATTCTAGATCGTCTATTCTAGCTTTTAACTCATCATTTCTGGCTTCCATTGATTCCACGCTATCCTTCATTTCACTAAATTTGAGGCTCATCTTATGGTGTTTCTCATGTAAAGATGTAACCAAGGCATTAAGATTTTTATTTTCATTTTGCAATTCTTGGTTGGCTTTTTTAACAGCCTCATCAAGACTAGGAGTACTCTCACCATTATCAGTATCACCTAAGACAAAAAAGAAAAAAAAAGAAATATGAAGAGAAAGAGTAAATAGAAAAGAAAAGAGCAATCCAATTGACAGGCTATTCTTGTTCACCGGTTAGATTGGTAAAATTAGTTAGGATAGAAATAAAATCAAACCAAGCCTGAAAAAAGGCCAATCAGATGGGTATTCAAATATAGAAGCAAATAAAGATAATAAGATGATTTAAAAAAGCTGATGATGAGCAAAAGGTTAAGATAGGAAAAGTCAGTGTTTTACCAGAAAACAAAGCTAGACCTCAACATTATCAACCCCATTTAACAGTTGCAAAATCATCTTAAATCAAGAGAATATGAAATGATTTCTTTTGAATTAGGGAAGGAATAGGTTGATAACATACCGTCACCAATGTTTTTACCTTTCAAAGCAAAGGTTATTTTCTCATTTCTTTGTACAATTCTGTCAAAGGTGGCGATTACTTTACTAACAGCTCTCTTTGACACTTCAACCCGTTGTCGAAGATTCTCCTCCAACTCATCCTTATCCCAATTAGATAATTGTGATATAAAACTGGTGGTAGCTTCATTCTCATTGTCATTCTCTTGCTGGTCAGAGGTTTCAGCATCAAACCTTTGTAACAGGATCCTTAAATCTTCATTCAATTGGTTCCAATATCGGTTAATAACATAAACAATGGCTTCTGCTGATGTTTGTTTCTTTTCCAGTTGTTCTATCCGTTGTCTTAAATCAGCTTCGACCTTGGTTTTAGTCTCTAATCGTTCACCAAGCTTTTTATTCTGAAATTTAAGAATCTTAATGTCAAACTGTTCCATAATTGGCAAACAAATAAAATTAAATTAATTAAGTTAAACATTTGAGATCAAATAAAGCAAAAGAAAAATGGAAACATTAGTAAATGCAGAGACATCCCCTAAAGTTCTTTCAGAAAAGTAACAAGAGGGGACAACAACTCATTACTTCCGGTTCCCTTTCTTTAATAATCACAAAAATCAAGTTATTAAATTAATTGTGAACTTAATAGCCAAATGTTTATGGGAAAATCAAATGAAACATTATCCAACAACCTAGAAAGAAGACTTAATCCAAAAACAATCATAAGTCCAATTTCCAAGCCGATTGAGTCCTTTGCTTAGTTTCATTAAAATTGTTCCTATCGATACAATTGAAGGATAAATTATTATCAAAATTAAAGGAAAAACATCTCGAAACGAGTAAATTCTTCTTTAATCACATGTTAATTGCGATTAATGTTGATTTTTTTACATCAAATATAAAAGTTTTGTTAAGTTGAAGCCAATCGAAGTCACGAGGAAATATTCATCTACCCACAATTTATCCAACATTTTTAATTTCTCAAAATTCTAAAGGCCAAAATTACACTTTTTTGTCGTATTTAATCACAATCTTTGTCTAAAATATTCCAGAATCATTTTATCTCTATGAAAACACAATTTTATTTGGAATCTGCTGATTGTCCAGAGTTCGCGAGAAAAGTTTGATTCTTAGGTTATAATCAGCTAATTGCAAACAATTTATTAAAAATACTATTATTATCCTGATAGACAATCGATTAGACTTGGAGTTGTTTGTATTTCCAACTCTGATTATCTTTTTAATCGTTTTTTGGTAAACAATTTTGATAAAAAATACTGTAACTATTTGATTTGAAGCTACAATAAGAGATGGCAGCGCTGAAAGGCCACTCCCAGCTCTCACTTCAGTGAGTTGGATTTGGGATGATGAGTGAAGTGAAAAGATTGCAATGTTCAGTAAACTAACTGAAGGAATAAATTAAATTGACAATTTTCATCAACTTTTTTACTATTCTGTTTTATCCATCAATTTGAATTTGATTTTAGTCATTTCATTCAATATCATCAATTCAGAGATGAATTTAATCTAACGGGTTAATTTGTTACCTTTCTTTGTGTTTATACTTTTACAAGACTTTTTTTTCACGCTGTGACCATTTTTTCTTGTGTCAAATGTAAAGTAAGTTTCTTTTTACATTCTCTCTTTCCCTTTCTCTCTCTCTCTCTGGCTTATCTTTCCCTTCTTTCTCCTGAATGCTTCTTTTTTTAAATCTTTCCCATTATTCTTATTCTCTCTGCTATGGATTTCATCCATTGTTCAATTCTACAATTTCCCTTACACTAGCTTAGCCGAAACATTCGAAGCAGAAAAATTCTCATATAATTAATCTGGAATCATCTTGACTTCATCTGACAATGTTTCTATGTCAATGCTTATGTTTTCACCAATTTAATGAGTGCTATTGATATTTTGTTTTCCTTTTAAATTCAATCAATGTTTATTATATTTATGAGTTTTCATCTCATCCATTGACCATCTTTTGTTTGTCTTATACTTCTCACTTGTCATCTCCCTTTTTTTCTTGTTTTCCATTCCTCTTAGAGTTTCTTTTTGTATCATATTCTTTCAGCTTTATTTTCCTCTTTCTCTATCTATCTCTCCCCTCTTCTTCATTTCCAATCTTTTGTTTTATTTTTATATCCATGTTTGAGCAAATCATTGCTTCTCCACATTTTTATCATTGCTCCATTTCATTTGATCTTTGTATTTCTTTATTTTCCATTTAGGCACTTTTAGGCTCATTCAAACGTCTACCAATTAGATTATTTCATCATTTTCATCATGGATCTTATAGATCAATTCATCAACTCATCTATAGCTAGCCCTGGGGGTGACTTTAAGATGTCACTTGTTGCCAAATATTTTCACCAAGTACCCCACAAAGATATTCATTTCAACTGGGTTAACGCTACCTTCGATTTAAATGATAACCAATATCAAGAAGCCCTTGGAATAATAGTTGCCATCCCTGGCTTTTGGTTAATTTTGACTCTTTTATTCTTTCTTATCTTCTTTCTTTGTCGATGCTGTGATGTTAATTCAAAGAAGAAGAAAAAGTTGACATGCTGTAAATGTTTCCTTTTCCTTTTTACAATTCTTTCTATTGGAGTCATTACAGTCGGCCTTTATGGTAATTATGTGACCCATGAAGGAATGATTAAAGTACAAAACTCAACATCTAAGATTGCTCAAGACATCGATGATATGAATAAATTAGCTGCAATAGTTGACAAGACTTTCGAAAAGGATATCCACGATAATTTAAATCTTGCTCTTAATCGGGTAACTGGTCCCATCATGAAAAATTATACCCTCGTCAATTTTATTCACGCAAAAATTGAGGAAATGAAACGCAATACCAACTCTGCAAGCTCAATAATTACCGAAATGAGAGGTAAAATTTTCAACAAAGCCAACTTCGATCAAATTGAAAACCTCAATGTTCCTGAAAAAGAAATGATCCGTACTCTGGCCACATGGGCTGTACTCATATCTCTTCTTTTCATTGGTTTGATTCTCATCTGTGGTGTTTGCCGTCACTCAAGATGTATGCTAATCTTGTTTTCCGTCCTTGGTTTACTCTCTTTAGTAATTTGTTGGGTTTTGACTTCAATCTACATTGGTTTTTGTGTTGCTGTTTCTGATTTCTGTATGGATCCTGAACCCTTCATCTACAAGTATCTTCCTAGAGAAAGCTTCCTCCTCGATTATTACATCAAATGTGGAACAGTCGATCAAAAATCTCGAATAACAGATAATATTTATGAAAAACAATCTACTGATATTTTGATGCACCTGGATAAAATAGCCCTCAATCACGATGAGATTAAATCGCATTGTAAATCAAATTGTTCCGATCTTATGTTCAAGCAACACATGTCACACATTGTCAATGGAATGAATTTCGTTAGAGCTCAATTGAACAAATTCGGCCAATATTCTAACTGCCAGAGAATCCATGAAAGTTATAAACATTCAATGAATCACTCTTGTAAAGATGTTTTGGAAGGTGTCTCCCTCATGTTGGCATCTTCATCTGTAACTGGCTTAATATTTACTCTTCTTGTCCTTTGTGCTTCCCACACTTGGATAAACATTCGGATAAAACGGAATAAGGCCATGGCGGGCGATGCTTCTGAGGAAACAGCACCATTTTTGGCTCCTGCCTCAGCATCGTCCACCGTATCCTCATCAACTGGAAATTTAAAGCGCACTCGAGATAATTATGCTGCTGCCAGTGGCCCATCATCAAGACCAAGGTACATATGAAAAGATCATTAACCTAAGTAAACGATTTGATCATCAACCCCACTAATCATACACATATCAGTGTCACTTCTCTTTGTGGTACTTTATGTGTGCACTTGCGTTACCAAATTAGTGTACATTACTTGCCTTTCTTTCCAACTCTTAATTTCTTTCCCTTATTTACCTTTTCACTTCTCCTTTATTCCTTTACTAAAGTTAACCTTAACCTTAACCCACCAACTAGTTTGCTGTTTCTTCCTGTATTCCTTTAACCATTAACATCATTAGATTCATCTCATTATTATCTTGCTCACTTGGCTTTCATACTTCATGTTAGTCTTTTACACATTGTTGAATTAGAAAAAAAATGCGAAAAAGAAGAAAGCAATAAGATGGCGAGAAAACTTTGCCTGAAACAAGTTTATTTTGTTGGCAACATTAGTGAAGGGAATCAATCAATTGATCATTGGTCAGCCTAAATCACTGGGCTTTTCATGTGATATCAAAAAATAGAATGTACCAGGAAGCAAATTGACTGTTCAATACAATCTTCTCTTCTCTATTTTTCTTTAGAGACTTTTTTATCCATTCTTTTCACTTTAATTCTTTCAATCTTTTTTTTCACACAACAGAATTTCTTTTCGCCAAATTGTTTCAAACAACATGATACAATAGCTACTCAAGTTCAAAAAGATTTACCAGTTACTAAATATCAATCCGTAAGGTTTGATAAGAAAAAAAAATAATGATGAACTTTATTAGCTTTGACGTAATTTGGCTAAAAGGATTGCATTAACACTAACATTTAACGAAATATTTCACCTTTTAGCTGTTAACCAATTGACCGAAACTTTCTTCCCATTTTAACCCATTATACTCTATGCATAAGATGGCGCTTTATTTTACTGGCCACCCCTCTCTAATCAATTTAATCTGGGCCAAGAAGCATGAAAAAAGTCCCTTTTCATACTGTTTTATAAATCTTGACCTCCCTTTGATTATCCTTTTCGTCAAATTTAATTTTTATTTCATCCTTACTCGTTATTTATCCTTCCGTCTCATTACACACACTGAACAAAAAACAAATCTGGTTTACCAGAACTTGAAAAGTATAGTTATAATGTAGCATTCATTTCATTAATCATTCACCATTCAGTTTAATTAAGTTACATGCTATTTCAAATTCATTTTTTTATCCTTCTTTCTTTTATTTACTCCAGTCTGCTTGATGTACAATCATCAAAGAAATCAGTAATCATGGTTAGTGAGGAACTTTGAAAACAGGTCTACCCCACTTTTTAGCCCCCTTTTCTCTTCATTTATGTACATTTCTCATTCTAATGACTGAAGCAAGGCCTCTTAAATACAGCAACATCAACAGCTTCAACAAAAACCAGTCATGAAAAAGTTAACAATTTTCAAAGTTAATTGTTGCTAATCAAGTCAACTCCTTGGCTATTTCAAGCAAACCTTGAATAATATACCCTTTTTACCTCACTTTCAAACCTCCTATTTGTTTGTATGTCTCTTTCACCTTTTCATTATTCATTATTACAACTTATTTGCCCTTTCTCTTTTTTTTCTTCTTTTCATCTCTTTTGTTCTACATGAACTTTTCGCCATCCAAACAATGATCTTTATTCATCCCCTAGCTTGGTGTGGCTTGAAACTTGCTTGTTAACCCAATTTTCAACCTAATCATATTTACTAATTTCATTGTTTCCTTTATCTTTACAGATATAGTCATACTCCACCTCAGACTCCTCATTTTGTACCTGGTCCCAATTACATGGCGAATGCACCACCACTCGGACCCCAATCAACAAATGGTAGGTCTGTTAACCGGGACGAACAGTTATCCTTTTTAACACCTCCTCCTTCATATGAACAAGTTGGACAGCAAGGTCTTCAAGGACACCAAATGCAACACCATCATGGCCACCAACCTTTAGGCCAGCCACATTATGTTGTGAGTTACCGAAAGTGATACTTATATTTATTTAGACACAACCAAACTCAAAAAGAAACAATCAAATATATTTATATATTTACAATATGACTATCATCTGACTGAAAGATACAATTTTACCAAATTTTCGTTCTTTCATTTGTCCTCTCATTTTTTATCCTTTCATTCATTAAAACTTTTTCATTACTTTCTAAAAATTTCTCAGTTAACTCTTTCTCCTTTACCACCTTTTTGTCCGATAAGTTACAAGGCATCATTTAATAAGAAACAAAAATACAACAGATCAACACACAATCAAACTAACCCATCAACAATGCTCATCATACTTTTCCTCTTCTATCTTCAATTCATCTTTTCATCTTCAACCTTCTCTCTCACTAATATTTTCACCCAAATACTAACCCACCATTTAAAATCAAAATTGATTTCCATTGAATGTTCACGCTTTATTATCCATTAACACTTTAATTAACTCTTTAGATTCCCCAATCTTAATCATATTTTTCTATCCCCATCATTTCACTATTGAATCTCAATCGTTTACCTCATTGAGAATTGACCTTGAATTGATAGTTACTCTATCTTAATTACAAGTTATTGATAATTAATAATAAATTTGAAATTAAAACCACCGAAAAACTCATGAGCATAACTAGAAAATTTCATCTGTACATAAATTGATTATAATCTGATTCTAATCAAAACTAGACTCTTTGCCAATCAAGGTCAATTATCAATGATTTAACCACCAAAAGCTTTGAAAACTGCTTATTTCGCCTGAACCGAATCAACTGCTACTGGATTTAACCCATCCTTTAACTACTTTCATCCAGTTATCATCTAGTGTAAAATGTATGAATGAAATTATCAAAAAAAGCAACACTTGTAAAGCCTGATCTGTCTGTTGACAAGCTCTGAGCAATCTTCAAGACTGAAATGAATAGTAAACCAACATCAGATGAATTGTTCATAAAACCCTTTTCCTACTGTTGTTTTCATATCTCATCCTTAACTTTTCATTATCTTTTTTTTTTAATTTTTAATCAGTCCATTTCACTTCTATTCTTTCCTTTAATTTATCTTTGTATTTTGCTTTAATTACCTCTACTTTTCATGTGACAAGTTCACTAATAATAATTATACCTATGAATATAAAAACGTTATTCATTTTACAGTAAAAAAAGATAAATTCAATGTTATAAATATAAAAAAACTGCCTTTTCATTTTAATTTCAATTTACGTTTCATTTTATTTAATTTATTTTACTTTATTCCCATTGTCGTTAACCCTTAAATTAATATTATCAGTCGTGTTTAAAGCCGCAACAATTAATTTTAATCAAACATATCATGTAGGCTGATGAAAGACAATTGTGGAACTGTTGGTTAAATGAAGCCAAATTGAAAGCTAATCATTTGTTTCTCGGTCAATCAAAAAATCATCTTGATCAACATCCAACCTCACAAACAATTAAAGTTCATCGACATTGACTTAGCTTTAAAGGCTAATCCCATTCCTTTGAATAACTCAGGGTGTGCAAAGTCAAGGTTCACTTTAATTTCAAGTTGTTCATTCAATTTCACCATTGATGTCTTTTTCATCTTCCCAATCATCATAATCATTTATTCAACCTCCGACAATTGAAATCTATTGAATTTTTTTTATCCTCAACTTCTTTATCAACCCAAATAACATACAATATTCAAATTGTATTATTTACAATAATATTTACATCACACGAACTCTTCTCATCTTAATCTTCCTCATCTTCCTACTCATCCTTTCATCTAATCTTTTTTTTTCATTCGTTCAGTTAACCATTTTTAATGGTAATAACAATGATTACCAGAAAAAAAACTGGTAAAGTCAGTAACAGAGTTACAGAGTTTGTCTAATAAATAAAGATCAACTTAACATTGATTCTTATTTAGACCTTATAATTATGTTTCATTATTATGGTGAATTTGGATTACAGATTTGATTGTTAATTTTCATGATTCAAGACACATTCAAGATTTAATAATTTATTCAAAATTCCTTATGTGAATGTACTTTCAGTTCAAGTTTACTTCTCACAATTTAGTTTCATTTAAACATTCATCTGATCATTTGCATTTAATCAATCATTTAGTCAATTATTTAATAAACATCATTAATGAACCTGGTTAACCCAATCTTGACCCTTGCAACCAGATTTTTTTACTTAACGTTTCTCAAACATTTTGCTACTCAAAATGTAAATCAATTGATTTACATCGATTCAAAAGGTTCTCATCATTTTCAGTTTGGTTTCTGGTTAATATCAATTGTATAATAACTGTAAAAATATGCCAATAATTATCATAATTTACTCTATTCTCATTTAATTTGCCTGATTAATTATTCTTTACCATATTTTATGTCAACTTTCTTCCAGCAAATTAACATTTTGAATTGTTAATAAATCTTGTTTTATAATCTGATTAGTTAATTGTTTTACCTTTGATTCAATCAGCTTATTTGTTGGCTTTTAACATCAACCCTTTCAAGTGTGTTATTAATTTTTCTTCTCAACACATTTAATTTTCTTATATCAAGCTTATTAATCATTTTGCTTTGTTTCAAGTACAAATCATGCTTCAACAATCAACTTTTCAATCTCACAATTTGTCTTGATTATGATTGTGTTTACCAAAACTTGCATAATTTGAGTCAACATCATCATGATAATAGACTGTTCATGTAATTTATTTCTCATTTTTCCCTCTTTTTTTGTTTAAATGTTCATTGTTTTTTCATAATTTACAATTTAGTTCAATCTCATTGATTGTCGACTTAATATCAAATTTTATAGTCGATCAACAAATTGCCACCTTTGGCTTGATTTAAAAATAGTTACTTGAAAAGTGTTTTAACAACCATTTTAACCGTTTCTCACCATAATTTGTTATCGTCTTGTAAACCAATTAAACCTTTAGATCAAGGGTCTTGATTAGATGATGATATATTTCAAGTCATGATGTTGATAATGTTTTATAAAAGCTGATGATTCTGATGATTATGATGATGATTTTGATAGCGATGATTGAAGCGCTTCAACGGTTACTGAAAATTGGTCAAATCGCTTGAAGGTTTAGTTTTGTTGATTGATGTTAAACTGGTTTACATTGATCTTGAACTGTTATCAGCTTTAATCATCTACACCAGGAATCTATATTTAATTGTAACACCTATCTTAAATTAAAACATATTGACCATTAAACCATTAACTTACTCATCATGTTCAATTAAACTGGATGCCACTATCAAAGGTTAAAATTAATCCGTTTTGCTCTAATGATCAACACTTTCACATTATTCATTTTATTCACTCAATTTACTCATTGATTAATTAATTATTCAAATGGCTTTTTATTGTTCAACTGTGAATGTTTAAAGTATCACTTGGTGAACCTAAAAGTGAAACCAGAAAACTGGTTTCCTAGTCTTTTCTTGTTTCCATTACAATCAACTTTAATTATTAACTGTTGATACACTTTCAAGACCAACGCCTCTAACACTATCTTTGTAATAACTCTTAATAATAATCAACTTTTGGCTTTAAATACAATTTTGATTAAAACTATGAAGACTCTTGATTCAGTTGACAATCATTGTTTCCGTTTTTTGTTTCATTGATTGAAATGTTATTCAATTTGATGTTCCACTCTTGATTTGATTACTGAGATCATCATATTTACACCAAGTGAATGTGACTTAATTTTATGGTTAATCAATCATCTTGAGCTGTTACCAGAAATCATATTCAACCAGAAAACCCAAAAATAACACATTAGAATGAAAGCAAAAAGGTTAATCACTTTTCCTGTTCAATTTCTGGTTACTTTTAAAATGGTTAAATGTTATAATAGATTATAAATGGCTGTTAATTTGAGACAATTTACCGTTGAAATGTTGATCAGTTGTTAATCTACTCTTTTCAGGTTTATATTGTATCAATAAGTTTAAATGAAGTAAAAAACGAAGGAAAAATATTCGACTCTTCAATTTTGTTGCAATTTACTGCAACTTCAACTCATCTTACCTAACATCTTGATCTTTTCCTCAATCATCATCATCATCTTTCCCTTCATCCTCATCTTTTCTTCCATATTCCTTGCCTTTTCTTCAACAAAATTCCCTTGAGTTTGATTCTTTCCTAACCCAACCATTTTATCTTTTCCTATTTACTTCCATGTGAATCCTTTCTCCATCATCATCATCATTCCCTCTTCAACCTCATCTCTTGCCTCCCACTTTGATTCACTTGCACTTTCCTTTCCATGCTCATGATCAAGTATCGATCCAATGTTTCACTTTGCTTGTAAAACCATTTCATTCAAATTAACTTCACAATTTTAGCTCTTTTTTTCATTTAACGAATGTTGAATTCCTCATTTTTGTAATTTGGCTTTTCTCTCGTTTTGTCAATGACTAATTTTGCTTCAAATTGTCCAAAATTGATCACTCTTTAGATGCTTTTGTCCATTTTAACACTCATTGATTTTCCTTGTAATAGATGTTAGGCTATTCACTAAATTTAATGCTTTTTTCTTCTCCTTCTAGCATTTATATTGATATTATAACATTTACTTTATAATGTTATTATGTTGAGAGTAAATTTTGTGTAAAAAAAATATCACAGTAAATGATGTTCCCTCTAATATTAAATTGTAAGAAAATTTAATGTTACTGACAGATTATTAGCTCATTCAACTTTGTATCAAAATAGTAAATTCATTGAAATCTTGCTTTTGTTTCTTTACATTTATGCCTTTCAATTGTTTGTACACAATGTTTCATATAGTTTCATTTACAATCTGGAATATTGTTAATGGTAAAATCTTCCGCATCTTCTTTACCTGTTCATTATCAAATTATCATTATTTTATTATGCCAATCAATGAGTTGTTACTTGTTTCACTTTTGTGTTTCCTTGTGAATCCATGGATAAGCTGGTGTTGAACATTTTCCGCACTAAATCAATTGATTAAAAGATAATGATGAATCTGAAAAGGTTTACATTAATCATTTAAGAAATGAATCTTTAAGGTTAATATTGATTTTTTGCTCTCCTTTGGATAACACCAACCTTTATCCTGATTAGGTTGGAATAGGTAACCAAAGATCATCTTTATCCTCTTATTTCTGTCATTATTTCGGTCAATCATTACAACAAATCTTGATTTACATTGAATAGTATTTGGGTTGAGATTGTCTGGTTTTGAATAACCAGAGAAAACCAGAGATATTTTATGGTTTCACCAGTTGCAACCAGAAAGACCAGGAAATTAACAAATCGTCATTCAAGATGATTAATGTTTGCTTTCATTAATTGAAAATAAATTCTGTTTACATTGACTAACGTTAACGAGGGGTTTATTGTCATTGGTTTCAATGCGAAGAAAATTTTTCCTAATTTTCTCAATTTTATGAAATAATTTTTTCTCATTTACTGGTTTCTGTGTTTCCTAGTTTACATTTCATTGTTCCTATTGCACCAATATTGAAAGCAAACACTTAATCATAATGATTACCATTTCAATTGAACAAAATACAGCTGAGTTAAAGGAATTGGTTGTTGATCAAGTTTGACTGCAACAAACACTCTATTGATGTTTCGTTTATGTATCAATCAATTATTGTTATTATCTTCATGTCAATAATAGACAATGAACTTCAAACAGCAATAATTCAAATGGAAAGATTGATGTTACTTTAAAAGTTAATGAGCAACTTGAAACTATTGTATTAAGCTTTCTCATTATCACCATCCTTCTCGTCCCATTCCGTTGATTAGCATGTTTCAAGTGCTTCTAATTCTTGGTGTTTCCTTGTTTCCATTAGCATTTCATCTTTATCGTCTCCATTGTCGTCTTTATTGTCATCTTTTCTTTGTAGTCCTTCATTTTTTTATCCACATCACTTGTCTTTGATAATGTAAACCATTGATAGCATGAACCAAAAATTACATGGGAAGGAAAAATTTACCGAAATGGGTTTAACATTGAGTCTTTCAAAATTCAGAGGATGGATGAAATTGTTTAGGTTACCATGTTTAATTGAACATAAATTTGATTCCTGGTCAAAGTTGAAGTGAATCTGTAATAGAAAGAAATGAGAAATAATCAGATTAAATTTTTACTCTCACAGTAATTGCAATAATACGAGAAACAAATCAAGTACAAGTTTATCAAAAGGTAATAGTTTACTGGATCAATGAACAGTTAATATTTAACTGGATTAAAGTTGCATCTTTATTTGATTGCTGAGGAAGCTGATGATACTCACCTTAATTTATCTCATCATCATTTCAATCATTATCATTGTTGGCTTTTAAATCTGTATATTTATACCAATCTGAATTGTTGCTTGCAATTAATTGGGAAAACGTTTCTCTGGTTAAACCATTAAACCCTTTTCTTGTAGGTTAAAAAGCTTTTTTTGCTGGATATTTTTCCAGCTCTACTTTAAGCCAGCAACATTCAATTAAATGTTTCAATGTTAATAATTCAAAGTAATAACAGTTACTTTATTATTCACAGTGAAACATAGTTAACTTAATTTCAAGCAATAAGTATAATCGGTGTAAAATAGCTTTTATTTTTTCTTCTAAAAATTGTTTCCATCTTTTTCTGGTTTACGAGACACTCGTTGACAAATAATGTAAAATTATTAAACCTGGTAATTGTCTATAACTTTTGCTCTAATGATTAAATGAATAATTTCCAAATGTTTCAATCATCAACATGAAATATTTGACCTATTCAAACTCATGTTGTAAATGTTATCTTCTGGGTTTTCAAATGTTTGAAATTCCCTTCACGTTTAAATCATTTTAACAGTTAACAAATTGTAAGTTCAGTTTTTTGCCTGTTTTTTTTCTTCGCGTTGATTACATACGGAAATATATGTACATATATTTATCATGGATTTTGATCTGAATGATGGTGAAAATTCTTGTTCAGGCAAACAAAAATTCACTTGAAAATTCATCAATCTATTTACTGAAAAATACATTCAACTTACCAAGCTTTTTACTTTTACTATGTTTGTCATCAATTTTTCATTTAAAATAGCATATGGAAAGGCTACAAAGAAATAGTTTTCAGCCTCAAAATAACATGGTTTTCAATGGGATAATTTTCAAGAAAAGGAAAAATTCATTTATAACTCAACATGACACCAATAAATTTAATAAGCATCCTAATAGGAGATTGACAGCATTTTCAAAACAATGCTTTCTATAGCCAAACGATGTAACGGTATCATTAACCTTAAGCTTTTATTGATTTAGCTTGTAAAGCTATTCAACAACTAGGGATACAATCTATTAAACAATTAACTACAATTTACAATTAGTATTGAGTAAATAACTTACCTAAATTGATTGATCTTGTTACTAAGCAAGAGTATCTTTTGATTGACCACCAACAAATGATTAACAAATAGAGCAACAGACTATAAAAATGAACTGTAGAGGTTTCAATTAAGGATGGAAGTAAGAATTAATGATTAAACTAGATAACTGTTGAAAATGGAAGTAGTTATTAATCAAAATCGCCTAATAATAAATAAAAATGGTGTAACCGATTTTCACTTAACCGGGAAATAACACTTGGACATCTCATTTACATTCAATAGATGGCGACATAAATTAAAGCGGTTTTTGCAAAAAAATTGGTTTAGTCTTTTTTTGCTAATTTTTGTATAATTTTGTTTTACAATGAAAAATTAAAGGTTATTTTTATTTACAAATATGATTTTTTGTGTTTATTTGTTTTATTAGTTACTTCTTTGTTTATTATCTGATATCCTTTCATCTGATTTTATTTTGATAACCTGATGTTTACGGTTGACCTGCATGCAATTGGCCGAGGAGAAGAAAGAAAAAGATTGACAATGAATCGATGAATAAAAATGGTTCAATGATGGGTATAAGGAGTAGATGATGCTAAAGATGATGACTTGGATGACCAAACAAACATATAATATACAAATTGTGAATCAAGAGACAAATAACTAAGCCAAACCAAGCCTCAATTGAGAGATTATTGTTCTTTTTTTGGTCCCTTGTCTTATTTATATGTGCTATACACACAACATACGCACAGTCTGAATGATTTATCTTATTGTTTTTCCCCATTTACTTTCATCTTTATCCATATTTATATTTATATTTTTCTTAGAGGAACACATCATTTCCAACTTTCCATGCTTGATCCAGAACCAGAAGCATATTTGATTAAAGGATTGATTGGTTTATTGTGAAAAAAGATGAGATCTTAAAACATGTTTAATAATGTGACAAGACAAGAAGAGATTAATAGAAGAACCTAAAAGGTGAATAAGAAATCAGAAGAAGACAATTTTCTATCATCAGACTCATCTCAAAATGATATCTTTATATATATAAAAGATGAGATGAAGATGAGAATAAGTCTAAAAAAAGTGAAATATAAATGACAATTATTATTACGGATTATCAAAACTCAAGGTAAATATTATTTCTTCAATTACAATGCTTTTCCCTCTTGTCTTTTCATCTTCTTTTTAGGCGGACAATGATTTGGTGATGAGAGCAACTCAAGCGACCAAATTTTAATCCTGTCATCCACTTTCAATGTCCTTTCTTATCATCATCATTACAATCTTGAAACTATCTTAGCTCATCCTGATTCATGACAAAGTCAGGCCAGCCAACAGCAAAAAAAAAGGTAAACAAAAATCAATTTTACTTCTGTTAACCTTATTTTTTAGTTTTTTCATTCTTTTTTTCTGTTCCTTTTTTCAGTTTTGTTTCGTTTCATTGAAGATACCTCTGACTCCATCTGTATTTTCATTTAAATTAACTTAATTTCAATCCCTTTCATCATTTACGCATTCACTTATCATTATGCACAATCGGATGGTGAAGTGATTGTCATTTCTTAAGCCTTTTTCACCCTTACCATCACCCTTGTTCAACATTTGAAACTGTGTTTACATGTTTTATCCTTGACTCTTTTTTTGTTGGTTGGACAAAAAAGAGAGTAAAACCAGAATCCATAACAACTTTTCCTTTGCCTTTTCCATTCTTATTCTCATAATCACATAACATCCCGTTCAGTCAACCTTTTCTAGTCTTTTCACTATCGCCTGAGTTTGCCTTTTCTTCCTCCCAATTATCGATCTCACCATGTTCATCCTCATGCGCATCCTTCGTAACAATAATCAACAACATCCCAGCAACTCATTTCTTTCCATCTTCTTATGCAGCTCTTCATCCTCCTTCGATCATCACTGCTATCATCCTTTTCCCATCTTTTTTTGTGCATCTTTTTCTTTCTCTTTCTCCATAACCACTTCCTCATCACTAGGGGTACCTTTCATCATCATTATTACATTTTGAAATTGTAAATTACCATCATCATTATCACTTCAACTTGGTTACAAATTTGCAAAATTGAACAATTGATTATCTAGTATCAAAAAATTAATGCTGAGTGTTCAAAATAATCAGCCATCAATAAGAGTAAAATTATCAGAAAATCAGTCAACTATCCAAAATCGTCCCTTGATGAACATCTTTAAATGAGGAAAAACGCTTGAATTGCAAAGTTCATTTAACATTAATTTCAAAACAAGATACATAGTGCACAGTTATTCATGTACATTAAACGGGTAAATACATTCATCATTATACACAATTAAGATAATAAATTAAACTCAATCCAATGCAAATCGTAATCATTTTCTTACTCTGTTGCACAAAATAGTGACAATTTTGGGAAGTTGATTGTATTTCATTTCAACATTACAACTCTGCTCAATGATTGAAACTCATCTTATCAAAACCAGTTGTATGGAATTTCATTTTAACTTTTACAAAAATCAAATCACGTAAATATAATAATTCACCAAATTGATAGAAAATAGGAAATTTTGCAAACAATCGACTAAAATTAACCAAATTAGGGATTAGTTTTGGTAAATTTTGTTTTATTAAGAAAAGTGAATTTCATCCGCTTTTCTATAATTAAATATAATCATATACAACGTGAGTTTATGACAAATAATGAGAAATTCAAATTCTTTACAAACATCTCAAATTTGAGAAATTAATACTCTGATTCTTGATTATTTTACACGGTTATTGCTTACAAACTTTTTACAATTGATTTTTCGATGGTTAGTATAAATAGAGTAATTTATGTTTACAAAGTTAAAAACAGGTGAGTTGATTAAGTATATTGAATAATTGTTACTTTGAAAAAAAGAGATTCTAAAATGAATTGTATAAAAGTTAAGGAGTTAATGGAAGGCCAGCAATGTAAGCCGAGAAAGCATCATTACTATCTAGACCGCTGTAAGAGTTGGCCATTGAGCTGAAAACAACGGGTTCAGGGTTAGAATCGTGAGAAAATTCATTGAATTCGCTGGGTCCTGAAGCGATTCGACTAATGTATTCAAGTGATCCTTCTGGATGTGAGTTCATAAAACTTGAAGAGTCTTTCTTTTGGAAGGGAAGAGGATAATTGTATCCATCAGAACCGTCATCATCTGAGGATGATTCAAAGAAAGATCCACCAATTTCAGGGAATTCAGATGATCCTTGTTTACGGTGACTTTCGTCAAATCTTGGGCTATACATGTCATTATGATATTCACGACCAGAAGCGGGAGGTGCAGCTGAGGCTTGAGATTCATGACCATGAGAGTAAAATGGACCTCCAGGACCACCATTGGGATTAGCTTCTTCGTTATATTCTTGGTTTTGTTCGTTATGTTTTGGTGCATATCTAGCAAATATGTCAGATAATCTTGAGTTTTCAGAATCTTGACGTTGATCTTGCAGTGGACGAAGTCCGAATGGTTGAGGATTTCTTATTATGTAGGGAACTCGTGAAACATAATTGCTTGTCTCAGCAGCAGCGTAAGGTGAGAACCGTTGATCATAATAGATTTTAACATTAGCGTCAGCAGACTTTACGATTGTAACGTAAATGTTGTTCATTTCATATTTGATGTGAGAAAGAGAAGAACGCAAAATAAATTAATTTAAAACGAACTTGATTTGTAAAAATAATCTGATGCCATTCAACTAAAAGACGTTATAGTGAATCTTATGAGAATTTTATCCACGATTGAACTGTAAATATTCATTAATCTGGGCATAGTTTTCAAGAAAACTAATTGTAACTCCAAACTCTGCATTCTGAATGATGATCTCCAATGACTTTCACTTAGAAATCAGATCTTTCGTTCACATTCTAGAGTAATAGACTTTACTGAATAGATAGTTTTTGGCTCAGATTTTTTATGTATTGCGGATTTGTATACTAACCTTTGAATCTTGTGGGGAAGCATCATAGCCTTGTTGATCTTCTTGTGGTCCTGGATGATGATTATTGGTTAAAGTGTAAGAAAATCCATTAGCCCGATGATCAAAATCGAGGCGAGTTTTTCCATCCACACCAAACTTTTGAGAATAGGATGGAGCCAAGGTTCCTAAGCCAATGGAAAACCTGGGTTCATCATTGTAATCAGAAGAAGGTTTTCTGGGTGGTGGAGCCGATGATTTACCCCGATATTCTGGATGAGATTGTGATTGGTGTCTGGATTGTTGATGATGTTGATTATGAGAATGGTGTGGATAAGAAGAGCGCTGAGAATGGTGAGGTGAATTTTCACTGGCCATTGCAATGAGCTCTAAATTGGCTGGAGCAGCATAGAAATTGGCAAATCTTTCTTTTTCACCAACAGTTAATTCACTCAGGTTAACTATGATTAGTCCAAAAATTAGGTGAACACTTATTCCACGGGTAAACATTTTTCGTCTGATTTTCTTTCAATTTAGTATTCAGTAAATATATCCAATCACTTTTCAACGTATCGGTTCGTGCCTGAAACAAATGATAAATAAGAAGAACTTGAAGTCAATATTTTAACAGTAAATTGTAAATTTAGAGTCACTTGAAGTGAAAGTTAACTGAGTATCAACTGTTGATTAAAAGAAAGATCACTAATTATTTATAAACGATCAACTTACCATAACTTAACTACTGTTGAGGTAATGGGAGGAGTAGACCAATACAGGCGGGTAAATATTGTCCATTGTTCATGGATGGTACCATTTGATGGATTAAGAAGTAACCATTTAACCATTTTACAATTTAGATTCTATCGCAAATTATTGATTGAAAATAAGGCGAGAACGATCTCTTAAACCGACACTAAACATAGGACAAGAAGGAGGAGAAAGAGATATGAAAGAGGATTAGATAAAGTAAGGAAAGGTAAACCTGTAAGTGCAACTAAAAGACAGCAGCGAAAAATAACAGTTCTTGGTGACAAAAAATGATATTTAGTTAATTGTAACTTACCAATTGCACTTCCTTGTGATTCCTTAAGATAATATCAATAGTTTATCAATGAGAAAAAAAGAGATGAAAAACAATGAAGGTTGCGTTTAATTGAATCAAGAAGCAGGTGAATAGATTCATGTCCTGCTGTTGGGTGAAGAAGCGGTTTTTATGAAAATTGATTCAAATGTGGCGGATTTTTTTCTCGCTGTCATACTTTACATTCACCATCTTATTGAACCTATTGACTTGACTTTTTAGTTGTTTATTTGCTAATTGTACCAAAAAAGTATGTTTAAATGTTGATTGTAGAGATCGGGAAAAAACATGAACCTCTTCACCATGTTGATGCCAAATTATAACAAAAGGTATCTACAAATTGCCAGGAAGTTTAACTTTTTGTACATTTTCTGCCATTTTTCAACTATTTTTTTCTTTGGCCATTTGATTGACATTAAGAAGGCCTAAAAAATGAACAATTTTATCCAGAAAATTAGTTTTAAATATTCAATTCAATCAATATTCAATTTATTCATAGAGCTTTGCCTTAAAAAATTACAGCCAATTGAAAATCGATCCAAATTGGACTCTTTCAAACCATTAGATTCAATTAAATTTTCATTGCTGGAGTTAAGCCCTTATTTGATCCATAATGTAGTAATTAACATTTGTTTAACATTTACTTCGATTCAAATTGAATAGATGTTTAGCAGAATCTTATTGATCGAAAAAAAATATTCCGAAATTGATTGGTTTTAAAGCTAATTAGGATTGGTTTGTTTTAAAACTGTTTGACAAGCTTTTAAATTTAAGTATCAAGCTGACAAAAAACTTACTTTTTTAGTTAAAATCATTAATATCATCTTCACTTCCTGAATTAGTTTCAATCTTCAATTTAAGCTAAAGGCAAGCTCAATGATTAAAGTTGACAATTTACCACAAATCTGAATACTTTTTATCATTCGTGAAAATATCTGATTTTAGTTGAATACTTGAGATAGTGAAGGAATAATTTTTTGATCATGATTACTGATCAACTGTAATCGGTGGTTGGTTAAAAACCACTTCAATGAATAATTCAATCATTCAATAAAATCTAAAGTTTTTTTTTACCTCTAAGTTAATGGTTTTACTGATCAATAGCATTAAGAAACAATGAACAGAATATCAAGAATTTTAATGACAAAATGTGCACAAATTGTTGTTCTTTGATCTTTTTTTCATCGATTCTCAATCGTTTATATAATTTAATTTGATTAGTATCAAATGTCACAAATGATTAGGTTAAATTAATGAATGAGACAAAAAAAGGTGTTGAAAAAATTTGCATTCAATGAGACAATCATTGACAATAGGCTTGATAACTGGAAGATTTTTTACTTCAACAAAATAATATTGTAATAATGAAACAAAAAGCTCACCTATTGAAAAATAATGTAAATGTTGTCACAGTTGATTAGGATCTTTACAATCACCATTGAAGTGTCACATTCAGATAATTATATTATTAAATAATAAGTAAACTAAACGATAAATAAAGCATAATTTTTTATTGAAATACAATCAACCGACGAGTAGAGTCTTAGCAATCAACTGAAATGTATCTGTTTACAACGTAGAGAGCGCGACTTTTGAAGATGATAAAAATTTACATTGCATTGAAGCTTATTTATTATCTTATTTGTTAGCATAAAAAAATTCAATAGAAAGCCATAAATGATTACAATAAGGATAATTAAGTATCTAAATCTAATTCAATCATTTTGTGTAGTTAGTTAATAATTTTCGAATTGACCGCATTTCTTGATTACCGCTCTTTTTCATCTGTTAAGTTATAACAGTCATTTGCCTTCTGATCTCATTCAACATGGTTGTATTTTACTATACTTTAGTTATCCAGACAACAAATGGCGTTTTATTGATCATTTTTAATTAAATTGCGAGACACATTATCAGCTTTTCTATTGAATTACCATTTCTTCTAGTCCTAATTCCTCCTTATATCCTAATCCTTTAAATCCTTCCATTTTCGCCTCTTTTTTTGTCTCATTACAGTCACCTTTTCCATCGTTTTCATTCGTTGATTTTTCATCTGATCCATTCATCATTTTGGTAAGTAGTAATTAATTCAATCATCTAAGGCTAATAAAACTTTATATTCAACAAATTTATTTTCTCTTTTCTTCTTTTTTTACAGAACAAACAATAAATTTTGATGGAACATGCAAATAAAGGATTGTTTCCATAAGGTAAAGATCATCATCATCAGGAAGGCAAACCTTACTTGTTATTGCAACTGTTCAACTTGATTACCATCGTCCATTGTAAATTTACTTCATCATCATCTTCATCGTCACCAGCAGCATTATCATCATCATGGTTTTCATCTTCATCAATATCATCTTTATCCTGAATGAACTTCCTTATACATAATATATATATATAATACATTATACGAGATGGATACCTTTAGACACATTGACAGTACTTTGTTTACTCTGGGATGATTAGCTGTCAATAATATCTCTTCCTGATCACCAGTAAACACTTTTTTCTTCATCATATTCATAGATCAACGTAAACAATCAAGTAACCTGATGCTTTCACAGTTATCATCAATATCAATTGTAAAAAATAATATTAATTATTGTAATAACTAAATAAGGATCACATTATCGGCTCAGTTTCTGTCTTTCCTTTTCTTGTCTTGGGTCAAGAAACCAATAAAATGGACAGGAAAGTTGCACCATTATCATCATCATCATACACCGCCATAACTACACAACATTGTCATCTTTTCAACCTCATTGGAATGATCAAAAGACTTACATAACCATGATCACAACACAAACCAAATCAACTCCAGCTCATTTTCATTGTTTGCCAAATCTTCTAATTTTGAGAAAACAAAATAACAATTACATCAACAGAACGGAACAAAAAATGAACACAATTTTTTGATTCAATGTAGACTCACTTTTCTGTTCACCATAATAGATTATTATACATAAAAACAAATAATGAACCAGATTCTTGAGAAAAAAGAAACAGATAAAGTCTGATTGTTTACATAAATCATTTTGTCTTCTTATTACTGATGGCAATTACTAGCAGCAAACCAAATGTTTATGTTGAACCAAGAAAAGTTGGCTCAAATTGCTCATTAAGACTTCAGTTTCACATTAATTGGATTGTTGAGTTGCTTCCTAGAGCTTTTATCAGAGACAAACTTTATGTTTTCTTAGCCGATAACATCAATACAATGTTTGTTTACAGCAATTCATTAATAATTGATCTATTAACTAATATTCGATGGTATTTTGGGTTAAGAAATGCTATTCAAATCAAAATATTAGTTTTAATCACTAATTAATAGCAATTATATTGACATGCTACTGGTCCATCAAGGTGAATTCAATTCAACCAATCTTCCATAATAATCACAAAAATAACAGTTGATTGAATTGATTAACAATTGATGTAAAAAGCTTTAATTTAAGCTTCCATCAATTGCAAACTTAGTTGTATTGTAACGTTCATATTGATGATAGCCATGAAGAGGATAAGTAATGATTTGATAACATTGACAACTATTGTTATTGATTTTGTTTTATATTTGGCTTCTTTAACCAGATTTGTTATAAGGCTTTATCCAATTTCATCCTTAATCAAAAATTAGACTTTATTTAACAAGTTTTTTCACCTTTCACTCTACGGTTAGTTTGAAAGATTGCCTTGTAATTTAATAGTTAGACCAAAGATCAACCAATTGTTTGCCCACAAAAAGACAATATTATTGTATCGACTATTGTTACAATGGATGGTAAAGATCATATAATAGCGATTTTCAGTTAATCTCTGTTGGTTGTAAAGCTTTCATCAATTAGACATCGGTTCAATGATAATCTGTTATAATCTTCCGTATAGAAAAGGTCAATGCAAATACAACCTGAACCTTGTGTAAACCCAATTATTAATAAATGTTCACCTCGATGGTATTAAAATCAAGTAGATTGAAATCATCGATCTACAGAAAAATCTTTGGTCGTTTCAAATGAAAATAAGCATGGGAGATTAAATCTGATTTGCTCTGAATCTGTTGACTAAAGTAACAGCTATGATCGAACGATGTTGTCTGCCATACATTGATTTGAATTAATATCTAGATTAATTTGATTGAATCAAACTAATTTAAACTAGAGTACTGTTTATAACGTTGAAGTCTGAGCGCGCATGTGACTTAAGTTTATAGATTTCATTCAGATCTAAAAATTGTAATAATTAACCTCATTTTAGCAAGAATCGGAACTATTATTCCCTGAATTTCCTCTCATTTCACCAACAAATTAGATACTTTTTCTCCCCACTTGGTCCTCCGCCTTCAAGACCTTGTATAACCTCAACGGCAACTCAACCACTATCAAGCGTATCAACTCAACCGACAGTCAGCCTTAGTTCACCGTAAAACAAAATGTTGTGCCCAGTGATCAATTTTAAATTCAATCATTTCACCTTCAACTTCATTCCCAGATCATCGGTAATTTGATTCAAATAAAGGATCCCTAATAAAGTCTCGGAATGCAAATAAATTAAATTTTTCAGAAGATCTGAACCCTCGTTATGTCTTGAACCTACTTCAAGCTTTACTTGGATCAGTTGATGTTGAGTCTGGAAGGATGGACATTAAAGGAGGACGGAGGACCAAGTGAAGAGAAAGAAATTCTGATCAGGCTCCTGATGGATTCAACTACCAATCAAAAAGGTCAATTTATATGCATAGTGACATGGCACTGGAATAGAGATTGCATCGTATCCAAGAGAAATATTGAAAAGGGAAATTAGAAAAGGTTAAATGAGGAATAGAGGGAATTCAGTTTTGAATCAACTTACCGTCAAACTATAAAGATGGCATAATTTGTAGGCCAGTGATTGATGATGGATCAGTTTCCATTGAGTGGTATCCTTAATTAGTCTGAGCGAAGCGAAAACTAAATGTTCACTCATATGCTCTCAAGAAAATTCTTTGGCCCTCGAAAACAGCGAAACGGCTTTACCAAATCTGATCAAATTTCGTAGATGGATGGGTCACTAGAATTTTTATTCATAATCGCTATCTTGAAGTCAAACATCGTCAAAGTACTTTTACTGCAAGAATAATCTGATTTATGACTATTTTTCGATTTCGAATGTTTGCGTTGAAATAACTTACCGAGGAGTACCAGATATTATCAGTAACTGGGAAAGGGCTATGAAAACAATACATGCAATGAACTATGCAATGTTCATGATTATATGATTCCAAGTTACATTCGGAAATGCAATATTTGGAAAATTTTTGATTTTGCAAAGTCTTAAAGTAAAGTACCACAGTCAGTTAATGTATTATAATAAAAGAAAATATTTTTTCACTCGACTTATTTCACCTGAGCGAATGGCGTCAAATAAACAGTGTCCCTTGTATTCATTTATGATTCTTATTTGAAGTTCTTTATTTGGTGCTATATCAATGGCCGTTTTATCATGACAGTTGTTAAGGTAAGGATCAGCTCCATGGGCAAGTAGAAGAGAGCAAACTTCAACCCGCATTTTGGAGGCTGCTTCATGTAATGGAGTAAACTGCCATAAATCAGTGGCATTCACATTGGCTCCATGTTTAATCAGTAGCTCAGCAACCTCAAAATGCCCATATGAACAAGCATTATGAAGTGGCACTAAACCACCTTTATCCTTGGCATGGACATCTGCACCATACTGTAAAAGTATGTTCACTATTCTCATTCGATTGTAACCAGCAGCAAGGTGTAACGGTGTTGACCGTCTACCATCACTAGCATGACAATTCACATTTAAGGGTGTTAATAATGCCATTAATTTATCTTCATTTCCATTTCGTGCTGCTTCAGGCAAAGTTTGCTCCTAAAAAGACACAATAAACACAATTGTAACATTTATGCACAAATTGACACAAACACTGCAAGAAAAAAGCACAAAAACGGCTAAAAGTAACGTAAAGTGAATTTCCTCCAAATTTAGACTCTGTTAGTTTGAAGAGACATAAAAACTGAATTCATTTTTGCAATTTAAAGATTTCTCTGATGAACACTTTTCGAGAAAATCGTGTTCGAAGTTGAAATTTGCAAAGCTTTTTGCACAGTTATGGAAGCAGATTTGAACATGAAACTCATTTCTCTAATGTTACTTTTAATAATCAACCAGAAAATGCACTTATTTTGAGAAAACAAAACTCTACTTTTGTACAAAACGAATAAGTTCGATTTTCAATTAAACCGACCATTTTCTGTGACCATAAAAGTTAGAGAGTTGAAACTCATTATGTGTCCATAACAATTTCTGTTACACATTATGAAACGAATATTTTTTTCAAGTTGTCGCTAGTTCTCTTGATTTTTGTCATTTGGCCTTAGAACTTTGAAGCTCCATATTTCGAGAATGGCATCACCTACAGTCATCATGTTTTCACTAATCATTAGATACTGGTGAAGCTTACAATATGATATGACTTAATATAAAATAAAATTCGATTGTAATTCATTTAATCATGAATATCAAACTAGCACATAAGTTTTGTGTTTGAGTAACAACTTACCTTTATGAATAGAGCTCAAATCTGGCAATATGAAAAATACAATGCTATAACTCTTTTTGCATGATCTTGAATGATTTAATATTCCAATATATTATATTCCATAATGAAATCTAATAGTTGGAGAAAGAATGATGATTGTAGGTGATACTGATACCGAAATACTGAGGGTCAAAGTTTTTAGGTCAATGGCCAAAATTAAGAAAACTGTCCAAAAATTGAAAAAAGTGTTCCGTTCTTGATGTGCACCAGCAGTTTTTATGTACAATTAAAAAGTTTCAGCTCTCTAACCCATACGGTCACAGAATGCGGTCAGTTTGATTTAAAATCGAACTTGATCTATTTTACAAAAGCCGAAAATGAAATTGCTCTAAATAAGCACATTTTATGGTTCGTTACTAAAGGAATCATCAGGGGCATGAGTTTGGTGGAAAAATCTCTTTCCATTGTTCAACAAGAGGCGATCGAAATGTCAACTTTAACCTCGATTTTCTCGAAAACTATGGATCGGATAAATCATTGAATAGTAGCAATTGACTCAATTTTTATGTCACTACAAACTGCAGTTAGTCTCAAATCTTTAACCAAATATTCGAGTCTTCAGCAGCATTCTTTGAATTGCATTTGCAAGTTTAACCAGAAAATAGTTTGTTTAACAAGAAATGGGTTGAGATGGGTTTAGTTTGTTGAATGCGTTGTTTCTCGTACACTTACACCCCGGATATCATGGCCACAACGCGTTATTGGAAAGTTATTGAATTAAATTCACTTATTAATAAGTAGGAAAGTTAAGTGAGGAAAACATGATGACTGTAGGTGATGCCATTCTCGAAATATGGAGCTTCAAAGTTCTAAGGCCAAATGACAAAAATCAAGAGAACTAGCGACAACTTGAAAAAAATATTCGTTTCATAATGTGTAACGGCAATTGTTATGGACACATAATGAGTTTCAACTCTCTAACTTTTATGGTCACAGAAAATGGTCGGTTTAATTGAAAATCGAACTTATTCGTTTTGTACAAAAGTAGAGTTTTGTTTTCTCAAAATAAGTGCATTTTCTGGTTGATTATTAAAAGTAACATTAGAGAAATGAGTTTCATGTTCAAATCTGCTTCCATAACTGTGCAAAAAGCTTTGCAAATTTCAACTTCGAACACGATTTTCTCGAAAAGTGTTCATCAGAGAAATCTTTAAATTGCAAAAATGAATTCAGTTTTTATGTCTCTTCAAACTAACAGAGTCTAAATTTGGAGGAAACTCACTTTACGTTACTTTTAGCCGTTTTTGTGCTTTTTTCTTGCAGTGTTTGTGTCAATTTGTGCATAAATGTTACAATTGTGTTTATTGTGTCTTTTTAGGAGCAATCTTCTTTAGCACTCATAATATTATGATCTGCACGGGATTGAAGTAAAACTATGCAAACATCAACTTTACCCTTGATGGCTGCTTTATGTAGATGTGTAAATTTCCAATTATCACGAGCATTAGGGTCATAATTAAGTAACAGACAACCTCGGCATGAATAAAGGAACAAAAATTTTGTATGGAAACTAAACTAATGATTGGAATCGGATTTGATTGATTTTGCAAAGGTTAAAACTAAAACACAGCGCCAATTGATAGGCTTAAACTTCGTGCTGTGTCACTCCACATAGTTAAATATTGCTCATAGAAAACATCTGTGAAGCTGTAAGTTCGTACAGTTGCTTTAGTCAAACCACTTTTTTGTAATTTTTTAGTCAATTTATCGGCGATTTGACGTGAAATGCGAAGAGATTCGTAAAAATCTTTAGATGTTTTAAGGGACTTTCGATAGGCCATCAAAAAGGTTGGACCAGCCTTGAGATTACCCTTGTTATCTTTAACTAACTTGACTGAACCAGAAAACAAAGCTTTACCACCAGAAAGACACTCTTCACCGGGATTTTGGTTAAGAAAGAAAGGCAAATATTGGTCAAACTCTTTGCCCATTGGACGTATTCTCATATCATCGAGGCAGGTTTCACATGTTATTGCATGTTCATTTCCGCTAGATAACTTTCGGATGTTTTGGTTGAAAATAGTTCAATATTTTGAGGGCTGAATCTTTATCACAAGTGGATTCACCGCAAAGATGATTTCAGGATCAGAATAGTTGTATCCATCTGTGATCATGAAGGAATCATCTGGCAATGCATCGATAACGAAGACACTCGGCATTGATAAACTACACTATTACAATACTTCATATCTCATATCTAGATGGAGATATTTTGGAGGTAAAATTAGCAAAGAAAGGGTTATATCGATACTTTGCTGTTGTGAGTACGAAAAAAAGTTATCATCTTCGATTGTTGGTCCAAGTAAACGTCCTGTTTGGCAGGAAAATCGTGATTTAAGGAATTATAATTATAATTATGTCTTTACTTCGTCTTGGATAACTAGAGTTCAATGAATGGATAGAAATTTTTTTGATGAAATTGAGTTAAATCATCAAAATGAAGGGTCTCTGAGAAATACTTGGAATGAATTCAAATTGAAAATGACAGCTTTTTCACAAGAATATTAAGATATTAAGTTGGAAAATGAAAGAATGCACTTTTTTTGTTCACTTTAAATTCAAAATTAATTTAAGGAATATAAGGAAACGAACGTAAAAAATAAGGTCAAACGCTGTGCGATCTCAAAAGGAGTAATTTTACTCTATGGTAACAAAATAGTGCATAAATCAATGCTGATTTTCACCAGTTAATTAATAATTTTTGAATTGACCGCATTTTTGCATTACCGCTCTTTTTCAACTGTTGAGTTATAACAGTCACTGCCTTCTGGTCTTATTCAATATGGCTGTATTTTACTTATAATAATTTATTTATCAAAAGTTCCAAACACATCCTTACTTAATCCCAAAAACCAAGTTATTGAATTTATTGTGAACATTTTAGCCAAATTTTTTTTTCATGGGAAGATCAAATAAAACATTATCCAACAACCTAGAAGGAAGATTTAATCCAAAAAATCAAAAGTCAAACTTCCAAGCTGATTGAGTCCTTTTCATTGTTTCTTAGTTGCGTTAAAACTGTTCCTATCGATGCAATTGGAGGATTAATTATTATCAAAATGTCAAACAAGAAAATGAGTAAATTCATCTCTAATCTCATGTTAACTTGAATTATGATTAATGGTGACTTTTTTCCAATCAAATATTATAAAAGTTATGTCAAGTTGAAGCTAATCGAAGCCACAAGGAAAGATACATTTACCATCACAATTTATCCGACATTTTTAATTTCTCAAAATTCTAAAGGTCTCACAATTCTTTGTTGTATTTAATCACAATCTTTGTTTAAAATATTCAGAATCATTTTATCTCAATGAAAACACAATTTTATTTGGAATCTGCTGATTATCCAGAGTTCACGGTAAAACTTTGATTCTTAGGTTATAATCAGCTAATTACAAGCAATTTCTTGAATGAATACAATAATTGACCTATTAGCCGATTGTTAAGGTCGGAGTTCTTGTTATTTACAACTCTGGTTATCTTTTAATCGTTTTTTCGTTAACAGTTGTGATAAAAAAACTGTAACTGTTTAATTTGAAGCTACAGTAAGAGATGGCAGCGCTGAAAAGCCACTCCCAGAGGCTCTCACCTAAGTGAGTTGGATGTGGGATGATGAGTGAAGTACAAAGGTTTCAATGTTCAGTAAACTAACTGAAGTAATGAATAGATTGACAATTTTCATCAACTTGTTTACTATTCTGTTTTATCCATCAATTTGTGTTTGATTTTCTTAATTTCATCAAATATCACCAATTCAGAGATGAATTTAATCTGACGGGTTTATTTGTTACCTTTCTTTGTGTTTTTACTTTTTCAAGACGCTGTGACCATTTTTTTCTGTCAAATGTAGAGTAAGTTTCTTTTATATCCTCTCTTTCTCTTTCTTTCTCTGGCTTATCTTTCCTTTCTTTCTCATCTTGTTATATCATTTGAGGTATATAAATTATTATATTCTTTATTAAATCTTACCCATTATTCTTATTTTCTCTGCTTTGGATTTCATCCTTTGTTCAATTCTACAATTTCTCCTAAACCAGCTTAGCCGAAACATTCGATGCTGAAAAATACTCACATAATTAATTTGGAATCATCTTGGCTTCATCTGACAATGTTCCATGTCAATGCTTGTGTTTTACCAATTTAATGATCGCTACTGATACGACTTCATCTGACAGTGTTTCTATGTCAATACTTGTGTTTTACCTAATCAATGATCAATACTGATATGACTTCATCTGACAGTGTTTCTATGTCAATGCTTGTGCTTTACCAATTTAATGATCAATACTGATATTTTGTGTTTGTTTTAAATCCAATCAATGTTTATTATATTTATGAGTTTTCACCTCATCCATTGACACCAAATAAATATAATTTAAAAATGATAACAGTGGGACCAACGGTGTTGTCAATGCCTTCCTCCGCGGGTATAACTATTGATCCACACAAAGAACTGTTTCATGCTTGTCGCAATGGTGATTTAATAAAGGTTAAAAAATTGGTTAACAAATCAAATGTAAATATTCGAGATAATAACGGACGTAAATCAACTGCACTTCACTATGCTGCCGGATTTGGTCGCAAAGATATTGTTAATTATCTTCTCAATACCGGTGCCAATGTTCATGCGAAAGATGATGGCGGTTTAGTTCCCTTACACAATGCTTGTTCCTTTGGTCATGCCGAGGTTGTCCAAATGTTACTTAAACATGGCGCTGACCCTAATGCTCGTGATAATTGGAACTTTACACCTCTCCATGAAGCAGCCATCAAGGGTAAAGTTGATGTTTGTATAGTTTTACTTCAATCCCGTGCAGATCATAATATTATGAATGCTGATGGACGAACTCCTCTTGATTTAGCTGATAGAACAGCCCAATCTGTTTTAATGGGCCTTTATGGCAAAGAAGAGTTGCTTGAAGCAGCACGAAATGGAAATGAAGATAAATTAATGGCATTATTAACACCCTTAAATGTGAATTGTCATGCTAGTGATGGTAGACGGTCAACACCGTTACACCTTGCTGCTGGTTACAATCGAATGAGAATAGTGAACATACTTTTACAGTATGGTGCAGATGTCCATGCTAAGGATAAAGGTGGTTTAGTGCCACTTCATAATGCTTGTTCATATGGGCATTTTGAGGTTGCTGAGCTACTGATTAAACATGGAGCCAATGTGAATGCCACTGATTTATGGCAGTTTACTCCATTACATGAAGCAGCCTCCAAAATGCGGGTTGAAGTTTGCTCTCTTCTACTTGCCCATGGAGCTGATCCTTACCTTAACAACTGTCATGATAAAACGGCCATTGATATAGCACCAAATAAAGAACTTCAAATAAGAATCATAAATGAATACAAGGGACACTGTTTATTTGACGCCATTCGCTCAGGTGAAATAAGTCGAGTGAAAAAATATCTAACCAGTGAAACAATTAATTTTAAACATCCATTGACCGGTGATACTGCACTCCATTTAGCCGCTATTTCTCCTCATACTAAACGTAAACAAATATCAGAGGCTCTAATTGCCAAAGGAGTTTTATTAAACGAGAAAAACAAAGACCATTTCTCACCCTTACACATAGCAGCGGATAAATCTCATTACGATGTTATGGAAATTTTATTAAAAGCTGGAGCCAAGGTTAATAGTCTTGATGGATTGGGTCAAACTTGTCTCCATCGATGTGCTCGAGAAGGTAACCTTCAAGCTTGCCAGATTTTACTATCCTATGGTGCTGATACCTCGATAGTCTCACTACAGGGGTACACAGCAGATCAAGTCGCCAAGGAAAACATTCAAAAGTTATTGGCCAATCATAAAGCCACATCTACGGACGATGCTGAATTTAAACTTTTGGAGGCAGCGAAAGCTGGAGACTGTGATACTGTTAAAACGATTCTCAACTCATTTCCTCATCTTGTTAATGTCCGTGATTCCGATGGGCGACAGTCAACTCCCTTACACTTGGCCGCAGGTTATAATAGGGTAGACATTGTTGATCTGTTGCTTAAACGAGGTGCCGATGTTCATGCCAAGGATAAAGGCGGCCTGGTTCCACTTCACAATGCCTGTTCCTATGGTCATTATGAGGTGGCCGAATTATTGGTAAAGAAAAGTGCTAACATTGATGTTACCGATTTATGGAAATTTACTCCACTCCATGAAGCTGCAGCCAAAGGCAAATATGATATAGTCAGATTATTGCTCCGTCACGGAGCTGATCCATCGAAAAAAAATCGTGATGGTCATATGCCATCGGACCTAGTCAAAGATGGTGATCAAAATATAATTGACCTGCTCTCCGGTGATTACTCTTTACTGGATGCAGCTAAAAAGGGTAACCTTTCCCGTGTCATGAAACTGGTTACTCCAGAAAATATTAACTGTCGTGATTCCCAGGGACGTAATTCAACACCGCTTCACCTTGCAGCGGGTTACAATAACATTGAAGTAGCAGAATACCTTTTAGATAAAGGTGCTGATGTCAATGCACCCGACAAAGGTGGATTAATACCTTTACACAATGCAGCATCCTATGGGTATGTATCATTTCATATTTTCTAAACTCGTGCAAATCAATATCTTCTTATCTCTCACTTATTTAAATATTGAACTACTATCAATTTGCAATCAAATTAGCATTCTAAGTAATTACAATTCTGGATCTTTACACAATAATCAAAAGGTTTTTGGTCAACAAGAGCTAAACCAGTTGTACCATATGGTAATCAAAATATAATCAAATCATGTCTTTTGAATAGTTTCAATATAGCCTTATTTAATAGCTATGAATCGCATTCAACGTTGAATGTATTTTTGGTTGAAATATGAAACATTTTTGACCAGAAAACAAAGCTAGACCTCAACACCATCAACCCCATTTAACAGTTGCAAATCATCTTAAATCAGGAGAGCTTGAAATGAGTAGACTGAAAGAAATGAGTAAAATGAAGAGACTTATTTAGCTAAAGTCTAATGACATTTGGCCTTTAGTCTAGCTTTGAATCCTATTAATCGACTATTTGAGGTCATATTACAGCTAACATCTATTTTGTTTACCTGCATCAAGTATTATATGAAATCAGAAGAAACTGTCTGTCACAGGCAAAATATTAATGAAAGAACGAATGTGTTTAAAAATTGAATCGGTCAAGCCACTGAATTTATATAAATCTTATACATTTAGCTCTGAAATCTAGACTTATAGAGAGTCTACTCCAAATCAATATCTTTTCATCTTGCAATTTATTTACATATTGTAATAAATTTCAATTTACAATCAAATTTGCATTCCTTCATCTTTTGTGTTCACCTCTTATGGGTAACAAAATACGACTAACAGCGACTGTTTTTATTGTGTTGGTGATTTACGTAACTTGAGCCACATTTCATGCAACATGATGATATTTTTTTTCCTTCTCACTCTCTTGCCTTCCTTCCTCCCTTCCTCTTCGTCGCGTTTATTGTATATTTGGCTAAACCCTTTATGGAATTGTTTGTGAAAGTAATTTTCCAGTTTATTTTATGATTATATTACGACTTTATCGTAAGTAAAAGGATTATACAATTATAACTGAAGGTGTGTTTGTATGCTTTCATGTTTTGCAGCGTTTTCTTTCAAATTATGTTGGTGTTGACCGTTTGACGACTTGGTCGCTCGATTTTCGAGGTTAATAGTATCATAGATTAAAATGACAGTACAATTAACATAAAAAAAACTTCGAGTCGCACCGTTGATTCCATTTCTTATTCAATAATTCAAAACAATCACTTGGGTTGGTCACAAGTTGATTGAATTTTTGTTACTTTCAATTCAAATAAACAGTTTCTTATGTTTATTTGTCTATTTTAAAGCAATAAGAGACACAAAAAAAACAGTCAATGAAGGTCAATTTGTCATTATTATTCTAATTATCATTGTGATTATTGTTCTGACTTTATGATGATGGCTATTTCGACTATTAATACTTACAATTTCTGACAGTTAAATTGTTTGTAAATTTTTTTCTATTCCTATTAATTTGTTTAATTGCATGATTAAGTTGACTTTGATTTTGTTTTTTCACTCTGTACTGATTGATGATTATCTTGACATGCATCTTATTTTCATTGAATTGTCTGTTAGGTCAGAATGAACTTTCTGAAACTTTTTAGATGCTGGTTTGTCTCAACACTTTGGTCCAACTTTTGTTGATTTGTAACAGAAGCAGAAACAGCAACAGCTTTTTACTATTATTAAGCATTTAGCTGAAAAAAAAGCTGCTTCCTTTAATACAAGTAATAAGCAGTTGAAGGAAGCTCAAAGAGAAATGAAAGAATGAAATAAATGATGAATGAAAAGAGAGAGAGAAAAAGAAGGAGAATGAAGATGAAAGAGGAAGAAAAATGAGGATGAATTGATTAACACAATAGCAATGGGATTTAAAGGTTTTTACCCGGGTCTAGCTATTTATTTTTGGGTGAATATTTAAGGACTTGGACATTGTAAAACAGGCTTGGTAAAAGTAACCAGAAAAGAGAAAGAAAAAGATGGAAGAAAAGGAAATAAAGGAAACTTAAAGGGATAAAATGATCATTTTTAGATGATATTTCAAGTTAAGTTGAATGTATAAAAAAAAAGAAAAGTTATAAAAGAAGTTTTCAGATTAAAAGTTGTTCTCTAGATTTGTATCCTTTTCATTATTTTTTCAGAATAATCATGAAAAACAATTTTATCTGTAACTCAGTCTGGAGTAACTTTTGTTTAAGAAACGTGTAAAACGCATCTAAAGTACTTTTTGTTTTTTTAGTTCAATAATCAATTCTTTCAGCAAAATAAAAGACTAAATTTTTGCTCTCATTGTCACTTTTAATTGTTCATTGTCAAGTATTATACTTGGAAATTTATGATTGTTACTGATCAATACAACAATTTAGTTAAAACCTTGTCAATCCTCTTGTTGAGGCTCATCTTTTTCACACCAACTCTCATAGGCAACCTAATTAAAGTCAGTTGATTTTTTCAACCTGTCATCTTCAATTGGTTCAATTGTGACGAGTTTATTCAGTCTGTGTCTCCTTATATTCATAATCACGATGATTATCGGAAAAGGGTGATAATAATTGGAAATGCTTGTCAATAAAAAATTACATTTCTAATTAAAAAATAAATTAAATTTAACTATTGAACTGATTTCCGGAGGGACGCCAATTAACTCTATTCATTATCACAATTAATATCTATTTTTAATTGTTTAACTTTTATCGTTTCCCTTCATATTCACTATTACTCACCATTTGATTGCCATTTCTCTTCAATTGTTCAAAACCAATTTAATAGTGTTAATTGATTTTAATTTAATCAGATTGAATTGAATTTCATCTGTAAATCGTTGAGGGTGAAACATGAGCAAAATGTTTTCAATTTTGTTGCTCTTTCCATTATGTTTTACTTGATATGCTCAAGGCCTCAACCATTTACAAGACTCGAAACAAAAGTAGTAAAATGATGAACAATTTGAAAAGAAAAAAACTTTTCATTGCTTCTAATAATATTATTTAGCTATTATATTATCTTAATAAGGTTGAACAGTTTAACATGAAATCAACAAGCAACAAAAAAAATACGAAGAGGAAACAGTTAACTGATGTTGTTACAGCAACAGAAGCAAAATCAACAGAAACCAGCAGATTGCTCATTATTATTAAAACTGCACAATAACTAATCAAGTGTTTGTTAAGTATTACTTTGATCACCATTACATGAAGAATCAAGGTCAGAATGAAATGATTATTATAACAATTAACGGCATCAAACGAAATGAATGATTATAAAATACTCAAAGTGTGTTAAAGGTTAGTTGTCATCTTTACCCTTTTTTTTACAGCTTCAATAATCTCATTCAAAACTGAAACTATGATTATTGAAAAAGGTTTTTTGGTTGCTTGTTTCAAGTTTCATGGTTAATGCATAATTTTAATCAACAGTTTAATCAGATTATTTATTTACAGGCAATCTTTCAGTTGCCGATCAACATTTCAACTTGAATTGTTCATTCTTAATCCATGTTTATTGAAGCTGAAAATGTTTTCTTTTTCTCTTCAATTGTCATCCCTTTCATTGGCTAATTATAACTGTCCATGAACTTTGGTGACTTCTTAAATTGATAACAGTTAATTATTGAGAGATTAATTATCATGTTGAGTGTAGACAATACGTTTACATTCACAGATTAATCTTTTTCCAGTTGCTCTTGATGGGCAAATTGCTATTGCAAGTATTCATTTTATTTTTATCACTTATTACAAAACTAATCTTTGAATCATGATAAATGTTGATTCTGTAATTTTAATGCGCTCATAGATTCTGATCATGAGACTCGCAATTGTAAACATTTTAATCTACCGAGAAGATAAAAAAAAAAGTGTCTATCAACTGAATCAACCGTTTTAATGATTACCTGTCGGTGATAAAATTAACCGAGATGAAAGGTATAAGAGGATGATGGTAATGATGAAGAGGATGTGAGAGCAACTGTTTTAATCATCTGCCTCACCCTAAATACATTCAATATCAACAATAAACTCAGCTGATTAATTTTTGCATGTTTATTTAGCTTGAACGGATAACAGCTGAAGAAAGAAAAATGTTGATCAAGATAACAGTTTATAGTTAATTTTAATTGTGAACCATTTGTTTACTCACTTTACCTCCCTCATTATCCTCTTCAAGATCATTTTACCCAACATTATCTTATTTTCATCCTTCGCCATCTTCATATTACTTTTTTACTCAAAGTGTTAACTTTTCCTTTTTTTTTGCTTATGTTTAGTTTAAAACTTTTACCATGATTTTCATGATTCTATTAATAATTGAGTGAAAAAAAATGAGATTATATCATTTCAAAGATTGATTAGATACTTTGCTATTAAAGGTTTACTTTTGCTTCTTTTACTTTTCTTTTAATTTCAATTGCTGATTGTGAATTTTATGCTAATTGTCCGATTTTATTGTTATCCATTCATTCAACCTTATTGATTAACTGAATCATTGTTAAAAGCTAAATTTTTTGGCCTCAATTCAATGTCTTTGCTTCCTCTCTCATCAATTATACTTAATAACATTGTTTATTTCAATTTACATGTATTTTATCATGTATAATTGAACGCTCAACAATTAAGATTCAATCTATTTATTCAGCTTCTATCTCATTCATTATTACAATTGCTTTTTTCGTACAAACTCATTGTATTCACGGATCGTATCAATTGACTCAAATTATCATGCATTTTAACTTTGCTTCACTTTTCACAGTTGAGTGTTTCCGTTCATTATGTCCACTTATCAGTCGAGTATATAGTTTACTCAAGAAATGCTATATTATAACTGTTAATTGTTTATCAAAGCATAAATTTATTTTAATCATTATAGTCATTTATTGAATAATAATTTTCTGTAATAGTATTTGATAACTTGAGAATGAAAATAATGATAAAATTCATTGATGAAACTCTATCACTATCATATTACAAATTTTATCAATTTCCTAGCCTTTAATTGTAAACAATGATTATTAATGAAAAATTGTACTCAATAAAATGATAGTTAATCCATGAAAGAACTTTCAAAATGATTAAAACTAGCAGATCCATTTTCCATGTAATCAATAATTTAAAAGTATAAAAGTTTCATTGGAAATTTAATTGTTAATTGTCATGTAAAATGCATGTTTAGCCTATGAATTTCTATTGACAACTGTAATTCCTGTTTCATGTCTGTATCAATAATGAATATATAACCAGAATGTTCAGAGTTGATCGATTTTTTCTTGCCTTTCAAAGTCAACAATAATCTGTAAACTGTTCAGCTTCTATGTTGATTTAGTAGTTGATTCAAATAATAATTTAACAACATTAATAACAATAATGATATTAAATGATGAATGCCTTAGGCCATTGACAGGTCAATTGTGTGGTTATAGATTGGCCAGGGAAAAAAAATGTAAACTAATAATAAGGTAAAAAATGTTATAAAGAGACTGAAAACAATTAAGCATTGGGTAAGTGGGTTCATCACGTTTATTAGTCAAGCCCATGAAAAGTTGTTGGATTAGTTTGAGATAGAAAAAGAAATGAATGAATGAAATGGTTAACTGAAAAGTGTTATGAAAGTGAAGAGAGCAAAAGACTGAATCCCAGGAGAAGAGCCCCGAGAAGTTGAGAAAAGTTCTCGCGATGAAGATCTGAAGAGAGGGAAAGAAATATTTGAATTACTTTCATCTTTTTTTTTCCTTCTTCTTCTTCTTCAATGTATCGAAATTATATCCATGAAGATGATGATGGTAATTTCAACGTTAACTTTTTCTCATTATTTATTTGCCCTGTGAGTCCAAATGATGAAGAGAAAGATGAGACAAAACTTTCGTTCGCCATTCTTTCAAAATATTTGCAAATGTTTTTGCCTGTAGGCTGTGTTGTGTGTAACTTGCGTGTTTCCTATTATCATGAAACTCTCGTTGAAACCTTTACTCTTTCCTTTCTCTTCTCAAAACTGAAACGCAAATTGCCAACTCAATTGAATTTAATTCAAAGTTAATGATTTCAAAAGGCAACAGGGTTTCTAGATTTTGATGTCTCTCTCTCTCTCTCTCTGAGACCAAAACTTTCAGTTTCTCTCTTCATCTGATTCGTAGGAACCAGTATCTCTTATCCTGATTACTGATGATCTCAGGATAACATGCTCACATCTTGTTTTTAGCTTTTCATTCATTTTACTCATTCGTTTTTTTTGTTTAAATATTAGTTAAAGTACACATTTGTATGTTTACCTGACCTCGAAAGTCAATTTCTCACTGATAATGATGATATGTTGGTGATAATGTTAATGATGATGACATTATGATAAAAGTTAAGAGTCCATCAAGGTTGTATTGAATGTACATTTTGAATGTAAATAACGTAAAGTGAACAAATAGTGATATTTATATCATTTGAAAATGATCAAATTTTATATGAAGACAAAGGTTAGTTTGCTTTGTTTAAAAAGTTATCATTTAATGGTAAACTTGTGTGTATTTAATGAAACAGATGATGATTTTGAGATGATGAGATGCTTTAGATGCTGTGTTTTTAATGATTATCCCAGATTAATAGTTAACTTGCCTTTACGTTCATCTCTGATGGATTGGCTACGTTCAAAAAGGGACACCCAATGATCAGGGAAGATTGATCATCATTTTGTATCTCAGTTTCTCATGGGAAACACAAGCGAAGGGGAGAGAGAAAGAGAGTCAACTAAGATGTGAAAGAGGAGAAGATGAAAGGAAAGAAAGAGGAGGAGGATGATAAAGAGAGAGAGAGAGAGAGAGAGAAGATTCGACCTGGCAAGGAATTTGAAGGTCGACCTACAATTATGTTGAAAAAAGTAAACAAACTCATTGGTTTCATGCCAGTAGATTCTTGAGTTGACTTTCTTGATCATTGTTGTGCATATACACACATGTTCATTGACGTGATGATGATTGTCATTGCCTCTTCCAGGAGTGTGTGTTGCTCATTGAAGGACGCATCATCACCAAAATGATGATTACAATGTTTACAATGTCTTCTTCCTCCTGAAGTCTATTTTTGCTGCTTCAAAACTTGGTTTAATTTTATTTTATTTTTTTGGCAACTCAACTTGCATCAAGGTATCTATGTAGACACATGACAGACGGAAAATGTCACTTTTACAGGAAGAGGATGGAGAGAAATGATGACTGAACATTGATAAATGAGAAGACGCCAAATCAGATGAATGGTGAAAGAGTTGTGACATTGAACATTTTCTCAATGAATATTTCTTGTATACACTTTTAAACTTTACAATTGACTAGATTGACAAAAAAGGGATGAAGGTGTCAATCAAATGATGAGATACTTTGAATTAGCAACATTATTCAGTAAACCATGAAATCATGATAATGCCTTTTTTTGCTTGTTTATTTTACTTGTTCAGTCGATTCATTTTATCTATCATGATCCGTTATCTCAAGTGTTAACACCCTTTCAATTGGACAATCTCTTTTGTTCACTTGATTTATTGATATTAAAAAAAACACTTTTGTCTGTTTACTGGTCATTCACAAATTTGTTAATCATGCTCTTATCGAGAATCATATTTGATGGTCTAATCAACATTTTGATTGTAAGATGAACTCAATTTAAACTGAATCACGTTGTTTGTGAACAATCACGGTTCATCATTAATAATTTTCCATGAATATTATTATTTTGCTGATTAAAATTTCAACAATCAACCTTTTCATAATGATCTAGTTTAAACAATTTTTTGTTTCTTCTTCTTCTTCATCGTTGATATGAAAATCGGGACACTTGCGTCTAAATAAAACGTCCAAACGTATAAATGAAACAATTGTTTAATTTGATGTTTCACTTGAGTTGATTTTCACAATATACATCTTTTAACCATTGAAACTGACAAATTTATTAATAACAATAACCAGACTAACAATGATAATGATGGCCATGCACGCAAATAATGTTTCAACTTTGCTGCAAAAAAAAAGTTGGATGCAAAAAAAAATAAAAAATTGTTATCAACCAATTATTTTGCGAATCTTGTGAACAAAAATTGTGTTGACTGAACAGATAATAATGATGATTCAACTCTTCCGTTTTCAATTGATGCTTCAACCATTTGAACACCAAAAGAAGATATTGACCTAACTCTTTATTCACTCTCTCATCTGTTAACATCTTAATTGCCCTTGAGATGAGGATGAAAAGATGGAGGAAAAAAAAAGTTTAAAATGATAAATGGACAACTATGCTTATCATCATCATCTTTGAAGATTACTATCATTAGGCAGTTACGCATATTCTGTATTCTTAATTAACTTGCCAGTTAATTAATTGTAGGCTGCAAGCATTTCCTGTCTTGCCTTTGTTTCACTCCCTCACTGACCCTCATCAACATCCTCTTGTGTCCAGTTGAAGGTAAAACAGTCATTTACGGACAACTTGAAAAAAAAAACTCAAGCAAACAGGAAAAAGGTTGATGTTTTATTTTGATTGCATTTTCATCATCAACCCATGCCACCTTATCTTGATTCAATCTTCATCCATCCTCCTCCTCCTCCTCCTCCTCCCATCCTAATTTATATCACCAGTAACAACAAATGCTCATTCAACTGTCTACCTTTTGGGTTCCTCGACCCTGTGTTAATTTAATTGTTTGCATTTTCCACAAACTAATGAATTAACTTTTCAATTGGGTCTTCACTGTGAGAGTGAGTTAAGTGTATAAAAAAAGACTGGCTGTAACATTTAATCAGTCACTGAATCAACACTCTGATATTAGCTTCCGTAGGAAAAATGGCAACCAGTTTTCACATCAATGGGTAACCAAGCGTCAAGTTGGTAACCCCTTTTTATGTTATGTGCTAAATGTAATAACGTGCGAAAAGATGATGTCTACATAATCATCGTCATTATCATCTGCTCAAGTCCACAAAAAAAAGAGATTCACAGAAAGTGTGCGTTAAGCTGAGCAAAAAAATGTAATAGCGATACTTGAATGTTATTACAATACTTGAAATGGTTTGTAGTTGTTTCTGGTGATATAATTTTGGCCCTTTCCTTACAATGATACATGTAAAATTATTGTTACCATTATTATTAACATGATGATTACTATCGCCATCATTACTATTATTATAAATACCTTTCAGCCCATCCTATCCATGACCATGAGATAATTCTCATGCATTCCAAACCCATCAAAATGAAATGTATACCTTATTATGAATAATACTTTTTTTTGTTCATTCATTCATTCGTTCATTCATAAACCCTTCTTTATATTACTGGATTTCCTTGCTAATGAGATAAGCTCAACTATTCTTATATAATTAATATTGTAATCTCAAGGAATTGTAAAAATCTTATAGAAACAATTGATCAGCATATCAAATTGATTGATGAAAAAATGCAGGAAAAAAATATTTCATTATTATTATGATTTTATTTTGTTCATACATTTTCTCAAATAATAAACCATTTTCAAAAAATGAAAATCTTTTCAACTTTTCAACCTTAAAAACTAGCCAAGAAGCATACAAATATTGATAATCTCATTATTATACCTGAAAAGATACAAAAATGCGTAAATTTTTTAAAGGTTAACCAATTCAATGGATAAATTGTCAATAAAAAAAAATTGTCTCAACCCAAAATGAACTCTATTGTCCAAAGTTTATAGTCCAGAGTGAAACTGGTTGAAAACCATTTCAATTGGAATGTAAATATGATATTTGTATCTCATTCACTTGACAATTTGAAAAATGTTGAAATGTGCATCACATATGTTTATGTTAGTGTCAATGGTCCTAGTTGTAAATGTATTTCTCGTGTTATCCTCCATTTCACCTAAATACCTTTAGTTACGCAAAAGCTATTTCATTCTTGTTTTTCTTCTTCTCCTTGACCCTTGATATTTGATTTAGCTTTATCTTCTCTTTCTTTATCCCTACTTCTTATTCCTTCTTCTTCATCATCTTCTTCATCTTGTTTTATAAAAAAAAGAGTCCAGATATGGCCTATCATGCAATCCATCTCATTGGGTTAGGCCAACGTGTTTTTTGTTTGGCTTAACTTCACTTAGCTTTGGCTCTTTATGCTTCGCTCAATGAATCCATTCAACTTGCTAAGGAATGTTTACAGCTTATTCTTTCTTTCTTTTTCATCATCATCATCATTATTATTATCATCATTATCATCTTATTCTTTCTTTATCTCTCTTTCTTATGCTTTTCTTTCTTTTTTCGCTGGTTTTTCTTCTTTCTCTTTCTCTTTCTTCCCAATCTTCTTCTTCATCATCTCTTTCTTTATGTTTCTTGCACGTATTAACACGCGCTCAGCATGTTCAATTTATTTCAACTTGTTACTTTGTTTTGTTGGAAGCTTCACATTGAAACAAAAGGTTTCTTTCATTCAAGTGTCAATGCAATTTTTGATGGTTCCAATTTGTTTCAACTTTATATTTCTCAAAATTTTCAATTCATCAGCTTCAGTTTTGCCTGATTGTGCTTCTTTCATCTTTCTTGCCTTCTTTTTACTTACTGTAATCATAAATCAAAGTAAAACCATTTTTGTCTTGCTTTAGATGCTTTTTTTCATGTTGACGTTTCCAAGAAAAATTAACTTTTATTATTATTATCATTATGATTATTGTTATTTTCATTATTTGAACTTTGCATTTAGATTTTATTCACTCTCACCCTGATGCCCTCCAAAATTTGTATTACTATTATCATTATATTACCCATTTTGAGTATGCATCTTCAGATGAGCAACTTAGCAAAAAAAGTATTGTGAATCGAATCTGACTCCACCTCAGTTAGCTTTTCCTCTTTTCTCTTCTAATATTTTTTGTAAGCAAAATTAAGATGGAGGAAAACAAGGCGTTCGTTTAACCTAAAATTGACCAGCCTAGTCTGAAGAGAGGATAAAGAAAGATAGAAAAGACATCGAAAAGCTAACATAAGAAAAGCAAGTAAAAAAAATGTAAGAAACATTGAAGGAGATGGAAGAGGGAAAGCAAGAGGAGATAAGAGTTAACCAGAAAGGTAGCAATAGAAAGTCTTGGAAGAGAGGAAAAGAGAGAAAGAAAGAGAAAGGAAGAAACAGAGTCAAAGAAAGAGAGAGAAAAGATACTCTTAAAATGGTTGGGACCACTCACCTAAGGCTCTGGCTCTTTCCAGGGGTCATCAGTAGTTGCTCAAGTTTTCGGGGCTTTTCTCTTTCTTCTCTTTCGAGGTTCTCCTTAACTATTATCATCATCATAATCATCATAATAATAATAATCATCATCATCATCATCATCATCATCTTTCTCTCTGTCTCTTTCTCTATTCCTTGCCTATCCATTCTTCAGCTTTCTCTTTCTTTGTGTAACAAGAAGACGGTTAAGATGAAATTTAGGTAAAAAAGAGGCAAAAAAGTTGAAAGGAAATGCTTCAAGCTGAAGGAAAGCACCAAAATATCAATAATTTGAGCGCAAATTGAAGTAATCAATATTTTTAAAATTGATTGCAATGCTAATAAATTTGTAAACAAAATGTTAATGTTGGAAAAAAATTCTAATTTAATAATTTCTTTTTTTAATGTCCAATTAATAGCCATTTAGATATTGCTGCATTGTTATTGAAACATAATTCTCAAGTGAATGCAACTGATCGATGGGGATTCACACCATTACATGAGGCTGCCCAAAAAGGACGAACCCAGTTGTGTGCCTTACTGCTAAATCATGGAGCTGATCCACATTTGAAAAACCACGAACTTCAAACAGCTCTTGATCTGGCGACGGCAGAAGACGTTCGTTGTTTGCTTATGGATGCAATGGCAACCAATACGGCAGTAACCTCTGCAAAAACTGATCCAGTATCCAAAGTTATAACATCTTCACCGACAAATGGTGTTATTTCACAAGTTTCTGGAGCAATTGGTGATATTGTTTTAAAAAGTATAAATGGCGCTAGCAACCTTAACAGTATTGTTAATAACAACAACAATAATAGTCTGCTGATTGACGACAGTAATACTGCTACGAATAATAATAATAACAATAATAACAATAATAATAATAATAGTATCAATTGTAATGGCAATGGAAAAGCTGTCTGTAACAAAAATATCTCTGATGGTTCTGTTGTTAATGGTACTTCGATTATTATTATGGATTCATCAAATGGATTACTCTCTACCTCACCAACATCCTCATCCCCATCATCATCCTCATCAACCTCACCAACTCCAGTTTCCACGTCTCAGTTGGATTACAATGTGCCTTCCGCCCTTAACCTACTTATTTCCCAGCGTAATTCTGCCAATGTCAATGGTGATGTTTCCTCTGCTCTGGGACCCAAGGCTGATGGTGGAACCAATTTAAAGAAAAATGTTCCTTCTCTATCTAACTTTATGCCTGGCTCGACGCCACAGATTTGTATAAGTCGATTTTTGACTAACCTTGGACTTGAGTGTTTGATTGAACTTTTTGAAAAGGAACACATTACCACCGATATTTTGGCTGAGATGGGCCATGAAGAGTTGAAACAGATTGGGGTCAATGCCTATGGACATCGTCATCGTCTTTTAAAAGGAATTGAAAAGTTCCTCCTTTCAACCCATTTTTCAGCTCAACACATGATTCCAGCCTCTTCAGGAACCATTTTGGTTGATCTTTCCTCTACAGACTCAGAATATAAACTGGTTGAAGATGAAATGCAATCTAGTATTCGGGAACATAAAGATGGTGGAGCTTCCGGAGGCATTTATACTCGTTATAATATAATTAAAATTGAACGTATAAGTAATCGCAAATTATGGGAACGTTACCTTCACCGGCGACAAGAAATTTGTGAAGAGAATCACATGTATGCCAATGAAAGGATGCTGTTCCATGGATCACCTTTTATCAATGCCATTATTCAGAAAGGTTTTGATGAAAGGTATGCCTACATTGGCGGTATGTTTGGCGCTGGCATTTATTTTGCCGAAAATTCATCCAAAAGTAATCAATACGTTAATGGTATTATGGGTGGAAACGGATGTACTGCCCATAAAGATCGATCATGTTACTCATGTAAACGTCAATTACTTCTTTGTCGTGTTGCCCTGGGTAAATCGTTTTATCACTTTAGTGCCATTAAAATGGCCCACGCCCCGCCGGGACATCATTCCGTTGTGGGCAGACCCAGTGGAGGTGGACTCTCGTATCCAGAATATGTTGTATATAGAGGAGAACAAGCATACCCTGAATACCTTATAACATACCAAATTGTCAAACCAGATCCATCTTCGTCTAATTCGGTTATCATGTTCTCCTAAAATATAATAATGATAATATATAATGTCAAACATATATATATAAATATAGATAAATATATATACAGTCAAGCTAAAAAGTTTGGAAAACCATTTTTATTTTATTAATAAACTGTACCAATTGTTTTTTTTTCTTCCTCACTGGTGGACTTTTTCCCGAAACCAGAAAGTCCTGAATATCCTCTTTACCCGTTGGTTTTAAAAAAAAGATTCATATGTTTAAAGTCAGTTGGAGTAATGAAAGCAATTGTAACAATTAATGAAATTTGATGATGTATGATGAACAATGAAAAGGATCCATTCACTGTCAAATGGATGGTTCTTTTTGCTGTATCAGATATGCGATATTTTGTATGAAATTAACTGTGTGTTTTCATCACAGCAACTCTTCAAATTCAATTGTAAAGTGAACGCAAATGTTTAAATTTTCCGTTTTCTCCTTGTAAATCGATTTATCCCTGAACATAATCAAGAATGGTTTCAACTAGAATCATCAGATTGCAACAAAATGGACAAAATAGTTTGCCAATGGCAATTAAAAACTCTGTAGCTTTCCTTTTTTTTCCTCCTGTATATCTTGATGCATTGAAAGTGAAGCCCATTCATTCCAGATTATGTTTCAGATCTTTAAAAAGTACTCTGTAAATCAGTTACATCATGTTTTTTTATATTATCATTGACCATCTTTTTGTCAAGAAACTAGCTTTGTACAAATATATACCAACCAAGTCACTTCAATCAACATTAATTTATTATTAATTTGCAGTTGGAAGGGTTTCAAAAGTTTCCCTCTCTTCATCTCTATCTCTTCCAAGGATTACATTGTTAACCTTGAAATACAACATTTCGGTTTCAAGATAGTCATAGTTATGACTAGATATGTTTTTTTTTCAAATACGTGTTCATAAACAAGGCGCATCAGTTTCAAAAACAGCTGGATCAATTTCAATTGATAAAATGTAAACTGTTTACCTTTTATGCCTCATTTTATATCAATCATGAAATTTTTGAGTAAGAGGTAAATATTGCGAAGATGAATTAAGTTACTCTTTAATTCAACCGGCGATTTGTTGCTGTTGAATGTTAGTCTGGTGTTTCAGTAGTTTTTAAGGCGATTTCAAATCTTTATTGTTTTTTACAACTAACGCAGCCAGCTTATAAGGCGCCGCCTTCAACACAGTGTAGAGCTTAGACATGATTAGTATTATGGATTCAGGTACAAGAATTATCCATTATTATAGTAAAAAACGCGAAAGTTGCTGAACAGTAGTTTTAAAGAGAGATTAAGATCGGAAGGGTATAGTTAAGAAATTGTTCCTCGTATTAGGATAATTAAAGTACCGAGTCAACCTTTAAATCAATAAGGCCAACGCGATTAAGTGGTTGTTGATATTGTTCTGAGTTATTTCATTATCCATGGAGCCAGTCAGAGTCTTTGAAGTGCAACATTATCCTGAAGTCCTGAATTTTACAATTTTTTTCGCGTCTCATTTGATTTTAATTGCAGATTGGGACATATAAGTGGCGTCCAAATTTCCCAGACTTGCACTCGAGACTTTTATGGTTAACCGAATCGCTCCAGTCAACGCAAAAATATTTTCTGAAACAGACTTTCTCTTGACATTTGAAGTTGGATCAAGGTGCGGAAATATTAATACATAGTGGTACTCTTTGAAAGTTTTTTATTGAATGAAATTAACCAAAAATAAGATTGGTTTTTATACAATGCTTGTAATTAAATTTGATCTTCACTTTAAATTGATTAGAGATGGGAAATCATCAATGGACGATTTGTGCCGACAATTTTGGTATTCGACTGTACTTGGCAAATAACTATAACAGCTATTAAAATCTCAACCTAGTCCAATCATAAAGTATCCATACAAACAGAATTAGAAGCGACAAAAACTCTTGAGATAAAGCAACACCAGGAGAATCGTTAGAAAATTTTTCATTTTAATCAATTTGTTAATATTCTGATGCAAGATATTTCTTATGGTGTGATCCCGAATAGTGTGATCAGATTGGATCAAATCAAATCTTCCAAGCCTCATTAGTAATTATTCATTACATGTTTAGAAATTAAAAATACAATTGACTCGATTGTTCTTCTTGCATCACTTTTATCGGTTGATACGAATATTCTTTTCATTTCTTCACTCATGATTAAGTCTGATGTGTTCCTTAATCTACTCAAAATTAGTTTATTACTCTGTCTGTAAATGTCAATCCACATGTAAATTTACATCCATGTAAACTAATGGAATGACAAAAACATTTCTAGAGCATTTAAAAAAATGAATATACTTTTTTAAGCTTTTCATGATGCATGAAACCGTTTCTTATGCTATAAAAAGGACCTTTTTAATATGAATAAAGCGTAACCAGGTTTTGTGTCAAATTTTCTTAATAATTTACCTAAACTTGTTCAACCTAACAAATTTACAGATCATCAAAAAATATCAGTTCATCTTAAGATGATGTTAAGAAGCCCAAGTTACAAAAATTAAATAATTTTTTATTTACATGGAAAGCAACGTCTTAAAAAATATAGTCTTATGAATTATGATGATCAAGGCTATTACAACTTTGACTTGAGACTGGCAGATGTTGATTTAGATATTTGTTCAAGCCATTCTGGTTTGATGAAAGCTCCAGTATTATTTTCCAATGCAGCAAATATATTTTCATAGATTCTACCATCAGAGGCACCTAATGATGAATTCAGGATATGATCTGGAGGAGCAAATGAATCCACTAGAGCAACCGCGTTATCTTTTAATTCATTACAAAGTCGAAGTATGGTTTCCTTAACATGTGTTGATGGACCTATTAATAATGATGATTGTGGTGATGATTTGACAGATGATTGAGGAAAGTATCCTGATTCGTAAAGAACTGACATGTGCTTTTCAATTGACCAAAGTCCATAAAGTAAACCCAATTGTTTCAAGACTACAGATATTTCCTCCGGTGCAGGGAATTCATCGATAAACCGTTGGAATCGATCAAGTGCTTCTGCCTCGAAGAAAACAATGGCCAAACTACGCAAATAATAGACTTGGGTAGCATTTTTTGCGCTAAAAGGGTCGCCCAAAGTTGCAGTTTGATCCGCCAATTTAAGATAACTTGAGCGTAACAAGTAGCAAACAATGAAATGATAGGCATCCAATACTTTTGGTATAGTATCAAGGTTGCCTGAACATTGGGTCGATAAAATGGAATCTATTGAATCCAAATAATTGACAGAGCCAAAATACGATGAAATTGAATGACCCTCTTCAACCTTTTCCTTATAAAATTTGATCAAATAATTGCTGGTTTGCTGAAGGAGTACATTGTTATCACCTTCATATGTAGGATTAGCATCATGATCATTCCTTATTTCACCAAATCCAGCTGCCTTTAAATAACCATGGCCACCACAGCACTCTCTGCACTCTTGAATAGCATCACGAGCCATCCAAGTAGCCACTGCTTTACCACAAGAAGATAGTGAATGAATTTCAGCTCCCATGTCCATTTGAGCGTCACTTGTTGCATTGAAAGCAGTCACAAAAAAGTCAACATAATCAAGAAACAAGGAACCAAAAAAATTTTGTAAAACATAAGAAGCAGCAATATAAGGAATCAAACGCCATTGTTGACTTTGATATTCCAAGACCGGTATCTCTTCTCCATTGGATGGGCCAAATTGCCGCCGAACAGCTGAATAGCGGACAGCTATTGTTAAAGCTGATTGTAAGTTGCTTATGCTAAATAAAATAATGAATATTCGTCCAGAAGATAAAACGCCGAGAGTTATGCCGAACCGTTTGGATTCATCCCTGACCTTTAAAGTGTACTTTCCATCTTGGGTAACATCAGAGTTACGATTCATCAAGGCTGCCTTAGGAATCGGATAATTTTTAAAAGTCATGAATCCATTGTCTAATCCATTGAGGCCAACTTTTCCTCCCATATCACCAATCCTTATCCCTGGATAGGGTTCATAGGTTTTCGCATCTCGAACTGGAACCATGAAAGAATGAAGTCCATGGCAGGCTCCATCGGGAGTATACAGTTGAGCAAAGACGACTACATGAGTGGCTGTTTGTCCCAAAACTCCTGACCAGACTTTGGTTGCTTCCAATCGAGGAGTATTCAAGATAAACGCCTGATTAACCGGATCATATGTTGCTGTTGTTTGAAGCTCTTTCGTGTTACTTCCGTGAGCTAATTCAGTTATACTTATAGCCCCAAGCGCATTGAAATTCATGATATCATCGACAAGGCTATTATCTCGGTCACCGTTATCCATTTTACAGGAAACAATAAAATATTCATAACTCAACACTCGTTTAACTATAAGAGACCAAGAAAATTGACCAACTGCTTGAACAAAGGCTGGAATTTTGTGAGGTTGGTTAAGATATTCCTCTTCAGAGGCCAATTTGTAATCGACCAACCTCTTTAAACGAAGAAAGGTCAATCTTCTCTCTTCATCTCTATTGTATTCCTCCCAAGGAGTTCGCTTGAAGATTGGATCATTGGCCAAAACGGACCAGACTTTATGCTTGAAACAAACAACTGTATCACCATCAAGAACCAGCCTCATTGTTTTCCAGTCAAACGTTGCTTTTGCTCTTGCATCGTCAAGAGGACCTTTTGGCCAATCTGGAATACACTCTATAACCGAATCAACATCCAAATCCGTTGGTGATAACATGGTTTAATTTAATTAATTAAAGTTGAACAAAAATACACAGTTAACAATGAAACTATCAACAAACTTGTTTACTTATTATGTTGTTATCAATATCCAGTCATCGTTTGCATCTAATAGTTAAACAATACACAAGAAAATAACGGAAATTGAACACAAAAGTAATGCTTGAAGGCAAAATGATTGGGAAAATAAACTCGGTCAGTGTTGACTTTATAACTGCAACATGAGAATCAACAGGAATTTCAAGATTTTACTTGTCTCACGCTCAGTCAACCTCACATTATAACAAAAACCTCTCTCTTCTTGTTTCTCATTTACCAACTTATTCGCTCTTCCTTACACTCTTTCCCCTTTCTTTGCCTTCCTCGCTCGTTCGCTCTTCTCTCTATCTTTTGGCTCATATTTTGTTCCACCTCATCACATGTTATTACGACCTTCCTCTTCAACTTACTTAACCTTTAATCTTCTTCCTCCTCTTCAACCCCACACTCTTAATCTTTAATTTTATTCATTTAATTTCATCAATTCTTATAAAGTAAAGTTTGTCTCTTTTTCAATACAATCTCAACCATTGGTAGTCAGGTCATTTATCTAGCTAGAAAGGCCAAATAAACAATTTGGGTTAGAACTGATTCGTACCCTTTAATAACCAATCTTTATTGTTTCAACACATTTCCCGATAAAGGTAAATGGGTATAAATTCAGAATAATAATAAAATGTTAAAATAAGTGCGTCAAATTTTTCACCATTTACCTTTTTCTTTCCCTTTTCTTAACCCAAACTATAGCTTACAAAGCTGTAACAAGTACACAGTTAGACATGTTTTTATACATAATTATCGTTACAATACTTTCAATTATCTTTCTAGAAACAATTTACATTCCCTTTTAAAAAATATAATTTGTTAAATGTTTCCAACTGTCTAATAATTGTCATTAATGTGAAGAAACAATTAAAAACATTGCTTTTTTCAAAAGCAACCTAACAACGATGACAATCCACTTTCACATCAACTTGCAACTCATAATTTACAACCTAATTATACGATTGGCTTTGCGGTTTGTTTCCTAAATTTTCACAATTAAACCATGGTTATACACTTGTTAATACATGTAATTGGTTTGAAAATGAAGTGCAAGCCATTTGTGCAAGAGACTGCGATTTAGAAATTTAGTCTATTTTACAACAAAATCAGTTTAATTTTTCCCAGATACGGCCTTTCAGTTAATTGTTATTAGGAAGTTGCTAGTTGACGTTTATCTGTGAAATTCAGGTTCGTAATTTTAGGTTGAAAAATTGATTCAGAAGTAGAAATTTCTTTTGTTGTACATCATTTTTTTGTGATTGATTTATTGATGAAAAAGGTAAAACCTAATAACAGCAATCAACTTTTTACTCCTGTTTTGTTTTGACGTAAATTTCTTAGGCCATCACCAGCGTTGGGCACGATTTTTATATTTTTGATTGTAGGTTGATTTGAAACAATGTTTTCCCAAAAGTAGAATGGAAATAAATTTCCTGAAAAAACAGCTTTCCAATCAAACTGGCAAACAAGTCAAATAGTCTCAAAGCCTACTATTCATCAATCATTACTACAATCAAACATTAACTCACTTTATTTAGCTGCAATTTGTCTCGAAATACCAATGATTGTAACACTAATAGCCAATACTAACTTGTAAACATTGAACAAATAAACATGAATCTTGTTTTTTTTGCAGCATTACCTTGATCTTAATTTTCAGATTATCCTCTTTTTGAATCATCAAATTTAGATATTGTTATTTTTGATATTTTTGTCCACATTAGGAATGAAAGCCAGTAATAGCTTAATGAAGAGGTAAACAAATGTTACGTCTGAATTTGAAGTTCAATCTGAATTGATACTTCAATCAGCGATCCTAATAACATAACATATTGATAACATTGTAAAAATGTTTTGTACCGATAATGGTACTCACTGTTTTTAGGATTTTTGTGAGATTTGTTAATTACTTGTTTCACTTTCCCTTTAATTGCTATTCAACATTATTCTGTCATTAATTTTACTCAAAATGGAAGGACACTTCACAATCAATTTTCTCTCATCATAAATCTGAGGATTTTATCTTGAAATTTTTTGGTCTCAAATTGATTTTAGTCACGAAAAGATTTCAGATGTTTTATTATGATTAATATTTTAATCTGATGTTAAATTAGACATTTTTATGAGTTAATCAAATAATTTAAAATTCAATAAGTGAATGACAGTTTTCTTCAATCATTATGAGTTATGAGCTTGATTAAAAGAAGAGTATTTCTGCAATTGTTTTGGTTCGTTATCAGACGACAGTTGATTGATTTAGTTTTCGTAGGTGAAATTACAACAATTAAAATGGATTTAGTGTTGGAATAATTCATTTGATTATTGATAACCAGGCTAGGAAGATTAATAAAACAAGAAGATTTGCTTTTGGTGAGTTAAACAAAGGCTGCTTATAAAAAGAAAATAATTTTCAGCTGAAAATGAACATTTTTGCAGATTTGAATTTTATCAAGATTCGGGAAAAAATTGTTCATTAACTAATCTGATTATTACAAACAAATGATTCCTGCAAATCGAATTTAATTGAGTAAGTTTTCAAATCTTTTTCCGTGATTAAGTTTGTTCCTTTTCGTTACTTTCAATTAATATTTACAATTATTCACAAAGATTCACTTGATTGTATTTTTCAACTGATATTGAGTTGATTTAAGATGAGATTATGACATCTATCGGATGATCTATTAAATTATGATGGATGAATATGGTAATGAGTCATTGAGGTTATTGTTGAAAAATGAAAAATTGACACATGTGAAGTTAACATAAATCATCAAGAGTTGATTTTTATAAATCAGTGTCATACCAAGCTGCCATTGTATTATCTAATGATTGACCAGAAGGATTCATCGTTGTACCCTGATTACCTTGAGTACCTAGATTTTGCTGTCCGTTGGTCATAAGTGGATCAAATGTAACTGTTGACTCCAGTGAAGGATTCATAGTGTTAGTTGAGTAACCTGTCCTGTTTGTAATACCAGTCATTAGATCACCTGGGCCTAATCCGGCTCCACCAGCGCCTCCGGCTCCGGTTGAGTAAGGGTTAGATCGAGATAATGTTGAGTGAACTGAAGCTGAACCTCCTCCAACTCCCGCTGCTAAGGGCTCTGAAAATAGATGGCTTGAAAAACCATCATCAACTGCTATCAAGTTCATATCTAATTCGCCTGGTCCAGCTACCCAGTTACTTGCATCTTCACGGAATAAAGACGAAGTTAATTCCATTGATAGTCTTTTCTTGTAATCAGATGGTTTATCTTCTGACATCCTGAACAGTACAGCAGCTGCATAAGTAGCAACACCATCATTACGTGAGTGAAGAAGCTCGGTTAATGGTGCTGTGGCTGCTTCTGCTTCGATCATTTCAGCTCCTTCTTTGTCCCCAGCCAATTCACAGAGGACACCAACCGCCACACGTTGAAGATTTTCAATCTCACTGTACAACAGTTGAACAAAGGTTGGTATAACATTGAGACTTCGTATTATCGCTCTGTTGTGTGGATCTTTTGCAAGAACATGAAGAGCACCCACAGTTCCTTCAACTATCTCATCCATTTTCACACCTTCTGAATAAAGTGTTGTTCCTGCTCCAGCTCCACTGCCTCCTCCTGGACCGTTAGCAGCAGCTGCTACAGATGCTTTGTGCCTTTGTGATTCAAGAAATGCTTTGGACAACAACTGAACCAATCTCTGAAGTACATTTTGTTCTCGTAATGGTCCATGGTTAGCCGGGCATAAGGATAAGTTTCTTATTAACCCAATAACTGCTTTGATCAATGGCCATCGAGAAGGTGGGTTGAGAAGTTTGACAATAACTGGAAGTCCATAGTTTATTCTCACTGCATTTTGAGCCACTTCTGAACCTGGATGACGGTTGGTTAAATGTCTCAATGCACATATTGCTGGTTCAATCGTTTCTTCAGAATCACCAGCTTGAATAACAACACGAACCAGCGCTTCAACTCCACCAACTTGACAAACGATTGCTTTGTTAACTGGATTATTACAAGTTAAATTGGACAATACTCCTGCTGCAGTAATCGCATATCCAGGATCATTTGTGGACAACAGATGAACCAGATTCTGTAATAAACCATTCATCCCATCTAATTTGGTTGCCGCATCAGACAAATTTCGCAGTGTCCACAAACAATTTGAAACAAGTCGATTCGATTCTGAGTTGAGATGCATCGCTAAAGCTTGAATTCCTCCCGCTTGAACAATCGCTGGTTTATTAGATGAACATACGGATAATACTTTTAGAACACGTGAAGTTGTCCATAATAACTTTTCATAATTGTAAGTAGTCATTATGTTGACCAAAAGCTGAGGTCCACCAGAAGCTAGGATTATCAATTTTCCCTCTTGATTTCCATAAGCCAATATTTGAAGACAATCAGTTACCAAAGTTAGAAATTTGACGTGATTACGATTTAGGAGTGCAACCATTTTTTGCAACCCACCAGCCAATCGGACTGCCATTTTCGAGCCTTCCTGGTGCAGAAGAAGATTATGTAAAGTAGTGATGGCGTGAAATACAACAGGCTCGATGGGTGAAGATAAAAGCTTGACTAGAGCAGGAATCCCACCTGATTTGAATATTGCTAATAAACCCTGTCGATGTTGGGATAAATTTTGTAAAATACCAGCAGCATTTTTTGTCACTTCAATATCAGTTGTTGACGCCATTGCTCTGACTAGAGAGGTAACCATTTGAGGAGAGTTCATGAGTGCATGTCGAGAGGCTTCTTTTTTGGATAATTGATGAACCATCATTGATGCTTGAGTTACAACTACTGAATCTTCGTCATTTAATAATTTCATTAATTCTGGTAAAGCTCTAGTTGCTAATTCAGCGTCATCACGATAATTAATCAAATTAGTTACTGCGTGTTTCAACATTTGAGCAGGTTCAGCAAGTCGATTAACAACAGAGCTTGAATTGTTTAGTGTTAAATTATTCATATTTATATTATTTGCATTACCATTGGTGTGATTACCATTTGTGTGGTTACCATTTGTACCATTGTTTACTGGCAATTCACCGGCTTCATCTATCGTTTCTGGAAACATTGCGGCTCTAATCCGTTGAGTGCGAGATGAATTTAACGCTCGCGACATATCATCGGGACCACCATTAGAATCTTGATTGCCTGAATTACTATTGAAACCCATACCATTCCAATCATAATTGGATAAGTCACCGCCGCCGCCCATCATTCCAGATCCATCAATACCATTTTCACCATTTTCCTGTTGACCATCTCTTCGATTATGCATTTTCACTCAAATGTGCCAAGATTTTGCGTTCAATGTTACACTGATATTGATGGAGATTGAGATGCTTTAAACGTGTCTAATAAACTAAAAAATGAGATTCAAATGAACAACTGAGATTTCATTAAACATTCACTGAAAATGAAATAAAAGCTACTCACAATTTTCTTCATTTTTAATCATTTTTGAAATTAACAAAATGCTTTTTTTGTTGTTGGAAAGATGATGTTGATGATCAAAGCTTTATTTCAGCTGTATTCAATTATCTACTTCACTGTTTATTTTGAATATATGGATTGTGTTGCTCACAAAACTGATTGTACAAAGACTGATGAACTTGCATTTGTTCGATTCAATGTGGATAAAAGTAGGATTTAATTCACTGCAATCTACCGGTATATTATTACAGCAAAGTATCGATTTGTGATGACAATTCATGCTCCAATCTTTCTCGTCTTTTCTCTCCTCTTTCCAGATTTCTTTCGGTTCATCGATTTAACTGCCCGGGAAGGAAGACAGAGAGAAAAGAGCAGAGAGTAACAGTTCAAATCTTGAGCAACCGCAATGTGAATGAGAGCGTGATTTCGATCAATATTGAGGCGATTTATGCAGCATCCTCTTTCTTCCTATTCATCACCATCACTATCACTAACTTTCCCTTGTGTCTTCCACAAGTTTGCCGCTTATCCTTTTTCCTTGCTTTCTCATTATGCATTAGCCTTATTTCCTTTTTCAAAATTATATTATTCAAGTTTGGATGCATTAGCTCTAATATTTATTGAGATAAATAAAGTTATATTGAAGGTTTTATGGATTTTGATGATAAGGAATAAATCCGTAGGAGAAGGTTTCATTATAGAATAGTAATGATGAGAAATAAGAGGGGAAAATATCTTTATTAACAGTTAATGGCGAATCAAGATTTTTATTTTAATTCACAAATGAAAACCAAAAAGGTTCTTTTGTCCTTTTTGAAGTAAAATTCATTCATTTCTCTATCTCATATGGCTCATAAATATGTTTTTATACCTCATCACATGTTATTACGATCTTTCTCATCCTCAACAAATCACATTTCTTCGTCAATCAAATAATCAATCTTTGTTCGTATCGATCGGTTGTGTGTCCGGGCTAATTTATCTAGCTAGGAAGGCCAAATAAAAAGTTTTCAATTATTGCACCAATGATATATTTAAAAGTGATTGATTAATGAACAATTAAGAAATATGTAATTCGACATAAGTCGACATTTCATCATGTACATGAACATCACCATGGATTGGTTAAAGGACTGATAGATTTGAGTACAACTGTTAATGTCTTTATGGAAGCACAATAAAAGTGGTCATTACCAATTTTCACAACTAATTATTAGCATTATTATCTGTACTTCTTATTGTCTATTCAAAGTAAAAATGAACCTTTTATAAGATTAATTAATCAGTTGTGTTCCACTTTTCACGCTATTTGTCATTTTTCCTTTCCGTTCAATGATTCCTGATATTAACAGCTATGGTTGACATAATCAGAGTATATGTAATGGTAATGTGGATTTACTGAGTAGTACTAGTATTATTGCTAGTTTTTAGCTGTAAATTAGTAATTAACAGCATTCGTAGCATCAAAATTATCATTCGGCAAAAACAACTCTGCATGTATCTAGCTAATGGTAAAAGCTGGAATCTTAAGCGTAAATTTTTTCATTAATATGTAATTATAATGCATTGGTACCAGTTTTATCCCAAATTTTTAATATTTTATTCATTTTTATCTTGTTAAACATATCCAATTCTTATTTATCTCTATCTTATTCATCATATAAATACAATTGTCTTTATATCAAATCAAATCTAGAATCTAGATTAACAGAAAAAAATCTAAACATTGTTTTTAGATTAATTTATATTCTCTTGATTTAATGATATAATATTATTACATAAGTAATAATATTTTGAGGAAAACTCTGATTATTGATATATCCATCATGAAAAATTAATTTTATTTCCTTGATATCAAATTTTCTTCATTATATTACTAGGTAAAGGAATCATAAAACAAAGAAACAGTAATATATTTAATATTAATATTATGTAAATGACCTTCTTTGAAGAGCTCTTCACTTTTCGTAACAGCTTAATCATCGCAACAAATTTTATCCCCGCAAACCAAATCACCCAATCACATATTATTAATCAGTGGATAATTAACGTCTTGTCGTAAGTCTTGATGTAAGCACAATCAGTGGTTGTCGTCGGGCATATTGTAATACTTAATCATTGTTAATTTTACTCCTAAAAAGCCCGTAATCTGTATATTACCATTGCAATCATACTTTGAATTGATAAAGCAAATCAACTAATTTTATTTATATGATTTTTAAGAATAGCATTTTATCCAAAGAGTATAACTCTATTACTTTTTGATTTTATCTCTATCTCAATTTCCTGGCCTCCTAATACTTAAATTAGTGATCAATTACAGAGGTGAATTATTTTGCTGCATCTTTATGCATTTAATTTTAGATTCTATGGTGTGCATAATTTTTTAACTTTGCTGCGTTAGTTATATGTCTAGTATAATAATTGTTTTGATATAAATTTGATATAACTATTGCGATTTTTATATTTTTTGTTGTAAAATTGAAAAAGGCGCTTCAGAAGTAGTTGGATAAAGATACTGATATCGCTACTATTATTAGTATCTTTTAGATGCTCAATTTCAAAACAACTTTTGAAGTAAGTTGGAGAAACAAGTCGATTTAGTTCTTTCTTTCCAATAGGATTAACAAGGTCAACCTTACAAAACTAGCATTTCAACTTAACCCATCTTTAACTCGTTCAAACGCGATATGTTGACATCATTCACTATTCCAGTCAAATATATAATTTTATTAATTATATTGTGTAAAGTTTGCAAAAGTTATAACCTACCACAACAATCACCAAAATCTGCTCCTAAATTACCTTCGTCTTCTGGATCTTCTCCACCAACCTCTAAACCATCGTCTATTGGCTCTTATGAAAAATGTTACGACGACGATGATGTTGCCAATGGACATCTTTCTGATAGTCCGTCTGAATATTCCAGAACACTGATTTCTGGTTTACATAAATTTTCAATTGATATCTTGCGTTCTCTTCACAACTTTGAATCTAAAGATTCGTCCCCTGGATTAATTCTCAGTCCGTTCTCAATCTGGTCAGCTCTTCTTGTTTCTTACATGGGAGCTCGTCATGAAACTGATCGTGAGTTAAGGTCAGTTCTTGGTTTAAATAATGTTCCTAAACATGCTGTGGGTATGGCATATCAGGGATTACGTTTTTGGTACCAATTGAAGAGAAACGTTTCTTTAGTGACCAAGGAGACTTCCAAAAAACAAGCCTATTCCATTGCGAATAAAATTTTCATCAATGATGCTTTAACCCTAAATGATTGCATCAAACAACATTTTGCGACTGAAGCCGAGTCTATGGACTTCACTTCTAACCCGGGTGGTGCTCTTAAAGCAATCAATTCTTGGATTGAAGAGGAAACTCACGGCAAAATAAAAGATCTCATTCCACCTGGCAGTGTGACTCAATGGACAACAATTATCATTGCTAATGCAATTTATTTCCATGCTAAATGGTACAACCAGTTTGATGCTTCAAAAACTGAAATAGGCACTTTCCATGTTACCCCTGTTGAATCTATTCAGATTCCTTTCATGAAGTTAACCGCCAATTTAATGTATGGTGTCAGTGAAGCGCTTCGATGTACTGTACTTGAGTTACCTTATGCTAATCAAGATTTTTCCATGTTAATTCTTCTCCCGGATGCAAGTAAAGGTGTTGACTCATTGGTTCGCCAATTGAAGCCCAGTCATTTAGAGGATGTAGTGGCCAATATGTTTGACGATGAAATATCTGTAGTTCTACCTAAATTTAAAGCAGAACAAGAGCTTGAACTGTCTGGACCTTTATACTCAATGGGAATTATGAAGCTATTTGACCCAAGATTTGCGGACTTATCTGGTTTCTTCCAGCCAGCGTCTGCTAACAAAAATGGCAAGAACAAAAACACTACTCATGAATTACAAACAAAGGGGATTACAGTCAATTCAGTTGTTCATAAAGTTTATGTTTCAGTTAATGAAGAAGGAACCGAAGCTGCCGCATCAACAGCCATCCTTATCGCTCGATCAGGTCGACCTGCTTTTCCAACACGGTTTGTTGTTAATCGACCTTTTCTTTTCTTGATTAGAGACACAGCAACTAATGTTATACTCTTCATTGGAATCGTTAGAAGGCCATACGAATAAATGGAAAAAGATTGTATATATATTTTTGTAAAATAACCTGTTACATAATTTTGTAAGTGATTTGTATTTCCATTGAACATCTGAATAATTATCTGAATATTTCTGTCATTTACATCATGATAACTCAAATCGACTGAATAACTCATCTCTGTAAATAAAAATCGTTTAATTAATAAACTTGTAAGTTGATTTATCTCAAAATGGGACAATTTCGCAGATTTTTATTTTAACACTTATTCTCATTAAAATTGAGTCATTTTTGCTAAAGAAAGCATCTCTTTGATCAAAATCTAACAGGCTTAACTAATTGTAAGCCTAAATCGACAATGAACTGAAGTAAATTGGTTTTTGATCACATGAGTTGTATTGATTAAATTTATGCGATAAAACATTGAATCAATTGAATGTTAACTTATCGTTGTACACCAAACAAGCAATCTCATTTTAAAAAAAAACCTTAATGTCGTCAAACAATTAACTTGTTTTCTTGACGTTGTAATACTAATTTCATCTTCACTCTTCAACAAACAAGATTGTATGAAATAGGTTTAAATAGTTGAAGCTTGAAGCAACAAAAAACAACGTCAGCTTATTTAGTACGCTTTGTTTTATGCTCAGTTGAATTTACATTTTTTTGTAGCAATCAAATTTAAAATTGGATACAATTTGTCCACCAATAATACCCAAATACGTTGTATTGGTAATAAATGACAATTTGACTTTTTGAAGACAAAAATCTAAACCTTTCTTGTAATCCCGGTTTAACCAGTTGTCTGATCCTGATTTGTAGACGTTAATCCTTGTGACTGGGAATTGGCTTAACTTGGTTTTCCCGACATAAAACTCTTTAAAGCCAATCGATATAAGGTTAAAAGGGCAAAAAGGGCAAAAATCAGTTTATTTATTAAAATGTCTAATGTAAAATCAAATAAACTGCTTATTGAAAACAATGTTTTGAGGTTTCTACTCACAGTTGAACAGCGTTTAAAAAAATGAAACTATTCCTTATAACTACAAATAGAAGTATATTTTAATTTTTCAAATTGTACAGTTACTGTTTGAATAGTTATTGATACAAATGTAATTTGAATGATTATCTGCCCCACATGGGTGGAGATGGGTGACGAAAACCGATTCCTCCGCCGTAACCATAATAAGGGAAATACATTGAGTATCCAATACTCCAAGCTGATGATGATCCAATGGTAAAGATTACAATCAGGTAGATGATTGTTAACAGGTTGATGGTTGCCTGGTGTAATCAGTAAAATAATAAGTTGTTAAATAGACATTAACAGTTAAATTGTCTCTTCAATTTGGACTTTTTAGATTGAATAAGATTCACATTTAGGTTATAAATGTTTAACACTTATTCGGGTTTAGTAAATTCAAGTCTCGTTGGTTAAATCATATGGGAAACAACATTAAATAAAATTAAATAGTAAATTACTCACATTATTTTTTGAAATCATGATCAATATTAATTGTTGACTTTATTGTCTTTGCACAATGGTGTTCACAGTTAAGTAAAATGTTTTGTTTGTGGGCAAAAAATCTAAAGAAATGGCCATTTATATAATGTTATGTGGTCAATGATTTTTGGTTGACAAGTGGACTTTAACTAACCCAGCCCAAGAGCATTAATTAAGAACGTTGGACACAGTTAATAAAGTAGAATTGATTTAACCATTTAATTTTGTTTTAAAACCAACAAAGGTCAATATTTATCGGCTGAATGAGTTTACTTTCTTTTTAGTGCGGAAATATTTTTAAATATTAAAAGGGTTTTCAATTTTAGCGCTCATTATATTGAACCATTATAAAATGTTTCCATGTTCACACAACACGGTTAGCAATGTTTTTGTGTTTGTTAGATTGAAAGGGAAAAGTTAATGACCTTTTGTTGAGTTAATTATCCATTTGGCTCAACTTTATTAATCCATTACGGTATAATCTGAGCCAGCTGTAAACTGGTGCAAGCTGATCTGTCAACTTGCATGCCAAACCTGAAAATGATTCATCGTCGGACAATCAATAAGGCTATTTTGGATTAAACCTGTTTTTAACCCAAATTATTAAAATAGGAATGATGTCAGTACTACAACACTCTTTCCTTGACATCAATCACTATCTTTACCAATCAGCTTGTGATATTTACCCTTTAAACAATGTGTTTTTTATTGCAGTTGAGCCACTCTCTTAATCAACCTACCCTAAGATAATTCTTAAGGTTGTACATGATAATTCATTATCTTATTACACTCAATTTACTGTATATTGTCCTTTTCTTCAATATCAAGGTAATTTTTCACAATCAACAGCAAAAACATATATTGAATGTGATGATTGGCAGATTTTATTCTTTAATTCAAACAATCCTTGGTCATACTCATGCGAATCACCTTAAATGATGAAACGATGACATTTTTTCTCAAACAAAAACCAGAACAATCCGGTTTAAATGTACAACTATGAAATCAAGTATCATCATTATTAGAAGTAAAAGGTGCTCAAAAAACTATTGTATTATTTGACTCGGGCGAGTGACTTTTGCAAATCTAAATCTCACATTCACTATCATCTTGGCAAAGGCCAACAATTTGGAAGACTACAATTAACGCAAGTTTTTACTTTTCTTACTAATCCTGATATTAAATCACAACTTAAATTGACCCACATTTTGGCTTCTTCAATAGCTAAAATAGATACTTTCAGTTCTTCATTTTTTTATAAATATATATTCTGATTTCTTGCTGTTGATCACTTGATTGGATAACTTTTAATTGGTGCCAATGGTACCTTTTAAAAGGTTTTGACATTGATTGATGTAGAGCCAATCTTTATAGTTAAGGAGACGATTAGGATGCTAATGAAAGGAGAGAAGGGCGAAACAAGAAAACAAACCTTTTAGCTGATAAGGTCTAGTTGGATCCTGACCACTTAATCATAGCCCATAACTGGTCTAGTTGGATTCAGTTTATAAACAGCAATATTTTAAGGTTGAACTTTACGAAAAGTAATGACCTGTTTTTAAAGCTAATCAATCGCGATTACCTCTTTGGTTTCCAGGTTTTTAAATGAAATTTGAAGATTGGTTTTTAACTAAAGAGTCACTCGTCTGTTAAATTCAAAATTAATTTTCTATCTTTTTTGTTACCATTAAAAAGGTTAGAAAATGAATGTTTCTTTGCGTTATGTTCTTTGGTAGAGTTTCCGTGCATTCAGGTGTATAGTTATGCTTGACCCCGACTCGACAATATACAATGTAAATATTGCAACGGTTAAAGGATAACTCGGTCATAACAGGGTGAGATTAGTCGGTTTTTGGTTAGAAAATTAAAAGATCATTACTAAATTATGAGTCTGTATACTTAGGTTCAGCAGAAGCAGTGAGTCAGGTTGCAGTTAATTTAAGTCAGTTGTTTTGTTTCTTTCACTCGCTTATTTTACCAATTTTAAGGTTATGTTTGTTGCTTTGTTTAAATTAATTATGAATTTAATTTATCAATGATTAACATTGAATTTTATTTCATCTTGACTAAAATCACTCTTCAATAAACATTTCATTTTTTTTAAATTGGCAATGAACAATCACGATTAAATAAAAAAGAGAAAAATAGGTAGACAGAAGAAAGAGAAGGCATGGAATGACAAAAAGAAGGAAGAAAACAGAGAAAAGTAAGGTCCAGGTCTTTTACTATCGTTAGAGTCTGACCAAGACCTAATCCAATTCAATCCTGGCGACGCATTGTCGCGAGACAAGAGTATACAAGTAAACATGGACACAGAGCAAAAGATGGTAAAAAGATAGGTTAAAGTGAGGAGAAAGGAGAGTTGAAATTCAAAAACCAAGATATGATTCTATTATAATCTTAAATTACGGTGTAATGATGGCTGGACATTACAAATAACCATCTGAAGAAGCTCCTCAATAACCTTATCTTTGGTTGCAGCCACTTTTTTGTGCATAGCATCCAATCTGGTCCGGGTTTCTTGTTCAATTTTAATTTGCTCGTCGTCCTTTGAGCCCATATGTTTCTTCTCATAAGCTAAGAAGTTTTCTTCCCTTTCTTTGCGGAATTTTTCGATCTCAATGATAGCCTCCTCTTTAGCTTGCTTCAATCTTCTTGCCTTTTTCCTTCTGGCCTCAGCAACCTAGTAAAGTGATAAAAACAGTTAGACATTGTACAACGATGAATAAAATGTATAATGGGCAAAAGTAACTTTCAGTGACCAATATATACCAAGCTTTTTTAACAGAGCAAAATGCATTGTCAGTAATTGTTAAATGTAAAGAATTGCCAAATAATTTACAATTCAATGGTTATTAATATTGTTAACAAAATAAATATGATTACCTTTTCAGCAGCTTTTTTCTCGGCATCAAGAAGCTTTCGTATACCTTCAGATTGACTTGCCATATTGATTCAAATTTACACAGGGAGAAGGACCCGACCAACACTAAATAAATTAAAGGTTAAAACTATAGAGGAGGACACAAAAGATAAATAAATAAGAATAAATAGACGTTATTTAGCTAGTGAAACAGTAATCACTAACATTGAACCAGTATCTCAATGTCATCTAGGTACACCCAGTTTTATTTAGATGTCACTTCGATTAAACAAATAAACTGATTGCAATGTAATTTCGGAAAATTAAAGAAATAGAGATTAATATTAAAGTATGAAAATTTTAATAATCTTACCTTAATTAATATAATTTAAACCAATAATAATAATTAACAAATTCAACTAAATGACAGATCAAATCTAGAGAAAATGCTTCACATTAGCTGACAACGCCATCACTCGTATGTTTTAGTAACTCACCCAATCACGCGGATATTTGTTTACTTTTTTTCTGGATTTTACATTTCAGTTTTTCTCTGCAATTTACTTGTTTTAATTGTCTTGGGCTTAATGTAAGTATTAAATTATACTTTATGTATTGACTTATGGTATGTGCTAATTTATGTTCTAACTGAATCTTTCTTTGATTTGTTCAATATCCACAGATTTTATCTTTTGTTTTTCTGAATCTTGCTTTAAAAAAATAAGGATGGCCGGTTGGAAGATAGAAGCTGGACGTGTGTTTCTTTACATATTTTTTCCAGTTGCAATGTTTGCCCTCTACAACGAACCTATTGTCTATGAAGCAACCGTGATGAAATTCAGAGATTACATGATAGAAAGAGAAAAATTAGAACGAGAAGAAAAAGAAGTTATAACGAAGAGGTTAAATCGTGCCGCTCTAGATGATTTCTTGGCTCGTCGAGATGTCGATGATAAATGAAATAAAATGTGGAATCATCACTGTCTGATCACTTTATAAGTGTTATTTCATTGTTATCAACAACAAAAATTAAATATTCAATCTCCTAGCAAATGGTTACCCGTCAAAGGCTCTGTTGATTCCAGAGCCTAGAGCCATCCATTGATATTTTTGCCTCATTTTGTTGATAGTTTTCTATAGCTCATTTATGAAGTTTACTTATTCAAATCGTGAAACAATTAATTGTATTTGTTGGTTTATATACATCATAATTTTAAAGCTAGATATTAAATCAGAATGATCCGTGGATCAATAATTGCATCAAAAATTTTTACAATTATTAAGTTGAATTCAATAAGATTAAAACAAGATTCGGTTTCAATTTGCCGCCACGTCTAATTTCCAGTTGAAACACATGATTTAAAAATCAATTTTACTGTTGTGTTCAATAACTCAATGAAGAACTCTTTCTAAATTTTAACAGAGTTTATATTTTTTTATCATAATTTTCGTTAACAGTTTAATCTAAAAGTACATTTCAATTATGTCAACGCCAGTTTTATCAGTTATTCGTGCTTTGTTGAAAAAAAGAATTGAACGAGACAATTTTGATAAAATTTTAGAAAAGGTAGGTTACCAAATTGTTCATACTGCACTAATTGTCACTAATGATTTTTTATTTTAGGTTGTTATTACTAACGCCGGTCAAGGCAAATTGACAGCTGAAATGATTGTTGGCCAGGAACATTCTAATCGAAGTCAAAATATTCATGGTGGATTAATAGCTACATTAATTGATGTCCTATCAACTTTGGCTTTAGCTTCATCAGATGTCGAGTCATCACCTGATCTCAACAATTTTACAGAATCTGCATCTGCATCTGTCCAGTTAAACGTCACTTATATTCGTCCAGTGTCTGTGGGTCAAACATTGCTTATCGAGTGTAATACACTGAATAGAGGACGGACAATGGCTTACCTGAGTGTTGACTTATTCAATAAAAACGATGGTAAATTAATTGCTCGAGGAAGTCATACTAAAATTTTATTCACCAAAACTCATTCAGAGTGAACGATAATTGTAACAGTTATTGTATCAAGCATCAAGTGGTTTTTGAACTTGATTAAGCCTGGACCTTACGTTATATTTTGAGAGTAGATCTCCGTAAAGCAATTGTTGGATGTTGATTAGTTTTTGTATCAAATAGAGATCAAATCATTATTTATATTATAGTTCATAGCAAAATACTGAAACTACATCTTATATTCACCTTAAATGTACATTTTATCAACTTTATTTGTCGATTGCCAGATTGATTAAAAAAAGTATTATTCATGCCAAACCAGTCTCGATTTACATTAGATCTTAGCGCCCTCTTTAACATGTGTTTAAATTTGTGATGCTTTTAAGTCTTGTATTGTAATTTAATTAATCGAGCTCTCAAAGTTGACAAGAAAGAGGCTTTACTTGTAATGGTGTTTCTGGTGGCATACAAAACATTTGCTCCGTCCATTTTTCAATAGTATTCAGGTAAGAAAGAAAAATGTTATCATATTCATGGGCATCCTTATTATGATTTGTAAAGGTGTTCAGAGATTTGAAAAGAGTCTACTTCCTCTCATATTTTCATGTTTAGATTCAATCATATTCTATTATCTTCTAATAATATCTCTTCACCTAAAAAACTTTTGGCTGGGTACACTATCATCATCACATTGTTTTGTTCTGTTAGTACTGTAACGGATGTTATGGTTAGGAGGACAACAACAATTATTAATATTCACTGATCAACTTGGTAGCATACTTATTTTATTCCGGAGAAAATACTGCTTGCCGACCATTTTACTGAGGTACAAAAAAATGACCCTGACTGACAAAAGGCTTGATTATTCTTCCTATAGGTTAAAAGGTGTCAAGTGCCAACGGATTTCCTATGCTTTGTTCGTTTTACTCATTACTTAGTGGCCAAGTTTTGGGTGAAAAAATCGTCTGAATTTCATGTACTGCTTTTGATATCAGTTTAAGCTAAAAAATTCAACCAGTTGAAACTGTAACCAATCCATAAATTTTCATTGTTTCTATTATTTTTGTATCATAGGTAAATATTGTGGGCAGCAGATTCACTATCTATTCAAGACTCAATCGGGAATCATGGGTTTTCTCCATTCTCAAGCAAGATTTATCCTAGTTTTACAAAAGAAAAGATTCTTTGAAATCCACAAAGCTTTCTATTCAAGTAAGTTCAATTAACTGAAAAGAAAAGTTGATATTTGAATGTTGTAAAATGATTCTTAAAAAATTGTTTTTCTATTCCAGCCAACCGTAAACGATTCTACAAAGATGTTTCAGTTATAAATAATGACGGGCTATACGAGATCTGTTTGGATGGTAAACGTATAAAGACCCCATTTAATAACGTAGTTCAGGTCAAATCACATTATTTAGCCTTGATGTTAGCCAATGAATGGAAGTACCAGAAAGATACTATTAAATCATATGAAATGCATTTAACAAATTTAACCAACTGTGCCATTGATAATCCTGAAAATCACACCAAAGAATCGCTTACAAGATCTATTTTGGAATTTCTGACTACTGATACAATTTGCTTTCGATTCCGTGAACCAATTGATTTGTATAAACTACAAAGCCAACGTTGGGATCCAATAATACATTGGCTTAAAAATCGATACGATTGTCAAGTTCCTCTCACTGAAGATGTTTTCTTACCTCCAATCCCAAAGCATACTGAGTCAACTATTCAACGGCATCTGCATTCTTATGATCTTTGGTCACTTTTTGGCATCCAATCAATAACTGAATCCCTAAAATCAGTTATACTTGCATTGGCTCTCATCGATAAACATGTACCCGTTAGTGAAGCTGTAAGCTTATCAAGACTAGAACTTGAATATCAAACAAGTATTTGGGGAAACGTTGAATGGGCTCATACAATTGAACTAATGATGACACGAGCTCGGGTCTCAGCCGCCTTGTTATTTGTGTTTGCAAATTCAGAGTCTTTCACATCTGTATCTAAGCGATCTATCTCTGAAATTTAAAAGCACTTAGAGTTCATTGTTAACAGCTTTGTGTAATTTTTTCCTTCATGAATAGTAGACTTTGTTCATCTTTTATCAATCCAAATCCTCAGATAGATTTGAAAATATGTTTGCGATGATCCATAAAATGATTGTTTATATATAATTTCAAAGGCACTCACTCTGTTTACTCAAAAGCGAAGTATAATTGTATCTATTTTTTAGCTTTTACTTTCACCAACACTAGTATTTGATCGTCTCACACAATATTATGGTTGAGGTAAAGGAGGAGGGAAAAGGATGAAAAAAATACAAAAGGGAGACAATGAGAGAAAGTAAAGACAAAAAAAATGTCATCAGTAAATTATTGATGAAAATGACTAACATTACAAAAGACTCGCCAGGATTCATTGGAATGGAACCATGCAAATGTTTTTCCCCTAAATTACCATTTAATGTTACAATTATCATAAAGATACGTTGACATCATGATTACAGAGCAATTTATCCACTATTTATTCATGATACAAAAGGTTTCTAATGGAAAGCAAACAATCGGTCTTATGTTCAAATATTATTCAAAGACTGTGACAGTCCAAGAAGGTAAAAGAAAGCTTTCAACCGCAGATCCATAATTTCATTGGTAATAAGTTGTATTGCTTAATCAACATTAATTATTGATGGAAAATCTCAATCAGTCAGCAATCATTTTAAAATACTAATTGCAGTTTTTACACCAACAATAGCTTTCTATGGATCTGTTGCTCAAGTCGATATGAAATACATTTTAAGGTTGTCTTACCAAGGTTAAGATAGATGAAATTAAAATCACTAAAGGGGTTTATTGTTTATAAACAAGGACAATTTAATAAAGATTATCAGGTCTGGGTGGTTGATTGAAAATGAAAGCTTATTATTAGTTGGTTGAAACAATTAACCATGACAGATAGTGTATCAATGAGCATAAAGGTTTGCTCAGGTAAACAGCAAGAAAAATCATGCGAGCAAATTATTTTCGGATAATCAGGTAATCATTTTCTTACTATTGTTTTCACCTTTTTTTTGGTACTGCTCAAACTAAAACAAATTATGGTGAAACAATTCAATTGTAATGATGATTCTTCTCTGTTAATGTTATATTGTTTCAGGCGTAATTGTTAATTTAATTGGATTCTCCTTCCATCCCGTTTTTGGTTGTTGTTCATTTAAACAATTATCTAAAAAATTAGTTACACAAAAATGATTTATTAACAAATAAATATTTATTATAAAGTTAGAGCTCAACAACTTACATGTAAACATGATTAAAAGGTAAATTATCGTTTTAATCATTGGCTAATTTGTTCCCATTCATCATCAGTCTAATCACAACTAAAATATCCAATAAACTTGACCATTTTTCCTTGTTCGAGAGATTAAATTATATTATGTTGGCTTTCGAATCATTCGTTTAACGCTCAATTTGATTGTAAATTAAATTGGGTTAATTCTGACTCCGCCATTTATGTCTATTGCGAGCTTCAAATTGAGCGCTTTATAATTTTGATCTTTAAAATGTACCTAATAGTGGGAATGAATTTCGGTTAAAAGGTAAAAATAACGGTTTAAACAAGGATATTAAAAAATAAGTTATAAATAAAAGATTACACTTTTTGATTAATTTGGTACCAAAAGTAGACTTAATTTCGTGAATCAAACATGCTTAATAAGGCAAACGCGTTGCTCTCGCGAAAATAGTGATTTCATTTTATTGTCATTCTGATGTGTTTGGCTCTGAAGTGACATGGCAACCTTTTAAGACAGAAGAAATTCCAAGTTCATTTCATCTCATAATAATAGGTATAAACATGGCAAAAGAGCAATTTTCTCCACAGGTCGACCAGTGAAAATAAGTTCCAAGATTTTTGTGCGGATAACCCTTCGATTTCAGAAATTGGCGCTGCTTAGATGGAATTAAGTGTTTCAACCCCTGATCATATCAATGGGAAAAATTAAAAATGAAATCAAGCGTTACAGTTACCAAACCAAAGGCCAGTCTAGAGCATAAAATCGGTCAGTAAAAATCCAGGAGAACTTTGCTCTAAGAAAGAAACTGTTGAAGTTGCTAGTCGTTCTGGGCTTAATTAGATGAATGGTATTGAGTCGAAAACTTTGAAATTTTCAAAAAATGGATTTCAATCAATTTTTCTAAAAAATTTTCGTGTTTATTCTTACTATTTCTTGCAGACCCTTTGCGTTCCATAATTTTAACAACTGTTGAACCGTTTGTTTTGTTTTATGGTTTACTTTTTTATTGCTGGGCTGGTTTAATGGCTAAAGTTAAACAATAAGTTAATTGGGATTGTCGACAAATAATGTTTTCTATTGATTTTATTATTTCGTTTTATATGTGAATAAACAACTATTCAACTGGTTTCAACAATTGAACAAGGAGAGCTTACCTTCATTCATGTATTGATTGGCATATAAACTCCAAACAATACAAATAACCAAATGAATGCTTAATAAGTGATTTGATGACTAAAAATTTTTAAAAATTTAGTTGCTAATTTAGGTTGGAAATCAACTATTAAAATAGCGAAAACCAAATGTTTACGAGTGATTACAGTTAAATTAATAGCATTTTGGGTTCAACCTGTTCCCAATGATTTATTTTGTGTGTGTCTGTTTAATCCTGATAGTCAAACATTTGATGATTACTGATTGTTTGTTAACAATTACTCATCCAATTGATAGAGTGAAGGTAAAAAAGTGTGTTCCTTCTCACAGTTTGATCAAATTGTTAATTCATGGCAAGGGGAAACAAACAATGAATTGAATTGAATAGAAACATGAATCTAACAAGCTTTTTCAAACCTCTTTGTAAACTTAGGTCAGCATAAATGACAGGTAAACAAGGTAAAAAAAGCATGTGAATAGGAAAGATGCTGAGCTTGATTGAATGTTCAATTGTTATTGGGTGTTGGTATTTTATTCATTTTTATAACAATCACTAGAATAAAATCTGTTGATCAATTAAAAAAGTGCCCTTGTTATACAGCGTATAATATGGACGTTATGTGTTGGTTATACAATATAACAATTTGCAATGACCTAATCTGGATTTAATCATTCATTAGCCATGCTATATCTATTTAATATTGAATTTCGTTGAATGAATCCATCCATTTTTAGGTGTTGAATATATATGAATCTGGAATGGATAGACTGTTGGTATACATTTGAAAATATGAATCTCTTTTAATTACCAAAAATATGGAGATAGAAATTATTAAAGCAAAAATTGATCTTTTTTTTGTTATTACATTGTGAAGATGAGACGGAATCGAAAAAAAGATTGATGAACAGATTGTAAATTAAATTTGGTAGTTATGATAACTTTGTATTGTCACTTTTCTTGTTCTCTTGCTTAATATATTGACATTAGACATCGTATGCTTTTCGTTTTGATACACAATTTGAAAGGAAACGCTCTGTGGAAAATAAATGCACAAAAACACTGAGAAAAAATTCTTAATAGTTAATTAATTATAATTATGGTTGAGGTTGCTGCTGAATTGGTTGATAAATCTCCTTGTTAGGTACTCTTTGAGCTCTCAATGTAGCAATTAGGAAGTAGAAACCACAAACCAAGTAAGCTGCGGCGATTGCTATTAATACAATACAACAGATTGTACTTATCCAGTGTTTAGGAGCTGTTAAATTGGGTATTGATGAGGTTGCATTAATCATAAATCCGGTTGACCAATTGACTGTACTGTCTCCTCTCAAACTGGGATCAAACACAATTTTGGACCAATTACCCTTTAAACCAAAAACATCCTGAATGATGTGATAATTGTAGAGCAATTGGAAACACAGAGAGGTTGGAGCAAGTTTACCGCCTGATGTAATTAGTAAATCATCTCGAGACATTCCGCACAAAGAGATAGATTGATTGAAGTAATCGTTCTCGTCAATTGAATGATTGGCTGGTAATTTGAGGACCGTTACGGGGTAAAGCAGGTCAGCTACTGCAGTGTATACAACATCATCAGGAGCAATGGAAGGTGATTTGTAGCAAGTGGCTGGATTATCTTCACATTTTGATTTATCAAGCAAATCTGAGATCATTTTTGAGCAGGTTGGTCCATCACCTTTACCCATCAAAGTGTATTCTTTGTTCAACTCCATTGATTTAGAAGTGTGCAAACATGGATCTCGCATTTGTATTAAATCCTGTGTGTTGATTGTTTGATTGACACCAATTGGAAGACATGGATCACCGAGAGTTGATTCACGAGAATCCACAATCAGCTCGGTAATATATCGAAGACGACCTTTATCACTACCAAAGCAAGAATATTTTTGGCCATACAGTGAATGGTTTTTACCAAACAAGCTGATATCAACCAAAGAATTAACTTGTTCTGGAGGAATCAGCGATTTATTTTTTACTTCAAGCGATATAGATGATTCGGTATATGATATTTCAATTACTCCAGAATGTTTAGGTGATCCGATTGACTCTGAATGGGTTCGAGCCTCAAGTGAATTGACTGCAATCCATGGATAAATTGCACCGTTTTCATCGTCAATGAAAGTAACTGGTTGAACATTCAATTTGGTATTGTTGGATAAATAGGCTGAGACTGAATCAATCAAAGATGACACTTCTTGATGTGATGTCCTGTTGAGTAAGAATAATGGTCCTGAAACGGTGAAAAATAATTGACTAGCAGCAGATGTTGATGTTGGTTCATCATTATCCAATGACCCAATCACACGTGAGAGACAGGGTTGAAATACTGGTGATAAATCACTAGAGTTAGCCAAATACTCGGTTAAATCATTTGAAATGCATGTTTCTGCTAATTCAGCGAGCCCAGTTTTGTTGAAACGATCAACAGGCCAGCGATATAAACTGATTGTTATATTTGGATTACCTGAATCAATAAGAACACCATACTGAAGTGAACAAAAAAAATAGAAGATACAAAAAATAATTAAACTTAAAGTACAAAATTCGGTCATTCGATTGTAAAGGATCAGTTAGAAATCACCAAATTACCGAATACGAGTTGGTTCTCGAAATGAATTGTTTCTCGTTTTGAATTGTGAGTCACATATATCTTGAGATTTTGCAATGATGAATTAGAGCTCAAGTTTTGTATTTAACTGAACTCTTAGTGGACTATTCTTCGGGCTAAGTTGATTCTGACAGACTCGAGTAATTCAACTGCGTTGTCATGAAAATTATACTATCATTTGGATTTGGAGAGTATGGTATGTCTGTCTGAATAGTAACTGGGTCGTATCTTAAAGTCATGATTAGTAATATCTTAGTGATCACATTTCATAAAATAGATTTACTGGATAATATCAAAAAACATTCGCGAAATGCAAGCTTACCTGATAATGAGTTTTGTGATTATAAATGGTATAAACTATAGCTGAAACAGTAAATAAAATAAATCCAGAGGTGAAGAAGATAGCTGATTTAATTTTTGGAGTAAGGGCCATGATGCAGATGACCCTAGAATAAAAGAGATGAACACTCACAAAAAAACAATCAAAAAAGTCTGCTTAACAAGATGAAATTGAAACTTCCTAGACGGAACAACAAAAGTGTATGACGATAAGAATTGAGATGATTAGATAATTCCAATTGAACAATTAAACAAATCAACTTTGGCTGATTCAATTCAATTAAAAGTTAATAGAAATGGTGAAAGTTGATCGATGAAGTATTGGTTAGGCCAGATGGATTAATATCCGTTTAGTAGCAGATCAAATATCAAGATATAAAAGTATCACTCCGATACAGTCAAAGGTCGGTGATTAACAGTTTACTTTTTACAGTTGGGTCCAGAGGAGAATGATTTTTTTACAAAAGTTGTCCAATTATCTAGTTGATTATTGGATTCACTCGATTCCTGGAGGATAAGGATGTCATGAAAAAAAGGTAAGTTGTTGAATATACAAGGGTGAAAAGTAAAATATCGTCTGTGATGTAAAAAATCAAAAGAGAGAGAGAGAGAGAGAGAGAGAGAGAGTAGAAGGAAAGAGAGAGAACGAGAAAAAGATAGACTCTCCGTCAGAAACCAGATTCTGGCTGTTTATCTCCGCCTCAAGACCGACCCATCTCTTCTTCCTCTCTTTCACTATCATCTTTATCATCATCATCATGAAGCCCTTTCCTCATATTCCATGGCTTGGTGATGAAGGTGAATAAAATTAATCATCTCTTTCCCTTTTTCTCTTATTCTTTATACACGTTCTTCCACCCTCTTCTCTGCCTTTCTATTTGCCTGGTTGCTTTTAGTTCTTTCTCACTGGTTCTTAGTGCGTGAAAAATTCCCTTTCGTCTGAATTTCAGTGAATTTTGAAAAAAAACTAAAGCAAAATGAAAAAAAAATTTATATTTTTTCCCATTGTCTTTAATATTTCATCTTTCATCTTCAATTCCATTATCGATTGGAAGGAGATCTAATGTTAACTCTTATTTTTTCACTTTTTTCTCTTTATTATTTTAGATTGGAGTACAATTAACTTAGTCCCTTGGGGTTCCTTTTCTTGATCATCAGCTATTATCATCATCATCAAGATTTCTTGGTTAAGAGGGAGGGAAAACCAGGCTGTTGATGAAAAGATGAAGGGGAGAAGAAGTATTAACAAATGAACCTCACCCTGATTTCTGTGGAAAATTTTGATTTAAATGAAACTGTTCAATTTAATTTGCTTGTTTTCCATTCAATGTCAGTCAAAATTGACAGTTCCGATCCATTATTTTCTCTACCATCTACATTATCATTACCATCATCACCATCTTCACTTTAATGATCAAACTGTAAATCTGAACAATTTGCCATTTTCCATTTTTCTCGTTGTTTACCATTCAAAGAACCTGCATTCAAAGTTATACTTGACCAAGCATTTGGAAACAAGCAAATTATTAAATGTTGAACTATTATCAAATTTGGTGGTTTCGCATTCAAACTTGTACGTTAACCAGCAGTAACTCCATCAATCTTTGACCATACTATTTCATCCTCAAAATTTGCTGTTCTCATCAACTCAACAATTGGTTCATCAACATGGAAAAAGTTAACATCTAATTCCGATTAAATTAGTGATTTAATGAAGCCTCATTAGGAATCAGCTAAAAGTCTCGACTTAATGAGAATAGAAAGAACGATATTTCGATCCATAAAATGGGGTAAAAACAAATTATGTAAATAACATGGTTAATGGTAACAAAAATAATTCTCATTCTCATCATGATTTGAAGCATTTATATATAAAATTCTTATATATGTTAATCAAGATGTTATTATTTTGGCAACAAAAGTGTTTCACATTATTACCTGTTGTATTATGGTTACAATTGAACGACTGATTCACTGGAAAAAAAATTGAATTGAACTTGCATGTTGAGTTGTTTGCATGTTTATAATGTGAGTGAATGTATTTATGATTGTTGATATGATGAGTACAAAACTTAAAGCCAAAAGGGAGGTAAAATGAAGATGAAGATGATGATAACAATTGAATGGTTACTGTATTAATCAAGAAAAAAATAGGAAAGGTTGAGAAATGATTTTAACATGTTAAAGATGGAAAACTTTAGAATGGCTAAAGACTGTAATCAATTTCAGTTTTAATTGATGGGTTTGGTTACAAAGTGACATAAAGTAGATCAAAACTAATTATTAGGTTTAATATTATATCTGAGCAATTTGACCGTTTATAATAACAATCCAACGATAACAGTATTTCAGATTGAATGGTACCAATCACATCTTTACTGATTCCCATAGGCATTTAAGATTGAAACCAGTCATAACAATTCAAAACTAATTGTAAGCTTTCCACACCATTTTAAACATTGGACCAAAGAACCAATTTGTATGATCAAATAAAGCACACAAAACTAATCAACTCAGAAACCAGGTTACATTATTTTGGATATTAAGAAACTCTTTCACCTTTCTCCAGTTGATATCTATTGAACCTATTAATAAGGCTATTTTTGTACTCATGGTAACTTAATTGAGATTTTAAACACTGACAATTATATCTAATAATCTCAATTTTACCTTATTGTTAAATTTAATCACAACCAGTATAAAGATGAGAGTTGACTAAATCTATCTTGACCATCTTCATTCATGTCTTACCAACCAAAATTACAATGAATTGTATGGTTAATCTGTTTTTATCATCATCATCCTTTCATCCTCCTACTCTTAATCAAAATTTAGTTCATACTTTTTTAAAGCAGATTCATTAATAGGTTCATAATCAATTGGAATAGCTTGTATGCTATTGTTATGAACAACAATCAGTTCAATAGACTTTGTTTACAGATAACAAAAAAAGAGCAAAAATTTTGATTTGATGATCTGAAAATTTTAAATTGTATGTGTATGTGTGTTGTATGTTTATGATGTGTGTTTATTAATAGCTTATTAATTATAATAAATGAAAAGTGTTTCTTTTGTATCCGATCAAAGATTAACACTGTTAATAACATCAATATACAGCAACAGGTATAACTGTAACAATTTAAAATCTCATCATGAAATGTTACAAGATACTGTTGGCAGAATCAACAGGTAATCTGATGGTAAATTTCAACATTTCGTGTTACAATGATTTGTTATCTAACCAGCAACAGATGAGATGAAGCCATGAATACAGATAACCAGAAATGGTACCACCAGATTGACCATACTGGTTAACCTAACACCAGTAAATGAAGAGAAAAGGAAAAAAGGAAAGTCTAAAGAAAGGAAACAATAAACATGATTAATCCAATTCGAAAGGGAATTAGGTGACTTACAATGAAGAATCAGATTGATGATAGTGTTGATGAGGAGGAGTTCAGGAAAGCTGCGAGAAATGGCAAAATAATCTTTGGCCTCGTGACATTTCAAGATTAATTGTAACACGGTAAACCAATTAATTTGAAGAAACGCTTTACGGTCATCAATTCATCAACTGGTCAATTCAATTTAAGTACAAAAAAGAAATCATTAATTTCCATTATTACTGTTATCATGTAATACATCAATGAGATACTCACTTACTAACTTACTCTACTGTATATTAATATTATTCAATCTCGTTGAGATTTTCCGTTGAATAGTTCAACTGTTCAAATGGCAATATGAAATTGTAAAATTCATTTCAATGAACCCATTTCAAAATGATTAAACATTCAAGTCTTATGAATACAAAATACGCATTTGACATTTGGCAGCTTTTACTGGAACCATGAATATTATAGATTGTTGAGTTGATTCATTAACCAAATCAGGGGTAATAATATATTCATCTGAAGAAAACTATGGGTGATGCTTTGACGCTTTATTCATTCTTTACACCATCATCATTAGAATAAACTTTTCTCACGAGAAAAGCATTACTCATTATGCTTCTATCACCTTCTCCTTTATGGTAACTCTGACGTTTTTCCGGGCCTTTTTATGTCCTCTTCTGTCACCGGTAAGAAGCTGAAAAAAACAAATACCTGTAGACAGGGTGGAAGCAGAAAAAGATGATTAGATTTTGTGTTGAACTTTCAGGTTGATGAGGTCAAGTCTTGCGGATTAAATGAGCATGCAACTTTTTGTGTCTACTTTCTTATAGAAGTAATATTTTTAAGTCAATGTATTACACACAAATAAACACAATTGAAACAATAGTTAAAACAGGTTCAATTAAAAGTGGATTAACTTACCTCTTTAATTGCTAACTGTTTATGGTTTTAATGAACGTTTCCTTTTTGCATGTTATTTCCAAACTTCTGGTCAAAGGTAGAGGATTACTATAATCACGAATAGTTAATTAACTATAGTGATTAGTGTCTATTTTGGTTGTTGGTCAGGTTTGTTATCTTGTTAAGTTGCCTTTGACCAAGCCAAGCATTACAAGAAAAGTCAAGATCAAGTTGATTTCAATTTTTGGTTTCAGGTCATTAGAAGTAAATCACTTTTACCACACGATTAAATAAATGATTGAAATTAAGATTAAACACAATTAATAGAGTCAATAGTTAATTAAATGATTTATATTGTTGAGCGATTTTCATTTTTTTCAAATAGTCCAGCTGTTTCAATACGTTTTGTGATTGGTGAATTTAGACAACCAATGAATGCACTCTTTGATCATCTGAGCGAGGCTTAATCAAAGAGTAAACTCTAGTAGAATAGACTCTAGAAAGAGAAAGAGTAGAAAGAGTAGACTCTTTGGGCTCAATTCAACAAAGATGAAACGAAATGACGTTGGGAAGTGGTAAGTTTGTTCATTTTTATTTCAATAATTCACATGATTCTGATCGATATAAACTTTCTTTTGTTTATTTAGAATAAAATTGAATGATTTAATGTAAGTGCCTGTTAAATATTTGAGTCCTTAAATCGTCGTGATATGCATATGGAAGCATTGATAAAAAAGCTTGGATATTTGGATACATTTTGAAACATTCAATTTGGAGGATCCTCATGAAGTATCAGGAATAGCTGATACTTATCAATATGAAGCTTCACCGTTACTTTAAATTTTTCTATGTTTATAGCAGCTTTAATGGACATTTATAATGATGAGCAATAAGCAAGAGGCTTCCTGAATTGAAAATGACTGGAACTTATGTTCAAATTGAATCGGAACATGAAAGTTACCTTAACAGACGCCAAAGGATTACTAGCTGAGGCAATTTCGATGATAAAGGGAAAACATTTACACACCAACAACATTGGAATCAATAAAATGGTGAAACAGCAAATCATGCTATTCTATAAGCTTAGTTGTTTTTTGATAGTTCATCGAAGTCTTCATCTTTTTATGTCCCGTGTTTAGCAAACATTTAAACTCAGAAGTTGGTGAACTTTTTCCGAAACTTCTAAAGCTGATAATGATGGTTATCTTAGACTGTCATCAGTTGTCATTCCAATGTGTAATCAAATGTAATGGTTTGACAAGTGAAATTGAAAATAATTGACTAACCATCAAAGGTATAACTTGATTCCTTGTGTAGCTTTTTCTTATGTATGTAAAGCAATTTTCATATCTTTAATGACAGATTTCAAGGATGCCAGTGAAAGTATGTTTAAAAGATCATATTATCGTCCAATCCTTTTATCTCATGCAATGTCTTCTGGATTGAAAATATAAACGATAAACCTGACTGTGGAGATAGGGCGCTGAGTCTGTGACGCTAATAGATTGGCGTCTGAATTGGCTCTTACATTTGATAACATGATTGCTGCATTTATCTGAAAGTGAAATTACGATACTTTACTCATGAAGATAGCTCGTTATTTAAATATAAATGTTTGTTTGATAACAAATGAGTCAACATTGGCCGCTTCAAAGCTAAAGTCCCTTCAAATCACACAACATCAAGCATATGGACCATTACGATTATTTCACAGCGTATCATCGTCATTTCGTTGATTATATGATTAGAGTACAAGGAAGCTTGTCAGCTATTGGTCAAGCGGCTATTATTTGAGTTAATTGCAGCATGCTTTAATCGTAATTGAAATATTATGAAAACAGCAAGGAATAAAACAAACATAAACTAAACTCTAAGCTCATCACTAAAAATATCTTGTTTCAACAATAATTAAGCTCTTCTCTGTTTCCTAATGTAATTGTAAGATTATTGAGTTTATTTTTGTTACAACAAATAATCTGGAATTGCTGATGATTCCAACCGGAATAGTTATTCTGAATGAAATTAAATAAGTTTCCCTTGAGATTGTGAGAAACAGCATATTTGGATGATTTCTTTAAATTTTTAATGGTCTTGTCTAAATTAACCTTATCCTAATGGTTAAACACGGTGCAACTAAACAACACTTAACCTTTTACTTCCTCATTTACAATGTAAACTGTTGTCAAATTGAACATCATGATCATCATAATCATTAGTTAATGGTGATGTCAACTTAAATATGTCTCTATTTCATCAATATACATGGTGGAATAGGAAAAAAGAGTAAACTCATCATCTACAAGGAACCATGAAAATGATGCTAAATTAATAATGATGGTTAAAAAAATAAACACAAATATCAAAGCAATAATCCAAGCAGCAAAGGAATCAACATTGTAAAATAATGATTGTCACGATGATCATCAACATAACCCTATTGTTAACATAAGTCAAAGTAAACCCATCAAAATGATCCAGAAAAGAGACGGAGAAAGATGTCAATGACGATGAAATAGATATAAAAAGGATTCAATATTTATAAATAAAGCCAAAGAAGGCCAAAAAAGTGCCATTAAAAAGCGTCTTCTCACGATGTTGACAAAAGCAGGACAACTAAATGCACTAAAAAAAGTTAATGATCATATTGATGATCCACCTAATAATAGTACACTCAGCGCAACAATTATAAATACACCGGTTTTTTTCAATTATAAAGAGAATGCAATGAGTTAAGATAAATTGGATTAGTGCAAAAGATTTGTCTTAAGATAAGAAAAAAGATGATGTGTCACAATTCATATCTAAATTTTTTAATTAATGCTAAATTGAAAAAAATAAAAATCTGCGCGCGCATTAATTATAAATACATATTGAAAAATTGAATTTAATAATGAGTTTGAGCGCCATTTAGTTTGACAACTTCGAAAAGTCGATTGTTCATGCTTCGAACAAGATTTTGCAATAGTTCAGGTTCTAAATTATACCATGCATCTTCAATTGCATTCCATAATTCATCGACCTTATCATATTGTCTATTCGCTGCATAAACTTTCCTAACCATTGCGGCCCAAAGGTTCTCAATCGGGTTCAAATCAGGGCTACAGGCAGGCCAATCCATTAATTTTACTGAATTGTTAGCAAAAAACTCTTTTGATTCCTTCGAAACGTGAATTCGGGCGTTGTCTTGTTGGAAAATCCATTCACTCCCAGCATTATTTTGAGCATTTGGTAGCTTTGGTCTTAACCTAGGATATACCGTTTAACTGTAGCTTTACCTCTACCTTATTAGACGTCATTTGATCTTCTTTCATGCTTTCCTTAATCACAATTACCTGAATTGTTCTCATGAAAAGATTAACTCTGAAGATTAAATGGTGACTGAACAACATGCTGTTGCTGTTAAACACAAGAGTTATCCGAAGGTCACTTCCTGACCATTTATCCACTTTGCTTTCTCTATTTCAGCCTTTCCATTGTGTTATAACCATCGTAATCATTATAAGTGTTCATTCATCATCTTGGTAAACGTATTGTTGAGCCTCAAAAAAGGCAGCTTTTATTGCGTTTTTAACTCGATTGTTGTTAATTTTGGCCTTCTAATCACGTTTCCCTATTCCACCAACTTCATTTGTGTAAGGACAATATTTCAGTTTTTAATTGTGATTTATATTTTCCTATTAAGATATGATAATTTCGATGATCAACCAGTGAGACTGAAAAAGCTTCAAAAAACTGAAATAAATGTTAACCAGAAACATCAATTTTTTGGGTTTCAATGTTAAGTCTATGGCTTCAATGTAAACATCAACCCTTGGACCATCAAATATGAATTGGCCTCCAGATTGACGAGGAATACGCTCTTCAACCTGCAAAGAAAATCTTGAAATGATTCCATTCTGAACTCATAATCATCATAAATGATCAAATATCATTGCTATTTATCTGATGAAGAAAATAAATCAAAAAAATCTTCACTTTACATTGTACTTTGTACTTTGTAATATTAACCTTTTGCTTTGCTGTTTTTTTGCCTGTAATTAATATCATTGATTGATTGTAATGTTGACTATTCATGCTGATCAATTCATGCAAATCTCATTTTATCAATGATAGCCATGAGCAGACAGTATATCCTTGAAATTTACCCGTTACTACTGTACTAACTTAATATGGTTATAATTGACAAATAATAGGCTGCTAATAACAGTGACAATTGATGTTAATTGTGTGATATCATTGTAATTGAACAATAATTATCGGTAAACCTTGGGAATAACAATGATGAGTATGAATGAATTGCATGAAATTTACTTAATTTGATCTAAATCGGCTTCAAATTACATTGTAACATTTAAGAGTAACTTTCACTAACACAATACTTGAGAGGTTTGGTCAACTTACAGCTAACCAGAATTGAACATCAACCTGAAGTGGTCAAAACTCTTATTTTTGTTGAATGAGAAAATGTTAATAATAATTGTTACATTGTTATAATTTTGAAAATGAATGATAATTGAGTGACAAAGAGGGAATCACAATTTGATTGGCAAAAAAGAAGCAAAAATTGAGATTAATTGAAATTCAAATGGATCAATCCAATTGTTGGCTATCTTTATTGACCATTGAAATTTTGCTTTACAATAGCCAATAAACATTTTATTAGGTTCAGTTGGTAATGATTTACTGGACAATAAATATTGAACCTTTGAAGTTTCATTTGATTGAGGTTATCATTGATTTGTTTGAGTCTGATTTTTGCAAAGCTAATTGTTTACCTTGCATGATAATTGTCATTTGGTAAATTGATAATGATTTTTATTTGTTTTCCTGATATTCATTTGAATTTACCTTGATTAAGATTGACCTGGACGAATGAAGATAATTACCAATTGAAATAATCAACTAAAGAATCAGACTTTTTCATAGTTAATTACATGATTTAGTATGGTTTTGTATAATGTTGAAAATAATTATAAAGAGATGAAAACATTATTTCAATTTTGAGCTTTAAATTTTGATTTCGGGTTAACCTTTTATTTTTCAATTTGATTTAAGTTGTTGAGTTTATTGTTATTACATTTGAGTAAAGATTGAATTTAATTTCCTGTTTGATTTAATCACGCTGAGATCATTTTAATAGATAATTTCAAGGTTTTGTTAATTTGTTGATCAACAAACTAAAGTAACCTTTGATTGGTAAAAAAAAACCTTTGAAAGCTAAATATTTCATTTTGCACTTTGGGTTAAAATGGGTTTTGAGTTGAGAAAAAAGTAAATATTTTTCTGGTTCCAATTGATTTGGTGTAAATGATTGTGATTATACATATTAAATCAGTTGACAGTTCAACGATTGGTTAAATTGTGGTAAACATGAAAACAAATCTGTATTTAGATGGCTTTTGGTTACAAACTGGAAACTGGTAAAAGTCCAGCTACTGAAATGGTTAAACCCAAAAATCAAATCACCCTTCCGCTCTGTTGGGTTAAGGTCATTTTCTTGCCCTTTTCCTGTTTCTTAGGTCGTTTTGCTTTGGGTTAATTTAAAGGTAACTCAAAAGGGCGTTCATCTTTCGTTTTGTTGATCATCATTCTCCTCCATCTTTCAGTTTAAGTGGCTTCAATGTAAAACTATTTTACGGACAAAGGGTCATAACATTGGGCAAGGTATTAAGTAACAAAATGACCTCTAATTAAATACGGAACAGAAAGGGAACAACAACATTAAATATATAACATTACATCTAGAGACTATTTTCATAATCATTAGTGTCTTTTGTTCTCGTCGTCCTCTTAATCTTTCCCTTGTTTTCTTCTTCTTCTTCCTTCTTCTTTTGACCTGAGAAGATAATTTCCTTTGACTTTTGGTTATAAATGTATAATGGTTCAAAGTATGATACTTTATCATCCCAATTTTCATTATCCTCATTATCATTAGGAATCCTTGTCCAGTTGTCCCGATAATTGTTAGCAATTCATCGTTAACCACTCTGCTAGAGCTTGCAAGTCTAATAAGCTCTGTTATCATTTTTATTTTTGTCATCCTTTGCTATTCTTGGTTTCAACAATTAATAACCAAATTATCTAATAATCATGGTAATGTTAAAATAGGTACACTTGAATAATAATGAGTATTGATTATTCAACACCAGTAACTAACAATTTGAGTGTAAAGGAAAGGAAATTGAATGTAGACACACAAAAACCATAACCAACTAAACATTCACTTTTGAGTGACTTTTCCTTTAATTGAGGCATCAGCTGCTTCCTTTTAGGGTAAAAAGTGCAATCAAGGTGTTGGGAAGGATTAAAGGGGTGAACAGGTTCAATAAGCGGGTGATGGACAAGTTGAAGGACAAGCTTGTTCAATCTAAGACAATAACTATAAAAATCTAGTCTAGAATTGTCCAGAATAGAAATGACAAGACGAAAGTTTGATCCATGAAATGTAATTTTCAAGAATCAGGGAAAGCATATAGAACAAACAAACAAAGAAAAGGATATCCCCAAAAACTAACCTGAATTGTTGAAACACATCTGTAGTGCCATTATTTATACTTTTGAATGCATAACTAGACTTTAATAGGTCAGATAAATTGAACAAGGATATTTTGTCGATGAAACTCAAGCTTGATAGACATGAAACTCAGTGATTCTGTGATTTAGTAACATTCTTTAGACACAAATTTTCATAGATCGTGAATATTTAATTACTGTAATTAACCACAAACAGGCGAGACCAGTGCCTTGAATTAACTTTATGGGAAGCAAAGTCAAATAATAATTTGTTGAATAAATTATGATGTTGAGGATTCTGGTAAATTAACTTTATTAATCACATAGATGATGGCGAAATTTGGCGATCATAACACTTGTTTACATGCTGAGCCCTTTAGCTTCTTATCAAGTGGAAACATAAAACTGAAAATTGTTAAAATTGTATAACACCTTTGAACAGAAACCAGAATTAAAAAACAATTGCTTGTTTTATTTATTATAATGAAATCAAACCATGGTTAGTAATTAATTTAGAATCATTTAAACTCATTGAGAAACTCGGTGATACAAGAATTAACTTTTTTTGGCTCTTCAAGAGGCACAAAGTGGCCAGCACCTTTGATTAATCTTAGTCGTAGATTATCGGCATATTTAGCCGTCCCAGAAGCCAAATCAGTTGTTAAGGCGAAATCGCTATCACCCCAAATAACCATAAGAGGCTGTCTTATCCTTAAATCACCACGATACCTAGAGTCGTCTTTTCCGATATTATCACGATATATGCCTATGGTCGAAGTAAGTGCTCCTTGTTGGCTGTAAATGTGCTTCCACGGTTCCATTTCACTTTCGCTCATAATCTGTGACCTATCGGCTTTCACGAAACACTTCTTCAGGCCATACAAATCATACGTTTGGAAAGCAAATTCAGGTAGGTAGGGTAATCCAAAGAACATCATATACCAAGAACACAGAAATTGTTTCAGACTGGATTTAAGCATTTTTTTAAAAAGTACTGGATGAGGTCCATTAATAATCACTAATTTTTCAACCAGATTCGGGTAATCGTGTGCTAAGTAGAAAGATAAAGCTGCACCCCAATCATGGCCCACCAAAGTTATCTTTTTCTCTGGTGATTTAGTTATAGTTTGGATCACTTTAGCCAGATCTTCTACTAGAATGTCTATTCTCCTTTGTCCAGATTCTAAGATTTTACTTGATTCACCATAGCCTGGTATATCAATTGCAACTGCATAATAGCCTTTTGAACTGAATTCAACCAATTGATCCCTCCAGGTAAACCAGAAATCAGGAAATCCATGGAGGAAAACAATTATCGGATCATCTGGGTTACCCTTGGCAACATAATGAATACTTTTATTCTAATTGAGGATATTAAAAAATGAAAATAGATTAATTAATACATTTCGATAATACGTGGGTTTCGATAATATACAATTAAAATTACTACTAGCATCAAGTCAAATCAAATCTTTAAAGATCAAGCTGCAAGAATATTCAAATATCATGTGCATAGATCAGCTGATGAAAAGTCAAAAATAAAGTGTGAAGGAAATAATTGCTAATTAGGTTAATTTTCTGGTAAACTTGGGACATTCTGAAGGAAAGGCTATTGTAAAGATTATCTTTGTTTAAACTGGGATGAACAAAAAGGTAAAGAGAACATTAGATTAAGCCACTGACCGAGAAGCTATGAAAGTTAAGCCCGAGGGCAGAGCTCGAGGGTTTCATCTGCTGAATTTGGTTACTGGTCAATATGACAATATTAAAAAGCTGTTGAACTTGTCAAGAAACCAGGGAAGTAACCAGTGCAGTATATAAACAATAACCATGAAGGTAACCTAGTGGTTAGTCTGCACTGAGTGGTGTACATCATTGGTTAAATAAAAGCAAACATGTTCTCTATTTTTATAAATTGGTGAAAAGAGACTTACATTTATCTTTACAGTATGATGTTTTCCGTATTTTGGGTCATCGAGTATGGCAGGCCTTTTAGAATGGTCTGGATTACGAATGTGTTTGAATCTAGTGAACAGATGAAAGCCGATAAGAATAAGAGAAACCACAAAACCATAGAAGAAGGAGAGAACTGTGAAAATAATTTTTTCAACCAACATGGTAAAAAATAAAGATGAAGTTGAAGTTGAAAAATTAAACTAAACAAGGTAGATGAAAGTAGCAATATTATAAAGAAAAATAATTTAAACTAAACTACAAACAAGTGCATGTAATACACCAACAAAGGTAATCAACATACTGAAAATCACTATGCAACATCTAGTCAAATCAAACGAGAAGAGCTGAGATTACATCTTACTTAACAGCAAGTCTTTTCAATGCAAGTCTTTTCTTTCATCCAATAGACTCAAGGTCGACGTTTAATGTTAATAGTTTTTTTCCTTTGAAAACAAACGTCGCCTCAAGACTATTCAGATAGATTCATATTAATTTGGCAATGCATTGACAAGTTGAAATTTGATAAATCAAGTTTTGCTGGACAAAGGACAAGGAAAAAATTCGTTTGTTTACGAGTTGATTCTATGCAAAGTGAATTATACAGAATAATTAGCTGTATAATCTTCCTAATCTACGAAGCTGAAAAGCACGCGATTAGACCACAAGTATTAACAAGCAAAGGTGGAAAGGTGAGCACTCGCAAGATGCTGATAGAGTAGTGAAAGTTCGAAGTGAAGAAATCTAATTTTAGGTCAAGTATTATTAAATTGACAATTTCAAATCGTAAATCAAATCCAACATAAGTAAACATAACTTTTTTTTGTGGTTTCTTGAACAAACTAAACTTTCCTATCATTGCTCATAAGGAATCTAATGATTGGTCAAAGAATGATGATTGTAGGTGCTACCATTTACGAAATAGTGAGGTTCAAAGTTTTTAAACCGATGGCCAAAATCAAGACAAATGTTGACATATTCACTCAAAAGTCTATTTTGTATGCTCTTTTATTTAAATTATCAAAATAAGGTTATTTTTGATTTACATAATATTTTTATATATTATTAATAATTATTGCACTTAATGAGCACTTTTGGTGGATTTAGGTTGAACTGCTTCCAATTTGATTCGACCAAATTGATCACCGACAACTGGGTGTTGGATTCTGAAAATGAAAGAGATAATTTAGTAAATAGTATAACGAGTTTGATTTGAAATCAAATGAAGGGTATAACTTACTTGACTGAAGCTTCTAAGCTTTTAGGCTTTTCTACTTTTACTGTAACTTTTTCTTTGATTTTGATGTCTGTTGGACTAATAGTGATTTTGGACACAGCTTTGTTTAAAGTTGCTTTACCAACAGCAAAACTCCTGGCTTTGAAATCAGAAGCAACTTCACCAATTTTCTTGCTTATCACAACCTTTTGTGCAGCTAAAGCTTTACCAACTTGAGCACCTTTAACAGCACCAGCTTTTGCGCCCATCACAGCACCAATAGGAGCACCGACAGCAGCACCAATACCAGCGGAAGCAGAGCTCTTGGCAACTGGGAATAAATGTCCAACAGCTTAGGGAAAAAGAAAAGAAAAATTGACAATGAAAAATAAATCGACTTTAAAGAGTCTAGAGCAAACATACCTGATGAAGCAATCTTGATGAGACGAGGATCAATTTTCAATTTTTTTGGTTCAGCTTCTTCGATATGCTCGGCAATAACAAATTCTTCCTTACGCTTAAATAAACCTTTAAAGGGATTTCCTGGTAAAATTGACTTGACTTTAGATGAAAATCCTTTAGCCTTTCCATAGCCAGGAATAACTTCAGCATATGGAACCTCCTCTAACACGGTAGATCCAAGTAGCTCTGATGGCACAACGTAGTCTTTGGATAGGAATTGTGCGGCACTAGATGAGTCTAAAACTAGATCAGCATTGGAGACTAGTGCACTACCATCAAAAGAAGCACCAGAGACTAATGGCGTACCTTCAACAGAAGCACCAGAGATATGTGGAATACCACTGAAAGAAGTACCAAGAGAAGTACCAGTTAAGGACGAAGCAAAGGCAGGGAACGCATTTGAAGTTGGGTTGATTGATAGGAAGGTGAGAGCAAGAATATGGAAAACTAAATTTGAAGACATTTTGGATAGTTGTGTGAATAGATGTCAAGAAAACTAGAAATAATAGAAAATGAATTTAGAAAGTTTATACGACAAGCGAACGTCTATGACTCGAAAACTGAATTGTTGAACAAATCACTTTTACTGGCCTTTTTATAGTTGGAAAGCTGACATTTAAATCCATGGTCACTAGGCAAATATTTTTGAGCTTATTGGATCTAACCATTGGGGCTATTCTTTCTGGACAAATCCTTTAATCCTTTAGCTTTAGGGGAAATTTCATTTCAAAATATGGATAGTTTAACCAATTGTCATGCTGAAATATGAATAGTTAAGTTTGATTATTTTGATGTTTTGCCACAGATATATTTAAAGCCTGGCTTTCGTTCTGCATTGGGTTCGTCCAGCTATCATTTCGATTTGAACAATGTCTTAGATGTCTTAGCACATAAAATCAAGAATCATTCCGTAAATGCGTTTAAATAATAATTATAATCATGTAAAATATTACACATTATATGTGAATAATTTGTTTATTTGGCATAAATAATTCTCTTGAGTTTTAAAAGACTAAGTGAAGGAAAAGCTGTCTTTACCAACTGTTGATTAACATGCTGTTAACTTTGAGACAATTAATGAAAAAATACGCTTTTATAATAGATCGTTGAGTAATATGCGGTATCGAATTCGTTTTTAGCATAATACCACTCAGATTCTTGTTGATAATACTAACCATTTTTCTGAATAAGTCAGATTTCTCCACGATATTTGGAATCAAAATTTGATCATCTAAAACTACGGATTAGTTTAGCTGAAAATCATTGTGTGCAAATTAACTTCACACCCGTTACAATAGATTGGCTGTTTTTAGCAAAGATTATGTTACTCAAGAAAATTTATATCTTTTTGAATTCTTATCCTGATGATAAATTGAGTCTGAACATCCAAAGGAGCAAAACGATGAAGCAAAGATGATAGAACCAGCAACAGCCAACTGCAACTGTTTCAACTGAGTGAGAATAAACATTAACTGCATCGGCAATCAAGCAATCAAAGTACACGACTAACAATACACATAATACATGAGTGTGTGTATTTATGAAGATTTAAACAGACATAGACGATATAATAATAATCATATTTTTCTTGTTACTGTAATCTTGAACCATGAATATGCAGTTTAATAATCACCTACGACTATAAACTCAACAACAGCAGAAGCAGCAAAAAATGAGTAACAAAAAAGGTTCCAACGTCAAAACAGAATTGTCCTTGGATTGATTAGAGGACAATCACTTTCTCAATTGTTAATATGATTAATTTCCAACTCTGAAATTCTTGATAGGTTGAACAGCCATCTGAATAGTTGAAACATTAATAATAGATGATCTCTCTTTGTCAAATTGAGATTATTCCAATTGTTTGCTATCTTCAACTCGATTCAACCCGTAATAATGAATAATTACGCTTCATCTTTTTCTGTAACTTCATCGTGTAACTCCATCAATTGTAAATGTAGATTTGTAATGCAAATGAATCTGTACTTTTCTTTGAACCTAATATAATAAACACAATTGAAAAATGAAATGATTACCATGATTGTTGTTGATTAGGAATGATTTATTTTTGCTTTTTACCAGCAAAATGAAATAAGTAAACGTTATTGAACAAAAATACAATTTTTTGGTTGCATTGAACAGCGTATACTTTAAAGTCACTTCTCGTGACTGGTCAACATAATTTACCTTGATGGTTAAATTTGATTGTCATCATCATGACCATTAAGTTGATCGGTGAATAGGGTCATAATTCACTCAAAAGCATTCAGGTTCCATTGGAAATGACAATTAATAGATTTAATTATAATTGTCTACTGTGTGTGATTATCATAAAGTCATGAGATGTCAGTATCCATTTTGAAGATGAACTGGCCTTAACTTTAAATCAAATGATTAGAATAATTGTTGACCAATGATTGGATAAAAAAGATGATGATGATGAGTATTGTGGCCATAAATGATTGACAGATTATGTTCAGTCAACTGTAAAGGCAGGTCATGGTGATGGTCATTAGTTGACTTAAAATAATCCTGAAGATACACCAGGCTTATTAACACAAAATATTGAAATTAAAAGATCACCAAAAAATAAAGAATATGAAGTTAATCAAAAAATGGTCAAAAATAATCAATTAACTGATGTGACAATCATCAGCTGTGATAATTGTAGTTATGTTATTGAAAAAAAGATGGCAATAAAGTTGACCAAAAAACAATGACAACTTTGATCAGCATCGGGATCAAATTGATTTGAGTCTGTGTTTTCTTATTTATTAATAATCGTAATTGTTGTTTATCAAATAATTATGAATCTTATTAAAAATCAAATTACTTTATTAAATTAAAAAACCATCAATCATGAAAATTTTGCCTGATAATCTATTCTGTGAGACTTAAATACAGTTAAATTTGCTATGTGCTATTGTTATTGTTATAATATCTATCAAAAGTTGGCAATAACAACTTGTTATAACTGAAGTAATGTTAAAATCAATTCTCATCGCAATACATCATAATCAATGTTCATTTAAATTAATCTTAAACATCCATCATCTTGATCATCATTTACAATTAATCAACCCCAATAGAAGCAAACAAATCATCAAGAATAATTATAAATGTAAAGGTAAAGTCTCCAAGTGTGCTTTTGTTTTTCAAAAAAAGGTACTTCACCACTGAGAGATACTTGATACAGAATCTTGTTATTAGCTATTGGAGTTGAGATATAATTTAACCAGTTCAATTGACGGTTAAGCATTCAATAAGTTTAAATTGATAGACCTAGCCGTAAAAGGATCACCAGGAATAACGTTATGAATTAGGTGAGAAAATTTAAGATTAAGATTGACAGAATGTAAAATTGAATGTGAAATCAAAAGAAAATGAATAGCGATTTATTTTTCTTATTCCAAAATCAGTGTGAGCCAAGTGATAATCTGTTTAAATCTAAATGATCAACTCTAATAGAGATGAGAAAGTTAACTGTTTCTATTTCAATCATGTAGCCCATCATAAGGATTTTCATTTAAATAATGATCGTGACTCAGTGTTTTCCATTCATGAAGTTATCAAGATTATCAAATGAGAAAAAATTTGTTTCAATGTTTCAAACGATGATTAAATTTGAAAGTCAATTGATTATCATTTGTTTGCGTGTCTCTGACACCATCTTTAACCAGTTTCCCAAGGAAACCCAAAGAATAACCTCTTTGAGGTAACCTAAATCTGGTTAAATCCAGAAAGCCAAAACATTACAAATCCAATCAAATGTACAGCTGGTTAAATCAACCAATGATCTGGAGTGCAATGTTTAAGAATGGGTTAACATTGTAACAATTTTGTATCTAAATCCTTCAAAATGAACCTTTTTTCATTGCCTAATGAATTTAAACACCAGATCGGGTTGATTTCTTGTCGATTTGATATCAAATTAATTGATTGCGAATCTTTCCGTTGATTTAAAAAGCTATACATACATTTGGTAGCTTGGAAAGTTAGTCTGAAGATGAAGCAAAAACAACTCATCCATCATGAGTTTAATTATGTTTTTCAATTAATGACAATCAACTTAACCTTTAATTCAGTGCGAAAGAAAGGATTGTAATTAAAAAAGAATCTTGAGTAATCAAAGAAAAATGAAATAATTGCGATAATTAAAGTTGAATGGCGAGAGAGGTACAAATACAAGAAGCACAAATTGTCGGGTTAATTAGTAACTTAAATAACCAGAAATAACAAGATTCCCAAAATAGTGTTAGTAATAATAATAAGTAAATAGCAAGCTTTCTATCAGTTCACACTCTCAATCATTCAGTTTAAAAGACGTTAATTTAAGATGATTTACTGTGCATTACAAGTTTCGTCTTTTCATCACCATTAACACTACCAACACCATAACCATCAACACCATCTTGTTTCTCCTGGTTATTACTAATGGATTTGCTTCAACCTTTCAATAGGTTGATCTACATTTCCAGTATTTCCTCAACACTCACCAAACAGCGCATCGGCTTTTCAACACCGCCAACAAATTACATCTTCATCAAAACCAGTAACCAAAAAGAGGCTTCAATTCACATTTGCAAAAGGTAACCTGAAAGACAGACAGGCTGGGAAAAGAGAGTGAAAAGAGATCCATTATTACTTGATAACACTGCGATAGTTAACTTTTTTTCCTCTATTTTTTGAATCCAACAAAACTTGACTCACATTTGATAAGATGATTATTTGATGAATCAACTTTAACCAAGGTGAATTAAAGTCACTGACCTTTACTTGGGATATTGAAAATTAACGTTGATAGAATGTTTTGCTTCATTTTCATTTATAAGTGCTGAGGATTGATCATAGCTTACCAGCAATCAAGGATTTCAACTCTTCCTTTACTTCAGTATTAATCATTACTGATCATGTAACTTCCTTCAATAGATTATGTCAAGTATAGACAGTAATTAAGACATCAAACATTCCTAGATTGAGTAAATCATGTAGATTGTTTCTGGCTAATTTATTAATATCTAAGATATTGTAGCTCATCTTCAGCTATATGATTGATTGAGAATAGCATTAAAACATTTCATTTTATTTCAATAATGTTTGTTTTGGGGGGAGTTTCAATACAGACGAAATAAAGATTTGGACTGTTTGATTAGATCCTTGGATATCTGAATATTAAAATGCTATTTAATCACAAATAAAGGAAAATTTTAATTGAACTAAACGAATTTTAAAACTGTAAAAAAAACCTTTTACTTCTCCTTTTCACAATATCAACGATTCATTATCCCAACGAAAATGATTCGATATAAGGTTTATTGCTAGATATGATCTGGTTTAACATGTGCAAAATAGACAAACCTTGAATTACAGTATTTAATAATAAAGTACTACAATTTACACAAACAATTGTAATCAAACGATCTAAATCAGTAAATAAAAATTGAATAACTTGTAACCTTTATTGAATCCAAGTAGTGCCATCTGATAGTATTATTTCATAATATTTTCAATTCATGTTTTGTTTTTTGATGTTCATCATAATAAATAAATATGATTAGATTCTTTATCTCAAGAATTTCAGTATTACATTAGGGATTATTGCAGCTTAAATATTTTCGAAAGTGATAGCATCGAAACATTAAGTTGCTACTGTTCAAACAACAGAAACGCTTGAGAAATGACTTGAGGAATTCATTCAAAACAATGTTTTCAAACCCTTAGATCCAATCGGATTGGCATAAACTGTGATTGTATAGTCTGTGGGAAAATATTTTGAGACTCGATCTATTTTTCTCGTAATTCCTTACAGCTAGAAGTTCAGATTTTCTTATACATTGATTTAGAACTTGAAACAGTGAAATATAAAAATTCAAGGGCAGTGCGATTTCGGCTATATTATTTTTCCATCGTTGAACAAACCAATAGGAGAACAACCAAACCAAAAGCTAGTCAGGCTCTGGTTATTGGCAAAATACATCGCATTTAAATCCTAAAAATAAGATCGACTTTTTACAAGATCTTGAGTCAGTACGTATCTTCAACCTTCCTTAATGTATTTTCGAAGAAGAATCTTTGAATAATCTGAAGTGTATCGATTAAATAATCATTCGCAAACTTTTTCTCCACGGGTCAGATAGCTGGAAAACAAAACATAAAGATTCATTCAACTTTGGTCAACTTACAGCTAACCAGAATTGACCATCAAACTGAAGTGGTCAAAACTCTTATAAGCAATAAACATTTTATTAGGTTCAGTTGGTAATGACTTACTGGACAATAAATATTGAACCTTTGAAGTTTCATTTGATTGAGGTTATCATTGATTTAAGGTTAAATTGTTCTTGTACTCCAGCGCCAGGAACAATTACTCATAGTTCTGTTCCGTTGTTTTGTTCTGAGAAATCGGAACTGGGAACAACCTAGAAACAGAACAACCCAAAATCTTTGATCGTGTTGAAATGGACATCATTATTGACAAAACTTACTACCCTCAGAAAGAAAATCAGTTTAAACAAGTTTTCCCTGATCTTGATTTTCTTGGCTGGTATACAACTGGAGATACTCCTGATGATTCCGATATTAAAGTACATCAACAAATTTGTGAAATCAATGAAGCTTAATCCATATGTATGTTGTCTTTCATTTCTATGCATGTCTTCTATTTCTTTGCTTTAACTTCATCATAATTTTTACTCTTTTCAGAGTCGTCATACAAAATTACCTGTTAAAATGTTTGAAACAATTATTGATATTGTTAGTGGAAAGCCTAAAATGCTATTTGTTGACTTAAATTATACGATCAAAACAGAAGAAGCAGAAAGAATCGGTCTTGATCATGTTGCAAAACTTTCAGCTACTCCTGACGTTGCTCTGATTACTTACCTGAGTACACTGACCAAAGCTTCCAACACTCTCAACCAATTTGTCAATAAGTTTAATATACTGTATGATCGCCAAGGAATGGGTCGAAGGATAAGAGCTTTATTCATGTAGAAGAAAATAGACCTGAACATTTAAGCCGTCTTAAACATCATAACATCACAAATTATAACATAACAATGACAAGAGTTTTATTCATCTACAAATTTGCTTTGATTTCTAGACAAATTTTCAATGTATAAATAACTTACATTGATAAATTCCTGCCTTCAAAATAACTTTAATAAAATTAATGTTGTCAATTGTATTTCACGGGTAAAGAAATTTGATTGAAGGTGAAGTATGAATACATTTGAATTTTATTTAATGCTCGAATAACGTTATATTTTGATATAAATAATATGTTTTTTATATAATTATTGCACTTAATGAGCACTTTTGGTGGATTTAGGTTGAACTGCTTCCAATTTGATTCGACCAAATTGATCACCGACAACTGGGTGTTGGATTCTGAAAATGAAAGAGATAATTTAGTAAATAGTATAACGAGTTTGATTTGAAATCAAATGAAGGGTATAACTTACTTGACTGAAGCTTCTAAGCTTTTAGGCTTTTCTACTTTTACTGTAACTTTTTCTTTGATTTTGATGTCTGTTGGACTAATAGTGATTTTGGACACAGCTTTGTTTAAAGTTGCTTTACCAACAGCAAAACTCCTGGCTTTGAAATCAGAAGCAACTTCACCAATTTTCTTGCTTATCACAACCTTTTGTGCAGCTAAAGCTTTACCAACTTGAGCACCTTTAACAGCACCAGCTTTTGCGCCCATCACAGCACCAATAGGAGCACCGACAGCAGCACCAATACCAGCGGAAGCAGAGCTCTTGGCAACTGGGAATAAATGTCCAACAGCTTAGGGAAAAAGAAAAGAAAAATTGACAATGAAAAATAAATCGACTTTAAAGAGTCTAGAGCAAACATACCTGATGAAGCAATCTTGATGAGACGAGGATCAATTTTCAATTTTTTTGGTTCAGCTTCTTCGATATGCTCGGCAATAACAAATTCTTCCTTACGCTTAAATAAACCTTTAAAGGGATTTCCTGGTAAAATTGACTTGACTTTAGATGAAAATCCTTTAGCCTTTCCATAGCCAGGAATAACTTCAGCATATGGAACCTCCTCTAACACGGTAGATCCAAGTAGCTCTGATGGCACAACGTAGTCTTTGGATAGGAATTGTGCGGCACTAGATGAGTCTAAAACTAGATCAGCATTGGAGACTAGTGCACTACCATCAAAAGAAGCACCAGAGACTAATGGCGTACCTTCAACAGAAGCACCAGAGATATGTGGAATACCACTGAAAGAAGTACCAAGAGAAGTACCAGTTAAGGACGAAGCAAAGGCAGGGAACGCATTTGAAGTTGGGTTGATTGATAGGAAGGTGAGAGCAAGAATATGGAAAACTAAATTTGAAGACATTTTGGATAGTTGTGTGAATAGATGTCAAGAAAACTAGAAATAATAGAAAATGAATTTAGAAAGTTTATACGACAAGCGAACGTCTATGACTCGAAAACTGAACTGTTGAATAAATCACTTTTACTGGCCTTTTTATAGTTGGAAAGCTGACATTTAAATCCATGGTCACTAGGCAAATGGTTTTAAAGCAATGAATCATTGGGCGAGGGTTTGTAAGCAAGTACTTCGCACGAAGCCAGAAGATTAGGATTAACCCTTAGAGGGTTTTTGAAGTTGAACCCAACGTTTTATTTAAATTATGAATGCTTAAATCCTTCACAGATTATTTCTTTAGAGCTTAAAGTTTTAGTAAACTCAGACTCAGTTTTATAACGATACTAAACGCTATAATGATACAACGATATTTTATTCACAATTAACCAAATTTTCAAGAATAAATGTATTTTGTGTTGCTCTAATAGTTCAATATTAAGATCCAAGTTTTCTATCAGCTCAGACTTTCGATCATTCAGTCTAAAAGGCATAAATTAGAGATAATTCAATGTGCATTACAAGTTTCGTCTTTTAAACGATCATCTACATAAACTCACAATTTATCATCAGTGATGACTAATCACCCATTTCTTCTTTCCCTGATCAACAGTTTCCAAAAAAATCCAGTCACAAGTTAAAACTTCGATCGTCTTTTGTTCAATTATGGAAGCCGGTTTTTTTATCAAACTCATTTCATTTGATGGCTAACCAATGCACTTATTTCTAGAAAAAAAGATTTCATCTTTCTGTAAAACGAATAAGTTCGATTTTCAGTCAAACCGGCCACTTTCTATGACCATAAGATTTAGAAAGCTGAAACTTATTAATTGTCCATAAAACCGTTACCGAACGTCATAAATTGAATACTTTTTTCAATTATTCAACCATTCTCTTGCTTTTGGCCGTTGGTGTAGACTAGTGTAACACTAGTTAGACTCAGTGCAAGAGACTAATAGAGTACCAGAAGAAGCACCAGAGAAGCTAAGGTAGGAAACGCATTTGTAGTTTGGTTGATTGACAAGATGTAAACAGTAAGCCATCATATTTCATATTATTTTCAATCGTTACATCGATCGTCGGCTGAATTTTTTACTGTCAGCTATTTATCGTAACTCAAGTGAACATTTCATGTTATTGTGCCTTTTGTTATTCTTTTTAATTAGTTGATCGTTAGTTACATAATTTAACTATTGCCATTACTTCAGTTCAAAAAATTTATGAGTTTCCGGTATAATCAGCTTCGAGTGATTTATTCCCTGTGTTACTGACTATGATAATACCAATGACGGGCATGTTAATTATTATAATTTTTAGATGATTCCAACTGTTATCCAGCTCTATAGTTTCATCATGAAAGAAAGACCGAAAGCAAAGAAACCCATTTCTTCTTTCCAATTGTTGAGTGTTCAGTGTTAAACAGCTAAACATTTGTGTAACATAAGTAGCAAGCTGAATTGGAGCCAAAACGTTACAATTAACAAGTTACTTATAAAATTGAACAATTCACATAATTTTGTTCCATCATGGCCGAAATGTTTTCATTAATAGTGCAATTTTTCATGTCCATGATCTTCGGAGTCCTCAATTTGGGTAATGTATATTTTATTCAAAATTGTCTTGATTGATTAGTCTTAAGTTTGACTTAGACTCCATCAAATCTATTTATTGTTTCTAATTTAAATATGTTTAACTTTCCAAAGGTGCTGAAATTGGAAGAGATGGGCAAAACGGACTTCCTGAGCGATTCAGAAGATCAACTTTGGATGAATTGTTACCGTCTTGTCGAGCCAATTATGACTGTGTTCCTCGATCAACCTGTCAACAACCTGAGCTTTTCAACCCAGTTGAAAGGTCAATAATTAGCTCAACTTCGTGTCAGCCTGACTTTAAATCAAGTGAACCTCATATCTGCTGTCCTAAGAAACCTGAACAATCAGGTCAACCCTCATCTCTTCCCGATCAATCAATGTCTGCTTTAAAGGTTGTCAAAGGTATGGGCGATAAAATGCTTCGCATTATGTTGGATCCAAAGAAAAATGCTAACCAGCAAAGTAAAATAGCAAGTCAATCAAAAAGTGACGCTGTTGATGGATACGATGGTTTCATGGATGAAATATTGTCAACTCTGGAAAATATGAAAAGCTGATCAACATCTAACAAGAAGTTTAAATTGAAGTTAAAAGCTTGACATCTTATCGATCGCAAGACATCGTCTTTATGATCAGCTAAATCAACAGTATCAGAGTTATAAAAAATTGTACTATCAAACAAATAAAAATAATAACCTTATAAAATGATGAAATTTAAATTGCTTTCTTTATTTACGAATATGTTGAACAAAAACGTGTATAAAATCGAGCGGTAAAAAGGTTTGTTTGACTGAATCGAGCAATTGTCTGAGCAATCAACTCAAAAATATTCAATCTACTCGGACTTGGCTTTTTAATTCGATTCAATTATAGCTAAGTGCTAACAGGATCAGTTATATTTTAAAGTGAAATGTAAAGATGAATATTTTTCACAATGAAGTTGACTTGATCCGTTTTGGATTGACGTACATTCAAAATGAATAATTATCAATGTGAGTTAATTATATCAAAGGTTTTCCTCTACAATTGACATTTTCATTTGATTTGCGCTTTACAATAGCATTAATCAATGTAATTCTAAACCAGATTGTAATGAACTTTAGGCAATCGCTAGTTTTGATAATGAAACTGAGCAAAGGGACTGTTCACATGTAAAATGTGAAATGTTTTAAAGCGATTGAAAACAATTTATAAACCATTTTTGAATCACAATCATATTTATTTCCTTGTTTCTAGTTATTTGATTGTCTTTCAACATCGGCTAACCGTAACTAAATTGTTTAATTTCGTGTTGGATATCATTTGGTAATAAACTAAATAATAAGTAACAAGATGAATCCTCTTCAACTGTTTCTCGCCTTTTGCTTAGCTTATGGAGTCCATTCAACTTCAATACACATAGGCCACAGACAAGGTAACCAATCTACTTTTAATATGAAATCAAGATAATTAGATTCAACTATGAACAATGGTGTGACAATTAATGTTGATAAATTGTGAATTTAAAACCCGAACAAATTAACCTGATTTTTCGTCTCTTTAACTAGGACATGGTGGAACCGAAATAATCGCTCATCATTCATCTTATACCAATTTTGGACCACTTGAACCATTGATGCAACCAATCAGGTCCATGCTCCAGAAAACAACTGTAATGGCATGTGGTAAGTAATTTGATTAACTGTTCGAAATGCCAAATGTTTAAATCCAAAGATTGTAACAGTTACATAGACAAGTTACAAGCTAAGCTAAATTGGGAATTTTAAACAAACATAAACATCTAAATGTTACTAACAGTAAATTAGCTAATGGCAGTTGCTTCTAAATTTAAAATTCACACTCGATCAAGTAATCACAAGTAATGTGTCATTTGTTTTAACATTAAGCTGGTAGATTGACCCTTCAGTTTCCAGGCTAAGTCTAACTAGCTGTTAGAGTCAATCTTTTAGTGATCACTTGCCTGATAACGGATCGGGTATAACATGAGGTTGTATAAAATGGTAAAATTATCAATATGAATGTATGAGAAAAGCAATTCAAAAGGCTAATTTTGCAAATCAATGAATCAATCAAACTCTAAGGATTGAAGTATCTTATTTAAGCTGATTGAATCTATTGTTTTAACCTAAACAATTTTTCCTTGTTTTCTTGTTTCCATCACAGATCGAACTCGATTATGTACTCACGAGATATTGCACAAGTCACCTTTTACCGAAATATTGGGACCTTACCAGTACCATGAAAGCCACAAGTCAATCTTTTCGGTAATGGAGGATCTTAATCCAATCCATGTGCTTTCAACTGCCGTGAAAGATTTCATTGCTGGAATAGCCAAAGCTGAAGGTGATATCGTGCTTGCGCCCATCAAGCCTTTCATTGATTTTGGTAAAATGTTCATGGGTTAACGAACCATTTCAATATTCAATCTAAATCCAATTTTAGATCAATATTCAATGTTTATCATGACAATTTGCCTAATAACTAGTACAATTTGATTTCCTAAATAACCAGGAAATTTCTGGTAATCTTAATAATTGTGACTTCTCAATTTTAAGATCCGATTTTGAGAATTTCCATCTAATATGATTAAACTAATTTACGAAGCTAAAAAGTAAACCAAGTTGATTATGATTGTATAATAAATGCTGAATGAAATAATATCGATTCATTAATCTACTTGCTATAACAATTTCAATCTTATTAAAAAGTTAACTGTTATTAAAGCTTCAATTATTCTTACAAAGGTGGAGATTGAATGATTTGGAATTGATTTTAAAATAAAACTTGGATTCATTTTTGTCTATTTATAGCTAAATGTCTATTGTTTAAATAGGTTGTTAAATGTTTATTAACTGCTAATACGATCTACAAGGTTATCAATAGAAGAAATTATTAATCATAAAATTATATAAGGATTTATTTAACTTTCATTACGAATAGTTTCATAAATCAAATGAGCTTTCACACAATTTGACTCAACAACTTTACAATTAAAAGAAGGTTTCAGGTTTAAAAAATGAGTGGAAACACTGATTGGCAATTTAATGTGCATACACATTATGTTTATATTTTTGTTTAATCGTAATTTAAAAGAAGAAATAACAATCACAAAAAATGGAATATTGAGTATTTAAAGGATAAAATGTATGCGATTTAGATAATAAAAGCGAGAATAAACGATATGAGAATAAGCGATTTGCTTTGTCTGTTTAAAATAATTCAAAAAATTACAACAAAAAACAATGGAGTGAATCATTTGAATAGCGCAGATAAAAATGATGAATAAAATTGTGGGTAACATTGTGAATGATTGAAAGGCTGCTAGTGATAACAGTAAACAATTCATGGCATTACAACAACAGATAATTTGAGATTTAGGGCAAAATGGGTCTATTGGAACGGAGACTGATTAAACTAGGTTTAAACTTAAATATGAGGCTAAAATCAAGTGGTGAATTCATGTGCATTAGCGATATCGTTTTTCCAAATGTTGCCAATTCAATGATGTATGTTGTTTTTTATATCATGATAAATAGATCGGTTGACAGCCGATATAAAATAGGTGCTCGATATTTGCAGTGCGTTTGACTTTTTCAATAAGGTTCAAAGATTTAATCAAATATTCGAATAACGAATATCATTACATCTCCTAATCCGTTGAGAAACTTTTTGATTGCAGGCTTCTTTTTACGATCATAGCCATTGTCAGTGGATGAAGATGATGATGACGGTGAGACGGAAGCTTGTGAGGTAGACTTTTTAGGTGCTGATAAAGGTGTGATAAGTGGTCGGGCTGGTGACTTGGTGTTGGGTTTAATCCATTTGCGTTTAACATCCATTCGACGGCCAACCATGTAACCAGGAAGACGAGTATCTGGATCAAGTAGTTTAGATTGGAGATAATTTTTATCCATTTCGGTGAGAATATCGGAAGCAAAAGGTCCTCTCATGAAAACCATCAGAGGCATAGTTAAATAGCGAACCGAGTAAATAGCATCTTTGAGGACTTCCATTCGATTGGGTCCATTAATTTCCTTCAATTGACGCTGACATTGACATATTGACCATCTTTCGATAGCTTCAAAGGCAACCAATTCATTTGGCAATTTAAGAGTGTCTCGAGATAAAATTTTCATTAAAAGGTCTCGATCAAGGTTACAGATGGCTTCAGAGGAAATGATGGATTCAGCAAACTCATCAAGGATACAGTAACACCGTGATATTAGCTCATTAACAAGATTTTGAACCATCTCATTAGATCCATGAAGATCATGATTATGTTGATGAACTTTGTGATTTACAAATTGGGGTTGTTGTCCTTCTGTGCTGAGATAGATGACACTGGTAATTGAAGATGATCTTGTGACCCTTGATCCAACAACAGATTCACCCGAATTATCGTTGTTATCACTATTTCCATTAGAATCAGGATTATCATCATTGATTGGTTTATCATTCAAGTTTGACATGGTGTTTGATTTTTTATCTGATTTGAATGGTTTAAAATCAGTCTTGCTTAATGAACTGAGTATAAGTAGTACATTGAATTCCGTCGCATTGTTACACAGGAATGTTAAACAGATACTGGTCAACTCGGTCAGCATAAACTTGATGGAAAGTTCAAGTAAACTCAAGCAATGAGTAACACTGTTGAGAAGCACTTCTTTCTTGTAAATGTAGCTGTTAGGAGAGAAAATCATAATAGAAAGACGAGAATCAGATAATAATCAATTGAAATTAATAAACGTAGACCACAAACCAGCTTGTTCAAGAGTAGAGTTACAAGCAAAACTGATATTCAAATGTATCTTTAGCTTCTTCCTTTCTCATGAAAGCTGACCAAGGAAACTGTAATGGCTCAAAAGTCAATTGATACAAGGAAATAAGATGTAAAAATACTAACAATTAACATAAATGCAATGAATTTCCGCAGCAATTTTGAGAATAAATTTTAAGAAAGAAATTGATTGTCAGGTAAACAATTAACATGACAAATAGATGTCTTAATGAGATAATAATGCTTTATTTACAATGAATCAAAATCAAAATCAACCATTGAATCTGTAATTAAAATAGTCAAGATACTTTAAAGGATTAAATCGTGTAAAAATAAAGGATGACAATGATTACCTGAAACAATTAGGTTTAAATTGTGAAAATTACGATTGATATTCTCAACCTTGACAATGTTAGGTTATTCGTTCGGAAAAAAAGGATAAAATTCAATGAAAAGCATGACATAATGATTATAAATACAATGAATGAAAGGCTATTTTATACATTGAATGAAGTTGTCATCGGTGGAAAAGAAGATCAATTAATCAAATTGAAATCACTCACTATTTACACAATGATGATTAATCATTTTGTTTTTATTTTACTTGGTTAAAGGAATCATTTCTAATAATGTTACTTTTTGTAACTAGAAATTATTATAATCATTGAAATCATTACAATCAACATCATTAACTTGAATTAACGAATGGGAAGAGAAAGGGAGAGAATAAAGTTAATGATGATTAAATTGTAATTTCATGAGAGTAAAAATTAATATGCGTTTAGATTTAAGTGGTTTGTGATCAATGAATGAAAGGTGAGAACTTGAAAGTTAATTAGTAATCAACAAAAAAAATCTTACCTCATTAAATTATGAAGCGTTTCCGGGCGACATTGAATATTTATGATTGGCTTTGAATCGGAAGGTGATTTCTGCCGTTGGCCAATTTGATGGACAATATCCTGAAAGATTGGACTGGAATCTTTGATTATGAATGAATGGCCGGGAAATTTGAGCCCATCATCTTCTCGATCATCCATGGTCACAATGAATATCAAGTCACTTTGCTCTTCACTGTTAAACAAAACCAAACCAGGACTTGGTGCGGACGGAGCTTCAGACCACCAGTCAGTGATTTCATTGTAATTACTGTCAGTGTTATTAAAATTGTTAATGGTGATTGATCGATCATGAGATGGTTGATTCAATGGTGAGGAAGAGTCCAGATCATTGGGAAAACTCATATTATCAATCATGTTATACTCATCTAACCGAGAGGTATCAATAGACAGATCAACTGAAGTTGAGTTTAGGTGTTGGTTGAGATGATAGCAGGGTAAAGGATTAAAATGGTAGTTACTTTGATTTCCAGAGTAACAGTTGAACTGCAGGTAAGAAGGTATGAATGGTGATAATATTTCTGGTTGTTTCTTGCGTTTCCTCTGGAAAGATGAAGCTTTGATTGAATTAGCTTGATTTTGAAAACCAATGGATTGAAATAGCTGAAAGAAAAAGGAGAGAAAAATGAAAGTAAATTAGTGAGTAAAAGATGTGAGATTTTGAGTGAGAAAACAATCAAGTTAATTGCTAACTCATTTTTCGTGAATATGTGTGATGAAAGTGAGAACACATTTTTCCAAAGAGTTGAGAAGATCATATATAAAATAGACAGTTGAAGCAGAAAGAGATAATGAAATGAGCGAAAGGTTGTTGAGGTCAATTAAGAATTAAGATTGGAACAACTCAGATTACATCCAACTATTCCCTTCATTTAAAATAATTTGATAGTAAATTTGTTTATCAGCAACAAGAAATTGAGAAAAACAAAACGCTTTTTTTCGCACAACAGCCAGAGGATAATAAAGTTTAACATTGCCAGCAGTTGGGTTTCTGTAAATCAACAGACCAATTAACCAACGATGCAATTTGATTTTGTGCTATTAGAATAACAATCAAGTCTACTCTGCGTCTCAAGTTCATGTCGAACTGATCTATAATTATGGTTAATATTTCTCTAATTATCATTTGATTGAGCTAATGGATGCGATTGGTTAAGCTTGGTAAACAGTTCTAGTAATGTAATATGAATAAAGACTAATTGTTAAATATTGTAATCTAATTGTTTGTGGGATTGAGATTTTGTTAAATTGAAGGAGATTGCTTGAGCCAGAGGAAATTTTTTGGCTTATTTTTTTGGGTTCTTGGTTCAAAATGGTTTACTTCAAGGTGACAAAATTATCAGGAAAAATATGGCAAGATCAGGGAGGAACAGGAAAGATTAAGAAGATTACTCATCTAGTCATGAGCTTGGTTCCTATTCTCAACTGTAACATGATTTTTCGACCTAATATTCAAACTTTACTCAGATTTACATTAGACAGTCTACCATCAATTTACAGAAATTTAGATTCAATGTTGTTAATTGGTGTGTTAAGCTGGCCTTAAAAGTTGAATAGACATCAATTGGGAAAAAATATTCTTAACATTAACCATAATTATAATTAGCTTAATTAAGTGTAACTGCTGTTGGTTAACCTATCATCGCCATTGCAAAAAGGCTGAAAATCACGAAGATACAGAGTAAGGAATTATGTTAAGAATCTGACAAATCATTTTTAGCAAATATTAAATCTAGAATATATTGATTAATTATACAGTAAATGTTAGAATCAAGGTGAAAATGTTAATAGACTTTTCGGAATTTTGATGATTGTGATAAAATGGAGAGCAATTAAAACGAGTAAAAAAAGTTGAATTTGGTTGAAAATAAAATACTCAAATTCAAATTTTTCAAGTATTTAAAATGGATCCGATAGTTAGCCAAAGATGATGAAGAAAATGACAAACCTTAATTGTATGTAAACTGATGATTAATCAAATTAGGAGATGAATAAAAATAGATTGAAGCAACTAAGAGAAAATAAGATCAACAATGATTTGATGATTTTTCCACAATCAAATAACAATATGGTTATTATATACTGGATGGTTCAGAAATCAGATTTGTAAACAACTGAAAAAGGACACTTGATGAAAACTGGTGATAAAATGGTAATAATAATATTACAGTAAAAATGATTAACAAGAATAGTAAATGGTTCCTTTGAATGGTTGAATTCTGATGCCTGTTTTTATGTTGTGTTCTGAAACCAAAAAGGGTCAAAGAAGTAATAACAAATAATCAAAACAGGTAAACAATTTAAACATTGGTAATAGTAATGGTGAAGATAATGGTGATTTTGATGTTAATGGTAAACCCGATAACATTCCGTAAAGGTGAATTTGTTGGTGAAGAAAACAAAATTAATCAATCACAAAGGTTAATTGTAATTAACTGGAAGAAGCAAAAATAACAGCTCAGACAGAGGAAAAAGAAAGAATGAAATCGAGGACGGATCCTAAATATATATAAGGGACATTTCCTGGTAAATTGGTAACAACCATCTCAACATAATCATCATCTTCATTATTTTACTAAACCTTAGATCTATGCGCACGATCCTGTTAAACTCGATCGATATTCACTTCTGGCTTCTTTGAACATTTTCATGATGAGCTACAGTTAAATAACGCACACACACTAAGAAGACTCAATTGAAGAAAAAAAATAACAAAACTCAAATTTACGCAAATGTTTAACTTGATTTGATTAGATGCCAAGTCAAGTCCCAATTATATGTATTTTACATTTTTCTCTTCGCACTTCTAATTACTTATTCTGTCATCTCTGGCACAATTAAAGTCACTACTACAATCAAATAGACACAAGCTGATCTTAAAGCCAAATTTATCAAATCAGAAACAATCATAGCAACCATAAAAAGAAACAACAAAAAAGAGAGAAAGATAGAAAGAGAAAAGTGAATCTCTTACCTTCATTGGTTTTCTGGTAATGGCTGACTTTCCCGGTCAAATGTTTTATCCTTTGCCTGGTAACCAAATAAACCAGTAAATTCAAATTTAATTTAAAACATGATAATTCACATTTTGACTCAAATTAATCCATTTGATTTCATTTTTTGTTGATCGTGATATCCTAAACCACATTAAAAACTAGGATCAATGTCAATAGAGAAATAATCGTTAATTAGTGAAGACACAAAGTTACTTAATGTTACCGTTGTTTTTTGGTTAACCTGGTAACAAGTGAACGCTTGTGATTCGCTAAACTTCTTGTTCGGATTGTATCGGATTGGTTTGGATTGATTCTTTTACTCATTAATATTATATTTTGATTCGGCAGTTAAATAGTCTATGATTAAGTTTATTAACAACTCGATTTGACATAAACTTTGAATTAAATTTGCTTCCCATTTAAACAAAAATTAAAGTATGTATTTGTAATGATTTAATTTGATTCAACCTTCCAACAATTTTACAGATTTATCCTTGGCCTTATCAAATATTTCGTGTACTTTCATTTCAGTGTAATTCCATCTTCATCTTAAAAGATCTCAGTTGTAGCTTTGAAATTAACTTTTATACTCTACAATTAAATTTGATTTGTTTTCTTCTTACATAACAACCATCATCTTAATCATATGTGCAGTTAGAGACGGTTACTTTCATCAATGACAACAAATGTACCCAATTGCTTGAAAAGATGAACGATATAATCAATTGTTAACAACTTGCAACGGTGATTTGATTAAATTAGATCAGCTTGTTGAAGTGGATTGAAAGGTTTTTTTTAATGATAACCTGTAATTTCAATCAGTTTTGGTTAAATTGAATACTTCAATCAACAATTAGCCAGCTTCTCGTATCTCAATCTGCTTCTTTATTTTCTGGTTAAGCTTATTTCTGATTGAACCCAAAAATATACATGTATTTATTTTTATTTCACTTTCTTTTCACTTTCTCATGTTGTTATAATCAAATAGCAACAAATTTAACCTTAACCTTGTTATAAAATCACTGCTCTTGCAAGATATATTAATAATCAATTAAATTATTGGTCAATTGACCGGTTAAAACATCGACAATCCAAGCTAAATTAGCGTAATTTAACTCATAATTTAAATGCGGGATTTAGGCATTAAACTTTGATGAATGATCAAGAAAAAGTTCAACATTACAATGTTACATTACAGCTAGCATATTTCAATGCTTTTACATAGGAAAAGTAGTTAATAAATCAATTTGACTTCAAGAAACAACTAAATTTCAAAAATCGATTTTTCAACTGTAATTTGAATCTCAAATAATTATTGATTTAGGATTAAACTTACTTAACCTAATCTTTCTGAATCCTAATAAATCCTACAGAATATTTTGCTTCGTGTTTCAACAATCATTGGAACAATAATAATACAGTTTTATGTACAAGTGTTTATAATTTAATTGTCGTTTTAAAACACTTTAATAGCCATTTGAAGCACAAGGATTAGTTTAAATGAACCTTTGCTTTGGTTTTTAGGTTCAATATTATTGATATTGGATTCTTAAACAAAACCCAAACTGGTTACCATTTCTGAACACTTAATCACCTTAAATATAATTCATTTCTTATCTATGGATTTGCCTTTGACCTTGTTTACAATATTTTCTGAAAAACACTCAGATTGCTTTGCTGTCTTATACCTACAGTTCAAGATTATCATTTCATGGCAAGGTCAAGATTCCAAGGTAATAGTTATTTTGGTAACCATTTAAAGCAAACACCCGAACCTAATAAAACATCTCAAGTCCGTTATAATGATCTTGCTTGATTAGAAATTGATTGATTTTAGGTAATTAAATTGAGTCTATTTTTTCAATCAGTAGACTGCTTGTACTCAAAAAAACAAACATGTGGTTAAAATGATGTTTTCTGTACTTATAAGGATAATTTTAACACTTGTTCTTTATAATCAGAATGTTTAGTCTTCTTTTTTTGTATAAAATATTTCTGAAATTCAAAATAACATCAATTGTAAATATACGATCAATAGTTGGTCAAATTTTAGTTCAACAGTAACTAAATTAAATATTGATTCCAAAGCAATGTTGAAAATATTCAAACATAAACATAAACACTTATAATTATTTATGCTTTTACATCATTGAGACTCCATTGATTGATTCTAATTCTGGATGAGTTTAGAAAAGAGAACAATTTATTTGAATTAGTAATTAGGTTTTGTCATCGAATAACAAAGCTCACCTTCTTTTCTTCCAACTCGAATGGATTGTTACTTAAATGGACATCCGCGTAGTTCACCAGCACTTAATGATACACTGAAAAAAATCATCTTCTTTACCATTTAGGGTGGTAAAGTGACAATGTATCTGAAAATGTCTTTAAAGATGCGAAAAAATCACTGAATTTGTCCAGTGAAGTGTACAGTATCAATTGATATTGAAATAAAATTTACAATTGAGCCCTGAGTATTAGCAGCTGATCATGATCTATGTTAAGCCATATTTTTTTCTGGATTTCTTCTTTTTCAATTTCAAATACTTTGACCATTCAATTGAGTTTAATTTATTCATTGAAAGTTACTTTTCGGATGATACTTAATGAATAATTTACATGGATTGATTTTTCTTATTCACTCTACAGTTAGTGTGAGAAGCGAAAATGCGTTAAGCGGTTTTTTCAAATTCTGTTCTCATGTTGTCTGACTTCGAATTGGTGCAAAAGTCTTCGTTGATTTTTGTGCGTGAATGCTTATCAATAGTGGTCAAATTGTAACTGCTTCACACTTCATTCAAACAAAATCAGATCACACTTGCTACCTTTACATAACCATATTCCCCGCCACTCTCTTAGCAGATAAGGCTCCGCCTCACACACCAGAAACTTTCAGATTTCTCTGTAAATAACAACAGTATCTTTTTCCAATTTTTATTTATTTGTTGATATTTATTATCATTTAAATTAGTTATATTATAAATCTTCGGTATGGATGGTTCAATTAGCAATACTATGTTGAATAAAAAGATTGCCAAATTGTTGGAATCTGATTTGGACCATGATAAGGTAAATATGACTTGTTTCATTCTTATTTTTCTTTTGAAAAATATAAAGAGTAATGATGTGTCTATCTATGATTGTCTTTGTGGCTAATTTATCGTTTAATTAACTACTTTAATCACCAGGAAACCTTGGAAGCTGTCAAAATATTGTCATCATGTTTTACGGATAATACCATAACAATCCGGCGTAATTTGAGTAACACTCTGGAAAAAAGGAGCCTTGTTATTATTGAAAATTTTCAATCCTGTTTCGGAGAAATTAAAAGGCTTATGGAGAGCTTACATCTAGATCTTAATTCCATGAATCAAAACTGTCTACATACAATGAACAAAATTAAGGTAATCTTTCGACGAAATCTGTTTAGGCTATATTATCACATATTTATCACGAAATAATGATTAAAACTTACATGGTTAGAGTAGAATATGCTTGTTTAAAATTTACATTCTTATGTTTTACCTTTTTATAGAACTTGAAAACGAAAAACCAAAATTTACTTGAAAAGACTCATTATCTCAAAAATGAAAGGTTTGTAAATTAACCATTGTCAAAAGTGTGATCATTAATTGTATGATTTTTTTCATTTTAGGAAAACTGTTGATATTCAGCAAGCTATTGTAGATAAATTTTTGGACAGATTTCATCTTAAACCTAATGAAATTGCAATATTAAAAGGTTTACCTTCTAAAGAGGATCCACACCAACCTCTGCCTATGACAGAAACATTTTTTGAATTATTAGGAAAATGTCGGCAAATCCACGAGGATTCTAAAATATTATTATCGTCTAGTCAACAAACAACGGGAATTGAAACAATGGATGCAATGTCAGTTTTAGAAGAAGCAGCGTTTGAGCGACTCTACAAATGGACACTAAATGCTCTTCGTTCATTCAACCCTGATTCAATGGAGATGAACAATTTACTGTTTAAAGCAATTGGATTCATATCTGAAAGAACTGTTCTACTCAAAAACTGTCTTGATGAATACGGCACAATACGTAGAGCTGCGGTTGTACGCAATTTAATTGATGCCTTAACCAGAGGAGGTCCTGGAGGTAATCCACCTCCATTTGATCTCAACTCTAACGATCCTGTTAGGTATGTTGGAGATATATTGACATGGGTTCATCAAGCAATTGCCTCAGAAAAAGAGTTATTAGTTCAACTTCTTCAGCAATGTGACCAAGCAACTTTCAAAGAAATCAACCCCATTAAAACTTCACTTTCATTCATCATGGAAAGTCTTAATCGTCCTATTAAAGCTCGAATTGAACAATTATTGATGTCTGAGCCGAGTTCAACTAAATCTCATGGACCACTAGTTTTGTTTAAGATTAAGAATTTGATAAAATTTTATTCAAAAGTTTTCTCAACAGAACTTCTTCCCGACTCTCAGCTTGTCTATACAATGATTGAAATTGATTCCTTAGCACATCGAGTTTTCATTAATAGTTTAAACTTTCATTGTGCCTACAAATTGGGTAAATCAGCTGATGGTGATAATGAGCAACCTCCTATCGACTTGACCCCAACTGATTCGTTAATGCAAACAATTTACCTGATTGATCAAATTTTGTCTTTCCAAAACTCATTCATATTATCTCCTGTTGATCGCCAAGAAATTATGATTACAATGGTGAATGTGGTGATTAAACCTTTAATACAAGCATGTCGAGTTTGTGCTGCTAAACTACCTGGTCTTGAAATGTCCATATTCTTGTTGAACTGTTTTCACGAGATTCATCAAATAATTTCTAAATGTGAATTTGTCGATGAATTTAAAGAAGCTCTAGAAAATCAAATTAACGACTACCAAACGAGTTTAATCAATGAAAATGCCTCTAACATTATTACCTATTTTGGATTAACTGCTGTTTATTATGCTATAAAAAATGAAGCCAATCTGCCTTTATCATCAATCACTGGTTGTGACGCTTTAGCTTTGCAGTTTTGCTCTGTAAGTTTTCACGAACATTTCAAATGTTTACATTTTTCAGATCAATCTTTAATTTCCGTTCTTGATCTTTATTCTCATTAGAAAAAAGTCGATTTTTTCTTGGCAAAACCAGACAACTTTCAACTGCCTCAATTAAGCTATCTCAAGAGTGCGGAATTAAGGTAAGTATTTTCTGCTTTTTGACTTTTTTTTTGTTTCTGACTCAGCTAATTTCTCTTGTATTACTGATTTTAGAGACAACATCAAACGAAAATCACTCGAGTTCCTTTGTCAAATGTACCGTGAAATTTACGAGGCAATAAACAAAAAAGAGAATGAATATGATGAACCAGAATCTTTGTTAACCCAAACTCCAGATTATTTTTCATCAATCTTACTTTAATTTATTATTACCGAATATCAATTAAATTTAATTCACATTTAGTGAGTATTATTCATCAATATAAATATTATTCATTCTCATTTCCTTCGAACTTTTCCTTTACCAGCATTTATTTTTTCTTATTGTTTTTATTCCATCAAACAATAACTTACTAATTCAAGGTATAACCACAATCTATAAAATTACATCCGATGCTTGCTTGATTGGAATTGTCCACTTCTACCAAATGAAAGTTCATAGCTTCAGTTCCTTAGATACCCGATGGGCAATTTGTGGTCTGACTTTTTGTTTTGAGTAAAACTGCCTAAACATTCTCAAATTTTAGAAACAGACTCTCAATCGCAAAAGAAAGTTTTTGTTTTGAAAACCAATGGATATAAAGCTCGAATTTGAAGAAGCTTAAATCTGCGCGAAGATTAACTCTTTTTGATTTGGTATAAGTGACCGATTCAGAAGGTAAAATTAAGATTAAATCCAAACTTTCCATTCTTCCAGCTTTGCCAGCTTTTAGTAGCAGTTTTAAGCGTTAAGATGATTAATATTTATGAAAATATAACTCAATTAAAGAAATTAATTAAAAGAAACAGAAATGTTTTACTTCAATAATAAGGTAAAGCTTAATGCAATGTCCGTTGGAAGTAAAGTTGAAGGATCTTTTTTGATTATTACTAATCCAGGATTGATTATTTGACAAAATCTTTATTATTGATGAATGATCCTGACGTGGACTTTAACTCTGCTGAGCGATGTAAAATTTTAATACATTCATTGTACTGATGATACTAAGTCTTTTTAGTATTTCAATTACCAATGATTTAAATGAAAAATAGGAAAAATTTGAGTCATTAATGAGTGTTACTTTCATCAAAAGATTATGCTATGAGGAAGTTTGTTTAAACTTGAGTTTTCATTTTCACTGCAATTCCAATTGTTACAAGTTGAGTGTACTTCAGTCAAATAACAGCTGATTGTAGATGGAAACATTTTGGTCCTATTGTTTGGGTCAAACAATTTATAAAATGGTAACCCGTTAGATTAAACCAAGCGTTAATCATGTCAAGGAGAAAGGATTGTTTAATCAAATAAACAGGACCAGGCTTAACAATAGTCAACAAAGAGTCATCATAATAATTGACATTTTTATCCCAAAAGTAATGTTGAAAACATTCACCCTTACTGTTCCAAACGACAATAAACAACAACAAATGGGAAATGAACAGTAATAACACTAATCTAGCAATGATAATGATGATAATCAAATAAAAAAAAAGTCAAACAATGATCAATAATCAAGTAAAACTTCACAATTAGAAGCGCAAAAATATCGTGATATTCAAATTTTATCCATCAAAATGACAGATTAATATTCATTGAAAATTTTCCTTGACACCAATACAATGTAATGCACAATATTTCAATAAGAACGACTATAACTTGATAGATTTTCCCCTCAGATTCGTCTTCTTCTCACCATGGCACTTAAATCTCCTCCTTTTTCAATCGTCCAGAATAAGATCTTTCTCCCTCTCTCATGATAAACTCACTTTCTCACTCTGTAAGGTAAATAAAATTAACTTTTGCTTTCATTTATAACGAATAGATTCGCTTTCAGTTTGCTTTAAATCAAAACTGCCTGGTCGAGAGATAACAACAGCTCTTCTGGTAAACTTACAACGATTGATTGTTAGATCATCGGTCGAAACCAAGACAACAGTAACCAGCTTAATAAGAACCCAAACTTACAACTTAAAACTTTGTTAGCTTTTGTGTTACATTTTGTACATTGTGTTTAACAGTTTGTTACTGATTTTTGTTTTCCATCATGTTTCTAATCAGTTTGTGTTTAATTGTTCTAGTTGTTAACTCAAGTAACTGTGCTCCTCAAGCTACGCCTAATAGACAAGGTGGTTTCTCTGGTCAACTGCAAGGTCCTCCTCAACCACCTCAAATTAACTGGGGTAAATGTCCACAACTGGAACCAATAGAGAGTGACAAAAAGGCTAAAGCAGATATCATTAGTTCATGTTTAAAATCAATTGCTCTTCCCGAAAATATGACCCAAGAATCGGTTGAAAAACATCGTACTGAAGTAGCCAGATGTGCCTTAAATGCTGAAAATTGGTTCACTGAAGACGGCAAATATCGATATGACAAAGCCGAGAGTGAGATAAAAGCCAAGAAACTGTCTCAAGAAGTTGAGGTAAGACCATTATTATTAATCTCTTAACCAAAATCATTCGTAAATGATAAGTTATTGTCTTCTAGTCTTCAGCTGAGCTCAGATCTGAAATTTATATCCCCGCATTAATCTAAATTAACCAGTAACGATTGAAACTATATTTTATTAATAAATGTATTTTATGATCAAGCATAAAATTACCATCGATATGATACAAACATTTGATTTGGATTAGAAACAAATGTTCAATATTTCAATACGATCTGCCCTGACATAACTTTATCAACAATGAATGCAGAAATGATACAGTCCTTAAACTTTCTTCTTATTTTTTTATTCATTTATTTAGCCTCAAATTTTACGTCAACATGGTGAATGTCGAAAAGAAGCCGAGGGACAATTTCCTTCTGGAATCGCTCAAATTCAATTGTATCAAGCTTGTATGGATTACCATATTTCTCAAATCTGTGGTATCACAATTGTTGGACCCTCATCACCTCAATAGTCAAGTGAATCGTCAAGTCCATTGGATCGCTCAATAATTTAACTTTGGAATCGCCTTTTAGATCCCATTAACCAGTTATTTCCTTGTTTATACACTTAAAATGCTCGAACCAATTGTTTCCAGCCTTTCGACCATTACAATCATTGCAAGGTTGATAGTTGATGTGCTAATCCATTTTGTTGGTAAATCGGTTAAACAATGTAATTTTCCGTAACTTGTGTTGACATTATATATAATGATAAGCTGTATACTGTTTTTTGCAAATGTTTCATTTTATAACAACATTGAATTTGTAATTAAATAGAAATTGAAGGAAAACATTGAAGTTTATTTTAGATTGATTTGTACTTATTGTTGTAAACAAAAGGTGCTTGAGTTACGAATCAAAACAGTGTTAAGGTTAAATTTAGATTTTCTGAACAATTGAAAAGAACATTGAAACATTACTTTTATTGACTTCATCAATGTCGGTTGATTGATTCGGATTGTATTGCTTTCCTTTACATGGACGCTGTTTATGAATGGTTTTTCAAATGAACAATCAAATTCAGTTGTTCATGAGGTTGTAGGAAATCCAACTCTGTTCATTATATTTGTGAATTACTTACATTCTGAAGGCTTTCATAAAGTGTTTAGATCAACTGTTTGATTTGCACTCATGCAGCATTTAAATTCAGTTACAATTGCCTCGAAAAACAAATTTGTGATGACAAAATTCATATTGAAGCTAATAATTTCCTGCTGACTATCACAATGACGAACTATGTGGACAATTCATTTCTTTGAACTTTAAAGCTATGAAATAAATATAGATTAATCAAGCTTGATGAAATAAGAATGAAAAAAGCTACTAATGGTGAAAGAATGGAAAGTTCATTTATTTCATACAATATTCATTCTGCTTTTACTATGGAGTAAGAAACTTATGGGTTTACTGGCAAAACTAAGAACGATATAAACAGATGATATTTAGTTTGGTTTACATCTACAATTTGTTACAATAGTTAAATTGGGAAATTAAGGTGCTTTTTGGAAAGAAATAATTTATTTAGTAAAAACACGAAATGCGTTGAAGTTTCTAAAACTAGCGAACAACTTTTATTTCAACTTGGAACCAAGCTGGTTGCCTGGTAACCTTAAAACATGTGTGATAAATTTTATTTACAACTTATGATTTCTTTGATTAGTTTTGTCCGATCATTTACCTTTAATCGTTGATTTTTAACAATTATTTGTTTCAATTATAATGGGGTTTTCGGTGGCCGAAAAAGCTCTACATATCTTGCGCTATATGCCAAGAGTTACGGCTCAAAACTCTTTGACGTCTCCAATTCACCCTCGAAAGGTATGACTATCATTTATTTTTCTGTTTTATCCCTTAATCTTATGCAAATTTCTAATCTTAAATTGTTATTCTCTTATTTCTTTAGAGAATCTATCCCAGAGGACAATATGCTCGTGGAGGAAGACTTCATTATCAAAATAAACACTATACACAATATCAATTATTTCCACCGGCAGGCTTTGTAAATGATCCTAAATCGTCGTCTTTATGGTTTATGAAAGTTCCTGTCACTAATTATTATAAAGATGTATTGTAAGTTAATATTTTCTATCATAACTAGAAAATTTAGTCTTAATATTATTTCTCTTTTCTTCTGCAGACATCGAAGACAATACCCACATTTTTCGCTGTATTCAATCCAACTTTCTATTGATCTTGGAAATCTTGATCCTAATGAACCCATTGATCTTACTTCAATTTGTAGATGCTCAAATTTCAGATTGAATCCATCCGATAATCATTATGGTGTGCAATTAACCGATCCTGGTTTAGATTTATTCAGCTCTCAGATTAATATTGAGGTTCAATATGCAAGTGAACAAGTTATTGCTGCTATTGAAAGAAATGGAGGAGTAATAACTACAGCCTATTATGATATTGGAAGTGTCATCGCCTTAACTGATCCAAAAAAATTTTTTGCTAAAGGTAAGAATAATTTACATTCATATATTAACCGGTATCATTTTTTTTACTTTAACTTTTTAACTTAAATTATTCTTTTTTAGGTGAACCTATTCCAAAAAGATTGCTCCCACCTCCTGATTGTATCGATTACTATATAAATCCAAAGAATCGAGGATATCTTGCAGACCCAGAAGAAATAGCAAAAGAAAGATTTAAATTGGCTCAAAAATATGGATATACTTTACCTGATTTATCAAAAGATCCCAAGGTTTGTTTATTATACTGAATTACCCATTTTTTTAAAATAATTTAAATTTCATATTTCTTGCTTTCCAGTTTAAGATGCTATCCCTTCGAAAAGATCCACGACAAGTTTTCTTCGGATTAGAACCTGGATGGGTAGTGAATTTGAAAGATAAAGAAATCCTGAAACCAGTTGATGTAGCTTGGAAAGAATTTTATAGCAATTAGTCATTGACTTACATAGAAAGCAAACTATGTCGATAACTGAGTTAGATTTCATCAATAGGTCGACAACTATAGTATCTTGTTTTGTAGTCTGTAAAGAGTTTTGAGTTTCTATTTGCTGAACAAACATGAAACCTGTTGAAATCGATATAAGTCCTGGAAGTTTGAAACAGAATGGTGTTCATTGCCTTCTCGCTGTCGAGGTTTGTATCGAGATCATTTCAGAATGAACTGCGTTGCGTGAATAAATTGCATTTTTTTGTAAATTAAAGAGTTAATTAAATAAACAAAATTTCATACTAAATTAACATTAATGTCTAATGTTAAATCGTGAATATTTGGCTAATCTCAATGTTTTTTAATTTGTGTTGAGTTTATGGCTACTAAATTATAGACTCTAGATCGGACTGCATCGAGAGTCATTCAATGAAAAGTCTTAAAATTGGAGACTTCAATGATTTATTCCACTTCAGTTGAAGCTGGCTTACTTTTTGTCGACGCCAACAGATGTCATTCCCAGTATTTGAATATTTTCAGGCTAACATCTGTACAATCTGTACATCGCGAACCATTAACTTGGCTTTTCAGACTGATCTCTAAATTATTTGTTCAAATGTTTCATTAGAATAGATCAAATGGAGTGTAAAATACTGCCTGATGGCTGGAAACGTGAAGAAGTTACACGAAGGACAGGATTATCAACTGGTAAAACAGAGGTCTATTACTACAGGTAAATATTTACAATTCAATATTCTTTGTTCTCAAACAATTTCACGAACACTTTCGTTTAAATATTGATATTAATTTAATCTAACCTTATCATTTGCTTGAAAACCATTTTAATTTGTTAGTCCGGATGGATTAAAATTCCGGAGCAAACCTCAACTAGCAAAATATCTTGGAGATGCTGTTGATCTAACGAGTTTCGATTATCGAACTGGTAAAATTAATTCACTTTTATTGCGTAAAAATAAGAGCCAAAAAGGATCCTTGGATGGAGTTAAAGGAGCAAAGTTATGTGATTCAGGATCTGCCATACCGGTCAGAAGAACTGCTTCTATATTTAAGCAGCCTGTTACCATTATTAAAACTCAACCTGATAGCAAAATCAAAAACGATTTAAAACATGGCTCATCGGATAAACCAAAACAAGTATTTTGGGAGAAACGCTTAGAAGGTTTAAGAGCCACCAATATCGATCAAGAATTTTATGAAAGTTTCGATTTACCTAAAAGCATGAAACCCGTTGGACCAAATGTAGGCCCAGAAACTGCTTTGAGGAGTGTAGCTACAGCTTTGCATCTTCATATAAAGCCAATTACAGGACAAACAGCAGGTCGAACTGTCTTAGACAAGAATCCAGGCGCTTATTTGGATACTAAACAACCTTTAATCGGTGCTGTAATAATTACTGACGATGAAATAAAACGGCAAGAAGAACGAGTAAACAACATTAGGAGAAAAGTGGCAATCGCTGTTACCGACTATGAGAACAGCTTGCATCAAATTTGATTTGAGAGTGTTCAAGATTTTGTAAACCTGAAACTTTCAACTGGATTCTTTGGATATACCATGGATACTTAAGCTACTTCGGTTCTTCAGAAAAGTTTCTAATTGATGTTTGAATTTGTTTATTTATTTTTCGCTTTTATTGAGAACCTAAATCCAACGATCAATTTTTGTGATCATGTTTGTTAATTTTTTTGAATTGTAAAATTTTTCAATTGTTTGATGGTTTTATTAATTTTCATTGTTTTAATGTTAATCAATACTTTTGTACCTCATCAATTTTCACTTTTAGTTTTCGTATTTTACAGTAAAATAATGTAATTCGTTATTTCAAATTCTCCCATTTAAAACTAAACGGAATGTAATTTCTGGAATAACTTCAATCAGGTAACTTATTCTATTGGCATGATTTACCGCTGCACTATAGCGAGAGTTATCATCATGAGCTTGCCCTTTGATTTTGAGCACTTTAAGCTAAACTTGAATTTTAATTTGGGATTATAAGAATAACTCCAAATATTCTTAGCGAATTGATTGATTAACAACTATTATTGCAAAAATAAGTGTGAATTTACTAAAACTTTAAGCTCTAAAGAAATAATCTGTGAAGGATTTAAGCATTCATAATTTAAATAAAACGTTGGGTTCAACTTCAAAAACCCTCTAAGGGTTAATCCTAATCTTCTGGCTTCGTGCGAAGTACTTGCTTACAAACCCTCGCCCAATGATTCATTGCTTTAAAACCATTTGCCTAGTGACCATGGATTTAAATGTCAGCTTTCCAACTATAAAAAGGCCAGTAAAAGTAATTTGTTCAACAATTCAGTTTTCGAGTCATAGACGTTCGCTTGTCGTATAAACTTTCTAAATTCATTTTCTATTATTTCTAGTTTTCTTGACATCTATTCACACAACTATCCAAAATGTCTTCAAATTTAGTTTTCCATATTCTTGCTCTCACCTTCCTATCAATCAACCCAACTTCAAATGCGTTCCCTGCCTTTGCTTCGTCCTTAACTGGTACTTCTCTTGGTACTTCTTTCAGTGGTATTCCACATATCTCTGGTGCTTCTGTTGAAGGTACGCCATTAGTCTCTGGTGCTTCTTTTGATGGTAGTGCACTAGTCTCCAATGCTGATCTAGTTTTAGACTCATCTAGTGCCGCACAATTCCTATCCAAAGACTACGTTGTGCCATCAGAGCTACTTGGATCTACCGTGTTAGAGGAGGTTCCATATGCTGAAGTTATTCCTGGCTATGGAAAGGCTAAAGGATTTTCATCTAAAGTCAAGTCAATTTTACCAGGAAACCCTTTTAAAGGTTTATTTAAGCGCAAGGAAGAATTTGTTATTGCCGAGCATATCGAAGAAGCTGAACCAAAAAAATTGAAAATTGATCCTCGTCTCATCAAGATTGCTTCATCAGGTATGTTTGCTCTAGACTCTTTAAAGTCGATTTATTTTTCATTGTCAATTTTTCTTTTCTTTTTCCCTAAGCTGTTGGACATTTATTCCCAGTTGCCAAGAGCTCTGCTTCCACTGGTATTGGTGCTGCTGTCGGTGCTCCTATTGGTGCTGTGATGGGCGCAAAAGCTGGTGCTGTTAAAGGTGCTCAAGTTGGTAAAGCTTTAGCTGCTCAAAAGGTTGTGATAAGCAAGAAAATTGGTGAAGTTGCTTCTGATTTCAAAGCCAGGAGTTTTGCTGTTGGTAAAGCAACTTTAAACAAAGCTGTGTCCAAAATCACTATTAGTCCAACAGACATCAAAATCAAAGAAAAAGTTACAGTAAAAGTAGAAAAGCCTAAAAGCTTAGAAGCTTCAGTCAAGTAAGTTATACCCATCATTTGATTTCAAATCAAACTCGTTATACTATTTACTAAATTATCTCTTTCATTTTCAGAATCCAACACCCAGTTGTCGGTGATCAATTTGGTCGAATCAAATTGGAAGCAGTTCAACCTAAATCCACCAAAAGTGCTCATTGAGTGCAATAATTATATAAAAAATATATTATTTATATCAAAATATAACGTTATTCGAGCATTAAATAAAATTCAAATGTATTGATACTTCACCTTCAATTAAATTTCTTTACCCGTGAAATACAATTGACAACATTAATTTTATTAAAGTTATTTTGAAGGCAGGAATTTATCAATGTAAGTTATTTATACATTGAAAATTTGTCTAGAAATCAAAGCAAATTTGTAGATGAATAAAACTCTTGTCATTGTTATGTTATAATTTGTGATGTTATGATGTTTAAGACGGCTTAAATGTTCAGGTCTATTTTCTTCTACATGAATAAAGCTCTTATCCTTCGACCCATTCCTTGGCGATCATACAGTATATTAAACTTATTGACAAATTGGTTGAGAGTGTTGGAAGCTTTGGTCAGTGTACTCAGGTAAGTAATCAGAGCAACGTCATTACATTGGTTGTAAAATTGCTCAGAATAAGCTCCGTTATTGATTACAGGAAGTCTGTAACAAAGGTTGTGAGCTTCCCTAAGGATCTCATCGTTCCATGGGATTTCTCCTTTTTGGGTGTCTTTTACGTATGCTAAAACCAAGTTAATACGATCTCGTAGCATTTTGACAGCATTCAATTGGCAACCAAGATGTTCCGAGATAACTGAGCTATGAGAATCAGAACCCTGTTAAAGAAAGAAAAATAAAACATAGATAGTTAGCTTTGCCATTCAGATAATAAATAAAAGATTTTTAATGTGATAAAAAGAAACCTGAGGAGTAGCTGAAAGTTTTGCAACATGATCAAGACCGATTCTTTCTGCTTCTTCTGTTTTGATCGTATAATTTAAGTCAACAAATAGCATTTTAGGCTCGCCACTAACAATATCAATAATTGTTTCAAACATTTTAACAGGTAATTTTGTATGACGACTCTGAAAAGAATAAAAATTATGATGAAGTTAAAGCAAAGAAATAGAAGACATGCATAGAAATGAAAGACAACATACATATGGATTAAGCTTCAATAAGACTGGAGACTCATTGATTTCACAAATTTGTTGATGTACTTTAATATCGGAGTCATCAGGAGTATCTCCAGTTGTATACCAGCCAAGAAAATCAAGATCAGGGAAAACTTGTTTAAACTGATTTTCTTTCTGAAGGTAGTAAGTTTTGTCAATAATGATGTCCATTTCAACACGATCAAAAAGCAGCTCGAATGAATTCATAATTTCAATATTTCTACCTTCTTGTTTACCAATCAATGCACCAACTACCTGTTGTTCTTCACTATTTTGCGCCTTCAGTCGAGTCCAATGTTCCGAAATATTCATTATGACTAATGGATGGAGAGAAGCTGTTAACGAACCGGTGATGTTACAATGAGAGCCCATATTGAAAACAGCTTAGAACAACTCTATTTGTGATGCCAACAGGATAAAACCAACAAACGAGACCTAAAAACTAAAAAAAATCGAGCATGAAAACCCAAAATCTAATACTAAACAATTGTCTTAAGATGAATCAAATTTTATTAATCAAAACACTTATGGCTGAATGGCTTGGTAACCAACCTCTACAATTGTTGTTTCGATATATCGAGCCTTATTTTCGATGTTATTAATACATTAAATTTTGACTTATGATTTTACAATATCTTCTGGATTTTAAATTCTGACAAGTTTTGAGTTCTTTTGATTAGTAAATTTACTTGCAATTTATTCAAGCGAATTGTAAATAACTCTCTATTTCAAAAATAATTTCATAAAACGTTTTTTGACTTAGCTGCAATGATTTCGAATTTGATACATGATGAATTAAATGCTCCAGTAACAAATTACATTGATCTTTTCAACAAGGAGAGTAATCGTAATATACCCGAATTTCAGAACCAAATATCCCAGGAAAAACTTATTTCCCAGAAAAAGTACACACACGGTTTTCAACATGCCCTCTCGCATGACACCCCATTAAGTGAAATAGGTTTCTGGTATTACAATTGCTTCCCTTGTGAGTGATATTGGTAAAACATTCGCATCAATTTATCTATCTTCTCCTTTCATTGGTTCATTGCAAACAATCTTTATGTACTTTCATACAAGCAACTGTTCCAAAAACAGAAATATCGACCGATTTTTTTATGCAATAAATTCGTTTGCGTTCTCTTTAAATTTTTTCAAAGATTTTAAATCAGCAAAAGTTTTATCATGCTGAGTTCTCTGAAAACCAATGGATTGAAACCCTCACGATTGCAATCGTCAGTGCAATTTAACACTGCAAAACTGTTAATTTTTGCTCTAAAACCAGAATCCATTAAGAATTACTTGCCACTACCAGAGTCTACAAATGGAAGTGTTTTTTGAATAAACACTTTGATAGTAAATCTTTTGTATTTTTCGGTTTGATTTTTTCCCATAGATCAATTCCATTTCTATTGTTCAATTTTTTAGATTTGTTGTCAATTAAATGATTCCGAAAGATTCACATTGGATCCCGAAAATGGAATAAAAATATATCTATTTGAACTGTGATTCATCAACCTCTTTAGACACAAAAATTTTGGTAACTTTCGAATAGCAAAGAACAGTTTGAAGATGCAATAAATATTGATAGGCAAACTTTTCATTGACTTGTAGTGAGCTATTTGTTGATTGTTTACATAGAAATCGTGTATCAAAGCACAACAATTAAAAGAAAAGAATCTTTCATAGGTAAGATAGTTAGTAAAACTTATTTATTTTCGCACGTTTTCTATCACAAAACATCACATTTCTAATACAAAAATATGGCTTATTGCATATGATTCTGAGGTAATGTTTCTAAAATATTGAAACTATTTTATCATTTTTTTTGTAATCTTTTGTATTAATCAACCTGAATACAGAGAATGCCAGTCGGGAAAAGGTGAACGAGAACCATTCAGATAACTTTTTTCTTTCAAAGTCTCAGTTAGCTAAAATAAAAGTATCAGCGCTAACAGCTGACATAATCATGACAGATCGAATCTGATTTAATCTGAACATATCATAGTTGGGGATGGAATAATATGAGTGAGATAGAAAGGGTGATTGCAATATGCAAATATCATCTAACCTCATTGATCAATGTATACCGATTTAAAATTGCATTTTCCGAACACTCTCTTCATTCGCTAATCGCAGTTTTTAGTTAGTCATTCGAATTGATCGTCACATTGACCATTTACATCAGTTTGGATGACTTGGGGAGCTTACCTTTTAAGTTCAATTTATAGATGCTCAAATTTCAGATTGAATCCATCTGATAATCATTATTGTGTGCAATTAACCGACCCTGGTTTAGATTCATTCAGCTCTCAAGTTAATATTGTGATACTGCCATTGAAAGAAATGGAAGAGTAATAGCTTATTATGACATCGCAAGTGTCATAGCCTTAGCTGATAAAAAAAATCGATGAAGTTAAAACTGATATACAGTATTTTTAAATATCAACCGTTATTATTTTGTTTCAACTCAAATTTATCCTTTTTTAGGTGAACCTATTCCAAAAAAATGCTCCCGCCTCATGATTGAATTGATTATTATCCTTTATGAAAAAAATTTCAATTTCATTAATTGAGAAGCAATCTCATAAATAGCAAATCGACCAATATCTGAAGTAGATAGTACCAATTTGTTGACAACTGAATTTTTAGTCTATCGCAGTCCTGATCTTTAAACTTGATTGTTCGAAAAAACATGAAACCTGTTGGACTTGATATAAGTCCTGGATGTTTGAAACAGAATGGTATTTATTAAATTCTTATTTAATGGAAAAAGGAAGAAATTTGTAATACTGGCTACACCAAATTGTATTCTTTTAAGTTTAGCTGCAATATAGTGTCTTTTACCGCAGCAAACACGAAACGAATGTTCTCCGTGTCTAAATAAAAAATTAAGAAAAAAATCATTGGATTAGATTAAATTATTGAGTGAAGTACATTTGAATGTACATACCCGTGGCACATGTGAAATGAGAGTAAATTATCTTTTCGCTGTCGGGGTTCAAATCGACGAACATTTTCAGAATGAACTCCCGCGCATGAATTGCATCTTTCTTTGGGCCTGTAAATTAAAGAAAAGAAAATTATGATGATTAATAAAATAATTAAAATGAAGTAACAAGAAAATTTACTAATTTAATACATGAAATTGTTCAGAGTGCATGATAGATTGACCCAAAAATATTGGGTGGTGGCTCTCTAACTCTAATGCTTGAATCTAAGTTCTCACCGATACTATCACGCGCAATAAAGAGGTAGTTAGACATGGCAAAACTACCTCTAGAAAGAAAGAGGAAGCATGAAAATCGCGAGTAGAATGAGGGAGACACCAGGGACGAGAATGAAAAAGAAAGTGAGCAATAAAATGGGGAAAGAAATAGATGATAGAAAAATAAAGGAGCATAGAGCCATGGGAAGAAGGTTAGATAAGAGGAACTGGGCTGATTTAGCCAAGGATTGAGGACCAGTGATAATGAACAAGGGATAATCAAGAAAATGGCAAGAAAGAAGAAAACATGAGATAACAAAGATTGAGAAAGAAAGAGAAATAAAATAAGAAAGAGAATAAGAAAGTGTGAATAAGAAAATGAAAGAGTGTGAGAGAATGGGAAGAGATATATGAATGAACTATTGAATGAATGAGTGAGGAATGTTAGTAAATACAATAGCCAAAGAAAGGGACTAAAATTGTGAAACAAACTAAAAATTACGCTAATGATTCAATCTATTAATTAATCTGTTAGTGCTATTGCTGTGTTCAAGCCTTTAAAATTGTTCACAACCCATATGAAGAGATAGTAGTGAGTTTATCAATGAGTTTACGAAAGGAGGAAAAAAATAGATAGACGGAGAGAGGGAGAAAGAGAAAAGGAGAGACACAGAGATAGATAGATATATATATATGTATGGGGATACACATAGATGCATAAATTTGTGGTCAAGGAAGAAGGCAGGACAGTGGATAAATGCACAGTGAAATCTACAATTCTAATGAGGTTATTGAAACAATTTGCTTACCATCGTATTCTGGAAAATAGTCGACGAGGTGAGAATGCATTATCTTTTCATCTAACAGGTCTTTTTTGTTTAGAAATAGAATTACTGACGAATTCTGGAACCACGGGTACGTTATTATTGTTTTAAATAACGCTTTACTTTCTTCCATACGATTCTATTGAAGACAAGCGATATAACCCATGAAGTTGAAACAAACGTGATTGGATTGATTTTGAAATTAAAACATTTATCCATTGTGAACACATTGTACCGCAGTGCGACATGAAAGAGAAAGAAAAAAAGTACAGATTAATATTGGGAGAAAGTGAAAATAAGTAAAGATGCTAACCACCTCGTTATCTGACTCGAATAGAATCTGGTCGTACTCGGATAAGGCAACCAGAAAAATAATTGAGGTTACGTTTTCGAAACAATGGATCCATTTTCGTCTCTCGGACCTTTGACCACCTACGTCTACCATCCTGTTTAAAGATGAGAAATGAGTCATGAAAAGATAGAGAAAAAAATTAGAAAACAATCATTATAAATATTTCCTAAGAAACAAGTAAGCTTTGACAAATATTCAGAATAGAAAAACTGATATAACGTTTTTCTGTGGTTCAGTTATCATTAACCTCTGATTTTCGAGTTGTAACTCATCAAACAGGGAATTGATTTTATATACTCACCTAAAAATGATAGAATCTAAATCGAATGGGTATTCAATGATACCTGTAGTTGGTACTCTAACTCGGAGAATATCCTGCTGGGTGGGTAAATATTCTGGAGAGGCGATTCTATCAATATCGCTTAGATAGCTAGAAGAGAAATTAAAGGAAAATAGTGAAATAGGAAGTACGATTAGCAAAATTATTCTACTTGATAGGTCGAATTTGACTTACTATTTGGCAGAGTCTGTTAATTGATACTCTCGTCTCCTGTCATAACATTCCTGGATACCAGGATCAGCCCATAAACTTTTGATGGCTTCGACAAAAGGGGGTTCAAATGATGTAACTGTTTCATAGTCCACTGACCGAACCAATTCGGCATTTTCCTAAAAAAGAAGCAGAGCAATGAAGAGAAATAGAGAATTTAGAAAAGCATATTCATAAAACATTTTGTTATCTGTGGAAATAAAGACAGAATCTATCTGAAGGTCCATAGTGCAACTTCTCATTCCTCTTTTCTTCATCTTATTTTTTTCTATCTCTACCTCCTCTTCATCCACCTTTTATCTTAGCATATCACATCAATGAATGAAAAATTTTTCATTATCCTCGCTTTACTTTACTAGGTTAATTGAATCAGAATGATCCTCTCTTGACCATTGAAATTTTTATCAAAGGTTGATGATGTTATGATGTGATCTTTGAGATCTTAGGAGTGGGTAACTAGAATGTTATTTAATTAGTCGAGTTGATGATTAGCAGAAGCACAACATTAGATGGTAGTAGATGGTGCATTAATGGCATTGAAATGAGAAACATACACAAATACACAGACGAGAATGAATCATCCTTTCGAAATTTCACTGATAACTTACTTTGTTTTTTATATCCTTATAAGAGATACCTAGCATATCCATGGCTTTTATCATGCTTTGTATAGCCATGAAAATGTTTTGGAAGACAAGTTTAATAAATCCTCTCTTGTCTTCATCTGAATATCCACTTCCATGGATAATTCTCATTTGCTTGATAAAGGTGCTTTTACCAGATTCTCCGGTTCCTAAAAGCAATAACTTTAATTCGCGTCTGGCATCCCTTTTGTCTTTTCTAAGCTGCCTTTCTATTTCTTGGTTAATCCTACGTTGTTCCTTGGCCTCCTCTGATAGACAGCAGGCCATTCTGGAGAAGATGGATCCAATTTTGGCTTGTTAGATGAGGCGGTTCCAGCTTCCAATAGAGTAGATCAATCAGTTAATTCACTAAAGATGTTTTTGGATGGTTAGATGTGCTGAGTATGGTGGATGTGTATAGATGATGATGAATATATTTGTATATATATAAAACAAGGAAAAGTGCAGAGACCAGAGATGCTTTTGCAAACAAAATAAGAGGCAACACAAAACAAGGAGCAGCCGAAGTAGCTGTAAAAGTAGTGATTTTTGGTGAGAAGTGTTGAAATGGTTGAAATTGATAAACACAGAAAAAAGGCGAAGGTAGATTAAAAGGAGAATCTGAAAGAAATGACAGGAGAGGCAGGGAGAGACAGAAAGATAGAGTGAGACAGAGAAATATATATAAAGAGAGAGAAATTGATAGAAAGAAGAAAAGGAAAGAGATGATAAAAAAGAAAGAGAAAAAGTGAGAGTGGAAAGAGAAGAAGAGGGAGTTAAAGGGAAAGGGGAGAAAGAGAGAGAAGATGATAAGGATGAAGTAGCTTTTCTATAAATTAAAGTTAAGAGTTAATAAATTGTTGAAAAAACAATCAAATTAAATTGTCAAAAAATCGAATAAAATGTATATAAAAATGAATTTATCTTCTCTCTCTTTCACCTTAGCTTGATTTAAGGGGCTGGGGGTTACCTGGAGACTTGAATGGAGATGCTCAGTGTTACCATCGAAGTCCCGCGTCTTTTGAAAAACCCACTCAGAAATGAATATTTTCAGGTGAAAAATAAAATCAGACAGATTAAAATACGTTCAAAATATTTAATTTCAATATGAATGGTAAACTTACACATGGTAGTAAATTGTAAATAAATGTGAATCAAGACAAAGCTAAAGGTTTCTCTTTCGCCATTTTTTCATCATCTTTTTACAATCCAACAAAACTAAAGTTTCAATCTTTTCACGTTTCACCCAATTTCTTGCTTCCTTCCTACCTTAAACAATATGCAGAAGAAAAACAAAACATACACAGAAATTAAGAGCTTTGATAAGCTTTCGAACGTTTCTTTTAATAATAATCGTATAATAATTATTTCCACTGTTATAATAATGATAATAATAAATTATAATAGTTCAAGATTTAACTTTTTTTTGTTCCTATTTTTTTTCTTCTTCCATATCCAAGCTTCTAGGGTTTCCGATGAGTAGTATATCATGAAGCTTTTGTGGCTTCCAATTCTGCTTACCCAACTATGAGATGATACCCTATTTACCTTACGAAGGTCACAGACAGGGTTGATCATCTTATCAATCATTAAAATCAAAAATGTTTCCTTCAAACAATTCCTTAACTCAGATTTTGTATAACCGTGTAGTTAACCCAACAATTCGGATATCCAAGTGTTGGTAGAGTACAATTAAGGCTGTCATCTTATTTTTATTGCATTGAAAATCAATTAATTAATAACAAAATGAAACAAAATGAAAAAAATAAATTTCAATACAAATGTTTCTTTTTCAAATCAATTGTTTTGTCTTTCAATCTCAATGTTAAATATCTTCAGTGGTAATTGATTAGGTTTATGCTAACGTTTTAAATATACTGCAGATGTTTAATGGATTCTTTCCTTGTTTTAATTGTTGCGTTTTAATCGTTTGTTAGTCTTTACATGTGAAATACTAATTTTAGAATTCAATTGATATTCATTTTATTCCCAAGCTTCATTTTTTGATAGGCTTTCTCCCATAGATTTAATCTACTAATTTTTTACAACAAATTGGATGACTCAAATTATTATACTTGTAGATATATGATTAATTAAATTTTTAATGTTCATTAATCCTTTCATGTCTCATTCATTTAAAATTTTGCTATTCCAATTTGGCGCTTTTTATAAATAAGACAGAAGCAGCCATAATCAGAGAAGAGACTTGAAGTAACCTAGCAACTTGTAGCAGCAAAATGGCTGGTAGTCTTTCTGGTTAATGATCAAGAATTGACAAAATTTTCAATCATCTTGTTCATTTTGTTAGTTTAATTCATCTTTATTTCTGGCTTTTATATTTATCTAATTGTAATTAGTTGGTTACTGATTCTGTTTATTTATTGGACCAGTTAGTCAACCCTTTAAAATCCAACTTAAAAATTTTTTTGTGATATATTTGTATGCTTCATCTTTTGTGTAATATTTTTCCTTGATCCATCTCTACTACTCTACACCTTATGCTCTTGTTGTAAAACGTAAATATACGCACGTATAATTATTATACCCTTATACGCCGTTTGCACAATTTTTTAGTTTATTTACTATTTTCAAAGAAGCCTGTGAATCTTTATCATGTCTTTTCCACCTCCTGGTCATTTTCTAACAAATCTATCAGCGATGGCGTCTTTGATGAATATGACTCCAAATCAATATCAAATGACACCTATGGGTAATTAAAATGCTTTTATTTTACATTTTTACGTGAAATACTCTAATTGTTTATTTTATCTGCTTACAGGTGGGCTTATGCCTATGGCCGTCCCTGGCTTACAAGTTCCTCATGTAAGATAATTTATCCACGCGCTGTGTTTTTGATCATGATGAATAATTTAATTATTTTCTTTTTAGATGACCACGAGTATTTCAGCTCCGCCAGGAGTTACTACTATAAGTGCACCACCAATGCGTAAAGTAACACAAGACGCACCTATTCTTGGTCAATTACCATTAGCTTCTCCTTTTATATTTCCGGTAAATGATGTTTCTATGGATTTTTTACAAACTATTTGCATTCATGTTTGAATATCGATTAATTGTTTATTTATTTATTTATCTGCGTCATAGCCCTTAACTTCTACTTCTGGTGTGGGTGTTGTTACCGGTGTCGTTAATACCGGGCACATGCATAAATCTAGCTCATCAGTATCTCACAATAATGCAAACTCTCACAGTGGTAATCATAAAAAATCTTCATCTAATGGTCCTAGTATTACAGTTTTTGTTGGTAATATTACGGAAAGAGCTTCAGATATGTTGATACGTCAACTACTATCCAAATGCGGTGCTGTAAATAATTGGAAACGAGTGCAAGGAGCCAATGGTAAACTGCAAGGATTTGGTTTTTGTGAATACTCTGATCCCGAATCAGCAATGAAGGCCATTAGACTTTTACACGATTTTGAAGTTGCTGATAAAAAACTGGTAGTCAAAGCCGATGCAAAGACTCAAGAAAAATTAGATAACTATTTAAAAGAGAAAAGTCCTAAAGGAAATGACTATGGTGATAGTGGTCAAGAAACTGAAGACCGAGAATTATTTAACCAATTGCATGGTATTTTGAAGGAACATGAAATTGAACTATCCCGTGATCCAGATCCAAACAAAGGTAACCTTCTAATTGAGTTTGCACTTTTTAATTTGAATTATCCAAAGTCACATCACTGTACTTGATCATAATTACTTTTGCAAACTTTGACCTTCTTTGATTTTCTCAATCAAAATGTTTTAAACTTTCCTTTATTTCTCCAATTTAAGCCCAATCCCGTCGTTATGATAAAAGGACTGGTGAATCTACTAAGCCTGAAGTATGTTAATTGATTCATTTGTTACTTTTTTTTCTCTCTCTTATCAATTTTATCCCATTCATCTAAAATTCTAAATTTTATTACTTTTCAGAATCTAGCTGACATGGATATGGAAGAAGAGAAAAGATCATTAATTCACAGAGAAATCGATAAATTCAGGGACACTTATAAGGTAAGAAAATTTTAAGTTTTCTATGTTTGAGGGCATATCACGCGTAAATTTCTATAAAATTTAAGTTCCGTTTCATAAATTGAATTCATTATATGACTTTTGAATGGTTTTGTTTCATTTTAACCTGGATTACTTGAATTTAAATTTACCAGTCCGATGTCGCTCATAAGTTTATTTACCATGTCCCATGTTAAGCTGAGTAACTGAGTTAATATTTCAATTTAACTTTAATGTTGTTAAAGATGAGTTATAATCTGATTTGAGTTGAGCTTGTATAAAGTCTCATTTTAACGATCTATTGAGTGTATTTACAAAGTCATTAGTTTACAAAAGCAAAGGCTTTTACATCATTAGGTAAGTTGATTAAATCAATCTTTCCATTTCTTTCTTTCTTTCTCTCTCTTTCTCTCTCTCTCTATCTCTCTCTCTCTTATTTCGCCTTCACATTACCCGTTATTTTTTCATGCACTCACTCATTATGTTCCTACACCAGTATCCTTTTTTTCTCAAATGTTTCTTTTCATCATTGTGTGTATCATCAACTTCTTCATCAAATGCCTCACCGGAAGAGTTGAACTCTTTTCAACCAACTCGATTCAGCTTTGAACTTGACTAACTTTACGTTCTCAAGATCTCGTGATCTTATCCTTCGTTGGTTTGTTTATTTCTCAATGTAAGTGTTGAAACATTTAGGAATCATACTTATATGTATTCAAAATTATTTGTTACATTAGTTAGCTTTTGGTTCATTTCTGTTCTATTCAGGCAAAGGCCAAACAGTATGACGAATTGGTGAGTTAAAACATACATACATTATTATCTTTGTCCATTTTTTTGTTTAAATAATTTTGAAGTTGCTAGTTGAATGTTTCGTCTGTAAGCATCATTATTGGGTTATGACCATTGATTTTTATCTAACTTTTGGTACCACCGAGGCTTCATTGGACGGATCGGCATTTTAATGATTAACTCATTATTGTTTCTCATTTTTGAACCATATCTTGAACACGAATCTTCATTCCTCTAGAATCCAGTTCATTTTGAAACTAAGTTAGTCTTTGAACTCAATCTGGAGAGGTGAAGACTCGTTACTTTTTCGAGACACAATAAAACTAAAAATCATCAAATTTGGGCTACCATTTTAAATTGGATTCTCAATGTCTCAACTAAAAACAAGCTCAAGTTAGTTACGTTTTTAACATGTTCAGTTGAATTTTGGATATCAATAAGAGCCGAGAGCAGCGAATAAAGTCTTTTTTCTTTTTTGTTTATTCAATAACTACCTAGCTCATTCTCTCTCTTTTTTTCGATCCTGATCTTTTTATTCATCTCTGTGTCCATCTTAAATTGTATCATATTGAGTGACCAAGCAAACGGTAAGGCAAGAGCCTTTAATATGCTAAAAAAAGTAACACCATAATTTGTATACTACTTTCTCTTTTTGCTCCTTTCCCATTTCCTTCCCTTTTCATCCCCTTCTTTGTATTTTACTCCATACTTTTTTCAATGATTTGTCTATTTTCCTATGTTTTTCTAACTCTGTTCCTTCCTCGTGTATCGTTTTCTAATAACCTCATTGTGCACAGCCTACCCTTTTACCCTCTTACACTTAATTGAAGCTTTACATTTTCTCCTTTCTTTGTGGACAGCGAACTCAAACTTCGTTCGTGCTCCAAGTCATCTTTGAAATGTTATTGAAACTCGCTCGGAGACGGTTGTTACAAAAACCGTGACATCATGATGATCGTTGTGAGATAAAAATATCTGATCAAATCATTTTGTTTACTAACTATTTTATATTTTATTATTTATATAGATGATTAGCATAAACTTGATAAATTATCTAAGCCTTAATTATACATTTTTCTCGTTGTCTACAGGTTGATGAAAGTGAAAAGAAAATCGATCAAGATCGTAATAAAGATGCCAAAGGCAATGATTCTAGGAATCGTGATGATAGACCAGATCGTTCAGATGATCGTTATTCTCGTGGACAATCAATGGAAGTTGATTCTGAAAACAGCCGTCGGGAACGTCAAAGAGAAAGAACTCCACTATCCAAAGAAAGGCCCAGAAATCGTGACCGATACGACAGAGAAAGACATGAGCGCATTGAGCGCAATGAGCGTAGTGAGCGAAATGATCGTAATGATCGTAATGATCGTAACGAGCGTAATGATCGCAATTCAAGGATTGAAAGAAATGATCGAGATAGAGAACGAGAACGTGATAGAGATAGAGAACGGGAAAGAGATCGTGATCGAGAGCGAGAACGAGAACGAGACCGAGCTGAGGAAAACGTACATAACGAAAGAATCGTCGAAGATGATGAAGAAATGCAAGAAAGACGACGACTCGAAAGGAAACTTCGAGAGAAAGAAGCTTCATATCAAAAACGTTTAAGAAATTGGGAAGCTCGAGAAATGAGGAAAATGAAAGATTATAAAAAGTATGAAATGAAACAAGAAATGAGAAAGGAAGAAGAAATTAAAGAAGTCCGTAAGCTAAAACAATTCCTTGAAGATTACGACGATGATCGTGATGATGCTAAATACTACAAGTAAGTTTTACTAGAATCTCAACTCAAATTTTTGAATGGTTTTAGATTCATGAATATTTTCTAACAATCCATATTATTTGTTATTTCATTTTCAGGGGCAGTGCTTTGGCTCGACGATTACGAGAACGGGAAAAGGAAAAAGAAGAAGACACCAGAGATCGAAGACAAGAAAAGAGGGAGCTAGAGGACCTTCGTAGAAAGTTAACCGAAGAAGGTCACCCTGACCCTGAGAGTGAAGCTCAAAAACGTCTCAATTCTAGTGATAACAATAGAGAGCGAGACAAAATAGTCAGTAATAAGATGCGAGAACTCTTAGATGATGCCAAATTGAAGGCAAAGAAAATCGATGACGAAAACAGTCTCCCTGGTATCATTGAGAGTACTAATCGCAGTGAGATGCATGTAAAGTCCTTCACTTTCACTGGTATTAATAAGATGGGTCATGGACCAAAGCAGCCAGCTAATTCAATTCTTAATAGTCCTGGTGAAAATTCAAATCCAGGTTCTAATGGGGAAAAGCGAAAGAAGTTTTCCGTGCAAGACGTTTTCAATTCTAATGATGATGATGATAGTTCAAGTCGAAGTAAAAAACGTAAACTGCCTCAATTAATGGATGACAACACTGATAGCAATCAAAGTGTACTAAGTGGTACTACAAAATCAGCAACCTCTGGAATGACTGGGGAGAATAGTATTAAAACTAATCTTTCTACAGAGGAGAAAAAGAAGCAAGTTAAACTTTTGATCGAAAAAATTCCAACTACTAAAGAAGATCTATTCAAATACACAATTGATTGGTCCCTGGTGGATGCTAATCTAATGGAGAAACGGATTCGTCCATGGGTCAACAAGAAAATTACTGAATATATTGGTGAAGAAGAGCAAGCTTTATTGGACTTTATCTGCAGTAAACTTCAAGCCAAGACGTCAGCGCAGAGTATATTGGACGATGTTGCCATGGTTTTAGACGATGAAGCAGAAGTGTTTGTGGTTAAAATGTGGAGACTATTAATTTATGAAATTGAAGCCAAGAAAATAGGACTAGGAAAATAAACATAATTGTGTTAATTAACGTTTAATCCACATGCAACATCCCAAGTTTATCCCAAAAAAAATAAAAAAAATTATAAATAATTGATGACTATAATACTGCTGACCATCGTTGATGACCATCTAATTCTGTGATGCTGACAATATTCTTTCTGGAAAAAAGATAGGAAAAAGGATAATTCTGCTGCTTAAGTCAGCCTTTAAACAATTATTAACCCAGGTAACAAATATATCATCACGACCTAAACTTCATTTGTGTTAAAGATCAAAATCACCTGTTTATCGGTAGTGAATTTTTTTCTATTTTCAAAAATTATATAACTTGACTAATTTCATGGAATGACTATGATTTATTGTTAGTTTTCAAAGTCACTTTTTTGTCCACAAACAATTTAAAATTGGCAAGAAATTGCATTAATCTATATTCAGTTTTTTGTCCTCTGACCCATAAACTGTTTCAAATTCGTCCCATTATGGTTGCAAATTATGATGATAATGACAATTCATATCATGATTATGATTCATACGACAATTTCATAATCAATGATGTATTTTCACACAATTCCAGAATGTTTTTACTTCAATGAAATTGATAGGAGCTAAACGGTTTACTTTCAATTTTTCTTCATATCTAATAACAAATGCTCAAAGCTGAAACTGAGGAATTTGTGATCAGCCAATTAAGAATTGTAGGTAAATTTAAAATGGTTTTAAAAAATTTAAACCGATTCATTGCTTTGACATCGGGTTAATTCGGATCTAACATAATCTCCGAAAGATTGTAAGAGTTTGAAATGTGTTATATTTTTAACCAACAGAGAAATAGAGATTCAATTTTTGGTCAAAATCAAATTAAAACCAATTATTTATTATCCTTTATTGATCCATAACATGATAAGTTAACCGTTAAAATATATTGAGAATAGTTTTTTAAAACAGTTTTATTATCTATGGTAAAATGATACAATCGAACTGAGCTGGTTTATATATTGATTAAAATCATAACAAGAAGAAAATTGCGAAAATGATATAAAAGAAAAGCACATTTTCAGATAAGATAAATTATACAATTCTAGGTTAGCTGAGTTTATTGTGATTAGGCGAGATTTCAGATTCCGTTTGGGAGAATACGAACCTTCGTTTTTAGTCCGATTTCCGCTTGTGAGTTGGTTGATTTGTTTCTTTGGTTTCCAAATTGTTGGTCAAACAAGGATAAAAAATATGAGGTTACTTTTTGGTTGGTTTGATTTTGTTTATTCATAAACCGTAATCCATTAGATTCACTAACTCCAATCCATTCCTTACCAGAACTCATTGAATCCATAGATTGTTGTTGGCTTCCTAAAAAATTAGGCTTTACTTTTGGCTGATCAATATGAGCTTTGATACAATAAAAATTGAAGAAGAGCGATGAAATTAAACAAAAATCAAGACTGGAGAGTATCGTGAAAAACATTGTTCAAATTGCTAATGAAACTATGATTTAAACATCAAAACATCTGCAACTGTCATAAAAATATTGATTGTTAGCTTTATTGGGTTGATCTATTTATGTTAGGTAGAAATTAGTCCTTGTGAACTTGAAATTTGACAATTTAATTGCCCTTTGCATTTTCAATTAGGCCTTTCAACAATATCTTTACAATCTTTTATTAAACGTTGTCTAATTCCATGTTTATTTAGAGTGATTATCTTCCCTCTTTTGAACAATTTTAAAGCGGTCCATTTGTTTGTTATACGTAAGTTTTTAACATATTTTGACAACAAAATTGGTGTTTAAATCAATTTTTCTTGTCATTATTTATGAACTTTGTGTGCATTATTTTATCAGTTGGTCTATTCAATGCTCATCATTTCAAATTTGTTATTAGGATTGGTTATTTAGAAAAAAATTGTTTTGAGCTTGACCTTTCCATTTTATGAGATCTATTCATTACTTTGATTCGATCTTGAGTTTGCTATCTTTTCGTTCAATTTGATATTTTAATAATGCAATTGTTTAACTTCGGTTTGCTTTGTAAACTCACGAATTGAATGACACACATAAAAATTGTACAATTTGTAGCATCAAATACACTTAAAATTAACTTAACTTCAGGTTTTTCCGTGAGATGGCAGTGTATATGCAGCTTATGCATTTCCCGGTTTTTTTTTGTTTCCGTTACTGTATCTTGTTTTGTATTTAAAGCATCCAAATCAACCATGTGCTATTCAATGTGATTGGTCATGTTTATTGTAATGTGTATTGTAATTTTCATGCTTTAAAGTTTTTAGCAGAACAGTTTTCTAATTCATCTTGTTCATTTTGTTAGTTTAATCCACCTAAATTCTGGCTTTTATATTTATCAAATTGTTATTAGTTTTTTACTGATTCTGTTAATTATTGGACCAGTTAGTCAACCCTTTTAATCCAACATAATTTTTTGTGATATATTTGTATGCTTTATCTTTTGTGTAATATTTTTCCTTGATCCATCTCTACTACTCTACACCTTATGCTCTTGTTGTAAAACGTGAATATTATTAACGTATAATTATTATACCCTTATACGTCTTTTCCACCTCCTGGTCATTTTCTAACAGATCTATCAGCGATGGCATCTTGAATGGCTCCAAATATGGCTCTATATGACTCCAAATCAATATCAAATGACACCTATGGGTAATTAAAATGCTTTTATTTTACATTTTACGTGAAATAATCTAATTGTTTATTTTATCTGCTTACAGGTGGGCTTATGCGTATGGCCGTGCCTGGCTTACAAGTTCCTCGTGTAAGATAAATTTTAATATAATTAATTATAATAAAATAAGTTTAAGATGAATAATTCAATTATTTTCTTTTTAAATGGCCATAAGTATTTCAGCCTCGCCAGGCGTTACTTGCCGTAAGAGCTTCAGATATGTTGCTACGTCAACTACTATCCAAATGTGGTGCTGTAAATAATTGAAACGTAATGGAAACGAGTGCAAGGAGCCAATGGTAAACTGCAAGGATTTGGTTTTTGTGAATACTCTGATCCCGAATCAGCAATGAAGGCCATTAGACTTTTACACGATTTTGAAGTTGCTGATAAAAAACTGGTAGTCAAAGCCGATGCAAAGACTCAAGAAAAATTAGATAACTATTTAAAAGAGAAAAGTCCTAAAGGAAATGACTATGGTGATAGTGGTCAAGAAACTGAAGACCGAGAATTATTTAACCAATTGCATGGTATTTTGAAGGAACATGAAATTGAACTATCCCGTGATCCAGATCCAAACAAAGGTAACCTTCTAATTGAGTTTGCACTTTTTAATTTGAATTATCCAAAGTCACATCACTGTACTTGATCATAATTACTTTTGCAAACTTTGACCTTCTTTGATTTTCTCAATCAAAATGTTTTAAACTTTCCTTTATTTCTCCAATTTAAGCCCAATCCCGTCGTTATGATAAAAGGACTGGTGAATCTACTAAGCCTGAAGTATGTTAATTGATTCATTTGTTACTTTTTTTTCTCTCTCTTATCAATTTTATCCCATTCATCTAAAATTCTAAATTTTATTACTTTTCAGAATCTAGCTGACATGGATATGGAAGAAGAGAAAAGATCATTAATTCACAGAGAAATCGATAAATTCAGGGACACTTATAAGGTAAGAAAATTTTAAGTTTTCTATGTTTGAGGGCATATCACGCGTAAATTTCTATAAAATTTAAGTTCCGTTTCATAAATTGAATTCATTATATGACTTTTGAATGGTTTTGTTTCATTTTAACCTGGATTACTTGAATTTAAATTTACCAGTCCGATGTCGCTCATAAGTTTATTTACCATGTCCCATGTTAAGCTGAGTAACTGAGTTAATATTTCAATTTAACTTTAATGTTGTTAAAGATGAGTTATAATCTGATTTGAGTTGAGCTTGTATAAAGTCTCATTTTAACGATCTATTGAGTGTATTTACATTTCTTTCGTTTTATCTCGCTCTCTCTTATTTCGCCTTCACTTTACCCATTATTTTATATGCACTCACTCATTATGTTCCTACACCGGAAGAGTTGAACTCTTTTCAACCAACTCGATTCAGCTTTGAACTTGACTAACTTTACGTTCTCAAGATCTCGTGATCTTATCCTTCGTTGGTTTGTTTATTTCTCAATGTAAGTGTTGAAACATTTAGGAATCATACTTATATGTATTCCAAATTATTTGTTACATTAGTTAGCATTTGGTTCATTTCTGTTCTATTCAGGCAAAGGCCAAACAGTATGACGAATTGGTGAGTTGCAACCGAAGAGTAAAACAGAGTAAAGAGATAGTTGTCCATTGGAATTCTAATGGTAATTCTAGTTAGCGGTCCTAACCCATCAGTCACTTTATCGATTCCGCTCCATTTAAGTTCAATCTATTCTAGCATAAAATACCTTCAAGTTACCTTACAGCGCCCTCGCCAGAGCCACTTTGTGCACTAACTTGTAAGAGACTCCTCTACTCTTTGGTTGAAATATTCGTACATTATTATCTTTGTTCATTTTTTGTTTAAATATTTTGAAGTTGCTAGTTGAATGTTTCGTTTGTGAGCATCATCTTTGGGTTATGACCATTGATTTTTATCTAACTTTTGGTACCACCGAAGCTTCATTGGACGGATCGGCATTTTAATGATTAACTCATTGTTTCTCATTTTTAAACCATATCTTGAACACGCATCTTCATTCCTCTAGAATCCAGTTCATTTTGAAACTAAGTTAGTCTTTGAACTCAATCTGGAGAGGTGAAGACTCGTTACTTTTTCGAGACACAATAAAACTAAAAATCATCAAATTTGGGCTACCATTTTAAATTGATTTCTCAGTGTCTCAACTAAAAATGTGCTAAGTTGTTTTTGCTCCTATCCTAGTTTCTTTTCTTCATTGTCCATTGCGGTTTACGTCAAACTTTTTTCCATTGATTTATCTTCAAATAATGATTGTTGTCGTTAACCCCTTAAAACGCTTTTTGATGCTGCTTATTTCAATTGGCATTTAGAACATTCAATAACTTTCAAAAACAAGATCACTTGGACTTTGGCTGCATTAAGTTTTGTTATATTTTTTTATGTACTTTTAATCACTGATGAGAAAATCACCACAGTAATGATTTCATGATTTCTTCCTAACAAGTTGACCTGATTTGCCATATTGCCAATCAAATGTTTTTTATAATATGGACTGAAGTAATAATTTGAATGTGTTCTTAATCTTTACAGTAATCCATTTGGCTTTTGGCTGGTACAAGTTGTTGAAACTACCATATTCACCCAATTCATGAATAGGTAAGATTTTTTAACTCTGAGTCAATTTATTTTTAGATATCTTATGATGATATATATACATGCACCACTCTGATCTCTCAAAATCAATCGTGACGACGTTTAAATTTACCCAATTCTGATATTTAAACTTGCTAAGATGATATCACGTCATTTGTTCTATGATTAATTTGATTCTCTTTTTTCATTGCAGGATAAATACATGGATGGAATCAGGTTTGATTGATTATGTCGACTTCTATCCCAGAAGATGATAAGAGCAAAAGTAAGTTTTGATTCAGTTTCAATTGAATAATAATTTATGGTATATTTTGAATGATGATTACTTAGTTCAGCTGAAAATTATGATCGACTAATTTCGCCCCTATCTGAAATATTAATACCATTTTTTTGTGAAAATTGTCTTAATCACCTATTCTAATTCTAGTATTTTCATATTATTGTTTTTTTTCAGTTTTCCTGTTGAGAATTGGCATTGTATTGTCTAAGGAAATTCTTTATAACGTTCAAGATAGATGTGTATAAAAGTAAGTTTTATAACGATAAATTTATGTTTACTTTGGTGATGTAAAATACAAAAACTGCAATGATTTAATGATTTTTTCGCTCTAGAATTTCTGATTATTTCTGTATTATGGAAAAAAATCTAAATTTTTAATTTGAATACTAATTTTCCTGTCTTTTTCTCTCCACTTTGTAACAGGAAATTTCAGAAACGTTCGAGAAGTATTGATTGTTAAATGTGGTCACTTCTAGTTATCACAAAAGGTGAGTTTTGTAGAATGATTATTAATCAAAACTGAATTTCAAAATATGATGTCAATTCAATAACTAAATCACCAAGATCTCTGATATCATGATTATAATTAGTTTCTGATTTTTTTATCACAATATAATACCTGTTCTTACATTGGTATATCCAGATATCTAATTTGAACTTTCTTTTATTTTCAGAGTCAAATAACGCTTATTCAGCGGACACGTCAGATGAAATGCAGTTCGATAAGGTAAGATTTCAACCCATATCCTCTGTTAATCGACCAGAATGATGATAATTTGTTAGGGACATATGATTGTTTCTTAAATATAGAGATAGCAACTGATTATTTAACATCATCGCTGAAATCAATCATCAATACTTTTGCTTGTTTATTTCTTCCCATTCTAATATAAAATTAATTTTTATTCATTGCAGATATGGCTCACAATCGTTTCATCTAGCTTCACTGGAAGCATTCATTTTCGAATGCTAGATATGCTATGTAAGTGTCTAAAGCACTATTCTTCAGGAGATGTTTAAATTGAATGATGATAAAGACATTATGAACTAGAATTTTTAAAAAATTCCGCCGTTTACCACCATGATATGAAAAATTTCTTCACCTGATTTTAAATTTCACAAAGCTTTGTGATTTGAATTATTCCGTTTCTAATTGTTTTTCTTTTCATTATTTAGGTCTCGTCCAACCATATTTACGATTGTCCGTTGGTTTCATTGGAAATAGAGGTGGAAATTTTTGTCTTTATTGGCTTTTTTAACCAATCTCAAAACTGCCCGATTAGCACTCAAGCTGCATTAAGTAAGTTTTGTTATATTTTTTATGTACTTTTAATCACTGATGAGAAAATCACCACAGTAATAATTTCATGATTTCTTCCTAACAAGTTGACCTGATTTGCCATATTGCCAATCAAATGTTTTTTATAATATGGACTGAAGTAATAATTTGAATGTGTTCTTAATCTTTACAGTAATCCATTTGGCTTTTGGCTGGTACAAGTTGTTGAAACTACCATATTCACCCAATTCATGAATAGGTAAGATTTTTTAACTCTGAGTCAATTTATTTTTAGATATCTTATGATGATATATATACATGCACCACTCTGATCTCTCAAAATCAATCGTGACGACGTTTAAATTTACCCAATTCTGATATTTAAACTTGCTAAGATGATATCACGTCATTTGTTCTATGATTAATTTGATTCTCTTTTTTCATTGCAGGATAAATACATGGATGGAATCAGGTTTGATTGATTATGTCGACTTCTATCCCAGAAGATGATAAGAGCAAAAGTAAGTTTTGATTCAGTTTCAATTGAATAATAATTTATGGTATATTTTGAATGATGATTACTTAGTTCAGCTGAAAATTATGATCGACTAATTTCGCCCCTATCTGAAATATTAATACCATTTTTTTGTGAAAATTGTCTTAATCACCTATTCTAATTCTAGTATTTTCATATTATTGTTTTTTTTCAGTTTTCCTGTTGAGAATTGGCATTGTATTGTCTAAGGAAATTCTTTATAACGTTCAAGATAGATGTGTATAAAAGTAAGTTTTATAACGATAAATTTATGTTTACTTTGGTGATGTAAAATACAAAAACTGCAATGATTTAATGATTTTTTCGCTCTAGAATTTCTGATTATTTCTGTATTATGGAAAAAAATCTAAATTTTTAATTTGAATACTAATTTTCCTGTCTTTTTCTCTCCACTTTGTAACAGGAAATTTCAGAAACGTTCGAGAAGTATTGATTGTTAAATGTGGTCACTTCTAGTTATCACAAAAGGTGAGTTTTGTAGAATGATTATTAATCAAAACTGAATTTCAAAATATGATGTCAATTCAATAACTAAATCACCAAGATCTCTGATATCATGATTATAATTAGTTTCTGATTTTTTTATCACAATATAATACCTGTTCTTACATTGGTATATCCAGATATCTAATTTGAACTTTCTTTTATTTTCAGAGTCAAATAACGCTTATTCAGCGGACACGTCAGATGAAATGCAGTTCGATAAGGTAAGATTTCAACCCATATCCTCTGTTAATCGACCAGAATGATGATAATTTGTTAGGGACATATGATTGTTTCTTAAATATAGAGATAGCAACTGATTATTTAACATCATCGCTGAAATCAATCATCAATACTTTTGCTTGTTTATTTCTTCCCATTCTAATATAAAATTAATTTTTATTCATTGCAGATATGGCTCACAATCGTTTCATCTAGCTTCACTGGAAGCATTCATTTTCGAATGCTAGATATGCTATGTAAGTGTCTAAAGCACTATTCTTCAGGAGATGTTTAAATTGAATGATGATAAAGACATTATGAACTAGAATTTTTAAAAAATTCCGCCGTTTACCACCATGATATGAAAAATTTCTTCACCTGATTTTAAATTTCACAAAGCTTTGTGATTTGAATTATTCCGTTTCTAATTGTTTTTCTTTTCATTATTTAGGTCTCGTCCAACCATATTTACGATTGTCCGTTGGTTTCATTGGAAATAGAGGTGGAAATTTTTGTCTTTATTGGCTTTTTTAACCAATCTCAAAACTGCCCGATTAGCACTCAAGCTGCATTAAGTAAGTTTTGTTATATTTTTTATGTACTTTTAATCACTGATGAGAAAATCACCACAGTAATGATTTCATGATTTCTTCCTAACAAGTTGACCTGATTTGCCATATTGCCAATCAAATGTTTTTTATAATATGGACTGAAGTAATAATTTGAATGTGTTCTTAATCTTTACAGTAATCCATTTGGCTTTTGGCTGGTACAAGTTGTTGAAACTACCATATTCACCCAATTCATGAATAGGTAAGATTTTTTAACTCTGAGTCAATTTATTTTTAGATATCTTATGATGATATATATACATGCACCACTCTGATCTCTCAAAATCAATCGTGACGACGTTTAAATTTACCCAATTCTGATATTTAAACTTGCTAAGATGATATCACGTCATTTGTTCTATGATTAATTTGATTCTCTTTTTTCATTGCAGGATAAATACATGGATGGAATCAGGTTTGATTGATTATGTCGACTTCTATCCCAGAAGATGATAAGAGCAAAAGTAAGTTTTGATTCAGTTTCAATTGAATAATAATTTATGGTATATTTTGAATGATGATTACTTAGTTCAGCTGAAAATTATGATCGACTAATTTCGCCCCTATCTGAAATATTAATACCATTTTTTTGTGAAAATTGTCTTAATCACCTATTCTAATTCTAGTATTTTCATATTATTGTTTTTTTTCAGTTTTCCTGTTGAGAATTGGCATTGTATTGTCTAAGGAAATTCTTTATAACGTTCAAGATAGATGTGTATAAAAGTAAGTTTTATAACGATAAATTTATGTTTACTTTGGTGATGTAAAATACAAAAACTGCAATGATTTAATGATTTTTTCGCTCTAGAATTTCTGATTATTTCTGTATTATGGAAAAAAATCTAAATTTTTAATTTGAATACTAATTTTCCTGTCTTTTTCTCTCCACTTTGTAACAGGAAATTTCAGAAACGTTCGAGAAGTATTGATTGTTAAATGTGGTCACTTCTAGTTATCACAAAAGGTGAGTTTTGTAGAATGATTATTAATCAAAACTGAATTTCAAAATATGATGTCAATTCAATAACTAAATCACCAAGATCTCTGATATCATGATTATAATTAGTTTCTGATTTTTTTATCACAATATAATACCTGTTCTTACATTGGTATATCCAGATATCTAATTTGAACTTTCTTTTATTTTCAGAGTCAAATAACGCTTATTCAGCGGACACGTCAGATGAAATGCAGTTCGATAAGGTAAGATTTCAACCCATATCCTCTGTTAATCGACCAGAATGATGATAATTTGTTAGGGACATATGATTGTTTCTTAAATATAGAGATAGCAACTGATTATTTAACATCATCGCTGAAATCAATCATCAATACTTTTGCTTGTTTATTTCTTCCCATTCTAATATAAAATTAATTTTTATTCATTGCAGATATGGCTCACAATCGTTTCATCTAGCTTCACTGGAAGCATTCATTTTCGAATGCTAGATATGCTATGTAAGTGTCTAAAGCACTATTCTTCAGGAGATGTTTAAATTGAATGATGATAAAGACATTATGAACTAGAATTTTTAAAAAATTCCGCCGTTTACCACCATGATATGAAAAATTTCTTCACCTGATTTTAAATTTCACAAAGCTTTGTGATTTGAATTATTCCGTTTCTAATTGTTTTTCTTTTCATTATTTAGGTCTCGTCCAACCATATTTACGATTGTCCGTTGGTTTCATTGGAAATAGAGGTGGAAATTTTTGTCTTTATTGGCTTTTTTAACCAATCTCAAAACTGCCCGATTAGCACTCAAGCTGCATTAAGTAAGTTTTGTTATATTTTTTATGTACTTTTAATCACTGATGAGAAAATCACCACAGTAATGATTTCATGATTTCTTCCTAACAAGTTGACCTGATTTGCCATATTGCCAATCAAATGTTTTTTATAATATGGACTGAAGTAATAATTTGAATGTGTTCTTAATCTTTACAGTAATCCATTTGGCTTTTGGCTGGTACAAGTTGTTGAAACTACCATATTCACCCAATTCATGAATAGGTAAGATTTTTTAACTCTGAGTCAATTTATTTTTAGATATCTTATGATGATATATATACATGCACCACTCTGATCTCTCAAAATCAATCGTGACGACGTTTAAATTTACCCAATTCTGATATTTAAACTTGCTAAGATGATATCACGTCATTTGTTCTATGATTAATTTGATTCTCTTTTTTCATTGCAGGATAAATACATGGATGGAATCAGGTTTGATTGATTATGTCGACTTCTATCCCAGAAGATGATAAGAGCAAAAGTAAGTTTTGATTCAGTTTCAATTGAATAATAATTTATGGTATATTTTGAATGATGATTACTTAGTTCAGCTGAAAATTATGATCGACTAATTTCGCCCCTATCTGAAATATTAATACCATTTTTTTGTGAAAATTGTCTTAATCACCTATTCTAATTCTAGTATTTTCATATTATTGTTTTTTTTCAGTTTTCCTGTTGAGAATTGGCATTGTATTGTCTAAGGAAATTCTTTATAACGTTCAAGATAGATGTGTATAAAAGTAAGTTTTATAACGATAAATTTATGTTTACTTTGGTGATGTAAAATACAAAAACTGCAATGATTTAATGATTTTTTCGCTCTAGAATTTCTGATTATTTCTGTATTATGGAAAAAAATCTAAATTTTTAATTTGAATACTAATTTTCCTGTCTTTTTCTCTCCACTTTGTAACAGGAAATTTCAGAAACGTTCGAGAAGTATTGATTGTTAAATGTGGTCACTTCTAGTTATCACAAAAGGTGAGTTTTGTAGAATGATTATTAATCAAAACTGAATTTCAAAATATGATGTCAATTCAATAACTAAATCACCAAGATCTCTGATATCATGATTATAATTAGTTTCTGATTTTTTTATCACAATATAATACCTGTTCTTACATTGGTATATCCAGATATCTAATTTGAACTTTCTTTTATTTTCAGAGTCAAATAACGCTTATTCAGCGGACACGTCAGATGAAATGCAGTTCGATAAGGTAAGATTTCAACCCATATCCTCTGTTAATCGACCAGAATGATGATAATTTGTTAGGGACATATGATTGTTTCTTAAATATAGAGATAGCAACTGATTATTTAACATCATCGCTGAAATCAATCATCAATACTTTTGCTTGTTTATTTCTTCCCATTCTAATATAAAATTAATTTTTATTCATTGCAGATATGGCTCACAATCGTTTCATCTAGCTTCACTGGAAGCATTCATTTTCGAATGCTAGATATGCTATGTAAGTGTCTAAAGCACTATTCTTCAGGAGATGTTTAAATTGAATGATGATAAAGACATTATGAACTAGAATTTTTAAAAAATTCCGCCGTTTACCACCATGATATGAAAAATTTCTTCACCTGATTTTAAATTTCACAAAGCTTTGTGATTTGAATTATTCCGTTTCTAATTGTTTTTCTTTTCATTATTTAGGTCTCGTCCAACCATATTTACGATTGTCCGTTGGTTTCATTGGAAATAGAGGTGGAAATTTTTGTCTTTATTGGCTTTTTTAACCAATCTCAAAACTGCCCGATTAGCACTCAAGCTGCATTAAGTAAGTTTTGTTATATTTTTTATGTACTTTTAATCACTGATGAGAAAATCACCACAGTAATGATTTCATGATTTCTTCCTAACAAGTTGACCTGATTTGCCATATTGCCAATCAAATGTTTTTTATAATATGGACTGAAGTAATAATTTGAATGTGTTCTTAATCTTTACAGTAATCCATTTGGCTTTTGGCTGGTACAAGTTGTTGAAACTACCATATTCACCCAATTCATGAATAGGTAAGATTTTTTAACTCTGAGTCAATTTATTTTTAGATATCTTATGATGATATATATACATGCACCACTCTGATCTCTCAAAATCAATCGTGACGACGTTTAAATTTACCCAATTCTGATATTTAAACTTGCTAAGATGATATCACGTCATTTGTTCTATGATTAATTTGATTCTCTTTTTTCATTGCAGGATAAATACATGGATGGAATCAGGTTTGATTGATTATGTCGACTTCTATCCCAGAAGATGATAAGAGCAAAAGTAAGTTTTGATTCAGTTTCAATTGAATAATAATTTATGGTATATTTTGAATGATGATTACTTAGTTCAGCTGAAAATTATGATCGACTAATTTCGCCCCTATCTGAAATATTAATACCATTTTTTTGTGAAAATTGTCTTAATCACCTATTCTAATTCTAGTATTTTCATATTATTGTTTTTTTTCAGTTTTCCTGTTGAGAATTGGCATTGTATTGTCTAAGGAAATTCTTTATAACGTTCAAGATAGATGTGTATAAAAGTAAGTTTTATAACGATAAATTTATGTTTACTTTGGTGATGTAAAATACAAAAACTGCAATGATTTAATGATTTTTTCGCTCTAGAATTTCTGATTATTTCTGTATTATGGAAAAAAATCTAAATTTTTAATTTGAATACTAATTTTCCTGTCTTTTTCTCTCCACTTTGTAACAGGAAATTTCAGAAACGTTCGAGAAGTATTGATTGTTAAATGTGGTCACTTCTAGTTATCACAAAAGGTGAGTTTTGTAGAATGATTATTAATCAAAACTGAATTTCAAAATATGATGTCAATTCAATAACTAAATCACCAAGATCTCTGATATCATGATTATAATTAGTTTCTGATTTTTTTATCACAATATAATACCTGTTCTTACATTGGTATATCCAGATATCTAATTTGAACTTTCTTTTATTTTCAGAGTCAAATAACGCTTATTCAGCGGACACGTCAGATGAAATGCAGTTCGATAAGGTAAGATTTCAACCCATATCCTCTGTTAATCGACCAGAATGATGATAATTTGTTAGGGACATATGATTGTTTCTTAAATATAGAGATAGCAACTGATTATTTAACATCATCGCTGAAATCAATCATCAATACTTTTGCTTGTTTATTTCTTCCCATTCTAATATAAAATTAATTTTTATTCATTGCAGATATGGCTCACAATCGTTTCATCTAGCTTCACTGGAAGCATTCATTTTCGAATGCTAGATATGCTATGTAAGTGTCTAAAGCACTATTCTTCAGGAGATGTTTAAATTGAATGATGATAAAGACATTATGAACTAGAATTTTTAAAAAATTCCGCCGTTTACCACCATGATATGAAAAATTTCTTCACCTGATTTTAAATTTCACAAAGCTTTGTGATTTGAATTATTCCGTTTCTAATTGTTTTTCTTTTCATTATTTAGGTCTCGTCCAACCATATTTACGATTGTCCGTTGGTTTCATTGGAAATAGAGGTGGAAATTTTTGTCTTTATTGGCTTTTTTAACCAATCTCAAAACTGCCCGATTAGCACTCAAGCTGCATTAAGTAAGTTTTGTTATATTTTTTATGTACTTTTAATCACTGATGAGAAAATCACCACAGTAATGATTTCATGATTTCTTCCTAACAAGTTGACCTGATTTGCCATATTGCCAATCAAATGTTTTTTATAATATGGACTGAAGTAATAATTTGAATGTGTTCTTAATCTTTACAGTAATCCATTTGGCTTTTGGCTGGTACAAGTTGTTGAAACTACCATATTCACCCAATTCATGAATAGGTAAGATTTTTTAACTCTGAGTCAATTTATTTTTAGATATCTTATGATGATATATATACATGCACCACTCTGATCTCTCAAAATCAATCGTGACGACGTTTAAATTTACCCAATTCTGATATTTAAACTTGCTAAGATGATATCACGTCATTTGTTCTATGATTAATTTGATTCTCTTTTTTCATTGCAGGATAAATACATGGATGGAATCAGGTTTGATTGATTATGTCGACTTCTATCCCAGAAGATGATAAGAGCAAAAGTAAGTTTTGATTCAGTTTCAATTGAATAATAATTTATGGTATATTTTGAATGATGATTACTTAGTTCAGCTGAAAATTATGATCGACTAATTTCGCCCCTATCTGAAATATTAATACCATTTTTTTGTGAAAATTGTCTTAATCACCTATTCTAATTCTAGTATTTTCATATTATTGTTTTTTTTCAGTTTTCCTGTTGAGAATTGGCATTGTATTGTCTAAGGAAATTCTTTATAACGTTCAAGATAGATGTGTATAAAAGTAAGTTTTATAACGATAAATTTATGTTTACTTTGGTGATGTAAAATACAAAAACTGCAATGATTTAATGATTTTTTCGCTCTAGAATTTCTGATTATTTCTGTATTATGGAAAAAAATCTAAATTTTTAATTTGAATACTAATTTTCCTGTCTTTTTCTCTCCACTTTGTAACAGGAAATTTCAGAAACGTTCGAGAAGTATTGATTGTTAAATGTGGTCACTTCTAGTTATCACAAAAGGTGAGTTTTGTAGAATGATTATTAATCAAAACTGAATTTCAAAATATGATGTCAATTCAATAACTAAATCACCAAGATCTCTGATATCATGATTATAATTAGTTTCTGATTTTTTTATCACAATATAATACCTGTTCTTACATTGGTATATCCAGATATCTAATTTGAACTTTCTTTTATTTTCAGAGTCAAATAACGCTTATTCAGCGGACACGTCAGATGAAATGCAGTTCGATAAGGTAAGATTTCAACCCATATCCTCTGTTAATCGACCAGAATGATGATAATTTGTTAGGGACATATGATTGTTTCTTAAATATAGAGATAGCAACTGATTATTTAACATCATCGCTGAAATCAATCATCAATACTTTTGCTTGTTTATTTCTTCCCATTCTAATATAAAATTAATTTTTATTCATTGCAGATATGGCTCACAATCGTTTCATCTAGCTTCACTGGAAGCATTCATTTTCGAATGCTAGATATGCTATGTAAGTGTCTAAAGCACTATTCTTCAGGAGATGTTTAAATTGAATGATGATAAAGACATTATGAACTAGAATTTTTAAAAAATTCCGCCGTTTACCACCATGATATGAAAAATTTCTTCACCTGATTTTAAATTTCACAAAGCTTTGTGATTTGAATTATTCCGTTTCTAATTGTTTTTCTTTTCATTATTTAGGTCTCGTCCAACCATATTTACGATTGTCCGTTGGTTTCATTGGAAATAGAGGTGGAAATTTTTGTCTTTATTGGCTTTTTTAACCAATCTCAAAACTGCCCGATTAGCACTCAAGCTGCATTAAGTAAGTTTTGTTATATTTTTTATGTACTTTTAATCACTGATGAGAAAATCACCACAGTAATGATTTCATGATTTCTTCCTAACAAGTTGACCTGATTTGCCATATTGCCAATCAAATGTTTTTTATAATATGGACTGAAGTAATAATTTGAATGTGTTCTTAATCTTTACAGTAATCCATTTGGCTTTTGGCTGGTACAAGTTGTTGAAACTACCATATTCACCCAATTCATGAATAGGTAAGATTTTTTAACTCTGAGTCAATTTATTTTTAGATATCTTATGATGATATATATACATGCACCACTCTGATCTCTCAAAATCAATCGTGACGACGTTTAAATTTACCCAATTCTGATATTTAAACTTGCTAAGATGATATCACGTCATTTGTTCTATGATTAATTTGATTCTCTTTTTTCATTGCAGGATAAATACATGGATGGAATCAGGTTTGATTGATTATGTCGACTTCTATCCCAGAAGATGATAAGAGCAAAAGTAAGTTTTGATTCAGTTTCAATTGAATAATAATTTATGGTATATTTTGAATGATGATTACTTAGTTCAGCTGAAAATTATGATCGACTAATTTCGCCCCTATCTGAAATATTAATACCATTTTTTTGTGAAAATTGTCTTAATCACCTATTCTAATTCTAGTATTTTCATATTATTGTTTTTTTTCAGTTTTCCTGTTGAGAATTGGCATTGTATTGTCTAAGGAAATTCTTTATAACGTTCAAGATAGATGTGTATAAAAGTAAGTTTTATAACGATAAATTTATGTTTACTTTGGTGATGTAAAATACAAAAACTGCAATGATTTAATGATTTTTTCGCTCTAGAATTTCTGATTATTTCTGTATTATGGAAAAAAATCTAAATTTTTAATTTGAATACTAATTTTCCTGTCTTTTTCTCTCCACTTTGTAACAGGAAATTTCAGAAACGTTCGAGAAGTATTGATTGTTAAATGTGGTCACTTCTAGTTATCACAAAAGGTGAGTTTTGTAGAATGATTATTAATCAAAACTGAATTTCAAAATATGATGTCAATTCAATAACTAAATCACCAAGATCTCTGATATCATGATTATAATTAGTTTCTGATTTTTTTATCACAATATAATACCTGTTCTTACATTGGTATATCCAGATATCTAATTTGAACTTTCTTTTATTTTCAGAGTCAAATAACGCTTATTCAGCGGACACGTCAGATGAAATGCAGTTCGATAAGGTAAGATTTCAACCCATATCCTCTGTTAATCGACCAGAATGATGATAATTTGTTAGGGACATATGATTGTTTCTTAAATATAGAGATAGCAACTGATTATTTAACATCATCGCTGAAATCAATCATCAATACTTTTGCTTGTTTATTTCTTCCCATTCTAATATAAAATTAATTTTTATTCATTGCAGATATGGCTCACAATCGTTTCATCTAGCTTCACTGGAAGCATTCATTTTCGAATGCTAGATATGCTATGTAAGTGTCTAAAGCACTATTCTTCAGGAGATGTTTAAATTGAATGATGATAAAGACATTATGAACTAGAATTTTTAAAAAATTCCGCCGTTTACCACCATGATATGAAAAATTTCTTCACCTGATTTTAAATTTCACAAAGCTTTGTGATTTGAATTATTCCGTTTCTAATTGTTTTTCTTTTCATTATTTAGGTCTCGTCCAACCATATTTACGATTGTCCGTTGGTTTCATTGGAAATAGAGGTGGAAATTTTTGTCTTTATTGGCTTTTTTAACCAATCTCAAAACTGCCCGATTAGCACTCAAGCTGCATTAAGTAAGTTTTGTTATATTTTTTATGTACTTTTAATCACTGATGAGAAAATCACCACAGTAATGATTTCATGATTTCTTCCTAACAAGTTGACCTGATTTGCCATATTGCCAATCAAATGTTTTTTATAATATGGACTGAAGTAATAATTTGAATGTGTTCTTAATCTTTACAGTAATCCATTTGGCTTTTGGCTGGTACAAGTTGTTGAAACTACCATATTCACCCAATTCATGAATAGGTAAGATTTTTTAACTCTGAGTCAATTTATTTTTAGATATCTTATGATGATATATATACATGCACCACTCTGATCTCTCAAAATCAATCGTGACGACGTTTAAATTTACCCAATTCTGATATTTAAACTTGCTAAGATGATATCACGTCATTTGTTCTATGATTAATTTGATTCTCTTTTTTCATTGCAGGATAAATACATGGATGGAATCAGGTTTGATTGATTATGTCGACTTCTATCCCAGAAGATGATAAGAGCAAAAGTAAGTTTTGATTCAGTTTCAATTGAATAATAATTTATGGTATATTTTGAATGATGATTACTTAGTTCAGCTGAAAATTATGATCGACTAATTTCGCCCCTATCTGAAATATTAATACCATTTTTTTGTGAAAATTGTCTTAATCACCTATTCTAATTCTAGTATTTTCATATTATTGTTTTTTTTCAGTTTTCCTGTTGAGAATTGGCATTGTATTGTCTAAGGAAATTCTTTATAACGTTCAAGATAGATGTGTATAAAAGTAAGTTTTATAACGATAAATTTATGTTTACTTTGGTGATGTAAAATACAAAAACTGCAATGATTTAATGATTTTTTCGCTCTAGAATTTCTGATTATTTCTGTATTATGGAAAAAAATCTAAATTTTTAATTTGAATACTAATTTTCCTGTCTTTTTCTCTCCACTTTGTAACAGGAAATTTCAGAAACGTTCGAGAAGTATTGATTGTTAAATGTGGTCACTTCTAGTTATCACAAAAGGTGAGTTTTGTAGAATGATTATTAATCAAAACTGAATTTCAAAATATGATGTCAATTCAATAACTAAATCACCAAGATCTCTGATATCATGATTATAATTAGTTTCTGATTTTTTTATCACAATATAATACCTGTTCTTACATTGGTATATCCAGATATCTAATTTGAACTTTCTTTTATTTTCAGAGTCAAATAACGCTTATTCAGCGGACACGTCAGATGAAATGCAGTTCGATAAGGTAAGATTTCAACCCATATCCTCTGTTAATCGACCAGAATGATGATAATTTGTTAGGGACATATGATTGTTTCTTAAATATAGAGATAGCAACTGATTATTTAACATCATCGCTGAAATCAATCATCAATACTTTTGCTTGTTTATTTCTTCCCATTCTAATATAAAATTAATTTTTATTCATTGCAGATATGGCTCACAATCGTTTCATCTAGCTTCACTGGAAGCATTCATTTTCGAATGCTAGATATGCTATGTAAGTGTCTAAAGCACTATTCTTCAGGAGATGTTTAAATTGAATGATGATAAAGACATTATGAACTAGAATTTTTAAAAAATTCCGCCGTTTACCACCATGATATGAAAAATTTCTTCACCTGATTTTAAATTTCACAAAGCTTTGTGATTTGAATTATTCCGTTTCTAATTGTTTTTCTTTTCATTATTTAGGTCTCGTCCAACCATATTTACGATTGTCCGTTGGTTTCATTGGAAATAGAGGTGGAAATTTTTGTCTTTATTGGCTTTTTTAACCAATCTCAAAACTGCCCGATTAGCACTCAAGCTGCATTAAGTAAGTTTTGTTATATTTTTTATGTACTTTTAATCACTGATGAGAAAATCACCACAGTAATGATTTCATGATTTCTTCCTAACAAGTTGACCTGATTTGCCATATTGCCAATCAAATGTTTTTTATAATATGGACTGAAGTAATAATTTGAATGTGTTCTTAATCTTTACAGTAATCCATTTGGCTTTTGGCTGGTACAAGTTGTTGAAACTACCATATTCACCCAATTCATGAATAGGTAAGATTTTTTAACTCTGAGTCAATTTATTTTTAGATATCTTATGATGATATATATACATGCACCACTCTGATCTCTCAAAATCAATCGTGACGACGTTTAAATTTACCCAATTCTGATATTTAAACTTGCTAAGATGATATCACGTCATTTGTTCTATGATTAATTTGATTCTCTTTTTTCATTGCAGGATAAATACATGGATGGAATCAGGTTTGATTGATTATGTCGACTTCTATCCCAGAAGATGATAAGAGCAAAAGTAAGTTTTGATTCAGTTTCAATTGAATAATAATTTATGGTATATTTTGAATGATGATTACTTAGTTCAGCTGAAAATTATGATCGACTAATTTCGCCCCTATCTGAAATATTAATACCATTTTTTTGTGAAAATTGTCTTAATCACCTATTCTAATTCTAGTATTTTCATATTATTGTTTTTTTTCAGTTTTCCTGTTGAGAATTGGCATTGTATTGTCTAAGGAAATTCTTTATAACGTTCAAGATAGATGTGTATAAAAGTAAGTTTTATAACGATAAATTTATGTTTACTTTGGTGATGTAAAATACAAAAACTGCAATGATTTAATGATTTTTTCGCTCTAGAATTTCTGATTATTTCTGTATTATGGAAAAAAATCTAAATTTTTAATTTGAATACTAATTTTCCTGTCTTTTTCTCTCCACTTTGTAACAGGAAATTTCAGAAACGTTCGAGAAGTATTGATTGTTAAATGTGGTCACTTCTAGTTATCACAAAAGGTGAGTTTTGTAGAATGATTATTAATCAAAACTGAATTTCAAAATATGATGTCAATTCAATAACTAAATCACCAAGATCTCTGATATCATGATTATAATTAGTTTCTGATTTTTTTATCACAATATAATACCTGTTCTTACATTGGTATATCCAGATATCTAATTTGAACTTTCTTTTATTTTCAGAGTCAAATAACGCTTATTCAGCGGACACGTCAGATGAAATGCAGTTCGATAAGGTAAGATTTCAACCCATATCCTCTGTTAATCGACCAGAATGATGATAATTTGTTAGGGACATATGATTGTTTCTTAAATATAGAGATAGCAACTGATTATTTAACATCATCGCTGAAATCAATCATCAATACTTTTGCTTGTTTATTTCTTCCCATTCTAATATAAAATTAATTTTTATTCATTGCAGATATGGCTCACAATCGTTTCATCTAGCTTCACTGGAAGCATTCATTTTCGAATGCTAGATATGCTATGTAAGTGTCTAAAGCACTATTCTTCAGGAGATGTTTAAATTGAATGATGATAAAGACATTATGAACTAGAATTTTTAAAAAATTCCGCCGTTTACCACCATGATATGAAAAATTTCTTCACCTGATTTTAAATTTCACAAAGCTTTGTGATTTGAATTATTCCGTTTCTAATTGTTTTTCTTTTCATTATTTAGGTCTCGTCCAACCATATTTACGATTGTCCGTTGGTTTCATTGGAAATAGAGGTGGAAATTTTTGTCTTTATTGGCTTTTTTAACCAATCTCAAAACTGCCCGATTAGCACTCAAGCTGCATTAAGTAAGTTTTGTTATATTTTTTATGTACTTTTAATCACTGATGAGAAAATCACCACAGTAATGATTTCATGATTTCTTCCTAACAAGTTGACCTGATTTGCCATATTGCCAATCAAATGTTTTTTATAATATGGACTGAAGTAATAATTTGAATGTGTTCTTAATCTTTACAGTAATCCATTTGGCTTTTGGCTGGTACAAGTTGTTGAAACTACCATATTCACCCAATTCATGAATAGGTAAGATTTTTTAACTCTGAGTCAATTTATTTTTAGATATCTTATGATGATATATATACATGCACCACTCTGATCTCTCAAAATCAATCGTGACGACGTTTAAATTTACCCAATTCTGATATTTAAACTTGCTAAGATGATATCACGTCATTTGTTCTATGATTAATTTGATTCTCTTTTTTCATTGCAGGATAAATACATGGATGGAATCAGGTTTGATTGATTATGTCGACTTCTATCCCAGAAGATGATAAGAGCAAAAGTAAGTTTTGATTCAGTTTCAATTGAATAATAATTTATGGTATATTTTGAATGATGATTACTTAGTTCAGCTGAAAATTATGATCGACTAATTTCGCCCCTATCTGAAATATTAATACCATTTTTTTGTGAAAATTGTCTTAATCACCTATTCTAATTCTAGTATTTTCATATTATTGTTTTTTTTCAGTTTTCCTGTTGAGAATTGGCATTGTATTGTCTAAGGAAATTCTTTATAACGTTCAAGATAGATGTGTATAAAAGTAAGTTTTATAACGATAAATTTATGTTTACTTTGGTGATGTAAAATACAAAAACTGCAATGATTTAATGATTTTTTCGCTCTAGAATTTCTGATTATTTCTGTATTATGGAAAAAAATCTAAATTTTTAATTTGAATACTAATTTTCCTGTCTTTTTCTCTCCACTTTGTAACAGGAAATTTCAGAAACGTTCGAGAAGTATTGATTGTTAAATGTGGTCACTTCTAGTTATCACAAAAGGTGAGTTTTGTAGAATGATTATTAATCAAAACTGAATTTCAAAATATGATGTCAATTCAATAACTAAATCACCAAGATCTCTGATATCATGATTATAATTAGTTTCTGATTTTTTTATCACAATATAATACCTGTTCTTACATTGGTATATCCAGATATCTAATTTGAACTTTCTTTTATTTTCAGAGTCAAATAACGCTTATTCAGCGGACACGTCAGATGAAATGCAGTTCGATAAGGTAAGATTTCAACCCATATCCTCTGTTAATCGACCAGAATGATGATAATTTGTTAGGGACATATGATTGTTTCTTAAATATAGAGATAGCAACTGATTATTTAACATCATCGCTGAAATCAATCATCAATACTTTTGCTTGTTTATTTCTTCCCATTCTAATATAAAATTAATTTTTATTCATTGCAGATATGGCTCACAATCGTTTCATCTAGCTTCACTGGAAGCATTCATTTTCGAATGCTAGATATGCTATGTAAGTGTCTAAAGCACTATTCTTCAGGAGATGTTTAAATTGAATGATGATAAAGACATTATGAACTAGAATTTTTAAAAAATTCCGCCGTTTACCACCATGATATGAAAAATTTCTTCACCTGATTTTAAATTTCACAAAGCTTTGTGATTTGAATTATTCCGTTTCTAATTGTTTTTCTTTTCATTATTTAGGTCTCGTCCAACCATATTTACGATTGTCCGTTGGTTTCATTGGAAATAGAGGTGGAAATTTTTGTCTTTATTGGCTTTTTTAACCAATCTCAAAACTGCCCGATTAGCACTCAAGCTGCATTAAGTAAGTTTTGTTATATTTTTTATGTACTTTTAATCACTGATGAGAAAATCACCACAGTAATGATTTCATGATTTCTTCCTAACAAGTTGACCTGATTTGCCATATTGCCAATCAAATGTTTTTTATAATATGGACTGAAGTAATAATTTGAATGTGTTCTTAATCTTTACAGTAATCCATTTGGCTTTTGGCTGGTACAAGTTGTTGAAACTACCATATTCACCCAATTCATGAATAGGTAAGATTTTTTAACTCTGAGTCAATTTATTTTTAGATATCTTATGATGATATATATACATGCACCACTCTGATCTCTCAAAATCAATCGTGACGACGTTTAAATTTACCCAATTCTGATATTTAAACTTGCTAAGATGATATCACGTCATTTGTTCTATGATTAATTTGATTCTCTTTTTTCATTGCAGGATAAATACATGGATGGAATCAGGTTTGATTGATTATGTCGACTTCTATCCCAGAAGATGATAAGAGCAAAAGTAAGTTTTGATTCAGTTTCAATTGAATAATAATTTATGGTATATTTTGAATGATGATTACTTAGTTCAGCTGAAAATTATGATCGACTAATTTCGCCCCTATCTGAAATATTAATACCATTTTTTTGTGAAAATTGTCTTAATCACCTATTCTAATTCTAGTATTTTCATATTATTGTTTTTTTTCAGTTTTCCTGTTGAGAATTGGCATTGTATTGTCTAAGGAAATTCTTTATAACGTTCAAGATAGATGTGTATAAAAGTAAGTTTTATAACGATAAATTTATGTTTACTTTGGTGATGTAAAATACAAAAACTGCAATGATTTAATGATTTTTTCGCTCTAGAATTTCTGATTATTTCTGTATTATGGAAAAAAATCTAAATTTTTAATTTGAATACTAATTTTCCTGTCTTTTTCTCTCCACTTTGTAACAGGAAATTTCAGAAACGTTCGAGAAGTATTGATTGTTAAATGTGGTCACTTCTAGTTATCACAAAAGGTGAGTTTTGTAGAATGATTATTAATCAAAACTGAATTTCAAAATATGATGTCAATTCAATAACTAAATCACCAAGATCTCTGATATCATGATTATAATTAGTTTCTGATTTTTTTATCACAATATAATACCTGTTCTTACATTGGTATATCCAGATATCTAATTTGAACTTTCTTTTATTTTCAGAGTCAAATAACGCTTATTCAGCGGACACGTCAGATGAAATGCAGTTCGATAAGGTAAGATTTCAACCCATATCCTCTGTTAATCGACCAGAATGATGATAATTTGTTAGGGACATATGATTGTTTCTTAAATATAGAGATAGCAACTGATTATTTAACATCATCGCTGAAATCAATCATCAATACTTTTGCTTGTTTATTTCTTCCCATTCTAATATAAAATTAATTTTTATTCATTGCAGATATGGCTCACAATCGTTTCATCTAGCTTCACTGGAAGCATTCATTTTCGAATGCTAGATATGCTATGTAAGTGTCTAAAGCACTATTCTTCAGGAGATGTTTAAATTGAATGATGATAAAGACATTATGAACTAGAATTTTTAAAAAATTCCGCCGTTTACCACCATGATATGAAAAATTTCTTCACCTGATTTTAAATTTCACAAAGCTTTGTGATTTGAATTATTCCGTTTCTAATTGTTTTTCTTTTCATTATTTAGGTCTCGTCCAACCATATTTACGATTGTCCGTTGGTTTCATTGGAAATAGAGGTGGAAATTTTTGTCTTTATTGGCTTTTTTAACCAATCTCAAAACTGCCCGATTAGCACTCAAGCTGCATTAAGTAAGTTTTGTTATATTTTTTATGTACTTTTAATCACTGATGAGAAAATCACCACAGTAATGATTTCATGATTTCTTCCTAACAAGTTGACCTGATTTGCCATATTGCCAATCAAATGTTTTTTATAATATGGACTGAAGTAATAATTTGAATGTGTTCTTAATCTTTACAGTAATCCATTTGGCTTTTGGCTGGTACAAGTTGTTGAAACTACCATATTCACCCAATTCATGAATAGGTAAGATTTTTTAACTCTGAGTCAATTTATTTTTAGATATCTTATGATGATATATATACATGCACCACTCTGATCTCTCAAAATCAATCGTGACGACGTTTAAATTTACCCAATTCTGATATTTAAACTTGCTAAGATGATATCACGTCATTTGTTCTATGATTAATTTGATTCTCTTTTTTCATTGCAGGATAAATACATGGATGGAATCAGGTTTGATTGATTATGTCGACTTCTATCCCAGAAGATGATAAGAGCAAAAGTAAGTTTTGATTCAGTTTCAATTGAATAATAATTTATGGTATATTTTGAATGATGATTACTTAGTTCAGCTGAAAATTATGATCGACTAATTTCGCCCCTATCTGAAATATTAATACCATTTTTTTGTGAAAATTGTCTTAATCACCTATTCTAATTCTAGTATTTTCATATTATTGTTTTTTTTCAGTTTTCCTGTTGAGAATTGGCATTGTATTGTCTAAGGAAATTCTTTATAACGTTCAAGATAGATGTGTATAAAAGTAAGTTTTATAACGATAAATTTATGTTTACTTTGGTGATGTAAAATACAAAAACTGCAATGATTTAATGATTTTTTCGCTCTAGAATTTCTGATTATTTCTGTATTATGGAAAAAAATCTAAATTTTTAATTTGAATACTAATTTTCCTGTCTTTTTCTCTCCACTTTGTAACAGGAAATTTCAGAAACGTTCGAGAAGTATTGATTGTTAAATGTGGTCACTTCTAGTTATCACAAAAGGTGAGTTTTGTAGAATGATTATTAATCAAAACTGAATTTCAAAATATGATGTCAATTCAATAACTAAATCACCAAGATCTCTGATATCATGATTATAATTAGTTTCTGATTTTTTTATCACAATATAATACCTGTTCTTACATTGGTATATCCAGATATCTAATTTGAACTTTCTTTTATTTTCAGAGTCAAATAACGCTTATTCAGCGGACACGTCAGATGAAATGCAGTTCGATAAGGTAAGATTTCAACCCATATCCTCTGTTAATCGACCAGAATGATGATAATTTGTTAGGGACATATGATTGTTTCTTAAATATAGAGATAGCAACTGATTATTTAACATCATCGCTGAAATCAATCATCAATACTTTTGCTTGTTTATTTCTTCCCATTCTAATATAAAATTAATTTTTATTCATTGCAGATATGGCTCACAATCGTTTCATCTAGCTTCACTGGAAGCATTCATTTTCGAATGCTAGATATGCTATGTAAGTGTCTAAAGCACTATTCTTCAGGAGATGTTTAAATTGAATGATGATAAAGACATTATGAACTAGAATTTTTAAAAAATTCCGCCGTTTACCACCATGATATGAAAAATTTCTTCACCTGATTTTAAATTTCACAAAGCTTTGTGATTTGAATTATTCCGTTTCTAATTGTTTTTCTTTTCATTATTTAGGTCTCGTCCAACCATATTTACGATTGTCCGTTGGTTTCATTGGAAATAGAGGTGGAAATTTTTGTCTTTATTGGCTTTTTTAACCAATCTCAAAACTGCCCGATTAGCACTCAAGCTGCATTAAGTAAGTTTTGTTATATTTTTTATGTACTTTTAATCACTGATGAGAAAATCACCACAGTAATGATTTCATGATTTCTTCCTAACAAGTTGACCTGATTTGCCATATTGCCAATCAAATGTTTTTTATAATATGGACTGAAGTAATAATTTGAATGTGTTCTTAATCTTTACAGTAATCCATTTGGCTTTTGGCTGGTACAAGTTGTTGAAACTACCATATTCACCCAATTCATGAATAGGTAAGATTTTTTAACTCTGAGTCAATTTATTTTTAGATATCTTATGATGATATATATACATGCACCACTCTGATCTCTCAAAATCAATCGTGACGACGTTTAAATTTACCCAATTCTGATATTTAAACTTGCTAAGATGATATCACGTCATTTGTTCTATGATTAATTTGATTCTCTTTTTTCATTGCAGGATAAATACATGGATGGAATCAGGTTTGATTGATTATGTCGACTTCTATCCCAGAAGATGATAAGAGCAAAAGTAAGTTTTGATTCAGTTTCAATTGAATAATAATTTATGGTATATTTTGTATGATGATTACTTAGTTCAGCTGAAAATTATGATCGACTAATTTCGCCCCTATCTGAAATATTAATACCATTTTTTTGTGAAAATTGTCTTAATCACCTATTCTAATTCTAGTATTTTCATATTATTGTTTTTTTTCAGTTTTCCTGTTGAAAATTGGCATCAATAGTCCTGCACTTTGGGTTAAAAATCTCACTTTTGATTTGCAATTTTTTTCTTCGTGCGTGAAAGGAAAAATCGTTCTGAATTGTACTCTAGCACTGTTTATCACGCAACGGTTCATACAATGTTCGAAGCTTAAAATAAATTATCAATTTTGACTCGCTGCTATTTTGCAGTTCTCGTTATTTAACCAATCAAAATTTCGATCGAGTAAGAGAATATCTATGAAATATTAGGTATGGGAATAAGTTCCCGGCTTTTTTCGAAGAGGGTTCCAGTTCCATCGGTTCTGATATTCAGTAAACTTTGGAAGTTTTTTCTGATAGAGCATGTTGTGAACTATTTACAGCAAAAAAACAGATTTGATTTGATTCTTTTAAGGGGTCAAAATAAAGATTTCAAATGACTATTTTCGACATGAAAAATAACGTTTTGCGGGGATTGTTCTCGCGTGGTTTTTTTCGAGAGTAATTAGCAGGGAACTGTTCCAATCTAATCAAAAAACCTTGCTGAATACGCTCCGTCATATTTCACGAGTAAAATCCTACGTTAAGAAGGACAAAAAACGAAGTCTTGAAATCGCTTCAAAAAACGGTTTTGGCCTCAAAAAAGTGACCTTTTTCCTATAAACTTTCAGCGCCTAACGAAAACGATTTCTTTAGCAGGTCAAAACATAATCTGATGTGAATGAGTACCAGAAGAGCGAAAATGGAAAAAAGAGCAGTAAAATTTTCTGAAAAAAGGCGGGAACTTATTCCCATACCTAATAATTGTAGTTATTGTAGCAGTTAGTGTTTTGTCATCATAATCCGCTTAAAATGGAATATTTAATTATACTTTTGTATAGCGCATGGTGAATTTTTAGCGACTAGTATTTAGTTTTGCCCAATAACTTATAACGGTAAATCTATTCGAGATAACAAGGACCAGGAGTTGACAATGATCATAAAATTTAGTTAAAGATGAAACTGCACTAATAATAATTGCCTGATACAAACTAAAACGGGGGTGTTAATAGATCCTCACTTCGATTCGTTCTTCGCCGAAGTATTCAAAGTTTTAGATAATTGTACGATTTATCCTGAATTCACTGAATCTTTTAACTTCTTTTATGGAAAATTAGCTGTAACCTTAATTTAAGAATACAGTTGCGCCAATGATTAATTAAGAGATGTGTAAAAACAATCATCATCAAACAAGTGAAAATATATACAATTTATAAGTTTAACATGAGTATAAGTATTATGTACAAACAGTTCGCTTTTCACAAATAATTACACTACTTTGGGGCATTTCTATAATTAAGATAATCAGCCTCGAACCTTATTTGCAAATAATTTTGATACAATGATATAACAATAAATTGTTCAAGATAAATGAAACAATTTCAACATCTATACATCTGAATAAATAATTAAATACTCGAAGGATGCTTTCAGAAAACTCAATACGAAATAAAAAAGTGCATAAAAATCTAGTATTTAACTTGTTTTGTCGATAAGGTTTCCGTTTGTTTGGCTTTTGGCAACAGGACTTGATTTCTCACCGTGAACCCAAACTGGATTATTATGCTCATTTTTACCACCATCCCCAGCCATGACCCTATCAAGTCGAAGTTGAATTAAAAAATGAAATGAAAATTGCAAAGTATGGGTTTATTTATTGTCAAATAAAGTATTAACTTACATGACCCCAGCCATGATGTCCATGATGTCCATGATGACCCCATCCCCATCCGCCATTCCAACCCTGTTTTATAAAAGAGAAAAAACGATATTAATATCAATATGGATGTCCATTGAAAAAATGAGGCTAATTTATTAGACTTACATGAGACAAAGCAGCATGACCACCCCAGCCTCCCCATCCAGAGTGTCCAGTATGGCCTCCCCAACCACCCCAGCTATTGTGGCCATGACCATGGCCATGAGAGTGCTTATGACCATGATGATGTCCGTGTTTGTGACCCTGTGAGTGAAATAAGTGAATGAAAATCATTAAGTCTGGTAAATAACACTAGAAATCTAGAAGCTTGCCAAATCATTCCTTGTTCAACTTGATCAACAATGATACAATTTAAAACAATAAATCTTGATAGTCTGAGCTGTAAATCGTGCGTCACATCGATATTATTAGTTTATTACTTCATGACTGTTAGAGAGTAAATTGTAATAATTTTTAGTAAATTGTCTTGAATGACTTACATGATGGTGACCGTGATGATGTCCGTGATGGTGGTGAACCTTCTTTCCTTCATGTTTATGGTGGTGATGAACATTTTTCTTGCAACAATGATGATGATGATGATGAGAGGTAACAGCCACAATGTAAAGTGTAATCAAAGCAATCACGAGCGTGATCTTCATGTTGATTCAAGGAATAAGTTTGCTTGTAAAAATGTAATAATAATTGAAGACAATAGACAATTAATAACAAATAAATGAAGATTTAAAATGTAATTCCGTCGTTCTCAAGATTGATCACCTTATAAGATGATCAAATAAATTGCAACTGATCCAGTTAACAGTGATCGTGTTAACTTTTATACTCGACAAAATTAATAGCTGTAACACAATAAGTTGACACCTTAAACGATGTTGACCAACAGTTTAACAATGTTAAGACAGAAATTAAAAAAATCGCTAATAAAATAGAAATAAAAAAAGAGATTCATTATAAACTGTAATCATCGGCTTTTTGACAATAATTGTAATGTTGAATCAAATTAGTTGCATTTCTTTTTCAGTTTTTTCACTTCTTCCTCTTCTTTTTCAACACCTCTAACCACGGCTTAACATGGTTAGAGGTGTTGAACTTGTCGCACTAATTTTCAATGCTGTTTCAATGCTTCATTGATTACAATTAACTTATCCACAAAATTTACAGTTATCAACTTAAGGCAAACGCCAAAAAACATCGGTAACTTTTTTGGCTGACTTGTGAATGTAAAAAGTATACTTAGCGCCCAAATGAAATGGTTTAAACATTGATTTAATGCGAAATGCGCTTTGGAAACTCATTTCGCAGCGATGTTGGACATTAGAAAATTTTTGCACGATTTTACGCTTGTTGTTACTATGAAAAGAAACAACACAGTTTTAACATTTATGCTTAAATTGACACAAATACTGAAAGACGGAAAAACTAGTGGATATTAATATCTTTCAATTTAAACTCTATGAGGAAGGTGAATAGTTACTTATGATGTGCTAGAATAATATTATAAATTAAATGAATCAGATGAAATTTCTTAAGTTTTCAGTCATTTCAGATTATAGCCCATAACGAGATCTAATGTTTGGTCAAAGAATGGTGATTATGGGTGATACTCGAAATTTTGAAGCTCAAAGTTTTAAGACCAATAGCCCAAACCGAGAGAACTGTTGAGAAATGGAAAAAGGTTTTAGATTTTTGATGTTTGCCTACAATTTTTATTTTTATTTTCATAGTTTTCAGCTCACTCTCACTTACGGTTACAGAAAAAGGTCAGTTTAACTGAAAATCGAAGTTATCGCTTTTATTTTGGACAGAAAATTTTATTTCTCAAAGGAAGAACATTTTCTGGTTATAAATCTCAAGTTACACCAGTTGAATAAGTTTGATGAAAAAATCTGGTTCCATAATGAATGAAAGCTGATCGAAGTTTAAACTTTGGACTCGAATGTCTCAAAAACTGGGCTCATAGAAACTATTTAATAGCACCAATAGACTCAGTTCCTTTATCCCTACAAACCTAGGAAGTATCAGCTCTAACTCAAATGTTAGAGCCTTTGGCAGAACTCTTTTTGTTACATTTGTAAGTTGAACCAGGAAATTGATTAATTTACCAAGAAATGGGTTAAGATGAGTTTGTTTTGTTGAATAAGTTGTTTCTGGTACATTGTCAATCCAAGCATTATAACCCAAATGCAATAATGAAAAGCAAGTGTTCCTGAAGTATCATTTGATGAATTTTTATTGATCAAAGGTTTAATTTGTACATCCAAATAGAGTCCGTTTGCACGAGACTGGTTTTCTTGCCAATTATGCATATCGAGTCCGTTTTTACGGCCTGCCATCCTAAATAGTATCAATGGACTCAGTTTTTCTGTACCAACAGAGTCTAAATTTGCAAGAAATCAATTCGCTAGAGTTATTATCCATTTTACTTTCAGGGTTTGTGTGAATTTGTACATAAATGTAACAATTGTGTTCATTATGTCTTCTTATTAACAATGTTTTATATTGGATCGTGATACGAGTGAGAGTCAAAGTCGGACAAGTGTTAGGGTCTGAGAACCGCGATATTTTCCTATTGTTTCGACTTTACAAGTATAAGAACTATGTAAGAAAGACGAACGCACAATCTTTCCACCCAAATTGTTACTTTTAGTAGAAGGGTGATCTAAAGTATGATTACATTCGAGTGCCTGGTTAAAGTATCTTTTGTTTTTAGTCTCCTTCTAGTGTTTACATGTAATCCTTATAATTATTGCTGAGATTTTAACATCCTCCAGCCTTAATTGTTAATAAAAATGATAGCTCGAGACTGTAAATCCTAAGTTTAGTATTACACAAAATCATTAAATCGTCAAATCATCTAGCAAAAATCAAAAATGGCATTTTGTAAGCCATAAATATAAATTGCACAAAAATTGGTAAAATTATTGGATGCAATTAACAACAATGACAAGTCCAGAGTAAAAATGGAATTGATTGCAATAAATTTTTTCCTAACTGCATCCATATTTCAACTGTATAGTTCGGGCCGATTGCAATTATTACAAAACGGTGTGTACCAATTAACTTGTTAATGCCTTAAATCGTAAGTGTATCCACAATCACATGGATCGGCTTCTTATGGTGCAACTCATGAAAGATAAGTCGATGATGCAAAAATCAGCAAAAGAGTCGTTTAATTGTTGAAACATGTGCTATACTTTAGATTGGTAATTAATGAGATATAATTTGGTCAAATTTAGCAATTACAATGAAACTGGTTATTACCATCTAAAATGGTACATTGGCAATGTTAACTTTTGATCTTGAATCTTTCAATCGATGCTTTTACTGGGTATCGGCAAACCTCTAGCAAATGCGGAAGATTGTTCTTAGTTAAGGAGATTCCCAGATGCATTCACTGTTCATGTGATTCGATTGTATTCATGATTGTTCAAATTTTGTTTCTCATCTTTTTCCATTTCTCATTTCGTCTTGTTTCTCTCTCAAGGCAAATACGAATATCCTTTTGAAGGGAAAGATTAAAGTAAAGACGATGTTTAATATTAAATAAAGTGATAATAGTGATAAAAATTATTGAAAATTAAAAGATAAATAATATCAATAATAAGTAATAATGATAATAATAATTAGGTAAAACTTATTTTCTTTGATTCTCTTTTCCTCTCTTTTAGCACTTTTTGATGATCAATCTTAATCAAACCCAATTGAAGTTAATCAGATGAAAGATGAAGTAAAGTATCTGGCATGAAGTTGGTAGCAATTTTACTCAACAGTCTTTTTTTATTATTAGTCTTTTCGTCGATATTAACGACCATCTCACACTTATTCCTGAACATGATGATCATCTAGTTGAGAATCTAAACATTTTCTTGTCTTTTCCTGCCTTATGTATCTTCATGGTCTATCACGATTGTGACAACTTTTTTCACTTCAACCTTCCATTAGATGTTAACCCAAATTGATTTACATTTTTCCCGAATTCAAAGTGACAGTTTGCTCACTTTGCTCTGGTCAACTGACATTGACCTTCAAGTTCAACTGTAAAACCTTCATCAACTTTAATTTTTTTGCCTTTCAAGTGATCTGAATTTACTCCGGCATCATGCAATTTTCCAGTGTAAACCTGTGTAATGTAACAATTTTTTTGTGTCTTTTAGTTGTTCTCAATTTTATGAGTTCAACCCTTCAATCGGAGGTTACCTTTAACGATGATTTTAATGAGGATCATCTTTTTGACGAAGAAACCTTGGAGAAGCGTAATTTTGTCAATAAATCTCTTCGATCATCTCGTCTGTCCAATATGTCAATGCGATTTACAAGTCGAGAATCACCTCTAGTTGAACCTTATATTCGCCTTTCTTCCTCTCTTTTCAAACCTTTTCGTTATCAAATTTACTGGGATCTTTCAGAAGGAATTGAAACCTTCTCAGGAACTGTCCGAGTCTCCTTCATAGTGCTATCATCAACTCGATCACTTGCCATTCAAGTTAACACGCTCAACATAACTTCACTTTCCCTTAACTATCAAGATACCAACGAGGAAATTATTGTCTCCAAAAGCTGGCTTGACAAGTCAAACATTTATGCGATCGAGACTCAATCCAATGTAACGGATAATCGACTAATTAACATGTTTATACAATTCAAAGGTACTTTTCAAACATTTGGTTTTCTCGTTCACCAGTCATCAACTCCAACACCCAGGTAATTGTTGTTAAACTGTTCACTTCTTTTCCATAAAACATTGAAATCAAGAGGACAATCACAGTCTTACAATTGTCAGACCAGAATCTGGTCACCAGATGGTAATATTTGCTAATATAGTTGGAGATCTAATTTTCTGGTGTTTCGTTTATGTCTATAGATACACTTATATGACCAAATTTGAGCCAATTCATGCACGTAAAGCTTTCCCTTGTTTCGATGAGCCCGATATGAAGGCTCACTTTAAAATAAGCGTTAAACACAATTCATCGTTAACAGCCTATTCCAATATGCCATTGGAAAGCATCAAAAAGTTTGATGGTAAACCTGATGATAATGGAAATAATTGGCACATTTCAGAGTTTCAAGAATCACCACTCATGACAACCTATCTTGTTGCCCTTGTTGTTTGTGATTGCCACCGGTCTGTGGCTGCAACTTCACAAGGAGTTGAGGTAAAAAAGAAAAGAAGATAAAAAGATGTACTTCATGTGGCGGAAAAATTCAATATCTTACTTTATTTTCTTTACTTTTCTTTTCATCACCATTATCTTACAGTTAGGAATAATAACATTGAAAGAAGACGCAAACAAAACTGATTATGCCTTATCAATTGCAGTTAAGTGTATGGAATTTTTCCAACAATACCTTGGAATTGGATACAAATTTCCAAAATTAGGTGAGCTCAAGTCAATTGTAAAAGTCATCTGTAAACATGATGCTTGCTAAATGCAAGAAACGTGATAAAATATTCAGCAGAAAACCAAGGTTCAAGGTTGATAAATGCATGAAAGTTGACTTTATTTCGATTCCTGAGTCAGTTTCCATAGACAGTTCAACCTGCAATATCCGGCCCTTGAATATGGGAAAAAAGGATTCCCAAAAAAGGATTCAATTGTCCGAGGCAACTTTTTCATCAAGGCTTTTCTTTTTTGAACCTTTACAGACATCTTTGCTGCACCACATTATCCTTCGTTTGGAATGGAGCATTCAGGTCTCATCATACAATTTTACGATCGTATTCTGTACCAGAAAGACGGTAAATATGAGGTTTACAATAAAGAATGGATTCTGTATACGACAGCTCACGAAATTGCCCATCAGGTAAGTTTTTTGAAACAAAAGACATTTCCTTGAATAATAAATTTGCATAGCACTTGCCGTCCAACAGGGTTGATAATAGACTTTTGTTAATGATGTTTAATTTATAGCAATTGATTTTTTAGAAAAACTAAAATTGAATCTGTTTTATTGATATTTAAATGTGCCTAATCATGAGCCTTGCTTGGCTTTAAATAGCATCGTATTGGTTAACAAAAAAACAAAAAATGTCCATATTTGTCCGGAGCTCGTTATTGAAAAGTTCTGAGCATTAAGTAAAGCTGTACAAGTCGAGGAATTTCTCTGAATTGAACCAAATTTGAATGATAATTTCGATGAAAGTAGCAAGTTATTTTGAATTTAATCTAATGAGATGTGAAAATTTTTGAAAATCTCTACAAATTGATTCATTTAGTGTTTAATAAAGATTGTTAGTCCTATTATATCTGTTAATTAATAATTTTGTCATAAAATATAATTTATGTTCATTCCGAGTATTTTCTAGGGAATTTTATAACCTTATAGTGAATTAACTATTAATTATTAAGTTATTCAATTATTTTTAACTGTCTTTTTAAACTCCAATTAGTGGTTCGGCAATTTGGTTACACTGCGATGGTGGGAACATACATGGCTTAATGAAGGTTTTGCGACTTATTTTGCTACCAAAGCAGCTGACTTCGTTGATCCTGAAATGGCTAGTGATGACTTGTTCTTGATCATCCGATATCGAAACTCGCTATATTATGATTTACGAGGAATTTATACTCCATGGAATCGTACCATTGCTCCCATCACCCATTCAAATCAAATTAAACAATCATTCAGTTGGCTGAGCTATCAAAAGGGTGGAAGTATCTTGAGAATGATGGAAGACTTTTTAGGATCGGATAACATCAACAAATTGATGAGATCTTATTTAACCAAATTTGCCGATTCCAATGTTGAAACAAATGATTTCAGTGAAGAAGCTGGAAAATATTATTCAGAGGTAAAATTTCACCTTCTCTTGCAAGTTTCTCATGTTGAACTTTTTCCTTCTCGATAGATCAATATGACGGAATTTATCGATTCATGGACTAAACAATCAGGATGTCCGATAATAAATGTTGGCTGGAATAGCGATGGAACTGTTCGCTTGAGTCAGTTGTCATCTTTAGCTCACAAATCAATCAGGGAAGCTTCAAAAAATTCAGATTCTCACGATTCTCTCACCAATTCAACTGATACCAAAAAAAGCTCACCTCATATTGACTCATCTTCCTCCTCATCATCATCAAAATTCAATGAGTCTATCAATGAATCATCTGTTACTTGGTTGATTCCAATAACATATAAAACCTCTGATGGTTTTTCTGGGTTAATCTGGTTAACCAAAGCCCAACAAGATTACAAGTTATGTGACAATTGCTCATGGGTTGTGTTCAATGTAAACAAAAAGGGCTACTATGTGGTCAACTATTCACCCAATCAATGGTTAGTGTTGATCGACGCTCTTTCCAGTGAACCTGAATCATTCACAAGTGAAACTTTTACCGGCCTTTTACTAGATGGCTACCATCTCTGTGAACTTGGACTCATGGAGGTGTCCACTTTTTTCAGCTTATTGTCAAACATTAAACGCTATTCAAACTTGGCTTCTCTTTCATTGGCCCTTTCCACATCCAAAATACCCTTTGGTGCTCCTGCTTTTGGTGAAGGTCGATATCTTTTGTATGAATTTCGTCGTGATCTAATTGAATCAATTTACCATAAAGTTTCAATGACTCAAAAATCACACAATGAAGATTATGCCAAAATGTAAGTGAACAAGCATCTGACTTCAAAAAGAGTAGAAAATCAATTTCTGAGCAAATCTTTTCTCCTTTCAGGATTTTACGATACGAGCTTCTTGAGGATGCATGTGAAATGAAAGTACCAGATTGCTTGAAAGATGCATCAAATTATCTCTTGTCATGGATTAATGACAGTTCCTCTTATATTCCCGTTTACATGCAAAATGTAGTCTTTCGCTATGGGATGGCAACTCTTAATAACTTCACTTATTGGGAGTCAATTTTGCACAATTTACTCACAGGTAATCTGAATGGGATCAAGGGAACTGCGCTGATCAGAGGATTATTTGCAATCAAAGAAGATAATTTACGGGAAAAGGCGTACAGTTTACTGAAAGACACTGAGTATGAGATTGAAGCTTCGGTACTGATTGAGTCAAAGTGTCCAACCATTTCAACAAGACCCAATCCTTTGAAAAGCTCGGTACTCAAGTGGTTAATAAATGAAAATCTGTACGGTTTTCCCTGGAGAAACGAGAAAAAGTCAATCCAATTGAGTATGGATGACCAGAGTGAAGCAACCCTTAGTCCATCGTCTCATTCACCAATCAAGCCATTTCACTATTCAATCAATCTATTGTTTCTTCCAAGTCCATCGTCAATGGTTAAAGGTTCCCTTGATTTAAGGTTTACTTTGAATGGAACCACTAAACACTGTTTATTTTTTGTTGGTCCACAATTGTCCGTCACTTCAGTTTCAGCTTATTCAATCAACTTGCTCACCAACTACAGGCAGAAACAATTGATTTTTAACTCGTTCCATTATCGACCCAACAATTTGTTTGCAATTCAATTTCAAAATTTTCTTGAACCAGGTAACTATTCAATCCATTTAACCTACACGGGCAACTATTCATCAGCCATAGTTAAAGGTTACCAACACCAATCCAATGGAGTTTCATCTATGTCTCTAGAAACGGTTGAGTTAAAAGGTGGTTCTAGACTATTTCCAGTCTTTAATCATTCTCTCGATTCACCTACAAGTTTCAATATTAACCTTGTTTACCGTTTAACTGCTGATGAACCTTTAATTTCAAGTTCATCTAATCATCACCCCGAAGGTGCAACCATCATCCATTCAGCTTCAACTCTTTTTGATCAAATTTTACCTTCACAATTGAGGATTACTTTGGCACCTGATAGTGTTCGCCTGGTTCATTTAAAAGAGTCAATCGATGCTAATGAAACAGTTTTGCAAAATTTAGATAACTCTATTTGATTCAATTTGAGCAATTCTGTGAAAATAAAGGACCCTCTAAATCACTAATAATTGAATCTAAAATTATCAAACAGTATTTACAATATTTGTTATCGTTCTTTTTGTTTCATCAATCGAATTGTAATACGTTTTCATTTTTTATTTTGTACAAAAACACAAAATACAATCAATTTTAATCTTGTTCAAAACTTTAAATATTTAATACAGTATGGAAGCTATTTTCGTCATTTATTCAAATTCGTAAGACTTTTAAATGGTACAAAACAAATCGCGAAGATGAAATTGCTTTTGTACTAAAACAAAGATTTGTATGAGGTTACATCTTGTAGGTTTAAATAAAGGTGGAAACATCGAATGCGGATAATCGCAAAATACAAAAATTTTATTGGTACTGAAAATATTAGAAAAGTAGAGAAATAGCAGAAAAGAATTCTTTTCTGGTACAAAAGTGATTAAATGTAAACATTAATCGAATGTTCACCATTAGTCTGTTGCATAAACTCTAATCGTCGGATAGCTGTTCGTATAGCTAGTTGTCGCGCTTCAGGAGTTATCTCCTTTATAGTTTCTTCAATGGCGAGCTTCAAGTCAGAAGCGGTATGAGACTCATATTCATAGACTCTGGAAGTTAACCAACCCCATAAAAAGAAGTCACAAGGAGATAAAAAGCATGTATTTGACGGATACTCTATTCCTCCACCATAAAAATTAGAATTTTTTATTCCAATTACACGATGACCAAATGCTTCGGTTAAGGCAGAGTGCAAATCTGGTGAAGTTAACTGACAAGTGTCAGTGCCATCTTGGATGTACCACATCTTATCTTTTTTATCTCCAAGCTTATCACCACCGAATTGCTCTTTGATCACATCAACAAGAGAAGATCCATCTTCTGATTCTTCGATGAACGCTATTTTTATAAAATCAAATGAGATTGCTGCATACACAACCAAATCAACATTATGGCGAGATCTTGAGCGAGAAAAATAAGGTAGCTCGTCTCCAAAATAGCGAAAGTAACCTTTATAGACATATCTATCTAAATTAACATGAATAATATCGGCAAAGATGACATTTTCAATTTCCATTTCTTGAGAGTTGACAGCTCGTAAAACATTATCAGCCAAAAACTTTCTCGCAACAGCTTCTTCCTCTACAGATGGATGAAAAATCCGAACAAAATACCGATGGAGCAGCTTGAAATACTCTTTTGCTACATCTATCCAATTATCAATTTGCATATCAAGTTCCGCTTGATGCAGACTAGCCGTAGGATTTTTTTCAAAGTAATCTTGTAAACCATGCAACGCTCGAGCATCAATATTCAAAACAGGTTCACGCACTATCTGTTCAATTGAGCTATCTGAATCGTATTCCTCATCATCAAGTCCATCGAGGCTCAAATCGTCGTTTAAAAAATAGTCAATAAACCTGAAAGAAAAAAAAGGAAAAGTCAATTAGGAAAGTGTAAAAAATGATAGCCTATCTGACCAAGAGAAAAGTATAAAACTTGATAACAAGTTTACTTACCCTATCATGACTTCTTCACTTGGGCAATTTTCATGGCCAAAAACATCATGAACATGAGTTATTGCAGCTACATATGATTCACCATTTTCAACATATGCTTCTAATAAAGCTAATTTTATCTCCACAGTTAAAGCAGCCATAGTTAAGATCAAACACTTGTAAAGTTCAACAAGTTAATGTATAAGTCGGTTAAGTTGTTTACAAACATAGACACAAATAGAGCTTGTGCGCATTGTCTTAACAAAAAAAGCGGTTGGCGGCATTGTGTTTGAATTTTCACCAAGTTATTTGTTCTGTGATCAAACTCCTATAGTTTTAGTTGAAATAGCTACCAATAGATTAGTAGCCAAAGAGTAAAGTATCCTGCTCTTTGTTAGTAACACTTCCCAATCAATTTGACAATTTGTGAGTAATTGATTGTTTCACTTGTCACAAGTATTTTTTTTGGTATAATTGTACAATTTTACCAGTATTTGCTCCAGATGTTAATGTTACCATAAGTTATTGTGTTAGTCAACTTTAACCCAATGAGTGGATTCACCAGAGTTATTGGTATTTATTCAGTCTCTTTTAACTCGTGTTAGCTCAACAATCATTTAAGATTAATATGTTAATCTGCGTATTTAGCTCTGAATCGATTAAAAACCTTTACATTTTTGATTTCTTCTCAAGGCTTTTTCTAATAATAATTAATGTCCATTTAATGTTATACTGATTTTCTTCGGTAAAATTGGTTTTAACCATTTGAAAACAGCCAAGATATCAACTGTTTTTTTTCAATCAATTTAAATGTAATTTAAACTTGAAAGTTTACTTATTTCACGTTATTTTAATCATCATCATCACCAGTTAAACCTTGTATCATGAGATGATGTTGATCTGACTTGAAATTACAATTCACTAATAGTCTGGATGTTTCTACATTCAAATGAATGGTATATTAACCTAAACAATCATTTTCTGATGACAATTAAATTTATAAATATAATATTCAGCTCGAATGTAATCAAGGAAATGGCAAAATAAGAGTCAAACAATGAAACGTAACCGAGTTAACCCGTAAATGCTTAACAAAAAGAGTTGACATACCAAAAACAAAATAAAAACAAATAATATTGAAGATCAGATATGATTTTTCAATGTCAATACAGCAACTGGATTCATTAAAAAGCCATTTAGCCAAAAGGGTTAAGGTTAAAGGTTTACAATTCATCATTAATGATTAGTGCTAAATTCATTAGATATTGTCTATGATCATCAATAAAAAGTTATCTTCAATGAATCTTAACTAAAAGAAAGTCTGTTGATCAAACCGAAACCCAAGATCAACATGGAATGATTATAAAATTGAAAGTTGACAATTGCGATAAAATCAGGAAGTAATTGTTCATAAACCGATTGTCGAAATAATGATCTTCAGTTTTCAGATTATGGTTGAGCAACATTGAACTGTATCCATTGAGCGTCACTTTGATTGATTACCTGTTTTTATGGCTACTTTCAATTTTTTTCATTTTATCATGAAAAAACGGATTAAAATTTCAATAATTGTTGAGATGGTTTATTAATTAAAATTGAAAGTAAACACTTTGAAGACTTTTTATGCACAAAATCTCATGTTTTTTGCTATTCAAATTGCCTTGATTGAGGCTTAAAAAATGGATAAAAAAGAGCAAAAAAAGGTGATTCAAATTATTTTGATCAAATGTAAAGTGTTGACTCAATTTTTGGTGCAATCGTACTTTGATTAACATTATTTGATTGTTTAAAATGGCACAAATCAAGAGGTTGATCAATAAATGGTTAACAAAGACACTAAGGTTAATATCCGAAAGGCCAAGTGAATACAGCTGATTGAGTTTGCATCTTGTTTGGCTCAACAATCAATTTCTTTGTTTCTCATTCAAATACTGGTTTCAATCATTAGTTGAATGATTTATTCATTGATTCAATCACTGGTTCACTAGTTGGTTCAATTATCGGCTAAAATTATTGGTCTACATTGACTTTTGAGTAACTTTAATCTGTATCAACCTGGAGAATGAATAAATTGATTGTAAATGTCCCTCAATTTTTAAACAACACTGATTTGTTTGCCGTCTCATTAAAACCTTGCCTTAGGAGAAAGTTCAGAAATTACTTTAATTATAATTATTATCATATATTGAACACTTGGAAGACAAATTGGTGTGAAAATTGAATGATAAAATTGGTTGAAGAACCAGAGAAACCCAATGATTCATAGAAGACAAGATTGAAAATAATATGTTAATCACAAAATTAACCTTGTTATTCGGTGAATTGTTTTTTTATTTCTTTTTGCTTTCGTTGTTTATGGCTTATCATTGAGATTTGAACATTTTAAAAATATTTACCTTTTACTATAAGAATCCACAAAGATTTATATCATGATCTATCTGTAAAAGCATCTTCAACTGAATCTGTAATGAGCAAAAATCTGGATTATCTTATCTTGTTAAATCCAATTTACTAATCCATTAGTGGCTATGATTAATCGGACAGCAATCCTTGAGAACGAGGTTAACCAAAGTGAAAAGTGAGATTTGCACTGTTTCTTCAATAGATTTGATTGTTCTTTTGGTTGTTAATTAATCGTTAATCATTGTTCAGAGTCTATTGCTGTTTTTGTTTCCTTCTTGTACAAAATTACATTTAATACTTTCCTCCTTTTTTCAGTTATATTTCATCGATCAGTTAATTACTATTTAATCAAAAAAAAGTTGAATCTTAAAAAGAGAAGCGAGAAGAAGAAGAAAAAAGCGATTTATTCAATGCTTTTTATTGATTGCTACAAGTTTAAGGGCTGCTATATGTTGATTATCAAGTTTGATTGCCTGGTAATTGTTCATAAACTATTGGTGTGACCTGAAAGAGTTGACATTGGGAGAGGAAGAAAGATGATGAATGGGGAGGGAACTGGACATGATTTGATTTGGGAATGTCCAATGGAAGATTAAGTGAAAAGGGAAAAGAAGTGAAAATTGGTGAGACAAAAAGAGGGAAAGATGATAATGAAGATAAGAATCAAAGTGAGTTAGTGAGTAAACTTTTAAACATTGTGCTGTTGATGTTAACAATCTTTGGGCTAAAATTTTCCATTTCAAATCCATCAACTCTTTAAACTCTTGTGTCATTGTTTGCTAATTTGTTGATCATGGCTGTTGTCGTTGTTGTTATTTATCTTGCTGTTAGTTTCTAATATTCTTTAATGACACCTTGTTTTTTTAATCAATATCTTCAACAATATTAACTGGACTTGATTATTTTTCTTGATCAACGTTTCTTTTATTGCGCCACTTTTATTTTCCCTCGTTAATTTTTCATCTGTTTCATTCAATTTTTGTGATTGTGTTGTTTTATTTTATTTTTTAACTCATCTACTGTGTTGATTATTTTAATCATGGAATCTGAAGTGTGCCAATTTTATGAAAAACGTTCAGTTCTGGTTACCGGTGGCACTGGTTTGATTGGGAAATGCTTGGTCTATAATTTGCTCGCCAATTGTCCTGATGTCGGTACTATATATCTTTTGCTAAGAAAAAAGCGCGAATTTAGTTTTGATCAAAGACGTGAACGTTATCTTAATTATGATATTTTTAAAAATCTTAAAACACCCAATCTATTGAATAAATTAGTTTTCATTGAAGGTGCTGTTGATGCCAAAAATTTAGGTCTATCAAATGATATTTTGTCGAAAGTAACAGCAGAAGTCTCGATCTTCTTCCATTCTGCTGCTTCAGTTGGACTGGAAGCTGGTTACAAAGGAGCCGAGTAAGCATTTAATTCGATTAATTGTTGATCTCACTTACATTTATCCCAATATTAATAACCTGCTAACAATGTGTTAACATTTATTAAATATCAATTGGTTATGCTAATCAAATCGAAAACCTCCTTTTTCAATGTCATTTTCAATGTAACTTATTAAATTTTGATCAACTAACTGCTATATTTTTGCTTCATCTTTACAGTCAAGCTGCCAATTCCAATCTCCGTGGAACCATGAATGTCCTCGAATTATGTCGTTCAATGACGAATCTGGCCTGTTTGGTTTATGTTTCAACGGCAACAGCTTATCATTTCAAGTCTCTCATTGAAGAAAAAATCTATCCAGTCTCATGCACACCGGAACAATTTTTATCAGTCATGGAATCAGGTGATGCTAAGGCTATCGATAAATTTTTACGAGAAGACATGAAAATGTTTCCAAATGCTTATACATTAACTAAAGCCTTGTCTGAAAATTTATGCCAAGCTGAGAATAGCAATATACCTATTTGTATTGTGAGACCACCAATAGTGTCCAGTTCTGTAGCTACTCCAGTTCCTGGTTGGACCAATAAAATGCAAGCCTTTAATGCTATGATTCTTCTTTGGGTTATGGGCTTGAGTCGGTGTTTAACCTGGGACCCTGACACCAGAATCGAGGTGGCTCCAGTTGATTATGTTTGCAATGTAATGATAACGGCTGCCTGGTTTACTGGACAAAAAAGGCCTGTAGACACTGTTCCAGTGTATAATGTGGTCCCTTCGGAGGACAATTCAGTTACATGGAGAAAACTATTAGAATATTCACTAGACGTTGTCTTTGAATCGCCCAGCATTAAAGCAATTCGATGGCCTGGAAGACAAATGATTTCACCCAAGACACCATTCAAACTTTTATATTCCATTATATTTCAACACATTATTTTTGCCATCTTTTCCGATTTGTTTCTGATTTGCACTGGTAAATCGCCTCAGTAAGTTTTTTTTGCTTTTCATTCTAGTTAACTTTTCATGGTAAAATTAATTTCTAATTGATCTGAAGTTCTATAAAACATTTTCTAAATGAAATTTGACTTTAATTTCCAGAGTTTGTTCGCTCATGATCAAAATGGTGAAAACAATCAAATCAGTGCGATGGTTTTTAACTAAAGATTGGCATTACATCAACACAAATTATTTGGCTTTAACGGACCATCTTAATGAACATGATAGGAAATTATTTCCAATGAGTATGAAAAATATGGACTGGAAATCTTATATACATACTGGTTATTATGGTATCAGGAAGTTTGTTTTACATGAAGATGACGATAACACGAAAGCTGCTATTGGCCGGTTGAGAAGGTCAGTCAATTTTATCTTGAAATTACTCGTAAATTATCTATCAATTAAAAATCACTAATGCGCATATTTTTGTATCTCTTTCAAACAGACTAACAATGATAACCAATGGAGCAGTTATATTTGCTTTCCTCATGATCATCTCTATATGTTTTATTTTAGTTTTGTTTTTATAATGTGTAATATTTTTTAAAAAAAATCATCAATGAACTCTTTGACTTTCATACATATTCACATTACCTTTTGCAATCATATAAACCCATATTTTTAACAACACTTTTTTACCTGAAACTCTTTCTGAGATAAATACAAAATATCATTTTGTGTGATTGACTCACAATAAAAAATCAAATTATTTCCACAAAACTTTCACTTTGTCCATCTCATCTATTAATACACTGGATAATACAGTAGATTAATTGTAATCAAGCAAAAACAACATTGAGAAATTGACAACAAGCAATTAAATTCACATTAGATTTGTGTAAAAATTATTTCTCTAGCTAAGCCATATAAGGTTAAATTTTTTTTCAATTAGTATTTCATTGAGAAGTTAATCAATAAACTGAAGGAAGAAAATTATTCTCGAAGGTTATAATGTACACCAATTGATTAGAAAATGTTGAGTGAAATTGTTTTGCCTAAGGCAGATAGTGAATCATGTCGATTGGTTCTATGTTTACAATTATTAGAAATGTTTACTAAATCTAGTAGATTTTACAATTAATTACCAAAACGGATGAAATGGTCATAAAGCCATTTCGTGTACAATAAGACGAATTGATTAGAGGAATACATTGTAACAATTGTACATAATGTATATTTATTTCTATATTTAATTAAGTAACATTGGAAATAAAAAGAGAAAAGAAACGTTTTTTTTTGTTCGTAATGAAGCAAATGGACAACATTGATTATTTTGATTCTCGATAATTTTAGTGGAAATTTGTTTCTATTGTATTACTAATAACATAATTTCAATGATTGACTAGATTTGTGACATATCGTTTTCGCGAGTATCTTTTTGATGATTGTCCATCATATGTTATAAATTGTAGTGGTAATAATGTTAATATTAAAGTTAATAATAGTGGAATAGATCGATTCTGTTCAATCACGAACATTACTATAAGTTCCTGGAGGAGGACGATATAATTTTGGTAAAGTCATGGCTTTAAGAGAGTTGAATGCGTATTTAGCAATACCGATATTTTTTCGAGTATTTTCCCTCCTAGTGCCTTCACTATTGGAACATAGAATAAAAGAAATTATAATTAGATCAATTTACATCGTCGTAACAAAAATTGGATAAATTATTCAAAATTTACCTTCTTAATGTGTCTAACATTTGCTGGAATAGATGAGAATCATCAATCTCATTAAAATTGTACTTTCGTGAGCAAAATCGCACCTCTTCCAGTGTTATTGCCATTGAAGTACGATCTTTGGCACTTTTACAACTTGTAAAACGAATACCATCAAGATGATAAGTAATTTGCTCCATTAAATGCAGAATACGGACATTTTTAGCTCGTCGAGACCAAAGCTCAATTTTTAACGCAGTTAACAAATCAACTAAATGCGGATTTTCTTTGAATTCAATAATATATTCTTCGAGTCTATGAAAAGCGCTTTGATTAATTGTCTCCTGCAATTTAACCAACCCAAGCCTAGATTAAGATTTTAGGAGAGAAAAAACAAAGAATTAATTACATGAACTATTATAAATCTTGCGCAATTTAATTGATGAATTTTCCAACAATGTGTTTTTGCAATTCATATTATAAGCCAACTTACGTCTCTGCAAGAGTTGCCTGTTCATTGATACCAATATTGAAGAGAAATGCTTTAGGTTGAGCTTCAAGGTAATCAGGTAATATCTGTGAAGTTAAAGAGATGATAACTCTAACATTGTGACTGTGGATAGAAAAATATTGCGATAAAAATATTAGTTAATCAGAGTTAATGACAAAGATTTGAAATAACTAGGTAGATTAGAATGCAAGTTTATCTATTACAAATTTATGGCATGATCAGTGAAGCTTAAATGAATTATGTTGAATATTTGATTTAATCTAATTGAAACCATTAGGCTTAATCATACTCCGAGTCTCATCAAAAATCATTATGGGTCGATTGGCATCATTAGACCAGTTAACTACTCAACTATCCAAACAAAAATCAAGGCTAATGCATTCAATCAATGAAATTTTGAATTCAACTTTTACATTGATATTGAGAGGTTTAGCTTTCTGATGATTCAAGCTTTCTTTCTAACCATTATTAAAATTGATCAATAAAAGATGAATCAACTAACCCATTTCCTTCGATTCTTGGTAAATCAAGAGTTGATCGGGAAGAATCTTTAAAATTGATGAAAACAAATGTAGTACATTGATTGAGCTCTGAAGTAGCAGCAGCCATATCGTTCAACATACCAATTTCTTGAGCATAACAACTAAGTAAAGATTGAAAATATACAAAGATTGATTTTGTTTTGACTAAATTTCGCTGGAAACTGGTTGATTTAATTTGATTAACTACAGCAGTAATCAAAACGGTTAATATTTGACTAAAAATCATCCCTCTTTTGAGTCGAAGGTTGTAGAAAAGTTCCAAATTTTCTCGCTCTAATTTAATAGCTTCAATTGCATAACAAATACTGCTAATTCGAAGTAGCGCGGCATTGGCTGAAATTAGTTTACGTTTGCTGGGTTCAACTTCTGATCGTGAGCATTTTATCGATTGTGTATTGTTAATTTTACCCGATATACTTATCAAACTAGCTTTGATATTAAGATAAATAAGATCTACTGGTTCAAGTTCTTGTTGCTCTTCAGAAACGCTTTGGCTGTTTTTCCTGAAAACGGGTTCATTGGACGCTCTTATATCATTTGTTGAACAATCAGCCGTTGTAATTTTACCACCAAAAGACTGGTTGATTGATCCACTCATGGTATTGCTGTGACCAGAATTTGATGAATGGTTTTTCAAGACTTCCAATGCCATAAGCGTTTCTTCAACCTCCCGTGGATTCAAAATGTTTATTAATTTATGAGCGTTTGAATCAATCATTTCATAAAGAGTTTTCAATTTTTCTTGAGCCAATGAGCCATCTTCAATGTAGAACATCAATTTTCTCATCGAAACTTCAATCAATTGGACTAAAGATGAAATATGGAGAAAATTTTTCATCGCTTTCCAAACTTTAGTAACAGAAGATGAACCACTATCTTTGTTTGTGCCGCTATTTTGGTTTGTTGCGCCTGATGTTGATGAAGATGTTGAAGAAGGAATATTTTTAATGTTAATGTGTGGGTTTAAAGTGTTTATATTCAAATTGTCTTGATCATATCGAAAATAGTGAGCAGCAAAAACTCCAACAGAATAAACATCCAATGAATTTTTCAGATTGTTTTCATTCAACATTCCTATTGGTGAACTGTTTTCACAACAGATTGTTGATCGTCTTTTATTAACTCCATCAGAATCACTGACTAGACATCTTTGTAAGTGAAAATTGAGTGGCACATATTGAAAGAACAGCTCTTTTTTGGCAATTGATGGTCTAAAGAACTTTTTGTCCAACTGAACTTGATACAGTTCATTAATTGATTCGGTGACAACGTTTACAAGACGTAAATGTGATTCTAAAACTCTCATCTGAGTTCGCTGATAATCTGGTTTAACTTCACCCAAGGAATAAGTAACACAATTCATCAATTTTTTTTCATCGTCCATGAAGATATTCCTGAGAAAGAAACAAAAATAAATTATAAATATTAATGGTAAACGGTAAAAGAAACGTTAAAAGATTAAATAAAGCATTGAATCTCGCAAGAGCTATTAAGTTAATTAAGATTGGAAGAAAAGTACAAAAAAATTACAGCTGACGGTAAGATTTGGTAATGTTATACTACAGCAAAAGGAGTCAGAAAATTAACTCATGGATGAGTTTGCGGTAAAACTGCATTAAAGAATGAGATAAACACGATTCCAGTAAATTTTTATACAATTTATATTGTCTTCATTTTTTATTTAATATTTCCCACTATTAACCCTCACTTAAAATACAATCATTCACATGAATAATTAAATATTGATGAAGATGGTAGTGGAAGAAAATGAAAAGTATTGTAAGTTACTTACATGATTATTTGAGGAAAAAGCATACAATATTTGGATTCAGCCATGATTTCCTCAATGGAAATGGATAAACCTTTTAGTGGTACATCAAATTGAAAAGAGCGATGGATAACATTAACAAAAAGGTCATCATCAAGATTCCAGTAGCCAGGCAATGACATTAAAACGGTATTGTTTGTAATAGGGCTGATTTGTATGTCAAAATTATTGGGCACAGAGTAACGTCTAGGTAATTCAGATGTTGACATAGAATTTTTTCCTGTAGACAACTCAGTAATATTACATTCCTGTTTATCCAGTTGAACTTCCTTTTCCGATTCCATTTCTGATGCTTCTTCTAATAATGATGGGGTGACACCAATTTTAGCGGATGATGATGAAGATGAAGGTGTAAAAGCCATTGGTTTGCTTGATGAAACTGATGTAAGAGGTAAACTTTTTGGCCGACGAGATGATAAAGAATCAGTTTGGTTAGCAGACCACTTATCGTCTGGATAAACGGGTCCTTTAATGGTGACCTTAAGTTTGCCAATCACTTGAGAGTCTCGGAGGGTAGATGTAATATCAAGATCAAATACTTGTGAATTATCCTGGTTTTCAGTCAATCCCATAATAAGAGAAGCTGGTGCATAAATAGATTCACCGAGGAGCACTCGGGTATCAGTTAGACGTTCAACCACATCGTAAACCTTAAATCGCAACTGATACTGTGACCAATCTTCTGATGGTAGATTGAATTGTTTGGCAAATTTGGCACTTTGTGAGGAAACTACTTCAGTTTTATCCAGAAAGGTCCAAGAACTAAATTTTTCTTTGCGATAAAACACAGCAATGAAAATGTTAGGTTCCAATGGATGGTCATCAAATAGTATCACGGTACAGGATAGATTGATTTTCATATAAGAATTGGTACAAAAGAAAGCCTTATTAGGAGATGAAGAAGATGCTGATGAAGTATTTGTTGTTGAAACTGAGTTGTTTCCAATAGGGTCAAGAATAGGATCTTGTGATGCTGAAGCTAAACCAGTAGAGATTTTAAGATTAATGAAGGTTTTACGAAGTGATTTAAGATAGTTTAAACTAGACAGATGAATACACTCAACCCAAGAATCTCTCTCCTGTTGAGATATTGTAGTAAAATGGAAAGGCTTGGTTGGATCATTTTTACCAAACTCAATGATGAACGAGAAGTGTTTATTATTACTTTCCTCGGACAATTTGATAACACACTCTTCCAAAAATAAGATGAAAACAATACGATTCTCTCCAGTAGATGATAAATCCTTACCAACGGCTTCAGAGGATGATGAATGATTGATACGCTGTTGATAATTATGATGATGTGGTTCATCAATGCCACCTTCACTGCTATTAATGATAGTATTAGAGGTATGATTATTATCTCGACTAGTAACTTTGTTACCACTGGGATAAGATGTTTTCTTAGTATCTGGATTGGATGTTGCCAGGATAAATAAAAGGTTACCACGAAGCCGACATAATCGTTCAATAAATGTTTCACTTTTCCAATGATTGAACAAACCTTCTCGTCTTTCACGGACAAACAGGAAACCTTCTTTGTCAAAGTTGGCTGAATCCAACCAAGCCAACCTTGAGACTGCCGGGTAATTTATAATCATTACGAATACCAAAAAAGGATCACTTGGTTATATCACCAATGCGCGGTTAGGTTACTGCGACAACATAATTTTTAAATCATTGATTTGATCTACTGATTATTCCATGAGCAATCAGAATAAAATTAAAATGAATTACACATGTATAACTTTGACACTTAAAAAAATCCAATAACAGCAACCATCATTGATGACTTAAACAGCTGATGGAAAATAAATATGCATTATAAGTGGGTAACACTGAAAAATAATATACTTTACATATTTTAATCACTTTAAGAACGAACATTTTTCTTCATTATTACCTAAATTGATTGAAATTTATTATAAAAACAGTTAAATAAAAGGCTTATTTTAAAAATTGCCATTAGGTTTGAGTTGGTCTTTCTCTGTTTATAATGGGTCAATAGGATCTTTGTTGATTGGTAAACATAATGCGAGAAGTGAGAGTCTGAAAGGAAACAAGATGAAAGATGAGTGAAGACATGGGAAGTGAAGAGAAGAGATGTGGAAGATAAATGGAAAGAGCAAAAGATGATGATAAAAGGGTGAAAGGAGAACCTAGGAAGGCTCGAAATAATAACAGTATCTCAGTAAAATCAGGATTGTTCCTTTTGATTAATAATTTTTCGCTTTCGCAATACATATAGGAATTTTACCGATCATTATTTGTTCTATCGATAAGGGAAAAACAAAAAAAGATTTAAATATCTGGATTGATTGAACTTATGTTGTGCATGAGATTCACTAATTTCTTCTGAATGTGCTCGCTATTATATTATGATTGGGTGAGAAAATCAGTAAACTCCATTCAGCCTAAATCATCAGTCAATTATTATCATGACAAGTGAGCGTTGGCCATTGAAATTACATCAATATGTGCGTAAATATTGTCGAGTATTGTAACTATTTTTCTGGTTCAGGTTAAATGTTTACAATTAGAGTAAGGCAAACAAAAAAATGGTTGATTTTAGCTTAATTTACCTTTCTTTGTCATGTTGTTCCTGTCTAGATCAATCAACATCGTCTTCAAGATCACAATCACCTTTCTTTTTTAGCATTGGATTGATTAAACAACTATTAAGTGTCATCAAGAGCTTTTATTGAGTCGTAATTGCTTCCGATCAATTTTATGTTACTTTTTTTACACAATAGTGAACCACTAAGAGTAACCATACATTTAGATGGTTATTTAACGACTTTCAGTTTTCTTGTCCACAACAATAGCTTGAACTTCATTTCTGGTGAATAGAGAAATCCAATGAAATTCTAAAAATCAACCATTTCACTTCCATTTAATTTGTTGGAAGAGCCATTTAGATGAATTTATAAATAGTCTATCACTATTGTAAACGTTTAACAAAATTAGTGTCTTAATGTTTCCATACCATTTTTAAATTAACCAGAATCTAAGTTTACTCAGTTTCACTGTTTGTTTATTTACACCAGAAAATAATGTATGAAAATATCTAGTTGTAGAGATGAACAAATAACAAGATGTAAAGTTGATTTTCGTTTTAATATTATTTATCAATAAACAATAATCCAATTGCTAGATTCTTAAACCTATTTGTAACCTATTGTAAGAGTTAATTGCTTCATTATTAGCTCTTGGCAGAGACTTGACGGTTTACTTATTAAAAACTTAGAATTGTAGTGAGACGGAATGATATGATTAAACGACACACAAAATTAGGATTTTTAAACATTTCGGAACTTTTCTTTAAATTGTATTTCGCTAATTTTTCACGGAATAAATTAACGTAAAATACTAACTATTGCTAATACCAAATGAAAATCAAATTACGATCATTAGATTTAGCTCTAGATTTATCTATGAGATGGCAGCAGATAATAGTAATGCATTTCCCGGTTATACTATTGTGATTAGGATTTCACTATTGATATTTTAATTAAGGAAATAAATCAAACAATTTTCGTTTAATATAAGGTAGAGAAAGAGCGATAAAATTTAAACATTTTATGACTTTTTGATGATTTTTGAACAGTAACAGTCAGTTACTTAAATAATATCTTAAATGAAGTAAAACAAGCTTAATCAGTTCGGTTTGTAAACGATCATGATTAATGAAAGAGACAATCATAACAGTCAACAGTTTGCATCGAATGACATAATCGCAGTCCTGTTTCAGTTTCCAGTGTTCTGAATTTCATCCATTTGACTAGTCATGTTTTCGGAGTGATCAATTATTTTGTCCAACTGTCAACTTTTGGCTATTGATAGACTAATGAAGGTAAGTTGACCAAAGTTTAATTTAATTCCTAATTAATAAATACCTTTTTCTCGTTGATAGCTTCACCTTATCTGCATTTGGGCTTTATCGGCTTTATTACTGTGTGTAAGAAGTGAAATTCACTTGAATTTCCGGATCAATCTCCAGCCCTTTTCTTTTGCCTTACCTCGGTTTAAACTTCCACCGATCAGGATCTCAGCTGATTTTCTTCCACCTCCACATGATGAGCCACCTTCAATCGTTACTTTTCCTGGAGTGACTATAAGTGGACAAAACAATCACAATGAACAGCAAGAAACATCATATTATCATCATCAATCTCAAGTGTTTCATCACAATGACCATAAGCCTCGCATTGACTGGGATGACCAAAATGATAACACGTTTTAAATAAAGTGTTCTTGCCCGTTATAAGTTCAGAGACGTTAAAACTAAAGCTCAGTTGAGAAATGTAATCTCCTCTTTATTGATCTGAGACCTGGAATTTGCTCAAAACCATCAAAAATATTGTTTTCGCGGAGTTTCCCTCTCTTCATCTCCCTTCGCCCATCTCCTATTGATTGAAAAAAATTCGAATCCAATACAAAATAAATAATAATCAATTTTAACTTTCAATTCTTCATTTCAATCAAGAACCACGCTTTGAGTGATTTGCGAGTTAGGTTTGGTTGCCATTTTTTCCATCAAAATGCATATTTGATGAAATTTCAAATGATGAGCTTGAATCATCCACCGGACATTTTTAGGAACTCGACTGTATTTATAATAGTTTTATTTAATCACTTATAACGACATATCTATTTGACTCAAGTTATCTTTTCTAACAATTCATTTATGATTGCCTTGATTGATTGAGAATTGCATTCAAATAACTAATCATCAAATTCCCATCAAAGATTCTGATCTTATTTTATGATTAGTGATTATGATCTTTTTCATGTGAGACTGGGACAATTCATTGTGATGTTGAATCACAACAATTTTACTCTATTTAGCAAGTCAAGTTTACGCGAACTGAGTAACGAATATTTCAAAATGAAAACAAGATGAAATATTGAAATTGATTTTAATTAATCTTCAGAAATAAGCTGATGAAATATGATCACCTGATCTTTAATTTCAACGTTATTTATCTAGATGTCGGTTTTGTATGAATCATATTTTCGTAAAAATTCAGTTAACGGTTTATATGCTTTTTGGTAAACGTTTTCGGCCCACATGAAATCCAAATGGGTAAAGTTAGGATCATCAATTGTTAATTCAACAAATGGCACTGTAAGGAAGGTGAAATGAGTATTATTGATGATTCGGTTAGTTTTTGGTTAAATTTTTAATTTCTCACCTTGCAATGATTTTCTTAGCGTTTCCATATCTTTTCGATCGGCTAGAGGATCATTGACTGCGATAAGGATAAATATATCCTGGGAATTGATTGCACTCATTTTGTATTCCGCCGGTTTAAGTGACCCATAACGTTGATAATTTTCAATCCAACCGAAGTCAAATTTAGCAAATCTGTCATTGTTTATAGCTTGTCCATAATGAACCAGATTCCACCATGAAGTTGCCCAAAAACCTTGTGCTATGTATACGGGAAGGCGAGTAGTATTGAATTGTTCCGAATGACCACCAAACAAATAAAAGATGGAAGCACACATTTCTTTGACTACTTTTTCTTCGCAAATTTTGTCCGCAAAAAGGTCTATCAAAGTTGTTGGAAGACGAAGCTCACCACCCAAAATTTTGGCAATCTTTTGAAGGAAAGGTACCTTTGCTATAAGTCTAACTGGACTTGTGATGTGAGCCAAATGAGTTACTGGTGCTAGGGAGATAAAAGGTTTGACTTTTGCTGAATACTCTGGTTTCTCGGCTAATAGTCCGAAAAGTTGCATAGCACCTTGTGAATGGCCAATCCAAGCGAGGTTTTCTGGTAAAAGGAAAAGAAATTTAAGCTCTGAAAATGACTTTCTCAGCTTTCGTCTTACCATAACCAGTTTTTGCCAAAACATAATCAATTATTGCTGGTGTATCATAAGTAATCATTTCATCAAATGAAAACTGCCAAAATGCTTTATCTAACAATAGAAAAATTTGTAAATAAAATGCAATTAGACAAGATTCAACTCATAAGTTATGAGTCATAACATCTTAAAACAAAAATTATCTGTTGACTCTTGTAAATCTTGTAGCGTCAACCCAAGACTTACCTGTATCTGGATTGAGTGAAGTGTGATTTCGAGCAAACTGGTTTCCTCTTGAATTTGTCATCCAAACATCATAACCAAGGTTCGACAGTAAATAAGGTAAATTGCGTCCTTCGATATCCAGATCAACTAAGTCTGTACCATTGGACCAATCATCGGCAAAACCATTTTCAGAGTTGATGAGCCAAACTGGTGATGCACCAAAGAGACAGTGTGCAATAACTACTGGTCTTATTGTTGACTTATTGTTTGCCTTATAAACTGGATTAATTAGATGGTGAATTTTCAGTATATAACCATCATCAGTTATAACGGATTGTTCATCACAAATGAAATTACGAGACTCAATTAGTTGACAAGGCGTTCTATGTTCATCGGCTAATTCTGGTGCCGAATCAGCAAACGAGTTAGTTAACAGCAATGTAAAAGTAACAACAAAATACAAATCCATATTTATAATCATTCTTTAATGTCTGATGTATAAATAAACTAATTTATTTAACAAATGCTCAAATTATTTCCAATTAAGACCTTTTTATAATTGTATTATCTCCTGTTTGATCCGAATCAATGCTACTTTAATTGCTGAAACAATTATTACACGTGATATTGATACAATTGAAACTCCTACGAATTTATCTATCGGATTGTTAATATAACTAAATTGTTGCACAATGAAATTGTGTAGGCAACTTCAATAAGTGCATTATTAGCAACCAACTAACTTGAATCAGACTGAAAATTAAGTATGAATCAAGAACTCAAAAACTTCATAGTTAGAAATATTTGTTTTATATAATAATAATAGTTGATACTAGCAGCTAATTGTATTTAAAAGTCGCGAGAAATGTATAAAAATGTGTTGTTAAATATGAGCTGATGTTTGTTGAAACTCGCAAAAGATTAGGTTTAACTACATATTCAATTAAGAAGCGAAAACACAAGTGAATAAAAATTATTTATTTAAATGAGTAAGTTAATTGCACAAGATCTTGTAATTTACAATGGTAAGTTCTTGAAGAGATTCTTGAGGACATCAGCAATATTGTCTTCAAGAGTCTTGTCCGGGCTGAAACCAGGTAATTTAACTTGGACGAGGGAGTTTTCCCGATCAAAAGCAACTAAGTCTCATTACTAAGTTTTGTTACGCTGGTTATTGATATTTAAGCATTTTAAGTAAAGACAGTAATGCATTGAAGTCACTGAGAGGCACAAAACAAAATAAAGCAAAGATGAAAATAGCGATTCAACTTTCAGTGATTCAGTTTAAATAAATATATTTTGTCTATGAAATAAGCAAAAGATGCACTCACGAGGAATAAAATCAACCAGTAATGGTTTTGAGCATATGCCGATATATTTCCCTCGAGTGTAGCTTTTGAATCGCAGTCTAATAAGGAACAGAAAACAAGTTAATAACACACTAAATCTCCAATCAATAATTAGAATTAAACTCACCAGGAACTTGCCTTTACAATTGATTAACAACATTTCTAACAAGAGCGATAATGCCTTGAACAAATGGACTTGGTTCTGAAGAAACAACGGAAAGTTGTAATGGTTCTGTTGACGCCAGGTTGGCTAAGACTTACCCTTGGTTGGGGCAGTACTGATGGCTGAGACGCAGAAGAGGGTTCACAAGTTTCGACGGATATACTGAATGAAGAAGCTTCAGTTTTGCTTGTTTATGCATTTTATTGGAAAATAGCAATCAAACAAAAGGATTCCATGAATTAATTTCTTCGATCTAGAAAGAATGATCGGAATGAGGATGATCTAAGCGATAAAATTCAATAAATTAGTCATTAGACATGTAAAGTTAACAATGATACTGAGTTGAATTGAAATAATATAGTTGATATTGAAAACAAATCAACCCGGTCAGATGATTTATTTCTTTATTTAAATCGTGCATAAAAAGCAAAGGTTGATTGATTTTAATCAATGTAAAGTAAAAAAGTAGTAGATCAATCATGGGCTACTTCTAATTTTGAAGTGAATATCCAACTTAATTGTTAATTGTCAACTTAGTTTTGCTTTGAGTCTGTATCATTGAGAAGTCATCCGCAAAACCATTTTAGAGTTGATGAGTCAAAGAAAACTGTCAGTATATAACCATCATCAGTTATAACGAAGTGATCATCACAAATGACGAGACTCAATCAGTTGACAAGGCGTTCTATGTTCATGGGCTAATTCTGGTACCGAATCAGCAAACGAATGGCCAACAGCAATGAAAAACTAAATAGACTAATTTATCTAACCCAGAAAATGTGCGAAGAAGTTTACGCAGAAAAATATCCTTTCGAGTTAAGAGTTGGGACTTGTAGGGGAATTGAAAATGAGTCCATCTGTTCTAAAATTATGCATTAAAAAGTTTCTCCGGTCGAAAGACCAATTTCTTCCAAATCTAGACTCTGTCAGAGGGTCAGAGGGTCATAAAAACTAACTCTACATTCTAAAGTGGTAAGAAAACGAGTATCGTGCAAATGGACTCTATTTGGATGCACGAATTAAACCGTTGATCAATAAAGATTAACCAAATGATACTTCGGGATCACTTGCTTTCCATCATTGCATTTGGGTTATAATGCTTGGATTGACAATGTACCAGAAACAACTTATTCAACAAAACAAACTCATCTTAACCCAAATCTTGGTAAATAAACTAATTTCCTGGTTTAACTTACAATTGTAACAAAAAGAGTTCTGCCAAAGGCTCTAACATTTGAGTTGAGAGTTTATACTTCCTAGGTTTGTAGGGGAAGAAACTGAGTCTATTGGTGCTATTAAATAGTTTCTGTGATGCCCAGTTTTTGAGACATTCGAGTCCAAAGTTTGAACTTCGATCAGCTTTCATTGAATAATGGAAGCAGATTTTTTCATGCAACTCATTTCCCCGATGTAACTTTTGATGGCCAACCAGAAAATGGAGTAATTTTGAGAAATAAAATATTCTGTCCAAAATGAAAGCGATAACTTCGATTTTCAGTTAAACTGACTTTTTTTTGTAACCGTTAGTGTGAGCGAGCTGAAACCCAATATGAGTCGATAAAAATTATAAGCAAACATCAACAGCCTAACACTTTTTTCCATTCCTCAACCGTTCTCTCGATTTTGGCCATTGGCCTGAAAAAAATGAGTCTAAATATTTCGAAAATGGTAGCACCCACAGTCACCATTCTTTGACCAAACATTAGGTTTCGTTAAGGTCTATGATCTAAAATGACTGGAAACCGAAGAAATTTTATTTAATGCATTTTTTATTATAACTTTATAACTATTATAACTTTGGAAGTCTGGTATCAAACCTGAATAGTAAAATAGTATAACTTTTTTTGCGGGATCTTGAATTATCTACAATTTGAATATATCTTAGCTTATAGTAAAACCTAATGTTTGGTCAAAGAATGGTGACTGTGGGTGCTACCATTTTCGAAATATTTAGACTCATTTTTTTCAGGCCAATGGCCAAAATCGAGAGAACGGTTGAGGAATGGAAAAAAGTGTTAGGTTGTTGATGTTTGCTTATAATTTTTATCGACTCATATTGGGTTTCAGCTCGCTCACACTAACGGTTACAGAAAAAGGTCAGTTTAACTGAAAATCGAAGTTATCGCTTTCATTTTGGACAGAATATTTTATTTCTCAAAATTACTGCATTTTCTGGTTGGCCATCAAAAGTTACATCGGGGAAATGAGTTTCATGAAAAAATCTGCTTCCATAAGGGAGCAAAAAGCGATCTAAGTTTCAACTTTGACCTCGATTTTTCCGAAAAATGTCAATCTGAGAAATTTTTTAAAAGCATTAATGGATCCAATTTTAATTTCCCTGCAAATCAACAGAGTCTAAATTTGCGAGAAATCAATCCGCTCTAGTTTTTGCTCATTTTTCTTTCAGTAACTGTGTCAATTTGTGCATAAATGTGACAATTGTGTTGAATGTGTCTTTTTAGTGACAATGTTATACATTTTATTACAAGTACACAACTGTTTTACATTGTATCGTGATCAGATGAGAGTAAATCGAACAAATGATAAGTTTTGACGGCTTAACTGAAATTTTTTCATGGAACTCACTTTATTGACTTAACTTTTGATGAACAACCAGAAATTTTTTGAGAAATCGAGAGTTTTCTGCTTTCTGTACAACAAGTTGAATCTTTTGAATTCTGTAACCGTGAGAGTTAGAGATCCTGACGTTAGCTTATGACCCTAATAGACTCAGTTTTATGTCTTACAAACCCACAAAGTCCTACTTTTAAATCGAAAGGAAATTTTTCTGCATTTACTCCTTATTTTCAATTAAGACCTTTATCCTGTTACTCCTGTTTGATCCAAATCAATGCTACTTTAATTGCTGAAACAATTATTACACGTGCTATTGATACAATTGAAATTCCTACGAATTCATCTATCGGATTGTTAATATAACTGAATTGTTAAACAATGAAATTGTGTTTAGGCAACTTCAATGTGCTCATCATTAGCAGCAAACTTACTTGAATCAGAATGAAAATCAAGTATAAACCAAGAACTCTATAATTAGAAATATTTGTTTTATTATAAGTTGGTCCTAACAGCTATTTGGGGTTGAAATTTTGTAATCTACTGTGCGACTGTAATTACCTTGAAGATTAATAAATATATTATAACAATAATAAAATTAGCTCAGAGCTGAAACCTTGAACGGAATCAAAAATTACTTTTTCATGATAAGTGTCTATTGTTAGATTAATCAATAATAATCTAGATTGGGTGACATTGTTGAATATGATTTAACGATCATCAATACTCTCATACGATTAGGTTCAACTGCGTATTAAATTAAGATGAGGCAGATCAAGTAAATGAAAATTATTTATTTAAATCAGTAATTTGATTATATTGGATCGTATAACTTAGAATGGTAAGTTTTTGAAGAGGTTAGCGAGGACTTCAGCAACATCGTCTTCAAGAGTCTTGTCTGGGCTGAAACCAGGTAATTTAACTTGGGCGAGGAAGTTTTTGAGGGCAGCATTGACAAAGTCTTCCAATGAAGCCTTAGGGTCTAATCCTGATGGATAATAAAGAAAAATGATTGAATTTAATGAAACAGTTACAAATTAAAATTGGATTATTGGGAATTTAGCTACAAACCTTTAACATCAGCAAGACTGTCATCAACAACGACAGCAACATCATCATCAACGGTCTTGTTTACATCGAATCCTGATAATCAAAACAATAGAATGAAATTTGAATAGAATCGGGATTGGAATCAATTTTTTACGATTTTAAATTTAATCTACAATAATTGGTTGCTAATCGTATAAAATATTCACCTTTAAGTTGGACTTTTTTGAGTAATTCAATGACATTGGCGACAAGTTGTTGTTCAATTTGCTCTTTTGGGAAGAAAGATGGGACGGGTAATTTTTCGAAGAGGTCAGTAACAACGACCTTAACATTTTCAGAAACGGATTTGTTTTCATCTAAACCTGTAATAGGACAAAAAAGTGATTTCAATTATAAAATAGATTCAAAATAAAATTCAAAATGTAATATTTACCTTGGATTTTAAGGTTTTTGATGTAGGTTTCAAGAGCATTGACCAGATTGTCTCGGATGCTAGCTTGAGGGTTCCATCCTTTAATAACAATAGAGATATTTAGGTTAAAATTAATAAATTTTTCCAATAAAATAAGCAAAAGATGAACTCACCAGGAATAACTCCAGACTCTAATGGTTTGTCAACAACCTTCAATAAGTTAGCCTCGAAGGTAGCCTTTGGATCCCAGTCTAATAAGTAACAGCAATCAAGTTAATAACACACTAACTCTTAATTAGAAATTAACTTACCAGGAATTCGCTTTTCCAATTGCTTGACAACACCTTCAGCAAGGTTGATGATGGCTTGAACAAATGGACTTGGTTCTGTAAAAGCAACGGAAAGTTATAACGACTCTATTGACACTAGGCTGGTTAAGACTTACCCTTGGTTGGGGCAGCGCTGATGGCTGAGACACAGAAGAGGGCAACTAAAGCAATTGAGAATTTCATTTTGATTTTGTTTGGGTTTGATTGTTATAATCACACAAGTTTCAACGGAGATATAAACTGAATGAAGATGGCTCAGTTTTGCTAGTTTATATATTAAAAGATTACGATCAAACAAAAGATGCCCTGAATTAATTTCTTCAATCCAAAAATGAATAATGGTAAAGTCCAATTGATTAAATTACAATGGTTTATTCATTTTTCACGTAATGTTAACCAATGATACTGAATTGAATTGAAATAATATGGTTGACATTGAAAGCAAATCAACCCAATCTGATCATTAATCCCTTCATTTTAATTGTAGATCTAGGAGCAAAGGTTGATTGATTATATTTTAATCAATTTAAAGTCCACGTATATAGATCATTAGATTGAATCGATCAGATCATGATTAACCTTTAATCTTGCAGTGAATATCCAATGCAATCGCTCAACTGTTTAAGCAGAAACAATGAATTAGCAAATCAACTTAGTTTTGCCTTATTTGGTATCATCATGAGTGTTAGTTAAGAAAAACGAATTAACTCAGATCAAACTAAACTATTTCAGCTGAATGGCAATACAAATTAATTGCGATCTTTGAATTACGGATAATAAAATTAGAGAATCCTAAATCTTCTCATAATGGCATTAATCATTAAGAAAATTTCTCAAGAAATCAAGCGAATGAATTTAATCGCACAAAATCATAAGGTGTGAAATTAATTTTTGTACCTTTTCAATGCATCAACAACATTGAAAAGGTAAAACATGGTTGCATCCGAAATTAATCGGTTAATTATTTAAAGAACAAGAAATAAACATAATGATTTAAAGTGACAAAAGACCTTCAATTGCGGTTAGCCCGAAAGAAATACTTGAAGCAGGTAATTTTTAAGTCTTTTTTTTATTAATTCATAATTTATTCGAGTATTGCATGTTTCCATTTTAGGAACCATTTTTGAACAAAAACATTCAATGGAATTATGTACTTAAGAAATATTTAGGTGAAGAAAAAAAAACGGAATTCAAACGATTAAGAAAATGATTGTCACTTTCTTGTGAATTTATCTCGTAATAGAGGATCAGCTTGATGGTTGGATCGCCAAGCTTAGCTTGTCCTTGCCATGTTGTCATTAATTTAATTGTGAGGTTTACCTATGGTCTATTGTTATGATAATTGTACAAAGATGTTGATCGATGTAATGAGCTCAATGGCCTTAATTAGAATCCATATTTAAACGCAAAATTTTTAGGCAAAACTGTTATTCGTTTATCATACTCAGAAGAATCCAAATAAGTCAATCCTTATACATATCAAGCTTGTAAAAGTAATTTTATTCATCTTAAAATGGTCGATAAAGTTCAGGTAAGATTATACTTGTTCATTTTTGTTACTCTATCCGTCTACTTAAGTAATGTTTTGGACTAATCTAATTGTTTTCTGCTTTTTAAAGATTTTTTTCGTTCTCTTGGTCCTTGTTGGTCCATCATTTTGTGGTTACTTTTCCCCTCCACTGAACTTTCCAGGCTCGTTTCAAATTCCGTCACCTAAATCATTTCTCTCCAAATTTGGACCTCCTGTTCGCACCTACACTACTTATCATAGTCACTTGACTCCAGGGATGCACTCTCCAGGAATTCATTCGTACTTAGGATCACAACACCAGCCACCGACATCACCATATCACTCTCTTCACTCGCTTCATGGCTACCAATATCCAAATCGACCCTATCTTTGAGAACAGAACAATAATGGTAAATGATTTGATGGATAAAAATCAGGCTTTACATCAAAATTTTGTATAATTGTCCACATTAATCAGTATGTCAAATTGGAGCAGGCTGTTGTAATTTCTTCCGATCTATTTTGAAACCAGTAGGTTGTATTCCTTATGAACCCAATACTAATGCATCTGTTCAATGTCAATGTTTCAGATAACCATAGATCCATCCTCTTTCAAGTATTGTATTACTCTGTTTATCCTGAATTTCTAGCAGCTTAATAACATTAATAAAATGAAATTGTTATAACTATATTGGATAAAACAACTTTTCTTTTAATATACTATCATATAGTCAAATAATTTGATATCTTTAAAAACAGGTCAGGCAGCGTCCAATATCTCCAACAGGGGAATAAACATTAACAGCACAGAATGAGCAAAATTGGTAGCCGCATTGATTACAATTAATAATACATTGATGACAGACGGCATATTCACAGAAAGTACATTTAGTTTGAGATTGTGACGCCAGTTTTTTTGCACAGATTCTGCATTTTACCGGCAGATTTATAGTTTCAGAAATATGTGTTGTTGATGACCATAATTTTTGGGCGGCTTTCCGTAAAATACTCAGAACAGGGGCTTCTAAATTTTTCAAAAGAAAGATTGAAAAGAGATACTTAATGCAAAGCAAAGGTCAGATAGGAAGTACAATATTGGATGACCCATTTTGCTCCAGAGACAATCAAAATAAGCCAAAACGTTAGATACAGTTGTTGACAAGATCAAGACGTTATCAGAAATTTGATCCGATATTTTTCATGTCTAAAATGTTCAAATATTGAACAAACTCGCAGACAATGTTAGTTACAGTTAGTGAAAGCCTCAAGATTAATAGTAAAAACTGAAGCTTACCTGATTTTATTTGAACTAGACTACCATTTTTACAGATTTTTTTAATTGATGATTCTTCAATATCTACTTCGCAGAATTTTCTTTTGGTCATGATAAATATTTAGAAGAAAAATTGATTAAATGCTAAGCACAAATTAAAAGATTATAGAGGGAAGAAAAACAATTGAACCGCCAAATATTATGAGATGTTATGTTTTTAAGGGGGTTTCTCAGAATAAAAATTTGTACTGTCAACTCTCTCAAAGTAAGACGTTTCTAAGCAATGAGCCAAAAAGCTTGTCAAGCTAATATTAGGAAAACCAGAAAATTTTAAACCTCTGACAGTAATTATATTCCATACAATCAATGAATATAGTAAAATTTATTTAACTATCAAAAATTATCAATGTTTGCTCTTTCATTTGCACCTAATTTCATAGTGAAAAATATTGATTGAGAAACTTAAATTTTGGCCCAAAATAATCATTTTTTAAAACTTTTAATAATCAAATTGAATTGTTGATTGAAAATGAGCAACAATCGAGAATTGAAAAAAATTAACATCGTTCGAGAGCTAGAAGCTCATAAAATGACTGATGATAATTAAAATTCTAATCATTATCATTATTTAATTATTATTTAGATTAAAGCTAAAAAAACTCATTTTGTCTTTTTTCTATTAGATTTTTCAATAGGATTTTATAAAAGATGCAAATAATTAAATAGAATCCTTTGCTTTAGAAATTCAATATTAAAACTTTGATTATCATGAAATAATTAAATAACATTGACCTTTCAATCGAATTAATAATAATAATTGTATAATAATAAATCGAATTTCAAATTACAATCAAAGGTTATATGGCATCTAGCTCTCGAGTGATGTTAATCTGTCTCAAACGTTTGACTGTTGATCAAAAATTCAATTACTTGTTAAAAATTGCGAAAAAAAGGATTAAATTTAACCAAAATTAAGTAATCAATCAGTATTAATCAATATTTTTCATGATGGAGTCAGGTGAAAATTAAAGAGCAAAGAGCAAGAGCATTTATTAATTAGGAACAATTAAATAAATTTCACCATATCAAATGATCCTTGAAATACAATACTTTCAGAAGTTTAAAACTTTCTAGTTTGCCTAAAAGATTGATTTTTAGCTAAAATACGCGTACTTGACCGAAAAATAGACCATTAGCTATTCTCACTTTGAGACTCAAAGTTTGAAATGATTGACTCTGTTTACATCGGAAGAAAACATCGAGAGTAAGGTATTTGTTAATAATTGATATTTTGAATTGAACTCGTTCTTTCAAGTTGAACAATGACAAGTTTGCCAGAAGTGACCAAACGCAAGGATTATCTGGAATGGGACGATTATTTTATGGGTACAGCGTATATAGCCTCATTGCGAAGTAAAGATCCTAATACACAAGTAGGTGCTTGTATCGTTAATAAAGACAATAGAATCGTAGGAGTCGGGTACAATGGAATGCCAAATGGCTGTTCCGATGATAAGCTGCCTTGGACAAAAAAGGGTAACTCAAAATTAGATAATAAACATCTTTATGTGTGCCACGCTGAGATGAACGCGATTACCAATAAAAACTCAGCTGATGTGAGAGACTGTACTTTGTTTACAACTTTATTCCCATGCAATGAATGTGCAAAGTTAATAATTCAATTTGGTATCAAAGAGGTAGTTTATTTCCAACCGAAAAATACTGATAAGCCAGAGTACAAAGCATCCAAGAAAATGCTGGACATGGCCAACATTCATCTTCGTGAATTTGTACCAAAGAGAGCGAAAATTATCATCGATTTTGAGAAGAAATCAGAAGGTAAAAGACAGACAGTAGAACATCAGATGCCGACATCGAAAAGTAAAAAGTCTAAAACTTGTCATGTTCTCTAATTCACAATTATTTATAATTTCAAGCAGCATAATGACCTTCGTTATATAATTTACACCTGATAAAAATAACGACACTTTGATACTTTCAAAAGAGGATCAACATTTGGGATGTGATGGTGGTAACTTTAAATAAATTTTGAGCAATCATTCCTTTATACGAAAATAAATAGATTTTGAAAAAATTATTACATTATTATTAAGATTTAACTAAAATTTATAAACATTAAATACAAAAAAGAAAATTAATTACAAAAAAATACAGAGTTAATGTGATAATTGAACAGTTTGTAGAAGCTGTTCACATTCACCAATAAAACTCATAGTATCTTTTTGATAGATCGAGTATTTCATTAGTCTCTCTGAAACTTTTCTTACATCGTTCCTAATATGGTCCAATTTATTTCGATTTTGTTGACTTTCTTCAATTCGATTTTTTAAAATACTGAAGCATCGACGGAGAGTATCTTTAGCAAGATATTCCCGGTCAACATCTCGTAAATATTTTTTACCCACCTCGGGAGTTTTGCTTAATTGAATAGCTATAGCCAACAAACGATATAGATCAGATGTAGCCCAAGAAATCTTAATCAAAAGTTGAGTTGATCGAAACATATGAGTGCTAAAACTACCAGGTCTATCAATATCATCTGTCGGGATTCTCCAAATTCCATTGAATAAGTTATTATTCTTGTGATCAGAAAAAAGTCCGAGAATGGGTTCCGGTTTAGAAGATTCTTGATTATTTGAATCCAAAAGATTTTCTGGTTTTTTGAGCAAAGATGATGACCCCGATGAAGCAGTGAATCTACCAAGAAGAACTACTCTAGCCGCAATGAAATCCTTGAGAGAGAAAAAATGGTGAGCCAGTCTATAAAGTGATTTATAATGATTTGGAAATCTTTGTAAACACCTATTCATAGCTTCTAAACACATTTCCATTATTTTTGGCTTTAATCGTCTCTCATCTCCATCAAGTACGCCATCATCGACAAGAGTAACCAAATCAGAAACAACTTCTCTGACATCATTTGAAATTTGGTTATTAACTGTATTTAGTCGGATTTCATTAGAAATATAATCATGGTCAGATGTTGAGTTTGAAACTTGTGCTTGCTTAGTAAAAGGACTCCTCAAAGCACGCAGTAAATGGATCTTGATTTGAGATAACGTTTTTGCCGGCATTCGACCATTATGACGACGAATATATTTAAGAACACAAGCATGAATCCTATAATGCACTTCGAGAGCTTCAATTGATAGGCGGGTCGAATTGTGGTAGCTAATCTTGCTTGGATAAGTTGCCCCACTAAGAGCCAAGTGTAGGTCAGATAGTTCATAATATTTTAAAGCTTGTAAAATATTATTTCTTTCGGCAATTTTTCCCAGGAAATAGTAATGCAGCCATATTTCTTCGGCATCAGCTACATTATTGGCAGATTTGAAGCAAACTCTTGCTCTTTGTAGCATCTTTTTCTTTTGTTTGATCAAGTTTTTTTTATCCGATGGATCCATAGAAATTCTTTTAATCACTCGTGATATGTAGCTTGCAACATTGTAAGCTAGATTACCATATTCAATCCATATTTTACAATTATTTGGCTCAATATGCAAAGCTTCAACATAACAGCGAAAAGAGGATTCAACAAGACGAATAACTTCATCAGTAGATCTGTAGAAAATATCATCACCCTGAAAATAAGATGATGGACCAATTGAAGATTAGTAAAATAAAAGTAACTATAAAAATAATAAAATAAAATTGACTTACACTTGCAAAATATTGTTCAATTAAATGAGTTATTGATAAAGCACAGGCTGCCCATGAATCAAAACGATCATGGTTTAATGTCAAGTCAAGAATATAAAAGTTTTTGGCTTTTCTGGAAATAAAATGGAACAGTTAATTAGTGATTGGTAAGATGGTTAAAACTAATACACTTATGAATGTATTATAAACTAAAATACTTACAAGAATTCTTGGTTTTTGAAATAATAGTCTGCTAAGAAATAGAAGAGATGTTGAGTAACTTGATGCTTTGGTATAGTTAGTTCCCTGGTCATCGGGGTGCCGTTCTCAAGATAGTCACTGATGGATTTAGCATCTTTTTCAGGATTAAGATGGTCAGGTATTAAAGCTACAATACGACAAAGAAGTATTTCTGTATCCGAGTCGATGGAATCACGTTTAACACTATCGAATTCTGGTAAATTTTCAGGCATAAAGTAGTTGTAAATAATATCAACATGCTCCCATTGCAAAGGAATCTGGGAAACTGAGGGGTGAGCTTGAAGGAATGTACATCCAGGTCGAGGAGGTGGGTGGTTGTATAGACAAGCAAAGCATTGAAGAATCAAATCATCTTTGGTCCTAGAACATTGATTGATGGCAAAGTCCAGTGCCAAAAGTAAGAATTCACCATTAGCTTGGGTACAGGTACCTGCTCTACCCAAATATTGATGCACTGTTACGATTAAACAAACAATCTTTTTTTCGTCCACTCCTCGATTTAGTTCGCTGATAAATATATACAAAATACAAGTCCAGGCCAGGGCACTATATTGTTCAGTTCCTAGTTTTAACAGTCTGGTTACTAAATCACCTCCGATTGTAAGATTAGAACCATTTTTTAGACACGTCCTTAATAATTTCAATAATTGGTCCGTTAATTTTTTACTTCCAGAGATTATTTCGATTCCACGATGCCAAGATTGAGATGATTCGATTGCTTGACAAAGATAGTTTTCTTCAGGTTCTGAGAAGTCAGATTTGGAAGCCAAGAGCTCAATCAACTCTTCATGTCGCTGCTCAGATAACAATTTATCCAAATTGTTTTCATTCAATGTGTTGATCATTGACTTAAGACTAGATGAATTGTAAATTACTTGATTAGAAGCTTGGATCAATTTAATGTTGTTAGATACAATTTTTTCATTGGCCACTAGAAGATAGTCAACTTGATTTTCCTTAATTCCTCGTAGCGTTAAAAGACGTACATAAAATTGATCGTAGTCTGATGGAGTCAGGTTATTACGAAGGATTGGGAGCATTTGTGTTAAAAATATAATTTCTGATTGTTGAAATTCCATTTCATTTGCAGTAAGGATCAATTTAATTTCTTCGAAAGTAACATCATTGTCCAATTGGCAAGATAAAGGACAAGGTAAATCGTATGTTTGACGATGAATCTTGTATAATTCAATGAAAACGGATGGTAATTTAATGGAAATGGCTTGATCTGCTATTCCAAATAAAAAATCAGCAATTAATTGATCAATGCGTTTACTATTTGATTTAGACTCTTTTTGCTTGGCCATGAATCTCGACAATATCGAATTCTCCACTTGCGCATCATTAAACTTTGGAGCTTCTATCTCCGGCTTCTTAATTTTCACTTGGTGATTTAGTATGCTATTGGGTATCATGCTGAGCACTTTTTCGTAAATGTTGTCACTAGAAAGTTCACAAGCGTCACTTGTTTTATTGTGGATTCTTTGAACACGAGTTGATCGTCGCTTATCAATAAATTCGAATGGGAAAGATCCACGCTTTTCCGATTTATTCACATTTTTATCCTTTTCAGAACATTCGTCACTTATGTTGTCATCAGTGCTTGGTGCTTCATCTGATCCGGTTTCCAAGTCAACTGCAATAAGAGTACTTCGAGGATAGCCTTCTTTCTCCAACTCGTATAAGATATTCTTCAATGCAGATCCTAAAGTCTGCAAAGAACCAACTACGGACGAGTCAAGATTTAAACTCAATCTTCTCCTTTTTTCATTTTGATTGGCTTCATCTTCAGTGAATTTTCGTTTTCTTCGCTCTTTAAGATTTTTGAACTCTAAAAGTATTCTTTGACTCCGTTCTAAGTCTTTGCAAGATGGTTTCCAGTTGATAAGAAAATGTAAATTCTTGGGTAACTCCGAAACAAGGATTGGAGATCGTTTCAGTATTTCAGAGATTATCAGCCGTGCTTTGAAGTAGTGTTGATCTCTATGTAAAGCTTTGGCACAAAGCTCTAAACAGTTAACGTAATCATTAAGCACAAAGTATAAACCAATAAGAGTATCGACCACAAGCCAATTGCAGGAGCTTATTTTGGCAGCTTCTTCAAAACAAGCTCGAGCTAAAGGGAGATTAATAAACTCATTTAGAGCACGACGACCAGTTTCAATCCATAGAGTAACATCTCCACCATCGATTGTCAGCGCATCAAGAAAATAATCCAAATTTTTGGGTGATATAAGACCCAAATTTTTTAAGGATAAATACTTTAGATTTTTAATATTGTTTATTCCAGGGGCTTCATCTAGTTGGTCGAGATTATCTAAGAGAGAGATAAACTCAGTTTTCGCTTGTTTTTTATCTGAATCGATTAGTTTTAAAGCTTGGCAATAGAGACTATGAAGATGTTCCTCTTGAGCCTCACTAGTCAAAAGACCATTTTCCGGCTCTTCACATTCATCTTCACTGGCTGATACATCTTCATTTAAGGCTTTTATCTTTATCATGGTAACAAATTATAAACACCAAAATAAAACACTAAAATCGTAACCAAACAAAAATGATGAAAACACACTAGCAAAAAATAGGAAAATAGCGAAGTACAGATGATGACAGATTAAGCCATGGTTGAACTAAAATTAGTATTGTCTACAATAAACCGCTTTTGTCAAAGTGAACCATACTGAATTTAATCCGTTTAAAACTGACCAAGCAATATAAGCCTAACCATACTCTTTGATCGGATCCATCACCTGATCGAAAACAACAAACTCAATTTAAATGAACCGGCAGATGGCACCAAATAGGTTGGCGGGCATTCAAAATTGTTATAGCAATTAACTGATTAAAAATTTCAGCACAGGATTGATAAATTACATTGACAATATAATAATTATATCAAAATGGATCGAACAAAATTATCAAATACCGATAGAATGAATCATTTTTCATTTGTCAATTTATCATGTAAAGGTTTCTGTTTGTTTATTTTTGATTATGACTAATGAAACTGAAAGATGGAGCTGCTTCACAAGATTGACCCTGTACATGTAAATTGACAATTTACCTTGAATCAAAGAGTAACTTCTCTTCTTTCCATAAGATTGAGAATTTATATATTTTTTTATTTATTTCCTTTTTGTTCTCACCTAAACCAATTATTAGTATTTATTAGTATCTGTTCATTCGGAATCGTAATCAACAATTACATGGTGATACTATTTTCATCAATTGGAAAGAGAGAAAAGGTGGAGACCTGCATGAAGCAGGGTGAAACGCTTAATGTTTTTGTTGTCATCTCATCTACACCACCAAACTCTAGTTGTAGTCTGATTAATATAGTTTAGTTGATTTTTGCTTCTTCATTAAAATTAATTATTTCATCTTGTTGATTGTTATCATTTTGTGTTAACCACTATAGTCAACCATAAACCATTAAACATCCGTCGTTTCGTTATCACAAGATTGTCAAGTAATAATACCAACAAACCTCACTTTACTCCTGAAATGTTCGTTTTGATGCTTTGATTGTTTTGTTTTGTGCACCTTTAAATCAGCGATTGATGCTGTGTCTTTATTATGTTGAAAGCAGGCGATTTTAAGGTCTGTCTTTCATCCATTGAGTTCTCAGTTTTTTATCAGCAGCCTACCCCTAAATGCTGTCCCTCATGTGGATATTTCTTCTCGCCGGAAACACTTAGTGAAGGTTTGTCAATTTTTTGGCTTCTTAAGTTACAATTTACCCCGGACAACAATACATCCTTTGATTGTTTGACTTATTTTGTTCATTATCAATGCATGCATAAATTATTTCATTGTGTTCGATTGTTTGACATTCTGTTGATGATTTATCGAGTAAACTTGATCTGACGCCAGAAACGTCAATTGTTCAGATTATCAAACATCTCCTATAATTAATGTTTATGTTTATTGCCAATAGATTGATTTTACAGTTATATGTGATCAGAATTATTTTATGCCGTTGTGAGGTGGTTAGAGTTGTAAAATTGTAAGTTATCATTTCTTTACAACTTACATTTTCTCTTGGCAAAAAAATTTACTCATTCATCAGTTGACACTGATCAAAAATCAACTTTCTCGTCATGTTAGTATTTACTACGCTTCAGTTGAGTATTAAGTTTCAAAACCAATTCAGTCAAAATTAAGACTGGTTAGACAATGGGTATTAGTCAATCTTTCATTCAAAATCCAAACAATTGAACAGAATGAAGAAAAACCTGCCGAAAGGGGTTCAGTGATTCCTTAATAATGAAATTTTTTTATTTCAATTTTTTTTAATTTTTGTTTTTTTTTGTTTTTTTTGTTTCAATTCACAGTTGCCTCTCGTTACTTTCGAGAATCATATTGTAAGCATTTTTTATTTTATTTTCCCTTGATTTAATAACCTCTTTTCAATTCAATTTCTCAATCTTAACAATGACGAGTTAAAATGTTTTATAAAGCAACTTTTTCAATTTTTGCTTCAATTCTTTCCAGTTCGCTTATCATCCCTAATTCTGGTTCTTGGTGTTGGCTCTTGGCTATGTTACAAACTGATAATCAAAAGAAAGCAGAAAATTAAACCCAAAAAACCTATGCCTTCTTGTTCGAATCGAACTATAAATGATCAAATAATTTTTAATAGAATGGATAAATTGTTCAACTATCGATCCTCTCCATCTTCTTCCGCAACTGCCACGGCAGCAGCAGCCGCCGCTGCCGCTGCAGCAGCGGCTGCAGTGTACAGCAATCTCAATCATCATTCTAATCTCAAAGTTAACTCTGCTGATTCCAATGGTCTTCCATTATCTGGAGAAACGCCATACACTGTCTCATATTCGGATTCAGACGATGAAATGGAAGGAGATTACTATATTGATGAAAATGATACCTCTTATATCAAAGCAATGGATCAATACTCATACCTAAAACGTTCCCACTCTATCTCATCTCAATCAGGAGAAATCGGCGAAGGAACAATAGCCAAACTTGATCAATTATTGCACCAAATTGAGGATATCAAAGAATCTGTTGGAGAAATGAATTCAGATCTATTCAATGTCCACTCTTACGATCATAATCGTCTATTGGCTTCAAATTCTATTGATGAAGATGATGGACATTTATTAACATTGATTGGACAGTCGCTTGAAGATAATCATCCTCCATTGGATGTTTTAGGAGACAAAGAGGATCCTCAAACACCGAGTTTAGAATGGGATTCTAATGATATCAGTCTTTTTTCCGACCTCAATATTTACCAAGGATCTAACACACAAGCATCAATTTTATCATCATCACCTTATAATACTAGTAATGCACTCATGACAACATCAACAGCAATAAAACAAAATTCTGCAGCACCTCAATCTTCATTATCATCTTCATCAATGATTGCAAATAGTAAAAACAGTAATTTGTTTAAACCATTTGGACCTGATCATAGGAGCCCTGTGATTTTAGATAATAATTCCTTATCTGCCTCTTCATCTTTTCGCAATTTCAATATGGATACCTCACTTACCAATCATACTGTTGGAACCATGTCATCATCTGGTATTACATCTATTGATGGATCTCTACTTTCATCGCCTGATCAAGAGCGAGTCCGCCTTGAGTCAATCCATGATCTGCTTAAAGAGGCTCGTCGACTTGGCCTGCTCAATGATTTGATCAAGTTCTTGTTGCAAAATGCAAATAGAGATTCAGCTTATTTTGAAGAGTGAAATTAACTTTAATAAATAAGATGCTCTAAAATGCAATTATAAATTATGGAAATATATGAAAATTAGAAAAAAAGTGTGCTGATTATATTATAAATCAGATATATTAAATGGTCTGTAAATATGCATATGTTAAAAATGAGCATGAAACTATATTATAAAAAAATACTCTATATTATGTTTATCGTGAAAATAATTACAAGATAAATTGTTTTAATTAATTACTCAATTATCGAGTATCAAATTCTAGCCTATTTTCAAAATTAAATTAGAGTTACTATCAATAGTCTACTCGTCAACCTTTAATTTTGAATACTTTAACCAAAACTGTTAGAAAAAAACAAGCAAAAAATCAAATAAATGATAATTTGAACTACAACTATTCTCTAATCATTTCTTTAAAAATAAATTGATGCACTTTCAAGGGAAAATGCAATGATCCATGAGTAGGAACTAAAATCTGATTTTGATTTGAAAAGGTTAAAATCAAAAGTTTATTAAATTTAAAAATTAGATCTCAGTGAATTGGTTGCCGAAAAAAGACATCAATCACAATTTATTAAAAAACAAACTCATTTATGTTTAGATTTTCAGCTGCTTGAGAATTAACCAGCTGAAAATCTGTTCCATAAATTACATGCTTGCTTTTCGAACCCGACCTCTACAAGTTACATTTCATACCTCCAGAGACCATAAGTTTTACCGATAACTGTTTGCCATAATCGAATGGTTCCATCTTCGCTGGCACTAGCGTATAATTCACCATCTGGAGAGAATCTAATACAATGCAATGGACCAAAGTGACCTTTGAAAGAATCTAAATATAAAAAAGAAAGGGTCAGAATAAGAATGACAAAGATCGAAGAAATAATATACCCAATTCAGTTCCATCTTCAAATTGATATTTATACATAGTGAAGTCTTCGCCACCGCAGACAAAAACAGCTTTATCGGGAGACAAGGATGCTGTATAAACTATAGTAGGAACCTGATACTCTTTTATTTTGTTCAGACCATTGATTTCATGAAAACTAACAGAATTTGCGGATGCAACCGTCAATAGATTTTTATCAGCTGAAAGCTCTAAATCGTTTGGAATGCTTGAGAATTCTAATCTTTGAATTTCTTGAAGAGATTTCAGATCCCATAATCTAATTGTTTTATCATCCGAAGCAGATATCAACCATCTATCATCGTTTAAAAACAATGCATGCCTTATAGATGATGTGTGACCATTAATTTTAAGTGGTTCTGAAAGGGTGAGACACAAAAAATTAGAAAATAAGAAACAATAAACTGAAACAAAAATCGAGAATCAAAATAATTTACCAGCATCCAGTCTATTAAGATCAAATATTCTCATTATTTTCTCGTTACTTCCAGTGACCAGTTGTGAGCTATCCGAACTGAATGAAACGGATTTAACAATGTGACGATGAGGCAGTGAAGCTAATTCGGATCCATTAATAGCGTCCCAAAGTTTAGCACTAAAATCAGCGGCTCCTGTAGCTGCTTTCGAGGCATCAACATTAAGAGCTGCACCCCAAACTGCTCCTTTATGACCCTCAAAAGTACCAATCCAGTCACCAGTTTCCCCTTGTCGGAGCATAGGTTTTCCATCTAAATGCAGTAGGAATTGAAAATATCTAATTAATAAAGATCTTGTTGACAGAAAAAAAGTAATTATAAATGTTTAGCTTACCTTTACAAGCAGAGATAAGGTAGTATTTACCATCGGTTATTCCACTGAAATTTAAAAATACAACAGGCCTTGTATGACCCGTACAGGTCAGATTATGTTGTTTCAAAGCCATAGTGTAAGATACAATGTCAATTAACAAAAATTAATAAAATAAATAAATAAATAAATCATGGAGAAGTAAACAGTATGATTCAAAAAATCAATGTTTACAAATCAATTCAACGTTGGATCCGGATAAACTGTCTTCAAGTAAAGTAATGGATCCAATTCTAAAAAGCTGACTGTATTTTGGCAGTGAATTTGCCTTGATTTTTATCCCGATTCTTCATAAATAAATTCTTATTATTCAATCGTTTAATTGTTTAAAATTTAATTATAATTCTCACTATTTACTTAACAATCATGTGGTTCTCTGGAAGTGTAGCCGAAGCTGTGGATAAATCAAAAAAAGAGAAAAAATTGTTTTTAGTTTTTATTGAAGGTAAATTTGCTTTCTTATTTTCATTTTTTTCCTGGTTTTATCCTTTTTATTCCAGTTTATTGATTAATTGATCATACTTCCTCTTCCATAATTTCATTCAACATTTATATTTATGTTAACTCTTTTGTTTTTTTAATTTAATTTACTGAAATCTTTATTTTTACTCGTTTCCAGGTAAAGATGATGTGTCAAAAAAGATGACTGATCTATTAACTAATCTTAGGGATGAAATTTTATCTGTGATGCAACGCGAAGTTGTTGCAATTAAAGTTGAAGAAGGAAGTGAAAACTGTAAATTATTTGGTCAAATTTATCCAATTTTAATGGTTCCTTCGATATACTGTATCAGCAATACCGGAGTCAATTTGGAAGTTATTCCTGGTTTTGTAACAGAGCAAGAGTTTATGGATAGGCTCGACAAGGTTCTAATCGTTCACAAAGCAAATTTAACTCAGCCTATACAACAATCAGTACCAGTGAATAACCCAGTTACACCAGTCCAACCAGTCTTAGCATCAGTATCAACTGCGCCAGCATTATCAACTACCACTTCTGTGCCTACTTCATCTTCTGGGGACAAGAAAGAAGTAGCTTCAGATAAAAATGAACAACCAGCATTCGATGAAAAAATTGCTAAAGCTCAGCAATTACTTGAACAAATCAAAATTAAAAAAGCTAAAGAGGAAGAAGAAAAAGCAAAACAACAAGAGTTAGATCGAATTAGATCTGGTAAGGAATTAGCTAAAGCAAAAGCTCGACGAGAAGAATTGGAAATGGCTGAGCTTGTAAAAGAAAGGGAAAAAGAAAAACGAGAAGCAATCGAGGCTCGTAAGCGTATCTTGGCACAAATAGAAGCTGATAGAGAGGAAAGGCGTCGAAGAAATGAGTTATTCAAAGTTCCAAGCTGTCAAAAGAGTGAACCCAAGTCAGGAAACAGTGGTACATCAGCCTCAAGTTCAAAGAGCAATGAAAATGAAAGCAGAATTCAGTTTCGATTTCCTGATGGCTCTTTTACAAACCAAACCTTTGGTGCTGATGATCCCCTCTGTGCTTTACGACAATTTGTCATTGATACTTCACCATATCGAAATTTCACTCTGTCCACTTCATACCCTAAAAGAGTTTTTACTTCAGATGACTTGACTAGGTCCTTGAGAGATCTTGAGTTAACACCAAGCTCAGTATTGCTTGTTATATCAAGTCCATCGGTAGTCTCAAAAGCTACCTCAATAGTTTCAACTAATATATTCCTTCAAATATGGCCGTTTATTATGACTCCATTTTTTTGGATTTGGACTTTTATTACTAGTCTATTTAGAACCCCTTCATCCCCTGCACAATCTGCATCTCTACCTTCTTCATCAGGTAACCAAGCAGGCTCGTCAGCAAGAAAGCGAGTTGATGACGAGCGAGAACAAAGATTATTGAAAAGGCAAAAGGAAAGCAAGCTTCTAAATCGAGATGGTAATGTTGCTCGACTCCGAGACAATCATGATGATAAAGATGATGATGGTACTTGGAATGGTAATTCAACACAGCAGATGTAATTGATAAATGCAATGGTCGTCCAATAGTTCGTCTGATTCTTATTGTTATACGTGTTAAGATTAAATGGAAAAATTAAATGTAGTGAGATGGATGAGAAATCTTTAATTAAGACGAGCCATTAAAAACATCAATAACTATGTAAACAAAACATTTTCATCCAGCATCTGATTTGTACTTTAATTCAATTCTCTTCGTTCAGATATTTACTCTGTTTCTTTCTCATACTTCAATTAAAATCTATCATTATTATGTTGAAAATAATCATTTTTATATTCGTTCGATAGATTATCCAATTTGACAGATTAGCTGGAAATCTGTTTAAAATTTTCACACAACAAATAAAATATTTGATTAAATTAAACCGATTCCATCTTAGCAATCTAAGTTTCTTCTAATGAATTCAAATAATTATAAAATCATTTTAACTCAGCTATTAATTGGTTACAGTTGAAGATAATTTAATTTGTTAACTGATTTTGAATTAAGCTTTAAGGTATTTGCCCAGAGTATTACTGTCTGTATTTGCTTATTTTCACTGTTTTTTCGTGTCAATAGACATTTGTTTACAGCCTAAAAATTTGTAACTCAATATCTTACTTTTTATTTATTTATTTTCCATTCCTTTTTTGTTGGCTTAGTTTGCTGACAATTAAAGTTTATTTAATAACACTTTTCAAACTAGTTTACAGTTATTATCATACATGACGGGGATTCTGTCTCTGCAAATCAATTGCAACTTTCTCAAACAAAATAAAACCTCAACCATAGTGCTACACAGTATTATTTAAAAACTATGGAAATCAGCTGTGTTTTGTAGTGATCATTAATTTAAGTCTCATTTTCAGTTTGTTTAAATTGCTTGAATATCTGATTGGAACGTATTTGCAGCATAATGAGTAATTAATTTAATGTCTTTAATTTTCACCTTCAATTGCAACCATTAACCTTTCCTATTCGTGCATGATTGTTTTTCTAATAATTATCAAGTTTCTTCTCGTGGAAGATATTGGTAAATAACTTAACTTAACTATCTAAATATTTCCGGTAATCCTTCTCTTATTTCAGGTGGAGTTGATGCAAATACTGCATTGGAAAAGATACTGAAGACATTTCAATGATAGCTAAAATTATTCAAATCTGCTGACCAAATCGTGGATGATAATATCACAATCTTGATGCTATAAGTTTCAGAATTATTTCTGAAACAATAAGCTTGAATCATGAAATTTGTTTGATGCATAAACCAATTCAATGATCAATGGTTGATTTTGGCCTTGAAAGCGGACTGGTCAATTTTATTTTAGTTTTGTTTTTATCCATTTCAATCATCGAAGTTCTTGACTCTCTTATAAAAAATGACTATTCGAAATTGCTAAAGGATAATCCGCATTTGCAATCATCGATCTGGTGTTGGGGACAAGATGTAAATACCCGAAGATGCCGTGCTATAAATATTTGCTATCACAGTACTCATCGCCAATGGATTTTTTTGAATGGACCTGATTCTGTCCAGAGTGGCTTACCTAATGATCAGTTTCGACCTGCATTGCTGTCTATATCTTCAGTGAACGACCACAATCAATTTTATTTTAATTACGTGACCATTGAATCACAATTTTTGAAAAATGTTTCATCCAAGTTGCAATTTCGGTTTGTTAAACACAAAACAATTGTTTTTGCTCGCTTTAAGCCTGATAATTTGATGCATTCCTTCCACGATGATATTTTACCTTTAAAATGGACCCTGGATGGTCTTGGTTGGGATGAAAAGGCTAATCTTTTTATGTACGATGATTGGCCTCATCCGGACAACATTCCTTTCAATTTATATTTTTATAAAAAAGTATTCAATTTTAATGAAATGTTCATCAAATCTATGGCTTCAGATAATCTGATTTGCTTCAAAGAGATTTGGTTGGGCCTTGACCGTGAAACTGTTTGGTATCAGTATGGTTTCCATTCACCGCAAGGACCTGCTCTTAAGACAGATCAGCAAAAAAGAAGCATTGAACTAGCTAGTAAACAACTGAGATCATTGTTTAAACAGCAACGTTGTTCTGAAACACGATACGGGATATTCCTTTCACGAACTTACAATCGATTAATTCTTAATGAAGATGAACTGATTAATATGTTAAACAAAGAAGTAGCAACAGTCATTCGGATGAATGTTAATGATGACTTTGACAATTTAATCATCAAAATAAGCTGTGCAAACCTTCTCATCGGGATGCATGGATCAACATTAATTTTATCTTTCTTTCTTCCTCCTGGTTCATCCATTGTTGAGATGTTTCCTTTTGGAATAAATCCGGAACATTACACCCCATACAAAACTATTGCTCAAACACTCAAGTTAAACTACATTCGCTGGGTAAATCAGAATCTTACTAATTCAATTCAACACCCAGAGTATCCTGTATCTTTAGGAGGAATTAACGATCTTCCAGATAAAATGAAAAGTCAAATCAAAAATCTAACAGAAGATCTTGAACCTCATCTTTGTTGCCATGATCCCAATTGGTTGTATCGTATTTATCAAGATACTTTTGTCGATGTAAACCATTTTCGAGAAAACGTAGTTGACATTTTGAATTCAAATTTAACACTTTCTCAACCAAATATGCATATTTCATCCACTTTTTACCCTGGACCAGTCCGAAATATTGAATGTAAATATGAAGAATCTAAAGGGTTTCAAATCAACTGGGATAATCCCTGGAACATCGAATTCTCTGGTACTGATCAGTTTGGCAACATTAATTTTGAGCTATTGATTGATGAAGGAAATGGAAAAGGTCTAGTCTCTTTTTCATCAACAAATTTTCTGGTCTTACCATTCAATGGCAAAGAAGTTTTTTCTTTCTGGGTTCGGTGCAATTTCAATGACAAAAAAGGACCTTTTACCTTGGCTCATTGTTTAAAATAGGATGAAATGAAATCTGTCTAATTTAAAATAGACAAACCTTAAAGTATATTAAAAATACTTTTGTATAATTTCTTAATTTTAAATTTCTGATTTCCAAACCATTTTTTTGACCGATTTTAATCTCACAAAATCAATTGGGCAATAGCTGGATTATTTTGCAAATGTTTTTGCTATTATTGGACAAATCGCTCTAAATTGCTTGTTATATTAAGATGACTGTTTTTCAAAATGAATGGAATACAGAAAAGCAAATATCCAGGAGAAAAAAGTAAATCTTCATAGCTCATTGTCTCGTGTTTTTTTGAGCGTTTGTAAGCAAAAGTATAAACTCTAAAATGAGTAATAACCCTTAACTAATTCATTGTTGTCAATAATTGCAAACTTAACTAAAATTGGTGTAATATAATTTTTTTCAACCAAAAAATATGTTATTCTATGAATGTAAAGTTTCTATCTCATTGAACACTTAACTACTGCCATCTACCAATTAGTCCCAAGAAGCCCCGTTATAGTCCTGAACGGATGAGGGTTTCAGGTTAGCTTGTCATGTTGCATAAATACATTTAGATCCATTAAACGAAACCTCTAACTTAACATGCATGATGAAACACTTGACTGAACCTGGTTTTGAGTAACTGTTGATAATTATGAACCGATCCCTTTGGAAACGCCTCTCTATCTATCTGCTTGTCTATCAAAAAAATCCTCAAGTATTACGAGTATGAATGTATGATAGACTATCTAAAGATTCAATGGTTTATTGTAAAGAATGGATATTACCTTTTACCCCTGAATGAATGAGACCCTATCTGATTTTGTGCTTGGTTTTATTTATATTGGTCAACTGAATTACTCATGATGTCTGGTCACGGAGGACCCGGGTCAGCTCTTGGTGCACAAAACACTTTGATACCACCCAATCTTGTCTCCTCTCAGAGGCAACATTGCTACCTCTGTGATTTACCTAGAATGCCATGGGCTTTATTACACGAATTCAGTGAAGTTGTTTGCCGAGGATGTGTTAATTATGAAGGAGCTGATAGAATTGAATTTATAATTGAAAATGCACGTCATATGAAACGTGCGACTGCTGTAGCAACAGCAACCTCTCATGGTTCTGGTCCATTTGTTGGTGCATCGCCAACAGTGTCCCAAGGAAGCTATGTGAAAAAGGAAAACTATGTGTCCGGAGATTTACATCATAGTGTATCAGCACCTCTTTTAAGACAAGCAGCTCAGTACAAAGTTAACGGTGGTATGCCTTCTGCTGCGGCCGTTGCCGCCATCAGTTATGATCCAAGCCATCAGCCAGGAGCCACACCAGGAGGACAACGTACCACTCCACCTCAACCAACAACTCACTTTGAGTTAGCTGCACAACAAGCAAGAGGCACAGCAAGTCCAATTCGTACTTTTTCGACCCAACAAATTGTCTCAGCAGGTCAAAGATCAAGTATTACGGGAGGAAAGCGTACTATACACACGATAGAGTCAGATAGAGTGGATATCGATGATCCAACGCCATCTAATAGGTCAACACTTTTAGCTGCAGTCGAAGAAAGTTCTCTTCCAGGGCCAACTGTAACCCGACCGCCATTAACGAGAGGTGAAAGTTTACCTGCAGTCAGAACATCATCTGGGGTTGCAGCCCTTAGTGACCATGTAACATCAGGACTTCGTAAGCCATCTAGAGATCATATCGGTCATCAAATGGTTGGTCGAGTTTACTCTTTCGATGCAGCTTTAGTAGGAACAAATAAAGTCGCTACGTCACTTTACCGTTTTTCTGCTGCCTCTTCAGGTGAGTGAATCTTACATTTTTTACCCCAAATTTGCTTTTAAAAAAGTTGAAACCTTGAACCAGTTTTCATTCTAAAGAAAATCCCGCTCTTTTTGCCTTCTATCCCTTTCTTTTTCAATTCGATCCTCATAATCATTATTATCATGGTCTCCAGCTTATAATGACTTAACTTGTTTTGTTACTCTCTTGTTACTCTCTTGTTACAATCACATTTGTAGCCAGTATAATCATTATCATTAATCAACAACAGGCATAATATACCTATTTATGGTTAAACATAAGATTTCATGTTTTTCTTCTATTGTTTTCTTTTTACGCATAGTTTCTGCCAGCAATAGAGCAAACTTGAAATCAATGCAATATTGATTACCTTGTTCCTCATTCAACTATGACCCAGTACGGGAAGTTTTCATTAAGCTTTCAATCTCAGACTAGACTATAAAAACTGAATACCTGCTAACTTACTCTCACTCCAGTCTCTTTCTACTAAACTTTCTCCATCACGGTCTTTGCTCTTTTCCTTTCTCTCCACTCACTTTTTTTACTCTTCTTTAGAATCATCTCTTCCTTTTTATCTAATTTCTGAGTTCACCTTGGAAACGCAGTACGACATATTAGTAACACCCTTCCTTAAACGTAATCTTAAGCGTATCCCTACGTCAGCATGTGATTCATCTCACTCTCATTGTAAACGTAGTATAACGACGTAGGCATGTTCATCATCCACAAATCATCATCATATCCACCATCATCCTCACATCATCATTCTCATCATCATTTCCATCGTCATCGTAATCGTCACTCAACTCATAGTCATCACAACTATCATCATGCCAGTTGAGCATGACATGTTTTTCTTATCAATCTTCTTGTTTCCAGTCTCTCTTTTATCACCTTCTGGTTCATGTTTTTTCATAAGTAAAATAAAAAGACTCAAAATATCGGTCAATTTGAAACTGAAACTTGAAAAATATATTAATTGACACACGCAACACACAAAGAAAAAGATAATTTTTGAAACTAAAATTTTCCCATTTAGAATTACTTTAGCTTGCGTGTTACAATTGATTTCAAATTTAAACCCAACTCCATTGGAAAGAGTACAAATTGAGTGCAATTAAAATTTGATCTTTACCATTTAATCCAGGGATTATCACACTGGATGATCAGATAATAGCAACTTGCACCCAAACTCTCAATAAGCAGAGTCTTTTTCAATATCTTATCTTGTACATTTCAGTTTAATTGAAATAATTTATATTTTGCGCAAGTCAATTATTCATATCTTTTCCAGTCTTTTCAGCTTCTCTGTCTACTATCATCATCATCACCATCTATTAGATGAAATTCAACATCTCCTTACTCTGTAGCTTACCAAAGCCAAAGCATAACCTCCTTAAATCGATAATACAATGTTTCATGATGCAATGAGAAAAAAAAAGTTGAAAGATCGATGATAACTCCTTTTTTTGTCCATTTCACTCTTCGTCGAAAATGCCTCTTCCATCATCCATTTTCTCCTCTTTATACCTTATAATGTTGTTACTTGGTTCGTTTCAATTCTCCTTTTTTTTACCATGAAACTCGCTTTCCACCAACCTACGCAATCTTTATCAACTTGTAGTTATGTTTCACCCTTTTATTTGTTATCTTGTTCAATGTTTTTATTTGCTTTCGCTGATTCCTTTTTTTCATATTTTATCCTTACAAGTTGAATAAATATGATGAGAAAAAAACGGAGAAATAGAAAGAGAGAAGAAAGGGAAACTGATAATGTTCATTTCATATTTCATTCTTATTTGTATACTCACTCTTATCATTTATTATTTGATTGATTTCCGTGATATCATAATCATTTCAATTAAGTTAACATTTCCTCGTCAAGTAACATCCCATCATCATCGTCATCATTGCCACTAATTATAATGTCCTATTTATCATTACCAATCATCTTGATCTTACCATGGTTACGATTAATTTTGACCAGGAATGTTTACTCAGCTCAGTGCAAATTTACTTGAATAGCAGTAAAAATAAATTATCTGTACAAATCATTTTTGTTTCACTGATTAGTTAATATTTTTCAGATGTTATCTGTTCTGAAATGTTACAGAAAAAAAACACCAGAAAAACAAAGCTTCACTCAAGTTTATTTTCAACTTGAAGAGCATAACAATCATTGAACAGCTTGTTTCATATCAATATCCACACTGCAATATATATTTATATATTTATCAATATTGAGATAATTTTGCATCTGATAATAAATTGCCTTGACGATTGATTGTTGCGTTTGATATGAAAATTGGTGTCAAATTCACAATCTTTGATTGCATTTTTCTCATCCATTGTTAACAGTATGGTTTTTGTTTGATGGATTTTGCTTTCTTCCCTTTCGCCAACATCATCATTAAATATGAGGCAACTTTGTAATTAATTGTTAATTGTTTCATTGGTCATTTACTCGATATATTAAACCTTTGCACCTTTTATACAATTTGACTTTTCATCACTTTTATTTTCGTTATCAAATCGACCCAATTCCTTGTTAATTTCCCTGTTTCATTGTTATCATATAATTAACAGATAGTGAGCTTGTTGATTACTTTAATGAAAGATTACAATCCAATAAAAACCTGTTGACTGGAAACACACAGATGTTTTTGTTGATGATGATTATCATGATAATTATGCTGATCTTGTTGTAGATTTATAATAATTATTGCAACTCCAATGTTAGTTAAATCAATGTTTGATGAAGTTTCCGTATCCGAACTTCGCAATTTCATTTGATTTGTCTACAGACAGTTATTGCAATGAGAAATTTTTTAATTGAACCCATTTATTTAAAAAATTCAATTTGCACAGGAAAAGATTTTCTCAGATTTTTTGGCCTTAATTTTGAAGTCCAGACAAAATAGTTTAACTAAATGTTTAGCCTTTTGTATCTTGTTATAAAGAGCTCTCAAGAAATAATGAAAATGAATTACAATGTAAAAATAACGTTTTTAAAAAGGAAATTAAAAAATTAGTCTTAATACAAAAGATTTCACTTTCTTCATCAATTCGGCACTAAAATCTCAATTTCGTGTATTAAATATGCTTGATAAGACCTGACATGCTCTCGCTCCGTTATTTCATTTTGTTGTGATTCTGGTGCATTTGATTCTAAAGTGACCTGGAAACACTTCAAGCCTTTGAATTCCAAGTTGAACATTTTCCAAATAATAAAACGGTATAAAGATGAAAAAGCGAAAGCAAATTTTTCCGGTCGAAATAATGACAACAAGTTTGAAGTGCTATTCAAAATTTGTGTATGGATAACCCTTCGAGCTCAGAAGCTGTTAAAAGAATGAAATTAAGTTATTGTTTCGATTGAAAGAGTGAAAATAATATGTGTCGATTAAGAATTCAATTTCTTTAAAAAATTAATTTCATGCTCATCTCCTCTATGACTTATGAACCTTTAATGTGTGAAAACATTGAATATTTCAAAGCGAAGGTTATACTTTTTTTAATGAAATTATTCAACGTTAGATGTTTACCGTGTAAAAATTATTTATATGCAACCTTTAACCTTTTTATCAATCTATTTTCTGCATGAAGTATATTCTTGGTGCTGAATAACTTAAGAACACGAGAATAGGAAGTTTCTTGGAATTTTGTGTTCAACAAAAGCCAAAAGTTAACTTTTTTCACTTAATTTATTTCAATATGTATTTTCAATCATTTTATGTATCCACTTGAACTTGCTAATTGTACATTAATCTTGGGGTTTACTGTAAATTGTAGTGCTACAATTTTGATAATAGCTTAGTAATTTCATTTAACTTTGTGATAGCTTTATCTGTTCAACAATGAATTGGTAATGTTGATTATTGATTTACTCATTTCTCGATAAATATTATCCAACTTTTGAAGTTATGTTACATATCTTTTCATTGTAACAATTGTAACTTAATTTTCATTGTTTTCCTTCCAGTGAATTCCAGCATTACTTTTCTGTTTAAAACACCTCATTTTTTCACAGTACTTGCTTATCAGATGATTGTTCAAATTAATCCATTGAAATGTAATATTATTCACAAATGAGTACTAGATAATGTTTCCTATTCTTAATGAGGTAAACTATTCTTCAACAGAATTGATAATAAAAGGCAATTTTTCCTACTTCTCATTTACAATATAAATTCATATCTCTATTGATAAGAGTAATATTAGATAAATTATCGATTATTCTTATTTTGATCATTTGACATTTTTCTATACAATTGTGAAACAGTTTTACCTTTTTTCTTGGAAATCTTTTTCTTATCTTTAATTAAACTATCATTCCTTACCTCGATTAAATCGAAAATTATTATCAGTTATTGATCATTTTAGACTAATCTTTCTTTTTCTCTTCTCTCAATAGCAGCCTCGCCATCTTCACCTCCCAATACGACGACGCCGTCAACAACAACCTCCGGAACAACATCCACAACAACCGCAAGTAATTATCATCCCTTAGCTAATCAGCTAGTTAAACAAAATATCCTGTTTTGGAGATAAAATTCAACTCTTCTACTGGTTGATATATGCTAATAAAACTGAACATAGTTGATAAAGCGTATTAACCGGCTGTGCAGCTATTTAAGACTTTTGTAGTTGTCATAACAAATTGACTAATATTTATTTATCTCTTTTTTTTTCATTCAGCAAATAAAAAGCCTCGGGTCGAGAGCAGCAGTAACAACAGTGGCGGTGGTGGTGGAACTCATACCTCACCTACTACTACACCTCCCACTTCTGCTTCAGGAACACCGCCGGTTTCGCAGCATTCAGCTCCTCTTAAATGTACCATTTGCAATGAAAGACTAGAAGATACCCATTTCGTTCAATGTCCATCTGTTACCTCACATAAATTTTGTTTTCCCTGTTCTCGAACTGCAATCAAACGACAACAACAACAACACGCATCAACGGGTGGACCGGGCCCAGGAGAAGTATACTGTCCGTCCGGAGAGAAATGTCCTCTTCTTGGGTCAAGTGTTCCTTGGGCTTTTATGCAAAATGAAATTGCCACAATCCTGGTTGAAGATCATGGAGCTGGATCACCCTCTTCATCCTCAGCTCCACCAACTCCACAGACACAGTCACCGGTTGAACATCTTAATAATAACAATATGAACAATTCAAATTCAAGCTAGAAATTCCAATTCATCAGATGTTGATGATTCCCTTGACCATTGAACTATCATCATCATTCGATTTTAATTGGGGGAAGCTTTTGAATGAAAAAATTTCCAGCCAAACGGGAGGTTACTGCTTTATAAAAACATCCTTTTTTTGTTGTAAATTAAGTTTACCTCGACACATTACTGGATTTAATTATACATTAATAGACTTCTCACAGTTTGTAAATATTAGTTTGTACAATAACAAAATCATCGATTTTTTCGTTCCAATTAACATTCTCATAGAGTGTTTGATTCATTCATTGCCGTCTCTTTTCGATTTGTTCAGCGAGTCCAAGATAATTACTACCATTTAGTTAGGAATCATTACTAGCATGATAATTTGATTAATTGGCTTCTTTCATCAAGGTTGAAGTTTGTACGCTAATCAGTATGCTTAAATAATACACGATTATTCAGCTGTTGTCCATTGGTTTATAATATTTCCCACTAACACTACTATCTTACTCACTGTTTATTCAGTTGAAAAATTTCAGAGATCGTGGTTTTTGTTGAATAACTTATTTGTAAAAATGATCCAAGTAGCTAATAAATTATATTAGCTATTAGTTGTTATATATTTTTTAAGCATTCATACAGTGTTGGATAAAATTTTGGGAAATCGATTTAAATCAGTATGAGCATTCCTAGCAAATGGAATCATTAGATTACCAAAAATTAGCCAAAAAAGTGGAAGTTTAGGTGTTAATATCGCCTATTGATTGTAATACATTAGAAATAATTGAGCAAAAAGTTTAGAAATTTTCGCTTTTTATCAAAACTAATTGAGACAATTATGTATCTTGTTTTTAAATTGCTGTGCGACGAAATCAACGACTGGTCAATTTTAGCAAAATTTGGATCAATTTATCCATTCAAAAAGGACATGAGGCTCCATGAGTTAAAACTCATTGGTGCATTTACGAATCGCCAAAAAACATCTATAGTCGAAAATTTTCAAAACCGTAGCCCATTTGTGATTTTTTGAATTGCTAAAAATTGAATCATATATCTACTATAGTTAGCATCATCTGTCGCTTTCGGCTAAACAATGTAATTTTTTTTAATTGGAGGATAGCATTCATGTAGAAAATCAACGCTGACTGATAAATGCTGCTAAATTATCACAACTGTTGACACCACAAAGATATCACTTGTAGATTCCACTGAGAAATAGTAATTAATTACAGTTCTTGAAATTCATAAATTAATAGATTCGGGATTATTTTTCTTTGTCAAATCATTGTCCATCCAATCTGATTTTGGTACCTTTCGTTTCTACAGATTTGTGAATAAGTTTATCATATTATTATGGGGGATCACAATTTCATAAATATATAATACAACATTAATTTTTTTTGTTTGCTAAAAAGGATTCAAGTTTGGGTTGACTGATCTCAAAATTGAATTTCCCGGCTGTTAGGCGTTTGAAGTATTTCTTTGTAGTAATTACTGCTAGTGTACTCGAGTACCTAGTATTTGTTGAAGTATCGATAAAAAAATATCATTGAAGCAATGGTTTTTCTATGTATTTACTGATACTGATAGTATTTAGAGACAAGATATCCGTGAGTATTTGTTGATATTGATAGCTATGATATGATTGCAGTAACTAGTGGTAACAGTTTAACCAACTCAGCTGTCTCTTCTGAAAGTTTAGAGTAAAAGACAAACAAAAGCAAATAAGCGCAAACTGGCTAACAACGGCAAAAAGAGGCAAAAACAAACCAACATGATTGTGAATACTGTTCATTTTTCCATATTAATCACTAACTTTGATTTGAATTGTGATAGATTTGTTCAATGCTCAGCATAGAAACTCCTGAGCTCAAAAAAATAATTCCAGGTTTTAATATTAATTTTCAAATATTTGTGTCAAATCACGCGCGTCAAACTTAACAGCCTGGTTTATTTGGTTTGCTCAGTTTTGTTGGTTCGTCTTACTCCATACCTTAGCTTTTGTTTCATTATTAGTTCGGGATCATGGGTAAACAAAAGAAAAAGCGTGATAATCTTGAGGTAAATCTTGTTTGTGAATGGTCTGGATGTACTGATCCGCAACACCATGATGTTGATAGTTTCGTTGAGCATCTCAAGGGTCATATTGACCATGTTATTACTGCTCATGAAACACAAAAAGCGGGACTTATTTGTGAATGGTCTGGATGCTCTGAGGAATCCTTCAGCAGCCCTAACGAGTTGAAAGTTCATATTAGCTACCATGGATTCCATACTAAGTTGATGAGCTTTGGCCTACTTGAAATGAAATCTATTAGTGAAAGCTTGGGAAAGGAAATTAACTGTGGTATAGATGGTAGTACTCGGACTTTGCTTCCCCCTTTGCCTGATATGTTCGTCTGCGTTTGGAAAGATTGCTTGGAAATATTTTACGAAGCAGAGGAGTTTTATAGACATGTTGAAACACATCCTTTTGAACGAAATATGAAACCATCGGCTATCACAGAGAATAACGATGGACTGGATGATGGAAGGTTCAATAGCCAATCTGAACCAAGACCATGTTCTAGTTCTTCTGGTGTTAAACCAAACCCTGAAGCAGTTAGATGTTATTGGTTGGATTGTTCATTTGTTTCTGACTCTAATTCTCATGTTGCTCAACACCTAAGAAGCCACACTCAAGAAAAAATAATTGCTTGTCCAAATTGTGGAGCTATGTTTTCAAATAAAGGGAAATTTCGTGATCACCTTTTACGTCAATTGGACGAGTATGATGTTCAAGTTAACGACCAAGCTATCACGTTGGAGATAAATGATCAAGAAATTATGGTGACTATTCATCCAAATGCAGCAGCTATAGCCAATTCTTCCGCTTTCAAATGTGAGCATTGCGATAGATCATTTCATTCAAGCTCACTTCTTCGAGAACACAACCGACGGCATTTTCATTATCATCAGTGTGATATTTGTGGCCAAACTGCTGATTCACCCTCAGCATTGAAACATCATAAAGCCTATCGACATAGTGAGGATAGACCATTCGCTTGTCAATTTTGTACGATTAAATGTAAAACTAGATCTGATTTGAGGAGACATTTGGAAACTCATAATAAAAGTAACCCATTCAAATGTACCTTGTGTAAATTTGAATGTCGCTGTTGTCATACTCTGGCTAAACACATGAAACGATTTCATCAATCTACCATGAACGAATATCTTTGCCATGAATGTGATAAAAAATTCACCCGCGGTAATAATCTTACTCGACATTTGGTCACCATTCATGGCTATACTCTTAAACCTGGTCAATCTAGATTTAATTATGTTCGAGATAACGACGGTGTCTATACTTTGGCTCAATCTGAGTTTACAAATTGATTAACTTAACATTTATGTATATTGTAAATTAAATTACAGCCTCTTAGATTAAAACCGATATTTCTAAAAGTTGGATCTACATCTTATATTAAATCCCAGATCAGACGGAAATATTGTTGATTATGTGATATCAGCAGAAAAAATATTTATATTATAATATGTATACGTTTGACTGATATTAAAACACGTTCAAAATTTTAAACAACCTGAAGCCCTCTATTTATTGGACCAGTTCATGATTCCCATTTATAATTTGGACAAACTTTATTGTTGAACATTTTCTCTCCAATAATCAATTCGGTTGAATTAATTGTTCTGACTTGTCCTTTGATTGATAGAAACTAAATGCTTATTTACCGACACACGAACAAAGTCAACTTTTTTTACTGTAAAATTGTTTTATTTTCTCTTCATGGTTAGGTCTAATGCATACACAAACTATCATCCTAACATTAAATTACAACAATCAAATCAAAAAGTGACAATTTTATTTAAGCCGTCTTGATTGTTACTTTTTTTTAATTTCAGGAAAATAATTGTTATCATTAAGAATAAACAAAAGAATACATTTGTTAGAGGTTTTTGTTTCAAAATGGTGACAATTATCAATTAACTATTTAAAAGCCTACAAAAGGTATCAGTGAACCTGAAAAAGTTCATGAATAGAAGAAAAGGTTTCTGATATAATTAAAATAAATAATATTGAGACTTTTCATTACAATCTCGTTTTATAAACCTTTCATTACCTAAATCCAGCAATTTGCCAAATCCTTTCGGCTAATTTTAACTTGTCATTTAGTAAATGTCATAGTTATCCAATAACCGTTCAATAAAAACAAAAAATTATTAAAAACAGATTAATTTATATCTGCTAACCATGGTATATTTACAATCTGATTAACTTAAGAAAGATGGGAATTTGAAGCAAATGAATTTGCAGAGGTTCGATCAAAAAGGTTTAATATTCCGGCTGAAATTATTACGCTGTTTGTCCATATTAAATCTCTCATTCGGTAATTTGTTAAATCCTTTAGCCTTATAAGGTGAAATCTGAAAGCCTTTGTAGTAACCAAAATATGGTTTAAAATCAGAGCGACCCCCATAACTGCCAGTATTTGATTCTGGTGAACTCATGAAGGGGTCAGAAAACGAGTCAAATGATTTAGATCGAGCACCAGAATTCTCGGAATATTTGCCATTCATTGACATGTCATCGTAACTTTTTCGAGGACGATAATGTTTATCTTTGCCAAGATCTCTCTCTATATCAAATGATGTCAAAAGCTGTTCAATATCTGGATCTTGAAGGATATCTTTTGAGGCATGAATGAAAGTCGCGGTTTTGGCGGATTTCCCACCATATTGACGTCTCATTGGACTGCCGTAAGGTTTTCCAAAATAATGATTAAGTCCTGATGGACTGAAGGAGGAAGTTGAAATAGTTGGTACCGGTAATGAGAATGGAGCTGCGTAAAATGATCTAGTATTTTCACTTTTACTATCATCGTCGTCGTCGTCATCGTCATCACTATTCGATGAAAATTGGGGAAAATTTGGATAACTTAGTGATGTTGGATGATAAATTGATTGATAATGGCTGTAAAAGGACGCTGGACTTTGATAGTTAGAGCTATAATATGATTTTGGCTGTACGGGTGGAGGAGGTTTAGAAACCATTGAGTTGTATTTGAAGAGCGGAACATAATCTGGATCAAAAGCTGATCTTGATGTTCGAGCTGAGGTGTAAGGGAAAGATTGTATTAATGAAGACGATGATGGAGACGGCGAGTCGGTGATTGAAGATGATGAGGTTGGTTGAATGTACCAGAGAAGTTTGAAAGATGCAGGTTTAGGTGAATCAATGTTGGATACAAAAGGAGCTTCATTATCATTGAAAACTCGGCGAGTTTCAATATTTGAAGTAACTAAATTTGGAACATGAATCGGAATGTTAGAAACTAACTTAGATTTTTGTAAAACTTTTACAGCTAAAGGTGATTGAGATTGTCTTGAAGTTGACTTTGAAACAATTTTCTTCTCCCTGTCAGATCCAATCCTTTTCTGCCTAATTGCAGGTACTATATTGCTTACAGATGACTTTTCTGACTCTGGTTGATCAGTGTCACCGACATAGAAGAAGGGCATTAATTGACTGGGCGATGTTTCCTGTTTATCACTGTTTTCATCAATTGCTGCCGTAACTGGTAATTTAAATTCATCAGAAACTGACGACTCCTTAACCATTGAGGGCACATCGTCCGACTTCAAAAAGAAAGCTTCTGTTGATAATTTTCCATGATTTGAGGTTGAAATTTTACCAGCAACGATTGGAATAAGGAAAGCTATGATGATTGGGCAAAAGGTTTTCCTTGTAAACCATTTCATTGGTAACAGTGATTGTGTTGTCGATGGTTATGTAAAATTTGCAAACTTGGACACTCAAAACACGTAAAAACTGTGAAACAGGCAATCCACACAAACAGTTTCCATTAAAGTCTCTATGTAACTCTATGAAATACTGGACAAACTAGAGTAAATAACAACCTTAGATCACACTCCGTTAGTTACATTAGCATTAACAGGTGATTGTCAATTGAAAACTGAAAATAAAATCAGACAAGTCGATCGGTGAAAAGGAAAACATTAAAAGAGTAAAAAAGTAATGTAAAGTAGGAAGATAAAGTTGTGAATATGCTTTAGATAGTTAAAGTTGAAATGAAGATTGAAAAGAGGGAGGACAGGAGAGAGAAAGAGACAGAGCGACAAGGTTTGAAATAACGACTGACTGAATTGGACTAAGTGAACAGCAATTGATTAACAGCAAATTTGTATTAATTTGTATCAATTTCGCATTTAACATTTAACCGATTGCTAGTAAGGATAAAATGTTTACCAAGAAATCATCAAATCCACTTTGAAACTATTTCTACTCGTCTGTTTGGCACATTGAGATCGTTAATTTTTTTTCTTAACCCGCTCATCGTTTCACTCAACAAAAATCTTAATCAGACTGGATGAGACTCTTCATTTGAATCCATTTGGTTGAACCTTCTTCCACTTTCAATTCATTTCGTGTCTTTTTTGCCCCCTTTTTGCTTTACAAGCTTTCGCTTCAGCTGCTTGATCACAATCATTGATGAGTATTTTAAATTAGTTATTCTTGGTATGCATCATCGCCCACTTAATTTGTCATCATATCCAAATTTAATTGCCGTTTAATTAACTGCACAGGCCTCACTTTTTTCGCTAACCGTAATCGGTAACAAATTTCTTTTCACGATCCATTGGTTTTCATGTCGATTCGCTTTTTTTGTTTGAATGTCTCCTTCCAATCTTCAGTCCTTTCCTTCCTTATAAATATATCTTAATCATTAACCAAAAGCTTAATCATTGTATCCTTTTTTATTCTTATACGAATTGTATCAACTGTTGGAAGATGACAATTTTTCATTTCTTTGATTCCAAGTTGTCCATTTTTTAGGCTATATTCGTGAGGGAAGAAGAGAAAAAAATATGAATTAGTTGATTGTTTTAGGGATAATTGTTGGATAAGTAATCATTTTCACTCGCTAATATGACTCGTGGTGTTGATCATATGTTTAAATTGGTGAGGGTAATCCAATTGTTTTGACAGGACAGCTATTAACCGTAACTAAATTGTCACAATTTAAGATTTCTTGTCATTGACTTACTTCTGATGAAGCTAATTTTTACTCTTTTTGTTTACCATTGTTTCACTCCGAAGGTTATCATTGATGCTCAATTAGTAAATATGTAATGCATGAGATAATTGTTGAGTGTTCAAGAAAAAGTGATCAAATTATTGGAAAACAAAAATTGAATCTCAACAATTATCTCATGCACTTAGCTGTTTGTATAAACAGGTTTACCTCAACAAATTACTGGATTCAATTACACATTGACAGACTTAACGCAATTTTTAAATATTAGTTTTTTGCACAATATAAAAACATCAATCTTTTCGTTCCAATTAACATTCTCACAGTGTGTTTAATTAATTCATTCCATCTCTTTTTGATTTGTTCAGCAAATCGGTGAGTAGAATTGAATTCATTCATTCATTGATGCACGCAACAGTTGTTGATACCTGTTAAAGTTAATAATTTAATTTTTCTAATTTACAAGCAATATTATCATTCAGTTAACAAACCATTATTGATATAATAATTTAATAAACAGTGCAACACAATTCGACTGCTGTAATCAAGGTTGCAGCTTAAACACTAACCAAAACACGACTAAATAAATAAATAAATTAAGATCAGCGACAAGGTAAAGCAATAAATTAAGAACATGTAAACATTAATACGAACTTTATGGAGCAATCAAATTAGCTAATCTAAGTTTGGAGATAATATTTGATTAATTGACTTTTTAAAATGATTTGTAGCTAAGACTGGATCATATTTCAGACAAACAATAGCTTTTCCCAAACAAAACACATGAGTAAAAATAATGGAACAGACAATGTTTCAGCTTAGGTATTAATAAAGCAGTATTATAATTCAATGTGTTACTTTGTAATATTCAGGGATATTAATGATTATACTGAAATAAAATACAGTTTTGAGGATACATACCTCTGACCAAAGATAGCTTCCAATTTTGACCAGACCAAAGATTTCAGTAGATTTGAACTTGCCTTTAAAAAGACTCCATTGGAGGCTTTTACAATTTTCATAAAATACGAGGCTTGATTACTTGTACTGCATTTGAATAATTAAGGTAACAAAAAACATAAAAAAGTATAATAAATGTAAAAATTGGTAATTATTTGAACCAAAAGATCAGCAGCTGAACGAAAATTACGATTCACAATTTTACTTTTGCTGTGAAAATAACCACCTATTTTATTATTATTATTATTATTATACTAACCAAACTTATTTTCACTAATTTTTGGATTGCAAAACAAAAATAATAATTTTTTCCTTAACTCAGCAAATAACTTAATAAATCAAAATAATTTATTAATAATTTATGTATTTTGATCCTATTGAAAGCTATCGACTAGAGTTGGATAAAAACCACCGATGTTTTTTTTGCTGAATAAAAGTAAGCTCTGAAACCGAATCTGAGATAGGAGCTTTATCAGTCAATGTAAAAAAAATCTTATTGCTTAAAACTCTGAATCCAGGAATTCTAGGCTGAATATTATGCGTCCATGATTAATGGGTGTTAATTTAACAGTTTCATTTTCATATTTACCAAGCTATTTGCTATGTTTAATTGGTAAGAGTGAAATATGAATAAATTTTAATTACCGCAAAATGAAAAATAGACGGCAAGATAATTGGATTGGTAGCAAAGCTGATATGAAAATTGAAGGGCCCAAGATGTTGGATAAAAATTGTGACGGTTGATTAATGAACAAGTAACATCGTATAAATTGGATAGCTTGGAAAAAACACTTTAATCAACTAATTGTTGTTTATATTTTTTATCAATCTGTGTATATTCATGCTCTGTTAATGCTGAAATTAGCTAACGACACGAGAAAATATATATTCAACAAAAGCCTAAACTGGAAAGCTGTATATTTTATGCAAATTTTGTAAATCCTCCAAGGGCAGATAAACCATACTTTATGCAATTCAATTACTCTTCACTAGTTTACCTTTTTTTAACTGTTCACAATTAAGGAGGAAAAAGTTGATCTGTATCAACATAATAATCAGTTGATTCTCTTGAGATTTGCAACTTGTTCAAAACTAATCAAATGGTATTGTTGTAATACAAATAATCAATCCCCAGCAAAGAGTAAACTTAAGGCCAAGAAAAGAGTGAACCAAAATTGTAAACAATCAATTGATCAGGTTAATCAAAATATTATTGGTAAATAATGAGTCCACATATGATGCTATTTGTATTTTGATTAATGCAACTAATAATGTTTTATTTCACTTATTGTAAGCAAATAATAATTGAATAAACGCTAGAAGTGTTTTAAACCAAACCTTTAGATTTACATAGCAGAGTTTGGTTTGCCATTATAATACACTTATAATTTATTGAAATTGGTTGATTTTAATTATACTTTTAATTTTTATAAGTTAATCAAAAGAATTAAATTGCAATCAAATTGATTATAGATTAAAGTTAGAGTTGGCTTTCTTATTAAATGTCAATGTTAAAGCTTGCAAAAATTGAGATCAAGTTAAAGAGCAAATGGAAATGATTTCGATAGTGTTTTTGATCATTAAAATTGTGTGTGTGTGTGTGTGTTGACAGTTTTTTCAATGATTTGGTGATTTAATGGTCAATGGTTAATGATTGTTGATTTAAGTGGTGGATACTCAAGACACATAAGGCCTGTAAAAAGGATCTTGAAGTTGCTTATTGTGGCTAATGGGATTGATTAAACTTGCATTCCGATTACAATCGCTTATGTGACGATTCAGGTTTACTGGCCAGGTTGTTGGTGCTGTGGGTGAAGACAACTGTTTTCCCGAACAGGTTGTTTGTTGCTGGTTAACAGGATTAATTGGAAATGAAAGTGAAGATGAAATGGATGATGCAGAGGGTGAAGATGAGTTTGATGATGAAGCCGGTGATTGAGGTGAATTTGGTATCATTCTTGAACCATTGGGCGACCCAGAGTCGATTAAACGTTTATCTGGTTTCATATCATATCCGGATGAAGATGATGTGGATGCCATAAGGTTATCAACATTTGCTTTGATTCCTGTAGAATAAAGATGTACATTAATTGGTCAATAGGTCAAAACAAGGGGGAAATTTGATGGAAATTGCTTATAAATGAGTTTTCTATTCAATAGAATGTAATTGAAACTTGAAAAGCTTCCATTATTGTGGTTAGTCAAATTTTCAAAATACTTTCTTCTATACATTGGTAGTTATAATGCTCAATCTTACCATTTGATTTTACTTCGCCCTTACCGCAATCAGATGATGAAGATTCATTCATATGAGCAGCTGTCGTGGTTCCTTTTAATTTTGATGATCCTTCTAAAGCTTTCCTACTTCGTTTCCATTTCATCCGTCGATTCTGGAACCATATTTTAACCTGTGACAAAAAAATCTTTAGTAAGCGAGTAAAATATGACAAAACCCGGAGCAACAACTACAACCAATAACAAATCACAATATGGAAAACAATAATTTACATCATATTAATTTCTCACCTGTGTAACACAGAAAATATAACTAATAAAACGTTAAAAATTGCTAAAGGATGTCTGACTGGAACCAGACTAAACCTTGCATTAAAGTTATTGGTCATTTATAACAAAATAGGTTAAGAATTCATTCGCCATCATCAACACCATCTATTGCTTAGATCAAATTCAAAGCTTAATGAACACAAAAATTTCTTAAAATCAATATTTTAAAGGCACAACTAATAAGGTTTCAATGGGGTTGAAGATAATTCAATTCATTTTGTTGTTAACTGATTAATAACTCTGATTTAATGTTCAGTCCTTTTCTAGACGCTTTCAACCAGAAACACTTTAATTTTTCGTTTGAAACAAAATTGAAAATTTACTTATATTTGATCTCCATCTATTGGTGGATAAAAAAAGTTGGCATATTTCTTACTTCTTTGAGTTTCCATTTCAAGTAAAGGATTTTTTCACGATTAAAAAATAATCATTTAATCTCTAATAACGATGTAATTCATTTTCGAAAGATTTAACGTCAGAATCCGGGCGAATTAACCTTGATCTTAATGTCTAACTAATACTCAACGTTTATCCTTGTTAACAGTTTTCTTGTGATTATCAAAAAAAACATATGATATTAACGGTTAAATATCATCTCAACAAACATGATTAGAGGCCATTTTATATTTATTACCATCACCTTATAGTTACACAGTTATTAATAAATTAACTACCAATTTAATCGCAGATGACAAATATCATAATGAAGTTGACGATAAACAAAGGAAATTAAAAGAGTTGATAATAATCACAATAATAATTTGAGATAATTTGAGAGATGAGAAGAAGAAAGAAAAGGCTAAAAATGATTAAATAAGGTTGATTAAATGATTGATTAATGTTGATTAAATTTGATTACTCGGATAAGATAAAATGAAAACAAACAGAAGAAGAAGAAGAAAAAAAAATAAACTAAATAATGTTCAACCTCAATTGTAGTGAGAATGTTAAGTTAATTTGTGATTAGATTAATGTTTGGCGATGATGAGGATGATAATGATGATGATGATGAGTAAAACATTGGTAAACAGTAAAACTGGTTAATGTGCTTAAATTAGAGTTGTCAGGTTATTAGATTAACCATGATAATCATGGCCAATCATGATGATGATGATCATCATTCTCCTCCTTCAACTGATGATCCAACTTTATCATCCAGTGAAAACCCTATAAACAATGAAAATAGCCTGAAAAGAGGAAGAGAAGAAGAAGATGAACAAGAATACTTTTTATCCTATTCCTTTGTATCTCCTTCCCTGTAATATATTGTCATAAGTTATTCTTGGTCTTTCACTCCCAGCCTTTATAGGTAGTTGTTATATTGTTAAGGTCAATTGAGAATAATTAAGATGAGAGAGAAGATGATAACGAATGATGAATAATTTGCTTAACCTAATTGCTTTTAACCTAATTGACTAATTATAATAAGTAAAGGTTAACAAGCAGTGATAGTGTTTATATGTAAATGTTAACAATCCCAGTTGTGTTAAAAGCTGTAAAAAACAAAGCAAAAGGTTCAACCTTTTTAACTGGTTAAAGATAATTTTCAATGCTTTCTTCAACGCCTTTTTTCAACACTTTATTTTTGATTATGATTTTGATTGTAATTTGGTTGTAATTGTGTTCAATTGTTTAGACTTACCTGAGTCTCTGTTAACATGAGATTGGTTGCAACTTCAAACCGTTTTGGACGAGATAAGTATTTATTAGTGTTAAATTGATTCTCTAATTCTAATAATTGTTGACTAGTGAATGCGGTTCGAGGTCGACGAGTTTTGCCCATAACTCCGCTTCCAATGGCTCCTGTTGATTGTGAAAAGATGATTAGATATTGAATTGATTTGTTGAGGAATTAAGTTAATCGGTTTGAAGGGACTTTGGGTGAAACTGTAACTAATATGAAATGTTGATGTTTGATGAAAAAAAAAATGACTTGTAGTTGAGTGTATAATGTTAATGGATGATGAAGATGGTGGGCTTGAGTTTTGCACTGATTGACTGTTGAAATTGTGGCACGTGTGTTGATCAGTTGTGATCTTATTAATGGCCTTTCAAAGTGTTTCCTAAATTGCAAAGTCAATCAGATTAAGTTGATTGCAGATGAGCATTAAAGTGTGAATCAAATTACTCTATCTTGTATGATCAGTTGACTTGTGTCTCTATTTATTGTTTGGTTAAATTGCATAAGGTCATCATGATAAGTGTGCCCATCTGTATAACTTTGCATTTAAATACAATCTAATTTACCTTATTAATAGTTGTTTTCACAGATCTTAACCATATTTTATTAAACGCTAATGATCAGATTAAAAGGTTAGACATTAAAAAAGGTTGCCTTGTGTTTGCCTTAAGACGTGTGTCATTTCAAGTTGATCAACGGTCAAATAAATGATTAACATTAATTGTACCAATTGACTTCAATTGGTTAAACCATTAAAGTCAAAAAGGTAAAGGCATAAAAAAACGGGAAAAAATTGAAACTCAAGGAAAGGAAAATGATTTTTAAGGCTTTTCCTCAAAAGCCATTTAACAACAATTCAAAGTGAATCAAAGTGATTAGAGTTATTTAGAGTGATTTGAAATGATTTAGTGATTAAATTTGTATCAAATAGAGATTAGAATGAAAGATAATTGCGAATAAATTATTAAACTATTAGGAATGAATATTAATAAATGTAAAAATGTAAAGGATTCAAGATGAACAGTTGTTAAGTGATGACGGATTTGAAGAGGATTTGTATTGTGTGTACTTGCTGTTCATCTGACTGCTATTTAATAATAATTTATTGATTTTCAGTGTGATTAACAATAAGCCAAAATTGGTTCCTCCATTTTGTAAATGCAAATAACATTTAAAAGGAGGAAAATGGTGAAAGCAAAATGGCAACAATTGATGTCAAACAAAGCTTTTTTACAACCTTTTAACAGGCAAATAGGATCATCACCATCCTCATCCTCCTCTCTATCGCCATCATTACCATTATCATCTTCACCATCTTCACCATCTTCATGTAAATGACCAAAGCAAAAATCAATTTAACATAATATTACATTGAATACGATATTTGACCATGAAATGGTTTCTCTATTTGATTAAGCTCAATTACAATAAACTAAATTAACTAATGGATTAGTGACAACAATTGTTAATGTTAAATAATTTTTTTTTTGTAAATTCACTGTCAAAGGTGTTTATCAAGTTTACATTTCATTAGATTAATTCATAGTAACTAATAGTAAAGTTTAAATGGTTAAATCATGTTTGTGAATAATTTCAAGCCTTAATTAATTGCTCGCCATTTACAATGAAAATTGAATAATCTAAATCAGTAAATGACAGTTTAAACGTAAAGTATCATTAAAATGATATTGATAGTGAAATTATTTAACAAATTGATGTTCACTTAATTTACATTAAACAGATAAATATTAATAAAGATTCCCTTGTGATTGAAGTTTTGGTGAAAGAGGAAGAAGAGAAAAAAAAAGTTGAAAAAATGAAAATGAATTTTGATTTGAAATTGTAAATGAGATGAAATTTAAAATTATACGGTGATTTGTTGATTTGGTTGATAAATTGATTTCTCATTTCCATTAATGTGATTTGAGAAATGAAAATATCAAAAGCAATTGATCTCAACAAATCATCATGATAGTTATTTTAATGATTTTTCATCACAACAACAAGATTGAGATTTCTTCCATTCCTTTCACTTTATCATGTTACAAGTAAAAATCATACTTGAAGGTTGAAAATGAAATTGAAATGCATCCAAACTGGCGATAATAACATCAATTCCTGTGAGATGTTTGATCAACAACGTAAAATAATCATCTTTTTTTTTACTGGCTCTTATGTTATCAATTTAACTGATGAGGATGAAGTGAAGGAAAAGGTTGCTTCAGATGAAATGTTGTGAAAAGTTGATTGTGGTGAAAAAAAAGGTCTAACCTTATTTGTAAGTATAATTCAATCTGGTTGAATATGTTGCTATTAAAAAGTGAATGAAGGTGATGATAGGGATGATGATTGAATAGATTGAAGAGGAGGAGGAGGAAGGGAGGAGGTTATGGAGGAGGAGGAAAGTGATTGTCATCATTTTGATGGTGATGCTCATGAATGAAGGATGAGGATTATCAAAGTGCTAGTGTATTTTGTTAGTTGGCACCATCTGTCGATTACTATTAATCTTTTGGTTTACACTTACTTTTTATAACCTGTCGCCTTATTGTCATCATCATTGGTATTATTATTATTTTTATTTTCATCATTATTGTTAATGGAATTAAAGTCTCGTGTAAAGCCAATTATATTATGTTTAAATGTTTACGATTAAGTGCATCATTTGAATTGCTCATTTTATGGTCCATTAAATGTTTCTTAACCAATTTAATCAATCATTTAACACCTCAATTCATTTTTATATGCTTTTCGGGTTTCCACTCACTTCAAACTCTTTCAATTTGGTTACAATTTTCAACCTTTTTGGGCTTTAACCAGGTTTCTTGGCTAATATTATTGGACCATTTTAGAGGTTATTTTATTTTTATTAGAATCAAACCATCTTGTTAAATTGATTTTCAATCGTTTACCAGTTTTTGTTTTAGAAGCTGATTTTGTCACTTTTAGATAATTTTGGAGCAAATTAAAGCTGATAATTATTGCGATTGTCAACTTTAATATTGCTTGGTTTCAGTCAATAGATGCAATAAATTATCAATTGCAATGATGAAGGACATTTTAATTTAATTGAGTCATTAAGTGGCATGTTGAAAAGTAAAGATGACCAAAAGAGCCAGGAAATAAAACTGCTTTTGCTTTTGATAAAATCGGGTTGCAGAGGAAATCAAGTTCGAAGTTGAAATTTCGATCGTATTTTATATAGTTGTGGAACCAGATTTTTTCAGAGGACTCATTTTTTCTGGTGTAAATCATTATTCTCAACCAGTTTTAATACTCATTGTTGAATATCGTGGTGATTCCAATCGGGTTTGTCATTATGAATCTACAAACACACAAAAAGACCTCTTACTTAAGGAAGACTACCTAAGATTTGTAAATACATGGACTTGAAGCACTTGGTGGGTCGAATGCGAATTATACAGAGCTTGTCCAATTGATTGGCAGGACTCAAATAAAACATACGATGAAGGTACTTGTTATCATTCAATGATTCGTATTATTTTCTGAATGTATTTGTATTGTATTCTTATTGTCTAGAGTTATCTATTCTTACATATATTATAAACTATTGAATTCATCAATAATCATTCTTAACGTTTTTTTCCTGCTAGGTACAAATTTCCATCTTAAACGTGAAATTCGTCAAATTATTGATCATTTTAGATTCTCTGGTTGTTACTGACACATTGGTGGAAAATTCAATATTGATTGAAATAAAGGGTGTTCCTGACAATTAATTTATCCAGATGGAGATTAAACAACTGATAAAGATTGCAATGTCCAATGTAAACCACAACCTTTACCATGTGTTGGACATTTCAAGCTTTATCAGTTGTTTAATCTGCATTCGGATAAGATAATTGGTGAGTGTATTACAAATCACCCTTTAGCTTTTGTATAATATAGTCTGAAATTGCAGATTGACCAATTCTTTGACTCAAGTCTAAGTTACATCTCTAGTTAAAGTGGCTACAGTAGTGGTCAGAATTCAGTTGAAAATCTGATAATCACAATCACTCTTTAACATTACTTACTGTTAAATGTACCAATGAGGTGAAACTTCATTTTGTTCAGTTCTCTATTGCCTCTATCTTACCAGTATCAGCATTCAATGTTCGTGATTCTGAAGTATTAAACATTATTTGAAAGCAACATTTATATACAAAACGTCAAACAGGCAAAATGTCCATAAATGTTCATCCAATATTCTGAACCATTATTATTTATCCAATCATTTCTATTACATTCATAAGGCAAAATAAGCAAATGATTCAATTTAAACTTGAAGCCAACCTAAACTTTGGTTGACTTTCAGTTTGAGTTGAACCTGTAAATGAATTGTTTATTAGAAACAAATAAACTTAATTGAACCTAATTATCACAAACTAAATAACTCTTCCAGTTGACAATAATAATCCGATGTAATGAAACAATAAACTTTGGAGTGAAAGCGAGTCAGTCGAATCTTGAAGCTCGAAAAGTTTATTTGTTTTTCGGTTCAACCCGAATTACTGTAATTTTATTCAAACAAAGTAACTTTGAAAATAACGGAACATCTATTAGTCAAGTTAAACTGTGCTCTTCCCTATTGTTCAATGTTTAATCAAGAATCGGATTAATTGAAACCCAAAACTGATCATGATCGATGAGCAAACAAAACTGGTTTACAGTTGAACCTTAAAATGTTTAATCAAATCTTATCCATTTCTTCAACATTTAACATAAATCATTTTGACTAATTAATTGTCCCAACTATACAACAGTTAATAAATGTGGAAACAATTAAAATCATAAATAATGTTAAATAGGAAAAGTAAACGAGAAGAAAAAGTAAAAAGTGAAACCTGAAATGTTTACCTTTTGGTAAACGTTTACTTTTGTTTATTGCTGTTATTGTTATTAAAGCTTCCCTAATCAAAATTGATTGTATGAAAAGTTAATCATGATGCGCATCATAATTGATTGTACAAGTCAAATTGTAATTACTACAACAGGTAACAGCAATTAGCTTTGATGAAGAGCCTCTCAAAGATTATCACTGAGTTTGAATGGTTAAAGCGGATGGAACACAAAAAGATTACAAATGTAAAAGTGATTTGAAATGATTAAACTAATCAACTGTAGACTCTTGAGATTAACAAATGAATTAAATGTTAACATAAATGAAATATAAAAAAAGTAATGAGAGTTAATCAATGTAAAACCACTTAAACATTGATTGTAATCACAATCGGCAATTGCTTTTGAAACATTTTCTCACCCGATAGAGTTTAAAGCGTTAACAATTGCATTACAATGATTTTGTTTTTAATTACAAGATGAGGGCAAACAATCTTAACACTTATTATGTTTCCTTAATTACTCTTGATAAACCCATTTTAATATGTGAATTAGGCTTTCCATGATTGATCAAGGAATGAAGGAATGGTGAAGAGAAGCAAAATGTTATTCTGACAAAAGTTGAACCTTTTCAGGTTGACATTTTTATTGATTGACTAACTGGACTTTATACAGTTTATCAATCAAATTAATCAATTAATCACAGCAATTAAGTACCTTCAAGTCTACTCCGATTGCTGATGCAGAAAGCATATAAAGGGATTAACATAAGTGATAAGTCTTGATATATTGGTAAACACTGATTGATACGAATTTACGTGATAATTTAGTTTTCACTGTTTTTTTTTATCAAACAAATGGACAGTTGATTTGGGGAAACATTGGGAAAACATTTACCTGACTGATGAGCTGAAATGTGTTTAAAGATATTTCCATGTCTCATGTTGGGATGGTTAAAGTGATGCTGATAAAATGAATGATGATGAGGATGAAAATCACAAAATTTCAACATTGAATCGTTTAAAGGATGATTAAGGTAATGATGATAAAAATTGGTTGCATTCAAGTTGCCATTGGTTTCATTGTGATGGCCATTGTGATTGGTGTTGGTTGTGGCTGGGTTACTGGTGTTGTTGGTGTCATGGTTGTTGCCGATCAAATTATCAAAGCCTTTAACCAAAGTATCATGTGAATTGAGGGCAACACTGAATGATGACGATTTGGGTGATGATAAAAGACGACTTATACTGAAAGATTTACTGTTGACATCGGCTGATGAACAATTATTGGCTTCACCATTGCTTAGGTCACTTTGCTCGATTAACGGAGAACTTTTCTTGTTTCCACAAAAACTAACATCAAGTGGACTCTCCATCATTCCAATGGTCAATGTAAGGTGTAAGTTGAATGATCAGCTTTGATGATGATTACGATGATAATTGGTGATAATGATTATTAATGATTAGTGAGATTGTTTGCAATGTGATCAAAATTGAGTGTTAAAATACAATGGTGAATCGCCAAGGAATCATCTGAATTATCTTGATCAACAACACTTAGGTGACTTACGCTTACTCAATTGTTGTTGTTAAAACACAACAACAACAATAATAATAATAATAACAAAATGTTAACTGTTTTCATGTTGATATCATTATTTTCAATATTATTAATATTATTATTAGTTTGCTTTAAACAGAGTTGCGAGACTCTGTTATTGGCTTAAACAACTTTTATTCAATTGAATTGAGTTAACCTTTACTGGGAGTGGTTTGCATCTTAACCACCCTGTTGTTGCCAGTGCAACTCCGCCTTGTTCAACACTTGACGCGCAGTCAACATTGAAAGATGAAGATGAAGGATGAAGGATGAAATGGATGATCAGATGAACCAAGTGGCTCTATATTTTCAGAATCATGATGATGATGATGATGATTTGTTAATGCAATCAAAATCTAGATTAATCAGTCAAAATCTAACAATATTGAACAAGAAAATGTTGAAAATTTTATACATTGTCAGACCATTGACAAGATGATATTGAGCATCATCAAAAGTGTGTTACTCTAATGGTGCAAATTTGGTCGACTTGTCATCTCCGTTGACTAAACATTGAGTTAAACATTTTATTACAATCAAATCAACTCATCAGTGTAATCGTTATTGTAAGTGATACACTTTAAGATGTTTGTCGCTGTAATGACACATTCAGTGATTAAACTAAACCTTAACCTAACCCGAGTAACTAAGCTCAGTCTGTAAATGAACCTTTTACCAGGATGAAACAACTGATTGAACTCAGCCATTTTTTGTCACAATAATAATGCAAAATGATTCAGTAAACTTTGAGTCAAGTTTCCAATGAAACAACACATGAACACTGAATATGATTAGCTTGAACTCGCGTCGCTTCTGCTACAATAATAACCGGAAAATTTCATAAAATCGCTGATCGGCGAATAACTGAAACTATTGAAGTTATCGTTACTCATGAAATAAACATGGAATTAATTTGCATCAAGTTTCCAAAATGATCCGTCAGAAAGGAAGACCTAATCATGAGGTTCAAGATGAAGAACAAACTTATTTCAGAATCGTGTAAAAATGCAGAAACTTGGATGGATTAGATCGAACTGAATTTCTCGGAAAATGCAAAATCTCATGTTGAGATTTTCAATGATTTGACTCACCAGTTAAACTGATTGGAATTTTGTTTTTATACTGATCGAAGAGTCTGAATGAACATTTTATGGTCGCTCAAAGTACTGGTTATTAATTTAATGAGCACTTTTCTGTCAAATGGTAGACAATTAATTTTATTGAAGCTGAATAATGTTTCAATGAATTTCAATTTCCGGTTCGTTTGACAATTGCCTGATTCTGTAGTTTTGTTTTTTTCTTTCTTGTCATTTCACTTTTGATTGGAAGGAAGAGTCGCCAAAAACACAGGGAAATAATAAAACAGATAACAAACTTGGTTTTTTGTTGGTTCTGTTGTTGATTCTGATTAAATTGAATGGAATCAAACAAGTCAACCTTATGAAAGAAGAAGATGAAGATTATTTTGTCATGATGATGATTATGATGATGATAAGCTTATTGAAGGATGATGAATAACCAAATGGATGAAATAAGTAATAGATTGTATATTATTTTGTAACAAGAAGATGGCAAGATGATAAAGATGATGAGGATAATAAGGAAGATGAGAAGAAGAAGAAAATACAAATACAATTCTCAAATGAAACAAACTGTTATTTATGTTTCTTGTAGCTATAAAAGTTATTCATGATCATCATGATGATGATCATTATTGTTATCATCTTTTCATCAAGATAAAATGAGATGATGATGATGATGGTAATGATGATGAAAGATGAGATGGGAATGTTAAAATTGTTGATGAAGACAAGTTAAACTCAACAATTGACCAATAACCAAGTCAAGTCACGAATCAAATTGAATCCAATTTTCAATTATTATTATCACAATTGGTAACATTATTTGACATTTACATTCACAAGTTTATCAATGATATTTAACCTGATTGCCTTATATCAAAATATAATGCTTATGATAACAATAATAATATTTCAAACTCCCAGTTGATGCTGCAATGAAAAGGTAAAGTTAATGATAATAAAGCGTTTAAATTGATTTGGAATCGTTAATAAAAGGTAAGAATCATCTTTCATCTCTTGTTACACTTGTGTAAATTGAACTCCAGGGAATCGAGTAATCAAACGTTTCTTGATTAACATTTGACAATTGTAACAATTAGTTAGAAATATGATTGATTTGATAAAAGGTTAAAACAAATTTAATGGATGAATTAAGTTGAGTTGATCAACCTTTTGTTTGCTCATTTAACTCATCTCATTAAAATGATCATTGGCAATGATTATAATTTGGAATCATGTGAATATTATTGATTTGATTAGGTTGAACAAGATGAAGTTAACTTGCCTGATTGGCATACAATTGGGAATTGCTATAATATTATTGAGGCTAAATTATGCCTTCCCTTTTGGTTGGTTAATTTATAATTGGATAAACTAATTTTTAATCATTTGGTTGCAACAAAAGTTTAACCTTTCATCAACATGATTAAATCAAAATATTTTTTTTTCTATTTTTACTCCTTTCCTTACTTTTGTTGTTGTTAAGTTGTAAGGTAAGTATTGAGTCAATTAAGTTTCACGTGAAAAGTAATCAAGGCTAATTTGATTGTCTTCATTAAAGTTGCTTTGTATGTTAATTGGTTTGTGTTCAGTTTTATTGCAATCATACATTTATTGTATAATATTGTAATGTTAATGTTGAACAAAACAATTTATAGTATTGATTCAATTTAATGTAATCTTTCTGATTGTGACAAACAAAATGTTATACACATTTTGAACAAATTGATTGTAACTATTGTGATCAATAAAATTATGGTGATCATCATGGTGCGCATTGAACATTATCATGAACAGAAATCTATAAATCACATGTCTATATTGTTATCATCTAAACATGCTCATTTCTGGTAGCAATGGTTTAAAGCTTATTAATATGAATTAAACATTTCATCAAAACTGCCCCTGATTACAATTGTGATCAATCAAGGTTAATTGTTTGCTTTTCATCATTGCTTCCTTATCGATCTGATTTTCATAATAATTTGTCACCATCCAAGTATGTTCAAGAGTAGGCCAAGAGTCATCTAAATCTTAACCTAACAAAGTCACTCTTGCCCCATCAAATGTAACATGATGAAGGTCTTAGTCCGTAAAATAATTTACATAACCTTAACTTTGGTTATCGCCATCTTCATCAATATACAAATCAACATGATCATTATCTTCATCACTATCTTCATCATTATCATCATCATTGTCATCATGATTATCATCATATTCACCCCATTCAAATTCATATCTTGCAAGACTGTCTTATTGTTAGTCAGGCTCAGAGCCATTCAAACATCAACCTAACAAGTCACTCTTGCCCGATTAAATTTAGCTCAATGAAGACCTTTAATCACACTTTTTTCATTGCGGTTACACAGTGATTATAGTTGCTTTCAATTTCATATGTTACTGGATAAAGGCTGTGGTAATCATGATTAGATGAATAAAGTGAAATGATGATGGGTTGTTTGTCCATTTTAGTTGTGATTAAACAGGTTGCAATTGCGCTCGATAATTGCCTTTTATTATCAACATTTAACACAAAACAATCAAGACACATTTTTAGCCACTTTGCGCTTCATTATTTCGCTCTATTATCATTCATTATTATCCATCCAGTATTAACAGTTATCAAACATTTGCAATTGGTAATGATTATTAGTTGAGCCAATATTAAACATTGGCACAGCCTCAAGCCTTGGACAACAATTACTTAATCTAATTAGACGGCATTTCAATTCAAATACATTCAACCATTTATCTTCACTTCAAACCTTCATTCCTATTATATTATTATATGGTTAAGTAAATAACATCACAATAATAATAATCTTACTGTAAGGATAAAGATGATTACTATTAACATTATTCTTGTTATTATCAAATTGCCGGTTGGTTCATGCAATTGGATTAATAAGATTATTTATTCTTAACATGTTAACATGCTAATAGGAATAATCATAAACAATAGAATTGCAATTTTCATTCGCATTACAAAATTATAATATTATAACACACAAAATTTATCGCTCTTTTATTTCATTTTTCAGCCAACAATTAATGTTTTTTTTTGTTTTCATTTTTTCTTATTAAATCTCTTACTGATTGAATAAATATGTCTTGTCATTTGTTAATCAAAATCAATGTCAAATTGTCCTACCGATTGTGCTGTTTAATCACATTCAAACAAAAAAGACGCTAAACAAATAAGTTGAGTACACAAACTGTCAATCAATATAAATCATTTCAGATGTTGCATTTTGACTGGAAAAACTTTTACCAAATGTGATCAATTAATGGTTTGATAAAGCATAATTACATTGAAATCATTGGTTTGGTTTCAAATGTTCAATCTTTTCTAGTTTTCAGAGTTGATCATTTAGCTAACCCAATAGGTGTCTAAACTTGAACATCCAGTGGAACCTAAAGCCACTCACAGTATAATTATAATTGTCAGTGAAATATTTTATATTTAGATATCAGTTAAGTTGACTGTTAACAAAAATTGGTAAATAATTTACCAAAGGCAAATGATGGTGAATCTTTAAAAGTTTAAATCATTTACACCAATTACCCGACATTTGGGTAAAATTGTGTTCAACTTGTCAGTGCAACAACTGTACATAACAGTGGCGCTCTCATGACTAATGTATGATATTGCAATAAATGCATGTGGTGGATCATGGAATCAAATGTCAAGTTTTAACGGAAGTAATTTTGAGATTCAATGTCAATAATCATCGCAATGATCTGGACTTTGGAAACTTATTCAATGGAAATTCATTTTTAGACTGCAATGTAAGCGCCATCTATTGTCTTCTTAAGATGTGAATTAAAAAGTGATTGAATAAAGTGACAGGCAGCGTCCTCTAATGGTTTGATTGCACATATAGACAACTGTGATTTAGTGATTGAATTTCAGTCTTTTAACCAGTTAACGCTATAATTGAACTCTTTTTAAGTATTTTCAGATTTGATTGAATATCACAAGCATAAATATTTGGATCATTTGATATTAGCGTAAAGAAATTTTTTGATTTTTTAGTTTTAGTAACACTAGTAACACGGAGCAGCACAAAGTTTTATCGTTGGTAAAATTTCAATGTGAAGAGATACTGAGAGCATCTCTTAATTTTACTAGTTTATTTAATCTTCAAGAATTAACGAGCCATCGAGGCCTTAATCGTTTCAATTTGCATGAGGAATACAAATTTTGTATAACAAAAATTGCGATTAATATTTTTGAATTAGTCGCAGATTTTGTTTTAGTTAAATTATCGATAGATGTCGATATATTTATCGATACATTAATTTTGGCGGTTAATTTACTCTTTGTTTTAATCCTTGCTAGCCTAACACATGGTTTTTCATCGTTAATTTTGCTTCAGTTTTGTTCTTTTGCTCATGTTTAAAGTTTGTATTTCTGCTTTCAAATGTAAAATGGCTCAAAGAAGTATTTCCAGTTATTTTCAAAAGCCTCTTAATGGTTCCAATGGTTTTAGCAACGGTTCAAGTCCTGCTAGAAAACGGGAAGATGTTGATTGTCTTTATAAATCAAAGAGAAATTTGTCCAAAAGTGAAGAAGACCAGTTGAAGGCTGAATTGGCCTCGTTGATCGCTAAAAAGAGAGCTGTTTCTTCTAATATGGGGTTGACTTGGTTTAAAGAGTTGAAAAGTGAATTTTCCAAAGAATATTTCATTCAATTATCTGATTATCTTCTTATGGAACGGCGGCAAAGAACAATCTATCCACCCGAAGATCAAGTTTTTACTTGGACTACAATGACTCCTATTTATGATGTTAAAGTTGTCATTTTAGGACAAGACCCGTACCATCAACCTCGACAAGCTCATGGTTTGTGTTTCAGTGTGCAAAAAGGAGTTGATCCACCCCCAAGTTTGAAAAACATTTACCGAGAATTGGCAGCAGATATTGATACTTTCATTGAGCCTAATCATGGAGATCTGACTGGTTGGGCAAAGCAAGGAGTATTATTGTTAAATGCGTGTCTTACTGTTCGTGCCTCTAGTGCTAACTCTCATGCAGATCAAGGCTGGGAAAATTTTACCGATGCTGTTATCAAATGGTTGAATTCAAATATGCAGAACCTTGTCTTCATCCTATGGGGAAATTATGCTCACAAGAAAGGAGCTTGTATTGACACCAAGCGTCATCTTGTACTTAAAGGGGTTCACCCTTCACCACTTTCAGCTCATAGAGGCTTTTTCGGCTGCAAACATTTTTCTAAAACCAATAGTCATTTGGTAGCTAAGGGAAAAACACCCATCGATTGGGGAAATTTACCTTAAAAGTGACATTTACGATCAAAACACAATTACTACTTATTTTTCATAAAAAATTTCTTATCCCGTGTTTTTAAATTTCATTAGATTATGTCTTGTTAAAGCCAAGCAGTTAAATTTTAAAACATCACCGTTATTTTTGTACTACATTTTTCATAAAATGTTTAAATGTGTTCAATAATCAAAGTTTCTTTCACACTTTTTCATTAAAAACTGTTTTCACAATTATTTGTTTAAAATTGATTATATTAACTCGTTCAAGTTTTCAGATACAAGATTATTTTAAATAATTAGTTTAATGAATTTAGAGGGCAAATCGTCTAATTAATAGGACGGGAAGAATACATTCTTATAGAATGGTTTAATGGCTCGTGCATTCAATGGAGTGGAGAAGCTAATTCTCGGATTAAATGAAGATTCCACAATTCGACGATTGACGGGAGCCTGATAACGATAATTATGGTCAATCCTATTACTTCCAGATCTCATTGAGACATAATTTGTTCTCTCATGACGGAAAACTTCCAACTGCTGTTCACCAATTTCAACAGGATCGGCTAAAAGTATCCAGGTTACAATTTCATCGCAAGGTGGAGTTGTTAATGAACCGGAATAGCGATAAAATTTTTGAGTATTTCGAGGCAACAATTGGCGTAAAGTTATCTCTGATGGTAAAAATGATTTTGCTTTGTAATCAGGAGCTTGGCGAACAGCGTAGATTAAAGGATCATAGTTAGGGTTATTCGTCTTAGAATTCTGTTGGAAGCATCAACAAAAGAAAATAAATCAAACTTGAAACATCACTCAAAACCGAGTCAGCCAATTCAAGCAATATAATTGTTCAAAGTAAAAATACCTGTAAAAAGACACCGACAACCGCCAAACCATCCTTGTATTTCACTGCAGTTTCCATGTCACCGTATTGTTTACGATAAAAAACCATGTGCATCTAAAAAGACAACATTCAGATGAATTCAAATGATTTATTTAGTTGTAAACTAAAGCTGCGTTAATTAATGAGTGATCAGATATAAACCAATGAGATTTTAGACTTTACCTCTGCTGGGTAGAAAACAGAATCAACGGAATGTTCCGATCCTCTATCTGATTTTTCACCCCAATGAAAATGTAGTTGAGCAAATTCATACAATTTACCATTCACAGCGGTACCAGTCAAATTGGGTTTTGGTGAATCAAGTAATCCGAGTTGAGCTGAAACATTACAATTCAAAGTGAAATCATACGAGTAAACAAAATTTAAAAGATAAGCCAATTAGTGTAAAGTGTTAACCATCTGTTAACCCCTTGTATCCTATTTATTGACTCTTTAGATCACATTTTTCCAAATCTCCAAAAAGCAATTTTTTCAGTATTTCCAATAATCAACTTACCAGTGTGTCCATTGTTTTTTATCCAAGTTTCATGAGGCTCATCTAATCCACCAATTTGAACGGTTAAATCACGGTTCACTTGGACTCTAGCTGTTTCAATATCAATTGGCGATTGATTCAAACCATCACATTCTGGATATTGATCACCCCAACGGAAAACTCCTATTATATGAAGGTGATCAGAAGATATTGACTTGAATATTATATTTGTTAATTTACCAGCTAAAATAATTAAAATTACTTTCCAATCTTCTATTAAAGATTAAAGCTGACAAAATCAGCCGATTGCCATAAACACAACCACAGACACTCATTAACTGACTGTGAGATATTATATTTTCAAAAACATAAGCAGTTGTATACATGAAGAAAGTGAAGATCACCATCTTCACATCCTTCACATCTCACCAAAACTTACCTTTGGAGTCTTCATCCTCATAATTCCAGGAATATACACCATTAACCACCAGCCCTGATTCATGATGGAAGAAGAAAAATAGAAAATCAAAACAAACATTTGGCATTTATTTGGAAACTAGCCGGTAACTCACCTAAAACAATGAATGTTGAAGAGACTAGAGTTGAAAATTTGTCCATCCCTGTTTAATCTTCTCTTGAGGGTGGAAAGAAAAACTGGACATTAGAATTTTTAAACCATGAGTTTCACAGCTCAAAAAAATGGTTAAACTTAACCCAAAAATTAACCAGGAAAAGACGGAAAGTTTGGATTTCAAGTAAAAACAAATACATGGCTTACATTTGGATATGAATGGTTGACGAGAGACAATGAGAGACAAACCAGCAAAGTGAACTGTTGTTTTGTGATGATTGTTGATTCTCGCTGAGTATTATGGTTTTAATTGATGATGGAGCACAGTTTATTCCAATCTCGACGGAAGAATTAGTCAATACAATCTACATGAGCAGCAATTTATCAAATTTGTTCATTTTTCACAACCAATAATCTCTCAACTGTCTCTTATGAACAAAAGTTGAACAATTAATGGCGATAATTGATGGCATTCATGACATTTAATAAACAGCAACAAGATGAATCAGTGATTGTATTGGAAATCAAAGATGATGTTCATTAATTAAGCTTAACACAGAGACAGAAGAGATGTGATTTAATTTTAGACACAATCAATTAAGGTAATTTAAAGAATGGGTTAAAGGTGTCTTGACTTGATTGAAAAAAACAATAACACACACAAAACATTCAATATTTTGATCGACTCCAGGCGGAGTCGATAGTTCTCATTATGTAATTAATTTATCATAATAATACGAAGCTACCCTGTTGGCCATCAAATCATGTTAAGTTGTTTATCAATTTACGTTATCACATTGTGAATGAAATTAACCTTTCGCTTTTAATCAATGTCAAAATTTTTGTGTTATTTTCGATTTTAACTCCCAATGATCTCAATTTAAAGATGATTGATAAACATTCAAAAATGAGTGCAATTTAGGGTACATTGACGTTAAAATTACAATTACAATTACAGTGTGTAAGGTCTAACAACCCAGTTAGTACAATGGTGAACTACACTTTAATCAATCAGTGAGTTTATATTCAATAATTGTATCTTTCTTTTGACACCAATTTCATTAAATTGATTATTAAATGAACACAATTATAGGGGTTTACAATATTTACTTGTTTTTAGGATAATTTAAACACAAGCTTTTAATATTTATGCTTCAATCTGTAACAACTAATGTCTATAATAATTTATTCAACGATCATTCAGAAATCACTAACCTTTATGTCTCATCTTTTGTTCATTATCATTAAGCTTATTCTGGTAATTTAATAACAAAACTCGCAAGCTCAAAATTTACAGAAAAGCTTGTCAGTTCAATATCAACAAGTAAATATTTGTACTAATTCAGTGATCAGGCTATATATTCATTTTGGTCCATATTTGAGTTGACCATGAATGATGCAGTTACTCGTCGATGATTCAATGGTGACTGCTCTCGATAGTTGTGATTAAGGTAAGCGTATTCCCCAGTCTTGGAAGAAATCATATTAGCTCTTTCATGTCGGAATATTTCCGTTTGTCCTTCTGAAATGTTGACTGGCTCAGCTATAATCAACCAAGTGACTATCTCAAGGCAAGGCGGAGTTGTCAGTGATCCAGAGTATTTAAAGAAATTGTTTAAATTACTTGGCAATATATCAGAGAAATTGAAATAGCCAGGTATCAGTGATTTGTCCCGATATCTGGGAATTTTTTGGATTCCTTTAATCAATCGATCCAAGGCATGATTTTCTTCATCCGCATGCTTTGACAAGGCCAAGATACAGAGTTGTAGAGGTAATCCAAACACAAGAATAAGTATCAATGAAACAAAGGAAAAAATGAAAAAAATATTAATGCCATGAAAGTTACAAAGATGCATAAAAAAGTAACCGAATCATTGAGTAAACAAAAATTGCCAGAAAATATTCCTTACCTTGAAGAAGATTGAGACAACGACAAGTCCATCTGAATAGTTGAGGGCTTTATCAAAGCTTTCATACTCTTTACGGTAAAATGCCAAGTGGCCCTGTATAGAAATAGATGAAAATCACTGTCATTAATCACCAATAATTTTTGCGATAATCAAGGTTGACGAAAAATGTCAATTTCACATTTTAATTTGAGCAAAAGATTAGTTTTAAACCAAAACACTAGATGACGTGATTATCGAATTGACTACGTTCTTGAATTGTTCAAATTCATTTGGTCAAATTAACCTTTAGAGTTAACATTTTTTAAAACTTTTTCATTAAATTGTGATAGCCGATGTGCTGGGCAACTTACCTCCAAAGGGTAGAATGTTGAGTTTATTGAATGTTCCGATCCTAACTGTGAATCTGTTCCCCAGTGAAAGTGTAATTGGGCAAAAACATAGATTTTATTGTCCACAGCTGAACCAGTCAATACTGGCTTTGTTGCTTCCTCAACTCCTAATTGAACTACAGAGTAAATTAAAGTGATTGAATAATTTAGTGAATACAACATTGATGTTTATCAATATTCAAAATGATAGTGCTTGTTGACTCTTTCCATTCTTGCTTTTTACTGTTAAATTACTGTACATTGATACAAAAAGGAAGCTTTTGAGACAAGTTAGCCAAAAAGATTGCTTATTTAGGTGAAATTAAACAAAATATACTTCTGTGAACCTTAGTCTTAACCCTAGTCGTTAATTACTAATGAACCTTATTTTGAACCCAATTTAGATGCTTGCCTTTTCTTGTGACAAGATATTCTCATGACAAAAAGTGTTTAAAATCATAAAATTCATCTTATAATGATAGTAAGTTTATGATGAAAAACGCAAGCAATATTTGAGGTCCGTCGTTAGGTGATTAATATTATTGAGCAACAATCAGTTATATTGTTATACATATGAAACATAATTTACTATTTTATGCAAAACAATTGATTCACCTTTTATAAAAGCTTAGAAAGTTTAATAAGATTCAGTTTAGAGCAATAAGCTTCAACGTTTCGTCAACGATTAATATAATGATGAATGATTTTGTCTGGCAAGTTTAATCAACAGATATAATCAAATAACATAAGCTAATCGATAATCAATGTTGAAACAAAAAATTAAACATGATAGTATTGAATGTTATAATGGAGCACAGAAAATGAACCGAGCTAAATCATCATTCATTTTTTAAACATTTACCTTCATCGATTAATTTGTGTTGTTTGTCTAGCAAAATTGATTTTTTTACTCTAAATTGTGATCATTTTTCAACCTTCATTTTACAGTAATCGACTAAACAGCTTTAAATATTCAATAATAGATGCAAAAATTAAACACATCAAGTTGTAAACCAAAAGATGATCATATGATGCAGGCTAGATTAAATGTAAACTCACCTGTATGGCCATTGTTTTCAATGAAAGCCTGGTAAAGCTTTTGAAATCCAATGAAGTCAATTTTCATTGAACTGTTATAATCAACTAATCTGGTATCAATGTTTATTGGTGATTGAAATTGTCCTTTACATTTTGGATAAAGTTGATACCAGTCATTGATACCTAAACAAATACAAAACAAAAAAAAAATGGTTCAACACCAAAACACTAGATAGACAATAGATATCGGAGACAAATTATAATTAATAATTGACAATTAGGGCAACTCTTAGACTGCGTTGGCCAATAAAAACTGGTTAAGTTTCCTCAATAAAACATTTTCCTTGAAGCTGAAGCCTAGACTTAACAACACGACTGTAAACCAGTTGCTAAGCAAACCACTGAACCAGATGGTCATAATTACTTGTCATCAATGATCAAATAAACACTTTATCAATTGACATGGCCAAGAATGACACTGAAACAATTAAAACAAAATAACCACAAAAGACCAACTAAAGATGAACCAGAATGACCAGAAACAAGACAAGCAACAGTTAATAAACAGCGACTAATATAATAAACAGTAAATGTGATCAAGTCTTGGAATCCATAACTTAAATTAATCACAGTCAATTGTTAAACAACTAATGGCCAATTGTGGGTAAATTAGTAAAAAGACAGTTAATAGAGAGAAACAAAGCCTTACCATTTCCTTTACCATCATACGTCCAAGTTGATTCATGTGGAGGTATAACTTTACTTATAGTTGACTCTAACGATTGGAAATAAAATTAAGGGAAAACCAATCAATTTACCTTCTCATAGTTGTCTTGATTTATCAATGGTTTACCTGATGGTGTAGCAGTTAGTACCTTTAAAGCAGCATAAACCAGAGTCAAAAAATTCATTATTGTTAAACAATGTAAACACCAGATCGGCGAGGTGAAAAAAAGTGAAACAAAATTGAACCACTTTTGTGTGAAACAAACTAATGATTTGTTTCCAATCCTTTCAACAATCAAATAGTCAAAAAGTAAATATAAAAAAACTATGGATTAATCATGATTAAAATGTAAAGAATGAAATGAAAACTGAATGAAACTAAAGCTGAGACAAACTATGGTTTTAATGGTGAGTAAGATCAATAGAAACGGTAAAAATGATGAAAAAGTAAGGAAAGGTAAAAATTGAATCAATATTGTGGATATTGAATGAATCAACAAATGAATGAAACATAAATAATCATTAAGCTTATCGTTTTCTGTTCACTTTCTAATTGTTCATTAGCTGATTAGCTCATGAAGACAATTTTTAATAAACTCTTTTCTTCTCTGTAAAAAGCTGAGTCAGTTTAAAGCAAATTGAATTGATTTAATTCACTTTTAAATTGTCAAATGCTTTTTAATCATCTAATTGTTGTCAATCGATTATCTTCTTTACTTTGGTAATTATTGATTAGTTGATGGTTTGCATTTGATTGCCATTTAGTTGTTTAACATCAGGATAAATTGTGACCAGCAAAAATCCTTGAAAATGAAAGAAATGCAATTCCAATGCATTAGGTTGTAATCATACCAGGATCGACTAAAAGTTTAGCTATTTTGATCTCCTGCAAGAGGTCCTGAAGGTCTTTGGACGTCATTTTTCAGAAATTTGCCCTTTGACCTTAGAAGTAATTCGAAGGTCATTTGTAAGTTGTTTGAAATAAAGGAGGATTGGAGTGGCCACCATACAGCCCGGTTCTGAATCCGTGTGATTTTTTCCTACGTGGCTACTTGAAGTCGCGGTTCCATGAGAACAACCCAAAACAACAGAGGAATTCACTAAAGCCTTTGAAAATAAGTTAAAGCGATCGACGCCGATATGCTCAATCGCGTATATTTAGGTTTCCTTCGGAGGCTTGAAGCTCGCTACGGAGACTACTTTGAAAACATTTATCTGTAGTATTTATCTCTATCTGTTTGAACATTCAGCTTTCGATTGATACCCCATTTATGAAGAATAACGCAGTGATTGCGAAAAAAATCATGTGTTCAAAATTTTCACCTATTATTAGACACCCAGTAGTAAGTTGAATAAAATTAATAGACGCAATTGGATTAAGTGAATATCGTTTACAAGGAATAATACAGTTTTTTAGAAAAATTGATTCAAGTTTGATTTGAAATTCAAAATAAATCCAACAGATGCTGCTGTAGTTTCAAATCATCAACTTTGCCAATGTTTTTCATCAGCTATCAATCAATTTGCGACCCAATAAAATTTTACCTGATCGACGCACTTATGATGCTTCCAAATGCAAACAACATTACTTAAGCTGCTCACTTCGATGTTCATGGACTATTGTTAATGGTCACTTTGATCTTTTTTTTCGAACAATGAATAGAGAAAATATTTAATCATATGATTTTTGCAATTGCAAGCAGTTTCTATTAACAAGGGTCAATTGAAGAGTCATTTGAAAAGGGTCAGACAGGCTTTGAACAATAGTCCATGAGCCGCTGAATGGATAGCGGTCAGTAATCTTGATTTGAGCGAGCACACTGCACCATGACACTATACACGCGGATATGAAAATTCAATTAAACCAATTTGATTTGATTTTGCTGTGAAGATGGATTTACATTGAAAAACAAATACAGATGAATGCCTTTGGCTTGACTTTTCAATTTAATCATCAAACATTTAACAAAATAAGGATAAAAGTGCCAAGTTGAGACTCTGTTCAGCCAACGAATAAAATGATTTAAAATTAAAACGTTAAAATACAATAAAGTGCAAGTGCATTGAAAAGTTAAACCCAAAAGTTTCCACCCAAACAATGTAAATTGTAACTTTAATTGTGAATCCAAAAGTAAACAATTTAAAATGAAATGAAACATTAATAAAAACAATGAAACTCTCAGCAAACCATTAAGAAACTGTTGAGATTGGAGTTTAATTTAAAGGTAAAATGTTGATCGCGCAAAGTAAGATTTGAAAGCAAATATTGATTCAGCAGCTAAAGGTTAAAATGGTGATTAAAATGATTGATTAAAAGCCATTCAATGTGCAACAAAATTCAAATCAAAACATTTACAGTAAACACGATTAAATGACATTTCATGATGTATTACAGTCTAACATTTTTATGATACATTTTTTTGATTCAGTCCTTCTTTTGCCCTCCCAGTTATTGTAATATTAAACTGTAAAGATAAAAATAGTTTGCGACATTCTTGAACATGCCTTTGACATGAAACATCAACATGAGACTGAGGGAAATTCACACAAAAAGCGATATTCAAAATGATTATTGATGTTTACTGTGATCTTGATGATTATGGTGATGATGAGTGAAAATGGTTGATAATCGGTTGACAGTTTTGCTTCACTTTTTTTTCTGTATCGCAATTTAACATTCATCTTTTTTTGTTCCCTCTAATAATCATCTTCATTGCAATTCAATCAATCAATTTCGTCTTTTCACATTGTCATCTCATCTTAACCATGTTCAATGTAACCATTTGATTGGCCCAACAGAGTCCGATAGAGCCCAACACGGTTGAACAATCAAAACGAAAGAAAAGGTTTTTTTTTGCTTTTTGCACAACTTTCCTTTTCGTTGGTAAAAAAAGTGTAACAGAAGTAAAAACTTACCCATTTCGTGTGGCTGCTTTCATGATTGCTATTCATGGATATCAATTTGATTACAATTAACAAGAATATGTTGGAAAATGTATAATTTAGTCGACTAGATTTAATTGTGATTGGGTAAAAATGATTTTCGATTGCAAGATTGTCTTCGACTCAGCTGAATAAACTGTAAGGCAAAAAACGGTTCGTTTTTTTGAACAATTGCTTTGCTTCTTTTATTGATCAAGGTTTAGGTAGATTGGTTATTCATCGATGTTTCAGGTTAAATCTGATCATATAAAATTTTTTGATGATTTTGATGATTTTTGATTAATGCTTTGACTAACTGCTTTGTTCAAAGTTTTGTCTGGAAAATTTCATTTCCAAGTTTATACAAGAAAATACGTTTTTTTCTGGTATTCGTGTATCGCTTGTGACACTTATTCACTTGTGATCATTTACAATCGTACCACATTCAAGATCACATTCACGGTGAATGATGAAAGTGGGAAAAGGTAGGAAGAGATTCAAGAAGGAAACGCAATATTATTGGATGAATAAAGTGTATTCATAGCTGATTTAAATTGCATAAATAGCAATTTATACAGTTGCACTGAAACTCAAAAATTTCAATTTCTAAATGTATTTGCTTGAATAAATATATTGTCGGCGTTTCATTCAGTCAAAGCTAGATTAACATGAAAGACAGGAGAAGGCACATGAAAAAAGATGAATTGCAATGAGAAACAAAGTGCAATATTTGAAGAAAAATGGAGTTCAAAGAGAAGCAGAAAATACTCATAGATACAGTAGAGATCAACTCAATGTCTATGCTATTTAAATGGAAATATAAACTTTTCTGGTGATGAAACTAGAAGAAAAGTTCGCCACAAAAACAACTGGACAATCAACTATGGTTGACCACGAATGATGCATTAAATTTACAGAACTCAATGACTACTGTTCAAAAAAACTCGAATAATTTCAATGTTCTCTCGCAGTCCAGGCATTTTCGATAATTGTTTTCCAAGCAATCTCGCAATAAACATTTTCCTTTTCAACCTCAAGACAAGCTAGAATTGGCATCTGCTTGCCAAGCTGAAAGCATCATTATCAATCGGCAGCTAAATGTTGAAACAAATTGTATTCCTGCAACAATTATGCTTTCATGTGATGGCAAAAAACTTGTGTCTTTAGACTTTTCGAAGAAAATCTTTCGGCAGATTTGAATTCTCCAACAAAACACAGATCTCGACTAAACCCAATCTTATTTCGAGTTGCAAGCGTTTATCAGTTTAAAGCGAGGCGAATAATTGCCTTCAATATTGACATCCAATCGGGTCAACTTTTGAGAATAATAAGCGATTAAACGACCAGAAAATTGAAACCATTCATCAATGTTTAAAGAAGAATGAAAAAAATTGAATCTAAATTGAAATTATTTTCTGGATTATTCAAAGAGAAACTGTTTGTCAACTTTTTACTGCAAAATGCACATAAGATGCTTATTCCGATGCTATTTTAGATGCTGAACCTTTTTTTGTTGTTGATTTACCTTTTGCTTTATAATACAAAAAACATATTGTCTGTGCAATAGTTAAAGTTTAAAATGATGTCTAACACTTTGTTTACCTTAGTGTAATTGATTGAATAAACCATTTGATACAGAATTTTTATTTCATCTTTTATTATATGAAGTTGAAGGAAAAAGCTGCAAACTTTTCAACTTGTTCCTACTTTTGTATCAAAGGAAAGGCAAAATGGAAAGAAGATGAAAAAAAAAGAGAGAAGATGAAGAAGAAAATGTTTCCTTTTATATTTTTTTCTCCTTTCAATCTGAAGGGAAGATGAAGATGCATGGGGATGAAATGGATGATGATAATGATTTGAGCCTGAACCGGAATCAAAACAAAATTACAGTTATCAATTTCGCTGTTTTTTACTGCAACCAAGATGGGCGCAGTCTCAACGACAATCTCCTTGTCTTCATGTTGATCATCATTTTCATCTTTCATCATCATTCCGTAACTCATTCATTGAGCAAGTTCAACTGTTTTCACAAGTTTATCACTGCAAGCTCAACTTTTTGTCCTATTACTTGCTTTGCTCAAATGTTGCACTGAAAAAAAGAGGAAAAGTGAACAAAATAAAGTTTCCAAAATTGCAAAGGTCGATACTGACCATCAAAGACAAATGGATTTAATCAATTTTGTTGTTCCATTCAATTTGTGCAGCTTTTCATCATAACTGGACAAAGTTGATAAATAATATCAATTCTGTGTGTTGGCGTTGACACTTGCCAAGCAATTGGATTAATTGTGATTGTCATCAGGATTTAACAATGATTCCCTAAATGAGAATAAAGGTAAATTGTTTTTATTGCAAATGAACTGGCAAACCTGAAGAACATGAAAAATGTTGAAAATTTCAATTTTAATCGTTTCCACACTCATTAGCTTCTGTTTAATCATTTCATCATTCCATGAAAATTTCATGTGATAATGTAAAAGGATAACATTTAATTATGTGCAAAGTTGAATTTTGTTAGTAAAAATATTCATTTAAACCTCACTTTTGCTCTGCCAAACCCATTATCAGTATTTCGATCACAATCAACTGATGATATTAATCAACTATTAACCATCTTTATAAGATTGAATAGAGAATCTAATTTTGGCATCAAATTTTTAAGTTAAGGTAATGAAATTTGATGAAATTGGAAATTTTGATTCTAAGTTTGGAACCTTAATCAACTTTATATTGTCTGTTTTTGACTCTACTTTTGACTTTTGCAAATTGTTTAACCATTAAACAGTTAACTTGTTAATTAACTGATCAATGAAAGTGAAAAATGGTTAAAAGTTATTCATAAGTTGGGCAAAAGTTTATGAAAAATATGCTTTTTTGTGTTCAATTATACTTTTGCTTTGCCTTTGTTTTTCATCTCTTATTATTTGGCAAAGTGTTGAGCCAACAATATTTCATGATGATGATGCTTAACATTTTCATTACTTTGATTTATCATCATCATTACAATATTAAAATGATGATGAACACGATGATTAAAATCATTTACACTTGTTAATATGTTTTAACGTACATCATGATAATCAACATCTTCATCATCCAGTTACCAGGGTAACTATAGATTAATTATATTTTTTCATGGTGCAAGATGAAAATGATTGTTGGATGGTTGTGAAAGGGCTTTTAATGGTCGTAATTGCTTTCAATTGAAAAGATGTCCAAAAGTTAATTGGATAATTACTTTCGCTTTTTTCTATCTACTTTTTTGTTCCATTTTCAGGTATAAAACAAGTTGACGATGAAGATTAAAGGTTGATGAAAAAAAAAACGATAACAAGAAGGTTGGGAGTGAAGTTTCGGGACTGACTAGGCCTTCTTTAAGTTGAATTTGAAGGGGCAAGAGTGACTTTGCTAGGTTGCAATATTCAACTCCAAGTGTCTAACTGTGCTTGCTTTTGCATATATATTTTTGCCCATTGATGATGAATATGATGATAAAAGTCATTCAACTGATGATGATGATGAAGATGATTGAAATGATATGGAAATAAAATGCCAGTTTTGAAGGAAAGTATTCTACTGAAGACCCTTGCAAGCTATTGTATTTGATGGGAAAAGAGTGACTTTGTTGGGTTACAGATCTGTTACCCTTTGGCTTATTGGCCATACTTGACTGATTACTTTTGTTGTGACCCTCTTATTGAACTGAATTTGATGGGGCACAAGTGACTCTGTTAGGTTGGTGCATGCGAGTGAAAGAGCTTCAAGTGAACTTGGATGATGAAAATGAAAATGATGATGATGAGTTAATTTAAGAGCCTTCAAGTGGCTGAAAAAAGATAAATGATTCAAAATTTGAATGAATAAAATTTTGTGTGACTCTTTAGTCTTCAACTTGAGAAGCTTCATCTAAAGGCAAAAAGCTGAGTTGATGATGAAAGCTATTCTAGGAATAAGATGAAGATGTAAATGATGGAAATGTTGGTGAGGAAAAAATGTGAAGAGTATTAAAGTGCTGTTGATAACCACCCTTATGATGATAAGAAAAATTTGGCCGTAAAATGCTAAAAATAGGGAAGAAAATTTTTTTTTGACTCTTTTGACATTTGTTAATCGTTAATTATACGCTTATGTTGATTGTTTTACGTTCTTTTTTATTTCACCTAACAATAATTTCCACATGAAGCTACTCTGAAAACTCAACGTACGATTAATGGTATAAAGTGCCTTTTCATGTGGCTCAAAGTCTAAGAATGTTGAAGTTTAAACGATAAATCCTTATCCAGTCGCATCATGTCTTGAACCTTTTCAGGATAAAATACTTTTAATCAAATTTTAAATTCTCCGCATTTCATATTTAATCTCATCTGTTGATGATGATTACTATTTTCATGATGAAACAAACCTGACTCGAATTCAAGTCTTTCCAAGAAAAGTAAATGGTTCAATTTTTGACCAGTTCATGGGTTGAACAATCAATTTCAAGGTGATAACGATAATGACCGTAATAAACATGTCACCATCATTTAACATGACCATCTCATCTTTGATTGTATTATCCTAAAAATAGGAATCAAACTTCCGTTTTTTGTTGTCAACTTGCAAGCCCATCTTCAAGATTAACTTAATAGCGTTAACATTTTATCCGATATTTAACCTAAATTTAGGTTCTCATTTCATTGAGCTAAACAATGGCCAACAATAGCTTTGAATCATTATTAGAGTACAATAGATTAAAATGGTTTCACCATTTTTAACCCATTAACTAATTGTCTTCAATTTCTTAAGACGATGCTGATGATATTTTTATTCATTTGTTAATTTAATTCGATATTTTTTTAATATAAAAAAGTAGAACTAATAATGAAATGTAGTAAATGGATTTAATTTAATTTTTTGTTTTACCTTTATTTGTGTAATGCATTACCTTGTTTTGGTTACTTGTAAAAGCTGCTAATAACAACCATTGATTGTAAATGAAAACTGTGAAACATTTGAGAACAATTAGTTTATGCAAAATTTGAATTAACATATTAATTTAAACTAGACAATGTTCAACCTGAGTGCAACTTAATAACTTTAATCACTTGCATCTTTCACTTCATCAAAGACATGATTAAAAAAGCAGTCATTGAAGCTCTGGTTCAGTGAAATAAACTAAAGTTGTACTTTATCCTGGTTCAGCTCGAAAGGTTGACTTGCTTACTCAAACTGCTGTAGTTTATGGTTCATTATTGGGTTATTTTGCATTATTGTGACAACAATTTGATGACTAAAGGTTTAACTAATCCTAATAAACATCTCAAGTTAACAGTTGAACATGTTTGAAAATTGAAAAAAAAACATTGAAACAATAAGATTTGACGGTAAAATTAGTTGACTTTGCAATTACAATAACAAATGGTGTCTGATCATTTCTTCATTTTTCATTCGTTTCTTTCATTCTGTGCATCATTTTGAAGATAAATCTGAAGCTATTATACGATAACCAGAGATTTGGGAACCGGGAAAAGCTTGAAAGATATTGTTCGGAGTAATTGAGAAAAGAATTGGTTTCATTGGGAAAAATGACATTCTAAATTCTCGGCTTCCATGCGAACCTTGTATTAGAACCGTCTTTAAGCTAGTTTTACCCTGCTGATGACTTGTTGCAAGGGCCTTGTTCAGTGCGAGAGGAATTGTAGATTCGGACAAATGATAAATGTGCCTAAAAGATTCAAACTTGGATCATTTGGTTATTTTGCATTGTTACAAAAAGGTTGGAGAGATTTGAAGATTCAATAGTTTGTATCAATGAGTTGAAATTTGAGTTGTGAATGTTAGTCCAAGTCACATTCATCAGATTTGGGTTTGATCAGAATTGATCCATTTTATTCATCCATTTCATTGACCCATTCAAGTTATGCATTATTATTTGGACAAGAAAATTGGTCAAAGCGGACGTCATTGGTCATGATTTTGATGGCAAAATCTGATTCATGTGAACTTCTCCTTTACAGAATTTTCTTTAATCTTGCATGACTGTAATGTATTTGGTAACCAATCAATTGCCACTCAATTTTCATAACTCAACCTGATCAACTGGCCATCAAGAAGTGACTTTGAGAATCAGATTATTCATCAGAAAAGGTTAAATTTCGAAACAAATCTGAAACATGTTTGCAGTTGATTTGATTTTGATAAACATTCGACTAAACTGAAACAAATTTGAATGTACACAGAATTAGTGAAAGTTGAGATTTCAAATTTTCTCTCGACATCACTTGGTTAGATGCATTTACATGCAAATATGATGAGTTACCGAGAAGGTAAACTTATAACTGAACGCAAAACTGTAATTGATTAAATTAAAACTCGAAGCAAAGCTCGAGACTTGAAAGGAAATATTCAATTATCTAACCAGGATAAGCATTCTCATTACAGCGATTTAGATCAAGGTTCAGAATTTATTTTGAATAAATTTTGCGTTATGAATTTTATGCTTGATTAGATTGATTGAGTCTAGAGTTGAAACACAAACGTGGCAAGAACCAAAAAGATTGAGAAAACCCATTTTTACTGTCAAAGTCTTGAAACTGAATTACGATAGCAACCATCGCATTTCAACTGAAAGTAACAATAACTAAACTCAAAGTCCAATTAGTTGATTTTGAAATTTATTTTAAATCCAATAAATGTTCAAGTTGATGATAATTTCTGGTTCAATTGGCATCAAACTCTTGAAGCAATAATGTTTCTATGACAATTGGTTTTCCATTAATTTAGTTATATTTACGATCTCAAAATGTCTCTTTAATTCCTCTTTAATACACTTGATTAATCTCATATTACTATTATTTACTAAACCTAATTGAATTATAAAATGTTGAAAAATGAAATGAAAAGCTAGAAAGTGAAAGAACGAGAAAAGTAAAGTTGAATTTTTAGGTTTCATTTTCGTCAAATTTCGATACTTTACTCTCCTTTCTATTATCATATTATTAGTTTACTGGGAATGTAATATTTCATTATTATTGTGTCCAGTTGAGTTTATTGAATTGTCCAATTGAATCAAAATTGACAAACAAAATCAAGTTAAACTTTATTTACTGTTCAATGATTTGAAAATTGTTTGTTATTTACTTCAACAATTGACTTTCCTTGAAAACAAGAAATTCATTCATTTGAAATGCTGATTTCTTGTGAATAACAAATCATCACAAAATGTTTACTTTCAATTGGAACTTTGATTTTGGCCAAAAAAAAAATGTTTTTACTTTCATTGCCAATTAAAGGATGATTTGTGACTCAATATTTTGGGTCAACATTGATGGCAACAATCAATGCTAATTGCTGTTGATTTACTGCGTTCACTAACAAAGTATCAAATGTTACTTTTTTTTCATTCCATTTTGGGTTTACAATTTCAAGCATAAAAGCATATTTGTTTAGTCTTGATTGAATCAAGTTGACCATCTTTTCATCATTATTGAACATTAGTTATCAGGATGATGTTTGATGTGAAAAGGCAATTGTTTGTTGTTTTCCGGAAACAGTTTGACGGTAAATAATGTTGACCATACTGGTTATTATTAACATTATTATCATGATGATGATGACTATTTTCAGCCTCAATGTGAAACTACATTGGCAACTGGATTGACTGTAAAGGAATCCTCTGGAGGTTAGACAAGGGATTGATTAGACTGATAGAGGCTGAGAGATGAGCTTCTCAGTGAGGAACCAGGAAATAGAGAGAAAGATGAAGATGATAAGGATGAGGATGAAGCCCATGTAATGGAAGAGGTTCATTGATAAAGGTTTTTATGTGTTAATATAATTTCACTTGGTGATTGAGTGACACCCAGGATTAACCATTGATTAACACCCTGTTTAAACTGTCTTTTTAACCATTCAAACCTTTCTCTTTACTTTTACTGTTTTCCATTTTCCTGGGTTTTTTTTTCATTACAATTCTCAGGTAATTTCAACCTAACCAACTTAACCAACTAATCAACCAGCCAACTAGATAACTTTAATAGCTCACCAAACATGAGCATGGTTACAGGTGAATATTGAGGCTTAAAGCACAAATGAAATTCATCCTTTATCTTCATCATCTTTTTCTTGTGATTCTCGTCACAATTTACAGATAATTTGTTGCTTCTAATTTAACCATTTACTCTGTTTTTTTTTCTGGTTCAACTAACCAACCAAATTGACCTTATTAGTTTGGTCAAATTGTTTGGTCAACAATGCCTTCTGTTTGTACACTTGAAAATCACTGAGAATGTTTTTCCTTCTAATTGGTTCTGAAAATTGATTTACAGAGTTTCGTTGTTTCTATGTTCACCTTCAAGTTGAAATTTGCAAAAAAAAATGTCTTTAAATATCAACAATCAATCAACTGTAAATTTTTAATAAATGTTTACCATTTCAATGTTTCCTTTTTTTTCTGTCCTTTCATTCTGATTAACTCAATCATCTTTTACTGGTTCTATCTTTTCATATTTCACTTAAATTATCCTTTCATTTCCAATTAAACTAATCAACTTGTCAAAAAATGTTGGATAATTGGTTGACTGAAAAGAAGTTGAATAATGATGAAGATAAAAGTTGAACTTTAAATGATGAATTTAAAGCAATTAAAGAGCAAACTTGAAACATCTTATTCAATCAACTATAAATAATGATGATCAGTGTTTTGTCATTTGATTAATGATTTATTGTTACCTTCATCTTTGTTCATTCATTGTTACCTATCGCATTTCATCTTACATTTTTTTACTCAAACTAACCATTATTATTATCATCATCATTCTCATCATTAGTTTAGCTACCGTTCACCCTTAGGCTTGAAAAAAAACTTGTCAACCAACAGTGTGCACAAGAGAAATGAAAAAGATGAAAAGCATTTTTTTTGTGGTAAATTATTTGGTCTAAATGTAAATGCATAATACAGTAATACAATTTATAATAACGATTGTTTCAGGGGCAACAGTCAAGTTGATTTCAAATCCTAATTGGTAAAAATATACAATTCAAATGGTAAAGAGTGAATCGAAAAAAGTGTAAAAAAATTAATTGAAATCATTCATTTTCCAAAATCAGGGTTCATCCCAAAGCCATGTTCATTGGTACAGAGCTGTACTGACTTGACCAGTCAAGTGTTTTAGGTTGCCTTTTGACTACTTGATGTACTTCAACATCAATGACTGAAAGAGGCAAGTCAAGTGTTTGAATCGTGACTTGACACGAAAGCCCAGATTAGCATCCAAGTTGAGACTTATTCAGGCCAAGTCAACAATTATGTGCCACTCAAGACTAGGGAAGGAAAAGTTTACTAGTAACCTGGCAAAGTCGACCTGCAAGTGATACAAGTCTTCATTGGTGGGAGTGGATGCAATCAGAATCATGATTTATAAATTATAATCTTGATTAAAAGATTTTTTTCTCTAATTGAAAAATCTAAATGGCACTTGATTGACTATAGATTGAACAGCTAATTGGTAAATGACTACTTTTGTTTTGTAACGCTTTAAGCAACTGGATTAAGGGGAGGAAAAGCTAAACCTGTAAGCCTGAATTTCAAGTATCAACTTGCATCATGTGCACTTTTAAACTGTTTCAAGCCTCTTGAATCGTTAAGCATGAGGAAATATTGATTAATAATCATGCACACTTTTAGTCATCACACTTTATGGTAACCAGTAAAACAACAAAGAGTAAAAATTGAAAGGCAAAAGAGGGTAAAAATTTCCATATTTTAATGTCAACCATTTTTAGCTTTTTAAAGCTTAAATTCTGGCCAAACACAGGAGGCAAAAAAAGTCATGTTTTGCTGGAGAAGGGAAAAAATGTCATGACAGAAAAGCTTCTTGTTTTGTTGATTTTTCACTGCATTTTCATTGCTCACAATCACATGATAACCAAGTTAATGACACAAGATAAAAGCTTTTGCTGGTGCTAATTCAGCCTTTTTATGTGGACAAGACTGGACACCAGGACATTGAGACGAGAAAATGAAAAAAAAAACCAATTTTTCAATTTGTTACACAACCAGAATACCAAGGAAAAAATCATTGAGCAAACAAAAAAAGGATTTTCAAAAAATGCAAACCTCAAAATGTCTCAACAAACTATCATCATTACAAGTCAAAAATGATCTCAATCCCAGTCATTGTCGCCTTTTCCCTTTTGATGAACCCAAATGCGACTTGATTTTACCATCAACCTCACAGCTATTGGCATCCCTGATACATGACCAGTTGGGATGATGATAATGATGATGATAATAGCTATCATAATACACTGAATAAGATGAAAGAAAGAAGAAGAAGTAAAAAGACAAAAAAGAAACTAATCATCTTCATCTTGGATTCACACCATTCTCATGATAATAGATGAGCTCATAAATCTTTCTCTACACATTACTTGAAACCTTTTTTGCTCTTCCCTTCTCCTTCTTACCTTACCTTACATTTGAATATCATTTTTCATAAAAGACACCAAAAAACATCTGAAAATTTCTTCACTTACCTTTTCTAACTCCCACTCCAACTCCCAGTTATTTTTACACCTATTCAACTGTAGACAGAATTGAATGTTAAAAATAACATTTCACCAAAGAAAAAAAGTCATCTAAACTCAGTAAACAAGATTCAACAATCATTTACATCAACTTTTCGCTTTCCTTCAACAAATGAGTGAATAAAAAAGCTTTAATCTTTCATCTGTTACCTGAAAACAGTAAAACACCCAAAACACAGTTTAAAGTATAAATCAAAGTCTAAGCACGATAATCATTGTCATGATAATGATTACTTTGATGAACGTCATCAATATCTTAAACACTCCCTTCCATCGTTTCATGTTACACCAATTGCAATGAAAACATTATCATTAGACTTTTTTGTTTCATCACAAAATGATATCAAATGCAATAATATGATAACAATTGGCTTCTCATTAAATGATAATGTTGACCAGCTTGTTAATTGTCCAATTGATGAGACAGTTTCAATGAGAAGACATTCATTTACTTTACCCAAAACTATTATTACAACTGTTATTATTGGAATCAATTCTGGGAGGTAAAAAGTGATAACATGATAATAATGGTTCATTCATTTGTCTTGTTTTTTTTATGGTTAAAGTTATACTTTGAGTCTTCACTATTTTAGTCTAACAATGTAACCATTTTACTGGACTTGGGTTAACTTGATCAACCTTAATCAACTTGATTAGACTGTTGATTTATTTCAATGAAATAACTCAACAAAATTTCCTTCTTTTTCAATCCATTTCCATCTCATTATGAATCAACCATTATCATCTTGATAACTCTGTTTATGATGATAATATGCAAGAGAAAATGTTCAATTTTCTTTTCCTTATTCTGTCGTCATTCCCTGTTTCAATTGATATAATTTGATTAACATTTTTTATCGTCATTTTGGCTTTCCCCTCAGATTAGCATTAAACCGTCTCAATGATATTGCTATCAAGAGGACAAATAAGTTAACATTGAAAGTGATGATAATAATTGTGAAAAATTTGTCTCCTAAACTGATTAATTTCAAGTTTCAAGATAATCTTGATAAATGAAACAATCATGTTTCGTCTTGAATCTAATTTCAAGGTTAAAGAAATAAAATTTTCTCTTTTCAAGGTCAATTGTTTAAATTGCCTTCCCTTTGCTGTTTCAGTAAAGCTAAAGTTCTGTGAAAAGAAAACGTTTGTTATCATTATAATCATGAGAGATGAAAGGATGAGATAATCTTGTTGAGTAGTCCTCGACTCTGAAAGTGTCGAAACTCGAACCATTTATTGTTAAACCAAAGTCGAAGCTCAATAAACAACTTTCATCAAATGAAAAATTTCTTTTCGTTTTTCAAGAACATTTTCATCTTTCCATTTCCTGTCAGTGCAAATTGAGAATCAATCCAACAAAAGATTTACAAACGATAGTTCGGCCATACAAGTCACATCTTCATCGAAGGCCAGTGTCGAAAAGCTGCAAGTTGAAATTTCCGAGGTTATTCGTGTTTGCAGGTTAAATCGAAAAAATTCATTCGAAGGTTCGATAAGATCTCACCATAGTTTCTTCATGAAGACTTACGTTGTTACAGACGAGACAAGAGTTTAAGAGTTTGCTTGATAAATTCAATGGTTTTACAAAACTTTTGACTCAATGTAACCTAATATAAAGCTGCAAGTGATAGATTAACTTGAAATGTTTAACCTGCTTAAACTAAATGGCATCATCTTTCAACCTTAATCCTTTCATGAGCTTAAAGGTGGAAAAATTTCATCCATCTGTTATTGAACACAGAAACTGTTGATGAAATAAAAAAAGATTCTCGTTACATCTTGAAACGATGAAAGTGACAATGAACTTACCTAGATTTGAAAGTAAAAATGAATGGTAAAAAATATTGATAGTTAATGAACAAATTGATTGTCTAAATGGTTTTAACATTTGATTGTTTTCCTAAAAATAAAATGACTTGAGTGAAATGTTGTACAACATGAAAAATATTGAACCAAACATTGACTGCCTGAAGCACATTCAAATACAATGTATACATTACCATTAATGTAATATGAGTAAACATTTTTTCATCTTCAACAGCAAAATCATTATTATCAATCCATGTCAACCTTTACCTTTGATATGATTTAACCTTACCTTTCACGAACCAGAAAACCTTCATCTGAGATGTTGATCATTTTCAGTCAAATTCATTCATTCTTTGCTTCTCTTCTCCATCGAAAAGTCGAATGAAGAGACAAAAAAATAAGCAACTCTTCAAATAGTGCCTAAGGTTGAAAAATTTGAGTCGCTATCATGTTCTTTCACTTCAATTCCCTGTTGATTTTTATTCGTCAATCATTCGATAAATAATCTGGTCTATTGTTGTTTATTTTTATACCCTGCCATTCCTCTTGCCATCCATTTCCTTGCCATAAATAATGCACACGGCTAATCATTTGGTTAAATCAAAAATTGAATCAACCGCCATTCAAGCTGCAAAGTGATTGGGAATAAAAAATTTTGCTCAAAAATTCAATTCCATTTGCATGACCAAGAGTCACTCAGGGTAACTCTATTTGCTAAAAGTATTCATACAATCCGAGTTGTTTTAATCATCAAGAGTCGATTGAGATTTGATGAAAATTGTCTGAATAAATCATTGATCATTTGGTTATCAAGAGGATTGGAGCGAAGCTCATTTTCATCAAGTTGTCTTGATCTACACTTGGACTTTGTTTACCCTCGCAAGTGTCAAATGTCAACATAATGATGGTTATTTAATTGATGTTACTTTCGTTACTTTAATTTGATGATTGGTGTAATGATCAATTGAATTATGTGGATAAAGGTGAAGTCAATAATGTTTTGATAAATATAAATAGATGAACCAAATAGTTTTCAAATTTAAGAAATAATTTTCTAGAAAATTGAGATTCTTGTTGGTTGAAAGAAATAACAAAGCTGAATGTTTTACCAAAATTTATATTTAAAGCTTTAAATGGTTGTCAAGAAGTTGACTTTTCAAAAAAGATAATGACTAACATCTAAAATTATTTATTGCATTTGTTTTGATGATAGTTTCATGGAAAGTCACCTGTGGCAAAAATACTCGAAGAGTTTGATTTAATTGTCAATAGAGATGAGGTTTGACTCGAGATGATGTTAAAAGCAATTGAGCTCAAAATTTTCTCCATTGAACCATTGAAAGATTATTTAAAGGCTGCTTTTTTTCACAAGTGAAGAGCACTTGTTTTAAGAGGAAGAGAAGTGTATTGAACATTTAGTTCAGAGAAATGATTTGATGACCGCAGAGTTTGTTGAATTTTTGTCCAATAATGGGAAAGAATCAACAAGGTAAAGTGTTTTTTCAATAAATAAGGAAGAGCTCATTCGCTTTTATAGTGAAAATTATAATAGCTTTCAATATTAAAAATGTATTTCAACTCCAAGATGACATAAATTACTTTTACTGTGAATTAACACTGTCTAATGGCCTGACCTTTCCAGGCACCAATGTCATGTTCATGGTCAAACTATGTTGAATTCAAATGTTCATTTTCATTGAGTTGATCACTGAGTCGAGTCGAGAAAATGCACATTTCAGGAAGCGACCTTCAATTTTGAACAATTAAATGAATTCAAATCGAAACGTTTACTCAATTCCCAAATGCTAACTCTGGTTGTTGAGTTATTCACCATGTTACCCATTAGCTTGGTTAAGCTTACTATTTGTTATTCAATATCCTAACAACGCTTCTTCTGAATATTTGTTGAAATTAATTGTTCAACAGTGAAAAATGTAGTTCAACATTTACTGTAAACTTATTTGAATTTTTATCATTGAAACGGAAACTTACCTCTAAGCTGATTCCTAAATTTACCCACAAAATTCACTCCCAGTTCATCTCAACTTGCTTTTTCCAAATTTAACTCCAACTGGAAGCTTTTGATGAGTTAGTTTACTGGTATTTATCAGGCTAACCAAAGGCAGTTCAGTGAGGAGCAAAAAAATTTGGCTCAGAATCCCAAAAAAGAGGAGAACCATGATGATGACTATTTAATAGTGAAGGAAAATAATTTCACCCAAAAAAAAAGAGAAGAGAAAAAACTTAGAATTCGTTTACCAAAAAATAAGTTTACAAACTTTTCTCTTTCATCTTCTTCCATCTTCTTTCCTTCGTTTCTCTTTGTTGTGACAAAACATTAACTTTATTCAATCAATCTTGAGCTTTCATGATTATAACATTGATCAGACCAGATTAAAATGTTATTATTATCGGCATTAAAACTCTGAAAAAGAATCAAGATTCAGCAAATAACAGAAAACAAAAAACAAGAATAAACTTGAATTGCTTAGGATTGAATGTCATTGCTCTTATCAATAGGCTTTCTGGACTTTCTGGTTATCATGATAATCTCAATTACTACATGTGACTATACTTTAGGTAAATTGTTGGATTAAACTTGCCAATCTGTTAGGCTTCAATCAATTTCATTTACAACCATTTTCACTCATTTTCATCCATTTTCGTATTAATAATCATTGAATTGAAATCTAAAATTGTAACCAATTTACAGTGAAAACCTTTTTACATTTTCCCTCATCTTCATCATTTGACATTCAATTTTACTTCTTATCAATAATCAATATTAATTCAATTCCATTTTTTTGGAACCCAAATGAATTGAAATATCATACTTGACCAGAATAGGATAATCATTTAAATTGAAGATGATCATTAACTTTTATTCAAATGTTGATTCCTTATTGATTATTTATCAACTGAGAATTTCAATTTTAAATTAAAATAGATATTTTATTTTACTATTACTTTGACTCTCAATTTGCTCCAATTGATTCAACCAGAAATGAATAATGCAATAAATTGTAAATATCATAATGCAAGACGTTTGAATTGATATTAGTACAATGATATAACAAAATGGAAACCAGTTTTTAGGGTTATAATTAAAATTATTTCTGGTTTCTTCTAATTTTGCCACTACAATGCATTTGGATTTCAATTTCCCGCACAAAACGCCTGAGATTTGCAACATTTACCTTCAACGTCATTTACTTGCTCATTTCAATGAACATCTTTGCTTTCAATGTTTCCTCTTTTCACCAACATTTAATTTAATCTTCATTGCAATTGAATAAACTATTATCTCTGTTATAACAGTTAAATTAACAATAAACTTGTTCATCAAAACAGTGAAAAGAAAACAAAATTTAATATAAAAATCTATTCTTTTGTATCTTGTGATTTCTTCCATTGACATCTTTAAGGAAAGGTTTGTTTTTTAGGTTCTTATTGTCATTTATTGAAAAATTTTCTTTCCGTTTTTTTTTTCATTATTTAGTGCGCTAATTATGAGATAACGTTAGATTACTCTTATTCAGGATTAGTTGGTGAAAGCAAATTAAAATCATGGATCTTTGGCCAAGCTTATTTACACTCACTACAGTTTTATTCAAAGCTAAAACCCAATCTTCTCTGGATCCTTTCCTTGTCTCTGCTCTGTTAATTCAATGAGATTAATATGTATGGTGTGTGTATTAATAGTGTTGATTATTTAATGTGAAACAATTTAATTGGTTTATTAAAGAGGAGAAACGCTTGCAATTTGTTTTATAAAAATGTAAGTCTTGACGCCATTAAGCTTATCGGCTTAATTAAGAGATGACCCCTTTCAACCATTCTAGAAAATGCTTTCTCACTTTTTACTGCGTCATTTTTAACCGTTTTTTATTAACTGTTGATAATTACTTTCTTTTGTTTCTTTTGTTTTATTTTTCCACTTAAATCCATCTTTTCATCGACAATTTAATGATTTTCAGCTGAACGGATTGGCGATGTACAGTTATTTGATTTGTTAACAAGTGCAACAATAAAGAGACGCAAAGATTTTTTTGTTGGTTTCTATTTGGTTTCTTCATGCGCTTTGGTTGAGTTTGGTGTATTTATCTTTTGATTAATTGTTTCGTTGATCTCAAATTGTCATCAATTTACATTTATTAGGAACTTTTCTAATGGAGTTGATCATCGGTTTTGCCTGATTCTGGGACCGAACCTTTTAAGTTTGAATAATTAATTACACCAGGAAACAAGTTTAATCAATGTGATCATTGTTTATGTTTGTAAATGTTGATTTCTCGCAACAATACATTTGAGACTTGATGCTAATAACATCGTTTGTTTTTTCCAGTTATAACAGTTTTCAAGAAACTCTGACACTTTTACTGTGTACACCATCTATTTGGTTAATGAACCACTTCATAACAGGTTATTTTGAATGTTGTTTCGGAATAATCTGTTACAGGAAAAGTTGAAAAATATATCACAGGAACTCAGAAACTTAAACCTGTTCCCTTGCCTGTGAATAAATGTCATTCTGCTAACAACTAAAAAAGACTTTTTTTTATAAATATCAGAGAATAATTTCTGTTAGGTTCAATGCTTTTTCCTATTAATACGTAATACGTAAGCAATTTTTCTCTAGCTTACAAAATAAGATTGATAATGAAAAGGAAAAGATGATAAGGTGAAATGTTTGACGATTGTTGGATGCTTGATTGTTATTATAATCATCCAGTTAAAGTATACAAAGCTCATACAAAAAAAGTGATGATGATATTCTTATCATTATCATTATGATTTAGAAATGGTTGAACAGTTTTTATCAAGAAATAAACTGCTAACAGGATGGATAGAAGCAAACAATTTCAGATAATTGTTCGTTATTATCAACCCTTGGCTATTGGACAATCAACTTTTCGCTGACCATTTCAACTGATCTACGTGTGGCTTCTTCGAAACGATTTAACCGTATAATCGACCAACTAATGCAGACTGGGTCCATAATCTTCATCTCATTCATGGACTTTTTATTACCTGTTGAGTGTTATTGCCAGTGAAAACCCATGGATTAATGATCATATTCATCTATAAATGGTTCCAATTTTTAATGAAGTAAAGAGGTGAAACATTAACGAGTTCAACGGTCAAATATACTAAACATCATTTAACCAAGGATAAATGTTGCGATTTCTAATAACTCCTGATTTAATTCTGAAATTTATTGTTTCAATAAGAGATGTTTCACCCATTTCTTTGGTCACTTTAACCGTTCGAGCTCATTAATGCTCTGTGTTTCATCTAAAACTGTTACCCTGCGAGTCAATTCGAAATGTGCAGTTGAATGGACCTTTTATGGCACAAAATTTTACTTTTATTTTCACTTAAATGGACCCAAAAGGTTTCATGTTTCTGTGATGATCATCAACAATCAAGGCAAAAAGAGGATGGAAGCAACACAAAAGAAAGATGTCTGTCAAAGAATCAAAATAGAGTCAATACCAGCAATTAAAAGAGATTCCATGGAGAGGTGAAGAGTTATTCATTGCGATGGTGAAGTTACAGGCAACAAAGGAGAAGCACAGATTACAAGGAAATGAGTCAAATTGTAATTTTGCTTGGTTTACTAATCAGTTGGTGGTTGATGCTTTTTGCAGACACATTTTACCCAAAATCATTCAAGTCAAGCTTGATTCATTTTTGTTCATTTGTTAATACACTTTTTTGCTTATTTTTGTACTTTGCCAGATATCTCTGCTGCCTCGAATTGGCCATTCATATAAGTTGATGGGTCAATCAAATACAAAACTGTTATCAACTGCATGGAAATGATATTTAATCATTTGGTAAATAACAAGAAACCCCAAAAAAAGAGAGCGAACCGGAAAATGAAAATAAAGGCCAAAACAAAGAGTTGATGTACAAATGAAAAAACAAAGTTCATCTTGAGATAAAGTATATTAACTTTGTCTACCACTTATTGGCCAGCAAGTTGACCACAAATTATTAATATTGCCATTATTACCATTGTTATAATCACTGGTCATTATTATTAACCGAAAAAATGTCATTCCACTTTTTCATGTTAAATCAAGTGAACAAGTTGAAAAGGCTGTGAGTTAATGTACAAAACAGAGGCAAATCCTTAATTTTAGTTATAAATCCAAAGTCAATTTGATAGACAGTTGAAATCTTAATTATTGTAAATCACAATTAACTGTTAATTTGACTTGAAATAATGAAAAGAACAATTCACCAATCCAATGATTTGTTCGTGTTTTGAGTTGAATTAACTTTGATATTGACCATGATTTGGAGATTGATTAAGAAGATGAATTTTTACCTTCTATTTTTGCCTCTCTTTTTACCATGATATTTCAAGACAGATTGAGAATATGTAATTTATTGGTTCAATCAAGTGAATTGAAAGTTTTTGTTGTTGAACAAAACCATTTGCAATCGTTTAGTATGAAAGTAACCCAATGAAAGAGAGTTAAACATAAGAAGATGTTATTCTAACCATATTGATCGTAACTTATTCCTGGTTATTATGTTCATGATCCAGAATATCATGAAACTTATGAAGGGAAGAAAGAAAGTTTCATGGGCAAAGGAAGAAAAGAAGGAAGAAAGAAAGAGAGAAATACGAAAGAGTAAAATATAATGAGAAAAGATTGAGTTAGGAAAACAAGAAACAACAATAATACAATTGATGTCAACACAAAGTACCATTTGTTTGCTACACTTTCCTTATATTTACCTTTATTACAATTAATATCAACTAATCAATTGCTGTTACTTGATTGATCCTTAATTTACTGAACCAACCAGATGTAATTAATAAACTCAATCGAGTTAAACTACAAATCAGTTAACCAACTTTGAACCTTGCAATTGAGAAAACATTTTAATTTTCGTTTTAATCGCTGCTTTTGCATAAAAATAATTCAATTATTGATTAATAGCAATTTCAACCCAAAAAAAAAATGTTCCATCCATTAGTTCGTTGCATTGTCTTACTGTGTCTACGGCTTGTTACTCGGCACACTGATCTTTTAGTGACTTGAAATTTTTCCATGTAAATGTCTCAGATATTTCAAGATCAAGATCATCCAAAGTCCCAAAGAGGTTGAACACAGTCTTAACATAAATTGAGTAAATGTTACAGATCGAGTCATAATTGTTGCATGAATAATTCACATTCACATTGAAACACTTTTGTTTACTGAAATTTTTTATTTAATCCTAACAATGTTAACATTGGATTCTTGGATTAATACATCTTTATGTATTACTGTTTCACCTCAAGTCTAATCAACATGTTTACCAACTCCAAGCTGATGGAAGAAATAAATTCTGAGAAAAAAAAGATTACCTTGAGCTGTTTCTTGCACATGTTATTATCTGCAAACTTTTGATTCTAGAGTTGAAAATAAACAAAATCAACTAAATTGTTTGTTTCGGACTAAATTGTTTCGGGGGAAAATAACGAATCAATATTTTGTTCAACTTTTCCTTGAATCGATTCCCTTGACATTGCTATTTAGATGCGCACTTTTGATCTGATTTCTGTTTGTCAACTTACATTTAGCTCAACAAAAAAGTGTTACTCTTTTTGCTGCAAACACTCATGTCAACCTTTTGCAAGTCTTTGAGCACAAAAAAAAGGTTTCATATTATATCAAGTGTGTCAACCCAAAGATGTGAGAGAAAAGAGAAAGTTTCAAATTTCTAATCATCATAATCATTGAGAGTGTTCAATAACATTTGCCCATCTTAATTACCATGAGAAGAGGAGAGAAGAAAAAACTGAAAGAAAAGGGACAATTTCTTTGGTGATAACTGTGACCTGATTCAATGGAATTATCATTTCAACATTTTACCTCTCATGAGACTCATAAAATTCAACTTTCAACAATGGATGCGACATGAAGAAAAACAAATGACAAGAAGACGAAGAGGAAAACAAGATGAGAACCAAAAAAAAAGGGAAACACTTTTCTGTTTGTCAAAAGGCAATCATAACAATAATAATGATAATGTTGATAATGATGATACAAAACAATTGTTGTTTAATCTGTTGGAAGGAAAAGCTAGCAAAAATTGTTGGCAAACAAACATTTTTATTATCATTTACTGTTGGTTGTGTCGTTGAACCATTAATTGGTAAAAACTGAAAGACAATCAACAACAATTGTACATTGTGACTCCATTTATCAGTGACTTTAATCATCCAAATAGGCTGATGAGGGTAAACAGGGAGAAAAGGATGAAAATATTAATAATTTTGGCTTGATTAACGTGATAAAAGGGTAGAAACATTAGTTAATCTGTTGGAGTTATCAGAGTAACTGCCAGTGATTTTCAGATAATGTTAAACTAATAACGTTTTTCAAGCAATTTACTTTTGGTTTGCAGTTAATTGCTGTAATAAGTTGTTTCTTTTTTCTTTCATCACAAAACGATAATTCAATTTTTCCATCTTACATTACAGATTGGATAAAGGTAAAAGTTTGGATTCTCATGGCTTTCATTAGCAAGGAATCAATGATAAGTTATCGATAACATTTCAGGTAAGATGAAACACTTTAACATTGTCAATGATCGGCTGAGTTTTTGATTGAGAGAGTTTTAAAGAATGGAAAAGAAAAAAAAGAGAAGAAGAATTTTCAGATTTAATTATCGATACTGATATTCTGAGACTCTTTGGGTTCACCTTCAATGCAATTGATTTGCAACGTTTAATCTCTCTTGCTGTCCAATTCAATCTTTGGTTTAATTTTTTCAAAAAAATAAGATGAAATCAAATGGAAGCTTTGCTCAATCCAATCAAACATTTTGTCCAAAATCTTAAACTGCCTTAATTGTCCAAAATTGGAATCCTTTCAATGGGATTGATCTCAACCATCCACAAACAGTATATCAACAGATAGCTTTGTTTTTTATGTTAATTCCTTGCCAGCACAAAGAATGACTTTGAGTTAAATTGACGCAATTTAATCATAAAATAATCGATAACTAATCTGGTAAATCAAGTGTCATTTATTTTATCAGCAACATCTCAATATGACCAGAGATGGAAATTCAATTTAGATTGATTAAAGAGTGAAACTTGAATCACTAAAAATGATTGGCTGCCCATTTAAATAGCAAAAATTTTTCATCATTTCATTTCAACTTGGCTTTTCTCAATTCAATAACAGTTTGTTTCCTTTGCCTTTGAATATAATATCAAAGCGCCTGAGTCTATTCTCAACTCTGATTATGAATCTTGTCAGCAAAAATATTTGAAATCCATTTTCTTCTTTCATCAAGTTTAACTGATTTGCTGAGACAATTTTGTGTCGTGAATCTTTTGATGGCAATTTTGGCCTGCAATTTGCTGGTCTAAATTAGTGAAAACCTTTTGTCGTTGTTTGCAATAATGGTTTAATGATTTGATTGCAAGTTAACATCAAATGCATGATTGATTGGTGTGTGTGTGAATAACTGTTCAGCGAATGAAAGGAAAGCCAATTTGGACGAATGATCGATGGACAAAGATTAAGAAGAAAAAGGAAGAAGATAAACAAGATGAAGATGATAAAGGATAAGCTAAAGATGAAAACTCTTTTTTTCCCTGTTTTCCTTTTTCCATTTCAACATCTTCCTCATTGGGCTCATTTTAATCCTACTTCCATTCACCCTGATCGTCACCATAAACCATTTCAATCTTTGTCCATTTCATTACAACAATCATTAACAATTAGCTGATGTGCTTGTTGACCACCAAAAAATGTTACCAATAATTTGATTACAATGTTTCCCTTTGACCATCAATTGTCCAACAATTGTTTAAATTGTCCATCAATGAAGACTAACTCTTTTCCAGTTTTTTGTTCACTTTTTTTTTCTCCTCTTGAAAATTGTTTTTCTTTTTCAAGGAAAACTCCAAACTGAGATAATTAAGATTTACTCATTTTTTGTCTCTCATCTCAACAGCATGAATAATGATCGTTTTAATCATTAGATTAACTCATTTATTACATGAAAAGAATGAGCAACTTTTGATTCGAAACATTTCATTGTTCAAGTGTTTGATTAATTGTCGCTTTGATGGCAAGAAAGCTAAAAAATGTTCAACATCTTATTCAGTTAATTGCAAGATGAGACATTAATCAAGTCTGGCCATGAATTTACCTGCATTTTTCATTGAATCTTCTCGGAGTTTATTTTGATTGAAAGAAATTGTTGTTGTTTTTTTTTTGAAACAATCGAAAAGTAAAATTGTCCATTTTTTCGGATCAAAATTGAATGTTGAATAATGTTTAATGAAGAGCATTTTGTGATAAAAGTAGATGAAAGTGGCTCAAGTATTATCACAATAATGCACTTATAGTTGAATTGAATGGAAAGAAATGAGATAAAAAGAGAATGAAGAGTTTTTCAGAATCAATGAGTTGTTTGAGTGAGAAAGTTCAACTGATAAGGTTGAGTTAAAGCTGATTAGTTTGACTCTTAATCAATCGAAAGGAAAGAAAAGGAGAAGAAAAAAAATTTCTTGAAGTGAATCAGGGATTGAACGTGATTCACTCACCATTTTTCCCGGCAATCTGAATGGACACGGAATTGTGTGAAAAGTCTGAAGCTAATGATGAAGAGTGATGAAGAGAAGAGCAAGAAAAAATGATACAAATTTTTGCCCACTGATGGTCAAGTTGATGAAGAGTAAAAAAATGGAGACAAAAAATGTATCTCAAGGTGCAGATGAAACATTGAATTGATAATCTTTCACTGAATCATTCAATTACAGAGTTGGCTCAGGCAACTGGAATAATGATAAGATGGAAGGAGAAAATTGATTGTAATAAGATGTTATCAAGTAACCTTGTTCCAGCTTCTGTCCTTCCCTGACCGAATGATAATTATGATTATCATGCTGATGAAGATGATTGTTCAGAGGCGGAAGAGGGAGGTTTAAGGAGGAGGAGAAGCAAGATGTAACCAAATGATTTAGATGGCTTTTCGTGCGTTTTTTGCCCTCAAAAGCCTCTTAACTACTTTTGATATAATAAATGAAAATGTTTTTATCTTTCAACTGGACTTGAAATTGTTGGCCAAAATGCTCTGGGAGGGAAAAGTGAACCACTCAAGCTCAATGTTATCAGTAAAATAAATCGTATTTAATGTTCTTCTTACAGTTCGTTGATGAAATTATGATAAACTAAAACATGGAAAAGTGTTTGCAACTATTCTTCGATTCGTCCGTCAATCAAGTTGAACTTTGCCTTTGAGCAAAAGAATTGAAAATCTTTTTCATTAGAAAAAATTGTTCCATCTTGAAAAGAATTGGAAAGGTTTGTCAGTTTTTTTTCAGCAACTTTGAGAATCGAATTTAATGAAACTGGAATTCAAGTTCATTCAGATAATTTTGCAATTCATCATTAAGACTCAACCATCTTCCCATCTTGACCAATGTATAAATTGAAAGATTGACTCAATAAAACAAAATCTATTTTCTTTTGGACTTGTCTTTATGTTCAATTTTTGGATAAAATATTGTATTATTGTATTGGTGAAATATTCTGAGAGGAATCAATTTTTCTCGATTCTGATCTTGAGCTTTATTTAGATTCAGTTTAGTCATTTTAATGTCCAAATTGGCATTTTAATGAAATTTTAATTCTTTTCAGTATTCAAACTGGAAATTGATCTTTTATTCAAGATCGATGAATCGATTGAGTTTAACATAGTTTTTGTTTTATCTTGATTGTTTTTCATCGCTTTATAAGTCAACTTTCAGTTTAACTCTTGCAGTAAATTTATATTACAATAAAGTCTTGGGAGTTTATATTATTGTTAAATTGGAAACAAAATGGACTCAATTTTACGCCATCAATATGATGGTTATGGTGATGATAATGTTGATTTTGCATTTGATGGAGAAACATCGATGATAATCAGCTTGGGAAGGACAGAAACTAGAGTTAAACTGGAAAAACCATTTTAAGGGTTGAATTTAAAAGTCGACTTGAACTCGGTGTATAAAATGGTTGAAAGAGAAATGAAATTATTCTGAATCGATACAAGATAGGAATTTAAAGTTTGAGTATAAAAAAAAAGATTCTTTGGTTTGTGTCATCGAAAGGGTAAAGGGAAGGGGAAAAAAAGACTAGAAAATGGTAAAAGGAAAAAAGGTTGAGAGTGAAAACATTCAACATTACTTAGACTCATCATAAAGAAAATGATAAACAATTTTTTCTTCTCCTTTTTTCCCCTTCTCCAGATTTCATTTCATCATCTCATGTCTATCATTATATTTATCATGAAAATTTTGCTGGTTTCCATGATTACATGGAAAGAAGGGAAAACAAAAAGTACGATGTAAATAAAATTAACCATGTAATCTGTCAAAATCAATCAAATGAAGAAGAAGGGAAAAAAAGGTTTTTTCCAATGAAACTCACCAACTTGAAATGTTATCCTTTATGACTGGGAGTGAATCTCATTGTTTTATGACACAGGATAACAACAAGTTGCGTGACATTTTGGGCCATTTTTTGTGCTAATAAACTCTAATTTGACTGGCAAATGGAAAACTGGAGAAACCAAATTTTCACTTTAATGATCAATCAATTTTGTTGGAATGAAAATTTTGTTTTTTTGTTCAGCTTTTATTATCTTCTATTTTGGACTTTGGTTCAATTGTTGCCATTTGGGTGAATGCTGTCAAACTGGCGAATGAACTGTTATCCATTATCGGCCATTGTTCAACTTGTGATGGAAACTTTATATTGGGAAAAAGTGAAAATGAAATGATGAGCAGCATCATTAGACCAATCATGAGTCTAAAAATATAACCAAAACCCTTTTCTTGATGTTCATCTTTGGCCACTTGCTTTCCATTAAATCTAACTTGATCTAGCATCATAAAATGCTCACCATGATATAATGATGATAACCATTAGAAACTAGCTGAGAGTAGCCAAATGATGATGATTATGAGTATATACCGATCATGAGGATAATGATAATAATAAAATTGACAATTTTACGTGAAAGGCCAGTCAACAGTTTGATGGACAGGAAGAAAGTGGAAAAGCTTGATTCAACGAGTGAACACACTTGAATGGCTCTTGACTTTGTTACACATTTGCCGTATCATTATCAAAATGTACACCGAATAGACCTGAACAGGCAAACTTGAAACACTTTTTTTTCTCCTAATCTAATAAGACTTTTGAGAATTGGAAATTTAATACTATTTTCTTGTCTTGTTTTCACTTTGCTTTTACTTTCAAAATTCAACAAGTTTTGTGTCACTTTTAAAAGGTTAAATACAATTGAAAAGATTAACAATTTCATGGTATGAAACGCGATAATCTGATCAAACATTTTCACTTGCATTTTGGGATTAGTTTTAAACTGATACTTGTCATTTTACTGGTCAACTAATGGAGTAAAAAGACTTTTCATTTTTTCTTTATTCCTTCAACTAATTGGCGACATTTACATTATTTATGATTTAAACATTTAATTGGATCAGTAAATTGTCGAGAGAATCAAATGTTCATTTTGCATCATTAGAGTTGAAGAAACAGTTATAATTGAACAAATTAATGTTTTGCTTTTTACATTGTTTATTAGTCAAGTTTAACATTTAAAGTCAACTTCAAGACTTATGTAATCATTTAATTCTCTGTTTAGTTGATTATTTTTTGCTCTATTCAAATTGTAGTTCAAAGATGTTTATTATCATTGAAATGTTGTAAATTCATTTGAACACAAAAATGGTTTGAGAGTTTGCAAGATGCCAAATTTACAATAAATGTTTAATAAAACATAAAAAGGTTCATATTGAGGGAAGTAAAGTGCTGAAACAGACAATTTTCTGTTGGTTAACTTAACGAATGTAAATGAATTCATCTTGAAATTAACATTCTCATGAATCTATTTGAAGTTAGAGACAAATTAAGAAACAATGAGACAACAGATTAGCATGTAATTTAGTGTTCAATTCTGGATATTAGTTTCATATCTTAGTAGTTTTACTTTACCAGAAAATGTGTGTTTATTTTGATACCAAGAAGTGCACCAATGGAAAATATCTTCAACAAATTTTCTGAAATCAAACATGGCCGTTAGTCAACGGTGAGTTGAGCATCTCTTAGAGCGAGTTTAACGTTTCAAGTTTCTCCATTATTACTGTCCATTGTAATGTAAATTTTTGTGTATTGATGCTTCTTACTGGTCAACACTTTGACTTTGCTCGACTCGATGGATTTGTTGATATTATTGTCATTAAAATTTTGTTTTTTCAGGTTTCTTTTCTAGAGCTTGGAGTTTGCTTTTCAAGATGTAAAGTTGATCGGTTTAATCAGTACAAAAGGTTTCATCTTTTCCAGCCAATCTATCAATCAAGTTACACGGTTAAAAAGATGTTAAGATGTTTTTAAAAAGCTGTGAATAGTTGATACAGATTAAAAGGAAAACTTGAAGATGCGATTTTAAAGCAACTTTCATTCTCATTTTCACTTGAATTTAGCTTTTTTTTTCGTTCCTCTTGTTATAACAATACTTTAGTCATGTTTGTCACTTAACCATCAAAAGAGTTACGGTTAAGTTGTTATCTGATGGATTGTGAACAACTAACATTGACAACAATGATTGCCACAATGAAACAAATTTTAACTCAAACTTTATATTGAATCGCCTTTCCACAAAAGAGATTTCACAAGAAAAACCCAAAAATCTCTGAATATCTCCTAATACCAAGACAAACCAGCAATTTTTTACTCGGATAACATGAACCCAACAATTAAAGCTCAAAAACAATTGAAAACCAAATCAATCAAAAGTTGAAATTAGAATGAAAATTTGTCCCAAAAATTTCCTGTTAATTGCACTGCCAGATAAGGTTCGATATTTTGCAATAAATGCTAATGAAGATAATTGTTGACTTGAAATGTTTCTCCAAAGGTCATCTTGGGTAACATTGAATGATAAATGATTGGTGAATTAAAACAATTGATCAAATGTTGCGACTGAATTAATGTTTACATTATTTAGAGTCTGTCTAATATGAGATAGTCACACTTTTGATATTTAGATAAATGAGTTTTGTCCATTCCCTGTTTCAATCTTGAAGATAAAATTTTATTCTTGATCAATTCTGGTTGAGTATTTTTTCTTCCCTCTTCTCCTCCTGTTATTTATTTCACTTTTAGTTCACTTCCATTTCAAGTTATATTGACTTTCTCCATGAACAGTAAGGACGACATAAACACCATTTATCTACCCTTTGACATTCATCTTCAATTCACAACATTGGTCCAAATGTTCAACTTTTTTTTGTTGGTAACTTCAACTTTCCTTGTCCTTCAAATTTCGTCTTTTTTGTTTTCGTCTCTTTACTTTCACTGATTATCTTACAATTGATGATATCCAAGCTGGCTCACATCAATCCTCATCCTGAACCAGCTGAACAACTGTAACCTTTATATTAATAGATTAACCTTTTGAAATTAAATTGTGAATCAAGAGTCAAATTAATATCCAAGTGTTTATTCAATGAATCTTGTTCATCTTTTTGGACAATAATAATTTTCGATTTTACTTTTCAAATTGTTTCATCAAATTGCATTGATTTTTTTTTTCGTATTACTTTTGCCTCTTCTCATGACAGTTGTAATGACAAATGAATAAACTCGAGATTTATTCAGTTCATAAACAGGACATTATCTCAACAGTAAACTTGAATCCATTTCAATTATTATTATCATGGAAAAATATCAACTGAATCATCATTCATTATTTTGCTTCTTCTTCTCATGCTCTTTGCTCCATCATGATAATATTTCAAGATCATCTTTTCTCATCATTTTCTGCTCTTGTTATCTAATCACCAATTTGAACCATCATCCAACTTGGACTGATAAATGTTTCACTTTGTTTTACTTTTTGTTTTGTTCGCCATCCTGCCAATCATTCATCATCATGATCACAATTTTTCAATTTCATCTTCACATTCCCATAGAATGGTGTGTAATGGTAATGGCATTATTAATAGTGAAAAGCATCATGAACTGGCTATCATTCACTGAGCAACCATTTTGCACATTTTCATATTCTGTCAGTTGATCGATGATCGCAAAAAATTATCAAATTTTATCGCTTCACACCGAGAGATTCATCCTCAATAATCGTCTAAAGAAGTAGCGAAAAGTTGGAAAATGCAATTTGAAGACTGAAGACTTTCGAACTGAAAATTTGTCCAGAATGACCATCAATTTGACGCTCTTCTCGGCTTTAAATTTTTACTTCCACTATGAATAAGAGTGAAAATAATATTTGAAATCGATGTTGGTAATTTTTCGATTTTTTTGCGAATCTAACCAACAATTTAATTCGCGATTGATTGTCACTCTTTGAAAAGAAAGCATTTTACAGAAAAGGTTCATCATTGAAACTTGAGAGTCCAGAGCATTGAATAAATGAGAATGAAACAAATGGAAATCGGAAATAATAATAATCAAGGGAATGCTGAAAATCATTTCCTTGTTATTATAAACTCAACATGAGACATGATTGATAAATTATCGCAACTAAACATGAAAAGGCCAAAAACAAATCGAAGGCAAAGCAAGCTTTAAAGACTTTAATGGATTATCATTTGAATTGTAATCGTCAGGAAATGAGATGAAAATTGAATTTAATCTGAAAAAAAATTGGCTTGCATTGACATCTCAAATGGCATCTCATCTTGAAAAGTGTAAAATTTTCATTTCCAACAATCAAAGGAACCGTTTGAGCGTCAATATTTGGTGATCAAATTTACTCTCTCTGACCCTTTCACCTTCCACCTTATCAAACCTGGTCAACTTTTGAACAATTATTTTCAATACAAAATGTATCAAAAAGTGTTCAACTCTGAAAATTGTTTCCTTTTTTGCTTCTCCTGAGAAGAAAATATTTTCATTTCAAAGCTCCATTTATTATCTACCTTTCTACTTGATATTCAAGTATAGTAATCTGGTTATCTATTTTATTTTTCATTTCAATTTTTTCCCTGTTTCTCGGAATAATATTGTCCTTTTGTGGTTCAATCGTCTTCGTTTTTTTTTTCATCAATAAAAATGAACCTTTGCCAAAAGAGAAGCAACATTTTTACTTGCAACAAGATTGACGAGTAAACAAATAGTGAATCCAAATAAATAATGAATCTGATAGAAGAAAAAGAATGAATAAATTCCAATGTTATTCATCAAGATGGTGGAAGATGAAGGATGATGAAAAATATGAAAATTGAACAATCATTTTTTCCTCCTTTTCCAAGACTTTGATTGAAGATGGAAATGGTGATCGGTTGAAAGGAAAAGGTATGACAACAATAACAAAAAGTATAAGAATGATTTAGAAATGATTCGAAATTCAGTCAGCAAGGAATTGAATGGTGAAATTTATTTTCGCATTTTTTTTCGATAAACAACAATTTTCCATCAAATATTGCAATCTTTTTTTTTGGTCGACCATCAGTTAAGTGTTTACCTTGCAGGGTTTAGCTGATTATGTTGAGGATGAAATTAAGTCAATAATTAGACGGAGAATGAAGATGAAGAAATGTTCATTTTGTGAATGATTCCAAGAATCTCAAGAATTGGTTGGCTCATTAAGACAATTCTAAGCATATTGAACTTTACTTTATACCATTAGGATGATGATTATTATTAATAAGAAAGTGAGTGAAGAAGAAAGGAAAGGAAGAGAAGAAAAAAGCCAAATAAAAAGGATAAAAACAAGCAAAAACTGAAACAGTTTGTTCACGTATGATATGATAAACTAACTTGGGATCCGGTTTTTTCAATATAATAACATAATAACATTATAATAAGTATATAACAGTAATCTAATAATTCTTATTGTTACTGGTAAGGTTGTAGTTAAATGGTGAAACAACAAAGAAGCAAAAAGTGTATTAGCAGAATGGCTGACAAAAATTATGAGAAACTTTGGTATTGAATGTGAAGCAACCAGAAAATTGACTCTATTGTCATTGTTATTACAACAAGAAACTGGGAGTTAAAAGTCACAGTTGAAACAAAAAGTCGGTGATCAAGTTGGAAATGAACAAAAAGATAGGAAGGATGAAGATGGGAAGGATGATGATAAGGATGATGATAAGATTAAGATGATATGAAATGAAATGTAATGAAAAATAGATTCAACGGACTAAAGGTGTGTATTCAGTTTTAGTTGGTGCAGTAAGAGTCACTTTCTTAGGCTGCAAATGCATAATGAAGAGCCTAAAACTAAAGAGTTTAATGAAAAAGTAAAATTCACTTTTGCAAAATTGACTCGGCCAGTCAACTATGTTTGATCGGTAAGAGAAGCTCTCTTTAGGTTACAATTTTTATCTCCTTCGGCCTAATACTTGGACTTAGATTAGTTTGTGCAGTAATAGTGGCTTTCTTAGGTTATAAATTTATGATGAAGAGTCTAAAACCCAAGAACTAAATAATTTTGAACTAAGAAATTTACATTACACTGGCGGAAGCCAGCCATTAAACTATATCAGCGAGAGAAGCTTAGTTCAGGTTGAAATGTTTATCTAAAGCTTAGTGCAAAAGTATTGGGAATTTATCACAAATTTTAGCTTTGAGATAAAAAGACAATTTGAAGATCATGATTTAGTTTCATAGTTTATTTAATAAAGATTAGTGTGGCTCATTTTCAGTGTTGCATCTTGTTCTCACTGTTCGAAATTCATGATTTAGTTCATGGAAATTTGACCTTCATTTCTCACTCTTTTTTCCCAATACAGCTGGTCTGAAATAATGCAATCAGTAGTAATGAAATGTACTTCTCTGAAACAAAGTGTCAATACTGGAACAAAGTTTTTGGCACAAATCTTATCATCTTCTGCTTTGCTGAAAACATGTTAAAAGTCGATGCACCATCTCGAGTACAACCCACCACCAATGCACCATCCCACCTACAACTGTAACATTTGTTGCATGTAGTGTTTGCTTCACAAGAACAGCAACTAATTTTCCCAAAATCTCTGGATGGACAATTCAATGATGTTCTCAATCCATGATTGAAATCACGCAGCCTTATTAGCTCATGTTCTGGTAACTTAACTAAAGAATGTATTGAATCTTAGCATCTACACCAAACTTTTCTTTTGCTCTTTTGATCAAATATCCTGCTATGTAACATGATCATCGCCAACGTCATCACCTGAAATGTTAGAAAGAAAAGTCCTGATATCCTCATGATTTGAAGGAAACATAGGATTGTAAGAGAAATAATCTGATAGCTCAGCTTCGGGCGAAGTTTCCGTTGCTAACGACCTTTGGTCTGAAGCATTCTCATTGCTTTCTGGAATTGCTTCATCCAAAAGTGGTATATCTCAATCAGGCTTTCAACTAAATTCGTATGCCTTAAAACGCTCATTCAAAACCAGTATTTGTGTGCTTAAATGGTTGACTGGGAATTCAAATGAATTTTTCCCATACTTCTGCAATAAGCTTTACCTCGGCCTAATGCTAAAACTTATGATGAAAATGATAATGAAAATGAAGATGGGAAGATGGTTAGGAAGATAAAGATGACGAAGAAGTAGATGACGGATTTAAGGCTTTCATTAAGCTTCATTTGATTGGAAAGAGTGACTTTATTAGGTCGAAGATTCATCATTGAAAGCCTCACTTAACTCGCATAGATGATGTTGGAGATGAAAAATGGCAATGATTAGAGTGATCAGGATAATAAAAGGTTGACTGAATTGTAGATTAAATGGAAAGGTTGAAATTAATTGTGAATTTACATGAAATAGCAACATTTTTAGGTTTTTACTTTCTTCTTGCCTGGTTAACATTAATATTTTTGCGTCAAATATACAAATGATTTCAACAATTGTGATGATATCTTCAGGTTTACCCAAGCATAAGATAACTTTGATAGGAAAATTTCATCTTCATCTCTTTATCAGAATAAGTCATTAATAATGGGCAACCTTTTGATGTGTTAAAAAAACAGTTTGCCATAAATGATAACAGTGTTGGCCAATTGGTAAAAAATGTACAAATTAAATGTAACATTACAAGATAGGAAAAAAAAGGTACAAAAAAAGGCTAAAACGGCAATTGAGCTCTTTTTTGCATCATTTTTGTGTTACTCAAATCATGATGATGATTATGATGAAAGGAATCATTGAAATGAAAGTAATTTAAGCTTGTAACATTGGAAAAACATTGAGATTATTTTTTTTCTCTCTTCTTCTGCTTCGCCTTCAATTTGAATGTGCAAAATGTTTTGGTTAGTTCATGTTCATTATCATGTTCATCTTTATCACAAAAGGAAAACTTGAAATTGACATTTAACTTTAATATTCATCTCAATTCATGATTCAGAGTATTCAAAGTTATCTCCATGTGGATGGTTCTTACGATGAACATGATGGAAAAGTTTCAACTTTCAATGATCCATCAACATTATCACAGTTTGAATAAAAGCGATTCTTGTTGTTTCCCTTTTATTTCAAAAATATTAATAACAATAAACTCTTTTTTTTCTTCTTCTTCTCAGCTTATTCCCCATTTTACCATGAAACTCATCGATGATTTACTCTTATTTTTTGCCTTCATTCATAGTGTTGTGATTTACAATTTAACAATGCAATTATGAATATTATATATATTAAATCGTTTCGCCTCTTCACTTGTATTTTTTGCACATTTCCTGAACTGTTTCTTACCATCAACAACAATTTGGGTTAGTTTTTTTTTGTTTCTTGGCTTAAATCAAACCCAAAAGCTTTCAATACAAATTGTAATGATTAACCTTAACCTTGGGTTGCAATTGCTTTGCCATTCATTAATTACTATTCATTTTACTGATTAGTCTTGAATATTAATGCTGCTCTTTGCTTAAAGCCTTTGATTTTGTTTTCATTATTGGTTTTCCTGGTTTAGCTGATTATGCTAGTCTTTTTGAGATGACATTTTGGTTAATCAACAATTTAATTTGACAATTTAGTTGAACATTGAAATAACCATTTTCTGGTATTTCTGGTCAACAGTTTTTACTTAATTAATGCTTTTTTACCCAATAGAAGGTTTAATCTTATTTATTTCTGTATTAATTTCAATATGGATTGGGCTGTTGTTGTTTTTTCTGGTTGTTTGCTTATGTCTTCAATCTCAATGTATTGTTTATTAATGAACCTTTGTGGCTCTGGTTTAGGTTGACAAGTAAATTGATTAATCCAAAAATTGTCATCATTAACAATACTTACACAGCAATAATATAACCATCATTGTAGTTGTTTATATTGATCGTTGACCATTTAAAGGTTCAATTGAGTTGTATTTGCTTTGCTTTGCTTTATTTTTTCCTCTATCCAAAGTGTATTCACGTTCACATCATTTGGTTATCATTGTTTAATCAGCATTTCATTCAATTGGGTTAATTGATTTGAATCTGAGGTAAATCTGTAGTTTATAATTGTTGTATTTACCAAACGAGATTATTTTTATGGGTAAACGCAACCCTAATGTTGTTGATATAATGGAGGTAAAAATTGAATCCAATGGAGAGTAATTTACTTTTATTTCAATTGTTTATTAAAATTGAATGGCAATATTTAAATAATGGAAAGCATCAATTAAGTTGATTAATTTTAAAAGGTTTCCAGTCTGGTTGGTTTTATAAGGAAAATGCTCATTGAAATTTACTTCTGACAATTGTAGCTCATCAAAGATAGGTTCTGGTTAAATTTAATCAAACCTAGATCAGATAAGACTGTTAAGGATCATGGCTGACCAAAACTCGATCCTTATTGTCCAGTGGTTATCGACTAAATGTCAAATTACTAGGCATGTTTGCCTGAGGTTGAGCCTGTTGTAACCAAATGTTTGAATAGCAACCCAAGTAGTTGGTATTAAGTGCAACAAAAATTTAGGTTTTCACTGTTAACTGTAAAACTGGTAAATACAATGTTTTACAAACTGTAAACAGTAAGGTCAGTTGAATCGTCCATTCTTGCCTCAAATTCAATATCTTAATTCAATTTCTTGTCCTCTTATCCAAAAGGTTTAAGCATTATTTACTGTAAACAAAGATGCGTCTTATAATCTCTTCACGTATCTTTTTTATTCATTCAATAATTACATTCAACTGACCGTTTCCAATTAATTATCATTAGATAGTTGACTGTTTAACCATTAAAGTCCATTCCTGTGATCAAAATCCTCATTGTTAGACCAATATTTTCCACTACCAACACTATTCACCCATTATCGTCTATAATATCCCAGTGTTATTACCATCAACTATTACCTGATTTACTTTCAACCTTTTTTTGTTCATTTGCCTTCCAATTTTACGTTCAATGTTATAAAACTATTTTTATTATTATTAATATTACCTTTTATGATTATGTTTATCATAACTTTGTTACATTGAATCATGGTAATAATAATGGTAATATCTTTTGATAAAGTGCAAAATGATTTTTGGTGCCTTTCAAATTTGCCTCCACTCTTTTTGCTTGGTTATGCTTCTTGCTCCTGGTTGGCTGTTGTGTTGAAAATGGTTGACCCATGAAATTATGATTATTGTTATTTTGATCGAGTTTACTTTTGGTGGGTTCACAATTCAGATCTTTCCAAATCTCATGGAATATTTAAAGCAAACCCTGTTTTCATGGCTGTTTAGGATACAAACAGTGTACAGTCAACTTGTTTACTTGTCAACAGTTAGTTGACTTTGCTCAGCCTTAACCGTTATTATTATGCATCAAATTGATTTAAACATTGTTCCTCTGGTAAGTAAAAGGCTTAACGTTTGGACAATAGTCATTCACTCATTGAAATTTTTTTTCTTCTTCTTTTTCTTGATTCTGGTCAGTAGTCACATCATGTTTTTTCATTTGGGCAAAGTTAATGGTTGAACTCAATTTCAATGATCAAATAATAACAATTTTTGGACTCGGATGTACTCTTTGGTTTAACCTTATCAACGCATAACCAGGCAACCAAACCAAGTCACACAGTTTACCATTAATCAACCCAGTAAATTGATTTAATTTGTTAAGAAAAATCTGAATTGGAATCAGCAAAAATTACAAAACTCTGGTCAACTTTGGTCAACCCAAACAAATACAAAGAATGAAAGGATTTTTTCACTGGGTTTCATTGTCAACCCACTCAAACCATCTGGGGCTGGATTATTTTTCAACATTTGTCTATTATATCAACTTGTATTTTGTATGTGTGTTTATTATTGTTTATCATTATGTGTGTGTGTTGATGTCATTTTGATGATATTTTTAACTGAAAAACACACAGATAGACACACATAGAGACAGATACAAAGAGTTGTGAGCAAAAAAAAATGTGAAAACCCATTTTAAAGTGAGACAAAAAAACAAACACATAAACAACTCTAATGGCCAAACTTAGGTAACCTTTTCATGTAAAATGTACATTTAAACCATTAATCTAACCAACAACAGCTTAATATATTATTGACTTGAATTGCTTCCAGTTTTAATGTATTATTAAAGTTGTTTGTTGTAGGTTTACTTGATCATCATTAGTTGCCTTATTACCATGGTTAGCTGCCTTTGTTGTGTTACATCTGATCCATTGGAATTCATTTAAATTGTTTTTAATGCAAGGATATAACAAAAACTTGCACAATGTACAGAGTATTTTAATGTTATTAACATTACCAAATATTGATGACAACCTATTTAACTTGTAATAATATTAACCATCATTAGTAACAATGATTGATTAACCTATGGGGTGACAATGTTCATTTGATATTTAATTTAACTCACATAGTATCCTGAAATATAAACATTATTGGAAAACCATTATGATTGGAGCTAAATGGGTTTCAGGTTTAAGATGTAGGTGATACCTTAAATTGGAGTCGTCAATGAAATCAAGCCAAACAGTTTAACAGTTATTCAACTTGTCTTAAATGGCCCATTTGGCTCAGACATAGTCATTTCAATTTCACACTAATTAGCATTTTTAAAATTTAAAATTTTCTGGTTTTTTGGTTTACCTTTTTTTGTTACAAAAAAAATGTCAATCTTTGCCAAACGATTTTGGCGTTTTATTCAACTTCAACAACCCACCGGGTTTGATTGATTGCCTAATTTAGAGTTCATCATTTACTAATGACGATAACCTTTGTTATTTACACATTTAGAAAGTAACAACAATCAAACTTAAATTAACAGCAAGTAATACGATATTAACATGGGTTTGGTTTTTGCAAAAACATGGTAACCTAAACCTGATTATCATACATATTTGTTAAAAACATAGTAACTTTAACTTGAAAGCAAAAAGAGGTTTTTAGAGTGAAAATGTGACTTTGTACTCAATTAACTAAATGTTTAACAATTTAACTAAATAAATATACTTATATTATTTGGTATCAAGTTTTGGTGACAAGGCTAAATTAACATGTAACAATTAAGTTTACTGTTAATACCATTTACTCAACTTGTGTAAAGGCTTTTTACGCCTGTAAAAGTATACATTTTTACTGTGATTATTATTACCAAATTGGTTAAAATGAGACAGAATCAAATTGATTTTTATTCTGGTTTTTGGGTAAACTAGAACATCTGTGATAATTAAGTTAATCATAGACTGTAAACTGTTTTGCGTGAGTTAACCTACAGCCTTTTACACGTTTACCAGAGCAACTAATGATTTTTACAGGCCTTATAAAGGTTTGATTGTTAATACATTGGTCGGACCTTAAAGGATTGTTATTTTGTGGTTGATCATCAATTGATTGAAAATTGTTGATAGTTGCATATATCATTTAAAGTGATTAAAATGGGTAATTTGTTTTGGCTATTAACAGACTTTGTTGCCTACTGTTGAGCCTTGAATGATTTATGAGAAAGGCCAATGTATATTTTAATGTAAATCAATGTTTCGTTGAATGTTAATGATTAAATATCGATTTATACTTTAAATGTATTAAATGTCATTAAAGTGTTGAAACAAAACACAAATGAAAAAAAGGCAAAAGGGTTTCATTAAGGTTGAACATTTTACATTTTTGGATGGTTGGTTGAGATTACAACAGGCTTTACAATGGGCTATTCAATGGGTTAGACAATGGATAGACAATGTTGATTAGACTGATGATCATGATGAATTGTTTGATTGGCAGTTGATGGCAGAGTTAATCTGAACAGTAGCAAGTTAAAGTGAAGTTGAAGTCGAAACAAATGGAGTAAGTGAGAAATGAAGAATCAGTGAAATGAAGTGAACCCCTTTTAACATGGTTATCATGATATTATTAAGTAGGACGAATGATCCTCCGGTTATGCTCTTATCATCTCACTTTTTACTCTTTCCTATTAATCACATCATCATCTTCTTCTTCCTCCTCTTACAGAGCAAACCATCATGACAAGCTTCTTCATCATCTTCATCATCTTTGCCATCTTTACATTTCTTGTGATTTGATGTGAAAATATATACACGGCAAGTCAACATTTTTGTTACTTCAACCTAAAAGTGTAAAAACAGCAAGCATCTCAAGTGAACATGGAATCATCATTCCTTGTTAATGATTAACAAGTAAATCAACAGCTGATTTACAAAAAGGTTACTTTCAGGTGATTATTATATTGGAGTAAATTGTTTGCCTTTCATCACTTGCACCATTTATCCTTTGGAATCTGTTAATTAAATTTGCTGCCAATGAAAAAGGTATTCACTTGAAGCTGGAAAATAAGTTGAACAATCAACAAAAGGGAAAGTTCATCATCTTATTGTAATCAACTTTTGGATCTCATAAATTGACTTTACATATTAATAAAGCTGATCAGTGTTGAAATGTGATTTTAATTGTGATATTAATGAGCTTTGGCTGATAAACAACTACCAAAGGATTTACTTAAAGATCAAATTGTGCTAAATGATCATCAAATGTAATGGTTAAATGACAATGGATATTTAACAATAATAAATCTTAATTACTTCTTGATCAATGTTTGATTGAATTTACTGTCAGTGTTAATTGTTGTCTTCGTCCATTTGTATATAAACACCTTTCACCAACTCATCTGGTCCATTTTGGACTCACAATGGTTCACACCAATGGTTCAATTGCATTTTACTTTACCAATCCTTTGGTAAACAATGTAACATTGATTTCCAGTGTTGTTCAACTTTTGTCTTCACCAGATTCACAATCATTGGCATTACACTCAACGGCACCTTTAAGGCCATTAACAGCATCTTCAGTGGTGAATCCGGTTGACTCAATTGACTCTGATAATCCATCTTTAACTCCTTTGGTAGCTTCAGATGATAATACTCTTGAAAGTGTCTTAGGTCCAGTTCGTGATCCACTGGCCACCACAATCACCATGACCATTATTTACGCCATTATCTTTGTAACTGGATCAATTGGCAATGTGTGTACCTGCATTGTAATCAAACGGAACAGATATATGCACACAACAGTTAATTATTACCTGTTCTCACTTGCCATCTCTGATCTGTTGTTACTCAATTTTGGCCTTCCACCTGAACTCTATGCTCTTTGGCGCAAATATCCTTATATTTTTGGTAAATGGTTTTGCATTTTACGAGCCTTTACCTCGGAAACTTCAACCAATGCCTCTATCTTGACCATCACTGCATTCACCGTTGAAAGATACCTTGCCATTTGTCATCCTTTACGGGCTCATACAATGTCCAAGCTGTCAAGAGCAATTAAAGTGATTCTCATTATCTGGGCCATTTCAGCCATTGCAGCAATACCAATAGCCTATCCATTTGATATAATTTATATGGTAAATATAAAACAACAGATGATTAGAAAATCCAAATTTGAAAAAAAAGTCTTTGCTTCATTTAACAACATTGAACACTTTTGTGAAAAGAGTAAAAAAATTGGATTCAATATTGCATGTCTTTCCATTTTGTACAAACATTATTATCCAGTCATTTAAAATACAATCAAAATAATGTTGTTATTAACCTTGATTATTATTATTATTTACTTATTAAACTTTGCACGATACTTTGATACCAAGTGATTTATTAATGAGGGAAACAGCAATTGCTTGTTCAACAACCAGTTTTGACTTTCACCAACAGTTAATTTACATTGTTTTCAGCTTAATGATTAATCAAATGTCGCCATTGAAACTGAAAGATTTAATCAAACTAATCTCTCGTTAAGATTTTTTCAATATTTTCCCACTTCTTCATGCATATTTTATCACTTACTTGCCTTGGCAACTCACAGTTGAATTTATTAATTTGTAAATATTTGGCGATTCTCGATCGATTTATGTCCATCCTGATTGATGGTATTAAACATCACCTAATCTCACCATATTAGCTATATTAGTTAACATTACCATTGTGATATTGGAAAGTACAAGCGTAATCAGATTGTCAAGGCATAAAGGTTCAGGCCAAATAGTTAATGTCAAATGATTTGAATGACAAGTAAATGGTACAATACTGATGAAAGTAAAATTAATGACTTTCATCAAAAAAAATATATACTTCTCTATATATTTATACTAATAATATAAATAGTTGATGCATGAAGGTAAATTAGTATCAAGGGATTGAATGAAAATCAGAACCATTTTCACCATTGAACACCATTCCAATGTCTAAATCAAATTGTAATCAATTAAAATGAGTCTATTAATGGATAATTGATGGAATAACGATTCAACAATTTGAATGGATATCGCTTGACGGTTGCTTCAATTGAAAATGATTACAATTCTTAATGAACATTTCAACCATTTTAGTGATTAAATTTTGCAGATATTTTGCATAAAAAACAAATTTTGTACCAAAAAAAAGTGTTTCCTCATGTAATTCAGTTGATTATTTTTTCCTCTATTTTTTGTCCTTCTAAATGGTTGTGTTTGTGTTTATTAAATGAAGCTGTTTTACCGTTCATTTATTCACATATAGTGACTATTGTGAACCAGTAAATGTTCAATTATAACTTGATTGTTGAGTTAATCATTGATTCATCTCTTGTTTTTCCTGACATTTTTCTTTCTCTCTTTCGACTAGGTTAAACATAATAATGGTCAAGTGAATAAAGAGTCAGCCATATGTTCAATAGCAAGTCCAGTTGAATATTTATTTGAAGTGGCAACCATTTGTTTCTTTGTCCTTCCCATGGGCATCATATCGATATTGTATATACTCATTGGAATCCGTCTTCGAAGAAGTTCATCTATAACCTCTAGAGCAGATTCAAATGGTGATCGATCACCTGATACTCACCTTCCTAATGGATCAAAAGATCCAACCTTGTACAATCAACAAAGTTATAAGCAACATTTAGATAAAAGAAGAGCGATAGTCCGAATGTTGGGTAAGCTCATCAATTCATTTTAATTTTATGGCTTTATGTTGATTACTTATGAGCGATTGATGTTAACGTATTGAAAGTTTCAAAAATGATCTTTTCCATTGCGAAAATATTATCTCCGTCTCGCACTCATTCAAAGTCATTTTTTTCTGAAAGTGAGATTTTTTCATCGAATAAATGATTTTTGTTTAAAATTTATAAATTTATTATTTAAAAGCTTGATGAATTTGCCCAAACTTCACTCATTTTAAGGGTAAATGGTTGGATATACAAGAATTTGCTACACAGATTCAAAACAAATGTCATTTAGTCGATGAAAGTTACGATTTGATTGAGTGAATACAATTAATCTTAACAAATCTAGTTGCATGACTTTGAGACAAGGGTTGTAACAAGTCGTGTTTCTTCAAATCGAAAAGATCATCTGTGAGTTTTCAACGCATCATGACTTAGCAGCAACAATGTACAATATAAATAGCTGTAGAAATGAAAAGATAAAAATCCACTTTACAGGATTCATTATATTATATTTTGTTTCATTTTATAACTTATTTTTAAAATGAATCAAAATTGGTTGAATGTTTAGAGCAGTAAGTTCAGCAAATAGCATACAGCAAATTAGAGTATTTATGACCCTTTAAGTTGGAAAAATTAATTGTTTTCATGCGAGTTATTGATATGCTGAAGGCTATCTTGTTATTTTTAACGCTGATTTGATTAACTAATACTAGAGGAGGATATCCTCGGGTCTTCACTTTTTTATTGTATTAACTATTAGATGATCCAAAATTAAAAACTAGAGTTGAATAGAATCAATATCGGAATAACCATACAATAGTTATTGACTGACTTACAAAAAAGTGATTTCAATCAATTCTAGTCTTTTCAATTTTTCCTTGTTAACAACTTAAGGCTATGTCTGAATAGTCAGAAATTAACAGTTTTAAGGGTACAAAAGCAGAATTTAATTATATCTATTTATGGATTTACAGTATATTTGATTTTTTCCTGATTTTGAAATGTCACCATTAGTTATATTTTTACTCTCCATTGTAGGAACATAATTTTATGGATTGAAACTGATTTGAAACTTTATTATCAAAATTTTCAAAGGATTCAGCAAACATAAGTCAGTTACAATTCATTTTTGTGATGTTACCCGAACTCAATGATCAATTTGCAATTAAGTTTGATCTCTGTTTGTATTTCATGTTGAATCAACTTTGAAATATCTTATGACAATCTTGTATCATCTGACTAACAACGGTATGAAATTTCACGCAATCATCTCAAATAGTTTTCATTAAATCTACGTGGGCTGAGGTTCAATTAAAATGGATTGTTTGATGAATCTGTAAATGGACACTTTAACTTGGTTAATTTTGGTAATCCTATTCTGCAATTTACTGAAAACATTCAAACCAATTTTGATCTATTTAAATGAGATGTTAAACTTTTGTTGGTACCGATAACCTGACAGCAAATACTTGACGCTGAATAAAGGTTTAGTGATCAATGGTAACCAGTAACCTGACCAGAGAAACTAACAAATCTTATTAAAACTTGAACGACTCTCAATTTTTGATGCAAACAGATCTTCAAGAATTACCGACAAATATTTGACTCATTCAAAAGTTCGGGGCTTTTTTTGCATATAATCTGTTAATATCTTTATACTCAATAGGCAGAATACATGATTCGTGTTTTTAATGTTTCTCTTTTGTCTCTCACTTTAGTTGCTGTTGTTGTTTCTTTTTTCATTTGTTGGTCTCCTTTCCATGCTCAACGAGTTCTTGCCATCCATGTGGCTGAAAAATCACCCAAATTTGTCCAAACAACGCTTATTGTTTTAACTCATGTTTCTGGTATAACTTATTACCTGACGGCTACAATTAATCCAATCTTATATCAATTACTGTCATTGAAATTTCGCCTTGCCTTTCGAGACACATTTGGCTTTTGGCCTCCTTTCCTTAAACCCGACCATCTACCAGAATTATCAACTAGCATCGGTGGAGGAAGTCAGTTTGTACCAACATTGGGATCACTTATTACAGACAATAGTTCAGTTAAAATTTGTAAAAAGACTTTATCTACAAATGGTTCTTTCCATCAGATTCCATCTCCTGTTAGTCGTAAAGGTGGACTCAGCAGTAGAGGAAGTAATGGTTCATTTTTTAATGATTTACCCATTGAACCCAAAAGCCCAGGATCATTTGAAAATTGTTAAATAAAATATTAAATTAATAAATTTAAAACATCCATCCTTATAAAGGAACAATCAATCACAAAAACTGTCTTCCTTCATCATCTTTTTATCTGCAGAAATAAGCAAATCCGGATAAATAATGCTTGATATTTGTACATTTTAGATAAATCTTTGAAATTCAATGTGAGGTGATAAATTTTATTCAAACAGTTGTTTAAATTTTGATCAATTACAATCAGATATGAGACAATGCGTCAGAATTCATAAAAACTTGACAAAAAAAGATATTCAATAAATATTAATTTGTACTGGTTAAATTATTAGTAGATGTTTGGAAAGTAAACGAAATAATAACAGGAAATCACTTTTCATCTTCAAAATAAACTTAAAATTTGAAAATTAAATTTAACGACGTAAAATTCAGCATGAATTTTGCTACAGCATTGGCATAACGTGACTGAGCCTTCTATAGCTCTGTGTCCGACATGGCAGGTACCAAAATGCTTCAGAATAATTTCCAAATCATATTGAAGAGGATCAACCAAATGTAGGTAATAAGGTACGACCGGTAAAGTTTGTTAATAATTTCTGAATCGATTTTATTTGAAAGGTTAATTTTGTTTTTGTGTCTGGATGATTATTTGATGATTCGAATGATTAAAAGTCTTGAACTTCTGCTACGTTGATTTTTTCTTATAATGGACAAAAGATAACTCAAAATAGAACAAATCAAATCTTTTTACTCTTCCCGTGCAATAAATTGAAACCACAATTTGGCAACTTTCTCGATGCAATTCCTCTATCAAATAAGATTGGAACTTTCAGAGGGATCTTAGTCGAAGAATATTCAATGGATTCAAATCTTCTTTTGTTCAATCAATTCCTAAATTGAACAAAATTACAATCCCCTCTTTCAAACAGTGACTCCAATCCAAAGAGTAACAGCAATGTAAAAGTTATGCTCTTTGCTTCAATCGCCATCTGGTCAGAGAAATCTAGAAATGATTTGCCCTGAATTTAAATTGTTCAAATGTACATCTTGATGAATTTTAATCTTTTCTTAATTTGGTGATCAGATAGACCTTTGAGTCGAGCAAACGATTTAAACGTCAAAAAATTAGATCATCCACACAATTTCCTATCTAAAATCATGAGATAGTTTCAGTCTTATTAACAAACTTTACCGGTCATTCCCGATATTTCTGCAAACTGTGATGAGACGGAGTCTCGATCTTATGAGGATCGGTTCGTCTCAGCCAAGGTCCCATGACAAATCCTCACAAAGTCTCACAAATCCAAATCCTTTGGTATTTATCATTATTCAATTATTTCGACACTTTCATCTGAACTTGATTCATCAACCAAAGTCACTGTAGATGAGCTAGAGCTAGAGGAAGATGAGACAGAGGAACAGCTGTTTGCTCCATGACCAGTTAGATTTTCTAGAAATAGATTTTGACGAAATTCTTGGGGTAATTGGTGAAATTCGACATCACCTTCAATGAGTAAATCCAAATTCTTGACGACAGAGCCATCGAAGTGGGTATTTCTTGAGACATTCAGCGCTTTCCTTTTGTGTTCATTATACTGTTTCAATAAAGCGGAAATAGTAACCTTGCATTTGGGCTCTTCAGGATTCTTTAGGATATAATACACCTTTTGTCTGTCGATCACACCATTCTTGATCAGATTTTTAACAGGAAAATTAGCCTTTTCTCTGTTTGAACTGGCTCTTGGTGTCACTTTTCTTGTTTTTCCAGGATCCATGGTAAATTATAATTGATTTTTTGCCATCCCTGTAATTTCAAATGGAGAATCAGTTAAATAGAATAATAAAGAAAGAAAAATAGGGGAAGTAATAAAAAATACAGAACAAGATGGCTTCAACAGAGTGATTCACTTTTGAGGTCACAACTAAAATAATTATTTACCTTGGATTAATGATACTTGTATAATCTTGAATCATCAGGGAACTGTTTCTTGCAGTTTATGAGCTATTACGGCCCGAAGATAGTCTATTTTGTTAAATAGTTAATTTTGAAAAAATTCAATCAACATTATTGAATGGCAATTAAAAATAACTGAATTTTGGAATTTTTTGACTGTCAATTTTGTTCTCAGATAAATAAACAAATGAAAGCGCCGTCTAACGATGTGTAATAGAACTGTAAACCAGGATAGCTTGTGCTCAGCACAGGTTAATTAAAGGATGTACTTGAGATTCATTTCATAATAAAACTTGGAACATTATTGTCCAATTTGACATTCATACTTCCATGATTCATTTAATCAATATTTTATCGATAAAATTAAGACGAATTTCTCCGCTTTTATCCCTTCGCCATAAATCATTCTGAATGAATTGAAAATTACAGAGTACAAGATGAAGTTGGATCACCGTCAATGTGATAAGATTCTAATCTCTATGATTAGGGTCTTGTGTCTTGATCCAGGTTCAATGATCTTTAATTGAATTATTAAACAGCAATGAAACATCCAATGGCAGTCCGTTTCAAATCTGTAGCTTTAACACCATTTAAGCAGTACGATATCAAGATCAATATATCCAATGAATCTCATTGAAGGCAGTTTACCAGATTCGAAGGAATTAAAGATACCATTCAATGCTTTATGAAAAGGTGATATTAATTATTAGATAATTGCTTGATATTACAGGTTGTAAGTTAAACCAAGATAACTTTATTACATTTTCCAGCTGATAGTATTATAACTTATTAACGGTCCTGGTTATGATTAACAGAAATCAATTGACTTAAATTGGCTTGACTCAAACAAGTCCAGAGCTGAAGGTAAACATAGCTCTCTGTTGTTGAGCTAGTCCACTATTATGACACTGATTTACAAGCCTGTTAACTGTCCTAAAATGGACCAGTCAGTATCAACCATACATATAAATTGAAAGACAAATCATGTGAAAACATTCAAATTTTGATCCCATTTCTCTTTAGCCAACCGGAAGAATCCAATAGTAATGAAATAACACGATGTTGATGATGATATAATGGTGCTGATGGTGATAGTAAACTTGAATCGCTTATTCAGCTCTAATCAAAGCCAAAAAGTACAATTAAAAAAATACATTTGAGTGAAAAAAAAACAGAAAACAAAAATTAAGAATGATGAGACAATTGAAAATAAACTTATTGGATAAGGTTGAAGATAAGCGGGATAATATACAAATTATGTTAGAAACATAAACATTAACAAAAAATACGTATCACCCTGAAGGCATGATCTTAGTTCAATCTTCCGTCTTCATCTGCATTAACATCGTAATCTTTATCAAACCAAATAACCTGTACATATCCCATTACCTTGTACAGTCATATGTAGCACAATCTACATAGTTAACTGTAATGCGTTTTGTTGATTATTATTTCAATTGCATTCATCTATCCATGATTATTTTTTTCACGCAATTTTATTTATCTTTTTATCCTTTTGATTAGCATTAATTAAATGATGATCAAATGATAATGAGTTAATAATTGGTTAATTTCATTCAAATGAGAATCAACTGAGTCAACAAAATTCAATTTAATGGAATTATTGATCAATTTTAGATTGAACATAAAAGAGTTTAGAAATTATTTGTTACAGTTGAGTTACAAAGTAGCATTAAATCACTGATTTCCACCTAATTCACTACAGTTGTTGGTTTAATTTTCATTAAATTAACTTTTAATTTATCGATGTATCGATTGTCAGGTTTGTACTTGAATCCTATTTATATTCATCATCTATGGATCCATAGATCTGATAGTGACTTTTCCCTCTCATTTTTATCGTTGCTAAATTTCAAATGATTTACCATTGCTAATGAAATTATCTACTTTTTATGATTATTATTAGAATATTTACATTTAATAAAATTGACTTTCTTATTTTTATTCAATGTTTGTACATTAGAGTCGATAAAAAATCAACTTTTGTATAAACTGCTAACTCAACATGGTTCTTTGATCGATTGTATGAATGTGTGAAAGCGTGGTTGATTAAAAAAACAAAATCACCTTTATTGTTATTATTACCATCATAGCCATTTCTTACATCATTATTATAAACATCACTTGATGCCGGATTTCGTTGAAGGTAAGAATCATTTTTTTTCTTTCCGTCTTGTTAACTGTTTCGAGTTTTATTTTTGATAAATTGGTAGCCTGCTAACTAGCAACCGAAATTCATTTGATCAAAATTTAAGATGTTACGAATAAAACAATCGTGATAAGTTTTAAATACTACTCATTCAACTTTGTTAATTGAAAAATAAAACTTCAGCTACATATTAATCTTGGTCCATTTCAGATTTATTGATCTACCAAATGAATGAGTGAAAGTGAAGTTAATCCAATAAAATTAATTTTTTATTGTTAGTAAACATTTCAAATCATTTATGATTGCTTACTTAATCTTTAATACAACTATTAAGTAGTTTTCGGAAAATTAAAACTTATTAAAATGTTGATCCTTCAATTTTCACCAGATCAATGATATGTGTTTTGAGTTTATGTATTATCAATATGATACTGATGATTATTCAATACTTTAACCAGCTTTGAACTTTTGATTGTTACAGATTTCCATGATTTATGTACTCGAGTTGGCATCGTAATTGTGTCTCTACATGAACTCGTTTAAAATGGTTCCAAATCAACTCTGTCCAAGATGTTACAATTTATGTGTAATATGATTTCAAATAAATTGGGTCACCTTGGTTTTAACAACATTTCAGTAAATCTATTGACTGGTACTGCTGTAATTAAGTTGCAAACAGACCGTATTGAGTGGACAAAGATGGATTATTAAGCGAATGTGTAAATAATTGGTCAACTGATTTATCAAAATTAACAAACAATGTAAAGTGTTTCAAACACCCTTGTTAATCATCATTACGAAAGATAATGCAATTTTTGCAGCTTCAAATGACAATTATCACCAACAATGATAAACACCAGCAGTTATATAATAATACAATAATCATAATATAATAAGACCAACAACAACATCATCAGAAATAAGCAATAACAATTATTACAAGGAACCAGGAAGGAAAATAGAGAATGCCCGGTCCAATTAAATTAATCATATTGAACCAGAGCAAGATGATTTGAGAAAGTTTTCTGAAGGACAAATTGACCCGAGTTGAATGATCACAAGTACGAAGCAAAATCAAGAAGATGTTGAGCATTTTCAAGACAAAAAGCACCTTGAATTTCACCGTAATTTCACTTTCCATTTTTTGTTTACATTTTGGAATGGTTAGAAAGTGATTGAGATGATACTTATTAATACTCGTGTTAGCGTTGTTGTTACTCATCATCATCAGCTAAACAGTCAACTCTTTTCCGCTTATTACTATTTTTGTCTTAACTTGATTACTCTCTCACTCATCATCATCAAGTTCTCAATTTGCCTTAATACGTACACCAAATATACTAATGTTTGATAGTAATATCTTTTCCCTTCGTGATCTTTTCATAAATTCAGTTGAATAATATGCTTTCAGTGGTCAGGAGGATCCTAATTACTATTTTCAGGCCACATCCTGATACTAATAGCAAACAAAAAATCAACTTTCACTTTAAACGGAAAAGATTTCACTTCGTCCTCCTCCTTCTTCATCATCTTCATCATCTTTAAATTTTTAATACTCTCATCCAGTTTTGTATCAAAATTATTCAACCAACAACTTTCTCCATCATTATCATCACCATCATCATCATCATCATCATCATCATCATCTTGTTCTTCTTTTTCTTTCTGACCGTCTTTTCGTCTGGACATCTCTTCCTTCTAATACTCACTTTTATTCTCATTTTACTGTTAGATTTATCTTCATCGTAGTAGCTCCTCTAAAATATTTTGACTTTCACTTTTCTGTATCTTGTTACTGGACATTTCACTATATCAACTTTTACCGTTAACAATCATTTGATCAGAATATTTTTCTCTCATTCTTAAATTGTAACGAATTGAATGGTCTCAAGATGAAAGTATGTTGTTTCAATCTCTTATTGTTTTACATTTCTCATCCAAAAATTTTCCCGAGCGTTTTATTTTAACTTTGTTTTTTCTCTGTTAATTTCTCTTTTAGGCTACGATATGTTTACTTGTTTCATTGTCCGTAATTTTAATTACGGAGGCTGGTCACAATCCAAAAATGAACGTTGATTTTGGTATCAATTTACCTTCAATGTCATTTAATCTTCCGGGTATGGCGATGCCAAAGATGAGGATAACTGCCGTTGTTAACAGATCTAAACCTAAAAAACCAATGAAAATTGAACTTCCAGCTATTAGTCTTCATGCTAAATCATTGGAAGATCCTTGGGGTCAATCAGGAGGAAGTGAGTACTCGAGCGGAGGGACCGGAGGCTATTCTAGTGAGGGTGGCTCTTACGGAGGAGCTGGTGGTGGTGGTGGTGCTTATGGTGGTGCTGCTGGTGGTGGTTACTCCGCCGGTTCTAGTGGAAGTGATGGATGGTCCGATGGTGGATCTAATAATGGTTATGCTAGTGAAAATGATGAAGAATACGCATCAGAAGGACACTCTGAAGATGGATATGATGATGATAATGATTCTTATGAAACTCCAAAATCAGGATATAGTGATAATAATAATAATAATAACTACAATTCTGGTAATAACTATAATCAAGGAAATCAACAAAGCTATGGACAAGCTCCTGCTCAACCAAATGGTTATAACTTAGTATCAAATGCCCAATCTGGCTATGGACAAGCTCCTGCTCCACAAAATAGTTATGGTGCTCAATCTGGTTACAATCAGCATCAACCCCAGGAATACGGTAATCAAGGTTATAATCAACAACAGAATCAATATCATCAACCACCTCAGTATAATCAGCAACCTCAGTATAACCAACAACCTCAATATAACCAACAACCACAGTATAACCCACCACCACAGTATAACCAACCACCACAATACAATCAAAACCAGGAATATAACCATCAGGTTCTTAAATATGGTCCACCAAGACCCGATCAGGTATGTATTATATAAACTATCTCCTTTAATTTCAATCTATTATAAAATCTTTCTCATGTCCTAATTATTAACTATTTTAGTAGAAACTGATCAGTTTATCTGATTTTTAGCAGTTTATCAAAAGGTTTTTGTTTATTGAATTGTTGATCTGTTAATTATACTGTTGTGCTCTCTCAACATATCAATCAAACTTCCAGGAATTCATTTGTATAGCTGTTTTTAACTGAGAATTGCTGTTTTCATCAAGATATTTTTCTTCCTTTTAAATTAGGACTATGGCAATCAAGGAGCCAATTATCCACAACAGCAATCTGGTTATGGTTCATCCAATCAAGGTGGATATGGAAATAATCAAGGTTCCTATGGTGGTCAGGGTGAATATAACCAAGATGGTTATGGATCTAATGGTAATTATGGTCCTAATTATGCAGAAGGAAAAGAACTTTACGTTTATGGTCAAACACCGAAAAAAGTTCGCTTCTACGAAGATAAATATGCTTCTTCTGGTTATAATAATAACTACAATAATAACTATGGTCAAGCAAATCAAGCTGACTATTCAGCTAATGCACCAACTTCAGTGACACTCTCAACTGGTTATAAATCACAACCAGCCTCTAATCAACAGCAATCACCAAACAGTTCCTGGAAACCTGTAGCTGGTTCAAGTTACTATGGATATCAATAATTCAAAACTCATCTTGTACTTATTCTCATTTCATTTTTGCTTAAATCATTTTATAAAAATATATGTAAAAATGATAAGAAAACATTGTTATTTGTGATCAATTACATGAAAACATTCACTCTCATCCATGTAACCAAATGATTTCTCATTTACATCTAGTTTATTAAATATAATTTAATATTCTCGTTACATCAGATCTAGTAATAATCATTACAAAGTTGCTTACAAATTATGCACAACTGCAATATTTTTTTAAACTATTGAAAGCATTCAATAATAAATTATGCTATAAAGATATTTCTTAACTTTTGACAGGTAAATTAACTACTCTTGATTTTCAAGTTTTATGCAACTTTACATTACATGTACTTAACGTTAAGCAACTTTTTAGAAACCTACAAGTTTGTGCGCTGAACTATTTTTAATGAAGAATAATCAATATCGAGAGCAATTAGGAGCACCAGTTTCAATAGAATGAGAAATAATTAATTTATCCAATTATAAAAGATATCTAAACTCTATTTTTTACTTTTACTCTAAACTAAAAGTAAGAGCAATTATTTGTATTAATCACTCGTTGTGCATTTAATTGTAATGGCAGGGGAATCCTCACAAATCGATGAAAAGGTGGTAAAATCAGGTTCAACAAAATGTTGGTTCACAGCAATATTAATATCAATAGAAAACTTAAATTCCAATGTACAATGTATTTTTATTCACCTTGTATTTGGCGCCTCATCTTTTTGGCATTGCATTCGCTTTCAGCTGGTAATGTAGATGTATTTATTTATACAAAACAAATTCTAATTTAATTTCATGTGTTTTTTCCCCAGACCCGAAAGGGGATAGGGGTTCTTATGCATTTGGTTCTCTTTTAAGAGATAAGGTGTTGGCTTTGGTAGTACTAATTTATCTAAAAATGCGATAATTTTGCTCAAACACCTTTATCTTTGTACAGCTTTTGGCGCTTATTTTAAATACTGTAATTATTTATTAATATTGACTAGAAGCAATGTATAAATTGTCCCTAATTTGCTGAGTATTTGTTGTTTAAGCTAAGTTAAATGTAATGCGATGTGTTATCAAGTGTTTATTTATTTATTTAGGTTTATTTATTTATTTACTAATTTGATTTTCTTCATTTCTTCATTTTCATTTTAATATGTCAGTATATTATATTTATTAAATAAATATGTAAAAATAAATAATTAAAATAGTTTCAAAATATGCATGTGTGTTTGTGTTTATCAAATTCAGAATTACCATGAAAATGTATGTTTGTTTGACTGAATTAAAGCAATATTTCATGCAATATTGCAGATAATATCAGGTGGAAAAAAACACACGCAACACTCCATACAATATCAATAAAACCCCGCCAACACTGCACAGAACATCCCATACAGTTCCCTCCACCTAATATTATATGCAATACTAATAAAATCCTACCACTATTGCATATAATATTGTATCCACTATTGCATATAATATTGTATTAATGTATACAATAGTAATAAGTGAAAAACTTTGTTGAAAAGATGTTGGCTGTGCAATTGTCATTATCCTAATGGTTATGTTTGATTTATTTAATTTGTTATAGTCAATCTAATTGGTTGTTCGTAACATGTTGTGAAAATAGTGAAAATTTGTTTTTTATGATGTTTTTAAGTAATGTCGCATCTAAGCATGATTTTTTAAATGCTGTTATCTGGTGTTTAAAAATTGCTGTTATTTCAATTTTGCGTTTATAATTGGTTGATTATTTTCTGATGGTTGGTCAATCTCTTTTTTATATATATAAAAAAAGAGATTCTTCTAACTGGTGACTTCTAACTTCAAGTTTTCAATTTAATTAATTGCTAGGAAAGGGAAAAGACTACTACTAGTGCTACTGGTGACACAATACATATTCTTCTTCATACATATACATCTTATTGATAGAATTTTTCATAATATTTTGAGTGAATTTACATATTTATAAATCGATTGTAATTTTTGTTTGTTATTTACTTGTTTGATAATAATGCCATCACCAAAACTAACTGAAAATGCATTGAACAAAATCTTGCTTGGACAAAAAATTGTTTCTCCCATTGTGCAAATTTTGGCTTTGAAAGATACATTTACTCATAATGTACCTAGGGTTAGAATCATATTGTCTGATGGTGTTTCTTCCTATCAATTTTGCTTACTACTTGGTGTTTTGGCCCAACGGATTACTGATCGTGAAATTCAAAAATTTGCGGTTATTATGTTAACAGAGTACAGCTTTAATAAAACTATGGATAATAATTCTGTTATTATTGTAACTGCAGCTGATCTAATTCATCCTGCATGTTATGTAGTTGCATTATTGGAAAACCATCTGCCATTTAAAGTCCAAAAAATCTTGTTACTTATACTAGTACTCTAAAAAATGTTTATCCAACCACGTTGGAAAATAAAGATTCAATCATCTCTATATCATAAATTACTCCTTATGTTAAAAATTGGAAAATACGTGGACGTGTTACAAGTAAAGGTTGTATTAAAAGTTGGAATAATGCTAAAGGGCAAGGAAAATTGTTCAGCTTCAACTTAGCTGACGAATCTGGTGAGATAAAAATAACTGCCTTTCGATCTGAATGTGATAAATACCGGGTATTTGTTTTTCATTTTACGCCTGTTTGTGGTTATAACTCATGAACCAAAGGTCATAGAAAGTTGATACTTACTGTTTGGACTTCAAATGATTGAAGGACAATAATTTCTAAGTTTCAAGGTCATCCAAGGCCATTTGTCGGCTTTTGCTTCTTTTGACCTTGGAATCATTTCAAGGGCATTTTCCGATAGAAATTGATCTCTATCGTTTGATATCAGAAACAAACTTCTAACACTGCTGTGTGAGTCACAAATCGAAATTGAATCTTTCTTTCCAGTCTTTAATCTCAAAACTGCTCGACACTTTCTAAAGACTTTCCATGCTGGTTTTCAATGCTGAAACTCTGAATGATATCACAACATTGATTTTAGAAAATTTGAAGGTCATGTCAAGGTCATTTTGGTTCCTTGTTGGAGGCTATGTAGCACTCCAAAATATCAATTTTTTCTTGCTTTGAATAGCGTGGTATGATGATGGTTGGATAAAAATAATGATAATGTATCAGCAAAGCAATCAGTAAAACCTATGTCTTTTAAAGGCAAATTTAGGAAGTTTTTGACTATGACCTTGCCATGACCTTCAAATTTTCTAAAATCAATGTTGTGATATCATTCAGAGTTTCAGCATTGAAAACCAGCGTGGAAAGTCTTTAGAAAGTGTTGAACAGTTTTGAGATTAAAGACTGGAAAGAAAAATTCAATTTCGATTTGTGACTCACACAGCAGTGTTAGAAGTTTGTTTCTGATATCAAACGATAGAGATCAATTTCTATCGGAAAATGCCCTTGAAATGATTCCAAGGTCAAAAGAAGCAAAAGCCGACAAATGGCCTTGGATGACCTTGAAACTTAGAAATTATTGTCCTTCAATCATTTGAAGTCCAAACAGTAAGTATCAACTTTCTATGACCTTTGGTTCATGAGTTATAACCGCGAATAGGCGTAAAATGAAAAAAATACCCGGTACTTTGATTTGGTACATTTTGGAGCAGTTTATATTTTGGAAAATGCTTCGGTGAAAGAAGTCAATAGGAAATGGTGTGATCTTGATCACGAATATGAATTGCTGTTGAACACTGACAGTATTCTTAAACGAGACCAATCCAATGAGAGTTTATGCCCTAACATAAAATATGAATTTGTTAAAATTGGCAGTCTTCAATCTACGCCATCAAATACTGTTGTGGATATTGTAGGTGTTTGTAAAGAACTTGGTGAATTAGCAACTGTAAACGGAAAAAGTGGAATAGAGTTCAAGAAAAGAGATATATCATTGGTCGATGATTCTGAAGTTGAAATTCAGTTAACCATATGGAATAATGACGCTGAAAATTTCATTGGTCAAACTGGTTCAGTTATTGTTCTTAAGAAAGCTAGTTTGACGGATTTTGCTGGTAAAAGTTTGACTACAACAACCTCTTCTGTTTTGCAAGTTAACCCTGAAATATGTGAAGCTGACATTCTTCGTGAATGGTTTCAGGCTAAAAATTATAAATCTGAATCAAATAATGTAATGTCTAATGGTAAACAGAGGGTTGCAGAAACACAATTATTGATGTCACTTTCCAATAATAACACTTCAATTTCAAACGTGAAGAACTTGTTGAATCTGTTATTTTTTTAAAAAATTTCAGTTTCGGATTAAAAGTAATCATGATATTTATAATAATTCAACAAAATTCAATGTTGTTGCGGCTGTTAATATTAATACAATTGATTATTGTCGTACACTCTTGAATGAAATCAATTCTATGACGTCTAAATAATATGTAAATATGCGATATTATCTTGCAATTAATTAATAATTTTGATCTATTTAATAATGTTCTATTTCATTTCATTTATCAAATTAAATTCGTTAATATTTTATGTGTTGTATTTGAAACAATATTGTATGCAATATTTTAGAAATTTATTGTGTATAATATTGTATTGAAGCCGATTTCCTATCATCAATGAATTAAATATATGCAATATTATTGAAGTGTCACTAATATTGCACATATTGATATAAGTCTTGCATAAATGATAATTCAAAATAAGCGCTAGATTTAGTTCACAATTCTTTTAATAGGTGGTATTCTTTTTCCTGTTTGTTTATTAAGTATGGGTCTGGGGCTATCTTTGCGGGAACAAAGTAATATCACTCGTTAACTATGTAATGATAAATGAAAATAACTGATGTTTCAGAAAGAAGACCTTTAGTTACAGTATTATAAATTTTGCCTTTGTAGTCTATGTCATTCTGTTTTATATATAACTTGTGTATCAAATCTTTCACTTGCCAACTGTCAAACAACGATCTTTCATTCCTCTGTGATAAAAAAGCAAAGGAAATCATCTAATTGATCACTGATTACTTGACTAGAGATCGATCACCGAAACTATATCGTTTTAACCTTGTTATTCGGGACAGAGCTAATCGCTATTGTCTCGTCCTAATTCTTACAAATTTGTGATTACTTATTGTTCGCAAAAAGCTCATTCATCATGCCTCCTTCAACTACTTGGCTGCAAAATGCTCGAAGTAATTATATGTTTGCTAAAACTTTAACCGAAAATTACCAAGACTCAGAGGAAGAACCTTACAGGTCTAAATATGCAGCCCGTACCAGATTAATGACTATGCTGGATGAAGTTGATAGATTTTTGGAAGAAGGTAATTTGGAAAATTACTCGCCAGTCCGTTTACTCAGTATCTTATTAAACTTGGAAATTGGCGTAATTGACCAGGAGACAGAAGAATTGTCCACAAGTGAACAACATTTGACAAAAGCAAAGGCATTGTGTGAAGAATGGTATCCAGATGATAATCTTGTCATTGTGTTGCGATTGAATATCTTAAATCAATTATCTTACCTTTATACTATGCGAGCTGATTACGAAAAAGCATTATCTATCTTACAAGAAGCACAATCTTATTTCGAGAAATGGACTACATTCAAGTCTAATATTAATGGAGAGGAAACTAAAAAAATAAGAACTGTTATTGAGTTTTTGGACTGTTTCGAATACAATTTGAATGAAAAGATGCAAGATTCTAATGGTGAAGTAAATTTGGATAAGACATTCACACAAACTTTGTACTTCCTGGCTCAAGTTTATGAAAAAATGGGTGATTCCGCTAAATCAGCTGTATATTGTTACAAAACGTTGAAAAAACAGCTCATTCTTAATCATTATAAAACCTTAGAGTGGTGCATAAATACTGCTACATTATCTCAATATTTTGCTGGTATCGACAAATTTGGGATTTCCAGTCATCTTTTAAGAGTAGCGAAAGCCATGATGGACTCCAAGTTACCACCTAAAAATGATGACGATGAAGATTTAAAAAAAGGTCGTGCTGATTTTCAACGAATCATGGTTAAATATTACCTCATGTTGTTAGATTGCTCATTTCGTCATTACACTTCTGAAAAATCTGAAAAGACTAATGGACAAAAACCATTACAAGAGCAGGAGAAAGTAGAAGAATACCGATTGCTTGAAGAAGATGAATTAAATCGAATGAGCTGTTCCACCATAATTGATAAGCTCGTCGAATTCGGAAATTTTGACCAAACCAAGGCGATTTTTGTCGAAGCTCAGAAATTACTCAATCTAGCCAAAGAGTATTATACTCTAAATGAACATGCATCTGATTATGTCGATTGCATTCAAGATCATAGTAAATTATATCGTCACTTATCATCTTTTGATTATGATGTTGATCGTAAATGTAAAATGTACAAAAGAAGAGTTGATATGTTGGAAGAAATATTGAAAGAGATTAATCCTAAACACTTCATGGCCCAATGTCGACAAATATGGTTCGAATTGGGAGAAGCGTACAATGAAATGTATGAAATGAAAGTCAGCAAAGAGAAGGACCAAGTTACAACATCAGCAAAGAAATTAAACTCTTTATTGAAGAAATCAACCGAGCATTTCGTAGCATTCATTGACTCATTCCGAGAAAATAAAAATGAACCAATTCCACCAAAAGTTCCCGATGAAATGGTAAAACCCCTAATAATAGCGTATTTTGGAGCTGGTAGGAATTACACAAAACTACTAACAGCTGATAAAAAAGATGTGATATCCAATTGGAATAAATGTGAAGAGTTTTACAGTCAAGCTGTTAAATACATCGATAATAATCCTGATCAAAAATCCCAGGCTCAAATTGAATTAGATCTTATTCAAGAAATGAGAGAGCTCATTCCGAAAAGAATTATGATGATCGCAGGAGCTAATATGATGGCTTAAAGGATTTCTATTAATATATATTCAAATTTTTTATTGTTATCCTTAGGTCTCCTATTTTCTGCTTAATTCTCTCATCATTTTATCTAATGATTTTTTTTCTTATAGTGAATTTTGTATAATTACATTATTGTATCTAATAATCATTAATAATTAAATTCTTAACTTTTCTAATGCTATTTGATGATTTTCAACTATTAGGATCCAGCAAAAAAATTGAGACAATTATTTACGTCGACATTGATCAATGAAGCTAAAGAGAATCAATTACTGGCCATAAAATTTAAGTAAAGATTAAAGTTTATTAACTGTTTGAAATGGTTACATGTTCAATACTGATATCCGAATTTCGGTAGACATAGATAGGCACTTGAGATAGATTTGGAAAATTGAATTAAAACAAGTTTCAATTAAATGTACAGTAAAACCTCTCAAAGGTTGTGAGAAACTGAACTCCCCCATCTAGCGGATTTGACGTTTAACCCCGCTTTTACAATTCAATATTTCAAAGAGTTGCACAAACAATATCGCTAGGGGCAGGACCGCTCACAACCTTTGAGAGTACAACCTTTGAGAGGTGTTACTGTAACAGATAATAATTGGTTAAATATTTTTAAATTTGAAATTTCCCTTAAATTTTCAACATTGAAAACAATAATGAATGCCCAGTTTCCATTAACTCTGTTCGAGCCATTCAGATAAAATTGATTAATGCCAATAAGTAAAGCAGGCCGGATCTGGTAAAATTGGTCGGTAATTTGAATATAAAGATAAGAGTTGCTTGATTAAAATAATCCAACTTTTTTCTTTAAATCTATCTGTTTCCATCTTGGTAGAGATTGAAATTCTTGAAAATTCATTTCAAATACTTGATTAAACTCTTCATTTGTCAGATAAACCTAGAGGAAGAAATGAAAAGAGGTTAATCAAAATAATAGAAAATAATATGTAAGTCAACAATATATGATAATACCGTTGCATGAAATAGGTTAATTGTTAGAAAGCAAAAAAAGGGAAAGCAGAACATTTAATTGGAGAGGAATGCAAATGAAACCAATTAAACCATTACTTAATAGTAAAGCTTATGTTTAACTCTTAAACCCTTTTAATTACCTTGACTGTACAAACAATCACTGAATTAATTGAAGCAATCAAAATAAATTAAAGCAAAATATAACAATAAAAAAGTGTAAAAGGTAAAAAAGATTGCAAGCATTAAAGCAAACTCAAATCAATTTTCTGGTTAAATAAAAAGCATTTGGTCTAACATTGAATATATTAGCTAATGATTTTGTCGATCATTTGATGATCGAAAGATTAAGGACGAAAAAATATTCGAAATTATCGATAAAAGTCAATAAATTGAGTATAAGTTAAGTATAAGTTAAATGCAAACTAGGACAGAAAATCAGTAAAGATGCAGAAAGTGATAAGCAGTTTGGTTAAGTTGATGAAGCTAAGCATGATATAGACTCTGTTGACAGTTCAACGTTTAACAAAAGCTTTTCAATTAATCAATAGGAAGAAGAGAAGAAAGGTGGAAAAGATAGAATCAAAAGAGAAACAAGATGAGGTTAAGTCAGACCTCTTTTTTGGTGGGATCAACATCCGCAGGCAATTCCAAGGCATCTCTAACTCTAAGGGTTGATAAAGGATATTTAGCACTGCTATTGAAATCAACAGCCATGCAAGGAGGGACGCTATTACTTGTTACTAATTTTTTCAATGATTTGACATCGGTTGAGGCAAGATCAAAAGTAGTGTCCCCACCATATCTATTTATCTGAGACCAATAATTTCGATCCCATGAACCAAAGAAACCGACAAAATTAGGTGGTTCCGATCCTTGTTTTACTATGACAATAGGAGTTTCCAAATCTCGTCCAGTTGGGTCAGCTCTCAAGTAATCTTCTACAGTTTCAATAGTTCGATTTCTTTCTTCTGTATTGCTTTTTGATCCTATCCAAACGAAGATTGTATCCCAGGTATCTAATAGCATAACATCTTCTTCAATCAAATCAGTTTGGTTGAAGTCATAAATTTCTTCAAGATAAAAGTAGCCTTTTGAGTTAGAACATTGAAATAATCGGATTGGGTGTTGAGGTTCACTTGATTCCAGTAATTTTTCCTGAGAATAAGCTTGTTGTCCACCGATGGCATCCCAAAAATCAGACTTTTCTTGTCCTTCTGAGACGGAGATAACTTCCCGTCCGCCTAATCACAAGAACAAATTATACATTACTTTTGGTAAACTAAATTTAGTGAAATCTATTCGTCAATATTTACCTTCATCTCGCTTTGCACATAATCTTGCCATTTCTCTTTCATCCCCAGTACTTCCTTTGCCGGCCCAGATGTAAACAGTACTTGGTGTAAACAGGACAAAAACATCGTTCGAATTGAGTGAACTGGCCTCGCAATCAACCTCAACTGCTCGAGTGACAAATTTATTGGTTCCTCTAACCTGAAGTAAGCACCTATCTTTAGTTGAATCACCAGTTGAAATTGCATATCTAAAGCCACTTTTGTGTCCACCTTTATAAATTACCATTCTGCCACCAAAAATCGCGGTGAAATGGGGTGGTTCTTTACCCTCAATGACCCGAACTTGAACGGCTGATCCATTAAAACGTTCGTTATCCAATTGAACAGTCATCATGGCTGCAGCACCTCGCTCATCAACAGACGAACAATTACCAATCCAATAATAGATAACATTGACTTTTGATCCACCAGTTGCACTAGTGTAAACAATAATGTAACAATCACCGGAGAAAAAGTTTCCATAATCATTAGATTCAACTGGAACAAGGTCAAATGAACATATGCGATAGATTTGTTTATCTCCAGATCCATCATCAAACATCTGAACTTCTGCAGCTAAAGATGGATTCTCGTGAAGTTTGGCAATATCAAGTTTATTTTTAGGCATCAGCTTTTCCAAATCTTTCAACGTAACCACTTTACCACCAGCAGAATAAGTTTTACCTAGACCAATAGTAGAATTAGCTTCATTCCACGATTTAAATAACGATTTAAAATCTATTGGTTCACCACCGTCGATGACCCGAGTAACTGGAGTATGGTTGGGATAATTTTTCTTGATAATAAATCCTTGAGCGTTTCTCATCGATTCTATTCTTTCTTTTGGTGTGGCACCTTTACCAATCCAAACCCATATTCCAGCGGATCCATTGTCGATTATGAAACAATCCTAACAACGAAATAGAAGTTTGTAGATTGTCAATGAAATGTAAATTAAACAGTAGCATTGAGATTTTAAGCATAGTAATTTTAAGCAGACATTTCCGTCCCTGAAAAAGCTCAAACCTTTTTAAATTACATGTTGCTTTGCATATCCGTTGATAAATTAGTGGTGTTATCGTTTAAATCAAAATTTAATCAACAAAGGTACCAACAGGAAACTTGTTAAATTGATTGAACACACAGAAGACGGAAATGGAATATTGGGTTAATTAACCAAATTCATGGGTCTAATGGTTAAGGATTGATTTGACATAGGAAAGGTTTTGAGATTTTATCAAAAATTTATTATTTTTTAATGGTTGATTTACCTGTGAGTTGAGATCTTCCTTTGATAACGGACTTGTATTAACATGAATTATTTTTAGGGAGCCGCTTTCATCTGAAACTTTGTATAATTTGAGAGAAGCTCTTTCAATTCGTTCATCCTCTTGATCATTCTTAGAACTAACAATTGAATCTTCCTTTTGTGACAATGGCAAATAGTTTTCGAATTCAGCTCTTTCAGAGCTTGATGTTGATTCAACTTCAGATCCATCTTCCATAATCACAATGCCATTACATTCTGGTCCATGCTCTGCTTTCAACTGTTGAGCTATTTTAGCTCCTTGAATTTTCTCCATGTAATTAGCCTGATTTCCTTGCCAGAGAAAAACTCTTACCACAGAGTCCAGAATAAATACATCACCGTGATTCATTGATGCCCACGAAATGGGATTCACTTCACGAACAATAGGAATACGTTTTCCTTTGACGTGGAATAAGCGAGGTTTAGCTTGTTTTTCAACATGATTCAGTCCTGAAGCAACACCACCTTCAAGGATAGTTAATCCTCGACGAAAATATGATAAAAAACGCTTAGATTCATGACCTTCAACCTCGCGATGTTGAATCGGGTAACCTCCAAGGTGATCATCAAGTTCAACAGTTTTGTAAGCAGCAACAGCGGCCTCGTCTTGAGATGTTTTTGATCCTAACCAAAAGTGAATATGAATCTCAAGTGAACCATCTTTCACTTCTTTCGGTTTCATTCGGGAATGGCCACCTTCCTTGCCATCATTACCCTGAAATAGACGCAAAAAAGTCTCAATCTTTTTATCTTTACAACTACAATAAACCAGATGACAATTATTAAATCAATGAAAGTATTGCATCGAATTATTTCAATAAAAAAGTGTAGTACTATCATCCTTCATCATGATATATACATCCTTGTGTGCATTACAGTCCATATTTAGTGAATACAAAACTTTCAGGGGATAACAAAATAGATTAGATGGATAACTGACTTGCCATAGCAAAATTTGTATTAAAAGACCGGTTGTTGCAACATTGTACTTACACAAATAACGATGTAAGAATCTCCATTATAAAAGGTTCCATACTGTTCTTCAGGTACTGGGACAACCTGCAATTTCTGGTAAACAATTATAAAGATATTGTTGATTTATGATATTCAATTAGAATACGATAAAAGGTTTATTAAAATGGGGAAAAAACAACTTACTTCTATCCGCCATACAAGAAAAAACGTCTGATGAGTGGGTATAACTTTAAAAGCAGGGTCAACAATTGTAGACATTTTGACAAACCGGTCAACACGTAGCTAAATCAACAACACTTACGATTTATGATTTATATTGGATGCTACTGGTTACAATTAGGATTACTGTCGGGAATTTGATTTAATAACTGACAAGGTTTGACAAATGGGTGACAAATATCTTGTACCAATGTTTATGAATGAATGATGAAACCAAGTTGCTAGCTGATTTTATGAGGTGGAGAGTATCAACTGAGTCGAATTATGATGTAGTCAGGCGAAGGTTGGAGTTAATTTTATGGACATAAATTAGTAATCAACTTGGCCACTATATCAATCAGAATCAACTTTTTCCGAGGTAAAGTTTAGTCAAGTTAATCAGAAAAAACAGCATCAAATATAATGAGAAATGTTCGACATTCAAGAAAATAGTGAGAATAAAATAACCAACCGTAACATAAATAGAAACAAGCTTTAAAGATTATTGTATACAACTAAGTTAAAAATTTCCTGTAATTTATTAAAAGTTGCAAATACTATTAAAGTTTTGTTTAGTTCAACTCATTGAGTTGAAACAAAATATTTGACAACTTATCTGTATGAATAGGACTTTAAGTTATTTCCACAGCAAAAAAAAATGGTAAACAAACATTTTAAGATGATCTTACAGCAATCAAATTGTTGTGAAACTATTGATTTGGGTTGGTTTCTGGGTTGGGTTGGGTTCGAAAAAATCGACTCTGAGTTTTTACATCGACATACAATTTCAATCAACTCCACTTCAGAACGAAATAGTTTTCAACTCTGTCTGAACCAATCAACTCAAGGTTAGTCAATGAGATAAACAAACATTTGATTGCTTACGGTTCTCCAATTGCTTGCGTTGTTATGGCCATGTTCAAAATTAATGATTACATCATCTTCAATGTCATCATGCATATATTTATGAATGACAATTTGTTTGTTTCGTGATCTGCATTTATTAAGATTGGGAAGGATTTTCTGGTAAAAGTAAAGAACAATAAGGCTTAAGTTCATATTTATTGTAACTTAATAAATTTCAATGATTTTCTCCCTTCATAGAAGGTTAAAATTATTTCAACAAATATTCTATGTATATTATTTAAATTAATTTAAATAACCAATCAACTATTTAATGCATAGGACCATTGGTCTTCAAATTGAAGTGACCGTCTATCATCAATGGAATCTAAATCACGAGCCAAACGTTCTTGAGCATCTTTGTTGAATACTTTCTTTTTCAGTCTCTTCCTTGGAGTATCATCACAGGTTTTGATATCTTGCAAAGCTTTAATTTTCACTTTGCTCTTAGATTTAGCCTTTCCTTTTTTATTGACTGTCAAATCAATACCAATTTGTGCTTCCAGATCTTTTAAATACTCCGGATCTTGCCAGTCAGGAACATCGGACTGTTTTTCTTTGGTTTCTCTTAGTTTGTCTTCTTCATTAAGAGGTTGCCCCACTTCATCACGAGGAATTATTAATCCATGAAATGGACATTTTCGAGCATCTCTTCTAGGACATAGTTTACCATTGCGTAAGGGAGCTTTACACATGGGACCAGAAAGGCTTCGAGAGGAACAAGGTTGATCTGTTGAAAAGTCTTGATCAAGACCGTACTCTTTGCGACGATGTTGAGGAATAATCATCTCTAATCCTTCCTTGTCCTGAACTTCTTCAAACTCCTCATCCTCTTCACTAGAACTGTCATCAGCTTCTTTATTATTTTCTCTTGAACTATCACCATTAGCTTCATTTTGGCCTTGTTCGTCTTTCTGCACTATTTTAAGTTCAATAAATTTTTGAATGGCAGTCATGAGTTGGTTTTTAAGATCGATTGCCTGTTTAATTTCGTTCTTGCAAAACTCAGGTCCTTTGGCCATTTCTTTGAGAGATGATTTAATTTTTGGTAATGAGGAAGACACAATATCATGGTAAACATCTTTTAAATTCTGGATCAAATCTTCATTCTCGGAATTTTTAACGATCTCGATATATGGACGAACTACAACTGGAACGTCAGATCTAGTGACTGTTAAATGAGTTGAAACTTCTGAAAGGTCTTCCTCACTGTAAATGAACAATTTTTAAACAGATTCAAATTAGAAAACAATTTCAATTTCATTCTCAATTATTATGTACCAATATTTACCTAAAAATATCTTCCTTTTGGATACCAGGATAAAGCAACTGAAAACAATTCAATATTTGAGCTAAATGTGATTCACAAGATTCTTTGATTTGACTGAATTGTTCATTCACAATATCCATTTCTCTTTTCAATGAGAGTGCTTCTCTCTCTCTTTCTGCTTCTTGAGCCACTCTCTCGTTTTGTTGGACAATTTCTCTTTGACGAAAGTTGATACAATTTTGAGAATAGTGAGTGTATAAGCTTCTCAGTGATGCATAGCCTTCCTTGAATTTATCATGCCAACAATCAATGCATTCTATAGATTTTTTCTTTAATTCTTTAGCCCAAGCTTTAGGTGGAGGTAAAGGCTCATCTTCATTAACACCAAGAGTTGTTTCAATGAAGCTATTCAAATTATCATGGCGAAGAAGTAGAGTGCGGAATCGATGTGATCTTCTGAACAGCTCATCAATCAACAATAAAGAGCAATAACGTATTTGTGAATGCTTACGAGATAATTGAAATAGTAACATATGAAATATTTGCTCAATAACAGAGTCACCTTCTTGTTTACATATTAATTTCAGCTTATTCCATGCCTCTGGGTCAAGATCTTTCCTTCCACTTGTGGTTAACTTTTCAACCAGGGCTCCAACTTCCTGGTGATCAGCCATGATACGTCAGAGAAATCGGCATCAATTGAACTTTGAAAATTCTATCGCGAAATTCAAAATTAAATCAGTGAAATATTTTAGCAACAAATTATCTAGCTATAGAAGGATAAAAGCCGGAGTAAACAAAAAGACTTACCAATGCTCAAATTAAAAATTAAAATAGGGTGAAAAATTCATTAAATATCAAAACAAAACTTCAGCCATTTAAAGAGGATCAAGTAATATTTGGAAGATGAAAAACGTAAACAATGTTGCTGAAAAGTGATGAAACGTATGTTAGTGCAAGAATGAGTAATCCTCAAAGCTTCTCTTTGGTAATCCTAGATGACTCACACTTTATTCTCAACAGTTGATAGTTGAATGTTTCGATTGTATCGATATGCCAAAATATTTATTAATATAAATAATTGTAAGTGAATCAATTTAAATAGGCTGTTTCAAACTGCTAATTGAACACTTTAATGGTTAACCATTGTAAGCAGGATAATTGTAATAAATAACCATGCAAGTAACCCAACGGTTAGCCTTCTGTGAGTTGTGGTGGACCAAAATGGTAACTCTAACAAAGATTGAACAGCATGAACAACTTTAACAAAAAAAGTAAACAACGTTAATCTTAAAACTCTAATCAATCTCTAGTTAAAACTCTAGCGATAAAATCAATAATTTTCACTATTATCTTGCTTTAGATGTCGCCGGTTATCAAGAGATAAACATCAAGGTTTTAATTCTTCTGAATCCCCTCTTATCATGTTATTCAAGCTTATTTTGGTGTTTTGGCATTTGCTTCTTACGTTTTTACTTGAAAAGTTAGCAAAGACAGTGAAGATTTTAAAGATTTGGGAATTTTGGTTTCAAAATTATCTATTGAAATCCTTGTCCTTAAGTTATCGATATCGTTAGTGTTAAATTATCATCAACAGGTTGAATTAAGTCTTGGACGCTTTAAGCGATTATGAAACAGATTTTATTCAAAATAGAGCTACTCTTGAAGTTAATGCAATCGAAGAATATGCGAACAAATTTAAATACAATTATAAAATTCTTAGAATCAAAAAATCGAATTATTAAATATTTAAAATGCATTAATGAAAACCAATTAATTCAATCAGAATCAGATAATTCTAATTCAGTTTCTGCTTCTTCCTCTTCATCATTTTTAATCTTTTCTTCATCTTCTTCCAAGTCTTCGTCATCGTCTACAATAAAATCGTCAATATCATCATCTTCGTCTTCATCTTCTTCATCGCTTGAATCTTTGCCCTTTTTCGATTTTCTTTTGTTTGACTTTTTAGTTGGTGCTGAGCTTTTTGTTTTCTTTGCTTTACTTGGACCTTTTTTCCGTTTTTTAGCAAACATTGATAGAATCGTATCAATGGAATCCAGAGTTATCCCAGAACTTTTCCCTGCTTCTGTATCCTCTGATTGATCTCGATTATATTTGAGTTTAACTTGTTCCTTAATAAGAACACCTATAATGAGTTTCTTCCAATTGCCATAAATACGTTTCTCTCGTTTCTCCAGTTCTCGCTTCCTTATGTTCATTTGTTCCTCTTCCCAAGCAGCTTTAAGTGTATCAGCAAACTCTTCACAAACCACAAAACCTTCGAAGACTGGATGAACTCCAGCTCCTCCTGAGCAATTATCAAATCCAACTACTGCTGGGGCACAATCTATCTTTAATTTATTAGCAATCCTAATAAGTCCAGGGAGCTGAAGGTAAACTGTTCCTTTTGGTAACATACATGGTTGAAATAGTTCAACATTCCCGTATTGATTTCTCGGAACTTTACCATCTTTGGCCTCTGGTGGGATGTACGGATCTGTTTGCCATTCACCATATAGCTCTAAAGGAAGATCACGCAAAAAGTCTCCCAAATTTCGGTCCCATTTTTTTCTCTTTATAGACATTTTGTATGGTTCCTCATTAGAACGAACGACTCTCGCCTGTCTCATCCAATATTCTTTTGAATGAACATCTTTAACACATTCACGAGCATAAACAGGTTCACCTCGAAAATTACCCAATGTTGGTGAATCTGGTGGGTAGATTACTTCATACTTGAGAAGGTGTTTTTTGAGCACATAAAGAGGATGATTTTTAAAATCACTTAAAGTTGTAGGCATCGGTCTGTCAGCAAATATTTCATCCAGTTCTTTATCTTCTCTTTTCTCTTGGCGAGTTCGCTTATGAGGTCTGAAAAAGGAAAGAGTCTCGGTCCACCAATCTTCATCAATACGAGAACGACGAAACTTGCAAGAAGCAAAATCTGAACAATATCTTTGTGAGACATCCTTAACGTGAGAAAAGTTATCCCAAGAGACTACATACAACAGAGGATTGTGTGATCGTTTTTCAATTTTACTAGGATTATCCCAAGTTCCTGATTCAACGTCCACACAAATCCACTTTTCTTCCGTTTCAACATAAATCTCGCACCAGTATTCGAGTAGATTTTTATCTTCAGTAGTTTTAACTACGATCAAATCATTGGAGTCATCTTCACTTATAATTGATTTATTTTCTACTTTAAGCACTTTTGTTTTTTGTTTTCCTTTCCCTTTCCCTTTGCCTTTGGCTTTCGTCCTTTTTTCATCATCAGAGTCCATTTCATAATCTTCATCTTCTTCATCAGAGCTTTTTTTTCGCTTTTTTCCTCGACTTGAGCTGGTATTGCTAGTTTTCTTAGTTTTCGAATCATTTTTTTCTGCATTCAATTTTTCACTTGGCAGTTTTTTGCCTGCAGTTTTGTTGCTTGATTTTGATTTTGACTTCGAAGGCTCTTCAGGGTCATCTTTGGAACTTTTGGCTTTTGATCTTTGCTTCTCAGTCATTATTAAGTTATCAGGTTTGATTGAGATAGGATTTAGAGCATAACATAGCCTTAATTGAATTTTGGGAGAATAAATACGAAGGAAGGCCAAGAACATGAGAACATATGCAACTTGAGAATGAACAACATTAGTTTCAAATGCTTGAGTCAATGAATCAAGGAGATCTGTTTTTGACCTAGGTTTTTTTTCCAAATTAAACCATGAGCGAAACCAATTGGTGAAATCTCGGACAAAGAGTAAATTTATCTTTTTAAGGTCAAAAGTAAAAGAAGTAAGATGAGAAAGCGCTAAGGATGATATGAGTGGGTGGTATGTAAGTCGATTGAGGTAAAAACCTCGACTCAACAAGCAAAGTAGGTGAGTTTTATGCATCTCAACCTGTAACTCTTTTTTCATTCGATTAATTTGCTGTCGAAGGAGCTCATCTACATCAACCTGTTTTTTACGCCTTTTTTTGTTAAATATCTTTGGCCCATCAATAGTGATTTGAACTCCTTGTTCAGGTAATTGTGGCTTGTAGTTTTCAAGAGCATCTTCATCATCAGCAATTTGGGCTTCTTCCACTTCTTCCCAATCATCAGCATCAGAGTCCTCATCAGAATCACTGTTACCATTATTGTTCTTTTCATCGCTATTATTATAATCCTGGCTGTTTTCATCACTTTCAGCTTTATTTCCATTAACAACAATAGAGGACGAATTTTTCGACAAGTTTCGATTAACGCTCCTTCTAGATCTTGTAACACTTTTTGAAGTTGACGGTTCATTTAGAGAATCTTTATGGTAATTCCCTATATCAGACGATACTGATTCTGGCTTCTGATTATTTCCAATATTCTTTTTACTTGTAACCTCTTTTTTCCTTTTTATACCTTTAGAAGTGGACGGTTCATCGGTAATATCTTCAAAATCAAGTTTAGCTCCATTTTGTTTATCTGAAAAGGTTACATCATTTGAAGATTCGACAACATTTTGCTTCTTACTCTTTGAAACTCTGCTTCTGGCCTTTCTTTTTGAGGTAGTTGGTTCATTTGAATCATCTTCGTGAGCCTTTAAAACTTCATCCTCCACCAATACTGAAGATGATATATCTTCAACATCCTGTTTAGTTATTGTCACAGTCTTGGACCTACCTCTTGTACGTCTGGTTGTGGTAGGTAATTCACTAGGGACATTACTTTGTGAATCAGCTACTTCAGATTCAATATTATCAAAATATGGTGATTTGGTTCTACGTCTTTTAGGTCCCATAAATAATTGACAATCAAAACAAAACACAATAATTAACAAAAAAACAGATGAAAGTCACATTTTTGTTCAAAAATAACTATTTAAAAGGCGGTTTAATGTGTTCAAAAAACAAAAAAATAAGAGAAACCTTGAAAACAGCTAATGCCATCTGTAGTCTCTTGTGATACAAGGTTATATGTGTTTTTGGACAAAAGTGCATTGGGAAGCATCACAAGGTCTAATCATTAAAATACAGTCATGTGATAATTAGATCACAGTTCAAAAGATTAAAATATACAAGTTTATGTGTAGCGTGACTCATAATTTTTTGAACATAAAAGAAACAGCAAAAACAAAAATATCTGCAAATGAACATATATAAATATATAAGAATATACATTTACATGTATTTTTTCATCTTTTTTATAGTTATTTTAAATATTTATATCTGTAATTATAGATGCATTTGATTATTTATATATGTATAGTATGCATATTTTTGTTTTCATAATTGGCGTTTTGGGAAGATACTTTGAATTTTTCTTTGATCAAAAATCAGTAGGTTAAATCTATAACACCGGAGTTTTTAATCCTTTCTACAAGGACTCTTTGGAGAGTGTCGATTTCGTCTTGGTATTTTTTGATATTTTCTGTTAAAGTTTCCTTTTGTTTAATCAGTTGAGCTTTTTTCGCTTCAAGTTCGGTAATTTTTTGAATCTTTTTGTTACGGCACTTGGCTGCTGCTTGACGATTTCTCTCTCGTTTCCTTTCCAATTTCAACTTGTCTTCATCAGGTAACGTAGATCCATTGCTGTTGCTGTTGTTGCTAATATTATTGATGGCATCATTAGATGAAAAATTATTGTTATTGTCACTACTGTCGGTATTATTACTGTGGTTACTATTGACACTTTCCATAGTGGGGAGAACTTCGAGAGCAGGGGTTAGATTAGGTATTGTTGGAGGAAATTGAGCCACCAAAGAATCTAATTGTGGACTGGAGATGATTACTTTGTTTAAATCAGGTGTTTGTAGAAAATCTGCATGATTTACGCGCTTGAGATCCAAAAATGTAGGCTTCGGAAGTTTACGATGAGATGATTGCCAACCTAAATCACCAGGTATCTTGGTTTTGGTTGCACTGTTTTCTTGAGATATCTGGTTTTTCTCTCCGTCATCTGAATTTGCCATGATTCACTTAGATAAACTAACCACCGGTAAAAAAATATAAATTTAAAACAAAAATAAATTAAAACAAACTATTTGTCATTAAAAATGTTCACAATTAGACAAGAAAAGAAAATTGCAACCCATCACACAACCAAATTGTTTTATTTTGCCATTAGTGGTTCTTTAAGGCGTTAGAAGAGGGAGTCTTATAGAAAAAATGCGCTCACTCAGTAAGTAGATTTAATTTTAAGCGCCTTTTTCGAAGGAATGAAAACATTAGTCATTACTTGTTTGCATTGTTTGACTGTATTTGCATTACAGTGAAATTAACAATGACATTCTGAATCAATAAAATTATTTGATCTAATGGGAAGATGAAATTGAAGGAAACAATAAGATTAGAAATGAAAAAAATGAGATTAGACCTTGACTTAATTTCTTAAATTAATATCTACTAGAAATACTTTAGCATCCAATACTGATTATCATCAAATCGACTTCGGTGAAGCTGATGACTAGAAACTGAAAGATTGCTCATAGAATATCATAAGAATGGTGGCAATTAAAAGTTAAATAAAAATAACCGATGAAAATTCACTGACAATCGCGAAACTCTTTCCAATTTTCCTAGTTTGAATCAATCCAGGTGTGAATTCTGTATCATCAAACATACGTCATTTCATGAAACTAATAGATTAGCAATTGAAAAAATGAAGTTAGAAGTGATAAATTAAAGTTTTCATTTTAGATTTGCTTGAAGTTCAAAAATTTGTCTTATATTTTTTAATTTCCACCATTAGTTGGTGTACATTGATTAAAGAGCTACGAGAAGGATTATTTTTAAATATATTAAGGAAAACGATTTTATGGAATCTATGATAATATTGTATGAGTTCAGTTAAAGCTGCTTGTTGTATATTATTACCGCATTTAAAGTTGGTAAAATTTTGCATAACTTCACGGTTAATTTCATCGATTGCTTTTCTCCAACCATTGTTGAATGTTTTAACAATATTGGCAATTTTGGGCTCTTCACGTTTTAACAATTCGGTATCATCTCGTTCCAAATATGATTCACAATCTTTAACGAAACGAAGCATACCACCAAAATGAGGATCCAAGAGCTCTGCGACATAATCTTCGATTCGCTTGCTTAAATGTTGCTTGATATTCTGAGATTCCTTTGATTCTTCTTTAACACGTTCCAATAGGACGTTTAAAATCATGTCATAATTGTTTATTAAGAAAACAAGATACTCTTTAGGGTTATTGAAACGTCCAGCCATCTTTAGAATGAAATTTTCAACTTCAGTTTGGAGACAGCCAAGAAGAATAGAAACTCTCTCGTCAGGAAATGTATCATTAATTGCCATTATTGCAGCAGAAAACTCAGCATAACGTCGTGTAATATAATGTGGTCGAGAGTCACAATTTCCTAATTTTTCAGGATCACAATTTTTAACACTTTGAATTTGCATTTGGAATATAGTTTCAAATCGAGGCCAAAGTATTTCAACCATGGATTCCCAATAATTATCTAATGCTGGGACAGCTCGTTTATGAGATAGTAAGCGGTATCGATAAACAATGTGAAGACACAAAAATAAACCAATACAATCGTAACTAGAACGAAATTCTTCTTCACAAAGATGCAAGATAAACTTCAACGTTTTTCCAAGAATTCGTTCAAATAACATGAATGCAGCTTCATTTTTGAGCATGAAATAATCAACACAAAACAGATATTCTCTACAGCCATTATCAACTACGGCATATTGATGACTTCGGAAGAGAGCTTCCATCGGAAATTTGGTTTCCATTTTAGTTGCAGTATGTGGAATGATTAATGGTGACTCTAGTTCGGTTGTGACTATGTTTCCTCGGTTTCCCAATGTGAATATGGTCGATCTGTTTTTAAGGGTTTGTTTACCCGTAAAGAAGGAAACTTTAGACTTGTGAGAATCATCAGCAGCCATAAGATCATCTTTATCTGGCAGCTCATCAAATTTTAACTTAGATAACCTAGATATGTATTCTTTGAAGTAGGAAAAATACACCTTGCTCATGGTATCGACATATTCTTGTTTCACTTCACGAGCAATTTCACGTGCGTGTGTGCACAGGAAGGTATAGAAGAATTTGTTCTTCAAGAGAGCATTTTGTTCCATTTGATAATTTGACATGGCTCGTCGGCAGAATTGTATCCTTTTCAGGATATACTCTCGTATCTTTGAAATAGCCTTAACTTTCAATTTTTCCAATATCTCTTTAACATCCTGACATGGAAGCGATTCCCTGGTGCTTTCGTTGCCCACAAAATCAATTTTTTGGTCTAAAATCATAAGATTATCGATAAAGTCCTTTTCACTTGCTGGCGTGTCAAGTATATGAAGCATAACAGGCTCAGGGACAACAATCTCATCAATGTATTGAACCAGTTCACTCCTTAAGGCTTGTTTATTTTTTAATCGTATATTCAAGGACAACGATTGCTCCTGGAGTGACAAAATTTCTTGACATATGTTACCAAGGTCAGCCTGAAATGTTACCAACATTTCTTCCAATTTTTCCAAAATTGAGTCACACTCATTAATATCACTGTGAAGTGCAGCAATATTGCTACTTTCACTGATGTAGTCAGCAACCGAGGCATTAACAGCCTCCCTTAATTTATTTTCGATAACCTGACTGTAAAATCTCAGGTCAACTGCTGAAGATAAAATATCTTTAATAAAATCATCGCCGATTAAATCCTCTGGAAGAGTACAGCTAGGAGATGACTGCATTTAACACCTTGACCAAGAGTACTAACGCAGGATAATTTCACTGCTGATTTGACACCGAAGAACTCACTTAAGTTACAAATTTCAAATAACTTTACTTTGCTCGAAATAAAACTCCAATTGCTTAAAAAGATGAGGAATACCTAGCTTTAAAAATGATTAAAAAACTTGATGGACAATCAAGATGGAAAAATCATCAATACACTGGATTTAATACAGTCAACATTGAGAAACTGTATTTCACTGGAAATAGCCTATTTTGACTATTCTTCGGGCAGTGTAATTTCATGATTTTAAATCTTACATTACACACAATAATATTGTTAATAGATAACATTGATCTCAGATCGTATGTATGAAACTAACTCAGTTTAGAAAATAATTTTTAACTTATTTTAAGCTATCTAGATCAAAATTCACAAACGAAAATTAGATTAAGTTAGTTGATCATGTCAAGAATTGTAGTCAAAGGAAGTTTCTCAACAAATTAAAATTCAGAGTTTTTTACTAGTCGATCAGATATGCAATACTTTGTATTTTGGAGTCAAATTATGAATATCGAAAATAATCAAATTCTTCAAATAGTTTAATTTTGGATGGAAAAACGGGAAATAACAGATCAAAAGTAACTTGAAATCAATGAACACGCTTAAAAAGAAGCTTGTTCAACAATCAAAAGTCCATTTTTTGGCGATAAATGATGTTTTTTTGTAAATATTTAGGTAATTGCTCGATTTAGTTCTTAATAAAATTTGCCAGGGATTTTTATATTTCACATCGGGATTTTAAATATACAAATTTAAATGTTTTATCCATTTATTCAGCATTTCAGTTTTGATCAGAATTGAAAAAAGCGCTGAAGCTGTTGGTTTATTGAGTGAGCGCGATTTGAGGCGCCCTCTAACGTTACAAAATTTATTATCTTTTTTCACCCGAGCGTTGTTTTGTTGAAATTTTCAATTCATCAATTATAGTTAATTTTTGCATTAAATTAAAAATTGAAAGAAAGTTATCATGGCAGATTCAGATGAAGGAGAGAAGACCATTGCCCAGGATATTGTTGTCACAAAATATAAAATGGCTGGCGAAATGGTCAATCGTAAGTTAACTTAATTCTTAAAACTCGACTGTTTTCACAATAATCTTACACGTGTTCCAGACTTAGCACTATCTTCGTCTTGATTAACTATATTTTTGTTTATTTTCATAGCTTTTTTGTCTAGTATTATTTGTATTCGTTTCCCCTTTGTTTTGCCGTATGGTCACGAGAAAAATTCATTCAATGAACTGTGTTGATTTATAATTCTCATTTTTCTTTCTCTTTTTTGGTAGGTGTTTTGAAAACGTTGATTGCTAGTTGTAAGGCTGATGAAAGTGTCCTTACGATCTGTGAACTTGGTGATAAACTTCTCACCGAAGAAACTGGCAAAGTTTTCAAAAAAGAAAAGGATTGCAAGAAGGGTATAGCCTTTCCTACCTGTGTATCTGTTAATAACTGTATCTGCCATTTTTCACCGCTTAGAAGTGATCCTGAAATCAAATTAAAAGATGGGGATGTTGTTAAAATGTAAGTTGATGTTTAGTTGCTGAGTCTCATTTCTTTTTTATTTTTCACTGTACGTTATCTAAAGTTTAACTTTTTTTGTTTTGATACACAGAGATTTAGGAGCCTACATTGACGGATTCATCGCAGTTGCCGCTCATACTTTAGTTGTTGGAGCTTCGAAAGAAAATAAAGTTACTGGCCGAAAAGCTGATGTAATTCTTGCGGCTCACTATGCTGCTGAAGTTGCATTAAGATTGGTCAAACCCGGAGGTGAGAATTATGCAGTCACCGATGCTATCCAAAAAGTTGCAGAAACTTACAACTGTAAACCTGTTTCTGGAATGTTGTCGCATCAATTGAAACAATTCAGAATTGATGGAGAAAAATCTATTATCCAAAATCCAACTGAAGCTCAGAGAAAGGAGCATGAACGGTGTGAATTTGAATTGCATGAAGTTTATGCCGTAGATATTCTAATTTCTACAGGTGAAGGAAAAGTAAGTTATCCTGTTCTTTTTCTTCTCAGCGGTTTGAATCGGTTTATATTTTTGTTGAAATTATCTATATTTACTTGTTCATTTTTTTCAGGGACGAGAATTGGATGCTAAAGTTACTGTCTATAAAAAGACTGATGAGATCTATCAATTAAAGATGAAAGCATCTAGAAATTTCTTTAGTGAGATCGAAAAGAAATTCGGAAATATGCCTTTTACCATGAGAGCTTTGGAAGATGAGAAAAAAGCTCGCATGGGTGCTGTAGAATGTGCTAATCATAAGTTAATTGAAGCTTTCAATGTCTTGTATGAAAAAGAAGGCGAATTTGTTGCCCAATTCAAATTCACTGTTCTTTTGATGCCCTCAGGATCCCATAAAATTACCGGCCTTCCATTTGATTTAGATTTATTTGAATCTGAATTTAAAATAGAGGATCAAAGTATTAAAAGTTTGCTAGAAAAAGGAACAAAAGTTACTAAAAAGAAGAAAAAGCCAGGAAAATCAGAACCCACACCTGGAGGAGATACCGCTGATGATAATACTCAAGCCACAGAAGATTGATCATCAAGGTAACCTTCGAATCTGCAAATGTACATCTTTCGTCAGCTGTTTGCATTCTAATATGTAAACGAACAACAACATAAAACGATTGAATGGCATTCTTCAATAAAAAGAACATTTTGTTTAAAAAAACAGTTTCCCAAATGAATTTTTCAACTATGAAACTAATTTTGAAATATTAGCACAGGTCAAGCGTAATTTAAGCAACGTGGATCTTACATCTAACAATTAGGTTATTAGGGAATGACAAAAACATAGGTTGAACTGAAAATAAGCATAAGTTCAGTTTTCTTTATTGAAGTGTATAGAAATTACTTAACTTCTATAGCTCTAATCATTTGCAAACGAAAGAATTGACCAAAATTAGTATGTAATAATGTATCTGGCCCATTCGATCATTTTTGTTACACCTGGTGACTCTCTCCTGTTAGACTCAGTGTCAGCATAAATTAATTTGAAACATTTGCTAATAAATTGTTCGAGTATGGGCTATTATCCTTACAGCTGTAGAAGCGTACCGATAGCTTTTCGATGGCAATCCTTAATCAGAATCAGAAGCTTATCAAGATATTTTAGCTTCGCTTTTGATACCTGAAGCTCCTTTAACAAATTCTGAAGATTTGATCCTCATGCATGACAATGCATTTCGACAAAAACATGGTTGGAGGTTGATGAAGTCGAATTATGCAAAGGCCTGCATATAGTCCTGATCTAGACCCCATGGAAAACCTTCGACGGTGACTAGTGCGTAAAGTCTATGCACATGAGTGGCAAATTGTCGAAATTGGTCAGAGATTCCAATTTATTCACTCAATCAATAGATTTACAAGTGCCACAATAGATAAATGTGATTTGATATTTTTGGCGACATAAAAACACGCACGACAAAAATCAGGTCAATATCGACAACAGAACTCCTCATGTTGAAGTTGAAGCAAAATGAAGTTTTTAAAATTTGTGCGAACATATATGAAAAGTTTGAAGATAAATCAGTTCGAAGTGAGATTGTTGCTAAATTTATTGCTGCTGGTGGTATCAACTACCACTGCATATCGTCAATATGCTAAGTTGAGTATTGAAAACAGTGGTAGGAAACCAGGATCAGGATTATCGGCCTCTAAATTCGACACTGCGAGTGTGAAAAAAATCGAAAAATTGGTTACCGATAAAGTTTTCTGTGGTTATGCAGCTGCTGCAAGAGCAATCGGCGTGAGCAAACCAACAGCCTAAAGTTACATTGAAAGAGCTGCAATCAAAGTTGCAAAGAGAAAAAAAGTGCCTAGAGTTTCCTCGGGAAAAATGCAGCGACAAAAAACGCGAATTCGTCGATTGAGGATTTTTATTTTACATACGTTAAGCGATGACTGAATCAAAAATACAAATTCATTAGTTAATACACATTTTGTTGTAACACACGCTCCGATTATGCCGATCAACCGTCTAGCATAGTTAATATTATACAGTGGGTATTAGGGTTAAGTTAACAAAAGCGATATTTTTTTCACAGTCACCACATAACAAGAAATAAAACTAGAAACCGGACAGAAATAATAATAATAATTATAATTATTATAATTATAATAATTATTTTATTTGAAATTAAATTGAGATGAGTTATAACTCAGATCAATACAATTGACTTCAGTTACATTACCAGTCGTGTCGGAATCTGTTTGAACCAAATCTTTGATTGCCAAAATGTCCATTGAATCGTTTATTTTCACCAAATCCTCGATGACCTCCGAATTTCTGGCTACCGAATCCTCTAAAGCCACTATGTTTATGGTCCTCAATCCAAGCTTCATCATCATCATCATCATCATCGTCATCAAACCATTCATCATCATCATCGTCATCGAAACAATCATCATCATCGTCTTCGTCATCATCTTCATCAAAATGTTGAGGTCGGAATCCAGGGAATGGTCTTGGCCCGAAGGATGGAGGATGAGGTAAACCGAATGGTGGTTGGGGTAAGTTGGAGGGTGGTCGAGGTCGATTGTTGGCCAAAGCATTGTTGATCTCCTTCAGCAACTCGTCAATAGTCTTAAGAAGACCCTCAGCTTCATTGTTTACGGATGTTTCCTGATTCTCGCTGACAATTTCAGTGGTCGACTCTTCTTGTGATACAATTGCTGCACCAGAAACAGTGTAGACAACAAGAGATAAAATAACAATTGTAAATGAACGCATTTTGCAAGGGATTTTGTAATATCAAATCAAACTTTAAGCTCGAACGATTTGAAGATAATGATTCTAAACTAGACGAAAAGATGCATTATATACTAGCGATACTGACTACTCCGAAAGCGATCGGAAATACTGTCAAGTGTTTTGTTCGACATGGTGAGGCTTATTTTAAAAAACAATCACACAGATGCAGCAAGTTCGCGCTTTATGAACTTGAAAATGCATTGGTTGACATGAGCAGCTGAAGTTGAAATGATTCTTTGATTCATAAACATTCTCATTCAGAGAAATAATTAAGGCTCTACAAAACTCAAATTAAGGTTAACAAAATATGGCCAGGGTTAAGTCAATTTTCACCCGTCGCCATTGCGGATCTAATTAGTTTTCAGACAAACAATAGAGAAATGGACAAAATTGAATTCGACCTTAAAGGTACTCTTATTTTTTGTTCGATACTGACTATGAAAAAATTCCGGTTGTCCGATTCTCGATTGTTTTTTCATTGGGACAATAAAGAGGTAGTTATTAAGTTTAAGTCAAATACCGGGAACTTTTAATTTTGCTTCCTTCGTGAAGGTTAATGAGTTTTGAAGAATCTTAATTATTTCTCTGAATGAGAATGTTTATGAATCAAAGAATCATTTCAACTTCAGCTGCTCATGTCAACCAATGCATTTTCAAGTTCATAAAGCGCGAACTTGCTGCATCTGTGTGATTGTTTTTTAAAATAAGCCTCACCATGTCGAACAAAACACTTGACAGTATTTCCGATCGCTTTCGGAGTAGTCAGTATCGCTAGTATATAATGCATCTTTTCGTCTAGTTTAGAATCATTATCTTCAAATCGTTCGAGCTTAAAGTTTGATTTGATATTACAAAATCCCTTGCAAAATGCGTTCATTTACAATTGTTATTTTATCTCTTGTTGTCTACACTGTTTCTGGTGCAGCAATTGTATCACAAGAAGAGTCGACCACTGAAATTGTCAGCGAGAATCAGGAAACATCCGTAAACAATGAAGCTGAGGGTCTTCTTAAGACTATTGACGAGTTGCTGAAGGAGATCAACAATGCTTTGGCCAACAATCGACCTCGACCACCCTCCAACTTACCCCAACCACCATTCGGTTTACCTCATCCTCCATCCTTCGGGCCAAGACCATTCCCTGGATTCCGACCTCAACATTTTGATGAAGATGATGACGAAGACGATGATGATGATTGTTTCGATGACGATGATGATGATGAATGGTTTGATGACGATGATGATGATGATGATGATGAAGCTTGGATTGAGGACCATAAACATAGTGGCTTTAGAGGATTCGGTAGCCAGAAATTCGGAGGTCATCGAGGATTTGGTGAAAATAAACGATTCAATGGACATTTTGGCAATCAAAGATTTGGTTCAAACAGATTCCGACACGACTGGTAATGTAACTGAAGTCAATTGTATTGATCTGAGTTATAACTCATCTCAATTTAATTTCAAATAAAATAATTATTATAATTATAATAATTATAATTATTATTATTATTTCTGTCCGGTTTCTTCATAATCAAATTTTTATGATAAGGACTATGGGCAAAAACTTTGACTTTCGAGTTGTGAGTTGCGATTCGATTGTTTGTAGGGACTTAAAAGCTATTTCTTTTAGTGATATTACTTAGTGAACTTAGAGAGCTAAAATTAGTAATATTATCCAGTAGGTATTAGAGTTAAGTTAACAAAAGTCGAGATTTATTTCATAGTCTCCATCTAACAAGAAGTGCAAGTTTCTCTGAAAACTAATTACAGCCAATTAGAATTGACTTGAAAATGACACACACAATAAAAACAGAATACTGAATCAAAGATTAGATCTTTAATTGCTTTGTTATACCTGCTTGAGTATCTATGCGATCTAACAATAGTGTAACAATCTTGTAAGGATTGATTTCATTTGGCAGTAAGTTTGAATGCCAAGTAGATTCACATTAATGAAAGTTTATTTGCTGCTATTTTAACTGACTTTCATAACAAACTATCAACCCTGTTTTTATCATGTCTTTTTGTATTGGAAGCAGTCTAAATACAGTTTACGAGTGTGAAGCAAAAATAACGAAATGAAAATCAGACGAAAATCTTTTTGGTGCTGAAATCTGAAGAGACCGAATTTTTTAGCTTAACTCATTTTGATGTTCACCTAAAAATATTTGAATTTGTATAATTGTTTGACCAAGGGCTGGATGTGCACGATACCTGGTGAGCAATGGAAGTAAAAAGCGTTGGGATTGACCATTGATTACATTTAGAAAGCAATTTCACGTTACATCTACATTCATCTGTTTGGTTTTGTTTGTAGTTTTTATTAACTTAATAATCAATTTACAATAATAAGAAACTGAGACGGAATTAAATAATTTCAATGCTCATTATCGAAAGATGCTCATTTTATTGATCATGGAACTGAGATAGGTGATAACTCAGTTTAACACAATTTTATGACAATTCAGTTACATTACCAATTTTGTCGGAATCTGTTTGGACCGAATCCTTGGTTGCCAAAACGTCCGCCAAATCGTTCATTTTCAATGAATCGTTGTTGATTACCGAACCTCTGGTTATCAAATCTCTGGTTACCGAATCCTTTGTTTGCACCAAATCGATTGTTATTACCAAATCCTCTGAAGCCATTAAAACGTCTGTGATCATCGTCATCATCATCACTGTCATCATCGCTGTCATCATCACTGTCATCGTCACTATCGTCGTCACTATCATCGTCATCGTCATCATGAGAATGTTGAGGTTTGAGTGGTCTTGGTCCGAATGGAGCTGGGAAAAATGGTGGTTGAAGTGGCATGTTGAAGGGTGGTCTAGGTTGATTGGCCAAAGTATTATCGACCTCCTTAAGCAAGTCATCAATACGCTTCAGAAGATCATCAGCATCATTGTTTACCTCATTGTCGATGGTACTACCAGTGGACAACTCGTCTTGTGGTGCGACTGCTGCACCAGAAACAGCGCAAACAACGACAGCGAGAATAGCAATTGTAAAAGAACGCATTTTTCAAGAGATTTTTTATTTATATCAAACCAAACTTTAAACTCGAATAATCTGAAGATAATGATTTGAAACTAGTAAAAAAGATGCATTATATACTAGCGATACTCACCATATTCTCACACAAAAAGATCGGAAATGCTGTCAAATATTTTGATCGACATGTCGATGCTCATCTAAAAAAACAATTTTGCCTGATTTAATCAAGTCCGCTTTTCATAAACTTGCAAATCTATTGTTTTCTTATGTGCAGCTGCTGTTAAAATGAATACACCATTGTATTATCGTATGTTAGATACATAAACTCTGTCATTCAAGCAAAATCATAAAGCAAACAAGAAAATATAATAACAAAATGTTATTGAGCTTTGACTGTTAACTCTGAAAAATTACCTAATTAGATTATTTACTATCAGAAGATATTAAAACGTATTTCAAAGCTCAGAAGGTTTCACCAGTTTCATTTCATTCATTTCAGGTACAAATTACAAAAATCACATAGTAATTAACGATCCAGCTTTCCGTCAATCGTTAATGGCTAACAAGGTGAAATCAACATCCATTGAAAGAAGAAACACGTCATGATTATCTACGAAATTCTGTAACCATTGCGCTAATTTACATATAGCTATAGACCATACAAATAATTTTATTTGACTTATGGAATAAAATAAAAGATTTTATTGCCTCTGGAAAGATACAATCAACACAATTGTGACACTTACACAAAAATGAGAAAAAATGGTTAAAAATGGATTTATTTCGGCTTCAGACTCCGTTGGCTTGTAGGGATATGAAACTGAAACCATTGGTGCAATTCGGAGATTTCTCCGATCAATAGTTTTCGAGAAAATTCAGTCTAACGTTGAAACTTCAATCGCTTTTTTTTCATTCATTCTGGTTGAATTTGCAAAGGAAATGGAAAGAATGCTGTAAAAGGCTCAAACATTTGGGTTGAGAATTGAGACTTGGTGTGTTTGTAAGGACATAAAAACTGAATCTATTGGTGTGACTAAATATTTCATAAGATATATAATTTGCTAGAAACTCCAGTCCAAACTTGAAACTTCGATCGCTTTTTGATCAGCTATGAAAATAGATTTTTCAACAAAAGCTTATTCTGCTGATGTATATTTTGATGACCAACGCGAAAATAGTTTGCTTTAGAGGAGCAACATTTTCTGTTTTTGTAAAATAGATCAAGTTCAATTTTCATTAAAACCGATCGCTTACTATGACCACATGAGTTAGAGAGCTTTAACTTATTATTTGTAGATAAAAATTTTTAATGCACATTAACAACTAAAAACTTTTTTTGACATGTCACTCGCTCTTTTGGTTTTGGCTATTGGGCTTAAAACTTTGAGCCTCGCTAGTCTGAGAATGGTTATCCCTACAATCATAATTCTTTCACCTATTCATGGATTTTATTATGGCGAGGGAATCAATGTGCAAAATATTGCCAAATAACGAAAAATAGCCCGAAAATCAGCTAATAATGAATTTGTGTTTGAGTAACGATTTATGACTAAATGGTTATCTTAAATCAAGTCACAAATCTGACATCATAACTGAAATAGTGCTATAAGTTTTTATTGTAGATTTGCAATCATTTAAAATTTCGATACATTATAGCTTATAATAACATCTACAGATGGTTCAAAGAATAATGATTGTAAAAGTAACCATTTTCGAAATATCGAGGTTCAAAGTTTTAAGTCCAATGGCCGAAATCAAGAGAAATGCTGTTGAATCGATAAAAATATTCAATCCATGATGTGAGCCAACAATTTTTAAAGACTCATAATAAGTTTCATCTCTTTAATTCTTACGGTCACAGAAAACGATCGGTTTAGCTGAAAATCGAACTTTTCTGGTTTACAGAAGACAGAAAATTTTATTCCTCGAAATAAGTTAATTTTCTGGTTGTTCATTGAAATATACATCAGAAAAATAAGTTTCATCAAAAAGTGTGCTCTCATGAATGAAAAAAAAGCGATTGAAGTTTCAACGTTAGACTGAATTTTCTCGAAAACTATTGATCGGAGAAATCTCCGAATTGCACCAATGGTTTCAGTTTCATATCCCTACAAGCCAACGGAGTCTGAAGCCGAAATAAATCCATTTTTAACCATTTTTTCTCATTTTTGTGTAAATCGATTTTTTAGTAACAGCCAGAAGATTATAAGAACACTTTCATTCTCTGTATGATCTCGATTTCAAGATTAAATGATTATTTTCGCAATAAAACCTAAAGATGCTCAAAGAATGATGATTATGGTAGTTAATACTATCTAGAAAGATTCAGGTCCAAAGTATTTAGGAGTGGCACAATGGCCAGAAGCATCGAAACACTTTGTTTTAAAGAAAAGGAAAACTTCTTTCACAAAATACTGAGAGTGTGTAGAGTATGAGTAGACTATAAGCAGCCCACTCTGGCACACTGTGCTAGCACAACTTAACCTTGATCAAGGTCAAGTTGTGCTAGCACACTGTTCCAGAGAAGGCCGCTGAAGAAAGATAAAAAGAAAGAGAAGAAAGAGAAAAAGAAAGAGACAGGAAGCAAAAACGGATAAAATTCAGAGGTGAAGATAAGTTCCAATGAATTTTATCCGTTTTTTTTCTTTATCTCTCTTTCTCTTTCTCTTTCTCTTCTTTCTCTTCTCAAATTTTCATCAATTAAGATGAATTTTTCTCCTCTTTCTCCCTCTTCTCTTCTTTTCTTTTTCTCTTCGCTTCTTTTCCTCTTCTTCTTCATCTCTTCTCATCTCCTCATCCTTTTCTTAATAATTTTTTCTTCTCTTTCTCTCTCTTTTCTCTTCTTTTCTTTTCCTCTTCTCTTCTCTCCCAATCTCATCTCATCTCTTCATCTTTTTGGGTGAAATTTTTTACTCTTTCTTTCTCTTTCCTTCTTTCCTCTCCTTTCCCTTTAACTTTTCCTCTTCATCTCACCTCTTCATTTTCTTGATAATTTTTTCTTCTCATCTCTTCTCATCTCTTCTCATCTCTTCTCATCTCTTCTCATCTATTTATCCTTTTCTTGATAATTTTTTTTCTCTTTCTTTCTCTTTGCTTTTCTCTCTTCTTTTCTCTTCATTTCTTTCTCTTCTCTTTATCATTTTTTAAATGAATTTTTCTCCTTTTTCTTTTTCTTTCTCTTTGTTTTCTCTCTTCTTTCTCTTCTCATTTCTTCTTTTTTTCTTATTTCTTCTTCTTCTTCATTTATTCTCATCTTTTCCTCATTTCAACTCTTCTTCCTCATCAAATTTCTCTTCATCTAATTAAATATAAAAAAACAGAATGCACAATGGCGATCGTAACTCTTCATTTTCTTCATTTCTCAATGATTTTTTCTTCTTTTCCTTTCTCTTTCTTCCTCTTTGCTCTTCTCTTCTCATTTCTTCCTATTTCTTCTCAATTTTTACCTCTTTCTTTTCTCTTTTCTCACCTTTTCTTTCCACTTCACCTTAACTCTTTATTCTTTCTCATCCCATCTATTCTGCATCAATTTTCTTTCTTTCGATTCTCATCATATCTTTCTTTCTTTTCTTTCTTTTTCTTCATAATTTTTTCGTCTCTTTCTTCTAACTTTTCTTACTTTCTCTTCTTCTCTGCCTATTCTTATTTTTTACTATTTAACTTTAACTTTCTTCTTTTCTACTCTTTTTGAGCCAATTTTTCCCCTGCTTTAATCATTATTTTATATATTGCTGAATTTGGCGAAACTTTTTCAACTTTTGCATAAAGTTTAACAAACTTTTTCAACTTTTTGCATATGTCTATTTGGTTGTTTTTATAGCAACATTACATTAAAAATCAAAGTTTGAACTCATTTTATTCAATCAAAAGCATGAAAAAAGCACTTTTGCAAATGAATATGCTATTGTGCATAGAAAAGGTCATCCAACAATTTTATGATTTCGTCACGATCTGCAGCACGGATGTAGCCTTTTTTTATATTCTCCAGGAAATCTTTTGCGTGATCAACTCGTTCTTTCATAGTTCGACCAGTAGCACTGCTAACATATAATCAAAGATTTAGAATGCACATTCGTATTCATATGAATATAGACTTACATGTTTGATGGTTTCTTCGGGAAGAATGGCTTGTCCAAACCGGTTGTTTGTTCCTTTGCAAATTGATGCAAGATTTGATGACGCAAATACGGACAACAGGTAACACAACAATTATTGGTACAACAGGATGATGCGTTAGGGTTGTTTGTCGATGTTGTAGCCATGTTATTCGGAGAACGATTAGGTCGCAGCAATTCCCTGATTGTTGTTGTTGGATGTACAATATTCCGGCATGTACTTGACACTTTACGAAGTATATCTTCCCTTGCTGGAGCACTGCTTCGAAGTCTCGGATCGCGAACTATTGTTGATGATGGAGGCTGAGTCGTTAGAGTTAGAAAATGTTGCGGGATGGTCACAAGTGTTGGCTTTCGCGCTCCATGTACGGTAAATTGAGGTGGTGGAGGTGGTGGAAGAGGTAACTGAGGTGGTGGGGAAGGTGAGATATCAAAATGTTCACGTTTAATATTCATCGCAACTTTAAGAAATTGAATTCAAGAATGAAAAAAAGCTAGATGAAATTTAAAATCAATGAATGACCAATTCAAAATGACAAAATATTTTTGTTCGACTTTGACATCTTTTTGCGCGCTCCCTCAGTGAGCTCACTTTTCGCAACTTTTAACGATCATCAATTAATCTCTTCACACCTCAACGCTTTTTCTAACAATTAAAGATTCTTCCAAGAAAAAAAGCTCGGTGACTTTTTAATTTTCTACAAAGTAATTCAAACGCATATTCAATGTTTATTTTTTCAACATTTCAATTGAAAAACTAATTATTTAATACTGTCGATATTACATTTGTTTTTTTTAAAGAAAGAAACAATTTATTCCAAGGAAATAAATAATCACCATTAATGGTAAAAATACCAGGACTTAATTTTCTCATTAATTCATCAGTCAATAGGTATTTTTAGCGTTTTATTTAAGATCTTAGAGAGTTGATGTTATTTATGACTATTACAATGATTTTTTTCTTTTTCAAATATAACATGTGGAATGTGTGAATACTTCAAGTTATATGAATTTAAATTTATTTGTTGATTTATTTCTATTCTTTATATTTTTCTCCATAAATTTACAATTAGTTTTTTTTACCAAGTGAGTAGAGGTGAGCAATGAGGGAGAAGGTGAGAATAGGGAAGAACTGATCTCAATTTTTGAATCTCCCTGCAAAAAAAAGTATAAAATGACCACGATTACAATGTTAAAATCATTCTTTCCACTTGTCTTATTTTCAGAGTAAGTTTTGGTAAAAAAACTCTCTGAATAAGTTAAGTTAAGGAATAATCTATTCAATAGATATTGATTCTCAACGTTTTTTTAACTCAAATTCTATTATCTATTCACTTAGTTTGAATACTCCAATAACTTAAATATCTTTTCTTGTATTTTATTATTTTTACGATCAACTCCCATTACTAAAATGGATGCAAAAGTAAGAATTTTCAATTATTCCTGTTTTTATCTGCAATTTATTGCAAATTATCATTTCAAAAGTATTTTTTTATTTTTTCATTGTTTTTAGGTGACGTCAATACCATTAAGTTCTAGTGACGATTTGATTGACCCTAGGTGTTTCCCAATGAGTTTACTCGATATTCTATTGAACCCACTTGATTTACCAGTTCCCAGATACATTTTAACTAGGAATCAAAAAGCTGCCCTTAGAAAGAAGAAAAAGTTAGCTGATATCAAGAGTCGAGTTGACGGTGATTTTGGAAAAAATATTACTAGAGTCAAGATGTTAAGGAAAAACTGTGCTAGGGCTAAAAGACTTAATCTTAAAGCTAATCAAATTTCAAAGTTACAAATAACTAATTTCACAAAAATTATAAATTGTATGGAAAATATCGTAGTAAAGCTCAAGCTGAAAGATTTTTTGCTAACAAAAATGAACAATTGTCAAAAATAAAATAATACTTTTGAAATGATAAAATCATTTTAAATTCTTTTTAAAATTAAAATATTAATTACTTTTAAACTAATTGTTTATCTTTTAATAGAAAATTAAATGCAATTATTGTAAATTAATCGGTGATTCGGTCGAACAACTTTTCGAACATAATTGCCCAGAATACGATGCTGAAGTTGTTACTTCCACACCTGCGCTTGAAATTGAAGTAACTGAAAATAAGGATACTTGCCACAATCAGCATTATTTCTGTATGTTTTGCGATTTTGTTGCTGTTAATACTGACACTCTGAAAGGACACAAATGTGATCAAATGAATCAATGCGACATAACACTAACTGACACTTTAAACATGCGTTGTGACAAATGTAATTATACAGCAACAGATATTGGCGATTGGATCACACATGACTGTATTGTTGTGAAAGAGCCTGAAAAGCCAAATGATTATCAAGACTTATTAACTTGTGAAAAATGCGGCTTCAAGTCTTTTAGTCCAATTTTCTTTGAATCGCATGTTTGTGAAAATGAAATTTGGACTTGCCAGTTTTGCCAATTTGAAACTCATTCGCTTGAAAAATTTTTATAACATAGATGCGCTCTAATGGTTAAGCCTTCCGAATACAAGTGTTCAAACTGTCCTTTTGTCACCAAAGTAGATTTGGATTATCTTTTACACAAGTGTGACAAGTCAAAAAGTCATTCGATCGAAGAGCCATGTACTTCAAACTGTAATCATCAAACTTATATTGATGAAACATCGAACACGAAGCAAGAAAATAAGCGCAAAGATGTTGAAGAACACAATAATACAAGCCCCAACAAAAAACATACAAAGTTCAATTATTATTGTAAAACTTGCGGTAGAGGTTTTGTTCGAGAAAATGCACAAAAGTCGCACTCTGAATGGTGTAAAAACAGGATGGTCATAGAAAGTATAAATTTAAATGACAACATCGGTGAATTTAAAAAGGTTGCTTCAGCATTTAACAAATTTGTTACTTATGAGAATAGAGATATTGAATGCATTGACATTGATAGTTTGCAAATGTCATCTATTGATGATTTGACTACATTATTGAATCAATATTTGCAAAATTATAATTGTCTCAAATTTGAACTGATTGTCGACGCAACTTTAACACACCCAATTAATCAAGATGTTACATCAAGGCGCTGCTTTCATTCAATTATGCACTCAATTCTTCTCGGTGACGATTTACAGAATGAATTGCTAACTGCTTTTGCTGAAATTAAAGAGCTTGTTGATCAACACACTGAAAGAGGTAGCGGCTGGACATTAAATGCAATCAAAAGTTTACAAATCAACATTGGCAAATATGTTCCACATCGTGGTGGATGCTCTCAATTCTCACTTCCAATTGAAATGATCAACAAAAAATGTTTAATCAACATAAAGACTCAAGATTCATGCTTTCTTTATTCAGTTCTTGCTGCCTTACATCCGTTTACTAAAAATGCGCAAAGAAAATCAAACTACACAGCATACATTGACAGATATGATGTAACTGACTTACCTTTGGATGGAAACGTTGACTTATTTCAAGCTGTTAAATTTGCTAAACGAAATAATTTGAATATGAACATTTATACTTATGATATTGACGAAAAGTGCGTTATTCCATTGAAAATCATGGGTGGACAAAATGATGAACCGATATTGCTGTTCCTTTATGATGATCATTATTATAAAATTTCACACTTTGATAGATTCGCAAGTTGTAAAAATAAACACTCACGACGTCATTGCTATCGATGTTTAAGTGCATTTACAACAACCGAGGCATTACAAAAACATAAAGTTGATTGTTTCAACAGTAAGCCTCAACGGACAATAATGCCTGATCCACACAATAATTCATCAAAATTAAGTTTTTATCTCTATCAAAATGAAATTATGCATCCCTATGTTGTTTACGCTGATTTTGAAACTCTGTCAGTAACAAACACTGATGAATATCGTGTTCGAACTCTTCCTGTTTGTAGCTACGGTTATGTTGTCATTGATTGGACTAGAAAAATAATTGCAAAAGATTTCTATAGAGGTGAAAGAAGCGGCGAAAAATTCCTTGCAAGCATTGTTGAAACAAAGCGAAAACTAGATGCAGATTTGGCAGCGCGTTCAAAACCACTCAACATGACAGATGAAGATGAATTTAATTTTAGAAAAGCTAAAAAATGTTTTATTTGTTCAAACCCCCTCCATGCTAATCGAGTTAGAGATCATGACCATTTAACTGGAAAATATCGTGGTGCGGCTCACAACGAATGTAATTTGATTTATCGCCTTCCTTCAAAGCTACCGATATTTTTTCATAATTTAAAGAACTTTGATTCTCACATTATATTTCGTGCCTTGACTGAACCATTAGCTTCAGATATTTTCATAATTCCACACACGATGGAAAAATACATTGCCTTCACATTTAAAGACTTTATTTTTCTCGATAGTTATGCTTTTCTACCGTCATCTTTAGAAACACTTGCTGAAAATATTACCGACGATTTTAAAACAACATTCTTGAAACAAATTTTCGATGGAGATGTTAATTTATTAATGAAAAAAGCGTCTTTGCCGTACGAATACATTGATTCTTTCGATCGTTTCAAAGAGACATCATTACCGGGAATCAACAAGTATTATTCATCTCTGAAAGATTGCAATATCAGCAATGAAATGTATACTCATTTACAAAACATTTGGCGAAAATTCGCATGTGAAACATTGGGAGATTTTCATGATCTGTATTTGAAAGTTGATGTTATTTTACTTGCAGCTGTATTTGAAAACTTTCGTGAAGTAAGTCATGATAATTTCAATCTTGATCCATGTCACAACTTCTCAATCCCTGGACTATCAATGAATGCTGCATTACGCTACACAAGAGCAAAAGCCGGTTTAATCACAGATGTTGACATGCTAACATTTGTTGAAAAAGGAATTAGAGGAGGATTAACTGTTGTTTCAAAACGTTATTGCAAGACTGAAGAAGGTATTAATGAAATCCTTTATCTTGATGTTAATAATCTTTATGGTTATGCAATGTCTCAGCCACTGCCTTATGATAATTTTCAATGGGTTGAAATAAAAAATCAAAATATTGACCAACTACTTGAACTGTGTAAAAACGACACTGGAATGATATTTGAAGTTGATTTAATTTATCCCGATCACCTTCATGACGAACATAATGATTATCCATTAGCACCGCATAAAATGGAAGTAACTGAAGAAATGCACAGTCAATATCAAAAAGAACTATTAAAAAGATTAAAAGAAAGAAAGTTGAAACCTTCATCCTCTGAAAAACTTCTGTCAACATTTTATCCGCGAGAAAAATATGTTGTACATCATAAACTCCTCAAGTATTACATCTCTAAAGGGTTAATTGTAACTAAAGTGCACAGAGCTTTCAAGTTTCGTGAAAAAGCATGGTTACAACCCTATGTCGATTTCTGTACAAAACAAAGGCAAGCAGCAACAAACAGCTTTACTAAGGATTTCTGGAAGCTAGGTGTTAATTCAATTTATGGCAAAACAATCGAAGACGAGCGCAAACATAGACGTGTTCAATTGGTTTTTAAGGAGAGCATAGCTCTGAAACGATTAAGATCTGAATTATGCGAAAGTTTTACCGTTATTGGCGAGGATAAAATGCTGTTTCAACTCAAAAAAGGCGCTGTTTACATGAACAAGCCTGTATCTGTTGGTTTTGCAGTGCTAGAGTTAGCTAAACTCAAAATGTTTGAACTTCATTATGATCATTTCAAGGCTCGTTTAGGCAATAATGTTGAACTTTTATACACTGATACTGATAGTTTGATCTACAACATCAAGACAAATGTGGGCTCAGCTGTTCTCAAAGAGTTTTCAGACATAATGGATTTCAGTAATTATCCTAAAGATCATCCTCTTTACAACAACTCAAATGAAAAGGCTATTGGTTTCATCAAAGATGAAATGGGTGGTAAGAGGATTGAAGAATTCATAGCCTTAAAGCCTAAACTTTATGCAATCAAGACTGCTGATGGTGAAAAAAAGAAAGCGAAAGGTATTCAGAAAAATACGGTGGATAAAACTATAACATTCAAACAATATGAGGAATGTTTATGGGATGAAAGTATCCCGATTGCAAGTCAAAAGCGCCTACAATCAAAGGATCATGTCATTAATATGATTGAAAATAAAAAAATTGTAATGACTCCATTTGATGATAAAAGATATTTATTGGAAGATGCAATTTCAACGGTTGCTTATGGACATTTTGTTACGAAAGAATCTCTTCAACATGAATAAAATGAAAATTTCATTTTCGAGATGTGTACATAAATTTAAACACTTGTAAAACAAAATTAAATTTCTTGACATTAAAATGAAAAATATACAAAAATAACCACATGCTGTTGAACTATTTCCTTGATACTTGATTTTATTATAAACATAACCTCGCGTAGCATTTTTTTCAAGAAATGTCAAAATATTTCCGGTCGGTGGTCTTCCAAAGGAATCAAAATAATGCCCTTGACGATTGTTGTTGATGATTACAGCGACCCAATGACTTCCGTCTTTGTAATGTGGATCCAAGTTAATAATGATAGAAAAAGGAACATTGCAAGTAATTGGCAAATAATCAATAGGGTAAACCCCATTAAAATCTTTTTTAGCAGATAATAGCTCAATAATATCACGTGTTGTCAACATTTTTTATTAGTAATCAATGTGAATATTTCTGTTACTGTCGATAGCAATGTAATTGTCATACTGCGCAAAAACGATAGCTTTAATTGGTCCAGCTAAAGATTTAGCAAATTTGACTTGCATTCTTATAATGCCTCTCTTAATTAGACTCAATGTGCCGTTTTCTGCTCCTATTGAACCATCAGATGTGAGATCAAAAGCAAATAGTGTTCTACCGTTTTTGTAGTCAGAATGAGAAATGTTCATTTGAGGGTGTCCTTCATCTTGATTTAAACATCTGTAGAGATTGACATATTCACGCATGTAAATATCCTCTGAAAAGTTTGGTGTGTATGGAATGCTAGGGATCATAACTCCATCAATGTATAATGCTAGAAAATTGATGAAATAATGATCAAACTTGTATGGATCATGGGTGATAGAGCCACCGAAAGCTTGATCATCAACAAATCCAACAATTATTCTTCTCGGTAACATTCCAGTGAACATATTTTCAATAGCAGCTACACTTATATTTGCACCAATATCAAAACATTTTGTTTCATTGCGCGTGATAAAATATTTTGCTGGACTTGTAGAAAGACCTCTCAATAAACTTAAAGCAGCATCAGGGAATAGTTTGACTCTTTTAATATGTAAGCTAACATAGTTAATTTTTACCATGTATGAAGCTGCATCTTCAGCATTATATTTTAAAATTGGGAAATTTTCAGCACTCTTGGTGAAACGAAAAGACATCGGAACTGCATTAATAAGCAATTTGTCTTGCTCACACAAAGGAAGATGAAGTCGGAAGTATAAATCAAAAGTTTTACTTTTCATTCTTGATTCATCAACTTCTTCCATTCTTCCTTTATCAACAGGTGTAGGATGACGGAACAACTCATCTTCAAACCATGCTTGGTAATGGTACATGTTATGCGCTTGAGATGTATTTACAGTTCCCAAGAAGAGATCAATTTGCTCAAATAGTGAATTTGCAAAATTTTTAACAGGTTTGATTTTATTTACATCACCAAGAGTTTTTCCATCGCTTGTAGTAACAGAAACATAAAGATGAAGCATTGTTGCTTGTAAGTCAGTGAAATCATCAGAGGCTTGTACTTGTATTTCGAAACTTTTTCCACTATCAACACTTGATGTTGGGCGATATTCGACTTCATATGAGGATTCAATTGCAGTTTGAGTTGGAGGAATGTGAAAAATTTGAAGTTCTGTTTTGCTAACAGGAATCGATGATGAATGAAGGTACTCCATTATTCAAAAATATCTCGTTTTTTCCTGCGTCTAGTAGTTTTTCGTTTCTTTGTCTTTTGTTTTTTAGTTTTCTTTCTAATAATCTTCCTTTTTGAAATCTTACGTTTCTTTCTAGTTCGTCGGATCTTTTTATGAAAATGTAAACCTGAACCAGTCTGGTCAAATTCTTGACTAATTTCCATCAATCCTCTTTTTGCTGCAGTTCTTATACCTTCTTTACCTCTATTTAATAGTGATTGCTTTAAATTTTTATTATCAAGTATATCTTGTCCTACATTTATCCCTGTTTTCAACAACTCCTTTCCGAAAAATTTCAGAACAGGAATACCGAATCGTTTGAAAATACTACCGATACCATAACCACGTTGATAAGGTTGTCCTCTAAATACATTGATGTCTTCAAATCCTTGACCTGCTTGTGCTTGATAATGACTAGTAAAATCACTATCACAACCGCAATAAACTTTTCTATTCATTTCTCAATTTTATTTAATATAAAAAATTCTTTTCTTATACAAGTTCTCTCCTTTTGAAATGTAAACTCAAATGCGTACGCCCGTCTGTGAACTTTATTTCATCTCCATTCTCATCAGCAAGTAAAATACTAATGCAATTTAAATCACGAACACGAACAGAATAATAAAATGGTTTTGTTATTGACATGTATCCAATTTTATCGTACATCCCTTTCGTTATTGGAACTACTTTGAGAAGACGTGATTTGCCGTCACCAACAAAATGATCATGAATAATATCAGTGTAAACAAAAAGCAAATGAGAGCGAGTACCTAATGTTGGTACACTGTTTGCAACACATAACAAGTAGTTTCCGTCTAATACATCATTGTATTTATTTTTATAGTCATCATAAGTGAAGCCAAGTCTTTTCACAAATTCTCTGTTTAAAAAATTCGGCATTATGGCACCAAAAGGTGATGAACCTCTGTTGATGTGCACTCTCCCGTTTTTTAAATAAATTTTGGGAGGTTCAAGGTCTACTTCAATGTCCGCTTTAACAATGTCATCTGTTTTAATCAAATTTAGAAATTCAGTATTAAACTTTTCAAATATACTGCTGATTTCGGAATCTTCTTCAAATGTGATGTATGATATTTTTCCACCCATTTTTGTTTGCGATTCTTTAAGTCCGTATATTAAACAGAATTTCACTACTAATTTGGAATGATCATAAGTAATCGGATAAAAAATCTCTTGTACACCGACCTCCCAATCTCCATCAAGGTGTATCGTTTGCGGAAGTTTGTTTGCAAATTTAGATAATGTATTATCAGGAAACGTTTCCATTGATGCGTTTGACACAACATCAATGAAAAATTCTTTAGATTCGTTCAACATTTTCAATCCAACTATTGAACTTTGCAGGATAACCAAGCCACTTCACGAAAGATTCCCTCTTTCTTGTTTTTGGATTTATTCTCTGTTTCAAAATTTTCTCGATTTTGAATACTTCAGGCTTTTTGGTTAGTTGTAGTTCCCAATGATAGAAAATTGAGGTAATGCTTTCTCCAGCTAAATCTTCTATTCTATAAATATATCCTTGAGGAGTCTTTTTAACTTTGATGATTCTAAAAATTTCTTCACTCCAGTTTGTTGTCGCACCTTTTTCAAAAATTCCTTTTGCACGGGTGATTCTTACATGATCTCCAACTTTCAAGTGTTTTACTTTAAATGAACTTGTTTGTTTGTGGGATTTTCTTATATTAAGTAAAATCTCTTTTTCGTTATCGGGTGTTACAGATGCAGGTGATGTATTGATTGTGCGATGAAAAGAGTTGTTGTAACCAATAACAATATCCTCCAATTTATCAATGTAACGATTAGTATTCTTTGCTGACATGTAACGGTAAATTCTAGATCTTAATGTACGATTAAATCTTTCTGCAATCGCACATTTAATTACATCATCAGTAGTTGTAAAGTGATTTATATCATGCGACTGTAATAGATTTCTTAGAGTTGAATTGACGAATTCTTTACCTTGATCAGTTTGCAACTTCTCACGATTTCTTCCTTCAGCAAAAAATTCATTAAATGCATTAGTTACTGGTATAGCACTTTAATCTTTAATCGCAATGGCCCAGGCATAACGGCTGAGTATGTCAATGACAACTAGAATATATTTGAATCCATCGTTTTCGCGGGCCAACCAAGTCATATCAAGAATATCTGCTTGCCATTGCTCATCTATGTGATCAACAAGGATTGGTACTCTTAGGAAGTTTTTCCTTCTTTGTTTGAATAATGTATATGAATTCTGTTGATTTAGCCAATTAGCTACTTGACTCAATTTTAAATTTGGTTCTTTTTTAACTGCAGCATTGTAAAGCTTTTTGAGGCCGCCGAAACTGCCTTCAGCTTTTGGATCAAAATAAATTGACTCTAAAAGCTCCGCGATAGTAGCTCCCATGATGGGTTTATTTCTTTCTTTGTTAATGAGTCTTTGATGCTTTTATTTGCAATTATATTAAAAATAGGTATCTTATGTTCTTTTATAACTTCAAGAACTCTCTTTGTACCAACAGGTCTCTTCCTTGCTAATTTCTTAGAGAAAAATTCAATAATCTCATCAATGTCACTTCCAATTATTGGCTTATTTTTATCATTTATTATCGCCCCGTTTGCATCAATTAAAAAATCCATTGACCTTAAAATCAAATTTAGTTCATTCAGGGTTTCTTTAACTTCACGTTCAGGTTTATTAGTTTTCGCCTCTTCACTTACTTCCATATGGTCAAGTATGTTGTTTGGAATTTCAACGGCTGTTTTTTCTGTAATCAGGTTTCCTACGGTACCTTGAAAGATTTTGTTTTGGGATTCAGCTTTTAATTGATCAATTTCATTTGATAACGCAACTTTCATTGTATCAGGCAGATTTGATTGAATTATCCTATCAGTCACATCAGTCCTTTGATTCTTGAGTCGAAGGAATTCATCTTCAGGGATCAAGACCAAACGAGTAACCGTATTCATTTCAGGAATTTTTCAACGAGTGTAGATGCTAATAAGCTTATTATTGGTATTAAAAGCTTTGGTAAAAAGCCACCCTTTTGAATTAAAATATATGTGTGTTTTTGATCACTGTAATTATTGTTTGCTAATTGACGCAAATCATTCTTATAACGCTTGAGTAATCTTATTTGAGGATCTTTCAGTTTTATTTTTCCATTAACAATATTTCTTATAATCTCTCTTATAGACTTGAGTACTTTTCTGGGCGCAAGTTTGAAAAACTTCTTTCGACCAATAATACTTCTTGTTTTGGCCAATTTTTTTAGCCAAGGAAGACAACGGGCACATGTTTTAACGCTCATTATTATCAGAGGTTAACTTTTTTGCGGAGTTTCTTATATAATAAATCAAGCTTGATAAGAAATCATATATCCCTTTTCACCAAGAATGCTTGTCAACAATCTTAGATTAGATGGAGTGTTAGGTTTCAAGTCAATGAATAAATATGTGAATGGATCTTTAGTTGCATCTTCGTAAATTGCTTGAAATTTTTTAATTTTTGTAGGGAACATTTGTCGAGCAATATTTGTTGCGATAGATTGATCACGGGGGTTTTTAAATAGAACAATATATTGTGAGTTTAATGAAATGTTTCGGCTTTCTTTACCTCGCATAAAAAAATTCTGGACAATTAATATTATCGATAAGTTTCTATGGTGAGATCCTTTAGTAAAGATCTCACTTATCACTTTTGAATTTGCTGTTTCAAGCATAAGGTCATCAATGATTAACCATTCAGGCTTGCTGCCGTCAAACATTTCCATAATATTTTCTGGTAATCCTGGCATAAATGTTGTTTTCTTAAATGTAGCGAAAATAGGTTGATACTCTCCATAACAATAAACAATTCGTTGTGGTGATGGAAGACTGAACAAAGCATTATTTTCAATCAGTTTTTTGACCCAAACCGTTTTTCCTGATCCGGTTGGGCCTGAAACTAACATTGTGAATGGATGTTTTAAATAAACTAAACAAGACATTTTATGATTCCCAAAAAATTTATTAAATGTTGATGAATTGTTTTCTTATACATTATTTGAGTTCATAAACTTCTTTGTGCAATTACAAACATTGAATCTTCGAGATTGGTACCATTTTTTCATCATAATAACAATATTAAGTGAACATTTGGTCTTTGGTTTTTTGAGGAGTAAATGTAAATGGCAAGGATATTGTGTTCCATCGTCAATCTCTTTGCTCGTTCCACCATAATCCAAAATGTTTATCCTCGGAATATCAAGAGTCCGCAGTATTTTTTCAGCTTCAATAGACTTGCAAGCAACCAAAAATTTGTCACAAGTACGGGCACTCTGGTAAAATGTCTTGATTGTAGTCATCATCTCGTCGATAGTTATTCCATCTTTTTTAGAAGCACTCAAATCGAGTCCATGATGCGTGTTTGTTAAGTATATTGCACAATTTTGTTCATGAAGAGTTAGTTTTTGAAGTGATAATTCATTGTTAATTGATAAATGTAATAAACTTTTTTCATCGAGAATAGCTACTTCTCTTGGGAAAAAAACTGAAGAAGAATAAAAGCCTTGCACATCAAAATAAGCACAAATGTAATTCATTTTGGAATCAACTTTGAAGTATGGAGAAATGAAATTTTCACTGACTTATATACAATGCCACTTTGACTTGAACGCCCTCTGTTGTCCTGTGCAATGAAATACTTGCGCTAAAAATCAACATTAAAGCGAGTTATTACTTGAGATAAACACAATAATAAAGACTTGTATTCTTTATCATTCATGATTTCAATTGCATGATGAATATCTAATGAGTTTGTGTAGGTAACTCTATCCAAAAATTTATCTTTAGCAAAGAAATCAATGATGTCAAGAGGAGTCAAAAAGTTGCTGACTATTTTCTCTGCATGATGGCGATAATTATCAACGATTTTCTTGATGTAATTTTCATGATCGAAATCGGGAGCATCTCGATTAGCTTTGATTACACTGTAAATGTAAACATCAAATAATTTATCAAGAAAGTCATTAATTGTTTCCAAATTTCCTTTTTTGGCTTCCATGATTGCAATGAACGCTGGTAAAAACTTTCTCAATGCACAAACATTACCTCGATTCAAAGTTAGTAGTTTTTCACTTTTTTGTACTCGAATCTCATCATAGGTTGGTCGCGATACCATTAAAGCACCGTATTTCACATCTTCTTGGCAATTATCAGCAGCAACTTCTTTGAAATAATTGTAGATGACTTTAAGTTCGTTGGCAGCAACTACTACTCCGTTTTGGGTTGGAACGATTTGTACATATCGGCGTATGTTGAATCTAGCGCAAACAAAAGCATTATCGTTGTTATAACCTAAACCTAAAGATATTTTCAAACTGGAGTCAATAGCAATAGGTAAAATTGTTTTCCAAGTTAGTGACATTTTCGTGATTTTCACTTGTTTAAAATAACTATGTGGCTGTAGAAAACAATAATGTCCAAGAAACTGACCTTTTCACGATAAATTCACTGCTTTTTATACAATTTTGTCGCATCCAAGAAATTGCGCAGAATCGATTCATTTGGCCAAGTTGCTCCTGTTATTATTATGGAGCCACTGTCGTAGCAGATTATACAGTTTTTACCTTCTTTCCAATATAGAGCAGGGAACAATTCAGGTTCATAAGAAGTATTTTTGTTATTTTTCAACATTTCATGAAAGTTGAAGCGATATTGCATTTTCTCTTGAGCAGTGATGTTTGAAATTTTTATGAACTTTGGTTTTTGTTTAAAATTTGCGACAAACGCTTCATTTGTTTCCTTTAATGACTTAAAACCAGTTGCAACGCATTTTCCTGATGCAAAAAGTAAAAAGCAACCTTTATCCAAGCGTATCACTTCAGCGTTGTAATTTTTCTTGCGGTTTTCATTATTCACATTTATTTTCATTATTTTGGAGAAATCCCAAATCGAGACCAAGTTTATAATTTTCATCACGCTAACTTCAGCATGGATGGATAATTTTTACTGACTGACATTAAATAAAAAGTCCAAAAAAGTGTGAATAGTAGAGCAACAAATAATAAAATTGTTATGTAAATCGAAGTCATCTTAACTCACTAATAACAGAAAACTAAATGAGATATTTTCTTTAACAATTGCAGTTTATATACTCGGAACAAAAATGCACAAGAAAAATAGCGTTAAACATTTTTATTGACAAAAAACATAAACATAAGTATTAAGTTGATACAATACATCTTACAGCAGTGAAAATTGTAGCTTTACACCAAGGACATTTATTGAATTGAGGTGCACAATCATAACAAGTTATCATGTGCTCACAAGGTTTGAAAACTACACTTATTTCAGCAGAAAAACAAATTTTACACTCATAACGTGATTTGTCATCATCAACTGGTTTTGCAGGCTCATAAGAAGAGACAGGTTGAATTTTAGCAACTTGCAGATTGATGAAATTCTTCCCTCTTTTCAAATAGACAAACATACAATCGGGAAAGAGATGTGCATGAATATTCCAAGGATCATCGTTTGGTAGCCAATTTGCTATTGTTCCAGCGCAATAGTAACATGTTACTGCATCATGTTCACCTGTATTATAATAAGAAATGAACAAAAGAAAGTTAATAGTTGAAATTTGACTGAAAATGCATTAATATAAGAATTTAAGTTACCGTAAGACAAGAAACCCGCTTCTGCATATTTTTCTGGGGTTATTTCCTTTATTACATGTCCATCATGATTTGCAAAAGTTGCGATCCTTTTATCCTTCAACTTCATGTCTGGAAAACCCATTGCCATCCTTGAAAGATCAGAAAGCCTAACAAAGTTTGCTGTTCTTAGTAGTAAAAACTTCGGGGTTGAGGCGATCGGTGGAATTTTATGTTCAACACCAGATGGCAGTCCTTTTTCATATTCATCTCTATTCCTTATTACTCGAAAAAACGCAGTCTCCTTATTATAGAGACTTGCCAATCGTTCTTCAAGCCTTGTTCGATTCATTAAACGCTCAGTTTCTTCTGATCCTTCCTCAGTATCACGTTGATAGATGTCACTTTCACTTTCGCCTTCACTGCCTTCCATTTCATTTACTAACATTTCTCTGTAGTTATCATTTGGTGTTGAGTTCCTCACATTTTGATTGACAGGTTCCTCATATTCACTTGATTCAGTGTCGCTTACTTCTTCTTCTTCGGCATCATCAGCTTGCTCAGCATCAAGAACTCTTTCCAGTGGGATGAATAATTGTATTTGATTATCTCGGTCTAAAAGTGTTAATCCAAGTCCCCATTCTCGATTTCTTGTAATTCTACCTCTCATTGTTTGGTTATTCACTCTTTCTCTAATGTAATTTCTCAAATGCCTTGTTAATGTATCTGACATTTCACCTGTTGGCTGTTGTTCCTCTTGTTGATTTTCATTTTGAGCCTCTTGATGATTAGCAATTGCTTGCAATACGTTCATGGTTGAAATTTCAATCCATTCTCTTAAAAGCGCTTGTCTATTGTACAATAAAACGTGTACTCTATCATAATAATTATTCATTGGACTGACCTCCAAAGCTTCACGTAAGACAGTTCTGAATTGGTCGATTGCTCGCCTTTCCTCTTCACTCACAGTTGATTCACTCATTGTATTTAAATTTCGAGATTTTCTTTACCGAAAATAACTTCGAAAGGTGATTGAATGAAGTCTCCAAGTAATTTTCGCGACTTTTATTCCATTTAGAAGTAGGTGGAGATGAGCAACTCCGCCTCAAAATAATGTAAACTGTATTGTTTAGTGATTATGAGTTGATTTTAAGTTCAGCCTCTTTTCGAAAATTGACCAGTCAAAGTTGTTCATTAATTGATCATTGATTGATTGACTACTAAAAATAGTAAATTGTTTTTTGTAACTTTTAATGCATAGAAGATTATAACACATAATAGTTATCAGTAATTTTATAATGGTATTACTTCTTTGGAAATCATTATGATGGAATTTGTTTTTTTTTGCACTGTTGACTTTTCTCTTTCTCCTCTTTCTAATTCAACTTTTTCTAAAATAGTGTGCTAGCACACATTGGCCTTCATTTCCACCTTCATCTTCATATGCATCTTGATTCACTTTCTCCTCTTTCGTTTTCTCTTTCTTCTCTTTCCTAAAGAGACTTTTTCTAAAATAGTGTGCTAGCACACATTGATCTTCATTTTCGCCTTCATCTTTAATGTTGTTCTCTTCCTCCTCTTTCTTTTTCTCTGGAACAGTGTGCTAGCACAACTTGACCTTGATCAAGGTTAAGTTGTGCTAGCACAGTGTGCCAGAGTGGGCTGCTTATAGTCTACTAGTATCTCAGGTAAAGTTTGAGAATAATTTTTCAGAGTTGAATTGCTTAAATTAGATAAATGACTTAAAATTAGAATATTTCTAGGGATTCCGAGTATTCCGAAATAAATATCAGTATCTCATCAACAGTAGCAAGGTGATCTTCTGACCTTTTTATTTCGGAATAATCTCTTGAAATATTTGAACTCAAAGTCATTAGTCTGACTGACGAAATTCAATTCTGAAAAAGTATTCCCAAACTTTACCGGTCATACCTTAAGTAAATAAAACGTAATTCTCGAATAAAACGGGTTTTCCCAATACTTTTGCACTAAGCCTTACATACTATTGTTTATTAGCTATCAAAAGTACATCATTCGTTTCATGAAAAAATCTGGCTTCAGTATACAAAAAGCGATCCAAGTTTCAACTTTGGACTCGATTTACCGGGAAAATTTTTGCTATCAACATAGGACTCAGTTTATGCATCGCTAGAAACCTTCGAATATCAACTTACAACTCGAAAGTCAAAGTTTTGTCCATAGTCCTTATCATGAAAAATCTGATTATAAAGAAACTAGGAAAAGGATAATAGGCTAATACTCGAACACATTCTACAGCACCCATGCGAGCTTTTTTTCATCTTCACAACACATGCACTCAAACACTACACAGTCTTGTTTATTTTGTATCAATGTCTCTTTCACTATCCACACATTGACAAAATGACACATTTACATCATACGAAATAAACTCGTGAATAATTGTGAATAATATCGTTGAGAGCGTAAATTGAGATAATACCTTAAACTTTAGGTTTAGACAGAAATAATAATAATTATTATAATTATAATGATTATTTTATTTGAAATTAAATTGAGATGAGTTATAACTCAGATCAATACAATTGACTTCAGTTACATTACCAGTCGTGTCGGAATCTGTTTGAACCAAATCTTTGATTGCCAAAATGTCCATTGAATCGTTTATTTTCACCAAATCCTCGATGACCTCCGAATTTCTGGCTACCGAATCCTCTAAAGCCACTATGTTTATGGTCCTCAATCCAAGCTTCATCATCATCATCATCATCATCGTCATCAAACCATTCATCATCATCATCGTCATCGAAACAATCATCATCATCGTCTTCGTCATCATCTTCATCAAAATGTTGAGGTCGGAATCCAGGGAATGGTCTTGGCCCGAAGGATGGAGGATGAGGTAAACCGAATGGTGGTTGGGGTAAGTTGGAGGGTGGTCGAGGTCGATTGTTGGCCAAAGCATTGTTGATCTCCTTCAGCAACTCGTCAATAGTCTTAAGAAGACCCTCAGCTTCATTGTTTACGGATGTTTCCTGATTCTCGCTGACAATTTCAGTGGTCGACTCTTCTTGTGATACAATTGCTGCACCAGAAACAGTGTAGACAACAAGAGATAAAATAACAATTGTAAATGAACGCATTTTGCAAGGGATTTTGTAATATCAAATCAAACTTTAAGCTCGAACGATTTGAAGATAATGATTCTAAACTAGACGAAAAGATGCATTATATACTAGCGATACTGACTACTCCGAAAGCGATCGGAAATACTGTCAAGTGTTTTGTTCGACATGGTGAGGCTTATTTTAAAAAACAATCACACAGATGCAGCAAGTTCGCGCTTTATGAACTTGAAAATGCATTGGTTGACATGAGCAGCTGAAGTTGAAATGATTCTTTGATTCATAAACATTCTCATTCAGAGAAATAATTAAGGTTCTACAAAACTCATTAACCTTTACGAAGGAAGCAAAATTAAAAGTTCCTGGTATTTGACTTAATCACTGCACTCAGCAATAACTTCTGTATTGAGCCAAAATTAAGCAAGATGGGCATTATTAATATCTATTAATAATAACACTCCATTAATAGCTACCTCTTTATTGTCCCAATGAAAAAAATAATCGAGAACGTTTTTGTACCAAACCTGTAAAACTAGCGATATCAGTGCTTAAACAGTTTAAGAACTACCAATCCGTTTATAAAGTTGATTAATGTTTCTTAAAATACTCTAAATTAAAACCCAAAAATCAAAAGATGAACTTGTTCACCAAATTTTGGTAATACTCACTGTAATATAAAAGTACACATGTTATTACACATCAATAAATAGTCGAAAATCGAAGAGTTATGAAATCAAGTATCGAGCTTTAGCTAATGAATATTCAAGAATGAATGAAATAAGTAAAAGGTTAATAAAATTTGGTGAACAAGTTCAATATCCTGCTTGATTGTATGGTTAATGTATCCAATGGCAACAGCAAATTGTTTATCTCTGAACCTCGAGTCTAACTTGATGTTTCATCGCTTGCAAGTAAAAGATTTCAATGTGTTCACCTTTTCAGTAATGAAAGAAAGAGATGAAAGAAGAGAAAGTGAAAAATCAATTTTTTTGTACAACAACATGAGAAACAATGTCTATTTATAATAAGGTTAATCAAAATAATTGTTTCAACAATGGACCAAATTTACCACCAGTTAGAAAAGCTCGGCCAAGTTCATCCACAGAAAGAAGTTCTTTGAATAAAGTGTTAACCACACAACGTAAAATGAGTCTGGAGGCTCCCAATCAACACCAGTCACAAGATCTATTGCTTAGGACAACCAACAAAACGTTTGGCCAATCAAGAAGGTATGAGAAGGAAAAGTCATGTCCTCGATTGAATAAAACGTTCCGAGGTGATTCGGGTGTCATGGAAATCAGCTCCAAAGTTCGTGTTAAACCGGAAAGACAAAATGAGTTGGTCAAGATAATGAGGTAAGATTGCTTTTTCAACATCTGAAATTTAGCTAATGTTTAATAGTGTATTTTTTTCAAACCTCATGACAATGTTAGATGTTACTTATTGTGATAAGTCCATCTGTTGATTCAGTTGTATATCTATTGTTACTATTTTCCTGTATATTTTTTTGTTTTTGTCATCACTTTTTATTATTTTTCTTTAGATATAATGATCCCTATCCTGGCGATGATCCACTCCTTTTGGAGGGAGCGATGTTACTCGAAAGATTTGACCAGTCCATTGATTCAATTGAGGCTAAGCAGTCCAGTCAATCTTGGGTTACATTGGTCGACTGTAAATTGAAGCTTCAACGACTTCTTTTAGAGAAAATCAAATCTATTGCCGAAGAAGATTGTATCACTTTAATTCAAGAGGGCCATTCTTTTGTTAGGCAAATTGAAACCATTTACACGGAAGATCAATATAAATTAGAGACTGCTTGCAATTTGATAAATTTACCTGAAAAAGATCGTAAAATTGCTCTGGATGATTTCGTCATTACTAGTAAGAAACGTAAACGACTTCCAGATGAAACACAGAATCGCTTCAATTCATGGATTGATAATCTTAACAATTGCCAGAGACTATTAAATATCAATTATCGTATTCCTAAGGAAAGATTGACCGTTTTGATGGTCGAGAAAACGGCAACCAAATTGGAAAAAATCAAAGTGACGATTCTTCATTGGCTTGCCTTGACTCTCACCATAAACATAAAGATAATGGCAATCTATTGGGATCATCTGCCTTTTGAAACGCTCAATGATGTGTTCATTTCGTGTTTAACATTTAATCAAATTTGGCCAACAGAATCAATCGATCCAATCAGTATATTGTCGTTAACCCAAGCAGAAGCCGCTTCAGCTCGCATCTCTTTTTTAATTCAAAGTGAAGCCAAAAAGATAACATCAGCCAAACGTCGAGCTGATCAACTAAACAACGAGGAAAAAACCACTACAGACCCAGTTACAGGTAAATTACTAATCTTACCAGCTTTAGTACCAAAGGATAAAAAAGTAACAACAATCAATCAGTCATCTTCAACAGCACTTTCTCCACCTAATCATCGTCTTAAAACAATACTTGATTCTGGATCAACATCTGATTATTACACAAATAGTACAAGTAGTGTATCAACGGATAAAAATTGTATTTTAACTCAATCAGGTGAATCAATTGACTTAGCATCTTATCTGTCAATTGTTTTATCTTCATCACAACGGATTGTTCTCAAACTATCATTCCTATTACAAACTGCATCAAATGGATCAACAAACATTTCACCTTTCTCATCTTCATCAAACACCACAATTAAATCCCGTAATAAACTAAATCAAAGTAGTTCATCGTTGTCAGCTCCGTCAACAGCTGCTAAATCCAATCCAACTCGAGCAACTTGGTCTAAAATAAAATATTCAAGTGCTTCCAATAATCCTATCCTTAATTCATCAAATTGTTATGACTATCTTTACTGGCCTGTATTTTGGAAAAATTTTGCCGGACAGTTAATTGATGATATATTATTTGCCCAAAACAACGTTTTAATGACTTCAGCTTCATCGCCAATCTTTTTTACGCCAAAAACCTTTCAAAAGCTAGTTTTTGATTCGCTAGATAGCTGTCTTAAAGAAAATGATTTTCCACCCGAAGCTATCAAGGAGATTAAGAAAATTTCAAATGTTCTGAATTATCATCTAACTGATCAAAGCTGGTTTAAAAGTAAGTCCAATCTTCCAAGAGTCTTGGCTAATTACTGACTGCGACAATATTTCTTTCTAATCTCAGCCTATTTAGATATCTATCGAATCAATTCCGATCGGAATAACCAAGTATTTGGTCGTAACGAGAATATAAATTATGTTCCTGATGCTGTATGTTTGATCAACAATTTAATTTCGATAGTTAATCAAGAGATGAATTATGGAACCTTCGGAGTTTATCAGATTTGCTCAATTAAACAAATTGATTCTCTCTTACGATTAATGATATCTCACACTAGTAATCTATCCAATAGAAAACCCCTCAAAGATTTAATCCAATTTTTCAAAGAAATTCAGGTTTGTTTACATGTTTTTAGACTAAATATTAATGTCTAATTATATTAAATATATTTATTAATTAATTTGATGCTTTTCTAAAGGTCTTGGACAAGGGAGTAAAATCACTTTCACTGGACAAACAACCCTTTAGCCATAATGAAATTTTGGGATTGCTAAATAATATAATCGAGATATTAGAAGAGAAAATAATCAATGGTACACAGAAATTAGCGCTACAGACTTTCGCTCATAGAATCAGTCAACAGAAAAACGCAGCAACTCCAAGTAAAATTAACACGTCAATTGTTAAAATTAATTTACATTACAAAACTTATTTGTTAAATTTCAATTAATTTTAATATTTTCTTTTACAGTTAATCAAAATGAGCCAATTATTCCATATGTGAAACGTCTTATTATGGAACCCAATTTAGAATTACTGGCTGAATATTCAAGATCCAATCATATTAACCGACTGAAAACTCGAATGATAGCTATTTTTGCCAAAATTATTTATCAAATTGTGATTAATGACGGACTCAATAGTCAAATTAGATTGACTCGAAACTTGCGAGCGATTCTGAGACAAGAAATTGTTGATTTTATTAGAGACTATGATGGTTGGTTTAAAAGCAATCATCAACAATTGGATGAAATCAATGACCTTCGTCAGTTGATCGATGAATCTACCAAATCAAGAGAGTGTTCATTGTTCAAAAAATTGAACAAAATATATCCTATTCCAAATAATTGGAGTGAATCTCAAACAGGCAATTTTACTGATTTACAAAGGTGTGGATGTTTTTTCTAGTGACTTTAAAATCCACCAAATTTAATTTAAAAATTTTATCATTACTCTTGTTTTTACATCTCCAAACGTGGTTGATTGTTTTGTTTACATTTGTAATATCTAAAGATCTTTTATGTCGACTTAATCTCAATTAAATCGAAATTAAGAATTTTAAACACAATTTTCTTCGTCATTTACAAGAAAAAATTCCATAGGAAATAATAAATGAATATTTTTACTCATATTTCAGAATAATTCAAATTTTTTGATAAATAATTAAACCATTGAAATTTCCTAAAAGCAATGTTAAATGGCTTCAACAGATTTTCATGATATTACGCACTTTGATTTTTACATTAATTTATTCATAATAAAAGTTGAAGAATCAAATCAATTCAATCCATTAGATGATCAAAATTTGCAAAATCTTTGATTCAGTATACTGTTTTTATTGTAATTTTATAATTTTAACTGGAAAAAATATACACATCTAGCTTGTAGAATCTTTCATTTAGATGAGTGTGTTGATACTTTGAAATAGATTCAAAAGAAATAAAATAAAAATGAGAAAGCAATCAAGGAATGAAGCCCAATAATCAGTAGAAGCATAAAGTAAGAAGTTTTAAAAGTCTGTGATGGGTCACTGTTAACGATCGGTGCAAATGACATTGTTAATACACTACCGGACAGAAAAGCACCCACAATGACTAGAATGTATTGCAATAAACGAATCTCAATTATCCACAAAAACGAAATAGGAATATAGACAGACAATGAATAGCCATAGGCACAAATGATCTCGAACAGTGTGTAGGTAATCGTACAGCCTCTGAACCAGAAAAAGAACCAGAGTAATACGGGAACGAACAAAGTGTAACTAAATACGCTGCTAGCGGCTAACCCTGAAAAGAAAAGATGAAATTAGAAAATTACTTTTCTTGCCTTGTAAGAACGATTTATCAATTACAGTTCCCAGATGAAATAAAAACAATTTCAAATGAGAGAAACCAGAAAGATAAGGTGGTCTTTACTAGGTTTTTTTCATTTGAACTAGGCTTGTTTTTCACTGGAACAACTGAAATGATACAATCCGCAAAAATCTTACCAAGCTTATTCCAATCATTATGCCATGAATCTTGCTCTCCACTAGTTGATAGATAATTTGCTATATTACCAAATATAGCTATTGAGAAAATTAAAGTAACATTTATCCAAAAAGGTCCATAAATGTCAGCATTATTTTGAATATGCCTTTCAATATAGTTGGCACCAGTAGCTGATTTGATTGGTAAAACTGACCATAAAATTCTTGCTAAAACATCCTGTGTTGTCACATTGAAATATTGTGAAAAATAATTTAACTGCCAGAAGCTAGCAGGTGCTTTAGTTTTTGCATTGTTTGCCATTAAACCTGCGTCTTCATTTTCATCGGTCGGTCCATCATCACCTCTAGAACTGGCGAAATTTTGTTTACTTCCTATAGGTAATAAATTACTAGACCCGCTTGCTTCTCTAGGGTAGTCTTTAAATTGCAATTCATTAGCTGCTGATCCAGTGTTCAAATCAGCTCCAGACATGTCAATGGCAAGGGCATTATCAAGTTCAAGGATTGCAGATTGCTGGTCCATATTGATAATTTCGTGGAATTTTATACACAATTAATAAATAATGTAAAAAATTGTTAAAAAATCCAAATACTCTGTATTTTACTTCTTGGTCAGTCACAGCTTAGCAGTTGAAAAGGCCTCAGAATCATTACTTGAGATCTCTTTGGTAGATGTCCAAAGAAAAAATGCAAATCAACAAATTAATCCAGTAGATAATGCTTGAAAGGTAAAAAAAATAACAACAATATTAAGAAAACAGTCAATAAAAAAATGGTGAGATTGATTGTGTTTGAGGTGAGTTGTCTTAAAAACAAAAAGCAATATGAAAAGCATTGTTATTATGAATATTTGTAGTTACCTGAGAAAGATCGTAGAGTAAAACAATGAGATCTGATGATCAAATCTAATGATATTTGCAATTGTTCAATCAGTTATAAAGGAAGTTTAGTTGTTGTGTCAATAAAACAAACTAATTAATGTTCAAATGGTGATGTTGATAAAAAATCACTAATGTCGTTTTAAACAATAACACATCTCTAAGGGTAACCAACAACTGACAAGTCACAGTTCCATCTAGTAAGTCAATTATGATTACGGTCTATTAAATTTTATGGTCCAGCTGATTGGAATCAAACAAACGCATTCGAAGCCATTCTCAATGAAGATAAATTGTTCGATAAAGCTGGCAAATGAAGATCGATCGCTTAGCATCAATATTATCAATTGTGAAAATTTTGATTTTTTTCTTTTCATTTGTCTAATGCCGTCAGATGGCCCTGTAAAGCTTACACTTTTTGGCGACCAATTTTGAATGTTTTAACTGTAAACAATTCACTCTCCCCTAGAAAGATTAAAGCTACATTAATCTTTGCTCTCACCTTTGTCAGTTACACGAATGACATAATACGAAAGTTTTGGCTGAAAATTGTAATTGATTGTCTGAGAATCAAAGAGATGTAACTTTAAAAACTGAGGAAATGAAATAAAATACAACGAGACAAAATGAGGTGAGATTTGATTTCGAGGCTTTATTGATTTACAGAATTATTATGACACAAATGTAAGAAAGTCAGTCAATTGTAACAAGAAAATATGGACAGTTTAAATGAAGTGAAAAAATATATAAAATATTCGATAATTAGATCGCATTATATTCAACACAACGAGATGGATCCGCAGGGAAAAATCTTTGACATTTTGTAATTAATCTTTTCAATGCTTGAATATACTTTCGTTGGGTTTCATCGTTCAAAACGTGAGCAATATTTTGAGAAAAAATCTTTTCACGACCTGTTCTAGCATGAATACCGACCATAGTAACACCAATAGGCCAAGGTGCATTACCAATCGCCATTCGAAGATAGGCATCATTCGCTTTAACATAATCTCTTTCGAGTGTATATTTGACAATTAATGTCAAATGTTTAAGAATATCATCAGCTACTTTGTTATTTTTGAGTTGCTTGAAAAGTGGTTTTAGATAGGCTTGAGTTTGTGTATAAGTTGCTGACTCTATTTTACCTTGTGTCGATGTTTTCTCCTCTTCTTCTCGGCTGTTCAATTTTTTACCCCATAATTCAAGAAGAAATTTGAATAATGTACAAATAATGTTACAATCTTGACTTTTATCATCGCGTCTTTTCCCAAGATTAACTGCCAAAGCTCTAATTTCGTCAATAGTTGTATTCATATCTTCGACTTTGACATCATTGGCCTTTTTCTTGTCTTCGAAATCCAATCGCCATTCGAAGATAGGCATCATTCGCTTTAACATAATCTCTTTCGAGTGTATATTTGACAATTAATGTCAAATGTTTAAGAATATCATCAGCTACTTCTTTGATACTAGCTATTTGATAAATTGCTATTTACAAGTTCTTTCCTTTTCTACTAATCCATAAGCTTGGAGAGCAACAGTAGCAGCTAACGCTTTAGCTTGTTTCTTGGTTCCACAAGAAACCGATGGTCTATATTCAACGCCGTTAACTATACATTTCATTATAAAACTTTTCTTATGGTCAGGACCAACAGCCTCAACAATATCATACACAGGTAAATCCCATTTATGTTTTGAACAATGTTCTTGAAGAAATGAAATCGGGTTTCTACCTCTTGATATTGCAGCTACATCAACAACTTGGGCTGGAATTTTGCTGACAGTTTCTTCTTCTGCTACTAAACCTTTTGTATCAAATTTCAGAGATGGAATAATAGGCTCAACTGTCCCTTTCTGATTTCTACCAAGTCCAGTGCCAGGTTGCCACCCCATTTTAAGCAACAAATGCATACCAATACCGTCTTTGATTCTGTTGCCTTCCGAAAATTGTTCCTTAAAAATGCATAAGATTAGAAAAGAAATGTTAAAAAATAACATAAAAATGAAAAAAACTAAAAAAAAATCCTTACGATTCCAGCTCTAGCAAATTGTCTCTCTTTCATTTGGGAGGCTGTGATTTCGGCTGCAATTGAAGCAGCCTGCTCAGCTTGAAGCGCTTGTTCTTGCATTTTTAAAGTTATCTGTAAAAATAAAGTAAATGATTAGAAAATAATCTAACAAGGGAAGTATCCGACATGATACGATTTTTTTCCGACATAAATTCTTTACTAACCAATCTTTCTGCTTCATAAACTTGTCTGATAGCAACTAAGTTCAATGGATCTTCTTGGAGCTTTTTTTTGGCACTTAATCTTAAAGCCACAAGAGTACCTATTTCTGAACTATTTGTTGACGGCGCTATTTCTTGGTCAGAAGTGGAACTTGTTACAGACATATCTGACTGGTCTGTAGATTTTGATGTTTCTTCTCTCGGTTCAGCAACTTCTTTGAAAACTCTTTTTTTGCTCTGTTCAGGCACTTTAACCGGTGGTGGCATTTCAGGTTTTACTTCTATCCATTCCAATTCTTTTACTCTGTGAGTATCTCCACTTGATACTGGAAACTTTTCAGTCAATTCTTTCTGAATTTCTTTGGACGATCTATTAGGCAACTGGGCGAAATCCCGAACCTTTATTTGAATATCTTTTCTTTCTTTCAGTTTAAATGGATGTCTGATAATTGTAGAGCAAACAGATTTAGTATCACCATTTTCATCATCATCACTGTCAGAATAAGAATCAGAAAGAGAATCTTCGTTAGCGGCTGCTTCCATAGTAGAAATTGCACGACAGTATTCTGACCATTGGCTAATCGAATTCTTTTCTTTCAAATTTCTAAGTTGCTCCAAATTCAACTTATTAATATCTACTCCTTTAGGCAATGTACCTGATTTTATCATACGGGCAAGGTTAGCCTTTGCGATTTGAAGTAATTTTTCTTTATCGACCTTTTCGATAACTGATTGACTTCTTGATCGACTTCTTCGTCTTCTCTTTGTATGAGATGATCGATCATGACTACGACTACGGCTATGATTTCGTTTTCGACTTCTACTATTGTGACCATGACTGGAACGTTGAGATTGATGATGCGATTCAGAATGGCGATCTTTATTTCGAGAATCCGATGAACTTGATAGATCTATAGGGTAAATAGAATAATAGCCAAGACCTTTTCGCTCATCTGGACTGGCAGACTTCCTCTTTCTTTTCTTCCTTCGAGTTTTTGAATATTCATCCAAATTATAAAATGCTTTTTCTTTTGACTTTTTTTTCTTTTTCTTTCGTTCCTTATCTGACTTATGTTTTTTCTTTTTCTTCTTATTCTCCTCGATCACTTCATCCTCTTGAGAGCTTACGTCTTCCATTTTTCTTGGTGCTGAAAACTGTTAATAAATTGCAATCTATATTATTTTGTTCAAATAAGCTCCAGACATGTCAATGGCAAGGGCATTATCAAGTTCAAGGATTGCAGATTGCTGGTCCATATTGATAATTTCGTGGAATTTTATACACAATTAATAAATAATGTAAAAAATTGTTAAAAAATCCAAATACTCTGTATTTTACTTCTTGGTCAGTCACAGCTTAGCAGTTGAAAAGGCCTCAGAATCATTACTTGAGATCTCTTTGGTAGATGTCCAAAGAAAAAATGCAAATCAACAAATTAATCCAGTAGATAATGCTTGAAAGGTAAAAAAAATAACAACAATATTAAGAAAACAGTCAATAAAAAAATGGTGAGATTGATTGTGTTTGAGGTGAGTTGTCTTAAAAACAAAAAGCAATATGAAAAGCATTGTTATTATGAATATTTGTAGTTACCTGAGAAAGATCGTAGAGTAAAACAATGAGATCTGATGATCAAATCTAATGATATTTGCAATTGTTCAATCAGTTATAAAGGAAGTTTAGTTGTTGTGTCAATAAAACAAACTAATTAATGTTCAAATGGTGATGTTGATAAAAAATCACTAATGTCGTTTTAAACAATAACACATCTCTAAGGGTAACCAACAACTGACAAGTCACAGTTCCATCTAGTAAGTCAATTATGATTACGGTCTATTAAATTTTATGGTCCAGCTGATTGGAATCAAACAAACGCATTCGAAGCCATTCTCAATGAAGATAAATTGTTCGATAAAGCTGGCAAATGAAGATCGATCGCTTAGCATCAATATTATCAATTGTGAAAATTTTGATTTTTTTCTTTTCATTTGTCTAATGCCGTCAGATGGCCCTGTAAAGCTTACACTTTTTGGCGACCAATTTTGAATGTTTTAACTGTAAACAATTCACTCTCCCCTAGAAAGATTAAAGCTACATTAATCTTTGCTCTCACCTTTGTCAGTTACACGAATGACATAATACGAAAGTTTTGGCTGAAAATTGTAATTGATTGTCTGAGAATCAAAGAGATGTAACTTTAAAAACTGAGGAAATGAAATAAAATACAACGAGACAAAATGAGGTGAGATTTGATTTCGAGGCTTTATTGATTTACAGAATTATTATGACACAAATGTAAGAAAGTCAGTCAATTGTAACAAGAAAATATGGACAGTTTAAATGAAGTGAAAAAATATATAAAATATTCGATAATTAGATCGCATTATATTCAACACAACGAGATGGATCCGCAGGGAAAAATCTTTGACATTTTGTAATTAATCTTTTCAATGCTTGAATATACTTTCGTTGGGTTTCATCGTTCAAAACGTGAGCAATATTTTGAGAAAAAATCTTTTCACGACCTGTTCTAGCATGAATACCGACCATAGTAACACCAATAGGCCAAGGTGCATTACCAATCGCCATTCGAAGATAGGCATCATTCGCTTTAACATAATCTCTTTCGAGTGTATATTTGACAATTAATGTCAAATGTTTAAGAATATCATCAGCTACTTTGTTATTTTTGAGTTGCTTGAAAAGTGGTTTTAGATAGGCTTGAGTTTGTGTATAAGTTGCTGACTCTATTTTACCTTGTGTCGATGTTTTCTCCTCTTCTTCTCGGCTGTTCAATTTTTTACCCCATAATTCAAGAAGAAATTTGAATAATGTACAAATAATGTTACAATCTTGACTTTTATCATCGCGTCTTTTCCCAAGATTAACTGCCAAAGCTCTAATTTCGTCAATAGTTGTATTCATATCTTCGACTTTGACATCATTGGCCTTTTTCTTGTCTTTTTCCTCTCCCCTATCTTTTGATTTTAGTAAATCATTCAGATATTGCTGATCGACCTTCTCCATGGCTTCCTGGAAATCATTACGAAATCCTTTTTCAAGTTCAGGCTCTTCAAGTTTTAGTTTTTGTAGTCGATTGAATGCTTCCACTAATGTCTCACCAAATAGAAGAATAGGTTGATTTCGTTCTCTTAGCTGTCGAATCACATCTTTTCGTGGCAAAATTTTCAAATCGCTACCTAAAAAATAATGAAAAGATGCAATCAAAATTTAGAAGAGATGTTTTGAAATAATAGATATAGACGATGCAAATCAAAGTTGCAAATTAAATTCTTACTTGTACTCGATGCAGATACAGAAACTGGTGCGACTGAATCAACAGCATTATCAGCTTGGTTCAGTTTACCTCTATAGGCTGCTATTTTTTTTCTGTGCTCTTCCTCTTCTTTGGCAAGCAATTCAGATCGCTTGAAGTACTTTTTTTGAGGACCAATCAAGTTTTTATCGGCCAACTCTTTTCTTTTTTTGGCTATTTCAGCCATTAAACCGTCCATATTGAATCTAAATTTGATAGGCAAGTTGCACTGAAATTAACAACCATGAATCAATTCAATAATTTTCACTAGTCACAGACTATAAAACTTTACTTACCTGAATTATGAATTGAAGTTGATGAGTATTCAAAAGCAGACTGGGACGATTAAATAGTATGATCTATACGAAAACAATTAAAATGATTGGTACAAGCTCCTTACGATGATGAGAAACAAACAGGTGAGACTTAGAAAGCGTAAAAAGCATTAGACTATTATTTTAATAGTATTAGAGAGAGAGAGAGAGAAGTATTAGACTAAAACTTTAATAAATTAACAGTAGGTCTAAAAAACTAAATACTAAAAGAAAGTCAATTAAACGATAAACAGGTGATTTTTAAAAGTAAACAATTAAGTTAGCTATTGAAGCTTTTGCTAAAATTTTGACAAAAATTTCTGTTGTCATTAGCAACCATAGTATTTTTGCACATCCATTTAAACTCTTTTGCAACACCCGACCCAACCTGCAAATGCAGGGTAAATAAATTTAAAAATGGTCAAATCTAGAAAGGCTCATGTGAATGCATTAGATAAATATTGTTTACAATGCTAATTGTGATACAAATCATTAATTCAACAAATTTGAGTCAATAGTGCATTTGATTCAATGCAATTTGAATGATTTAGATAGAACTATGAAAATTCTATGATGAGATTTCATTTAGATTATTTAAATTTAATTTTCATTCAACATTTACATACACTCATATATTAATGAAGTACAATAAAAATATTTAAATATTTGTTAAATAGGATACAAGATGTTTGGTGAACTGATAAAGTAGAACAAAAATAAGACAATCGTTTTACAATTTATCATTAAGGCCTCAAATTGATTTTGAAACAATAAGTTAGTTCAAATTCTTATCTGTGAGTATCTTACATTGAAATACTTACTTGATATCATATTCACTTTTGATGTCAACAAAGGTAAGGATAAACAGGATTTATCCCTGAAACATAACATTTTATAAAAAGATATCACATTTGATAAAGCTCAAAATATTGAATTCAAGTTTACATTGAACATTCAGAATGAATGAAGCACTTTTAAGAAACGGTTATAGTTGACGAAAAAATAATGATCCTTATACAAAAGATATTTTTGTATTTGCGTATAAGTTAATTTGTTTGAAAAACATTTACGAGATTTGTTCATCGAACTCATTCTTAATATCAGGTCCCCATATTGTATATTAATTGTATATGAATGATGTTTGTTTCATCTAAAGGATAATTTTTTATCGAGTTATAGCATCCAATCTTAAGCAATTAAAACAAATCTATTTTTAAAACATCAAGCATGGCCAATTAATCATCTAATTGATGATTACCCGAAGTAGCGAAGACAGATGATAAGACGGACCTACAGATGGTAGATTAAGTGATTGTCGTTAAGTTGCATTAGCTGGTTACATGTTGTCGAATATTTCAGTAATTTTTGTAATGATTGCAGAAGAGCAATAGAGCTTTTAAGGTAGAAGTTGGGTTTAAACTCGATCAACATTTCATGATTTAATAGCAAAAAACGAGGCATCATAAATGAAGAAAAAAAAGAGTTTTGTGACCAAGATGAGGTGAATTCGGTAAAAATAGAATTGTTTTCTGTTGTGGTTTTTTATTGTTTACGTGTTATTTTAAAATTTAACAGGAGTGACCCATCTTTGAAAAAGATCAGTTGTGGTTGGAATCGGAGCTCCAGTAACTTCAGGGCCCAACTGGGGTGCATAGGGAGCATACTGATGACTGGCTTGAATCCATGCTTTAGGATCAGCTGCTGCTGCTCGCAAATCTGTGATAGGGACATGAATAGCATTCCTAGGATCCCAAACTTCCCCCAAACGATTCCGAGCCATAGCTAACGGTGTGGCTGCAACCCGAGTAAGATTACGGTAGATGTTTGTAGCATAAGAAGGATCAATTATACCACCATAATCAACAGCATTGATAACAAATGGATCACTCATTCGAGGATCATATAACTTGACAATGCCTTTTAGAGGAGTGGACAGAATAATATCCAAAATAACCTTTACTGCGTTGGCGACAACAGTTGGACCTCCAGAGATGGCACATATTCTTTCAGTTGAGTTAGGACAACATTGACTGTAAACTTTAATGGCAGCTTTAGTTTGTTCCCGCAATTCACGGATCTTTTTACCAGCTTTACCAATGATTCCGCCGGCGATCGAAGTGTGAATCAAAAGTCTAAGTTCAACCTCCTTGTCATTACTTTTATCTTCAAGGTAACCAATCATGTCCATCATGAAATCATTGAGTGAGTCTAATGAAATAAGGATGTTCAAAACTCTCTCTGGACCATGACAGTCTGGTATGGTTACACTTGATTTGTAAGTTTTACGTAAATGGTTAATATTAATACCACCTTTACCAATTATGGCACCAGCTTCCTTACGAGAGATCAACAAGCGAATATCAACATTATCACTTGCTCTAAATTTTTTATTTGGAGGCTCGATAGATTCAGCATCACCATTACTAGGTCCTTTAGCGCTTTCTTGCTTTTCCTCCATCAGAAGATGATAACAATTTTATGTCAACAATTCAATGAATCATAATTTAAGAATACAACAAAGATTAAGCAAAAAGGCCATGCGACGAAACAATAATATGAATTTTGAGAACTAATTTTCCGTTTAAAAAAATAATCATTCAAATGGTTCACAATAAAAAATTAAGTTTGTACAATCTGTTTAGGCTGAGCAGTAACAAACAATCTGAAAAACCAATCAATGTATCGACCAATTTAATCGATATGAAGTAAATTGTGATTTACCCGATATATTGACCATTGTAGTGTTGAAGTAAATTATTTTAAATAAACTCTAATACAATCATTTTATTACAATGTAAAAGTAATGCCATCAATATTGCTATTAAATGGAACTGATTGTAAGTGAATATTCTGATGATTCCGATTAATATATCTTCATTTCATGCCATTGTTCATAGTTCGTTGCCTTAATATTCCTGTTAGCTGCGTATAGTTTTCAATAATCCTTTGAATGATTAAAGCGTATAATATTTGCACTGAACTTCAGATGTAATCATTAACCAGTAAGTAAGTATAAATTACACAGTTATACATGTATATTATACAGTTAGTAAATATTTCGCTTATGAAATTATTGATAACATCTTTGATATCAATTTTTCATCTTGAAATGTTTTCTAGCTGAAATTCAACTTTCATTTGACGACTTGCCCAACTTTAGCTTGAATTCATATTCTTAGTACAAGGTCAAATAACTTGAATTTCTAACATCTCAATATCTAGTTTAGATTGTTCATTTTGGCGTGTCAATTCAACTGAAATCAACATCGACCAAGAAAAATGGTAGCCAATCATCATTGGATCAAATCTTTAAAATGCCACTCAAGTTTATCACCTGGAAAAGCCGCGAAAATAATATCAACTCGCTTATTCACATCTCGAAACACGGTATGTCAAGCAAAACCTTATAATCAAATTCCTGGCCCTAAGCCACTGCCCTTAATAGGGAATACTTGGCGTTATTTACCTTATATCGGCGAATATGATATTGAAAAAACCCCAGAAAATTGCGAGGCCAATTTGAAGAAATATGGTCCATTGGTTCGAGAAGTACTTTTTGGAAAATTCAGTATCCTTCATGTCTTTGATCCTTCTGACATGGACTCGGTTTTTCGCAATGAAGGGAAATATCCTTATCGTCGTTCACACCGAGCACTTTGCAAATACCGCCATGATAGACCTGATATTTATTCGTCTGGTGGAATGTTCACAGAAAATGGCGATGCTTGGTACCGATCTAGGAAGCTTGTGCAGTCAATGCTTCTTAATCAATCCCAGATAAATCAATTCATTCCTGAAATTAGTTTGACTGCTGATCAATTAATATCTAATATACTTGAAATTAGAAGTCTCTCTGGGTCAGTAGAAAATTTAATGCCGCATCTCTACAGGTGGGCTCTAGAAACCAATGGACGTGTATTTGTTGGTCAACAACTTGGATGTCTGAATCTCAATGGGACAAGTGAAAGTGAAGCTCTTTTTGACGCAATTCATGAGACTCACGAGGCAATTATGGCTACTGAATTGGCAGCAACTAACCTGTGGCAATATTTCCCAACCTATGACTATAAAAGGTTGGTTAAATCGCAGGATGTCATGGGTAATATAATATCTAAATTCATTGAAAAAATTGATCGCGATTCAACTTCTATTCATGGGGCCAAATCCATTGTGTCTCAATTGTTTAATCAACCCGAAGCTACAAAAAAAGATATTTTTACAATAATAATGGATTTGTTCTTGGCTGCTTTCGATACAACCTCATTTGTCGTCGCTTTTGCTCTCTATCATCTTTCGTGTAACCAGAAATGTCAAGATCAAGTTCGCAAAGAATTATTTGAACTATTCCCGAGTGGCAAAGAACCTATTTCCGTTGAAAGTCTGCAGCAAATGAAATATTTAAAGGCCTGTGTTAAAGAATCAATGAGAATCAATCCCTTTTCAATTGGAACTGGAAGAGTTACAACTCGAGATATGACAATTAGAGGTTTTCACATACCAACTGGAACCATGATAATTGTTCAAAATCAAGTGGCATGTATGCAGGAATCAAACTTTCCTCGACCTAATGAGTTTATTCCTGAAAGGTGGCTAGCTTTGGAACGAGGAAACTGGCCAAAGGTGTCACCATTTGCTATGCTTCCTTTCGGTTATGGAGCTAGAATGTGTATAGGAAGACGTTTATCTGAATTAGAACTTTACATTATAATCGCCAAAATTTTGAGGAATTTTCGCGTTGAATTTGATCATGATGAACCATTCCGAGCTAAAACTCGTTTCATAAACGTTCCAGTTGGTCCTTTAAAGTTACGATTTATTGAAATTTAAAACTAACTTTATGAAATTTACAATTCAATTTTTTACTTGAATAATCTTTGAATTTTAAAAGTAACTTTTGCTGTTAAAATTTTTATCGTAATCTTTTTTTTTAAATTTTTTAAAAGGAATATTTTTATTTGATTTTTGTATCATGGTTCATGAATATTACTACTAAAGGACTTTTAAAATTAAAGATTGAACTGTTATATTATTTTGATTGTCTTTTTTATCAATTAACACAGAACACATTTATAAATTTATTGTGCTTTTAAATTGTCTAGAATTGTGAAGAACTCATTTTTTTATTTTGACTACTTAAGTTTTGAACAATCAATTAAGCGCTTTTCGATCAAAATTTAGGTCCATTGAGCCCAGAAGTTGATGGTTCTGGTTGGGTTACAGATTCAGCTGCATTTCTTAAAGCCTCAGCAAATGATAATAAAAATGCACGACGTTCATTGTGCATTTCCTGAAAATATAAATAAAAATACAATTATTACAGAATTATGTAGCCATGTGTGGAAAACTCACCTTTCTTTGTTCTTTGATGAAGACTTTCAAAGATTCTGGGTGGATTTCTCTGGAGCTTTTTGTTTCAGAATTTGCAGCATTGCTATCAGCTGAAATGCATGATGAATGATTAAGAGATGAGGATGTGCGATCTAAATTATTTATTCGACCTTCCAATGCATCCAATCTTTCATTAACCTGTTTGCTTAAAGCGTCAACGGATGATTGGACCTGAGCTAATGCACTGGCTATCGGAGCTAAGGAAATGTTTAAAGAAGAAGATAGTGAGGCTGATGATGAAGGAGGATGAAAAGAATAAGATGAAGAGCATAACGCAGATGAAAGGTTTAAACTATTAATCGAACTGCGGTGAGGATGATGAGCAATTCGATTTGCATGATCAGGTTGATTGGAATTAGAGGGATATCGACTTGATGCATTAAATATTGAATTATTAGGTAAAAATGACCTGGAGCTCGACGAAGATGCTGTCCCCGAGGGCTCCACAGGTGTTGTTGAAGATGATCCTGGTTGAGATGAGGCACTGGGTACATTAGATTGTTCAGTTTGAGATACATCTGGATGGGTGAAAGAAGGGCGATTTCTTGATGATGAACTTCTTATTGGAGCATTGGTGTTACTAGATGATGCTTGGTTTGATGGATTGGCAGCGGTTGATCTCTGTAGATGAAAGAAAAATAGATTAATTTGAGCGTGAAAAACCTTAGAAAATTAAGAAATTTACATAACCAGAGCTTGATTCATTTGATCTGAATGACTGAGCAGCAGCGAATGATAAACTCTCGGGTGAATCATCTTCAGCTATATTATTGTTGATACTTGTTGGTACTCTCAATAAATCAGGAAATGTTGCCCAAGGGGGCTCTGTAACCACCATGGCTTGGAAGCTTTCGGGTGCATCATCCTCTATTCCTGATCCATCATCTTCATATTCGTCATCAGGATGAGCTCGATTATCATTGATTCCAAGATTCTAAACAAATCATGTTCACCAAGAAAATAGATAACAAGACACTAAAATTAGAGCCAATTTATTCATTGGATGGTTATTGGTTGATCGACAGAGTTATTATGTTGCTGATAGGTGCCAGTCAATAAAATCTTACTAAAATAACCAACTCATGGAAAGTATAATCAGTATATTAAAGATAAACTATACTAATAGATAGTAAATATGTGATGTTGAGGTAGGGTAAACAGCAAAAATGGTTTCTTACCTGAACGTCTTTATTACCATTCATGCTCTTAATTAGTCAGTATGGAAGTCAGCAGATTGTGAAAATTCTTGGTCATCACAATTATTTCAATAAAACAAGTGAAGAAATTTAGTGAAATCAAACAAGCAAAATAAGTAATGAGCCAACCACGGGACGGTATGGCAAAAAGAGAAGATTATTGCAAATAACGCTATTATAGAGATTGATCACATAAATTGAACTTTGAAACTGTCAACAAAAATGTTGATAATAAATCATGACTGCTTGAATGTAAAGTCAAATAATTAGCAGTTATTTAGTTATCTAAATATGAAGAAAGCACAATCATCCTTTTTGAACACTTCAAGTAGTGAAACCTAGTTATACAATCAGCTGTAGAACAGATTTGTAAATAATACTTCACCAGCTTTCAACCATTTTCAACTACAAAATAAGTCAAAAACATGGACTTTTCATCTTTTTAATTTGGTAATTGCAAAATTTTATCAATTTTTACGTTCTTATTTTCTTATGAATTATAAGTTCAATATATGATTAATAATGGACTTAATTTTTTCTAACCTTTTGTCACAAGTAATCAATAAGCCGGTTTGGATGTAAAGAATAGTGTTGACAGTTACTCTTGTCAGTGAAAAGAGCAAATCATAATTATTGAGATCAGGTAATTACATATTCAAGACTTTTTCGGGCTTACTGTCTGCAAAAACATCTATCTAAGAATTGCTTATTGCTTTGTTAAGAATACGTTAACAACCAAAGTTCATCGTTTTTGATTATTTGAGAAGAGAATTACTTTATTGTTATTTGATTTTATCGTTTTTGAGAACAGAAAACGAAAATTTTTTTGGCATTAAATCATCTATGTTACGAAATTTTGGTAGAACACGGAAAAGGTCGCCGACTTATGGAGTTATACTTAAAGACAATGACTCAAAAATAAAGAGTTACAAAAGGCATGGAAGCTTTTGGTCAGTCAAATTTATTTAGACATTCTTTAAATGAATAGGGTTGTAAAAAATGATAAAGAAATGGTCATAATCACATGAGAAAAGAGTTGTGGGAGTGATATTTTTACAAAATTGTAACGTTGTAAGTCTGTGATGAATATAAAAATAGTTATTTTTGAATGACATGGCAGGAAGAATCATGATTTTAGGCTGAATGACGCGAAAGCCTAGGCGAGAAACAGAAAAAGAATAAATATTATAAATCAATTGAATTTTGGTCCAACTTTAAAGCAAAGTCGATATCCTCAGAAGATACAATGAGACGAATACGTCTTTGGCTATCAACTTTATCTGATTCCAAAATAATCAATCTGGATTCATGTAAACTTTGAGCTACCTCAAGAAACTCAGAAAAGTTTACATCAGGTATATCATCAGCTTCACATAAATCAACAAAATATCGATAGATATCCATACAAAAGCCTTCTTCTGTCCCAGACACTTGGAAATGCTTAGTGATAGCAGATAAAAGTTTTTTCTCAAACTCTGATGCATTTCTTATGTATACCATTTTAGGTGCTGAAGTTGTCTCATTTACAGCTTTCAATGCATGATTCCGATTAACCTCTATTTTGCCTACTCCATTCCATTCTTCTTCAGCAATTTCTATGGATCGTCTGCAAATATCCAAAACTTTACGAGCATCACCAGAAATTGATGCAACTTTACGAGCAACTAATTGGACACCGTCTGACGCAAAAACATCCTTTGTACCTTTGAGGCGAGCCGCGACAATGCTTTGTAGCTCTCCGAATTTGTAGGGATGAAAGTCAAGTCGTCCATAACCAGCTCGAGATACGACTCTTTTATCCATTATACGTTCTGGTAAATCGAGAGTATTTGCAATAGCGATGACTACTAGTTTAGAGCTCGGTCTAGATGGCCAGTCGAATAGATGATAGAGTATATCTTGCTTAGAGGTTTGCAGAGAATCGAGCTCATCAACAATTAAAACCACAAAAGGATCACTAGATTTAGGTGAACAGAACATATCATGTAATAATTCTTCGGCCTTTTTAGCTGATGTTCGCTTTTTTGTTAATGCCTGTAATGAGAAGGAATAGATTATAATCTAACAATTATCAATGAATATGATTATTGAGTTCATACATGATAAACGGAAGAGTAACATTGGTAAGGATCCGTCAATTTTAACCCATTTACTTCGATAAACACAAGAGAGCCTTTTCTGATTTTCAACTTTTTGAAATTCTCTTCAATTGATCTCCGAACCCCCCTAACAGTAGCAGTTTTACCTGTCCCAGGTACACCAGCAAGATAATAACACCTAATAAGTGAGAAAAGGATTTTTAAAAGAAAAGAACAGTGAAAAGTTAATTAAAAATATGAATTTTACTAACCCACCGCTTTGAGCTTGATACCGATCCATAATGAAATCATAAATTTTATCGAATTCCATTTCTCTACATGGCAGTTTATACATTGGTAGAGTAGCTGAAGTTCTTAAATTTTGTTTGGCAACTTTAATATTTTCCATGGTTATTTGTTTCCCTTAATTACGATCAAAAATAAACTGAAAGGAAGCCGAAAAGCTCCTAAATATTGACAATGGTAAATATGAACGTAACTACAGAGTCGCAAAAAATTAACAACACATAATTCAAACACAGAAAAACAGGAAATAAAATTTTTTAATTAACCAAAAGAGATAATTAACAAATTAAAGACATAATTACCTTTGAATAATAAAAAAACATGTGTAAAAAGTTACTAGGCAACCAGATTCTTTTAAATGATCAGCAGCATGGCGCCAGCTATTCCCACCAGGTAGCTGACTTTTCCAATAAACATAAGCAGCACTTTATATAAGACTGCAACACAAATGATAAATAACTTGCTGGGAAATCCTCCAAATTGTTGATTCAATCGTGAAATGTTTGAAAGCTAACTTTTATCTGTTTTTCTCTCAAACCCTTTTTGTTAATTTAATTTCTTTTATTTATGTCTATTTAGGAGATCCTCCAAATTACGCGAAATGTGTTCTACATCACAGGAACATTCTCTTCGTTGCTATAATGCTGCCTGCGGTAAAACTTACAATGAACTAGAAAATTCAGATGATGCTTGTACTTATCATTCAGGAGTTCCTATTTTTCACGACGCCCTCAAGAGCTGGTCATGTTGCTCGAAAAAGTCTACCGATTTTACAGAATTTCTAAATTTTCCCGGTTGCACTCGTGGTAGACACAGTAATGTGAAACCACAACCAACAGTTAAATCGTCATCTTCAACAGACGAGGCTGTGGAAAATTTATCATCTTGCATTGAACAGATCCTCAATAAGCCGATAAATCAAAATGATATTGGTGAACGACCTTCTGTAGACGACCCTTTGATTATCTTGAAAACTGTAATCTCACCAACCTTGACGAAACAACTCAATAAAATGAAAAGTGAAAATCCAACCCAGAAAGGTTTGACAGGTCAGTTCAATATCATCAACATCTAAATGAATATAATGAAGATTATTTTTTCAACTGAACTAAAAAATGTTTTCTTTTTCTGTTTTCAGATTCAAGTGATGTTGCTAAAGTTGAAATAGGGACTAGTTGTAAGAATAATGGATGCAAAAAGAGTTATGAAGGACCTCATTCAAACCAAGAGGAATGTTTATTTCACCCTGGTACTCCTATTTTTCATGAGGGTATGAAGTACTGGAGCTGCTGTCGAAAGAAAACTAGTGATTTCGAGACGTTTTTATCTCAAGAAGGATGTGAATCAAGCAGTCATTTGTGGTTTAAACTAAAAACCAAAGAAAATTCTGATAGTTTGAAAACATCATGTCGATATGATTGGCATCAAACTGGTAATAATGTTGTCTTAACGATTTACTCGAAATTTCCATTACCAGATAAATCCTTGATCAAAGCTAACCGAGTCAAAATAAGTGTTGCTATAACATTTGGTGATAAGGATGAGAAAAATTTCAGCCATGATTTCATCTTGTTTGGTATTATTGATACAGAGAACAGTTCTGTTGAGTTTACTCCCTCTAAAGTTGAAATTTGTATGAAAAAGTCAGACAAAAGCTATTGGAGTAGGTTAGAGCTTTAATTAACCTAAAAATACTGCATCGAATACTGCAATTTTATAATTAACTTTTACTTTAATAATTACAATTTTTGAAAAACAAATACAAGATAAAGATTTATTGCTTCCCATTCTGATTGAGAAAGAGTTCCAACTCTATTAATGCGACGTTCTTGGATGTATTGACGCGCGTGAACATAATCTTCAGGAGAGCCTTTGAGATTTCCACCATGAGAAGAATAAGTTTCCAAAGCACCCATCTTTCTTAATAGTTCGGATTCTTCTCCTTTTTTGAGGTTTTCGTCATAAAAATCTTCGAAGCGCCGCTTGAATAATAATTTCAACCCGTATTTCAAAGCTATTTTCTCAAATGTTGGAAAATGGACCAGAAACTCAGGACAATCAACGCATCCATCAAGATGGAAATTGTAGCGAGCTCCAAACAAAGGAATTTTTTTATCACTATTGAAAATAGAGGAATCCTCAAACGTCACTGAATAAACCTCATTACCAAACGAGGGTCCATGTTTACGAGCTTTAGAAACAATATAATAAGCATCAGGTGTTGTTCCGATGAAAAAGCCTCCACTTTTCAAGTTGTTAGCTATATTTTCAATCATTTTCTCTGCCTGAGGTAAGCTCTCAAAACAATAATGGAAAGTGAATTGGCTACTGACCAAATCGAATTGTTTTTCATCGCCAAGCTTTTCAATCAAGCCTTCAGTTGCCTGCATTTTCGCATTTAAGTTGTCACGAGTTGCGTCAGCTTCAATAAAAAATGCTTGAAATAAAGTTTCTTTTGGCTTGCCGAGTTTTTTCATCTCTTTGTACCTTTCTTTACATTGATTCAGAGATTCGTTAGCTATATCAACACATACTAAATTAGCTACTCCGTGAAGACGATATTTTCTAAGGTCACCTCCTTTACCACAACCAATGTCCAGAACAGTTATTTTTTTTTCAGATTGTTTTTGTGTATTCATTCCCTTATCGACTTGAGCGAGAGCCTGAGCTATAATGACTGCTTTAACCCAATTGTTGAAAGCACGAAGATAGTAGATTCTAGATTCTTTACGTGACTCGATTCCCTTTTCTTCTATCTTATTATAGTGAGCAGCAATGACTGTGGAAAGCCTCTTGTTCCGTTCTTCTTCATGTCCATCAAACTTTCGTTTTGTTCCGCTCATCTTTAACTGAATATAGAAGGTTTAAAAAAACGAAAAGTTAAAAGATAGTGTAAAAAATATCGACTGAGGTAAAAGTCACTTACTTAAATTGTAAAATTGGTAAACACCAAGACCAACAAACGAGCAACCAAAGAGTTTAATGAGAGTATGGTGAACTTTGGTTTTGGGAGAAGTGCTAAGTATGTAAGCACCAATAGCTGTGATTCCTGATGCACCAACTAAGCGGCAGGGTGTACAATCAGGCTCTTTTTTGATACCACTATTGGTCATAAGATGAAAATAAATAAACCAAAAAAAAGAAAAATCAAGGTAAAAATCCGAAGAGTAATAAATGTATATACTATAAAAATAAATCACGGCGATTATGAAGAAACAGTGTTTATAAAACCAAAATTTAGAAGCCCGGCTGCTGTAACAGTTTACAGCGCCATCTAATGATTAAATAGGAAAGCGCTAGGATTCTAGAAGTGAGAAGAAATAAAGATTCTAGATCTACAAGTTGTTGATTGTATTGCAAAAAATTTAATTTTTAATCAAATTCTCCCAAAATAGGCTGTTACTTTTTATGCTAAAAGTTTATTGCTGAAGTTACATAATAAAGTTCTGATAAATATTATCTTGATGAGTTCTCTCGTTCTCTGATCGAGTAATCAATCAGCAACAACCATAGCACCTAAAAAGAGCGTTTAATGTCAAAACATCTTGAAAAACGAATCTTAATCAAAACAATTTGTAAAATTGTTTATTCCCCAGATCTGTTACTCATCGAGGAAATTAATAAGAAACAAAATCAGAAGATAAATCTGATAACCATTTAAATTGATTTGTATTGAAATTTTCCTTTGTTTTTAAATTATATTTTCTGTTACTCATTTGATCTGTTTGCGTATAATGAATGATATCCATCAATAAATGGTTTTTAATAGCAGATTCATTTTGATCTGTGGAATTAACATTTTTTCTAAAATTATAACACAATTGCTATTAATTTTATCATTACAGAAAGATTAATTTGATTACCTGAAAAACAAATTTCCCTCGCAAGTTTATTGTATAATAAGAATCTGTAAGATGTCTGCACATTCGCGGACACGTCCTTCCGGGCACAACAAAACAAACTTAACTTGTTATACAGTGTAACAGAACAGCTTGTAACAGTATTTAATCAATTTTATCTACAGTTAGACTTTTAAATTTGCTTTGGTTTACTTTGATTTAGGAAATCAATTGTTTTTAAATTAAAAATGCCTGTTAAAAGGCGCACCGGTGTTGTCAAAAATCCCCCAATTCTTAGTCATGAATTTTTCATTCAAAATCATCCTGATATTGTTTCTTGCGTGGCCATGATATTCATCGTTGGACTACTTTTCCAGGTTAGAAGTGACTATTGCCAACTACTTAATTGTAAATTGATCATCCTTGTTGTATTCTCTTCACAGCGAGTAACATCACTTTATTGATTCATTGATTTAATTTATTATGCGTTTTTCCTTCATTTTAGGCAACTTCTCCTTTGGCTAGCCTTTTTATCGTGATGAGCCATAATGTTACCGAATTACATGAGCAAACGGTTCTATACTCATATGGTACTAAAGATTTGGCTTTGATTTTCTTCTATTTCTTAATTTCAATAGTTATGCACGCTGTTGTCCAAGAATATTTACTTGATGTAAGTCGATTTTCACTTAATTCGCAAGTTTCATATTAACCAGCTTCAAATTTTTGGCTTTTCTAGAAACTAAACCGCCGGCTTCACCTGTCAAAAATTAAACACAGTAAATTCAATGAAAGTGGTCAACTTTTGTCTTTCTATTTGGTTTCTATACTTTGGGCAACTGAGATTATCCGGAGAGAAGGCTATCTTTGGTCTATCTCTAAACTTTGGATTGACTATCCTTATCACCACATGAGTTACATCTTTAAATTTTACTTTATTATTCAAATATCATACTGGTTACACACTTTTCCCGAACTTTATTTGCAAAAAATTAAAAAGGATGAAATGGGCCCACGGATAACATATTCGAGTCTTTATCTCTTCTTCTTCGCTGCCGCTTATGTGTTGAAGTAAGTACCTATTTCAATAGATCATACGTGTCCATATCTCATCATGATTAGATATGAAATGATATAAAATTTAAATCATTTTTCTTGTTCATGATACTTATTAAAGTAGCTTAAAATATTGATTTATCTCTTTGTTTAGCGATCTCATCACAAGTGATGACATGGCTATCCACGTCTGAACATTTTTTTGAACACTTACCTTTTTTCTATTTAACCGATAAACCTCTTTTCTTAAAGCTTCACGCGAATCGCATTGTGCCTTTCTGTCTTGCATTACACCGTCGAGGCTTTATTCCATTTCTCCAGACTGTGCTACTTTGCTGATAAAGTACCATTATCTGAATATGGGTGAGTAAATATTTTACAAAAAAAACTTTAAATGTACTCAATTTGAACCAAAAGAACGATGTTCACACTTCATGATTTGTTGACATGATTCTGAAGACTATAGAACTTAAGAATATTATCTTTCGTACATCTAAAAAGTTTATGCTCTACACAAAAAAGTGTACACATTCATTTTTTCTAATCCACCAAGTCGATGATCTGTTTTCTATCTTTTCGCAAATTGTTTATCATCAGCCTAATACCAGCTGCCATTAATTTTGCTTTTCACCATTAATCAACATGTTTTGTATAAACATGTATTTCCAATATCGTTACATTGATGCGAATTTTTTATCTCTTGTTAATATAAGCAAATTGTTGTTCAAACAACCTCGTTAATTCTTGCTAATGTGAATTGAATTCTTAATTTTGTGCCTTCCTGATTCCTATCAAATAATTATTTAGAGTTTTAAGGATTTTTTACTAACATCTTTCATATACATTCTCCAGCTTCAAGCTTTGGAACGTTTTATTCGTATTTGTACGCTTAGCATCAATTACTCTTTCTGTCTTGACATTCTGGTATGGACTAGCTGTTAATCAGAAGAGTACCTTATCTTTATTCGAAGGAAATTTCAATACACAATTAATTAGGTAAGTTAAGGACTTAATCATTTTGCCAATTTATCATTTTCTGTTGAAACATTTGCCATTAACTCTAATTTCATTGTTTTTTTCTGATTGTTTGAATAGAATCAATTGCTTACTAACATTATTCTTCCTACAAGCATGGATGATGTGGAATTTCATCACATTCCATTTGAAACGAATGAGAGAAAGAGCCACGGAAAAGCAACAGGCTAAAAAGAAAGCATTCAAGAGTCAACCTAAAAAGCCTAAACGTACCGATGACGATGTAAATGAGCTACCCGAAGTAGATCAAAATACAAAGAAAATGGTTACACAAAGGACAGCAGCTAAATCCGGCAAACTTAAGCATTAGTTTGACCATATCATTATTATATTGAAATTCAATTTTAACAAATTTATACAATGGATATATGATGATCAACATCAAATATTAAGTTATTAATTAATTAACGAAAATTATTTAAAATTATTGATGGAAAAACAAATGACTTTTTGTCACATGATAACAAAACAAATTATTAATTGTTGTAATCTTCCTCTCCAATTTACGATTTCTCTCTATGGGTGTTAAAAAATATTTTTATACATTGATCTATCTATTGTTTTTTTTGTGTTTCAAACTTTTTAGTAGCAATAATTTTAAAATGACTATCAAAATCTAAGGTAAATTTACTTGACGATGAAATAGTAACTATCGTGACTATGAATTGACATGTAAATTCATGAATCGACAATCAAAATAATAAATCCAATCTATTCTAATCCAATCCAAACTTGAAGGATATCTTTCAAATTTAAATTACCAGTTATTGATATTAATTCTTTTCAAGAATCGACTCCTGTGTAATCTTTCTGTAAACCTTTTCCTAAATGAGCCATGTTTTGGGAAAATTTTATTGAATTAACCAGGTATAGAAAAATTACTGACAAAGGCTTTTAATCAATTATAAAAAACAGATCAATCATTTTAAATTGATATGCATTAATCATTTATCAACAAAAGCATGTAAAACTTAATCAATTCAAAAGAAGCGGTTCAGTTTGATATTAAGTGTACATGGTTACGATATACTGCGATAGACTGACGTATGTTTCTGTAAATTTCTAGAAAACATTTACTTGTCAACTTTTATTTGTCAACAGCATCGAAATAATCATTTATTGAGCAATTGTGTTTGATCGTGTTACCAACTTACATTAATATAACATTCCACCAGAAATAACACATCTAAATATCTAAAAAATATGGGATCACTAAATAACGCACATCAAGAGAATGGAGGTGTTCTTCTTTACTCTGGTGAATTGATTCTGTTATATTGTGATTCTGTTCATTGTGAGATTAAAAGTCGTGGTCATGTAAGTATCCACTCTAATAAATCTGTATATTTTCTTTAATTATTAACAATGTTACCCTTTTCTATATACATTATTGTATTTTTGATTTAAAGGATCACAAATACAGTATTAGCTGATGTTAGGTTTTCATTTCTCTAATCGATCTTAAGCTTGACTTAATTTACTGAAATGGGTTCACTGCGTATTAGAAAGTCTAATTTACGACTTGAGCTTGATCAATTTTCTGGATATTTCATTTGAAGGTCCTATCAGCTCTAAAATAACAGTTCATTCGTTTGTTATAGTTATTGCACCAGATTTATGAAATGATGACTAACCCATACTTTTATGACATCATTCTCTCGATAAAAAAATCAGTGCATTGTTTGCCTATGTTTCAAACTTATATGGTTTAATTCTTTAATCGATTCTAATTAATTACTCTTCTATTTTTCTCTTGCTAGGCGAAAGGAAGGATTTACCTGACAACGCATAGAGTAATATTCACATCTACTCCGTTAAAACAAAATGCCAATCTTAAATCTTTTTCGGCTCCATTCTTTTCGATGTTTGATCTGTCTCTTGAGCAACCAATATTTGGTGCAAATGCAATTAAAGGAAAAGTCCGAGGAGATCCAGAATTCGGGTTCGAATTGAAATTTAATAAAGGTGGAGCCGTTGAATTTGGTCAAGCTATGAGGAATGCCGCTAAACAGGCTGCTACTATGGCTCAGCAAAGCGGATTTACAGCTCCACCACCTTATAGTCCTACACCTGCCGCAGCTAATTATTACCAAGCTCCGGATGATGTTTACCAACCAAATTATCCTGTCGGATTTGTTCTACCCACTCAAACCTTCCCAGATGCACCTCCGCCTGGATTCATCTACACATCAGATGTTCCTCCACCTTACCCAGGTCTCATAACAGCAACTACTGTAACTGCTTCGGTTCCAGGCGCGGCCGTTCATCCTAACCCAGCTGAACTTATGTTTGGTACTTCTTCGGTTACACCAGCAATTTATCCTACTGCTACAACTCAGTATGTAATGTCACCTATGGATCCATTTTCTGCTGCTGGAGGAGCTTACCCGACTCAAAATCAAAATGTTCCTGCTGGACCAGGATTCAATGTACCAGGAGTGGATCATCCACCTACATATGATGAAGCTACAAAAAAGAAACAATAGTCGAAAATAGGACTGAATAATTTCTTTTATCTCAACTATTATCGATCAATTTTCATGTTTTGTTTTCTGTTAGTATTTGCTGAATCAAATTTATTCTCGAAAAGGCCTAAACGGAACAAATTTTTTTCCAATTTTCTCAATATATGCTTGTGAAAGCACTGTTATTTTCACATAATCTTACAAGATTCACTCTTTTCTCACCCTTTTGAAATTCTATGTATTTAGCTATCTGACCACGTCTAATGTTTGATCTAATCATCATAAATGGAAGTCTAATATAATGATACATAATATAAGTTTTATGTTACGCTTTGTTTCATTAAAAATTGTAAATTACTCTCTCCTTTGCCCTATCCTTTTGGGGTTTCTCAGCCCATTCATTGAATGGTTCCGAAAGTAAATAAAAAGATGGAATGAATATTCTAAGGAAAACTCTCAAAATAACATCTGAATCTTTTAAATAATCATTGGGAGCTTTGCAAATAGCTGCTATAATTAATGGTCAAAAATTACATGAATTAAGTTTTTAACGAAACGGGAAATAAGCAAAGTACATCTTAATAACTTATTTCCAATAAACGGAATTTTAAATAGTTTGAGTGCCGTAGGTGAAAGAAATGAAATGCAGGAAGATTATTTAAAGCATTATTCTTACATTTAAAGGAACCTGTATCAACACGAGTAAATGAACAAAAACTAAAATAGTTAAGTCTTTGTTTCATTCATAGTCAACTTAAACCGAAATTACTCGAATTAGGATCATTGTAGACATGAAACTCGATTCAAAGCTAGATAAAACACTCAATAATAATGCAGAGAAACCAAATGAGACAAAGATTAAATCATTTTAGATCAGCTGTTTAATCAAAAGCTCAATGGTAATTATAAGGGAGAATCATCAATTCCCAATGAAAACAACAACATAAACAACAGAAAGCACCTATCAAAATTATCTCTTCATCCTAGGGTGTAAACAAAACTCACGTCCAAGCAAAGTAACAGTGACATTAAGTTGTAAAGAAAAACCAGGCAATTTTAAATAAACCGCAACTCTGTTGTGATTGGTTATAAGGTTACACAAGTTTCAGCCTATTGGTTGGTTTGCTCTTATGCTATAACATCTATTGATGGGTTAACTCAACAAAAGGAAACTGTTTCATACCGTAATCTCATCTTTTCAATCAATCAATTTTTGGATCATCTAGCATTTCAATTGAAGTGAAATTCCCACTTGTATCTATTTAAAACATTAATTAAAATGGAATTAGATAAAGAAGAGATTTTGAATGAACTAATGAGTAAGTAAATTTACGTCTTTTTTCTTCCTATCTTCCTATCACTTTTCTTTCTCTCTGCTATCGCTCAAAATTTTGAAAAACAATCTTAAATATATTTAAATATTTCAATTAATTGTTTTCTTTGATTTTTAATATTTAACTATGAAGCTTTTACTTTCTTTCGTTTCGGCATCGAGGCCTTTATCAGTATCTTTCAAGTTCTAATCCATTTATGTACACCCTTACCCTTTTATGTGCTCTATAATTTGTGATCTTATTGATAAATGTTACAAAATTTTGTGATTTTTTTACAGATTTCGAGAAAAATTATGGACGTGACTGTGAAAATGGTCTGCCGGATTATTTGGAAAGATTACTCATCAATATAGCCAAGTCTGGGGATACAATGTAAGTGGGAGGACAGCATCTCTTGTTTACATCTTCAGTATTTTCACCTTTTTCCCTCTCTCTATATCTCTATATATCTCTCTCTTTCTTTATCTCCTGTATGCTACTATTTTTTTCTTTCTCATTTGGATAAATTTTCTCTTTTTTGATTAGTTATCCTTGGAACAAAATTAAACCTGTGATTTTGAAAAAAATCGAGCTTGTGGTCAATGAATTCAATACCAAGTATCCATATGAAAATAACCCGGTCTTACCAAATGTTAAACCATTCAACTTCCAGGAAATGAAAGATGAAATAATTGAAAAATTCGAATACTTTAATGGAGCCCCATTCACCATACAACGGATTTGCGAACTCCTCACTGCTCCTTATAAATATTACAAGAGATCAGACAAATTTATGAGAGGCTTAGAAAAAAATATACGCGTTATAAGTACTACTGAAGTAAGGCGTGAGGAGGAATTCGATTTCGAAGCCTGGGCAAAAGAGTTTCCACCGTACAACAACTCTTCATCTCCATCATCTTCTGCATCTTCCTCAAATATTCTCTTATCTTCATCTCCCTTACCGTCATCATCGTCGTCATCATCAACATCACCATTACCATCATCTTCATCTGCACCTTCTGCATCATCATCTTCACAAATTTCATCGATTGCCTCTTCGTCTTCTGCTTTTATGAATGGACTGAACGAAAAAGAAGAATCTTCTTCACGAGCAGTGCTATGCTCTAATCAAATGTCACAATCATGTTCACATTTACAAGACTCCGATCCATTACCTAATGCCCCTGCACCTTTGCAGCAATTGGATAGTTTCACTACTGTTTTTGCTTCGCCTCCATCCACACCACTTGCCGTTGTATCTGACATTCATCCTTACGATGCAGGCTCACCTTCATCTTCCAGTTCCTCATCGTCCGAGTCCTCACCACAACCTTCTTCATCTTCTTCGCCACCTCCAAGTCTAGCTCCTGAAACACATGAACTAAACCAAGATGTAGAGCTCGAAGATGCAAGAAGTCAAGAAAACTCAAACATAAATAAAATGGGTAATTTAAACGGTTCTGTAAAACCTGATGATGAACAGGTGAATATGTTGGAGCAAGAAGAACCAATGAAGCAGGTAGAAAACGATAAATCATACGAAAATTCAGATGAAAAATCAGATGTTAAACAAGTCGAAAAGTTTGAAGAGAATCAAAATAAGAATCAAGATGGGGACCAAAACTTGAAACAAAATGAAAAGATTACTACAAATCAAGAGGAAAAGCATGATGAAAAGCAAAATGAAAAACAAGATGATAAGCAAGATGAAATACAGGATGAAAAACAAGAAGAACATGAAGAACAACAAGAAGAAAAGCAAGGTGAAAAACAAGGCGAAAAAGTAGAAAATAAGCTAGACGAAGAACAAGATGACAAACGAAGCGATAAGCAAAGCGACAAGCATGATGAGATGCAAGATGAAACACCAGAAGAAATGCAAGATGAAACACCAGAAGAAATGCAAGATGAGACACCAGAAGAAATGCAAGAGGAAATGCGAGAAGAAATTCAAGATAAAAACAAAATTTAAATTGAAAAATTGATTTTTACAAGTTTATGCTTTCTAGTTCAAATACAGTCATCGCTTAGGTAATGAAACTCACAGAAAATGAGGCAAACCATGGAATTTATGAATTTCTCATTTGTTTATATCAATTAAAGTTTGCTTAATCATTTAAGAACAGAGTTTTTCTTTTTCTTGCTCCTTGATAGGTACTATCAAGGAGCTGGATATTATTAAATGGATTTGATTGTTTTATGCAAGTTTACTTGTTGATTTCATTAACACGAACTTATTAATGTATATGGTTAACTAAGTAGATTACCATCATACATGATTAGAGGATTATTTATTTGATTTAAAGATTGATGATTCAATAATATTCCTAAATTGATTCTCCATCATGATAAGTTCCACCAGATTAACAGAAAAATACGCATTACTTCATCAGTAATGGCTTCAAAACTTCTGATTGATGATATGATAATTTTGTCTAAAAGATCATAAATTTTATAAATAAATAAATCTTTAACTGACAATGTCACACTTCGTCTACACTATGTACATTAATTTAGATCGAAGAGTATAACTCTTATTATTTTTAATAATCAGAAAAGGCTGAATTAACTGACTGGAATACTAATAATAGCTTGCTTAGTCCTTTATTTTAGTTCCTCATAAATGGTTAAAGATGAAAAATTAAAGTAATGTAATTATCCTTTATAAAATTAACCATCACCATTCAAAATGAACCAATATTAGTGACATAACACTTGGTGGCCAATCTTTAAAATCGATCAACTACAGAATATTGACATTCTGGGAGGGTGGTAGACAAAAGGGTCTACTAAATTTTGGAAGAATGAGTGGACATTTCATAGAGTAAACCTAAGGAGTAACATCATTACACCGCCAAAAGTTTATTTACAAAATATTTGTTCGTGTTTTTATTTATGACATGTGTATTTAAGCGATACTTATCGATATAAGGATCCGATCCTATTTCTCGATCATTCAGTGTTAACTTGACATGAAATCAGAGACAATAGACAAAAATGGGAGTGGAGAAAATATCTATCCTGAGTTATCTTTATTAATTATCATTAATTTGATTCAGAGCGTGAAAAAAGCAAGTTGTCCTATTGTTTGAAGTAACCTGAATAGGACTCAATATGCCTGGTTTTGAAACTTGTGGGCCAAATGAGGCTCTTGTTGTCTCCGGTAAGTTGTTTAATGTACAAAATTGTGAGATCATCGTTTTGATGTTTTGTTTTGAATAATTCATTGGCCATTACATTTATCCTATTATTATTTATTTAGATATTTCGATTGTTTTCAATCAATTGCATAAAAATTTAGCTCACATTTATTTTTTCTGATCCCTTTTCAATTAGGATGTTGTCATTCTAGGCCTCATATGGTTGCTGGTGGTCGTGTTTTTGTTTGGCCTGTCATTCAAAGAGTTCAAAAGTAAGCTTTTACAGTTTATTTTCAATCTTTTACTTATTAAAATTTATTTTTGAATACTATTACAGAATCTCATTAAATACCATGACATTAACGATTGAAAGCCCTCGAGTTTATACCCAACAAGGTGTACCCATTTCTGTAACTGGTGTAGCACAAGTTAAGATCCAAGGGCAGAACTCTGATATGTTAAGAGCTGCATGCGAACAATTTATGGGGAAATCTGAACAAGACATCATGCATGTCGCTCGTGAAACTTTAGAGGGGCATCAAAGAGCAATCATGGCTTCTCTAACTGTCGAAGAAATTTACAAAAATCGTAAAAGATTTTCCAAAAAAGTGTTCGAGGTGGCTTCCTCTGATCTGGTAGATATGGGATTTACCGTTGTCTCGTATACCATCAAAGATATTAGTGATGATGAAGGATATCTTAAAGCTTTAGGAATGGCGCGAACAGCTGAAGTTAAACGTGATGCTCGAATTGGTGAGGCTGAAGCTCAGAGAGATGCATTGATAAAGGAGGCATTAGCTGAAGAGGATAAAATGGCGGCTAAATATTTGAATGACGCTGAAATTGCCAAAGCTCAGAAAGATTTTGAGATGAAAAAAGCTGCTTATGATTATGAAATTTTTACGAAGAAAGCTGAATCAGATTTAGCTTTTGACATTCAAACAGCCAAAACGAAAAAACAGATCAAAGAAAGTCAAATGGAAATTTTAGTTGTTGAAAGAACCTCGGAAATTGAAGTTCAAGAACAGGAAATCAAACGACGAGAGAAGGAATTAGAAGCCACTGTAAAGAAACCTGCAGAAGCTGAAAAATATAAAATTGAGAAGTTGGCTGAAGCTTACAAAAATAAGTTAATTATTGAAGCAGAAGCTGAAGCAGAAGCAATTAAATTGAGAGGAGATGCTGAATCATATGCAATTGAAGCCAAAGCCAAGGCCGAAGCTGAACAAATGGCTAAGAAAGCAAATGCTTATAAAGAATATGACAATGCTGCTAAGATTGATATGATACTAGAAACTATGCCTAAAGTAAGTTAAATATATTCTTTTGTGTTATAATTAGCATTCATTTATGACAAGTGATCACTACTAATTAAATACTTTTTTATTTGGTATAGTTGGCTGCTGAAATCGCTGCTCCATTAGCTCAATGTAATAAAGTGGTTATGATTTCACAAGGAGATGGGCCGATTGGGGCGAGCAAGCTGACTGGCGAAGTTCTCGATATTATTAATAAAGTAAATGCATCCGTCAATGATCTCGCCACCATTGGAAGACCCAGAGTCGCTCCTCTAGCTACCGCTCGTTAATTGCCCTACAATTTCTATGCATTAATGACATTTGCATTTTTACTTGCAACTAAAGCTAATTTTATAAATTTCACACAATTTTACAATCATCTAAATTTTTTCCTAGTCATATTGATTTTCTTTCTACCATATGTTTATTAACTACATAACAAGTTTATCAATATTATTTACTTGAATCCAAGTCTCCCATTCACTTTAATATGCCATTGCTTACTAAATTCTTTTCTTGACACACTGTTCAATCCAGTACGAAAATAAATATCTTTGCATTCCCATTTGTATTTTTTTGTTAACTTAATCAATTTATTTAAATCATTACAAACTTTATTGCTTGTTTTGGTATGAATTATAATTTTTCATTCTGCAAAAGACAATATGATGATACAAAACGTGAAACTTCCGATGCAATTAACGTTTTACAAGCTCTAGTATGTATAGTTCCAACTGTCGTAGGTTCTTTGTTTTCCAGAATAAATTTACAATAATCCAACCATATTTGATGATCATTTTCTCCGAAATAACTAATTAAATCTTCATAAATATTCACAACTCTTTTATAAGCAATTGGATTTTGATCTCTCTCAATTTGAATCATCTCTTTGAAAAAAGATGCGACCGCAGGAGGATGATGTTTATATTTATCATAATAATTTCGAGCTAGTTCTAGCCCATTCTTTTTGAGTTCAATCGATTTTCTCAATAGTTCAGGTTTCAGAAATGAAGAAATTTTTCGTTGAGTCATTAAACAACTGCCTCTCCCAAGTAATTCGGAAAAATATTTCTCAATTCTTTTGATGACTTCAGTAGGGTGTAAGTGTTTAGATGACCATTCGATGAAGAGATTCCAGACATCGTCAATAGTTTTCTTTTTCATATTTCTGACTATCAATCCAGATTGTTCTATCTTTTCTTCGTCTTCGTCTTCATCCTGGTCGAGCTTGTAATCAATGCTTTTGAAAGCTAGAGGAAAAAGGTGTTTTACATCCTCCTTGGAAGTAACTCTCGTAGAGAGAACTTTCAAACGCAAGTACCAAATATCCGCGTATTTTGACCACTTTTCACACCCTTTGGCCATAAGTTTATCGATTTGTGCAAAATTATCTTTGATTTGTAAGGCGAGAATCCACTCGAGAAAAGCATGTCTAGACATCAACTCGGATCTCCAGCATTCATCAAATATCAACAGTAAGTTGTCTAACAATTTTTCTTGGTCTTTTACATCAGCGGACTTGGATAACAACCTTAAATTGAAACTTATGAATAAATTCCACATCTTAACGGTAGGAACTTTGTCAATACCCGTTCGGTAAATATTGATTGCCAATTCAATCCGCTTTTCTTCTGATGCAAATACTTCTAGATCGTCTTCAGATACATTTTTTTCCCGACAAGCATAATATTGATCCATTACACAATGAGCTTTGATGTCATATAGCTCTTCTGTATCAGGAAAGTTTTCTTTCAGAATTTTTATCATCTCTACTTTAACTGGAGTTCGCAAACCAGGTTCAAATTCACCAAGAATATCAAAAAAACCTTTCGCAACAGCCAATTTTTTGGATAATACAGGGACAGCATTCTTAAAAACAATGACTGCTATTTTGCCACTTACCACTGCATCACTTTCGTCTAGGGTGAAATTACCTGAAAAAGAATGGAGAAAATTTATAAGCACAAGATATTGATAAAGTATTCATAATTTAATCATACCTTTAGAAATATTCTGATATGTTTCACTATCTAAATCTTGTCCCAAGATTTCTTGACGTTTCCGAACCATATCAGAATGCAACAACTCAAATCTAAAGTACTCTTCCCAAAGCTTAATTGAATCGGGATTATCTCGTAAGCTGGTTTGCAGCAAATTACGAGCAACGGTTGGCATACGCATTTCCTCAAATTGATATTTAGCAGCAGCAATCCAAACTTCCTCTTTATCAGGGTGAACTTGCAACATACGAACATAAACTTTACTGATGTCCTCGCTGAGACCCATTTTTCGGCAAAAGTTAATAAAAGTGTACCAAAGTTGAAGATCGTGTTGGTTGGAATAGACAACTTTTCTAAGTAGTTTTTTAACCAAATTGATGAGTCTAATTTCAATCTCTTTATATTTCAACATATTGATACATCTTACTTTACGTTTTTTCATCAAAGTTAACAGGGCTTGTACATATTGTATATATTTGAGATAGTCATGTTTTGTTTTACTGGGCTTTTGAATTTTGTATTCAAATGATCGTATTTTATTAACAATAGCTTTAACTTCTTCAGCAGAGAACAATTTCACTTCTCGTATGCTCACAAAAACATCAAGCAACTCTTCAAGATGATATTGAACAACTTCAGCCATGGTCAAGATAAACTAAACAATTCAGAAAATCACAAAATTAACAAAATACAATAAATTAACACAGCAGATGATCAAAAATCACAAACAAATTGTCTCGTAAAATCATGTCACATGGACCATGTGAATGGTAGCCAAGCAACTTTAAAACAAGCAACCTGGCTAATAAAGTAGCGTCATCTACCAACTAGAAAAAACAAAGTTAAAAAATGATAAAATAATTAACATTTATAAAACTCAACAAATTAGCTTTAATAATTTTACAAATGATTGAATAGATAACAATAAAGTTAAAAATTGATTTGCTAAAATAGCAAAAGTTTAAATAAACGAGAAAACCCGTAATGCATAACAATAATCCGAATATTTTAGTCTAAAGAAAGTAATTTGAAGCCATTTGATGAATAAATTAGCCATTTTAAATTTGATGACTTCAACTTTTGCAAGGAAGATTGAAACATTCAATTCAAGTGTATCTTAAATGACCAAAATTTGATCCAACTTTACCTAGAAAAAGCAAACTAGAAAGAAATTTGCAATTTTCACGTTTCTTGTCCACTAACCATTGCATTAACCCGGTCTATTATTGCCATTTCAAATTGATAGCATCTGCAATGAAATATGCTTAAATATTAATAACAATTATCTCAACAGGTTAAAAATTGATTGAATCTGAGATAGTTAACTAGAGGTTAAGCAAAGGGGAAAAAACAAGCCAATTATATATACAGCTAAATGCATCAAGGCTTTGCCTTTTATTACTTTTTTGGTTCCTAATTTTTTCTTCCACCTCCTCCTCCTCCTCATCATCATCATCCCTGTGAATCTGATGAAAAATATCTGGGCTCAGTTTGAAAATGAGGTCAAGATCTACAAACACAAGAAAGAGAGATTGAATGCGCGAGTTACAAAGAAAACTAACTGATCCATTCAACATCATCTTCATCTATTCTTATCCTGAAACATCTCTTTTTTACTCATCTTTTCAATCAAGTCCTTTCCCCTCATTTAACCCAATTTAATGTGCTGATTAAACTAAAAAATTATAAAAATGATAAACCATGCAAGGTAGAAAGAAAGAAAGAAAGCAAAATTGCAGGCAAAAAAGTAGCTGAAGGCAACATTTGGTGAATCATACATTGGGTTTACGGGTTAAAGCCGAGTAACCTACAGCTTTTAACCCAGTCATGCACCTTTCCTAGGTTGCTATTTGTACATTAAGACAGGTCTTCACGTGTAAAGCAAATAATGAAACAAAATTGACTGGGACAAGTGTTATTGACGTCATAAGAAGGTTTATAAATGTACTAAAAGATGTAAACGCTGTAAACGAGTGAGATGATGAAAGTGAGAGTGAAAATATAATTTTGAAAGATAGACTAGGTAATGGTGTCATCAATACCCTGGGATTGATCGATACAGCTTGACCTGGATTCCGGGAAAAATGCAGCTCAACCCCCTGAATCCATTGAGAGTAGAAAATATTTTTACTCTCAACCCTCGAACATCTCTTTCTTTTCCTCTTTCTCCTTCTCTTTTTATCCTTCCCTTTTCATCTTCATTCTTAGCATCCACCTTTTATCCTTGACTCTTGACATGACGATTTTTCCTTGAGAATTGAGTTTCTCATCATATGAACTGCAACACAAATAGCACATATAAAGGGAGTAAAAAATGATAACAAAATAAGGTTCAAATTTGTTGCTACTCTTTTTGTATCATTTATCCTTAACATTGCTATTCAATTTAACACAAGGACTAACCATGCTAACACCATCAATATCAACATTGTAATTTACTAATAATATTATTCATTGTTTACAGAAAAAATGGAAAAATTTGCAATTTTAATTTACAAACTGCCTTGACTTTACTCGATGATTGAAGTTTAGTAACCATTAACTGATTTTTTGTTCATTGTTTAATGCCTATTCACTGATGATGTGATGCTTGTTTTGCAATTGATTAGCAAGTTGAGGAGCAAATTATAATTCATTTGATATGAAAAAACATTTTAAAGTAAACTTCAATTGTAAACATAAAACTGATTCAATATTAGATGTGAGCATTTTTTACCTCTGGTTTCATTTTCATCATCTTTATCTTGAACAATTTCCCTTTCTTCTCGCTCATCATCAATACCCTGAAAAAACCTTGACCTCAACTCATCCTTCGTCTGGAGGTTATCCAGGGATTCATCAGATTTATCTCAACTCTTTCTTTCTCCTGCCTTTTTGCTCCGCATCTTTGTCAACCTACTATTATGTTTATTAAAGATGGTGTAATTGTGATCAAGATGAATCTGTAAATGAACATGCAAAATGGGAAATATTGATTGTTAAAAAAGAACGCAAAACAAATGGTTAAAACCAATTTTTCTTGTAATTAAAAAAATCTTTTTTTTCTTATTTTATTTTCATTTATATATATTTATATTTAGAATCACTTTTGGGTTCAAATTTTGTTTCGTTTTTATATTCATTTTGATTCATTTTGATTACTCTCCTTACTCCTTTTCATGGTAACTTTAGTGTTGTTGTTTTTTTTCGGCGAGAGTTTAAGGTTAGTTGTTGTGGTCATTATCAAGGTTCAGCTGCTTGGTTAAAAGGTTCAATATTTTGAAACAATAAGAGGAACAGCAAGAAGAGCGAGAAATTAATTGATTGGGCTTTTAACCTTTTCCTTTCTTTTAACTGTACATGTTTTTATCATGATTAAGCTGAAATTTGCATTTTCTTTTTATATTATAAACTTGTCAGCTAATTGTTCAAGGATGGATTGCATTATCAATTTAGTTCATATCTCTTCTGCAAAATGGTAATAATAGCAATTAGAGAGTTGTAAATATTCATAAGATTTTCAATGTTGCGTTATATTTTCAGGTTAAGAGATGTAAGGAGAGGAAAAGGTGATTGTGGTAAAATAAGACAGAGAAATGGACCTTTTTTTTGTTCATAACAGATAAATCAATCAGAGGGTTTATAAGCAAAAAACTTATTGTTAGTGAAGATTACCACTTTGAAAGTATTATCTACGGATTTTAAATTGAAGAAGAGCAATAAGATACATTATTGACCTTATCGTCTTCGTTATCACCGAGATTGGCATCTCCAATTGTGGTATTTGAAAAAAAACAATTCAATTTGTTTCCTTAATCATGAAGATTTCAGTGCACACAGTTTTTTTTTCGAGATGAGTTTTTTGCTTGCTTTGGCATTGCAAAAAAAGAAAGGGTTTCTCTGCCTTGGAATGGTCTTTTCGAGTTTATACATTTAACATAACTCATTAGTGTTGATAAGAGGGAGGGAAGAAATTGGAGGAACAGAGACAGAGAAAGTACGTGAGAGAGAGAGAAAAGTGATTGAGCGGCAAAAATTCAATTGGATAGCACAAATGATTATCGGTCAATCGTCAATCTTCTGATTTTCAGGATTTAATTATTGTTTGGCTGTTTGATTGTAGTTCTTTTATCGCTTTGTCTGGCTTCTTTCATCCTTCTCGGAGTCACTTTGGGATCGAGTTCTGTTCCCCCATACATTTGATTAGCGAAAAAATATATTTATAATTGAAAATGTATGTATAGATTGGGGTTGAAACATCGGTTTGTTTTTATCTTTCAACGTGTTTTGGCGATGAATATCATCCATTTTCTCTCTGTCCTCCAGAAGAAAAATGAAACGGTAAGCTGAAGTAGCTTCTTTTCACACTTCATTTTCACCAAAAAAAGGTGTAAAAAAGTTGAATTTATAACAAAGGAAAAAAGAGTAATCTTGATAACTTGGGCAAAAGTCATAATCATTATCACGTCACGTATTGATTGCTTTCAAACGCGAATGAACCAACAAAACTGAATTAACCGGAATAAAATTCTTGTCACTTTTGATTTCCATGGGCAAAAAATTGTTACCCATTGAATTTGGGAAAACTTATGATGCGTTTTAGTGTTTTAGTTTTATGGAAAGTAGAAGAAAGAACTTATAATGTTGATTAAAGGCATGATAAAAATTGGAGAAAGTTGGAAATGAAGATGAAAGTAGAAAGGAAAGGAGACGAGTGAAGATAAAGATAGAAAAGAAGGACCAGAAAAAGAGATAATGACCATGCCTTGCTGGATGAACAATCAATTTGCTGTCCAATTTTGATTGCCAACCAAAGTTGACTTGAACCGTTGGGTTTCTTCAAAAACTAATTCTTTCAGGCGTTCTTTCGGGAGATCATCCAATTCCATTTCAAATCGAAAAGGCTCATCAGCAATTGGCTCATCTCCAGGATCATAATATTGTTCAAGATAGGGGTGGGCCAATGCTTGTTCCACTGTGATTCTTTTGTTAGGATTGAATGTCAACATTTTGTCAAGAAGATCAAGTGCTGCAAGAAAAAAGTTAATACATTAGTCTTAATTGCAATCTGAATGGTAGAGAACAAAAGAATAGAAACTGAAGAGGACACAACATACCTTTATCATCGGCATTTTCATATAATTGGAAAAAGGGTACTTTTTCTTTGTGCGGTAATGATTGTAAATAGCTTCGGGCCTTATCATTAATGATACAGTCCAGGTCTTCTTGAGAGGGCGATCCTAATATACTGAGTATATGATTCAATTGATCCAAATCTGATGTAGCGAAAGATATAAATTACAATGAATATTAGCTTGCAAAATGTAAATAGTTTAAGAAATGCAAACCATTGCGAAAATCAAAAAGAATATTCGGACTACTTACAATGTTTACCAGGAAAAATAGGTCTGTTGGAAATCATTTCGGCAAGGATGCAACCAACAGACCAAATATCAACTAAACAAAATAGAGAAAATTTACAATTAGTTTTGCTTTTATATATAAACAAACAAAAGAGGAACATTAAATAGATAGCTGCAAAAGATTTTCGCAAATTGCAATGAGTTACTCACTTGATTTGGTGTAGCCTTTGCTGTTAAGCATAATTTCTGGAGCTCTGTACCAACGAGTGGCAACATACTCGGTCAAAAACCCAGTATGATCGTGCTCAGGATCAGCTACACGAGCTAGGCCAAAATCACAAATTTTGAGATCACAAGTAGTATTTAGAAGCAAATTGCTTGGCTTTAGGTCACGATGGAGTACATTAGCAGAATGAATATACTTCAGACCACGGAGTATTTGGTACAGGAAGTAGCATATATGGTCATTACTTAAATTTTGGGTTTTCAACAATTTATATAAGTCTGTTTCCATTAGACATTGTACAATGTAAACATCTTTCATCTGATCGATTGTAGGCGCTCTAATGATATCGCGGATATCGATTATCTAACAAAGAATATTTAAAAAATAGCAAAAAAAGATTGCGAAATTGAGAAGGAAAGTTCACAAGACATATGAAGAAAAAAGAGTTCAAAAGATGAGGGAGAAGCATAGGTAAAGTAAAGTCTTGACCGATACAAAGAAATAACTATAGATAGTTACAATGTTATTCTGTTGGGAAAAAGGCACAAAGAAGTTGACCTCTTTACGTTGACTTACATTTTCATGTCTGAAGCGAGTTAATATCTTGATTTCCCGTAGAGTCCGTTGACAATATGTCTGATGCTCAAATGGACTGATCTTTTTAATAGCTACCTTATGTTTTGTTAGAGTGTCCGTTGCAGAACTGAAGGAAAATCAATAAAAATTGAAAATGACCATTGAGGGATTTAAAAAGACAAAGAAAAAATGGAATGCAATTATGTAAAAATAAAGAGAGTTGGAGAGAGAAGGAGAGAAATATGATGAAAGACGATAGTTTCAATGAAAGAAGGTGAAAGGCAAGGGAATGGAAGGGAATGAAAGAAGTAATGTCATTAGAAAAATTGAGTGATAGATACAAAACGAGGAAAGAGTAGAAATGATAGAGAAGAAGAAAATGAAAGTGCAAAAGTAAGAGAATGAGAAAGAAAAAAATGTTGGGAGGTAAACAAGAGGTAATAAGAGAGAGGAAAAAATATAAATGAGAAAATTGAAAAGTAGAAAGGATTGAGTATGCAACAAAAAGCAGATAAAAGGTCTGATACTTACACAACCATACCATAAGCTCCTTCGCCAATATATTGTAGATCTACATAACGAGGTCCAACCTCGAAAATCTGACCTCTGATTGCTTCTCCCATCGTGTGAAGATACACTTTTGATGTTATTGAAAAAAAACAAAAGGTAAAAGACAATTGAGAGAGCGAGAGAGAAAATAAGTCGGAACGAGAGAGAGAAGAGAAAGTAAAAGATTGCTTAAAATACACTCCAATCCAAAGAGACTCACTTTCTGATCTGCCAAAAGTAAAATGTTTTCAAGTGAACAGAAAGATCCAAGACTACTCAATACCTTGTATCAAGATCTTTTTATTGAGGCGCAACATTTGATTATCTAACTGAGTGCATAATGTAAAAAGTTACTGAATTATTGGCGAAATTGAACAAATTTATACAAAATTTACCAGTATTTATTAGTTTATTTTATGAAACTATACTTGATCAGCTTTAAATACATGGTGTAGTGTTTTATTTGGCAATAATTTTGACAAATTTTCTTTTTCTTGTTGTATCGCTTAAATATTTTGTCTGTACTACTTTTGCTGGTAATTTTGGACTTTTTATTACGTATTATTATTATTAATTAATTAAAAGAGATTTGACAATTTGATTTTGAAACAACAATTGCAATAATTTATTTTACAGCAATTCTATGACTCGAATTGACAGTTTTCACTTGGACTGAGAGTCAAAAGTGATTAAGTGATAACAGTATATTGCTGATTGCCTGGCCAACAATTTTTTACGATAATGATTATAATTTAAATGCTAATTGATCAAAATCATGAAGATTTGTGAAATTGCTTATTCATTTTTGATTAACTCAAGAACTAACAATTTCGAGGGTTATACAACATAATGCAAAGAAATGATATGTGAATTATACAGAATAAAGTCTGAAATGATAGAAAGTGAAACACCGGGTTAAATTGATAGTGAAACATTTCGAGGAGAGAGAAACAAATGATGAATCCAAAGAAAAAAACATGATAGACATGATGATGGGATTATCAGCTATTCAAAGTTCATGCTGCGTTACTAGATTACATTTCGTTGATCGACCTTGGTTAAATCATAACAATTTTTTGGTGTATTTAAGCTCGAAATGAGAAATGCAGTTCATGATGGTATATAAAGATGTGAATTGATGGAGTGATAAGCATTGGATGTAGGCAACGAAGAACAAATTATGTTATCACATAAAAAATGGTGCTTAAATCTAATTATTAAGCTACAGCGTGAACAAAATGTTTGGTGGATAATAAAAAGGTGAATTGTTGAATTATCTTCTATCTTCAATCGACAAATTTAAAATTGTATTTGTCGAGCGTCTGTTGGGTTCTGTTCAACTGGACAATAAGGACATTTCAATTTATTCCCAATGGTTAATTTGTTGAGTGCATCTTTAGAAATGACATGACCACAAATCAATTTCATCGGTGGGTTAGAATCATTGCTTTGTTGACGTAAAATAGGACAAGCGAAGATTGAATGGTATTGAGAATTTTTCCCTAAATCAATAGGAATAGGTAGTTCATCTTTTGTTGTCCAAACACTTGGAACCGAGCTTTGAAGCATTACTTGACGAAGATTTAATAAAGCCGGTAAAGCGATTGTTCCAGCATTGAAAGTCACACTTAAAGGGCTTTCTACAGACATACCTAGAAGTGAACAAGCATCTCGGGTAAATATATCACAGATTTCATTCCAATTGATTGGATCGAGTAAATGGCTGTAAGGCGATTGGGCAATACCAGATTTAAGAAAAACTAGACTACCCATGAGAGACTGCATTTCCTTCTCATGGTCATCAGCGAATGATTGAAAATTTTGTCTAGCATATTCAATCATTTCTTTTTGTTTATGAACACCTTGTCGCAAGTATTCAATAAATTGGAGTCTATGTAACTTGAATTCCAGTTGAGTATGACGATCACCTAGCTTTTCCTTATTAGCTTTAATCCATTCCAATGCTGGTTTAACATTATGCTTTTTGAGACCAGCTAAAATATCATTTAGCTCAGAAAATGGATTCTTTTTTTCTTCAGGAACGGATATCTTAGCCTCTCTCATCAACTCCTCTCCTATTTCTAACATCCCTTGTCTTAGAAAATGTTCTATGATTGCTTGATTTAATAGATACGGATTGAGGCCTTCCTGTTTAAATGTGTCTGATGTCAAATGAGAATAGTTGGAGATGAAATTTTTATCTAAAATTTTGCCGACTTTGGATACAGCCCCGTGAATTTCCCGATGATTCATTGCTACTTGAGAAATTGTGTCGCGAATTTTAGCGATATTTTGGTTAATTATTACTGTCTGAATACCAGAAAGTTCACATTGATTAGATGCTGTGAATGAAAGATTGGAACATAAATTAAAGCTTGATTCGTCAAAAATCGAAGTAAAAAAGATACTTACTGCTTAAAAAGATCAGATCTCGTTGAAGTTTTTGTAGATTTGTTATGAGATCCATAAGAATTTGATCAGTTTTATCTTGAACGGAAGAAAATTTACCGATAACGTTATCAACCTCTTTTTCGACATTAATAATGCAATCCATTACTACGTGTTCCGAGCTCGGGCCAAAGACTAAACATACAAAACAATTGCAACTCCCCGATTTTTGACTGGTACGACGGTGTTCTCCTGTGAACCTATTTAGGACAACTTGTAAAAAACCATTGTAAAAACAGTAATCTGTGATTTTCCAAAGAATGGAAAAGATTATTAGGAATTAGGAGAGTAAAAAATTAGGGATCATTAAGATGGCTACAGTTAAAACTTACATTATTAATATGTATAAATCAAAGCTGGGATGATTGAGTAGATATTAGTTGAAACCAGATGTTGATTTGATAAGGATATCCTCCTTGAAAAGAAAGTATCGTCCAGGGTCACAATCCACAAAAGAGAAGCTGAATCAACTTCAAATTAGACCCGATTGATAGACAGTCAACCAAAAATCATAATAACTAAGAATCAAAATAACATTCTTGTCTTTCAGAGATTAGATGTAGGAGATTTACCAGCTGAGCATGACTCAAGAGTCTTAAGAGTTGGGACGCCCTCTCAGTTTGTTTTGTCATCGATTTTAAATTTTGTTGATAATAATTATCAACAAATGGGCTTGTTGATAATTGAGATATTTTATTCCATGTCTTTTCTAGGATAGATTTTTTTTAATGAATAATAATCAGCGTAAGAAAAGAAGTGAGCTGCGAGTCTCAACTACAATAGAGAAACAATTATTTAATTGTATTTCTAAAGGTGTCGTTATATTTTTTAATCGCTTTTTCCACTTCTCCCACAGAATTACAGTGATCCCTCTCAAAGTGCGACGTTACCTGGGAAACGGTCTATTCATACGGTCGAAAAATAATTTGATTTAAATCAAAAAGATCTCAAATCAAACATTTAAACAAACATAATTGCTGAAAAATTCATGAAATTATGAAAAAACCTGTGAAAAGCAAACGAAATATCGTCTAAACAATTTGCCTTGAAAATAGACGATTACACTAAAGACTCTTTAGTAAAGAGTCCCATTTTGAGAGGGATTACTGTATTGAGATTCGGAGCAAAATCTCTCAAAGCCATCAACAACGTATTTAATTTGATTGTAATTCAAAGGTGATAAAGTGCATGAGTAAGGTAATTTATTTGGAAGTAAGTTGAGACAAAATTATTAGGACAAATAATCCTGAACATGATTTAATCGGTTCGATTTCTTATACAGGGTGTAAATGTCAAATACGCGGTTTTGAGCGCTAATAACTTTTTTGTCCTTCTACCGATTGCAAAATTTTTTCGATTATATTCAGTCGAGTAGTGAAAATCTTATTGATTATAGTTTATAAATTTATATGACCGCCGTTAGAAGATAAATTTTGCCCCAAAGTCAAAAAAGTTGATTTTTACCTCAAAAATAGTCAAATTTGCGAAAGTTCAGAAATTTTTTTGATGCGAAAAATGCAACAAAAAATTATCCATCGAAATTTGCCATCGAAATCCATCCATTGTAATTGTAAGATTTTTACCTCAAAAATGAAACTAATTAAATAAAATCTATTTATTTATCTAATTATCACATATAACGTAAATGTTAACTAAAACATTAAATTTACTGTACTGTGCTGGATCATTTTAAGGTATAAACCTAAAAGTGGCATTAAATCCTCTTCCAACCATCCTGGAGCCCGCTATAACATTAATAATCATGTAATTACTCCTGGAGATGATAATTGTGTTATTTAATTGATTTCCACAATACCTGAGAAGGGAAAGACGAAAAGAAAAATTAATAGCAAAAAGATCAAATTTTTGTGGGAAAATTGTGGTTAAACTGAAAGGGTTTTTCATGACAAGGAAGATTTTGAAAAGCCTGAAAGCCATGATTGAGCAATATGTTAGCAAAATAGACAGAATTGAATCAGAATCCGTATCATTGTGAGTTGGGAGAAAAACTTTTTGGTTATTCGGATTGATTATGAATTGTTGAAATAGGAGTAAAACTGTCTTTCGCGTTAGAGGAAAAAATCAGTTGACACACACGGGTAGAAGGAGATCAAAGTTTCAACTTCAAACCCAATTTTGTCAATTAGACAATTAATTGTAATGATTATTAAGAGATTGCTTGATAAACTACAGCAAATTAAGGTTACGAGCAAACTAGTTGGATATTATTTTGACTGGCTTGCATCTCTTGAGTTAGCGTTAATAAAACAGTGATTGAAGCATTTTTTGTCCACTATCATTTCCAAAGCAGAGTAAAAATTTAGACTTTCGAGTTAATGGTTGCGACTGATAGACTTTCAGGGAAATAAGAACTGGAGTCATTTGATAATTAATAAATTTCTCTGAGTGTCAATTTTGGATAAAATCGTTTTCAAAGTTCAAACTTGGATTGCATTTTGTTCAGTTGTAGGATCAGATTTTATTTTATTGTTAACTTTGCTCAACGACGATATTTTATTTGAATCCGAGTCTTTTAAATGATATTTTATCGTATTCATTGGAAAGAGATTTATTGGATTTGTAATCCTCATGACCACAGCAGCCTCTAATATGCATAAAACATAATAGTAAAAGAAAGCAAATTAATCTCAAATTAAATTGACTCACATCTCTGGTTCATATGGATCTTTACACCTAATTTCAACACGCTCAGAGGCACACCGATTTTTATAGTAATTAAGATAGGTTGTCGGTTCGTCAAACCAGAAATCGGCAAAAAATAATTCAATACGATAGCCTTTTGGAGCCTTAAATAAGACAATGGAATTACAACATAATTCTTTAGATTAAATTAATTTTACTTACATTAATGATCCAACTACAACTGTCAAATGGTTTATTTCGTTTAGGATAATCTTGGGTTTGGATTGAACCTTCAGACTTGAGGATATTACCACAAGCACTGGCTCCTGACCTTTTCACCATCTGATCAAAAACATAATTTGTTTTGTATTTCGATATCTCACAATGTGGACCAACAAATGCAGGTGGACAAAGACATGAACAACTATCTCCATCAGTATCAACATGATCAGGATCGTTGAAGTCATCGTTATTGCTATCAACATCATTAATGTTATAATAAAGCTTGGGTAAACTAATACCTTGATTGAGACAAAAATGGTTACTTGGACAAGCATAAGTACAATTGTACATCAGGTTAACTTGTTTGATATCATAAAAACTCAAACCTTGCCTAGGTTCATCAATTAAATACTGTAAATTTGGAGAACGAGTTGACATGGTTATCAATTTGAAAGGTGAAACACTGAAATCAGATGACTGGTAGTGCATAATTGATCGGTAATCATATGGCACTGATTCCCATAGATCGGGGCGTAACTCATATTGATCTTCAAATCCTTTCAAGATATTATTGCTTTTCAAGTCAATGTAAAGATCACGATCAGGACGACCATGGGTATGATCCAGATGAAGTACATGACCTAATTCATGAAGAATTTTGGTTCTCTGAAAAAAAACAACAGCTTTAGACTATTCCGCCATTTATGTTTAAACCTAATAATTTTTGAATCCTCACCGTCAAACATCCATCGCCAAGATTCACACTTTGCCCAAGACGGTAACTATTTTTACGAAAAACTGTGAAACATCTAAAAGATAAACATCAAAGCTATTAATGATTGATGTGCAAATTATCAATAATTACCCTGGTTGATCAGCTCTGAATTTGATGTAAAAACGATTATATTCATCTTCATCAAAGTATTCATCATCGCCCCAGTCAAGAAATTTTATACAAGTATATCTTTCCCAATCGCTAATGGCCTCTTTAACTGCTAGACGACAGTTTTGATTACAACCTGTTGATATAAATTCACAATTAGTTAATAACAATGATTTGGACAATAACGATAACAGTAACGATTGAACTTAACTTTGATGAAAAACAAAAGGAACTTGATTGTTGGTCCAATACTTGATTTGTCTTGATCTTGTCCAATTATTTGATTGTTTTGGCTTTTCAAGTGTCCATAAAGATTGGAGCTGATCAGTCAAAAAACGAAATAACAATAAAGCTATACTTTAATCCAGATCAAATATTAAAGATCAATATACCTTTTCAAACAAATTACCAAATTGTTTTAAAGATGAAAACCATGTTTGACCTGAAACTGAATTATTATTAGCTACTAAATAAATTAGAAGGAGAAATTTGGCTAAATTTTTAATCATGTTGATTTAAAGAGTATTGGTTACAATTGGTAAATCATTCATTCTAAGTATTTTTTCCAGAATCAATTGTCAGTTTTCCAAAGCTTCTGTGATTAAACCAAATCAATGAGGAAATAAAATTACTAATTACAATTTTTAATCATATGTGGGTCCAGGATGGCTTCCTATTTAGTACCATGATACATGTATTTGGGTGAATCTAAACTGTGATCATCAAAATAGCTGATCACAGCCGATCTTAGCCGTCTATTATATGATTAACATTAATAATAAGGTCTGATGGCAGTTAAAATTACAATGTCCATGTCCAATTATTGTGGGATATTAGGTACTTGGGTTATTAGGTTAATGGCGATGTAAATGAAAAGCCTGTTTAGTTTGATTGAATTGTATTGAATTATATTAAAAATGTATTTATTCAATTGTAATGGCGATACAGTACAATTTAAATTAACCTTCCATTGGCTTTGATGTCGTTACTTATTCAGGTTTATAATTAGCTATTAACTAAAAGTGAAAAACAATTAAATAATAGTTTTTCCAATAAGTGTCTATAAGTTTCCATTATTGTTTTCACTATTATGGTTATGTTTATTATGATAATGTGTTTACAATAATAAAAAAGCTCCCCTTTTAAATTAACAGTCAAATGAAGACAATTGTGTATTATATTATAATTTAATGTGACATTTTACTGATAATTAACCAAATAACCACAAACTCATGATCTTCACATTAGTAACGACCTGAGAGGTTATTGGAGTGGCAACATTGAATAATGTAAACATCGGATTTGTCCTTAAAATTATCAACATCTCTCAAAATCATTCAGTTCAACTGTTAACATTCAACATTTATCTTGGTGAGATCAACGAATAAGTTTCAATAACTGGATTTACTTTGAAATATCAACATGTTCAACAATAATATAATCAAGACCATTGGCCTGTGTTACATTTTCACTCTTATTTTTGGTGTCCTTTCACAAGAAGTCATCAATCCTAACCAAGAGATTCCACCAAAGACTGTAAATCTTAATATACCGTAAGTTAATTGTTTTTCATCTTTCATTTATTTACGGCAACTGATCTCATGCTTAGGCTTTATTAGTCCAAAAAATGGAGTTTAAATTGTATTTCGCTGTTTTAGTTCCATCATATCCTGCTTCGATTATGTTTTTGAATGCTGTAATTGTTGTTGACAGGACGATTTTTTCTTATAAAAAAGTTGTAACTGAGAGAACACTATTGTTACATCTATGCCCAAGTAGCACAAAAACTGCAATGAGAATGGGCAAAAACGGGTAAAAATATATTCCTTTCAAATTTAGACTCTGTCGGTTTGTAGGGGCATAAAAACTGAGTCCCTTTGTGTGATTTAAAAGTTTCGCTGATCCACAATTTTCCAGAAAATCGGGTTCGAAGTTTAAACTTGAAAAGCTTTTTTTACAATAATGAAGTTAGATTTTTTCATGAAACTCATTTCGCTAATGTATCTTTTGATAGTCAACCAGAAAATGTAATTATTTTTAGAATTTTCATTTTCTGTTTCCTTTAAGACAGATCAGTTCGATTTTTAGTTAACCCGACCTCTTTCTGTACCCGTAAGAGTTAGAGATCTGAAGCTTATTATTTGTCGATAAAAATTGTTGGTACACATCATAGATTAAATACTTTTTCCGGTTTATAAACATTGCTCTTGATTTTGGTGATTGGCCTTAAAACTTTGAACATCAATATTTCGATAATGGTGCTACTTACAATCATCATTCTTTGACCCATTCAAGTCTTTACTAATTAGTAATTAGATGCAACTTAATCAATTTCCATAAGTGAATCGTAGTTATGATTTTTGGCCTTTGAATGTGCAACAAACATTTTATTTTACAAAGTAAACTCTTATTAACCCATTTCTTGATAAATGAACCAATTTTCTGGTTTAACTTACAAATAAAATGCAAAGAATGCTGCCAAAAGCTCGAACACTTGAGTAGAGAGGCGAGAATTGGTGGGTTTGTTGAGATATGAAAACTGAATCCACTGGTACTATCAAATAGTTCCTCCGATGGATAGTTTTCGGAGAAAACGAGGTCAAAGTTGAAACTTCGATCGCTTTTTGTACAATCATGAAGTTAGATTTTTTCATGAAACTCATTTCGCTAATGTATCTTTTGATAGTCAACCAAAAAATGTAATTATTTTTAGAATTTTCATTTTCTGTTTCCTTTAAGACAGATCAGTTCGATTTTTAGTTAACCCGACCTCTTTCTGTACCCGTAAGAGTTAGAGATCTGAAGCTTATTATTTGTCGATAAAAATTGTTGGTACACATCATAGATTAAATACTTTTTCCGGTTTATAAACATTGCTCTTGATTTTGGTGATTGGCCTTAAAACTTTGAACATCAATATTTCGATAATGGTAATACCTACAATCATCATTCGACAACTAAACATTGTATTATATTATGGGTTTTAATACAATATCACTTAAGTTCAAATAAAATCTGATTTGATACATTCAATGATGAGTATCCTTCTGCCATATAAGATTTGTGTTTAGATAATCATTTAACTTCATTGCTAATGTATCAAATCTGACAGCTGAAGTAATAAAATGCTGTAACTCTTTTTCTAGGAGCTTGAATAAGTCTATATTTTAATCCATTATAGCCCATAATAAAATCTAACTGTTAGTTGAAGAATGATGATTATGGGTGAAACCATTATCGAAATATTGATGTTCAAAGTTTTAAAGCCAATGGCCAAAATCAACGGGAACTATTGATTAATTGAAAAAAGCGTCCAGTCTATGATGTGAGCCAACAAATTTTATGAGCTGATAACAAGTTTCTGCTCGCCAACTCTTACAGCAACAGAATGAAGTCGAATTAGCTGAAATTCAAACTTGATCTGTTTTACGAAAACAGCGAATGTTATTCTCAAAGTAAGTCCATTTTCTGGTTTGTTATCTAGAATTGTATCACTAAAATGAGTTTCATGAAAAAATCTAACTTCATGATTGTACAAAAAGCGATCGAAGTTTCAACTTTGACCTCGTTTTCTCCGAAAACTATCCATCGGAGGAACTATTTGATAGTACCAGTGGATTCAGTTTTCATATCTCAACAAACCCACCAATTCTCGCCTCTCTACTCAAGTGTTCGAGCTTTTGGCAGCATTCTTTGCATTTTATTTGTAAGTTAAACCAGAAAATTGGTTCATTTATCAAGAAATGGGTTAATAAGAGTTTACTTTGTAAAATAAAATGTTTGTTGCACATTCAAAGGCCAAAAATCATAACTACGATTCACTTATGGAAATTGATTAAGTTGCATCTAATTACTAATTAGTAAAGACTTGAATGGGTCAAAGAATGATGATTGTAAGTAGCACCATTATCGAAATATTGATGTTCAAAGTTTTAAGGCCAATCACCAAAATCAAGAGCAATGTTTATAAACCGGAAAAAGTATTTAATCTATGATGTGTACCAACAATTTTTATCGACAAATAATAAGCTTCAGATCTCTAACTCTTACGGGTACAGAAAGAGGTCGGGTTAACTAAAAATCGAACTGATCTGTCTTAAAGGAAACAGAAAATGAAAATTCTAAAAATAATTACATTTTCTGGTTGACTATCAAAAGATACATTAGCGAAATGAGTTTCATGAAAAAATCTAACTTCATTATTGTAAAAAAAGCTTTTCAAGTTTAAACTTCGAACCCGATTTTCTGGAAAATTGTGGATCAGCGAAACTTTTAAATCACACAAAGGGACTCAGTTTTTATGCCCCTACAAACCGACAGAGTCTAAATTTGAAAGGAATATATTTTTACCCGTTTTTGCCCATTCTCATTGCAGTTTTTGTGCCTTTTTAGTAACAACCTAAAAGTCTGTGCAAATCCATATACCCGAAATTTCATGACCCTGACCAAAGTGATATGAATAGTAAAATTTTTGGTTTTAGCATATTTTAGATATTCATCAAGATCAATTCAATCAATTTGGTCCTTATGACCGTTAGACTCTTTTGTGTGTGTAGATGTATGGCAAAATACAATGTCAGTAGACTCGAATCTCAAACAGCGGACAATGAACAATGAACAACGGGTTAAAATTGAGCTTCGCTCATTGCGATTCCATCAACCTTAAATTATTCAAAATTTCGAATACTCTAATTTCATTGAGAATACGCTAAATAAGTCTTAATTGTAAGCCTTAATCTCTTTCTTCCCTTGTGTGAACGTATCTATTTATGAATAAAATTGATTTAATTAATTTTAATTTGAGTAATTTGTGCCGAAAGCTATTTTTTATTGTTTCAATTTTCAAATTTCAAAATTAATGATTTATTTATATCACTTCGGTAAGGTTCAAGTTCGTCAATCTTCAAGTTCAACCGGTTAAATCAACTGGAACATTTATCATTAAGAAGCTTTCTATTTACACTTTTTCTCTTCAACTATTAGATTGTTCGTTAAAATGAGACTTGAGACTAAAAATTTGACTGAATTCACTCACACTGACATGGATCTTTCAGTGTTAACGGGGATGGTTCGAGTTATACTTGACCGTAAAATCTACAAAAATGGAACAGTTGTTGGCCCAGTTCGAGTTTACTTATTTGGAGTTGGAATTTCTTAAGACGATTTCGTATATGTTTATCAAATTTTTAACCGCTTTTTTAATGAATAAAAAACACAAATAAAATATTATATAAGATATATAAGAAATTTATGTAAACAACTTTGTCTTTTTGCTAGTAAAATATTCAATATAACAATTATTATACATGTGAAATTAAAATAAAACTTCATGCAATTCATGCGTTTGAATGCTTTGTAAGACAGAAAAAGGGAATTTCATTGAAATTATTAAATAGCAAAAGCTTTTCTTTCTTGAACAATGCATATATTTGTTCCGAATGATTGAAAACTAAGTCAGGCATAAATTGATTTAGGTACTGGTTGTGATGATGGAATATCAGGTGAATCTGGATCACTTTTGGCAAAAATATCATAACGATCATTTATCTTGTCTGGTGTGCTAAAGGTTAAATCTGGCAATTCAAGCATGCCTGTGTTAGCAGTTGTGTCAAAACATTTGTCCTCGGATAAATTTGATGAAACACTATCAGTTGAGATATTGGCATTATGGTCTTCAGTGTTTGCCTTTTCTTGGTTCGTTTCCTTCACTGGCTCAGGATACTTTTCAATAAAGGAAAAAGTCTCGTTTTTATCGGTAAATTCCTGCGATTCGGAGCAAAATCTCTCGAAGCCATCAACAACGTATTTAATTTGATTGTTATTCAAAGATGATAAAGTCCATGAGTAAGGTAATTCATTTTGGAAGTAAGTTGAGACAAAATTATTAGGACAAATAATTCTGGACATAATGAGAGCAATTCGATTTCTGATGCGCTCCTTTTTCTCCTTAATGCTAAGTTTGGTTAGCTCACCACTTGATATACCAATTGGTTTTGTTAATTTTATCATCAAACCACTTGTGCTTGGTTGTAATATAGATTGATTGAGATCAACTTTACCCTACAATGAAATAAATAATTTGACTCGTCATTATTTTTTCTGGAGATGACATTTTGAATATTTACCTTTACAGCTTTCGTTTTACGTTTCCTTGCAACTGGTTCTTTCTCTTTTTTCTCGACTTGTTTCCTTGGTTTTGGTGGTTTCTTTGGTTTAAATAAAAACTCTGATGGTTGCTTAGTTTTAGGTTGATTTAAAGATTTTTTTGGGTCATCGTCAACTTCTTTTGTGCAACCAGGACCGAAAGGACTATCTTTAGCCTTCTTTGTTGCTTTACTTTTAGCTGCTTTAGTTGATTTACTATTAGTTGCCTTAGCAGCTTCAGGTTCAGTTTCACACATACGGATCAATTCTCTGGTGTCAATTCCTTTAAATTTACCACATGATTTGATATGTTTGGCATTCACACCGGACAACTTATAACAAATGGGACAATACTTGAAGGTTCTTTTTCCATCCAATGCAGCCGATGCTATTTCACTACTAAAAATATTTCCTATTGCGTCTAAACTTTCTTTGTTATCCATACACATGTTAACATGGGATGTTGTTGCTTCAAATGATCCTTCCAAATTCTTGCCACAAACTGGACATTGAGTTGAGTGCTCCATTATTGCTATAAAACGTAAGTGAATTTACAGATCGATAAAACAATAAATATTTTTTTTCAAAAATAGTAAAAGTTAGAACTCACTTTTTAATTAAAAATATCAGAGATGAATTCAATACGAATATAAAATGTAGCTCAAGCCCAAATCCAGAAATATTTCATTCATCAACCATGAATCAATCCAAAGTTGTTGAATCCGAAAATAGGGAAAATGCAATTGTTTTGTGTGTTTACTCTTTGGCCCGAGCTCGGAACACGTAGCAATGGATTGTATTATTAATGTAGAAAAAGAGTTTATTGGTAAATTTCCTCCGTTCAAGATAAAACTGAGCAAATTCTTATGGATCACATAACAAATCTACAAAAACTCCAACGATGTCCAACTTTCGCAAGCAGTGAGTACTTTTTTTATTTTACCCTGTCATCAAACAATAATTGACGAATCAAGATTTAATTTATATTCCAATCCTCCATTCACAGCACTTAAAATATGTAAAATTTATTCTTAACAAACAGAATAATTAAGAAAACATAGCTAAACCAAAGTAATCAAATCAAATTTTGAAAATATTACCTCGCATTTTTACTTCAGCTGATTCGCCCGGCTACTTGACACAATACGCCATCTATTTTGTATAATTGTAAATGTTGATTTTGCCGCTAAAAACAGTGTAACCAGAAAGAGTTGGTTTTATTATAACAATCAGTGTTTTTATTGTTTCATCCAAAAGTAAACAAATATAATTGTTCTTATTCCATCTTTAAAACAAGGAACAAAATTTCTTGTTTTCAGAGTTAATGAACAATTTGTACTGGAAGAACAAAACAAAGCAATTGTTCCAGCATTTCTTTTGTTCAATTTTGTTTCTCCAGCTAATTCCTTGTTTTAATCTGATCTCTGGTTGTTCTTAATTTTACCAAGAACAATAATCACAATTATTGGAGAAAGTACAAAAACAACTGTACCAGGATATAGCAATACGGATCAACAATGTAACAATGTTCCATTCACCTTGTATCATTAAATACTAAACTGAATCTGAACGCAAAAATCAAGATTAGAGCTAAATTATACCATATACAAGAAATGTGTAACTAAAAATCCATCATCATGTGAATTTGTTTCAAAATGGATGCAAGTTGAGATAAATTCCCATATCTATATAAAGTTATGATTCTTAGTAGTAATTAACAGTTATAGTTAGCTTTATGATAAACTTTATCCTTTAGCAATTTATCAGCAACTATTATTTCGAACCAAGAATTAACCACACGTGAACTAATCATACACTCGGAATCGATAACATTATTATTTTTCATTTCATTAAATAAAAACTGAATGAAAAATCAATCCTCTATCAAGAGATCTATTCTAACATTATGAGAATCATGTCATGCTGACAAACCCAAACTTTTCAAAGTCATTCCACAATAATTTTAAATTTAGTTTGATTGATTATTGCTTGGAAACGATTGAAATATGGATTTATGTAACTATCATCCAAATATTAAAGTATACAAATAATGATATTAACAATTGACTTTTATATTGAATTGTAAAAGTCTAAATATGACCATCAAACAATCGTTATGCCAAGAGTCAAGCTTAGTTTACTTTTCTTAGTAACAAAATCAGCCGAAATCAATGCAGACAAGCAATCAGTTAATCAATTTGATTAAGTAAACAATATAATCCTTCACGCGAACTGTATCTGAATAAGATAATGAATTTATAAATAATTACTGTGGTTTAGGTATAGCTAACCTTAAAAAAGGTTAACAGTCATACAATTTTATATATTTACAATGTAAAATCCTAAATAAAATCTACCAACAGTTAATTTTAATTCACATCAATATTGACAATGACAAAGAATTGATATACACAAACAATTAGCCAATCAGCCAGAATTAATCAAAGTGATCATTATAAGCAGTCAGAGGATCTGCTTTAAGTTCATCCTTAATACATTTGTATTTATATATACACATATCCATAGCCAATCCTTGTATTTCAAGGATTGGCTATGGATATGTGTAATTGACTGTTTTAAAATTGTTACATTTACGGTGAAGTCCCGCTGGTTAATTGTTATCATATCAACCATCATTGCTAGAAAAATTAACTGCTAAATTACAAAGTTAAGAGACTAATTGTTACATCGGTTTAACTTTACACTCAATGCTCATCTTGAATGTTTAAAAATGAGTCGTAAACTCTTTTGCATACAGATTTTGCCATTTTACATGTTGATACAATAACATAATGATTTAATCACGTTGCCCTTCAGATTTCAATCTAACTGTGTTACTAAGTATCAGAAAATGAAATTAATAGCATGAATATTTATCAAGCAGTTAAGATTACAATTTTTTCTTCCTACTTTTGTAACAGCCTTTTTATCATATAAAATATTGTGCATACTATTGATCAGAAATTGAATAATCTCACAATAAAATCTGTATTAACCTTGGGTGTTATGAAAGGTAGGAATGATATGAAAAAGACCAACATTTTTTTGCAAAAAACTAGACTCTAACTAGAATCCAATTTACTCAAGCATTTAATTTCTTTTCGATTGATGTACATGGTTATTTGATTGCCTTTTGGTATTCTGTGTTGATTAGCTGACCAATGGTGATTCAGACTCATTTTAATATCCTCATGGAGTTGTTTTCAGTCGTCTTTAACAGATATTTTATGACCAGTTGATAGCTAATATTCATTATGGGTTATTTTATACCGTTTTTATGCTCTTTTCTTGGCACAATTTGACCACAATTTGTACCATTCAGTCCAAATAAGTCTTTTATACCAAGGTTAGTACAGATTTTATCATGAGATTATTTAATTTCTGGTCAATAATATGTATATGCGATGAAGTATTATTTTATTGACATTCATTTAGTATAACATTTTTACACACTGTACATAGTGATTAATTATGATCTGACAGCGTTTGAATGTTTCTAAATTTTTATTGACAATAAAAAATTAAAACGAACCCAGAAATATAAATCGCAGAATTATTAAATGACATTGTGCTGAAGAGACCGACTAGATGCTATGCTGCTTGTTTTCAAATTACCACCATTTCCAATCAAATTTTGAAATTTACATCTAAATTTTATGATATTCTGAGCGGGAGAACATCTTTATCTGTGAGTTTTCTCATATCTTCCAGAAATTTATCTCAAATTTCTTACTGGTTGTTTGACACGTGAGGAGTCTGCAGCATGAAAGCGATGTTCAGACATCAGTTGATGCTTTTTAACCAACCAACTAACAAAGACCAGAATCACGTGTTCTAATTGTTGAATGATTGATCATTAACTCAGCTTAAGACCAGAAAAATCCACGAAATTTTGCTGAATAAAATCATGTCAAAAGTTGGAAAAGCGAAAAATGCGCAAATTTTGATTTCTCAAAATTTTTACGTAAAGAACCCAATGAACATCATTTTTATGTTTTCTGGTGTGGTATCGAGATGTAAGAAAGTAAAATGCAGTTATTATTCAAATGCCGTCAGATTATTATGAATCACGGTGTATTATTGATTTAGCAAAATTGGAAAATTTCATTTACTTTTGATTTTCAATTTTTTACTTGTGCTTAAAGTGTTTTTTTTTTCTGGACTTGCCTGCTAAAAGGTTACTTAAAAATCTTAAGTGACTGATTATTTAATAATGTTTCACTTTTGTTTCAAAATATTAATGTTAATTACTACTTGAAACTGTTTTGATTTTGTCAAGTTTAATTGCTCTTGGTTACTTTTAATCGACATTTACACCACACAATCAACAATCTCACCTTTCCTTCATTAAAGGTCAAATTGATTCTATGAATGTCACTTTCATTCCTAAATGCTACTCACTTGAATTTAGGACTTGAGTAACTAGTCACGACTATTCAAGCTGATTTCAAAAGTTTTGCACATGCAAAACAATCTATGAGAAAAATCATCAAAGCTAAGCAAAAAATGACTACATTCAATTTCAATGTTTAACATGTTTTTGAAACTATGTTTCTGGTTACAATAGGAAGCTTGAAACAATCGAAAGAGCAGACAACGAATTTTCCATCACAGTAACTTATCTCGTGATAGTCATGATCTCTTGTGTAAATAGTCTCGATGAGTTGTTATTGAAAAAATGATTCTAAATCTAGACTTTGTTATGAAACGGCTCGAAGAGCAAAACGATTTATTGCTAAGTAAGCATTCCTTATTCAATCCTGGACTAAGTAATATAAGAACGAGCTTTAGTGATCGAATCGTTAAACCGCTATCTTATCAGGTTTGCTTATCTTGTCACTGTGAGTATTAATCACAATTTAGCATCAAATCTACATCAAAGGGTTAGGTTAAATTGAAAGGCATTTGATGTAATGTTGAAGTTTCACTTCTACAGAAAAAAAGAGGGAAAAAAGAGAAAAAGTAAACTATTAATATTTGCTTTTGAAAAGGCTTAATGAAAACATTAACCCAATATATACTTTTACTGTCATCAAATTGGCAAATTGTAAGCATTTTAATTGGACACACAAAATGAAAAATCACAGCTTTTGGTAAAGAGGCAACAGAAGCAAGAAAGAAAGATAGAAGTAGGAAGAAAATGAAGATATAAAGGTTGATGAGATTAGAATGAAAGAGAAGAAAGAGAAAAGTTGATTAACTAAAAAGATTTATTATGATATTGGATACACAAAAAACTTTCGCCCAAAGCCATTAGATTAATTCCGGTTACATAACATTTTAATAAAAATTTGATTTTTCATTAAAACCTCAGCTGATTAAACACAGGTCATATACCATACGCCATCTATCTTATATCAATGTAAATGTTAATTTGGCCTTTAAGATTGACCTGAAACATTAAATTTACTGTTGGAAAAGGTTAAGATATAAAGCTAAAAGTGGAATTTAACACTCTTTCAACCATTTTGGAACATTAATAATCATGTAATTACTTCTGGAGATGATAATTCTGCATTGATTTCCACAATTCCTAAGAAGGGAAAACCGTAAAGAAAAATTGATAATTACATGATTTATCGGTGCATCTATGCAATAGATAAAGTCATAAAATCAAATTTTCCAGTGAAATTGGGGCTAAATTGAAAGCATTTCAAGGGAAATTTCACCCATCCTGAAAGCCATGATTGCACTTCATGTCTGAAAAATAGTCAGAGCTGAGCCAGAATTTAAGTTACTGAGAAATTCACGTTTAAACAAGGTTGGGGGAAAATGCAGAATCAGTGTTCTGTACCATTGTGTTTGGGAGAAAACTTTTTGGTTATTCAGGTTTGTCGTTTACTCTCGTAGTAAAAAGTAAGAAAAATTGTTGCCCACACATTTCAGAAGGAGACCAAAGTTTCAACTTTGAACTCAATTTTGTCAATGAGTGTCCAGCAAAGAAACTATTTAATGCAACAAATGAAATCAATTTTATGCCTTCAATTTTGAATTTCGAGTTAACCTGATGGACTTTTAGGGATATAAAAACTGAAACCTTTTGTTACTAAAAAAATTCATCTGATCAGCAGTTTTTAATAAAATCGCTTTCAAAGTTCAAACTTCGATTTCTATTTTCTGTAGTTGTAGAGCCAGATTTCATTTTATTTAGGTTTTTCTCATCAATTGGCAAAACACTGAAGTCAGATGACTGGTAACGTATAATTGATCAATAATAATAGGCAACTGATTCCCATTGATCATATTGATATTAAAATCCTTGGAATATATTATCTCTTTTTAATTCAATGTAAAGACCACGATCAGTAGATAAGCTCAGATTTGCTTCGGTATTCAGTCTAAAATATCAATACATATATTATACAATAAAACTTGTGTCCATAATAAAATATAATAATGGCCAATAGCCGAAAGTAAGAGAACTAAAAATTAAAAAAAGCGTTCGATCATTGAAGTGTACCAACAATTTTTATCAACAGAATGCGGAAGATGTAACTCAAAATCGAACTAATCTGTTTTATTTTGAACAGAAAATTTAATTTCCCAAAATAGGTGCATTTTCTGGTTATCCATCAAAAGTTACATTCGTTAAATGAGTTTCATGAACAAATCTGGCTCTATGATTGAGCAAAAGACGATCGAGGTTTAACTTTGAACTCGACAGCACAAATGGACTCACTTTTTATGCCCTTACAAACGCACAAAACTCGAATGGCAAAGTCTTCGACAATTGGCTTCTTAACAAATCATGGTATGTTATAAGCAAAAATGATTGACTTCACAGTGAGAAGACACATTCAAAAGTCAACCGATTTTTCAGGTTAAACGGCTAATATCGGCTTAAAGCTAATTTATCACTCAACAGTTGAACCACAATTTAAAAGTATTAGCTGTAAATTAAAGAAGGTAATCCATTTCATCAAATGCCTCAATGCAAACAGAAAAAGTGTTTTTACTTGTTAAACTTGATGCATCTTCAATGTTGAACTTTTAAAACATGCAGTTCGTTTAAGGTAGCAAAAAGTAAGTCAAGTTAAAAAGTCAATCTCATTCAACTGTTTAATTATAATAATATTTTTTACTTTTCTGTTTGTTTGTCAATTTACCGTTAATTAGTCTGAGTGGTAACTTACCCAATCATGAATTTTTTTTCTCTTCAAAAGGCAAATGTTAAGGTGATCATTGATCATTGAACTTAATTGCGAACATCAGTTATAACAATGTCAACTCAGCCATTCATATCAACCTTATTGACTTCAACTTGTGACTGTAAACTCAATTGCGACTTGATTTGTGCAAAAATTTTGCCTTCAGTTAACAGTGATTAACTGATGTCCATCAACATTATCATCTTTGACCATTAAAATCATCAATATTTCCAATCATCTACAAGCTTAGGTTTACTTCCATTAGTTTCAACAGAACCATTTTAAGATTGAAATTTGGATAACAATATTTTTTCACAACAGATTACATTCACACTATTATTAGTTATTATTAACCTTTTTTAGTTGACATTGGATTGCGTCTCACCAATAGACTCAACTGTTAAAATTATTCAAGTTCACATGTCCCTGATTCCCATGCAAGAACTAGGCTTATCCTTATCAAAGAGACAGCTGGAATCTTTTCTAATGAATAATCTCATTACTGTCTGAGAGTTTTGTTGTTATTGTCATAGAAGCAATTAACAAGACAAATCTCCTTTTTTTCAATTATGAAGCAAAAAATATGATGACATTTTGAGTATCTCAAGAATCTAATCAGACAATCAATAGACATTTCCCAATATAACTCGCTATGAGCAAACCAAAGACTGGGTGCAACCACACTTGCGAGTCTGTGGTCGATGACTTCCATGATCCAAAAACAAATCTTTGTATTTTTATTAAATTAATTGTATAATAATCAGGCCACTGTCCGTGGATTAGTGCACTTCAACTTGTTTTTAATTGATCAAGTCTTCAGCAAGTTGATAGTCCGATGTTGATGATGGCGATGAGCTTGATCTACCTAAATGATAACAGAGTTGTTTAGCAACTCATTCAAAAACAGTTATCACGTTAACAGTTAACTTCTCATCATCATCATCAATTTTCTCCTCCTTATTTTATCTTCATCTCACAATTTATCCTTAAATAAACTTCAATTGCACATGAAGCAAACCACAAAAAATACATTTCAGCTAATGTTACAGTTTTAATGAAGATGGCGTGTTTAATAACATGCCCTGATGACCGGTAAATTCAAATCAACAATAACCATTATAAACTCCTATGAATGTTAATTTAATTTAATAGTCAACAATCATCATTCTAATAAATCATTTTACATCAAGTATCATCAATCTATACCATTAAACTTGATGAATATGATTAAAAAGCCAGTTAAGAAAGCATAACAATCAAACAAAGAAAAGGGTCAATACTTAAGACAAGAAATCACTTTGTTTACCCAAAATCCATTGACAACAAAAACCTTTTTCATCGCACATTTTACTTTATTTTTCCTCACATCTTTTATCATCTTCAACTTATTCAGTTCTCTTGAATCTTCATCTTCAATTTAAACTAATATTTTTCTCTCTCTCTCTCTCTCTCTTTCACCATTATCATCATCAACAACTGCTTCTTCATCATCACTATCATTTGAACCCGGAACAAACATCCTTTAGGCTATACTTAATACAGCAAATACATGATTTTTCATTCTACAAAATCTTTCATTCAAGTAAAATAATCACTTAATCGCAACTTTATATCTCCTTCATCTCTCTCTCTCTCTCTCTCTCTCACTAATTCACCTTCATCATCAACATCTTCTTCAGCATATTGTAAACAAAAATATTTTTGCTGATGATAGAGAGAGTCAGGTTATTTGTGATTAAGACACTCCGGTTCCGCCTTATACCTTAATCACAAATAATCAAGTATTGTCATGCTCTTCATCTGTTTATAGCTTGGTGAAGATGATGATGATGATGGTGGTGGTGGTGGCGATAATGATGGCGATAGTGATGGCGATGGTGAAGATGAAAAAACAATGTTTAAACATCGTATTAACTGATGACCAGTTTTTGTGTTTGCAGCACCGAGCAGCTATAAATAAATATTATAAAATAAATGTAAATCAAAGGTATATATATATCAAAATATATATTAATAAACAAATAGTAACGTCAGCAAATATACCTTAAAGGATGATGTAATATTAACATATTTTAAATATTATCAGTATATAAATACAAAAAATAATGTATATATATATGTATATTTATATACTGATCTTATGAAATCTATAAATATTATTATATTATATATTATCATCATTATATTTTCATGATATTTTGTACAAACAGATTTTGTTTCATTTTCATCTGCCTGTGGTTATCATCAATATTTGTCGGTAAATTAATTTTGTATCATTCAATCCTTAAAAGACAATACAATTTTTGCTAAACTACGAGCCACAGTAAATACATAGACATTTCCTATTATGCTACAATTGAATTGCAAACTTGATGATAACTACAGGGAACTCTTTTTCAGTTTTCAGAATCTTGTTAATGTATATTTTCAACTGGTCAAGATAACTTGCAACATTTTATTTTTTGTTGATTTCATGTGTTTTTTGTATGCATATATATACATATAATAAATATGTTTAAATATTATATATATATATGTATATATTTATATTATGTGAACTGATTGACAATTGACTGTCTACAATTTTGAAGGTAAAGGGTGGGAAGGAGTTCATTCTGCTTCAAGAATTGATCAATTGTGGTTGTCGTTGACATATATAAATTGATGTTGTTGGTTGCCTTTATCCGTTTCAATGGATGTCTGTACAATTTTTGATTTCTTGTTTTCGTTGATATTCATGCTGGTTGAAACAATTGGTTTGATTTTTGTTGGAAGTTGAAAGTTGCTTAACAAATAAATAGATTCTTTTTGAAATACAATTAACATAATTCTTTGTCGATTTCTTGATTTAGCGTGAAAAATTAATAAATCCTCTTTGATTTCATTTTTGATTTTATATATATTTATAATTAACTTTTGTTTTTTAAAGATGAAAATGATGAAATGTTGTAGTTGCATTTCTTGTGTGGATGGCGTAAATCGATGAGGTGAGTTTTGTTAAAGATGATAGTGGATGATGATAGAGATGAATGTATACTTGAATGGATGTTTTGTGTGAATGTGAGTGTGAATGTAATTGTGATCACTATAATAAGGTAGATTTTATGAGGACGTGTGATGAATGGTGAGTGAAATATAGCTCAATTTTTGCTTTCTTAAAACAATATACATATGTATTCGTATGTATAGATTTCCAACACTCTTTTAAATCTATGAAAAAATCTCATTGCAAAAAAAAATTCACAGCTTTTAAATTTTAAATCAACTATAATAAAACAATATCACCAACTCTCTGACTAATATCAGAGGAGAGAAGAGAAAAGTAAAAGAGAGGAAAAGAGAAAGAGAAAAAAATAGAGATGAAAAGGTTGTCACTATAATTATTACTGTGGCTGGCATTGGGTCAAAAATTGTTGAGTTGATCTTAACACAGCATGTGAAGACAGAGGAGATAATGATGAGGCATTGATTGAAATAGTTGAACGATTATGTTTCATATGTGATTTTACTAGATGACCCGCTGCCAACGCGGATAGTAATGAAAGCTCAGCTGCTAACACAGTGCCGCAAACGATGCGAGCAAAATCTTGAGAATTGCGACCTGGTTCTTCTACACAAGACCCACGTACACCCAAAAGCTGTAAAAAGATGGGAAAGAGAAGATGATAAGATGAAATTAACATTGAAAAGTCATGATTGAAATTGCCTGACTTGACTTTGAAACAAGAAAGATTGACTTTGCAACTCACATCAAGGCATGATGCTTGTGGCGGCAGAATTGTTCCTCCACCAATGGTTCCTAGCTCCATTGAAGGCATGGTACATGAAATGTAAAGGTTTTCTTCACCTTTTTTATTAATGGTGGACTCAATTAAAGTAATACAATTTGAGCTACCAATACTTTGGGCAGGATCCTGGAGAGATTGTGTTCAAGAGAAGTAAATAAGAGATTAATGACTGTGTTTAACTGTAAATTAATGATACTTAATGATACTTTTTTAATCTAGGAGTGATTTGAAGAAATGAAAGAATAGTCTGTTACCTGGCCCGTAGCAATATACATAGCTGCAACAATATTAGCTGCATGAGCATTAAAACCACCAATGGTACCTGAAACTGCTGAGCCAATCAAATTTTTACTAATATTGACTTGAACAAGAGACTGGACATTGGTTTTGAGGACATCACGAACAATTTTACCAGGAATTTCAGCTTCACATACAACTGATTTACCTCTACCCTCGATCCAATTAACAGCAGAAGGTTTTTTGTCGGAACAAAAGTTACCACTGAGTACATTCATTTCCATATCTGGAAAATATTCTTTTAATTTCATAATTGCAAGCTCAGCTCCCTTGGAGATCATATTCATTCCCATGGCATCACCTGTGGTTGCACTGAATCTGAAATACACATAAGGTCCAGCAATACGGGTTAAAACTCGGTCAAGACGAGCAAACCGTGAGGTTGAGTCAAAGGTTTCTTTGATAATAGCAAAATTATCTTCTTGTTGAATCCATCTCATAGCTGCTGCAGCTCTCATTGCGTTAGGAAATTTAACGCAAGGTGCACGAGTCATGCCATCACCAACAATGGCACTTCGCACTCCTCCGGATAACATTAAGGCTCGGCAACCTCGATTTGTACTGGCAATGAGGCATCCCTCAGTGGTGGCCATTGGTATGTGAAACTTTTTATCATCCAATAAAAGTGGTCCAGCAACACCTAAAGGGATTGGCATATAACCGATAACATTTTCACAGCAAGCACCTAAAACATACTTATAATCATAATTGGTAAATGGTAAGTTTTCAAGAATGGAAGTGCACTTTGAGTCTCGAGCAACGATGGCTCGACGAATTTTGACACCCCGTTCTGGATCATCTAAAAGTATCTCTAATTTATACTGGGGAACTATCTTAGAGTCAACAAGTAAAATTATTTCAGCCTCAGTCATTGTTTTAAGACCCTCATCAGACTTAAGGAGGGCAATTAATTCACTCAATGGACGAGGTTTAGTTTTCTTTTCACTTAACGGTCGTTGATTACGTTCAACCCCTGGATCACTGTCTGATAAAGATATTAGATCATCACACGAATCTGAGAGTGAATCATCTCCTAGAAAAAACGATGGACTATTTTTTCCATCGGCACTTAATCGGCTGGGTCGTCGCTTTTTATTTTCAACAATAACACTTTCCGTATCGGAATCTTGTTGAACAACAATATTATTTGGTGTAAGTGCCCGTTCACGTTCATGTTCAACAGCTTCACAAGTTTCAGGAGTTTCAGTAAAAATTTGATGAGTCTCACTATCAATTTGAGTCTCATCTGAAGTAATTTTTACTTCAATCTCCTGTAAAAGGGCTTTCAAGTTGTGATGTGAGGTTTCATCCTCATTATCAGATGACTTTTGTAGAATTTCTTGTTTAGGTTGGTGTCCCTTTAAAGATGTGGACCTTTTAAAGGCCAGGAAAAATGTGGCAAACATTGAGAGGATCACAATGAACCCAAAAAAGAGTAAAAGACTAATCCTTATAATTGAAACGTCTCGAGTGTACCCTAAATTGGTGGGTAAATAAAGGATCGTACACAAGAGAAGAGCTTTAATCAAATGACCAAACCAAGCCATGGTGAAAGAATACAATGTTTCGACTCCGGACGTGGCTGTAACACAGATTATTTATAACAAAGACATATATACCTTTTTATAATAAGTTTTTACTTTGACATCACTGACATGAAAGTGTACTAATGCTTAAAAAACAGCCTCACACGATCTCAAAGTAAATAGGTTAGTCGGTTTTAGTTAACTCACAACAGTATAAGCAGGTATAGAGAGAGAGATAGAGAGAGAGAGATAGAGAGAGATGGAGATAGAAAGAGAGAGAGAAGCAGAGAAACTAAAAAAGGCTGGTCTTTAAATTGTTGCAATACAGAGAAGCGCCAAAATTGAATACAACACATAATTAAATATAAATAAAAATATATTTATTTCAAATAAACTAATGATGACGAGTTTGATGATGTTGAAGCTGAACAAGAAAATGAAAGTTTAATTGAATTGGTGACGTTGATAGATGTGATTAAAAACTGATTTTCTGATGGACTTTTATCACTTCTTTTTTTCATTTAACTTTCAATTTTCTGGTTTTTTCAACTAATAAACGTTTATGGATATCAATTACAATTTTCTTAAAATGATTCCAATCAAAAGAGATGATTAATGTGATAATATAATGGCCTAAAGATGAGCCTTTATGGTTTATTAAGTCACATTATTTACAATACTTAATTACAGAGCCACTTTCATCTTTGCCTCTATCACCATCTTTTTCAAAATAAAGTCATCAATCTCTCGAATGAAAGTAAATTGTAAATATTAATTGTAATTGTAAGATAATTTTTAATTCACTTTCATCAAGTATCACCAATTGATCACGACAACTCAATAACATTGCTTTAATATCATCAATAAATAAGCATAACATTGAAAGCCTCATAAGGATCATAACGGTATAAGTATTTGCTAAAATAACATTTCCTTGATATTTTAATTTCTGATTATTCATATCGTTTTGATCAACGTCAATTATTTAATTGTTATTCAATTAACTCAATTAGCTCAATTAATTAATTAGACTAAACATGAAATATCTCATGATTGAACAAAATTACTTCAATATTTTCCTTGAAAACATTCAATTTGCAAGAAAGCTTTCAAGTCTAGTCTAGTAGATTGAGTTTGATATGGAAATTTTTTAATAATTTTTCCCATCTAATTTCAATTATCATTTAAATTTCAATAATTTGCAATTTCAATTAGTATAAATTGAGTTAAATTTAGACCTTTGAAGATCATTTGTTGTTATTTGCTTGGTTTAACCAGATTTTTGTTTTTGGGTTGCTTTGAATTTTTCAGGTTGACAATTTGTCTACTGATTTAACAATAATTATCTTTGTTTTTAAACCTATTTTTGACTGCCATTTATTATAGGAATGAAAGAGTTTGACAAATTAACCTATCAATAGTTAAACAAGGAAATTTGAAATATAATTGTTGATTATTTAAAGTAACTGTCCACATTTGTAATTGATTTTGTCTTGCCAATTTCCCATAACTGTAAATAGTTTCCATTATAATTGTTGCATGTTAATCAACATTATTTACATTGCACTTGCTATTTTTGTTAACTTTAAGAGTTTAACTTAATTAGTTTTAACCATTAAAAAAATTAGAAGTTAATACCAGAATTTGCATCAGAAATTTAAAGAATGGTAAGGAATTAACTGATAGGTAACTGTAGGCGAGTAGTTGTTATACTAGACCTCAATTAAATTCAGAAAATTTCGCTTCTTGTTGGTTTCCAATTTGGTATTTTCCGATTTTTCAAGACTTGATAAGACTTGATGTTGATAGCTTTAGCTATCATCTTTCTTGGTTCCATCGCTTGTATCACTAATGAAGGCTGATTCCTTATTACTATTCACTTATTGCGTTGAACCAGCTAATATGTTGAATTTGTGATCTTTGGTCAGTAAGTAAAGTTTAGCTTGATTCAGGAGAGTCAGTTAATTGCTTTCAAACCCATAATGATATTTGCTGAGATTGATTGTGGAAAAAGATTGAGGAATTGAATTTAAGATTCTGGTTGCAATGTTTTCTGCAGAAAAAATGAATTATCTTGATTATTTTGGACTCAATGGACTTATATAAGAGATGAAAACGTTGGAATTACTAAATACATAGAGCATTAATAAACACAGAAATTGAAACTAATTTATTTTATTTTGCAAATTGATTAAAAATGAAACTTGGTTTCAATCGTAGAAGGTAGCGCCATCTTTAGTGTGAAAAATGTAGCGCACGATTTTTTCATTTTTCATGATGCAATGTTACGCTTGTTGAATTTCAAAAAGTTGTAATTTTCATTTCTTTTAATTTAATCAATCTATTATTCTGTTAATTATTTTTTGTCTATTTAATTTATTTCATTTGTTTCAATTATTTTTCTAAATACTGGAGTTTTTAGTCTCGTTTTGAGTTTCGAATCAATCTATCTGACACTTTCTTTATATATTTCCCATCAGTTTTGATTTAAAGGTTTTGTTGTTTGAGTGTTGGGTTCATCTTGACCTAAAAGACCAATCAATGAAGGTCTGGGTCGGAGAAAGGTTGATATGAGAGATGAACCTCTATTGCCGTTGTTATTGTTACCACCAGGTCTGATTGTGTCAATTATTGAGCTACCTGGAAAACGACCACCAAAAATGGAGGATATACCAGAACCAATGTTTCCAATGTTGCTTCCACCAAATGGTCGGTTTGCTGAGGTTGTTTCATATCCAGAGCTTGGCCTGTTATTACCAAAATTGCCATAATCTGGCCGAGACTGTCCATAAGGTCGATAAGTAGATGTATAGCTTGGTCGATGTGTATATTCATTTTCAGTTTCTTTATATGGACGATATGTTGTTGAATGACCAAACCCTTTGGAATTGTTAAGAATTTAAAAAAGCAAATTTTGTCATTTCCATTTATCGTAACAATATAATTTGATCTAACCTGATGGACGATGAGTTGAAAATCTTGATCCACCACCAGAGCCAATTTCATAAGATTCAGAATCGGGATCAATGGTTGATGGTCTGAAGCCATTTGTTCCTATTAAATCTGTTGGTCTTGATGTTATCGGACGATGACCATGACCATGACCTGGCCTGTAATCACCATCTATATCAGGTCTATTTGGTCTATCAGGTCTGTAACCTGATGAAGGACGATGGGTTGAAGTGAAACCACCAAGAAGTCCATCAATGATTGATGGTCTATAAGTGCTTGAAATGAAACCATTTCCTGGTCTGTAGCCGGATCCAAATCCAGGTCTTTCTTGTTTATTCACAGATCCTGAGTCAGGTCTAAGTAAAGAATCAATTCCTGGTCGTTCTCTGTTCGGTCGATTTCCGAATTGTGACTCGGGTCGATATCGATCAGTTGAATCAAAACCTTGTTTTCCATTACATCTAAACGATCATTAGATACAGTGTTAATTGTTACGATTTCACAGCAAATTAAGATTATTTAACTCGATTACCTGTAAAGTTTATTGATCTTTTCCAAATCGATCCGACTGAAGCCAACTCTTTGACCAATATCTACTCCTCTTTCAAGTGGTTCAATTGTCGGACCATTTCCATTAGTAAATGCTGTGGGACCATAATGAAGTACACTTCCATAATCATATGGTACATTTAGAGTTGTTATCTCTTCTACTGAATATTTGCGGAAGTTTGTCTCCAATCCTGTTGTAATAAACGATAACCAAATCAATATGGATTTGTGAAAGCAAACAAAAAACATGAACAATTACCTCTTCTAATATTTTGATAATTAACCCTAATATACCGATCTCTGTCTGTTCTACTTTGTTCATGTACAAAACCCAAAGCGTGCATCAACTCATGTTCAACAATACCAACAGTGACACAACCTTGGCCCAAAGTTACTTGCTGTTGACCACCAGTCATTCCAACTCTGGATGAGCAACCAGAACCACGGACTAGATGAATATAATTGGGCTCTGAACCATCATATGGTTCAAATCGGACACATGTTTTGGAATGGTATTCATCAATGGCTCGAGCAATCACTGATCTCTCTTCGCCGTTGAAATCTTTAGATATGACATAAGGAACTCTACCATTAGGCCAATGAGAACCAGGATTTCGTATGGCATTTTTTTCCGTCTATGTTAATTACAATGGACAATGATTTATCAGCAACAATTTTCAGACAAAATTGACTTTTGCGATAGAAAAGGCAATCTTGATATGTAAAGATCAATAATCAAGCAAATAATCAAGACTGTTCCAAGATCCCATCAAAACTGATGTACTTGATTTCAATAATTAAAGTGAAATGTTTCAACTGACCAAAGATAAAAGTCAACCTTTTCTGGTTTTCAAATCACTTTCACTCAGTCAAACTTGTTGATGAGTGGATCATCTTTTTTCAACACTTTTACTTTCAACTTAAATTGATTTACTTGTGAGAGGGTCAGCTAATCATTTGGATGAAAAAAACTTGTATAATTACCGTTGCATTGGCTAAAAGATCATCAGCAATATCACCTTCAAATAATTTGCTAGAATATAGAATTTTATCGTCAATTGCGAATAATCGATCATCTAATTGTTTCGCTCGATCAAAATCATCTTTAGATAATGGATGTTTCATATCTTCAGCAATTCCACCTCTAACCTTCAATCAAAATGTTTAATCCATCAATTGACCCAAAGAAAGAAGAAGTAGAAATCAATTAATAAAGTCAATTGTTAATTGAAAGTCACATAAAGACAGATGATTACTTACATTTCGATTGGAATCACGATTGTTTGAAGGTTTAAACTGATTTTCCCTTTGATTATTATGAGGATTGTTGCGGTCATTGTTGTTGCGATCATTATTGTGATTGTTTTGATGGTTTCTGTGACTGTTTTGATTTCGATCCCAACGATCAGCACAAATTGAATTAATAATAACAAAATGAATACAAAAATAAAAGCAAATTCTTGTGATTGGAATCATTTTTTTGTTATACACAACTCCAAGTAACCCGATTGATTAAACTTGTCAATTCAAATTATAAACATTAGTTAGATTTGGAAGCGAAAGAGTCAACAGTTGAACGGAAAAGTGTGATCAAAATTGATAAATAATACACCAATGATGATACAAATCTACCGGTGGAAGGATATTTGGCTTCCTTTTTAAGTTAAATTCAACAAAAAAACAAAATGTTAATAATGTCTTGACAACCATTTTAATCAATCAATTCTTTGATTATCAAGATGACAATCAGCAAGTCCAAGAAACTTGAGACTTAAGCTTGATTTAAGAATCTATTTATGCAAATCGTTTTACCCACCAAATAGATTGAATCTTATCAGATATGTTTACTAATTAATCATTCTGGACGATTAACCACCCAATTCATTTGCTTTGGTAACAATAATCTCGTTAAATGCAAACAAAACAATCGAGAAAACAAACAGTATCAATGGTAAACAACAATTTACTCAATCAGATTGACCAGTTAAGGATACATAAATTGGAGTTTACATTTGCCTGTTTAGATCCAATTCATTTGTATGTTAATTGGTGTTACATTCAACGTAAATTGACATTTTCCTTGAATCACAGCAAAAAACGCATCAAAGCTAATGTAGGAAGTGATAGGTTTTTAGTTAATTCAGCAGGGAATCCCTAATCAGTTTAATCGTTAATTGGAAATCAATTTTTGTCGATTCAATTATTGATGCTATCCTTTCTCATCTTTATCATTATGAATTTGAATTGACTAAATTATGCTGAAAAGGAATGCATAATGTTTAGTGGACAAAATATGGAAACCATTTGATTCGTTAATGTAATGCGGCTACGTGCCGAGACAATCAGTTGATTAAATAATTAATTCATCCAGTTTGAATTTAAAGATGTTGATGCTGTCAAGATCATTTAACGATTCAATTATAAATAATTGTCACACACTATACATTTGTGCATACTGTACATTTTAACATGATTTGCCTTTAATAAATCTTTCAATTTCTCGGTCAGTTTTACATCTTTCCACTCAAATGTTATCTATTTCATCAATTGATGTATAATTAATTATGTATGTTTGATTAACTGCCTTCTTTGGAAGCAATATTTCTTGAATATTTCCACCTTCATCTTTTGACTTTTGCACGGCTTGGCTTTGAAATTAACAACGATCAGCGAATGACTGTGATTTGAATCTTTAATAATTAATGGGGTTACAATAATCATATATTAATGCATTTGTGTATAAATTATAGTTGTTTGGTTACAATCACAATTGGTCTAGTTGTTTGAATAAGTAAAAGATGTTGGTTTGATGTGATAATTATTCACTCATATTCGCACAATAAATCCTTTTCCGTTTATGATTAATGTTTTTTGAATTGATTTTTGCTCAACTTGAGCTGCAACTTGTATATTCATTCACAATTATTAATATTCATTTGTTTGGATTATATTCTGGTAATTTGAGGAGATTTGGAATGGAATTATTAAATTATTAATAAATGAGATAAAATTGTTTGTTTTGGTTTCAAAAGTTTTTTTTATTTGCTTATTTTATTAATCATCTGATATGTATGATTGGTATTGATTATCAGGAAAATGAAAATGATAGTTTTAAAAAAAATAGAAATGAATTTGTGAATCAACATAAGATGGAAATGGTGTAACAAAGTTATGGTGATTAGTTAAAAAAATATGTATTTTACTTCAATTAGAATGAAATAATTGAAGGAAAAAAAAACTCTTTGGCAGGCACCTTGATGCATTTGGGCTTAACAATATTGCAACGAATGTCATTGCAAAGCTAAACTCTTTCTATCCAATGTATAAAAATAGAACATTAAATCAGATGATAATGAATGTTTCATTGAAATTGGATGATAACTAGATGGTGATGAACTGAGTAGTACTGATGAACCAGAGATGTGAACCAGAGGATGAAATAAAAAAGACCAGTGAAACCAAAGTTATTGTGAATTTGATTTAAGAAGATTCGAAGCATCTAGTAACTAATTAATTGATTATGATTTAGTATCGGGGAGCTTCGTAGGATTTCTTGGCATAACCCATGTTGAAGTATTGCTTTGAGTATCCACCTCCGTAGCTTGGTCCGTACAAACCGTAACCGGCCTTTGGTACGTATGATGATTGTTTGTATGATGGACCGTAATTGGCTGGAGCAGGGTATGATGGCTCATATGATGGGGCTGGGTAGGCGTTGTATTGAGCTGGGGCCTTGTACTGAGCGGGTGCCTTGTATGGGGCTGAGTAGGGTTTTGGTGCGTAAGATGATTCTGGCTTGTATGGGGCTGGTGAAGCAGATGAGTAAAGGTTAACTGAAGCAGGGGAAGCGTTAGCGGTTCCTGGTTCGTTAGTGCTGATGGCAGCTCGGAAACCATAATCGTCAGCAACGTAATCTACTTTACGGTAAAGTCCGTAAGCATCGGTGTAACCGTAAGATCCCTTTTTGTTTCCATAGTCATCACCTGTGAGTAATTAAAAGATAAAGTTAAAAGATTGAATAGGATGAATAGCAAATAAACTTACCTTCTTCTTGTTGGTGAGTTTGGGTTCCATAACCATCATCAATTTCATAACCGAAATTGTATGGGTTTGGTTTCTGTTCAAATTTGATTGGAGTTCAGAAAGAAAATTGGAAATCAGATTAATGAGCAATACTAAAAGAAATAAGCGATAACTGTAAATAAACTGTACTCACGTAGTAGGGTTCAGCAGCGTATGCCTTTGGTGCTGCGTATGGAGCTGGAGCATATGATGGTGCATATGATGGAGCGTAAGCTGGTCTGGGTGCGTATGATGGAGCTTGGTAGGATGGTCTGTGAGCAATGTAATCTTCCTTTGGTGGTGGTGAGTATTTAGGTCCATGAGATGGGTATCTTGATGGACCAGAGTATCCGTAGTAAGCAGGAGATGAGGTAGCGTAAGCTACTAAACAGACGAGAAGAAGTGCCTGGTTAGATGAACAGAAGAGAAAAGAAACAATTGTTAAATATCGATACTTATGATGAGTTGCAACAATAACAGCAAGAGGTAAGGTAACAAATAAAGTTTAGTTGAACGGTTTCCAACAAAGGATTAGGTTAGTGAGTCAAAGTTTGAAGCAAACAAAGGGACCGTTTAAGTTAACAGAGATTATACAAAATTATCCAGCAAAATGGCTTGAGAGTGAAAAACCGTTTTAAAATCAAGTAACAACATAAGTTGTGTTTTTAAATAAGGGACTCACTAATCAATTGAAAATAAGTATTGACATTCATACCTTAAACATTTTGAGTTGAGTTTTGATTGCAAGATTGTTTAAACAATGTGAACAGTTTGCAAGATCACAAGTGAATTGTAATTATTCGTTATGATAACCGTCCTTTTATACAAATTGCAAGTCGAACCAAATTTTCTCCGAAAACAAATTATTCTCTCTCCCTCTCTTTCTCACCTTTCCTCCTCCTCTTCATCTTCTAGGACCTTTCTGCCATACCTTGAAGGTATCCAATATGAATGTTACCAAATACAACAAGACCGACAGGTAAGAAAAGAAAGAGAGAAAAAGTGAAGACAGAAAATTGGGTCAAAAAAGTGAAAGTAAAAAATGACCATTCACAAGGAGGAGCCTTCACTTTCATTATCTTACTCTCTTTCTCATCATCCTCATCCTCATCATGTTCTTGGAATGGTAATCATCACAACTATCAGCAAGATCATCATCAACAGCATTAAAATTATTAGGCAAAAGTAAAAACTGTGAGTTGATGTTTTTTTCCTAAAAATTATAAATCGTTCTTTTCAATTTCCTTACAGTTTACAATAATGAAATTAGCTAATACCAAATGCTGCATTAACCTCTCATCCCTACTTAATTACAATTAATCCCGCTCCTTCTGATCAACTTTAATATCATATGATCACCATGATAATTACTATTCACCTTTTATCATTAACCAAGGTCGCCAACAATTTACCACCAATATATCAAACGCAGCACATGATGATCACCAATCATTGCTAGTATTTTGAGGATGAAAATCTCATTTCATCTGGTCAAGATGATTAAGTCTCACTTATTCCATGATTCTGATTAAATAATCAAGCTCTAAGGCACAATCAGTAAATCAAATTGACAACTTTTACCCAAGCCAGAGTGATTGAAACGTAAAGCCAACATTTTGCGATCTTTTTACATTATAAACAATCCAACAATCGTCATCGACAATCATCCAGTCGATTCACCATTTTATTCATTCATCAATTTTCAAGACTGTAGTTCATTGCAATTTAGTGATCAACAAATCATTTATGCTTACATGGTTAATGTTGAATTCAAAGGTACATTGCATAGCGTCTTCTAGTTACTAACCAACTGAATAGTCTTTAACCATCGTTAATCATTAAATCAATCAACCCTTTTAACTCTGATTGCTCTTCATTAATTCCCAATTAATTAGTCTTAATACAATTTGTTTGTTATTAATCATAAAGGTCATTAAATGATTGAAAAATCTTACTGCAAGGTGCAGCAAAAAAGGTTGTAAACCAGTTGTTTGAAACACATTTGCTGACCACAATTAGACTCAATGAAATTGTCATAATCATGTTATTACAAATTTTACATTATAACCATTAAATCATTGATTAAAATTTGTGTCCAAATGAAAAACAAAACAAAACTCAATCAAATAAGTGCATTAATTAAACCAGAAAACTCAGCCGTACAAAATAATGTGATTTTTTACCTCTTCTGGTTGAAGGAAACTGGTTGATTAAAATAAAATAATTGATTTGGAAAGCTGACAAACTAATTATGACCACATTAATATAAGTTAATTTTTTGATTTTCACTAACATTGTGAAACATATTAGCAATCAATTATTATCTTACCTTTAATTCAACTTTATTAATTCACACTACTTTCGGTATCCTTAAAGATCCTTAATAGTAATATACTTTTCCCTTTAATAATTTGCTTTTCTTTAATTATAATTCAGTGACAAATCAAATAAGATCGATACTAATACAATCAATAATTTAGAGGATAAAATGCATTTCTTTCACATTGAAGGCAATATTAATTTTAATATTTGGTTAAAACGGAAACATATACTGATGACCCTCAATGAATTAACCAGTAAATAAATTCACTTTTTTACATTATCAATAATCCCAATCAATATCAGCTTTCAAGAGTAACATTAAAAATATTAATCAGTTGCCGTTAATTGTATACAAGAATATAATTAACGGTTATCAAAGTGGCTCTTCTTGTGTTAGCATTGTTTTTTGGCAATAACGGCAGCAATAAAACAAGCCTTTGGGTAAAAAATTTTAAATTGTAACTTTGAGTTGAAAACAGGTCTAATTGTTGCTGATTGATTGCACCTTTAAAATTGTTGACAATGAGAAGTTTCCAGATTGAGGCAAGATAATGATTAATAACCAGTAAAATAATTTCTCGAGTGTTTGCTATTCCATTACATTGGGGTTTTGTAATTTTTGAGGTGAAATAAAGTCCGATTAAGAGTAATTTACTGAGAGAATCAATAATTTTCACTTGATCATCAAGGTTTGTATAATTCATTTCAGTTTTGTTCAGTTAATCTGCTTTTAATCGGTAATTATTTGATTTAAATAGCAAAATTAAACAGCTTTACTCGATAAAAATTGTTTGAGGTCAGATTAATTGTTGCTGGCAAAAATAATTGAATGGGACCCATTTGAATGGTGGTACTCGCAATGAAAATTAACAAGATTCAGGTACTTTATGATCAAATCTGATGATCAGCATAGATTATGAGAGAACAATGTTAAGATGGAAAGAGTTAACATTATTACAACAATTGCGAATTGTAATTGCAGCAGTAGAGTTGAAATGACTGATCCTTAGTAACTTGTACAGGAATGATTGCTGACATATTGTATCAATGATATTGATAACATTCACAATTAATTTCCCTGAAAGTTTTTCCATCAAAATGATCACATGAATGGAGTAAATGCAATTTGAAGTTTTCCATTATGCTCTCTCTATGGTTTTGTTGCGGAAGATGCCAAATTGCGATGATCAAAATCAAATTTGTGCTTATTGTGTTGTCAACGATAATAATCGAAATCTGTATCGAAATTGATCAATCAGGTACCAATCTACATATCTGTACAAGTTTACACAATTAGCTTGCTGGTTGGTGGTCATGAACAGTTAACAGGTTATCCATTCACATCTGCATACCTGGACAGGCTGATATCAGTGATTATCAAGATGGTATCAAATTGATTGATCCAGGCTTATCGGGAGAAGAAAAAGAAAAGATGATGTTAATGATGAAAAAAAGAGTTACTTTATTTTTTTCGTACCTGAAACAATTTTGCAATCATGTTGAGGTTTTAACAACACCCAAGATTCAGTTGAACATATGATGAAGAGCGGGAAAAGATTTTATGATTTATTCACAATAATGATGATGTTGATGTTACTGTTGATTATGAGGAGGCCAACAGGTATTAATGAGATGATCGATGTTAACATAATACAATTAAGTATGTCCAGAGTCAGGTCATTTTCAGTTGAATTAATTGGCTTGAGAAAGAGAAGAAAGAGAAAGAGAGAGAGAAAACATGGCGACCTAAAAGAAAGGCGAAGGAAAAAACAAAAAATTTTTTGATGAAATCGATACTTTAATTTATAGCACAAAATAAGCCTAAAGGTCACAGTTGAAATTTTAATAAATGTTAATCGCTCTAAGCAAACAAAATAATATTAATAAATATTATAAACTTTGATGGTAATGACAATTAAAGCAATGATTAAAATATAAAGTTGCAAGTAACACAAAAAAATTGAGACGCATTAAAATAACACATGAGTTTACAAATTTTGCCTCTTCTTTAGGTTTTTGGAGGGAAATTAAAAAATTATATTATATTACCAACCAATGTGAACTTAATTATTGTTGATTAACATTAGATTTTTTTCCATTCATCTAACAGCTATTAAAATGAGAAATTAAATTGATTTAACCCTTGATTGATTATTAATTATTTAATTCGTTCGGTCAGATTTGTACTGATCGAAACCAGCTTAAAGGTATAATTGATTAAGGTTGTTATAAAAGTTGATCAGATTTACATAAAAGCAAATACACTTTTCTACTTCGTCTAGTTAGATCAGTTGATTGCGATTCGCGAATAATTTGATTCTAACCACGTTTGTAATTGATTATTGGAGCCACTTTATGAGTAAATCAATTAATTGTAAATGTAAATAGAATGACAACTGATAATCTTTAATTTACTTCACCTTCAATGAAAACCCAAAAGTTAACCAGTTTATTGGTTCAGAAAGCGTAGGTTTTGTTTAGTTTTGCTCATCGCCTTGTTATTTTTGCTTTCAATTTTAATCAATTCAACGAATTGTAGTCATCAAAATGATTGAAAATACATTAAAATCAATAATTCACTGTGATTGGAATGTTAATTGTCTAGTCTAAATGAGACTAATTGTCCATTGCTTCAAGGATACATTTTTGTTTCATCATGGATTACGCTTGTTGCCACTTTTATTTTGCTGCATCAATCCTCACTCCAACAGGTAAAATAATCTAATCAACAATAATTGTCTGACCTGTTGACAACTTTCTCAGCATGATTAAGTAGAGAGTAGAGTTGAATAAATAAAACAGTTAATGATTTGTTAATAATCAAAGAATCAAAACATTTCTCCAATAATAATGATTAACCTTAGCTTGCAGTATTTTTACCTTGCCAGCTTGAAATGATTTCATTTTTTATTTTTTTTCCGTTTTATTGGAAAAAATTGCAAAAAAATTATCGATTTGTTTAATTAATCAAACTAACTAATTTCTCATTATAAGATCACGAGCAAAATGGTAACATTTCATCAGCTTTGATGGCGTTGAATCTTGTTAAATGGCTACATCCTCGCAAGTTTGTCATTGTAATCATTTCGGTAGATGGATGATTGAAAAATCAAGAATTTAATTGAATAAATAGGTTTTAATTTGGCAGTTTTGCTTCATCTAGGCTTTTTGGTTTCGGCTGTTTTGTACATTCAGTTGATGGCTGATTTGGTCCCATCAGTTCTTTGAGATTGTAATTTCACTTCGGACTACTTGGAAGATACTGTACACAATCAGTGGCAATTAAATCATTGGATATCTGTTTATCGACTTCATCGGGTAATCTTTCTTCTCGTTTCCTTCGAGCTCGTCGATTTTGAAACCAAATTTTAACCTGTAAAAAATAGATGAAAGATATTTGATTAATCAATATGATTTATTGTTAACCTGTCAAACTATTTTGGTTCCGACCCATCAGTCAATATTATTAAATATTATTAATAACTAGTCATTTGTGAGATTAAATTGTTATAACCAGGGTAAGGAAGGTTAAGGTTATACAAAAGGTAATAGGTATTTTCAGGATTGTTTGTAACAAATAAACAATCATTTAATTCAAAGATGAAAACCTCAAAAAAATCTGGATTCATTGTTGTTATCATTATGAGTTTACCGTCCTAATAAGTAAACTTTAATCAGACTGTTATTAAATTATGGATTCATTGGTTTTCACTTGGATACATTGTTAATAGTAGTAGCAATTATAATAAAAGCAATGAATTTGAAAAAAGTAGAAAAATTCAATTTCGATGGAAATCAATTGTTGAAAAAAGGTAAATATAAATAACAATAAATACGATTAATAATAGTTATAATTTGTATGCATAATATTTGTATGGATAATTTTTTAAGAAGCAAAAAATATGTCTCAACAAATCAACCAAGCTTATGATGGTTAATTTAATCCGGTTGATTTATCTCTACATAGTTACATAGTTTGCTATAAAGAGAGGCAAATATTGAGCGTAAGGCATAAGTTTTCATATTGTTATAATAGCTATTATTATTTACAGGTAAACAGTTTAGTTAAAATACAGATATTGAGGTTGAAGATGTAAAGGTCAAATATCGACCTCAAACTAAGGGTAAGCTATAATTGACTGACCACTCAATTCACTACTGACCAAGTAAAATGCTGGCCTAGTGATGGTCAAAAGGGAGACTGCTATTTTGACAACAAAAAATGTCTCCGCTTACAATTGAAACCAATTTGATGAAAGATTAACAAACTCTACAAACGATTATTTTAATATACTATTCAGGTAAGAGGAAAAATGGAGGCCATTTGTCAGTGAAAGTGGCTTATTAAAGAGGATTAAGGTAGATGATTATCTAAGTAATAGCTATAATAATAGTAATGTTGATTAAAATTAAAATGAAATAAAGATAAGTGTATAAAGACATGGTAAAGTTAACATAACCTTTTACAGATCTTTTCACTAATCATATTTATCATAACAACTCTCTAATCTTTTAATGTTTACCCATTATTAGCAATCTTGATCACTTAACAGCATATTAATAGTACCTTTGAGATTATAACCGGAAATCTGGAACTGGTTAAGGATTAATTTGGTAAAGCTAGCATTCATTCAACGACTTGTTAAATATTACAAGCGTTAAATAAATCCAAGCTTTCATACCAACTTCGAGCTTATGGAAACCAATGAAGGAAATTTCAGTTGATTGCAATACAAATTATAACAATTAAATTGAAGTACCTAACCAATCAATAAAAATACATCACAATTAACTCACCCGATTCTCTGATATGTTTAACTGTTCCGATAAACTCCAAACCTCATAGCTGCTGAGGTAACTTGTTGAGGCAAATTTCTTCTCCAATATTTGTACTTGATGAGATGTAAATGGTATCCGAGGTCCACGATTGTTGCAGTTATATCTATTATTTAGATTGTCATTAGTCGATTGAACTCCTGTTAATAAATATAAGAAGAATTAGAAAAAAAAATCAAATGTATTTAATATGTAATTATCAATAATTAAGTCAGCTTTTTAAGCACAAAAGGATAACAAGTAGACGAAAATTAACGGCTTTGTTTTCCCGGCTTAACAAGCCATTGTGCCCTTTTATTTAGATTCAACCGCAATTTTCAAATCAAATTGTCATTACATGTAATTGTAAAATTGAATTGATTACAAAAAGCATACTGAATAAAATTAAGTTTTATCGTTACACGATTGTTTCTCAGTATTTTATGAAAAGTTATTAATAACTGTTGATTACCATTTATTGTTGAGCCTTCCATAAGTCTTAATTCTTAATCAAGTCGACTCTTAATGAGAAAATAAAAGTACATTTGTACACTTAACCAGCAATTAGGCCATCAAGATGACCTTGTAAACAATTGATCAAATCTAAATCACTGATTATTATGTCATAATGTAAGATAAAATCCGGTATTTTAATTTTTCTCACTCAATCAATGAACTTCTGAATTATTTTAACGTATAAAACCAACAAATACAGCAAAAATGAAAACAAAATGTTTAATCAGCTTTGAGCAAAATTAATGATTAATTGGTTGTAAAAGGTTGTACAATCAAGCTAATTACAAGTCCAATCAATCTTACCATCAACAAAAAACCAAGAGATTTAATACACTTTACAAAGCAAAGTAACAGTAAAAGTAAACAAATGAAAATCTCAATCTACATCTGATTCATGTTAAATTTTTGCCTTAAATATGATTATGATTACCTTATTAAGTAAAAGTGTTAATCAAAGTTAAGTATTTCATGTTAATGTTTACCTTTGATTCACTGTTAATCACAATAATCACAACGATCATTATGATCATAATAACCAGTCAAAGCTGCAAATTATATAAACCTTTATTCAATTGTGAATATCACCTCAAACAAGGTTAATATGAACAATATGATTTATATTGAGTTATCCTTTTTGTTATATTTTTTTGGAAAAATTAATCGTTTAAATTGTGATCATCAATGTTTAGTCTAATTGATAGATGAAAAGACTTACTGTGGCCAAATTTGAGCCTCCGGTTGCGAGATGAGCTTTTTTTAGTCCCAGCTGAGTTGTTACAATTAGAAGTGTTTAATATTGATTCAATTGTAAAATTGGTCAATTTGCGATGATTTGATGAAGAGGCTGATGATATTGATGAGGTTGAGGTTGATGATAATGTTGACAAGGTTGAAAATGATGGTGATGATGATGGAGATGAAGTTATTGTTGAGGTTGATTGAGTTATTGATGAAGTTGATTGACATTGTTGAGTTGAAGATGATATTGTTTCATGATTGATTGACATCGATGGTGAGTTGATTGAACCGGTAGTATACAGATTAATAATCTGTCCACCAGTTAAAGTATCCAACATATCAACAATTAATCCTATTTCCGACTATTGTTATCCTCTTTTAAACAAGCCAATGTTAGCAAAAATGAAACAAGCAGAAGCTGAAAAGGTAAAATCAAATTGCCTTGATTGAGACAATTGATGGTAAAGGTTAAGGTCAGTATTTGAAGACTAAAAAATAGGACAAAATATTGAAGGCAAGAAAAAATTAAATATAACGATAAATAAACAAGGTCTACTTTGGTTAACGTGTTTGCATTCAAATGTGGAGCAAAATGACCCGTAGGCCGAAGACGCAAACCTTTCAAATCCCATTGGCTCATTGTATTTGTATCATTTCATTCTTTCTCTTTCTTTTTTTTTTGCTCTCTTTTTTGGGTCTCATCTTGTCATCATCAGTCGTCTTACCAATGATCATAATTGAACTCTAACCTCCCTCACATACGATTATCATCACCATCTTCCCTTACACTTTGATTTGATTGTAAGATCATCATTTTGCCTTTTACCTTCCACCTTTTGTTACACCATGACTGCTGTAAGCCTCTTCCTTCATCTTCCTACATCGTCTTTTATCATCGTCTTGGGTCAATTTCAAGTCTCTGGTCATTGATATTGTTTGATGGTTATTATTGATATCAATTTGTTTTGTTCAAGTCTGTCCAGGTTAACATCAATGGTCGAGTTTAATTGTCTGTGTATAACATTGAGTATGCTTCAGTGGATGTCTTGTCTCTCACATTTTTCACTTCAATGAACTTATCAGATAAACATGTATATTATCAATTATTATATTTTCAACAAATCCAAGAAAAGAAAGACGAAGGAAATAAAGTAATGGAAGAGAAGAAGAAGAAGAAGAAGAAGAAGAAAGAAAAGATGAAAACAAAAACAAAAATATGAATTGGAGACTTGAAAGTGCTTCTCATATTTTCCAATATACTCGTCTTACAATTTTGTTTTCATCTTAACTGTTATACTTTTTGTCCTTTTTTCACTCCAATGTAAATGATTACCTTAGTTGACATTAATTTACTTTGAGTGACCCTTAACCTGATGAACGTCCATCTCGTCGTACCTTAAGGTTTGTCGACTTTAAATTTTAGCTTCTATCTCTATTTCGCTTTCCTCTCTTCTCATCTTTGTTATCTTTCCAAATCTTTTTGCTTTATCTTCTTTTTCGCCATCTTCATCTGTCAACATTTATTAGTACCAAAGTGACAAAGTTGACCTGTCCAATCAAGTAACACTAGTGAAACATTTGATCCGAGCAAACAATTTATCGCTCTGTGAATATCAATTTCAATCGGCGTTGTCACATTTAGTTGGAATCTTAAATATATTCAAATTAGTGCAGTGAAAATATTAATATAAGCTCAATTTTTCAAGTAACAACAAAGATCTTATTACGATCAGATTCAACTTGATTTATAGTTTGATATTTCATTGATTACTCTTTAAATCACCTAATTTCATCAAAAGAAACAAAAATTTTATTTTTATAGCTTGACTAACCTTAATTGTTTCTAAACAAGAGAGATCATTTAGTAGTACAACAATGATTAACACTTTCAATATTAACTTTCAATTTGCACAGGCTTAACAAGTTGTGCCTAATTAATTACATAATTTTCATCAAACTTGATTTTAATGGTAACTAAATAATGTTATACAAAAAGCATCAAAAGTTTAATACAATGTAAACCGAATCGGTTGTAAGTTATTTCAAGAGATGAACATTTTTTTTCTGGGTTAACTAATTTGTTTTCAACTGGAAACCCTAATTGTTGATTAAATATTAAACCTAAATTTAGCTAATTAAACTAATTTCAAAGTAAAAGTTGAAATTAAAAATAAGTAAATCAAAATGAATTCATTTTTACATCTTTTTAAGTTGACAGGACAAAAACTAACGAGATTGAATAACGAAACAGCTTATAAGGCATATTCATTGAAACCAATTGGTAAACGGGAGTGGATCATAATTCACGGATCAAATGATTAGTTGTGTAGAAATGGACAAATGATTAAACAATTGGAGATAACAATTAAGTACCGATTGCTAATGGCAAATAATATCAACATTTTTGCGCCGGAAATTTGGTATCCTAACGCCCGACCTGAAGAGAGTGAAAAAAGAGACTCATCAATCTTTCAATAATAATAATGGCGATAATAATGGTAATAGTAATAATAGTCTAATAATAGGAATCTAGAAAGAGAGAGACAGACTATTGAACGACAATGAATATCAAAATGATAATGGTTGTCATAATGAAAATGATTTCAATTATTTTAAACGATTTAACATAAACTCCCTGTTGTGGCCTATTTCTAGTTTACAGAATCTTAACCTTTTCCTTTGACATCAAATTGTTCATTTTCATTTCATGGTTTAGATTAGTATATTGTCTCTCTCCCTCACTCTCTCACTTTTTCATTGTAATTATTTTAAAAGTATCTCACTAAACACAACTATTTAAAAGGTAAACCCTTACCTTGATTTCTTGCTAGTTTATTGATTGCACTTCACTCTTTCATTGCTTCAAATAACAGCGAATTTATTTTCACTAATTGTAAACAAGTGGTAATTATGTTTCTCCTATTTTCACTCGTCTATTTTACTTTTGTTTTACAAGAAATCGATGGATATTTTCAAACAAGAGATTCGCCACCACCAGTTCCCTTTCGTAAGTACAATTAATTATTACAACCATTTATTGATTTAGTTCCCTTTATTGCAAACGTACTTGCTTTATTAGTGTTGAAAATTATTAATTATAATAAGAAATTTTAAGAATGTAACCAATTTAAAGTTTAATTCAGTTTCAATTCACATTAATCAGCAAATATCTTTATCTTGATTATTGTTTGAAGATCCTTTGGATAGTATGTTTAATGGAGGTAAAGGAGGTAAAACACCATTGGTGGCAGCAACTTATTATTTCAACTCTGAACTCGGTGATTTGCGGCACCATCGGGAAGCATTGTATTCAGATACACCATCATCGTCCTTATCCTCATCCTCATCCTCTTCACTCTCTTCACCATTATCCAATAATGAACCCGATGAAAATCCAATTGTTAATGAAGATGTTTGCCAAGCAGCTGATGGTCGTAAAGGTAGCTGTTATGATGCACAAGAATGTGTAAATAAAGGTGGTGTACCGATGGGCCGATGTGCAAATGCAAAAAGAGATGGAATCGTGTGTTGTTTGTGTGAGTGTTAACCATTATCAATTTAAAGTGAATCAGCAAATCTTATTTGTTCGAATTTATCATTCTGTTTATCACTTTGATTACAGTTGAATTATCATGCGGACAAATGGCTTCAGAGAAATTCGTTTACTTTAGAAATCCTGGATTTCCTCAGTCTTACCAATCCTCTAAAGTCTGTAGAGCCAGAATTGGTAAAATGGATAAAAATGTTTGCTTCTATCGGGTTGATATGTTAACATTTGACCTTGCTCCACCTAATCGAGGTAATTGTTCACAAGATGTTTTCGTGGTTTCAGGACAAAATGAGAACAGTATCGTACCAAAAATTTGTGGCCTCAATTCAGGGCAACATTGTGAGTAACTTTAATTGTGAGTCATCTTTATGAAGTGATCAAATGATGAGTTATTTTGCTTTTCATTTTGTAATTTAGATTATTTGAATGTCGATGAATCCGATACAGTCAGTTTACATGCTTTAATGCTTGGAACCAGAAGACGAAAATTTGACATCTTGATTACTCAGATTCCTTGTCATTCAGAAAATGCCGGTAAGTATCTTGAGCTTTACAGTACTTTATTTCACTTAACCAACTAAGTTGATGGACCAATATTTTGATTGGCATCAAGACTTTTCCGATTGATTGATCATCATTTAAACGTTTTGGTTAATGTTTTTGTGTGATGATAATGTCTTTGTATGAATTGTCTTCTTGTTTAAACACCATTCAGCTCCATCTCATTGTCTTCAATATTATACTGGAACTCATGGGTCAATTAAAAGTTTCAACTACGACTCATCTACTTTAAACATGGCCTTTGAAGGTTATCCAAATGATATTGACTATGTGGCTTGCATTAAAAAGGAATCTGGATTTTGTTCAATTTCATATGAGCTTTATACCGATGGTGAAAAGATATCTCCTTTTGCTATTGGCTCAAATTATGATTCAGGTTACTCCTTATGGAGGCCAATAATTGCGGAATGTCCAGATGATTATCTATCCATTGGTGGAGTTAGACTTTGTTCAGGTAAATTGATTACTCGAACACCAACATTAACATTATCAACTAATGAGACGATTGTAACCGACATTTGGAGGCCATCTTCGATGGTTCTTAACGCTACCATTGATCATCCAACAATAATTACTGATAATACATCAGGTCCATTTACAGTTAGGTTTGTTTCCAACCATATTAACAATGCAAGAGGCTTTCATCTTCGTTATAAACAAAATCCATGCAAATGAGAAATAAAAATCAGTTAAATTATTGTAACTGAAAAAAATTAAATTCAAAACAATCAAATTGTGCTTTATAAACCAAAAATGAAAATTCTTAAGACACATAAAATTGATTGTAATTAGTCTTTCGGACCAAAAATTATCAACTAACCTACAACCCTAGGAAACAGAGTGACTTTTGTATGTTTCTAAAACAACAATTAACAATCAAATAGATTGATATTTATGATAAGAAAATAAAATGTTCATTTTTATACTCTGTTAATCCAAGAAACATCCAACACTTTATTTATCATGATTGGTTCTAAATTTATCTTTTTTCAAAGTGTTTAACCATTCACTGCCATTTCTTATGACTTATAATCATGCATTAAGATTACTCTTTGAATAATCAAAATAGGCAGTAAAAAGTTCATTGAAAGTGAAATGTTTTGATTACATTTGTACAGCTTTCCATAGTACATTGGGTGTTTAATTGAAATAGTTTTCACTTGTAATTGAAGGTCTTGTAGTATCAATAATTTAGGAAACAACTGAAGGTCAATGTCAGGAGATGACAAAGTGAAAGAGAGTAGGAAGAAAAATGATAGACAGAGAAAATGTGAAGAAAGGTTATTCTTGCATATTCTAGATCATCAGTAACTTCAATTGTATTTCTGTTAAGAAAAGGTACAGAAAAGGAAATCAAGAATATTTTTTCGCACTTTTCTCTGCTACTCCTTGATCATTACAGTAAAGATTCCAGATAAAACAGGAAATATAATGAAACTTATTGTCACTCAGATTGAGCAAGAATAGTTACCATTGAATGAAAAGGTACAAATAGCTAGCTATTTAGCTGTAAAAATGGTGTTGATGAAAGATCAGGCTAAACTGAAAGGATAGCGTATTAGAGTTGAGATGAATGCATCATGTAATCAGCTAGAAATAACATTGAATCCATGAGTCAAGTTTTGATAACAAGATATGATGAAAAAGAGAAAGCTGAATTGTTTGCAGGTAAATGACCTTTCATAACCTTGGATATTATCTCGATACCAGCTTCTGACAGCTTCAATCTTTTTGCTCTTTTTTCCCTTTTGCTTGCTTTTCCAACCCTTTTTTTCCAACAGAATGTTAAATTGTGAAACTGAATGATAAACGAATACTAATAATAATTGTAGAAGCAATATTAATGTTGATGATAAAGATGGTATGTATGATTGTATATAAGACAGCATTATTTGGTGCCACTATCTGAACCATCATCTTCATCTTCCTCTTCCTCTTCCTCTTCTTCGTCTTTTTCTAGCCATTCAAACCACTTGTTAACCTAATTTGGAGCGTGAAATTGGGAAAAGGACAAAAAGAAAAATTAAACAAAGGTTAACACAACGAATCAGAAAATTTTTATTGACTGACAGTTTGTCAATAATGTCTTTTACAAGAGACAAACAGACGGTTAACTCACCTGAAACAAAGCCTGGCCTTTACCAGGATATTCATCGTTTATATCCTCTTTCCATTTTAAAAAAACGTCATCTTCAACTATCTCAAAGTCATATAGAAATGAGAACCATCTCAATAGCATTCCTATTATCGAAAATAAAATAAAAACAAAAGTGAAAACATTATTATGATGAAAGCTGTATTACAAATTAAGAGGTGTGCAATTACATTACTTAGTTTCATTGAATTCATGCAATAAAGAGTTGCTCATTAGTCATCTAACAAGTATAAGCTTTTGATTATTGTTACATCTGATTTGACCTTTTGGAGAAATGAATCAAATAGCATTCAGAAATCACATCATTACGTAATATTTTCGTCTTTGTCAAATCATCAAAAAGGAAGTTAACAAAATTTCAAGGTCATGGCTAAAAACTGGTAAGATGCAAGAGTAGAAAGAAAAAAAGAAAAGAAAGTAAATTATGACTCAGATTCTTGTCTCTAAGGTTTTTCTGCATGAACCTTAAAAGTTACTAGGGAGAGGTTATAGGTTGACCAGAACTGGTGAAAATGAAACAAAATGAAATAAAATGACTAATACGCATGTTGGATGATTGTAACCAGTTGGTTGCCAAATTAGATCGGTGATAATAAATATAATTCGGTGCAAAAGTCTTTAAGATTCAAGTTGTGCATTTTTGAAAGAGATTCAAAATTCATTTTTTTCTTATCTTTCCCTAATTATACAATATCAAAACAGTTCTAAGGATTAAACATTCTATTTAGGGAGTTATAAATTGCAAAGATTAGTTGTTCATTTGAATAAATGAGCTAAACAATGATAGGCAACTTTGAAATGCATAATATAAATATCAAATTTATAAGATAATAACCTTTTGGACATCCTAGACCATACCAAAAGCTTTGAAGAGAATAAAGGAGAATTAACTGAAGATTCGGTTTATCTTCAAGGAAGGCCTGAAAAACAGCTCTATATTTGCTTAATACATCTCTTTCATGATCATTGCCGTTGGTAGATGATCCAGAATTATTCGAATCTCCTTCATTGAAAGTGTCATCGGAAGTTGCTTGTTTAGCTTTCTCGATGATATACTTGGCAACACAGGTAAAAAGTAGATTGATGAAGCCAGAAGTATTTCTTAAACCGGGATCAACATTGCTCTTAATCCAACGATATAGAGAGTTGGGGGAGCAATCGTCATCATTTAAATGTTTCATCATGTCAAATTCAATCCTAAGCAGAGGGTAAAGGAAACTGAGATTACGTTCTTTAAGAATATCCGCTAGCCTTTCTTTTTCTCTATCGATTTCAGGCAAAGTATTTAACAAATTAATTTTGTTATCATTGAAAGTTTTGGTCAACCATTCTTGACCTTTAGTTTGATGAAGTGTTTGAAGACAAAGTAGTAATAAAGGGTAATATTGTCCACCTTCAACCACATCATAAACATCTTTTAAGGTTATAAGTCCATCCACGATTGCTCTAGCCAAAAATCCGGCAACATATGATTTAACCCAAGGAATGTCTATTTCCACATCGCCCATATGATTTAATAAATCTTTAAACGCCTATAAGCAAGAAAAAAGATGGGAAAGAAAAAAGAAACAAAAATAAACAAACATTGTTAATAGCTAAAAATGTTCTCATACTGTGAAAAAGGTTACTAGACTTTATAAACAAGAAAATAAACCGAAAAATACTTACAGAAAAGAACACATTGGTATCTAATACACTGCCATTTTTCAATTGAAGCAGCAATTTACTAACCAATTCTCGATCACTTTCTGTCTTATCCAGTGTTCTTTTAATAATATTGACAAGAACATCACTCTGGTAACTAAATGAAGAAAAATAGAGAGATAGTAAATTCAGTATTGATGACTCCAAAATAGAAAGACGAGAGGTGATAATCATGAAATAAGATAGAATCAGATCACAAAATACTCACTTTTTAGGTATTTTAAGATTTTGAATGTCACTGACAGCTGTATCCATATCGGACGAAGATAGAAAGTTACTCAAAATTTCTTCAGATTTTTTCAAGATTGTTTCTTTATTGTTTTGAATAGATGACTTGTTTTTCAAATTAGCTTGATGTTCATTATTTCCTTTGTGAGATTTGTTGGTTACACCGATTGGAACATGATAAGAGGCTAACTGGTTATCCATAATTTTCATACTAGAGTTTACATTGATCAATTGAGAAGACATATTGGTTTTGGACTTGTTCAAAACCACATTATGTTTGTGCATGATAGAATTCTGAGCAGGTCTTAAAGATATTTCATTGCCGTCGAGTGTATTGAAATGATTGGTAGCAGGTACGACTGGTTTATTGGGTATTTGTTGTTGCCTTGCAACATTCCCGTCTACAACGGGACTTTGATTAATTATATTAGGTGGTAATCCTCCTAAAGGTCCTAACATAGGCCGTTGTAGCTGTTGAATTTGAATTGGTTGCTGAGGCTGCTGTTGTTTAATAGGCAAGTGTGGTGTTTGCTGTTGCAAAGCCATTCTTTGAAATCGCGGTGGCAAATCTTTGCTAACACTTCCAATTACACTATTATTCGTAAAATTAGGCGACATATTTAATTGCAAAGAGTTCTGACCAGTAGGTTGTTGCTGTGGATGATGTGGTTGCTGTTGTTGAGGTTGATGATGATGATGGTGGTGGTGATGATGATGATGATGCTGTTGTTGTTGAAGTTGATGATGATGGTGGTGAGACGGTGCATGTTGTTGCTGTTGTTGTTGTTGCTGCTGTTGATGCTGTTGCTGCTGTTGTTGCTGATAAATCGGAGCAATATTATTCAATTTTGGACGACCAGCAGAATCACGATCTCTTTCTTGATTGACAAAACCACGACTTTGACCCATGGGGTTAGTAGGACCCATTCCGTAAGGAAGTAAAGGCGATGAATATAAATCATCAAGTGCTCTCTGCCCTGGTGCAGTATGACTCATAAGAATTTGATTAGAGCCAGAAAGAAATTGAGCTTGTCTCATAGACATATTCGGATAAATTTGGTAAATTGGATGTTGGTTTCCTAAAGAAATAGTTGGAGGCATATAAACTCCAAAATCTTTTGCTGCTTCAGCACGAATCTGAATAATGGTTTTAGGATTCTGTTCCCTTTGGATTCGCCGTGGAACCCATTTATTAGCCCTCAGCTCCAAAACGTCTTGGAGCATAAATCGTATCCGTGAGGGCAACTCTTGATTCTGGGAGAATTTTTCCATCCTTTCAAAATATTGATCCATCAAAGGTTTGGCTTCAGGTGTATCCAGAAGACAACCAATCGTCTTCATTATCTGACAGAGACATTCAAGGTCTTCAGCCTTACTCTGTATTGGCTCGTCCACTTTTTTCTTACATAATTGGTGAATACACCGGTGTAAAATGTTCTCCTGTAAAAGCTTTTGTTTACCAAGTTCACATATAAACTTAATATTGCCAAGCATCTTATGTTTGGCCAAAGCTCGTTGTTCCTCTTCGTCAGGTGACAGAGGTCCATCTCCAAAAGCCTCAGTTGCTCTGAAACGTTTCTCAAATTCGTCTTTGCACTTGATCAATAAAAGCCGGTGAAATGTCCGCTATGGAAATGAAATGAGTAAAAAAGAAGGAAACGTGAAGTGAAACGCATTAACCATCATGGAAAAGAAAAGGAGGAAAGGGAGGAGAGAAGTTAAACTTTTAAGGAAAAGGTAATAAGAAAGGAATGAAGAAAATTTATGAAGGGAATCAAGACAGGCAGAAAGAAGAGAATCATGAGAAGAAAGAGGAAAGAGAAAAAGGAAAGAGGGGAGTTAATGTACACTGAAATGAAGGTTGATGACACTTACATTGGGGTTGTGAGAATTAAGTAATGTTGAATTGTTATTTTCAAAGTTAGGTACTTCTTCACTTAATTTTTTACATAACTGGGCGTACATAGAACTATACTTGGGTTCCTCTAAAGCTTTTTCGAATATTAACAAAATGACTCCTTTCAAAATAGCAGTTGAATCAAGACCCAAATTTATCAGTTCCTCGCTCAACTTATCAAATTTCTCCGGAGTGATCTTGTTGAGTATTCTGAAAAGAAAATTAAGCAAGAAAATGTAAGAAAAAGACAAACAAACAGTACGCAAAATGTTGAGCAGCAAAATACGCGACGCAATAATGAGATGAGGTATTCAAAAATAGAGAAAAGATGATAAAAAAAGGAAGCAAGCGAATGTACAGAAGAAAGAGAAGAAAATCAAGAAACAGAAAGACAGAGAAAGAGACATAGAGAAAGAGAGATATAGAAAGATATAAAATGAGATAATAGAAAAAGATAATTGAGATTTAAAAGAATAAAAGGGCATAACATGTGTGCATAAAAATGATCTCCTATGCAGAAAAATAGGAAATGAAGGTGAATGATTTTGCATCGGATGATTTTAAAGCAGAAAAAAATCAAGCTCGCATTATCATCATTATAATGGTATTGATGATGATGATGGCGATGATGTTGATGATGATGCTACTACTACTGTTTTTGATGATGGTACGAGCGGTGCTGAAATACAAGTGATGATTATGATGGTAAAGCAAAAAAGAAACAAAATGCTAACAACAGAATGGGTGTAAAATATGAATGATTGAAAGTTTATTATTGCAGACTTACCCTCGTACTTTACGGAAGATAACTTGGCTTCGATCTTCATGGGTATTACTTGGGGTAGTGTGGTCTCTTGAAATCCTGCTTGGAGGGACCCATCTACATGTGAGAGGTTCTTCCTTTCCTCCTGAGCAGAGAGAAGACGAAACACCCCCTTCTTCTTTATGGCCTTCCGTTGTTGATTTAGTTGTTTATCAGAGGAAGAAATCACTTTTGATGCGCTGTTTTGGAGGGTTTCAAAACGAATCAAATTTAAAAGTCTGAGCGATTTACATCCGCAACAAAATTGTCAATTCTCACTCTCGGCCAGCAAGAAAATGGCGTCTCTTAATTTTTCTCTCTCTCTCTTTCTCTCTCTCTGTTTCTTTGCTCCCTTTCTCACTCAGTTTCTCTCTGATCACTCACGTCATCTATTGAGTAAAATTGAGGTAAAAAACCCATGGATCACCAAATCATGTCTTACATCACAATGATTAGAGTAATTTTTAATATCCATTTTAAATTAACTAAATACATCAATAAAACACTAGGAAAGACCAGTAAACGCTAAAGAACTAGCTTTTACTCTTTATTCAACAAGGATTTAATTTCTGATAGTAAACCTATTTCAGTCTTGGTTTTTAATGACTCATTACTAACACCTTTTCTTGCCGATTCAGCATCACAATTGGTTGCTGAATATTCGTAAAGCATTTTATGTTTTTCTCGATGAACATCACGAGCTATCCTTTCCAAAGCCGATATTCTTGGCTCCCAATATCGTTCGTCAATGGTTGTTAGTTCTCCTTGATTGAATATTGTGACTGTTTTCTTTCGTAAAAATTGGCCAAAATCTCTACCATCTTTGGTTGCATCAATTGGCCACGCTTGAACCAAATTAAGATATCGTCGATACAATTTACTCATCTATATCCTTTTGGTCACTTATTCAATAAGAATCTAACAATTACTTTTCAGATAACTTGATCTTGTCGTTTGAAAAATAACTTATTTCTCTGGAATCAATGTAAACAAACGAAAACTTTGCAACTTCAAGGGAATGTCTCAAAATTTAGTTACTGTATAGAGAAGAAAATTTAATCAAATTAAAGATTCCAGAATTATTTAGTTTTAGGGTTGTTTAATGATAGTAATTAAATTAATCTAAATATCAAACCAATATGCAATAAAAACACAAATAAATTGATCATAATTGACTTAACGATAAAGATTGGATGAAAATTGAACTTTTATGAAATAATTGTGCTGCAGTCATCTTTTTATTTAATAAAAAAGAAAATTAAGTTTGAAATTAAGTAAATGTTCAACCCATAAAATAGTTTTATGATTAAAATAATTTTTTTATTTCATCAAAATTGAAAAAAAGTGAAGATAAATAGAATATTTGATTTTGGCGCGTTTACAATTTCATCGACTTGTGATGCAGAGGGCAGTAAAAACAGTAAGAATCGACACAAAAAGATCAGAAAATCTTGAAATTAAATCAAAACATTGATCAGTTTGGATCTCAAATTAATTGATTAATCATCTATTTACTATTTAAATTTGTTAATTAGTTGCCTGAAATGTCGATAAAAGTGTTTTAATGAGAGGCCGAGATCCCTGTGTTGATATAAGGATGAGCAAACTATCATTCAGGGCTCGTGCCCTGGACAGCAGCAAAATGATGCCCGTCTTTAGGTCTGAAGAGATACCTGATTTGCCGGATTTTGCGGCTATTAACAGATCTGTACCTCAAATGCCCACTGGCATGGAGAAAGAGGAGGAATGTGTAAGTCCAATGATATCGTACAATATTACCTAATTGTTAAAATTAGTGTTAACACATCTGATTTTCCTATGTTAACCATTCTTTCTCCTCCCTCTTTTTTTCAATATACCTTTCTCTTTGGCACCACAAAGTGTAAACATTGAATTTTACCAACTAATCTTACTATCATAACTCATCATTTGCAGAATTATGTCTTAAATGTTTAATTTTCGAAGTTTATACCTTTGAAATGCAGCCTGCTAGCTTATTTTCGTGCAGCTTTGACAGTTTTCATGACTATAGCAGTTTTTTTGCACTATCTTTAACATACTATTCTTTACTTTCACTGTTGTCTTGCAATAAACTAATGTCTTCTTTTTTTATCTCTGTTTTTTTAGGAACATCATTTGCAGCGAGCCATATCTGCTCAACAAGCTTTCGGTCATACGGGAGAACTTGTGATACCTACGCCGGAGGTGTATAAAGCTCCGGATGATTTTTACAATGCCCTTTACCCAAATAATTTCAAGCTCCCTAGGCAGCTCATTCATGTTGCTCCTTTCGATTTTGAGCAAGAAGTTCCTGATTATGACTTAGATTCAGAGGATGAAGTTTGGTTAGAGCAACAAAAAGACTTACCTGATCTTACTCCTTTGAAATTTGAAGAAATGATGGATAAACTCGAAAAAAGTAGTGGGCAACAAGTTGTTCTAATAGACGAAGCTAAACTTTTGCTCAAAGAAAGAGATGATCTGATCACCGCAGTTTACGATTATTGGGTTGATAAAAGATTAAGAACCCAACAATCCTTGATACCATTGGTTAAAACAGAACGAAGAGATGGTACAGCAAATAACAGTCCATATGTGGCGTTCAGAAGAAGAACAGAGAAAATGCAAACTCGTAAAAATCGCAAAAATGATGAAGTTTCTTATGAAAAGATGCTTAAACTTAGAAGAGATCTCAGCAGGGCTGTGTATGTTCAATTTAGATTCATCACATTCATCTATATTTTCTTTTCCTTCGCCGTGGGACTTTTTTCATTTTTTTTCTTCATCTTTTACAGAGATTTATTACAACTAGTGAAACATCGTGAAAAGCTGAAGCATGATCATCTTCAATTGTCGTTAGAAATTTTCAAAAAAAGGCAAGAAATCTTATCAAAACTTATCATCCGGATTGCATCTAACATTTTTTCATTTTATATAGATATGAGATAGGTGATTATAGTGGTCAAGTACTAGCCGAAGTTTCAGCTTTACGATTAATCAAACCTACCTCAACGTATTTACCTTTTAATAACTTCAATATGTTAAAACAAGGAGAGAAAATTCGTTCAAAGGTAAATTTCTAGCTTTCTTTGGCCGTCAGCATTCATTCATATCCTTATTTATCACTATATTGATATCGATATTTTTTCTTTTTGCAGATTGATGAAACTCTTCAACCACCCCGACGAAAACGAGAATATCGTCGGCGACATAAGCAGGGTACTGCTCATGTCCAAAAAGCAGAATCGACTGAGTCTAATGAATTTATTTATACATCTGACGACGAGATTTTGAATGGTAACCAGTCACAGCCAACTTCAGATCAAGAAGAAGAAGATCCCGACGGCCCTTATGCTTTCAAAAGGCAAAAAGGTTGTTCATATCATGCTCCCCTCATTGAACAAAAAGGCAATTGGCCATGGTGTAGTTCTGTTGAAGGCGGGCTTGGTGACAAACGCTATAGGTTCTGTCTCACATCAATTAATATTGGACTTAATCAACGCTGTATCGGATTTGCTAGAAGAAGATATGGCAGGGGAGGAAGGTTAGTTCTCTGCTTAAAAAATAGATGTACTTAATTTTATTAACTGTTCACTCTATTTCTTGATTATTATCAGAATTATTTTTGATCGTGCATGGACTCCTATGGATAAGTATTGGTCCAAATTAGATTCTAATCATGAAAACGAAGAAGATAATGAATTTATTGATGAAATTAAAAAAGAATGGTAAGTACAAACTTTTTTCTTACGATTTCATCTAAATTAGATTACAAACTTATTAATGTGATTATCTTTTTTTCTTGAAGGATACATTTTCGTCCAAAGTCATCTCCTCAAAGTTGTGTGAACGAAGAAGTTTATCAAGAACCAGAGGCTGTTATCGATGAGCAAGGTAACCTTATACCAGTTGTAAAGATTGACCTTCCAAACTATTTTGAAGAAAGTGGATGTTTTTCATCTTCAAATAAGCCAAATAATGAAACTTTGGACATTGAAAGTTTTAAAAATCACCAGAAAGAGCTTTTTGAAATGCAAAGGAAACAACTGGAGAGGTTAAAAGAAAAGGAATCTACTGACACCACGAATAACACCACTAACAGCGACATTAATTTATACATGTGCAATGTTTCGCCTGAACATTCCTCTCTGCCATCTAATATGAATAGTAATCAATTTTCATCAGCGATCTCCTTCTCATCATCCGAAACCAATACAAATTCTGCTAAAAACATCTCTAACACCATCACGAACAGCATAAATACAGCAAACAACACAAATCATAACAAAACTAATAACACTGATAACAACTCTAACAACTCAATCTCAACGATACCTCAACCATCAACTTTAGATTCAGCCAGTGTAAATTTTGCATTACGTGCAGTTGTGGATACAGTTTTTTGAATTGAAATTATTAAAGAAAAATTTCAATGGATCATCTTAAGAGTGAAATTTAAGTGTAAAAGAAAGCTACAAATACTCTATTAATTAAAAAAAAAACAAGAAAACGAAGAGCAAAAAAAGAAGTCATCTTTCTAGGAACAAAATAAGTCAAAATTTCAAACAAAAATGAATTCACCATTTCGAGTTATTTCTAGCAAATTAACAACGAATTTCATCCTTATCATTATCGTTTGTCTCTCCATTACATTCACAATCATCCTCATTTCCACCACTTTTCAAATTTACGGATCTCTTCCTTTCATTTTGTTTCGTCTCCCTATTTCGTACCATCATCGCCATGACCATCAACCATCATCTTTTCGCCATCATTCACATAAATTCTTCTGTTCGTCTTTTCATAACTCATAATTCATTAATCATTAATTCATTCGTTCATAAACCTCCATTTCTTCATCAACCCTTAACTCTGATGTCTGTATCTTAATGTTTTCCTTTTTCTGACTTCTCTTTGCTCATTCTCACTTTTTTGTGTTTTCGTGAATCTTCCTCAATTGATTCGAGAATCTACCCTTTGTACAGTTTCTTAAATGTTAAATGACTCAAACGATTCTTGAGCTCCTTTTGTAAAAACATTAAATTGACTGGTCTAGCGCTAAATGATCATTGACAACACGATTTTCCCTTAAATATCTAACTTACAGGTTTCACATGTAAAATAAATTCAGTATAATTCTCTATTGAATTGTACTTATCGCAAATCGAGAAACAAAGAAAAAGATATTTAAATAGTAACAATTTTGTGTTCTTAATTATACCGGTATTGAATCACGCAAAAACGATTCATAACTAATTTGTTTTTACTTGATTTATTGGATCAAAATTTTACAACATTTAATTTAGCTTTTAGTCTGTTTCTGGGCTTTCATAACTTGAGCTATGATCTTTTCTTCTTCAATCAAGAAGGCTCGAAGAATTCTATTCTTTAAACATGCGGCACATCTTACACCACCATATGATCTAGAGACAGTCTTGTGTCGCTTGGAAAGTGTTGACAATTTGTGTGGTCGGGCGAATGTTAACTGAAATAAACAAAAAAGTCATTAGAAACATGATAAATACATGAAGTAACTATAAACTATAAAGGGGAATTTAAACTTACTCCTCTAAGCTTAAGCTTACAGTCACCACAACGAGCACAGGTTCCTGGCTTCTTTTGATAAAGGTACACTAGCCTTCCACCTGGAGTTTTGGAACTGTTAAAAAATAAAATTAACGATTTAGAAATAGTTTGAGTATAATGAAGCAAAAAAACTAAAAACAAGACAGATAAACACAATGATACCATAGTGGTAAACATAGGTTGAATATTGGGACTAAAATTAAAAAAGGATTGAGAAAGCAACTTACATCTTTCGACGATTGGATGGTGTGTTGTAACATAATCGTCGTCTAAGAACTTGTCGTTGAGCCATTGTGATTAATTTAACGGGTCACAATAAGTGGAAACTCGATTTATTTAACTTAAATGAATAACAAAATTAAAGAAGTAATAAGACAGAAAACTATGCCTGCAAATGAAAAAGTTACTTTCCGTTTCCGAGATGTAACCAAGGAGACACTCAAGCTTTCTCACATCTCCGCCTAATTCGAAATGTTGTTTCATTCTGTTTATTAAAACTATAATTCAAAGTTGATAATTTAAATTTTCCAATTTTGTTTCAATCAAAGAGTGAAGTAACTTTACTTTACTCTTTTGTTTCAATTGAATAAGGTGACTTCCATCAAATTTCAATCCATCGAATCGAGATTAATTTTTTTAATTAAAGAATGATGGAAAGAAGGTCACAACAAGTCATAGATAACGACATATTGAAATTTTTAATTTCAATAAATGGTTTGATGGAAGTCATCTATAATTAATTGAGGCTTTTAACAACGAAAAATTTAAATGAATTTATAGATCACTTATGGAAACTGTTCTATTCAATTGTTGGTATACAGCATCCCTTGAGCTGATTTCTCTCTTCAAGTGTCAGCTAGCTTAACATTGAGGCACAAGCTTTCATGGCTGTCATAATGTAATACAACAAAAAGTTAATTCAACTCAAATTAATTAAACATAGTCTAGACTGCAATAATCTAAACAATTCCTTTCCTAATTACTTGAATTTAGGCAGATTATCCTCATTAGGGTGAACATCGACTTAGCCAGTTGAGACTCGAATAGAGAAGTCAGCTCAGAAGGTTTTGTAAACCCTTACCTCGCTTTTTCCACTTGGGATTAACTTTAAATTGTGATTGATAACTTAAAATTGGTGAATGTGTTTCAATTCAAAGAGTTGAACAAGATGAAGCACGCAATGTTATCCTTTTGATCAGAGTAGGGAGAAGGAACAGACTGTGATGGCGCCACTAAAAATCTTTTTTCTCTTAAATTTCTGTGAATTTTTTTCATCACAATGAATTTGTTTACATTTACTTTTTTGCCATTTTCGGTCTCTTTCGCAATCTCTTTCTCACTGCTAACCCAAGTACATGTATAACAATGTACAATAAACCTCCTTTAACAGCTCCTTTCCGTAAGGACAGTTGCAACAATCTGTAAAAGGTTTCATGTACTTGTATGTGTTTTAATGAATTTCAACTTCTTATCGCTCTAATCTATATGGGGTGTTGAGAAAGTTTGTGTAGAAGAAGAAAATCATCTTCACTTGCGTATAAACATTACATTATATTTTCACCTACTAGTAAACTTGAACATAAACTTTCCCAACACCCTATAGCTCTCATTGCTGTGCTCTCTATTGCTATTAATCTTTGCTCCTTGGTAGCAATGGTAACTTACATGGATTTCTCCTTGAACCTTACCCCACATTTTTATGCATTAAGCAGAAACTACTGTTTCCCAAAAAGATTAGTTTTCATTTTGTGCTAACTATTGTTGTATGCTTTCCTTTCTCTACTCTTTCTTTCTGTGCATGTTTTTTTTAATAAAAATATCACATTGACTTCTCCTCTCGTTTCCATACTATCAACGTCTATTTATCTTGATTCCTTCATTTTTGTTTGAATATATAGTTTGTGTTGATTGTTTCACCTAAATTATGTGTTGCTCAGTTTTATATTTCATTGATTGTCTCCATTCAGTGTTAAAATTTACCTGAATCTGTGTCAAATTAGCAATAGTTTATTCATTGCTCAACTACTTTTACAACACAACGTTCTATGCCCAATCTTATTTCACGTGAGTTTTCAATCTGTTCTTAAAAAGCTAAAGCTTTCCTATGGCTAACCACTTATTAAATGAAATTGTGTCTGTTTGTTAATTTTCATTATCTTGATTGTTTCAATATGGAGTAATCTGTGTTTGGTGATATGTGCTCAATACATTGTTCATATTTAGTTGATGTTTTTATTATCATCGTGTGAAATCATTTTACTAGATATTTGTTTCAAAACACACAAACCTTTGGATTTACATTTATGATCATTATTTTTCTGTTTAAACTCAACCTCTATTTTAAACTATTGAACCTCAACCTTTTTATTTATATACTTGATTTTTCTTGTTTCAGACTATGCAGTTGATCGGGAAAATATTACCATTGGCCTCTTAAATTGTCTGCAATCTTTATCCACATGACGATGTTGGACCCTGGCATTTTAATGTTTGGAAGGCCTTGTAGCAATAACCTAATTTGTTTCACCGCTATTCTGTTGATAGTCTTGATAAATTATGGGATTAATCCTGCGTTGGGCTGTGATGGTTTGTTCTCTAGTATTGGAACTACTTCTAATGATATGACCATTCAAGAAGGTGATCCATTGGAAATAAATTGTACATTATCCTCTTCTCGTATCACCCTCTCTGGTAAACAAGTTGACGCAAACTCTAAAATGTTATTGATGAAAAAAAATGGAACTCGAATACCCAATTCTAAAATTCGTATCATTGACGACCTAACAGCACAGTTTAAAGTCAGACGGACATCTATGAAAGATAACGGATTTTATTCATGTTACTTTGATCCAGGAGTGAGTGACCTGAAAACAGCCTTGGTTTGTGGGACTGAAGCTAGAATAGCTCGTAAGTTGTTTACTCCATCATTAAATATATTGTAATAAATTGTCCTATTATATGTCTTTTTGTTTATCTTTTCACTATCTCTCTCTAGATGCGCCAAGTGAACATGATGATTTCCAGTTAAGTTGCACAGGTTATGATTTGAAAAATTTCACATGTAATTGGGAACCGTTGAATTATAATATTAAAACTGACTACCATTTACACCTATTAGTCGGAGGTAACTTCAGTTTTTCGTCTTGCACTGATAGCGACAAGCCTTCTTGTACATTTTCCATCAAAGATGAATCGCCTTACCTTATTTCGGACAAGAAATTACGTTTCCGTTTAGATGTTATCAATAAAATTGGCTCAATTTCCAAGATCTATGAAATTGATCATTACTCAAATGTTATTCTTGGTCCTGTTTCTCAAATTAAAACCATTGATATTGGAACTCAAAATGTTATGATCAGCTGGGAGCCACCTAAAAGTATTTTGGACGACTTTTATCTTGAAAACATTACTGAATACTCCATAAATGTGTATCAAGATAAATATACAGGCGATTTTACTGAATCAAAAAAGGATTATACTGTGAATGTGTACAATACTTCAACGAAACCATTAGGACAGTTCATAGTGAAAAATCAATTAACTTTTAATGTAACATCTTTAATTCCGTTTACATCTTATCGCTTCTCAATTCGTTGTCGAATGGTAACTGATTCTGGAGAAAGTCAATGGGGTAAAGAGTTGGAAAAAATTGTAACCACAAAACCTGATGGTTGGTATTCAATTTTTGTGTTTTATTTTACTACACTATATGATTTTATTTGATAGTGATTTTGTTAGTGGTAGATCAAGATAGCAAAAACTAAATAACAAAAGGAGATGCATCAAACACTTACTAGCATCATATGACGATTATCTTCTCGTTTAATATTTAATGAAGAAGTTTAAATCAGATGGTTTTAAGACTCTGATCTGTGAATGCAATTTAATTTTTATATCAATTTTTGCTATTTTGTATTTACTATCACATATTCAAAATGATTTTTATTCTTAACGATCTATACTTTTTATCCTACAGTTCCATACAAAAATCCTAAATTTGAGGTTGGAGCATTTGAAGTGAATAATCTAAGAGAGGATAAAAGAAATATCATGGTTTACTTTGAACCATTGGATCCACTGGACAGCAATGGTCCGAATTTAACTTACGTTCTATCTATCAGACCTTTCGCTGTGCATGTAGCCCCATATAACAGCAGATCACCTGCAAACATAATTTTTACATTACAAAGCTCACCACAAAGCTCACAAAGCCTCGACTCAAGTTTTTTCATTCCTCATCAAAAATCAGAGTTAACTCCATCATTAAAAAACGATGAAGTGCCATCAATTAAACTTACGCTTGCCGATGCGATTGAATCGCACGAATTCCCTCTTGAAGTTATCTCAGATGTCAAAACGTTCTGCTATGAAATCGAAAATTTAGATAATTCGATGGGATATCGATTGGAATTATCTTCTCATAATAATCTTGGTTATTCAAAAGAAATTAGCATTTGCTATATTCCTGCTCAGGGCTCACTTCAATCTGATATAGACCAAGTCTATGCGATTGATTGGGGAAATGGAAACTATTCCGTTTACTGGTCTACTTCCTTTAACGATATTATCTCTCACCAATACGTTTATTGGTGTAAAACCATTGATGGTCTTAATTGTGAAACTGTACCTTCAAGTAAATTGGTATCAAAAGACGCATTAGCGACTGATCTAATGTTACCTGTTTCTAAATACAAATTTGGTGTTTCTGCGATTGTGAGCTCGAGTCTTTTCTCAAATGGCCTTAAATGGGCTCATTGTATAGAGACTGCTACGGAAATTTCTGCTAAAAATCGTATAAAACGATTTGATTTGATCTCGATTAGTTCCAGTTCAATTAAAGTAACCTGGGCACTTGATTGTCCTGCTTTGAGTTTCTTTATTCAAAGATATCAAATACAATTTTGCCGTGCGGATCGTCCCTGTTCGGAAACTTTAACCATTATTGATGTTTCGCGAAAGGCAGCTGCCGTTGAAATTGATAATTTAACGCCTGGCACAACATACAATTTTACTCTTCATGCACTTACTGATTCTGGTCAGGAAATTGAAAGTCCTATGCGAACTTTTGAGACCAAGATTGATTCGACTTCATTAGTTTTCACCATTCTAATCATAATTGCTGGAGTCATTTCTATCTTATTAGTTGTATATAGTTTATTCGTTTGTAGCATGAGAAAGCGTAAAGATCAAAAAGAATTAAAGAAAGCTGTTGATAGCAATTGGATACCAAAGATGCCTTCACGATTAAAGGGAGATGCCAATATTTTGCTTAATCCTATGTGCCGAGAAACTCGTAATGAGTACGAAAATAAGGAATATATGAATGCAGATTCAACAAATACAACCAAATTCATTGAAAACAGATTAAATTCAAAGTTAAAGATGGATGAAGCAATAGCAAACGATGGCAAAAATATTATTATTTTGTCAACCATTAGTGACAATCAGTTGCACGATGTAATAAATCGAAGATCATCTTCATCACCATCACCATCATCAATATCACCATCATCAACATCAACATCTACAGGATCAGTAGACCCTGAAGAAAGATTTGCTTCATCTAATTACAAAAAAATAGATGGTACAAATGTAAAAAATATTACAGCCAAAAAAGAGAGAAAATCTTCTGATGGTTGTGGCTTTGATTCCGAAGATTCTGGTTACAGTGCTAGACTCTCAGATAAACATCCTTATTACAGAGCTGCCTCATTCAATATAAGTGGAATCATAAGATCTATCAATGAAGATTCACCTTACATTGTACCTGATATCCCTTCAGGTATATCCCTTGAAAAGATTACAAATGATGCTTCACCAGTAGCCCGTAGTCTTTCCGATTCCGATTTAAGTTATAATGGTTATACCGTAATCACAATTGATTCACCATCCAAACAGTCAAATGGCTACTTATCAGATCTCCATCATGACCACGGAAACGACCAGAAAGATATTCAAACTGTTTCGAATGGCTATGTTTATGGCTAAAGATATGAATATTTTCTAGTCTTTTATGGTCATGTATTTCGTCTCTTTTCAATGTGCTAAATAATTAATTTTTTATCATTTATTTTTTTGCCAACCAATCATCTTTATGAATCTTGCATCAGTATCCAACTGATTCAACCAAACAAAATTTCAGATCTTATCTTCAGAAAATTAAATGTAATGTAAATTTGGACTGATAGGCAAGTGTCTGCTAGATGATGATGATCAGGCTTTCATGTAACCTTGACAATGATCCTCATCACCAACATGATTCAATTCATTTTCCTCGTTTTTTCTGTATCACTATCCTTCTATTTTAACATCTCCTATTGTTATCCTCCTCTTTTTTTACCATCATCATCAATAATAATAATATCTTTCTCTAGCTTTGACTGTCTTTTTCATTCTGTCTCCATTAGACCCTTCCTCATCTCTACTCCTCTTGTTGATGGATGAAAACAAAGTCGATTATCACAGAAAGGCTTACAGTTTTATCATGCTTTTAATCATCTGTTATGACTGAATTAAGCATATCAGGTCTCATGCAACCGGTTATTTTATTTAACTCCAACCCAACTCGAGTTTGTTTCACAAATTATAATTCAGATTCTAAAATAAAAAAAGGAGAGAAGAGAATCGTTAAACATTTGTGCGTAAAGTGCATGTGATTATTGAAAAATCAATCAAGATAATCATATGACACATATCATTATTAAAAATCTTTACTCATATAATATTACAAACAATGTTACTGTAGATCCATGTGAATATACAAAAAGTCATTTAACAAGGGAAAGCTATCATCGCTTATCATTATTAGATAACCATATTTGCTTGATTATCACAATCATATGGGTAAAAGCAGAGTCAATAATGAAAATGAACATTGATAGTGAACATTATTGATCAATGATCATTATATCGTCTCTTTTATACCTCATAGTTTTCTGATTAATAAATCATAATTTATAAATAATTTAATCCGGATAATGATGATTAAAGTTAATCCTTAATTGTTGATTTGCAGTGTTCCAACCATTATAAAAGTAAGTTGAGGTAAATGATTAGTTATTACAACTTGTTAATTGATTAAGCTATAGACTAACTGTTTGTAAGTTTTACAACTTTTTTTTTTGCTGGAGTAAATACAAAAATAGAGTTTGCAAAAATGAATAAATAAAGGTTCAATTAAATAAGCCACAAAATTGAGACGGATTCAAATTAAGCTGTCAAGTTGATTAATTTATTTGTTTATTGGTTGATAAACTGAACTGTGTTAGTTTGTTGTTTGAAAAGTAAGAACTGGATTTGGATTGATTAATAAATGAATGTTTAGATTGAATGGTTAAATTGAAAAATGGTTGAAGCTTGAAAGCAAAATTTATGACTAAATTTTGTGTCATGTCATTAAAATGTTTAACAAGGTTTTAACTTGGTATCAACATTTTAATGATAACCATCAAGACATGATAAGGTTCCTAGTTTTTGAGCTACAATTCACCAGGAACGAGGATGATCATGTTGATGGACATAAAAAATAATGAAGGTCAATCATTATTTTGGACTGTACAAAGGGAAAAGTAGTGTCATGTTGAAAGGAAGAAGAGGGAAGAAGAAGAAAAGAGGAAGTCTGCTTATTATGACGATGATGATGATGATGATGGTAATGGTAATGGTAAAGAGAGTGGAAAATAAATCGACAATGGGCAAAGTAAATCGACCTGAGACAATTCATTTGTTGATAGAACGCGAAATATAATAAATGAAATATAGTCATTATATTATCTGGTAAATACTGCAAGACCATTGACCATAGTAAATAGTGATCGATTTTTGTTCCTTTTCCGACACAAGTTGATGTAATTTATGATCTAAATAATCGACACAAATTACATTAAAGCCAGTCTACAAGGTGATTAAAGTCCTAAAATTTGCATTACGACTGTAAATGTAAAAAATATGATTATCAATTTATGGAATCATTTTTGAGGTCATTTGCTTTTGCTTCATTGATCATGTAAACTATTTCCATGTAATATTCATCCGGAACAGGGAATATGAAAATACTGATCAGGAAGGATGAGAAGATTAACAGAAATAATAATCAAATATTATCCTCTGATGGGTTGAAGTTTTAATCCAATAATTGGATCAGCATACAAATTTTCATTCCATTTTCCTCAGATGACCAATTTTTAATTAATTTTCACCAATCAATCCATAAATATAATATTATAATGAACCATCTTCATGGTGTACTGAAGAGATGCCAAATAACGTGGTTATAATGGTGATTTTAAACTGAGTTTTTGTTTCTTCAACTTTTTAGTAAATGTTTTATTAGGGTGATGGGTCAAAACAGGAATCGGCTCAGTCAAAAACTTACATTTTACAATTTGAAGTGAAACAGAAAAAACTGTTCGCAAAGGTTTGGGACCAAAACAGCAAAAGTGAAATAGCAATAGACGAAACAGCTTCTAAGAACAGTTTCATCTGTTTCACTTCAAATTGTAAATGGTTATAATGGCTATTTTAAACTGCGTTTTTTATAAACTTGAAGTAAACGTTTTACTAGGGTGATAGGTCAAAACTGAAAACTGTTTGGATCCCAAACCTTTAACTAGGCTTGTCTTGCTTAAATGTACTTCTTTGAATACAGACAAGTTTATAGATAATTGAACTTGAATTATTCCTTCGTTTAATTTCCATCCAGAGGAGATTAAGCAGAATTTTTGAAGAACCAACAGCTTGGAGAAATAACAGGAACAGCTTCCAAGAAATTGTTTTTTCTGTTTCACTTCAAATTGTAAAATGTAAGTTTTTGACTGAGCCGATTCCTGTTTTGACCCATCACCCTAATAAAACATTTACTAAAAAGTTGAAGAAAAAAAAACTCAGTTTAAAATCACCATTATAACCACGTTATTTGGCATCTCTTCAGTACACCATGAAGATGGTTCATTATAATATTATATTTATGGATTGATTGGTGAAAATTAATTAAAAATTGGTCATCTGAGGAAAATGGAATGAAAATTTGTATGCTGATCCAATTATTGGATTAAAACTTCAACCCATCAGAGGATAATATTTGATTATTATTTCTGTTAATCTTCTCATCCTTCCTGATCAGTATTTTCATATTCCCTGTTCCGGATGAATATTACATGGAAATAGTTTACATGATCAATGAAGCAAAAGCAAATGACCTCAAAAATGATTCCATAAATTGATAATCATATTTTTTACATTTACAGTCGTAATTCAAATTTTAGGACTTTAATCACCTTGTAGACTGGCTTTAATGTAATTTGTGTCGATTATTTAGATCATAAATTACATCAACTTGTGTCGGAAAAGGAACAAAAATCGATCACTATTTACTATGGTCAATGGTCTTGCAGTATTTACCAGATAATATAATGACTTCATTTCATTTATTATATTTCGCGTTCTATCAACAAATGAATTGTCTCAGGTCGATTTACTTTGCCCATTGTCGATTTATTTTCCACTCTCTTTACCATTACCATTACCATCATCATCATCATCATCATCATCATCGTCATAATAAGCAGACTTCCTCTTTTCTTCTTCTTCCCTCTTCTTCCTTTCAACATGACACTACTTTTCCCTTTGTACAGTCCAAAATAATGATTGACCTTCATTATTTTTTATGTCCATCAACATGATCATCCTCGTTCCTGGTGAATTGTAGCTCAAAAACTAGGAACCTTATCATGTCTTGATGGTTATCATTAAAATGTTGATACCAAGTTAAAACCTTGTTAAACATTTTAATGACATGACACAAAATTTAGTCATAAATTTTGCTTTCAAGCTTCAACCATTTTTCAATTTAACCATTCAATCTAAACATTCATTTATTAATCAATCCAAATCCAGTTCTTACTTTTCAAACAACAAACTAACACAGTTCAGTTTATCAACCAATAAACAAATAAATTAATCAACTTGACAGCTTAATTTGAATCCGTCTCAATTTTGTGGCTTATTTAATTGAACCTTTATTTATTCATTTTTGCAAACTCTATTTTTGTATTTACTCCAGCAAAAAAAAAGTTGTAAAACTTACAAACAGTTAGTCTATAGCTTAATCAATTAACAAGTTGTAATACCTAATCATTTACCTCAACTTACTTTTATAATGGTTGGAACACTGCAAATCAACAATTAAGGATTAACTTTAATCATCATTATCCGGATTAAATTATTTATAAATTATGATTTATTAATCAGAAAACTATGAGGTATAAAAGAGACGATATAATGATCATTGATCAATAATGTTCACTATCAATGTTCATTTTCATTATTGACTCTGCTTTTACCCATATGATTGTGATAATCAAGCAAATATGGTTATCTAATAATGATAAGCGATGATAGCTTTCCCTTGTTAAATGACTTTTTGTATATTCACATGGATCTACAGTAACATTGTTTGTAATATTATATGAGTAAAGATTTTTAATAATGATATGTGTCATATGATTATCTTGATTGATTTTTCAATAATCACATGCACTTTACGCACAAATGTTTAACGATTCTCTTCTCTCCTTTTTTTATTTTAGAATCTGAATTATAATTTGTGAAACAAACTCGAGTTGGGTTGGAGTTAAATAAAATAACCGGTTGCATGAGACCTGATATGCTTAATTCAGTCATAACAGATGATTAAAAGCATGATAAAACTGTAAGCCTTTCTGTGATAATCGACTTTGTTTTCATCCATCAACAAGAGGAGTAGAGATGAGGAAGGGTCTAATGGAGACAGAATGAAAAAGACAGTCAAAGCTAGAGAAAGATATTATTATTATTGATGATGATGGTAAAAAAAGAGGAGGATAACAATAGGAGATGTTAAAATAGAAGGATAGTGATACAGAAAAAACGAGGAAAATGAATTGAATCATGTTGGTGATGAGGATCATTGTCAAGGTTACATGAAAGCCTGATCATCATCATCTAGCAGACACTTGCCTATCAGTCTCAATTTAGGTTTACATTACATTCAAAAGTCTTTTAAACACAGCAACATCATTAGTTTTAATAGTTGTTTGCTTTCAGTTCGTGGAGGTGAATTCATCGATAAACTCAAAGAGTGTCTTTAAAGACAAAGGATCCAAGTGAGTATCACCATCTCAAGACGAAAAGATCGTTAAAATTAGAAGCGCAAAAAAGTCTATTTTGAAGGAGGGTTTACCAAAGAAAGAACTGAGATGAAGATGAAAGATGAAAGACGAAAGAAAGAAGCGAGTAAAAGCTTTTTTTGGCTTTTCTTAAATCACAAGATTTCTTTTTCTCCTTGTTTCTTCTTCTCTTCATCCCTTTTTGCTCGCCATTGCATCAAAATATGTTTTCACTCTTTACTTGTTTCCTTTCATTTAACCATCTTTTCACCATCTAAAAGCTATAAAAATAAAACTTTTTTACTATAAATGCTAACTAATCATGATCAATCAATTTAACGATTACTCGGACACTGTAAATTAGTCAATGAACCTTCATAAAACAATTAAATCTCAGTTACATCCTTGATCTAACTCATTATCTCTTCATTTCTTGTTATTCCTCTCTTTTTTATCTCTTTCTTTCTCTGTCTTTCTCCTCTTTTCCCTTTCTCTACTCTTTCTGTGCATGTTTTTATAAAAATATCACATTGGTTCAACTGACTGTCTAACTTGTCTAATAAATGGTTCAAAGCTCCTCTTTGCATTGGTTGCTCCTGCGAGACTTTCCTCTTGTTTCCATACTATCAACGTCTCTTTATCTTGATTCCTCATTTTTATTTAATTATATAGTTTGTGTTGATTGTTTCACCTAAATTATGTGTTGCTCAGTTTTATATTTCATTGATTGTCTCAATTCAGTGTTAAAATTTACCTGAACCTGTGTCAAATTAGCAATAGTTTATTCATTGCTCAACTACTTTTACAACACAACGTTCTATGCCCAATCTTATTTCACGTGAGTTTTCAATCTGTTCTTAAAAAGCTAAAGCTTTCCTATGGCTAACCACTTTATTAAATGAAATTGTGTCTGTTTGTTAATTTTTATTATCTTGATTGTTTCAATATGGAGTAATCTGTGTTTGGTGATATGTGCTCAATACATTGTTCATATTTAGTTAATGTTTCTATTATCATCGTGTGAAATCATTTTACTAGATATTTGTTTCAAAACACTCAAACCTTTGGATTTACATTTATGATCATTATTTTTCTGTTTAAACTCAACCTCTATTTTATACTATTGAACTTCAACCTTTTTATTTATATACTTGATTTTTCTTGTTTCAGACTATGCAGTTGATCGGGAAAATATTACCATTGGCCTCTTAAATTGTCTGCAATCTTTATCCACATGACAATGTTGGACCCTGGCATTTTAATGTTTGGAAGGCCTTGTAGCAATAACCTAATTTGTTTCACCGCTATTCTGTTGATAGTCTTGATAAATTATGGGATTAATCCTGCGTTGGGCTGTGATGGTTTGTTCTCTAGTATTGGAACTACTTCTAATGATATGACCATTCAAGAAGGTGATCCATTGGAAATAAATTGTACATTATCCTCTTCTCGTATCACCCTCTCTGGTAAACAAGTTGACGCCAACTCTAAAATGTTATTGATGAAAAAAAATGGAACTCGAATACCCAATTCTAAAATTCGTATCATTGACGACCTAACAGCACAGTTTAAAGTCAGACGGACATCTATGAAAGATAACGGATTTTATTCATGTTACTTTGATCCAGGAGTGAGTGACCTGAAAACAGCTTTGGTTTGTGGGACTGAAGCTAGAATAGCTCGTAAGTTGCTTACTCCATCATTAAATATATTGTAATAAATTGTCCTAATATATGTCTTTTTGTTTATCTTTTCACTATCTCTCTCTAGATGCGCCAAGTGAACATGATGATTTCCAGTTAAGTTGCACAGGTTATGATTTGAAAAATTTCACATGTAATTGGGAACCGTTGAATTATAATATTAAAACTGACTACCATTTACACCTATTAGTCGGAGGTAACTTCAGTTTTTCGTCTTGCACTGATAGCGACAAGCCTTCTTGTACATTTTCCATCAAAGATGAATCGCCTTACCTTATTTCGGACAAGAAATTACGTTTCCGTTTAGATGTTATCAATAAAATTGGCTCAATTTCCAAGATCTATGAAATTGATCATTACTCAAATGTTATTCTTGGTCCTGTTTCTCAAATTAAAACCATTGATATTGGAACTCAAAATGTTATGATCAGCTGGGAGCCACCTAAAAGTATTTTGGACGACTTTTATCTTGAAAACATTACTGAATACTCCATAAATGTTTATCAAGATAAATATACAGGCGATTTTACTGAATCAAAAAAGGATTATACTGTGAATGTGTACAATACTTCAACGAAACCATTAGGACAGTTCATAGTGAAAAATCAATTAACTTTTAATGTAACATCTTTAATTCCGTTTACATCTTATCGTCTCTCAATTCGTTGTCGAATGGTAACTGATTCTGGAGAAAGTCAATGGGGTAAAGAGTTGGAAAAAATTGTAACCACAAAACCTGATGGTTGGTATTCAATTTTTGTGTTTTATTTTACTGCACTATATGATTTTATTTGATAGTGATTTTGTTAGTGGTAGATCAAGATAGCAAAAACTAAATAACAAAAGGAGATGCATCAAACACTTACTAGCATCATATGACGATTATCTTCCGTTTAATATTTAATGAAGAAGTTTAAATCAGATGGTTTTAAGACTCTGATTAGTGAATGCAATTTAATTTTTTATCAATTTTTGCTATTTTGTATTTACTATCACATATTCAAAATGATTTTTATTCTTAACGATCTCTACTTTTTATCCTACAGTTCCATACAAAAATCCTAAATTCGAGGTTGGAGCATTTGAAGTGACTAATCTAAGAGAGGATAAAAGAAATATCATGGTTTACTTTGAACCATTGGATCCACTGGACAGCAATGGTCCGAATTTAACTTACGTTCTATCCGTCAAACCTTGTGCTGTGCAGATAGCCCCGTATAACAGCAGATCACCTGCAAACATTTTTACGTTGCAAAGCTCACCAAGCCTCGACTCAAGTTTTCTCATTCCTCATCGAAAATCAGAGTTAACACCATTCATATATTCACCGTCAGAAGTTCATTCAATTACTTCATTGCCAAAAGATGATGAGTTTACCTCAATAAAAAGGGATGAAGTGCCATCAGTTAGACTTACGCTTCCCAATGCAATTCAAACGAATGGACTCCCTCGCGAAGTTATCTCAGGTGTCAAAACGTTCCGCTATGAAATCGAAAATTTAGATAATTCGATGGGATATCGATTGGAATTATCTTCTCATAATAATCTTGGTTATTCAAAAGAAATTAGCATTTGTTATATTCCTGCTCAGGGCTCACTTCAATCTGATATAGACCAAGTCTATGCGATTGATTGGGGAAATGGAAACTTTTCCGTATACTGGTCTACTTCCTTTAACGATATTGTCTCTCACCAATACGTTTATTGGTGTAAAACCATTGATGGTCTTAATTGTGAAACTGTACCTTCAAGTAAATTGGTATCAAAAGACGCATTAGCAACTGATCTAATGTTACCTGTTTCTAAATACAAATTTGGTGTTTCTGCGATTGTGAGCTCGAGTCTTTTCTCAAATGGCCTTAAATGGGCTCATTGTATAGAGACTGCTATGGAAATATCTGCTAAAAATCGTATAAAACGATTTGATTTAATCTCGATTAGTTCCAGTTCAATTAAAGTAACCTGGGCACTTGATTGTCCTGCTTTGAGTTTCTTTATTCAAAGATATCAAATACAATTTTGCCGTGCGGATCGTCCCTGTTCGGAAACTTTAACCATTATTGATGTTTCGCGAAAGGCAGCTGCCGTTGAAATTGATGATTTAACGCCTGGCACAACATACAATTTTACTCTTCATGCAATTACTGATTCTGGTCAGGAAATTGAAAGTCCTATGCGAACTTTTGAGACCAAGATTGATTCGACTTCATTAGTTTTCACCATTCTAATCATAATTGCTGGAGTCATTTCTATCTTATTAGTTGTATATAGTTTATTCGTTTGTAGCATGAGAAAGCGTAAAGATCAAAAAGAATTAAAGAAAGCTGTTGATAGCAATTGGATACCAAAGATGCCTTCACGATTAAAGGGAGATGCCAATATTTTGCTTAATCCTATGTGCCGAGAAACTCGTAATGAGTACGAAAATAAGGAATATATGAATGCAGATTCAACAAATACAACCAAATTCATTGACAACAGATTAAATTCAAAGTTAAAGATGGATGAAGCAATAGCAAACGATGGCAAAAATATTATTATTTTGTCAACCATTAGTGACAATCAGTTGCACGATGTAATAAATCGAAGATCATCTTCATCACCATCACCATCATCAATATCACCATCATCAATATCACCATCATCAACATCAACATCTACAGGATCAGTAGACCCTGAAGAAAGATTTGCTTCATCTAATTACAAAAAAATAGATGGTACAAATGTAAAAAATATTACAGCCAAAAAAGAGAGAAAATCTTCTGATGGTTGTGGCTTTGATTCCGAAGATTCTGGTTACAGTGCTAGACTCTCAGATAAACATCCTTATTACAGAGCTGCCTCATTCAATATAAGTGGAATCATAAGATCTATCAACGAAGATTCACCTTACATTGTACCTGATATCCCTTCAGGTATATCCCTTGAAAAGATTACAAATGATGCTTCACCAGTAGCCCGTAGTCTTTCCGATTCCGATTTAAGTTATAATGGTTATACCGTAATCACAATTGATTCACCATCCAAACAGTCAAATGGCTACTTATCAGATCTCCATCATGACCACGGAAACGACCAGAAAGATATTCAAACTGTTTCGAATGGCTATGTTTATGGCTAAAGATATGAATATTTTCTAGTCTTTTATGGTCATGTATTTCGTCTCTTTTCAATGTGCTAAATAATTAATTTTTTATCATTTATTTTTTTGCCAACCAATCATCTTTATGAATCTTGCATCAGTATCCAACTGATTCAACCAAACAAAATTTCAGATCTTATCCTCAGAAAATTCTAGATCGATCTCCTTTACAACTTTTCATACATCATTCATCCATAGATTATACATTCACTTGTTATATACAAAGATATACATACATTTCACTTGAAGAAAAATGGACAAAAATCTCCTTTGCTGAATCGTTCTCTTTTGTACCATCAAGTAAAGTTTCAAGATTCCTCAAGGTTTCCTATTTAAATAATATTCCTGTAAATAATAAATAAAAAGATTGCTTCTTTAATTCGTCGTCCATCACTTGTTTGCCAGTCTTAAGGATCATTATCGATCTCTTATTAATTACATCATGGCTAGAAACAGAAACTGAAATCAATAAATTATCCGATGACTTACATGATTAACAAATTAACCAATAGAAGACTCAAAATCCTTGGAATTTTCCTAATTGAGCAAATAAAACACCGAATCAATGAGCAACCCAAATCATAACCAAATGGCTGGTAATTTATTGAGACAAGAAACCTTGTTCTTAAAAATGGTTATTTGTGCATAAAAATCATGCAATATCAATAGTCAAGGTTTATTGATTAAATAAGTTAAATTATACTTATTGGTTAAATATTAGGCTACTATTGTTAAAAATAGCGGTTAATAACAGAGATTGTACCAGCAATCAATCATGATAAACAAACGAAAAGCTTGATCATTGTTAAACCAGTCTGTTTGTATAATTTGTACATTGAAACAAATCAGACGATCTTATTCAATAATTTCATTCTATTAATAATAGATGATTTCATGTACTGATGTATCATTAACCTGAGCGTCAACATGAAATAATGGCGATTGATTAAATATTTTCAGCCATTTCAAGAATTAAATCAGCTTGGATCTTTTTTTAACCCTAAAGACCTTCAGTAATTAAACCTTAGATGACCAAAAATTGGTTAAGAAAGTTATCTGGTGAGCATTTCACTATTAGCTCAAGTCAAATTAAGTAAATTTTAAATATCAAAAACTTGGATTACTAATTGTTCCTGTTTAGGGAACAATGTTAGAGTCTATTGTCTTGGTGTGCTTTGATTGCCCGTAAAGTAGCGTTGTACTTTTGTTGATCAGTTATTTTCAATTGTGATCATTTAATCTCAAGGTTTCTCCGCAATTCTTTCACTTTCCAGTTGCAAATTGTTAAACAGGTATTGAACAGGACCACAACCAGCGACAAAAAAAACAAGAAATTTATAGCAAAAAACTGAACCAACGTAACCTTCACAGCTGAACAAGATTATTGACACAGTCCAACTGAAAAAGGAAATTTGGTTAATAGTCAACAAAACAACAACATTAATACAATAATAATGTCCACAATAAAAGAAATAATGACAGGTACAAAAATGAAATTTGTTTGGTTAAATAAAGTTCCATTGATTAACCAACAAACAGTAATCAACGACCCCACAACAACAGTAACAAAAACAACAATTATTCAGCTATTTGTAGGTAGAGAGGTAAACACAGTAACCTTTTCAACATCAAACATACATTTTATTGTGATGTAATGAAGAATCGATTTTGGTTGAAAATTATCATCTGTAAAAATAAAAGGCAAATACCAATTAAACCAGAACCAATTCAACCAAAAGTATTTGCACTTGAAATGTAAGATGTTACCAAGTAGACTTAATTGGCAAAATATTTTTGAAAAGCGAAGACTAAACCGGCTTTGAAATACCACTGAACCGGCGATCATGCGTCCAGGATAACTATTTGGGCTGATTTTGAGAGCAATAAAACCAAATTCACTATGCGTTTGACCAAATTGGTCTGAACTCAGCTCAACAACAGGTCTGAACAAAATCCAAAATGATCGAAGTTTGAAATAGGTTATTCGTCAATAGAATGAAAATATAATCAAAAGCAAATGTAGATAATTTATTGGAAATAAACCAAACCAGAACTCGATTAGACTCTGAATGGAAAAATCCAAAAGATTGATTTAGTTGAAATACCAGATTCACCAGATGTTCACAGTGTCCATTTAATGAAAAACAGTAAAAACCCGCTTAATGGATTTGCTGGTTATTTGGTTTTTTGTTTAATTTGACTCTTATCCATCTGACTAGCTGTTGTAGGGCCCACAGGGTCAAAGACAGAAAGAGTAATGTTGTCTACAGCCAAAGTCTATTTTCAAACCCAATTTTCCAGTTTACTCATGGATTAGTCAAGATTGCTTAGATGATCCTTTAAAACACAAATTTTGGAACAGTAAATTAACCAAAAAACGATCCACCAAAAAACGATCCACCAAAATAAGGATAAGGCAGACAAGATCAAAGTGAAATTCGTAGAGATTATACTTAAGCTTTGAAAAAGCTTAAAGTCCATATTTCAAAAGGCTAAATTTTTACTTGACTCCTAGAAATTAACTCATTTTTTGATGTATAAAATCATTTTAAGTGGTGGTTAAAAACTAGATTACAGTTGACAAAATTAATTTTTTTCAAGTTCAAATATTGTAAAATCAGATTGCTCGTTCAATAGTAAAAATAAGGGCTATTTTAAGAGAGTCTCATTATTCAGCCGATTTCTGTAGTTCGTTGTTTTTTCCTGGTCTTGCTAAGAAGGTCAAGTCTCATCATCCTTTTACTTTCATTATCATCTTTATACTTTTACTTTCTCTCTCGTTCATCATCCTCCACTCCCTCTTATCCTGTCTCTCTCACCAAATTTTCCTAACAAATTAATCGAAAGTTGAAAAAATAACGTTTTAATTTGTTTTCATTTTTGCCTGACTCAACATGTAAATACTTTTATAGCCTTGCACTTGTGTATTTTGTTAATGTGGTTATTGGTGATCAACTAATTATTATTTATAATCCAAAAGTAGGCGTATCAAATAATTCTGAAATTACTTTCATCGCATCAATCACTCACACTTGAATTATGTTTCCATTTCAGTGAACTTTTTTTTTCAGTTCTGTTATTTTGTTGTGTTTTCATCAGCTATCGTCATCTTTGGTCAACCAGTGAGTTTTACCTTTTCCTCTTGTTAGTCATCCCTATCGTCATCTTTGTTCTTTCTCTTTCTCTCTAATTCCCACCTCAAAGACTCCCTAAGACTTCCTCACCCAATCTTATTCTTAAAAGCTTTCCCAGAACCATTCAGTAAACATCTAGACGTGAACAGAACCATCCAAGTAAATCCATCAACTGCACATTCGGGTTTAACTTCAAACACTATCCTCTTCTTGCACTTTCAAACCTTGTCCATCCATTTATTTCATTTTGTGTTTCTTTCGTGTCCCTGTCAGTTTATCCACTCCATCTAACTCTGTAACAACCATCTGGTGATGCTCTTGAGCTGAATTTTTCATCGTGAATCTTGACTTATTCAATTTGTTTTCTTCTTCGATTTCATCAGCTATAATTTTTTTTTCGAATTGTTACCAAATTTCCTTTTGTGGCGGGGAAAATAACTGCAAATCATCAAAAATTGATCAAGCCTGAAAGGTACGTGTCGATTTGGTTGTTTTATTATCATTTGAATCATGTTTGTTAACAAAATTACCAAATCTTCCTTCTGAATGTAGCCTTAAGCTAATTGCATTCATATCGGTAATTTTGTTTCTTTTAATCAAAGAGTTCTCTCTTTTGATATTTTTTCACTACAATCTGAAAATTACTAATCAACAGTTAATCACACATTAGGGAAGTTTTGCGTCACTCTTCTTCTAAAAAGATTAATTATACCGTATTGTGCATATTAATCATTAAACTGATTCTAGTATGAATTTAGTTTAATCCTTTCTGCCGATAAGATGGCGCTGGAAAATTATTTTAAGGCATTGTTGTCATAGTATAAATTAAACCCATCGGTCAATTAAAACCACAGTTTGTTTGGTGACCTCTCCAGTCTAAAGTAAATTGTGTTTAACAACTCTGTTTTTTTACAGATTAATTAGATTTTATTATCCGCCATTTGGTTTAACCGTTAATTAATTAAATACAATGATTCGTGATCGTCTGACCAGAACAATTGATCAAAGTGCTATTGATCTTTTAAAGAAAGAGTTTTCAAAGAAAACTGCTGCTGAACCTGATCTCTATGATCCTGTTGACCTCCAAAAGGTTGAGGAAGATGACTGGTGGGCTTACCGTTTCTTGGCTGCCAATTCACTTAATCAGGATGCAGCTTTGGACAACATGGTTCAATCCATGAAATGGCGTAAAGAACATAACTTCCATTCCTTCAAGATGAATTATTTTCCAGATATGTTTTTCCGAACTGGTGCTTTGTTTCAATACGAGACTGATAAACAGGGTAGACCATCGTTAATTTTACGAATTAAGTTTGTCCGTAAAATCAAAGACATACAAAGTGCCATTGAACAATTTGTCGATCACACTCTTTGGTCCATAGATGAAACTGCTAATGGAAATGGTTGGATACTAATATTTGATTTTAAAGATGCTGGACTGCAAAATGCTGATTTTGATCTTCTACATTATCTAATTAACGCTTTGAAAATACACTTTCCATTTGGTGTTGATTCTGTTCTTGTCGTAGACCTTCCATGGATTCTCAAAGCTTTCTGGAGTATGGTTAAAACCTGGATCCCTAATGAAGGTGGCAATTTAGTTCAATTCACGACAAGAAAGAAGCTCAAAGAGCATTTTGATGAATCTAATTTACCAGATTTTCTTGATGGTAAATGTAAACGTCCTTATCAAGGTGAGTTACCATCAACACATGTGCAACTGTTTTTAGAAATATTTCGTTGAACAAAAATTTGGCCAATCCATGATTACAATCAGTGAAAACAATTTTACAAGCTTAGCGTGGTCCTTTTATTTTTAATCCTATTGAGAAGATCCTATTTAAAATGCAAAAAATCAGTCAATCCTTTAAGATTTAAAACTTGAAGTTACTTAAAATTGGAGATGATGCTTGTCTTTACAGTTTCGCTTTCTGATTAAATAGACTAAAAATGGTCTCCGCACTCCAGATGTGAAGTTTAAAAGCCACTTTAACGTTGCCGGTCAAACATTTTAAGCTAGACCAATACAATTTGCCAAATGAGAGTAAATTGACTTCATTTTAATGTTAAATATCAATTTGTGCTGAAAATTAGGTTCATGCTTTTTTCCTCTTCTAACTGAATTTCACTCTGAATATGTGGCTTCCATGATTAAGTAGATAACAAATCAACTTGCCAATCTTAGTCTAATCATAAACATTTACTTTAGAGTCAATTTGGTGATTTAAACTATAGAACCGTTCAACTTTACCTGTTTTTTTCTGTGCTTCGCTCTCTTCTTTTGATTGTACATTTAATTTAACTTAATTTTTGCTTAATATTTGTACGTTTTCCTCTTTTTTAGGAGATCGAGTAGTTCCTAATGGTTCACCTGATGTTTATCATTTTGGTTCCAAGGTTATGAATGTTCCTGAAAACAAAATTGAAAGTATTGTTAAAATTTACGAATCCATCATGGCTTGAAATTAAATCAATTTCGCGATTGTAAATTCATCCTATTTTTATCCAGTATCTTCATTTTTCCCTGTCATACTTTCATTTCCCTCTCTCTCCCTTCCAATAATTATTGCTTCTCAAAGATGACCTTATCAAGTTTAATGATGATAATCATACTTGGTTAAAAAAGTTGCAACATTACCTGCATTTATATGCCTAAATAATTTATTTTACCAACACTGATCATCGCATTTCAAGTTACCAACAAACTGTTCATGATATTCATAACCAACAAAAGTGTTTTTCAATTTTAACCAACTGTCCATTAATTGTCATCCATAAGTGTACCTTTTTACCAAGTTTGTTATCATCCTTTTTCAAACATTCATTTTTACATAACATTTATAACTGTTTTCAGGTTTTACAAAGAGACTTGGATTTTTAAATGAATTGTAAAACAACGCAAATCCATCTCTTGTTTTTTTATAAATGTATCAAGTTTTACGACACTCAAGTGAGATTGTATTGAGTAGATGATTAAATGAAACAACTCATTAAATTGTCAAAAAAGCACCAAATTTAATTTGGAATTTTTTTCTTTTATTAACAAATTAACGTGTAACAATTGTCTAAAATCGACCTTAATCTTGACCTTTTTTTCAATCTCTCAAAGTCTGGTCATTGATTGACCTCTAATTGCATTTAGTGAACCTCTAATAATTAACTGAGGAGGGAAAAGTAAACGTTAATCAACTGTCAAGAGCCTGATGATTAGCTAAATGTATAACATTTTTACACTCTAAAGTCCATTAACTATTCAAATTGTATTTAAGATCAAACCTGACCCAATATCATGATTTAATCATTATAAAGCTAATTCAACTGTAAAATTGTAACCTATGCTTTAGCCCAACTACAATCACAAATTGTGAACAACTTGGTATTTCTACTTTTTACATTCACTACTTTAACAAGTGGCAATCATTTGAACAGGATTAAGATCAAGCTTTGATCTTTAATGGTCAATGTTAATTCAAGTCGATAGCTACTCTGTTGAGATTGATTTAAAACATTATTTCAAACTTACAATAGTGATATGCAATTGACAAATCAGTAAATTTCAACTCACTAGCTGAGCTGATGAAGGTTAAGGAGCAGCGAAATTGTTAATTAACTAACCAGTGGAAGTAATAATCTTGTCAAAAGGTCTTGAAGAGTTGTTTATATTAGTTGTCACTATTTTTGCTTTCGATTGTTTGCGAACAATACAGAATAAGAATCAGATTATTTCAAAGGCTAGCTTTAAAATTATCTTATCCACGAAGTTGACATTTGGAAGTTAGCATCTTTATAGATACTTATCGATGACAATCGATAAAATTTATTAATAAAACGAAACCGATACCATTGTTGAATACAATGTAAATAGATATCCAAAATAAAATGTATTTTTTGTAAATTCAAAGTTTCTTCATGTCAATGATATTGCTAAGTGGCTGTGATTTTCGTTTATATTCAATTAGTTGCTTTGAAATTCGTCGGTTTGGTCGAATATCCTTTTCGATGAGATTTTTCTTTGTAAAGATAATTGATTGTTCATCAACTTCGATTCCAATATGATCGCAAAATTCATTTAGTTCATCTTCATCCTCAAAGGCCAAAAGTTTTGTCAATTCGGTTTTTTTGTATTTTAAAGATTCGGAGCTTCGAATGAAAGCTTTAGTTATGATTTGGAATGAGTTTTTTCTGACTTCATAAAAATAACGATGTAACATACAAGATGTCAAGAAGTCAGCTTTTTGAACCAGCTTAAAAAAGTTAACATAATTATGTGAATCGATAGCAGAGAGGCATTTCAATGCAAACTGAACAGCAGATGATTTTCGTATAACAGGATTAAATCGAGTAACATCCATCACTGTATCTGATCGAGAAAAGTATAACAAAAAGTAGGCACGAAATTCTGATTCATTTTCACAACGAATTGATCGACGGCTGAAATCATCATAAAAATGGCTCAATGTTATTAAACATTTACCAAGATTTTCAAAATTCAAATGTTCAACAAATCCAGATGAATTGAATTCACTCATATTATGGGCACTAAATATGTGAAAGCGCGTAAAAACCTCCAACATATGGACAGCATCCAAATCATCAAGTTGAAATTGAGTAATTTTACGGCGGATTAATCGAAAAGTGGTCCAGATGAAATCATACCATTCACATTTGTCGAAATTTTCATCATCAAATTTATCTATTAGATTATTTAGGATCCATTCCATAGAAAGAAACAACTGGTTTGGAGTTTCCAGGTTGAATTTCGAAGGATAGCCAATTTTCTCAGCGAAACTGGGTCCTTTAGTTTTCCTCAGTTGCGGACAAATACCGTGAACCATTTTACCACAAAATATAGATGACAATCAACACAGCTAATACGTCTTTAACTGACACAAAAATGTTTATGGTGCCGAATTAGATGGTCTTAACTATGGATAAAACTTGTTGTCATTATCATTTTTGGAGATCGCGAATTTGATAAACAAATTTAACAATAATCACAGTCAATACTTGAAAAATCAAATCTCGTACAAAAATAAACAATTAAAGATAATTTCGATAAAATTTGTAAGCTAACTCCATCCTTCGACTAATATTAGCAAACGAATCAGAAGTATGAATGCCCGGTGAATTTGAAAATATTAGTTTTCAATAATAATCTTTGTTAAGAAATATCAATATTTCTTCATGATTTTTGAATTTGTAAATTTTATCAATGAAGTTATTAGTATTAATAGATATTACTCTTGAACTTGAACCTGTGCAGCAAATCTAATATTAAGCGTCAGTTCTGTTCTCAGATCATTACAGATTTTAGATACCCAAAAAGATTAATCATTGTTTGACAAAAATTGAGGAAAAATGTCTACAAAAAGTCATCAAAGACAAAAGGTAAAAGAGTATTGTGAAAGTTATGATCATAAGCTAACTGCGGTAGTAATTGATGATCTATTAATTCATTAGGTTGAAGGAAAGAGTCTATAAATAACAATTGTTGTATTGTAAAAATTACGCATCTTATGGAATCGTAAACATCAGTTCACTTCTAATTGTGCTTAAGCTACAGATTTTAACATTTTTAGCCAAAATTTACAATGGCTTTTAGTGAATTGATGAGTGTTGACTCTTTGAAATTGGTTTTCTTTTCAATAATTTCATATTATATTTATGTTTATCTATTGAAACCTGGTCTACATTTTGTTTATATGGTCATTCATTATCATGGATTTCCTTGTTATCCGAAGCATTTTCTTCTTGGACATTTGAAGCTATTTTGGACGAACTTTCCATTCCCACCTAGCATCGAAAATATTCAAAGTAAGTTATCCATTTTTTGAGCAGATTTTGCTTCAAAATAAAATATTTGATAATATATTTTATTCAGGAAATATCTACGAAATGTCCAATAAAATTATTGCTCACCATCCAGAGCAATCTTTTTCAGTTCTTTGGGTTTCAATATTTCCCATCATCATTCCTGTGAATTATGAAGCAATAAAGGTAAATTTAAAATTAACTATTATCACTTCATTGACTATACATTAATCGAGTACGTTACAACTTCATGTAACTTTGTTATTAATATCAGATTATATTAAACAAGAAAAATGTAAAGAAACCGTATATTTACGAATTTCTGGGTTTAGGAAATGGACTGGTAGCTGCAGAACCTGTACTTTGGAAGGTTCGAAGGAAAATGATTGAACCTTTTTTTTCGACCAAAAAAATGAAAGGTTATGCTAAGCACATGGACCAAGAAGTTAAATCATTTTCTCAACAATTGGATGCAGAAACGGGAAAACCTGTTGACTTGGAGGATCATATAAATAGCAGTACTTTGAATATCATTTTAAAATCTGCTACAAGTATTCCTCTGGATGATTCGATTGAAGATAAAAAATTATTGAGTGAGTTAGTCAATAAAGTAGAACCGAATGCTGTGAGAAGAACACTGAATCCACTTTACCATTTTGATTGGGTTTTCAAGTTTTTTGAGTTTGGAAGATCTTATTTTCAAAACATTGATGCCACCCAAAAAATATTGAACAGAGTATTGAATCACAGGAAGCAACGGCTGAATCCACCATCACATGAAACAGAAAATCAAGACTTTATTACTTTTCTGAAAGGTAAAGTGGATGAGCCAGAATTGTACGATGAAATGATAGGTATGATTGTAGCTGGACATAAAACAACGTCAGTGGGTTTACGTTGGATTTTATTCAATCTCGGTAAGGTTTCCTTGTCCCTCATAAAACACAGTTAAATGTTATGATATAATTTTAAAGCACGAAATATTTAATAGTACAGTTCATAATAATTTAACAATTAATCACTAGTATCTGACTGTTTTTCAATCAATCTCTTTCTCAGGTAACCATTTAGATGTACAAGAACGACTATATCAAGAGATAATTCAATTTTTCCCTGATGATACGCCGGTCGATGATATGGATAAAATAAACCAATGCAACTATCTTGATCAATGTGTAAAGGAATCGCTGCGACTGAATCCTCCTATCCATGGTCTTTCAAGATACCTTGAAGAAGATGTTATGATAAAGGATAAAAAACTGCTCAAAGGTTCTGTGGTTATTATGTTTTGTCCAATAATTCATCGTAACCCAAATGTTTATCCAGACCCAGAAAAATATAATCCTGATAGATGGAACCCTGAAAATGCGTCCAAAATACCTAAAGCAGCTTTTATACCATTTGGATATGGACCACGAAACTGTGTTGGATGGCGTTATGCGATTTCAGAGCTCAAGATTTATACGATTCAAATTATTCGTAAATTTAGCTTAAGATCAAATCGACAACATGGAAGTATTCCTTGCAAGCATGAAGTCACTTTGAAGCCAGTTTTACCTCTGGAAATAATAATGACACAAAGAAATAACAACTAAAACTTAAAAAGCCGCAAGTGTGATCAAACTAATTCTAAATTAGTCTTAAAAAGAAATAAAGAAAAATTTTTATTTTGAGAATCTGTTAATCTTGAGTGCTTCACTTCAACTATTTGGCTGTTAATTGACTAAGGAGCTAAAACGGTTCGACTCCAGAAATCTAGTCGTGAAACAGGTAAACTACTGAACTTATGCAAAGCTCAGGTAACTCATAGTGGATAATATTAGAATATTTTTAGTCGATTATTCTAATGCACAAATAAACTAAACGTAACATTGTCTCCAATCGGAAAATTTGGTCAGCGTCCTTAAACTCATCGTTGCTTAATACTCTTTCCAGATTTCAATGGTTCAGCAAATTCGGTTGATTTCTCTAAATGCTGTTAAAGGTTTGAGCAATTAAATCACATTAATGTTAATAGAAATATAATTTTGAATTGGTCGATTTGAAGGATGAAATATCCTGATATGATATGACACTCTTTCACATCGTGCAATAAAACTAATATCAAGCGTCTAATATATTCTCAGGTTATTACAGATTCTAGATATCGCGAAAGATTAATCATTATTTGAAAAATGAAGGAAAACGTTATTAAAAGTCATTAAAGACAAGAGATTCGAGAATATTAAGGAGTAAATATACACATTTAATGGTCTTCTCATCATCCAAGGCCCATAAGCTAACTACAATAGAAACCAGTTAATCATTATTTGAACCATTAATTCATAATGTAGAAGGAAACAGTTCCTTAAAACACAATGTCCAATCATTGTAACAATTTAGCATCTAATTTTTAGTGGAATCGTAAACATCAGTTCACTTCTAATTGTGCTTAAGCTACAGATTTTAACATTTTTAGCCAAAATTGACAATGGCTTTTAGTGAATTGAATAGTGTTGACTCTTTGAAATTGGTTTTCTTTTCAATAATTTCATATTATATTTATGTTTATCTATTGAAACCTGGTCTACATTTTGTTTATATGGTCATTCATTATCATGGATTTCCTTGTTATCCGAAGCATTTTCTTCTTGGACATTCGAAGCTATTTTGGACGAACCTCCCATTCCCATACAAGATGGAAAGTATTCAAAGTAAGTTATCAATTTTCAGCGATTTGTGGCCCAAAATATAATGTTTGATATATAATATTGTGTTTAGGAAAAGTTTATGAAATTATCAACAAGATTGTTGCTCATAATCTAGACCAATCTGTATCAGTTCTTTGGGTTTCAATATTTCCCATCATCATTCCTGCGGATCATGAAGCAATAGAGGTAAAGTGAATATATTACTCAAACTTAATTTATATTAATTTGGACTGGAATACCTTTTGTGTCTATATATTATATCAGATCATATTAAACAAGAAAAGTGTGTACAAACCATATCTTTACAAATTCATGGGTCTTGGAAATGGACTGGTGACTTCGGAACCTGCACTTTGGAAGGTTCGAAGGAAAATGATTGAACCTTTTTTTTCGACCAAAAAAATGAAAGGCTATGCTAAGCACATGGACCTAGAAGTTAAATCATTTTCTCAACAATTGGATGCAGAAACGGGAAAACCTGTTGACTTGGAGAACCAAATACACAGCAGTACTTTGAATATCATTTTTAAGTCTGCTATAAGTATTCCTCTGGATGATTCGATTGAAGATAAAAAATTAATAATCGAACTAGTCAATGAAGCAGAACCAAATTGTTTGAAAAGAGGAGTCAATCCACTTTACCATTCTGATTGGGTTTTCAAGTTTTTTGAGTTTGGTCGATATTATTTTGAAACTCTTGATACGATCGAAAAATTGTTACACAAGATGTTGTTTCGCAGAGAGAAACTGTTGAGTTCATCCAATGAACCAGAGAATCAGGATTTCATCCATTTACTTGATGGCAAAGTAGATGCAAAGGGACTCCACGATGAACTGGTAACTATGATAGGAGCTGGACATGAGACAACGGCAGTTGGTTTACGTTGGATTTTATTCAATCTCGGTAAGGTCTCGACACCCAACTAAATTTTAAGATTTGAAAGCGCTTAGCATTAAAACAATTAATCACTAGTATCTGACTGTTTTTCAATCAATCTCTTTCTCAGGTAACCATTTAGATGTACAAGAACGACTATATCAAGAGATAATTCAATTTTTCCCTGATGATACGCCGGTCGATGATATGGATAAAATAAACCAATGCAACTATCTTGATCAATGTGTAAAGGAATCGCTGCGACTGAATCCTCCTATTTTTGGTTTCATAAGATCCCTGGAAGAAGATGTCATGATAAAGGACAAAAGACTTCTTAAAGGTTCGTTGGTTGTTGTGACCTGTCCAGCCATTCATCTTAACCCAAAAGTTTATCCGGACCCAGAAAAATATGATCCTGATAGATGGACTCCTGAAAATGCGTCCAAAATACCTAAAGCAGCTTTTATACCCTTTGGTTATGGACCACGATCCTGCATTGGGTACCGATATGCAATATTAGAACTCAAGATTTATACAATTCAAATTATTCGTAAATTTAGTTTGAGATCAAATCAAAAACACGGAAGCATTCCTATGAGGGCTGAAATCACCTTGAAGCCATGTTTACCTTTGGATATAATATTGACACCAAGAAATATCAATAACAACTAAAATTTAAAATCGCAAATGTGATCAACAAATTTTTAACTAAACCTCGTACAACCTTTTTGTACTTCGTGCAATATAACTAATATTAAGCTGCAAGGGTTGTTATTAAAAAGACAAAATCAACACAATTATAACCTGTATGCACAAATTGACACAAATGTGTGAAATGCATAAAAATCAAATTCTTTCATATCAGACTCTGTTAGTCTTTGAGTTCATGAAAACAGAATTTATTTGCGCGATTTGAAAATTTCTCTGATAAAAGTTTGTGTAAAAATCGAGGTCAAAGTTGAAACTTGAAGCTGAAACGACTGTGAGACCAGATTTCTCGAAACTCATTTTTCTGTTGTAACTTTCGATTAACGAGAAAATACACTTACATTCAGAAATAAAAATGTAAATCAGAATTCTTTTTTATGTAAAACAGGATTCCGAACAGAAGTATGATTTTCATTCAAACCGATCGCATTTTGTGACCATAAGAGTTAGAGAGCTGAAACTTATTGGCCCATAAAAATTGCTGGTAAACATTATGGTTCGAATTTTTTTCCAATTTCTCAACAGTTCTCTTGATTTTGACCATTAAAACGTTTCTCTGATCCACTGTTTTTGAGAAAATCGAGTGCAAGTTTGAAACCTCGATCGCCTTTTGTTCAGCTACAGAAGCAGATTTTTCCATGAAACTCAAGCAGCTAATGTATCTTTTGATAATCCACGAAGAAAGACCACTTATTTCGATAAATAAAACTTTAGAATAGTCAAGTTCGATTTTAAGTTAAACCGATGGCTTTCTATGACCATATAAATTAGAGAGCTTAAACTTATTATTATACATGTATTTGTTCATCATTGTTCATTGTTATTATGTATTCACCAAAAATTGATGTTAACATCATGAATCAAATACCTTTTTCAAGTAATCAACCGTTCTCTTGATATTGGTCATTTGCATAAAACTTTGAAAATTAATATTTCGAGACTAGAATCACCTAAGTCCATTATTCTTTGACCAAACATTAGGTTGCATTATGGACTAACTCACACGAAATTCAATCTAATTATTATCATTATAGCATTTTGGGCTATGATAACCCGAATGCGCTAATGGAGTTATTAATTGAATTAAAACGTATATTAGTAACGAATTAAATTGGTAAAAGATTGATGAATGTACATGATGCCGAAAAATTGAGGAAAAACAAAATTAAAAGTCATTAAAGAAGATTCAAGAATAAGAAATTATGAAGCTAAATGTAAATAATAATGGTCATTCAAGGACCATAAGCTAACTACAATAGAAATCAGTTAATCATTATTTGAAACATTAATTCATAATGTAGAAGGAAACAGTTCCTTAAAACAAATAAATAAATTGTTCCAATCATTGTAACAATTTATAATCTTATATGTAGTGGAACCTTAAGTATCAATTCATTTCTAATTGTGGTTTAAGCAGATTACACTGAATTTCTTAGCAAAATTGACAATGGCTTTTAGTGAATTGAATAGTGTTGACTCTTTGAAATTGGTTTTCTTTTCAATAATTTCATATTATATTTATGTTTATCTATTGAAACCTGGTCTACATTTTGTTTATATGGTCATTCATTATCATGGATTTCCTTGTTATCCGAAGCATTTTCTTCTTGGACATTTGAAGCTATTTTGGACGAACTTTCCATTCCCATACAACGAGGAAGCTATTCAAAGTAGGTTATCAATATTTTAATATAATGTTAACTCTAAATATAATGTTTGATATCGTTTATGTTATTTAGGAAAAACTTACGAAATGATCAATGAAATCGTTAATCATGATCTAGAACAATCTCTAGCAATTATTTGGGTTTCATTGTTCCCGGTCATCATTCCCGTGGATCCTGAAGCGATAGAAGTAAGCAGAATAAATTAACAAAAGTGATTGTTTCATCATTTGATTGAATTTATAATGCTGGAGTGCCTAAACTGGAATACCTTTTTGTCTTTATGATATTAGATTATATTGAGCAAAAAGAATTCGAAGAAATCGTACCTTTATAAATTCCTAGGCCTAGGAGAGGGACTGATAACTTCAGATTATGCCCTTTGGAAGGTTCGAAGGAAATTGATTGAACCTTTTTTCTCGACCAAAAAATTGAAAAGTTATACCAAACACATGAATCAAGAAGTTAAAGGATTTTCTCAACGGTTGCATGAAGAAGTCGGTAAACCCGTTGACTTGAAGAATCAAATACACACCAGTACTTTAAATATCATTTCAAAGTCTGCTATAAGTATTCCTCTGGATGATTCGATTGAAGATAAAAAATTAATAATCGAACTAGTCAATGAAGCAGAACCAAATTGTTTGAAAAGAGGAATCAATCCACTTTACCATTCTGATTGGGTTTTCAAGTTTTTTGAGTTTGGTCGACATTATTTTGCTACACTTGATTCGTTGAAAAAATCAGTGAACAAACTGTTAAATCGTAGAAATCAACTGTTGAGTTTACCATCTCATGGATCAGAGAACCAGGATTTTATCGCTTTACTTGACGGCAAAGTGGATGAACAAGGGCTTTACGATGAACTGCTAACTATGATTGTAGCTGGACATGAGACAACGGCAGTTGGTTTACGTTGGATTTTATTAAATCTCGGTAAGGTTTCAACACCCAACTTAATTTTATAGAATTGAAAGCGCTTAGCAGTAAAACAATTAATTGTTGTCATCTGTTTGTCTCTTTATCAATCTCCTTCTCAGGTAACCATTTAGATGTACAAGAAAGACTATATCAAGAGATAATTCAATTTTTCCCTGATGATACGCCGGTCGATGATATGGATGCAATCAACCAATGCTATTATCTTGATCAATGTATAAAGGAATCACTCCGCCTAAATCCTCCTGTTCATTCTGTTTTTAGAGCTCTTGAAGAAGATATTATGATAAAGGGTAAAAGATTTCTTAAAGGTTCAATGGTTTTTGTGACCTGTCCAACCATTCATCGTAACCCAAAATTTTATCCAGACCCAGAAAAATATGATCCTGATAGATGGACTTCTCTAAATGCGTCCAAAATACCTAAAGCAGCCTTCATACCCTTTGGTTATGGACCACGATCCTGCATTGGGTACCGATTTGCAATATTAGAACTCAAGATTTATACAATTCAAATTATTCGTAAATTTAGTCTAAGATCAACTCGAAAACATGAAAGTACTCCTATCAGGTCTGAAATTACTTTGAAGCCATGTTTACCTTTGGATATAATATTGACACCAAGAAATATCAATAACAACTAAAATTTAAAATTCAAAATTTTGCAGTAATGTTGTGTGATCAACAAATTTATTAGCACAAATTTTGAATGCTTTTAAAGGAAAAGATTATATAATAGGGAATCGCAAAAGTCACGCAACAATAAAAACGAAAACGAGACAATAGAGTGAACTGAACCTTTTTTCTAAAAGAAAATGATTTAATTTTTTTATGCCAAGTTTATCCATTGAGAGTATCAGTTGTAGATAAAGCGGTTTTTTGACACTAAAATTGCTTATCGTCAAATCGAAAATAAACTTAATTTTATGCAAGGCAATCAAGTCAAAAATTATTTGATGAAGATAAAGATCCAGAGAAATTTGATTCTGATGAATGGAACCCTGAAAGTCAACTTTGACATACTATCTAAAGAGAAGAGAATATTAATAGAGACGAATTAAGAAAAATTAAGATATCACAGATTTGAAACAATAAATTATGATGGACAATACTTGAAAAACGAATCTGATACAATATAGTAAACGAAGATATTTTTGATAGGATTTGTAAGCTCACTCCAAATTACTCCTTCGGCTTTATCCATCCAATTATTGGATAATACAATACATGAGCGAGATCAAGATCAAGATCGAATGCCCGGTGAATTTCAATCCAGTTTTCAATAATAATCGTTATCAAGAGATTAATTCATATTGATAATTTTCCTGATTTCTAAATTTGCCGATTTCAATGATGGATAGAAGTCATATCTAGACAAATCGGCCTCATTGGTAAGTCAGATCAATTTTCTAGATAAAATTCAATATGAAGTGGTTTTCCTAGGTCACGTCATCAAGTTATAATCAACACGTCTATGTTTTATTAGTCTTAATTTGTTTTAAATTTATTGCTTCCAAACTCGTGAATCAATGATTTCTGCGTGGTTTTGAGGCCGATTAGTATTTTTTCATGTCAATCGCAACGTGAATTGTTCAAGAAGAATCATCATAATTTAATAATTCGTCAATTTCAACATTGTCGTTTCACTCAATTCCATTGAAATGGTCACAAGCACAAACAATAAATTCAAATAATTTTTCGAGAGGTAGACAATTAACTAGACCCTTGCCAAGCAATGGCAAAGAAAATTTTTCAAAAAAAATACCGATTAAAGAATCTCGTTCACCTCTTTCAGTATCATAAGCCATCAACGATAGCTAATAAATTTAATTATTGACCTATAAATCCAGCATTAAAAATAAATTTAATAGATAATTAACTTTCTTTCTTTTCTTTGCTATTCTTTGACTTTTTTCCACCACCATTGGATTTGGTTTCTTTTTTCTCGTTCTCTTCGTCATGATCTTGATAAGTAAACATTGATTTGAGATCACCTTGAATCAGGGCAACAGACAGTGGAGTTAGCACACAAGCAGGTACCAAATAGAGAAGAGCTGGCTGAGCGTGATTGTATACAGTCATAACAACGATTGTCAAAATCAAACCAAGAATGTAGGCAATGAAAGCCGTGTAGAAGTAGATTTTACGACCTTTTCTTTTGAGGCTAAGGAAAAAATTTCAAAATTATTAAGAATATTGTACCATCACAACTAAATAACAACTTACCTGACATCATATCTTAAAAGAAGTGCGATGAAAATACCAGGGACAACAATATCACCAAGACCTAACATTGCGAAATGCTTTCCAAAGAAACCACTCTCAATAAAATCTTGAGGGAACATAAGTTTGATTGGTGCTTCGAAAGATTGGGCAACAGTAACCATAACGTCGGTTCCAAATACCCAGAAGACATCATAAAAGAATAGACCAATCAGTAAAATACAACCATTAGCAATTTTGTTCAATGATAGAAGCTCGATCCCACTGCAAGCAAAAGCAATTCCAAACAGATTGTTTGCAACCCAATGCTAAAAAGAAAGAAAAGGATTAATTTTTCGATTCAACTGAATCAGTTATTTTGGTACAAACCTTTTTCATAAAATACCAAACACCGATAATACTGGAAACAACGAATGAGAGAATATCAAAAGTATTGAATTCGAAATCAATCAAATTGAAAGGTTTCTTGTCAGATTTTTCCTTCTTCGTAAAGTTGAGATGATATTCAACCTTGCTGATTGGGCCGCTGAAAAGTTTCTCAAACATTGGTTGGAGAAAGGTGGTCAGGGCAATCACTCCAAGTGAAAAGAAATAAATACTGAGAAGATAATTGACGTATTCTTTGGAGAAAATCTTGATCACCAAATAAAGACCACCAAGTGTACCGCTGGCAATAATAGGGAATGTCATGGCATCTCTTCTAGACATAGTATCAGGTCGGACACCGGATTCTTCGTAAGCTTTCTTTTGCTTTTGATGATATTTAATTGAACGAAATGAACCATAGAAAATAGGTAAAACAGCCATTACAACCAGTGAAACGTAAGCAACGGTTCTACCTTCATTGGTAGCTTTAAATTTATTACCACTAGAACCAGCAGTTACCGTTTCATTGGCTTGAAGAATAATGAAATCCATTAGATCCATTTTAGAAATAAGCTAAACTAGATTAATAAATAAAAATATATAAATAATAAAACTCTAATATTGATGGTAAAGGTGGAGATTTTCGGATAATTCCAACAATTCATTCAGTTCGTAAATTTAAATGAACTTAAGTTTAGACTGAACAATCAACTGGAAATTAAATTCACTTAGCAGCATAACTTTGCCAGTATGCAACGTGCACATAACAACACGGTTGCTAGGGAAGGTTGATATACATATAAATCGACATATCGTATCGATATATCGTATCGTTGTATTACGAAAGTGTGAAACAAAAAAATTGCGCAAAGTCACTTAAACTTCAGTGAATCTTATTTTTTTTACTTTGTTTTATCAACAAAAATTGTTCATTTTTATTCAATGTTTGTGTGTGTTCCATGTAACATGTAGCTGTTTTTGTTTCTGTGTTACCTTACTACTGAATAGACTGTTTACAATCAACATGAGATTATTTTTCTACTTTTTGATTGCAGTTTATTGTTATTAATTGCAATATACTTAATAACTGGATACAAATTAAATTTTCCTCTTTTTTGTCGCTGGTGTGTGTTTTCATCTCTTTATTTCTTTCTTTCTTTCTTTTCACCTCTCTTCTCTTTCTCGGTTTTTATGAATCAACTTCTCTGTCTGTCTGCCTGTCTGTCTGTTTATCAGCTTTTCTCCTTTTTTGGGGGTACTTTTGGCCCTCCCGAATCATTTAGTCTTTCTTCTTTGCAATCGCTTTCTTGGGTTGCTTCCTTTGGCTAAATGTTTGTTATTCATTGTGATTTTTTGTGCTTCGTATTACCTCCATATCCATCAACATCTTTATTCAGTTAATCTCCATCATTATCTAAATCGAATAACCATGCTGGTCATCTTTTCTTTGATTACTCAACAGATCGTCTAAGGAATAGAACAATGTTACAAGTTTATCCACTACAAAGTGTACCAAAGCCTTTTTCCCTGTTTATATTGTTAGAACCAATTAAATTATGCTACTTCAAGTGAAGTATTGAGATTTTTTTGTCAAAAAAAGAAATTTTGTTGCGAGAAACATCTTGTCATCTAAATTATCTTTCACAGTGATCTTTTGATTTATTTTTAACAAGAACACCAAAAACCATCTACTTTAACTATCATCTTCAATCCTAATTCAACGATTTATTATCTACTTACCAAGTTGCAATGTTCTAGCTTCTGCAATAAACAAAACCTCAAAGAGTAACACAGATTTACTCATCTTACAATAAAAAAAATACAAATCTAACCAAGTCTAATCACAGTAACATAAAAATAGTAAAAATATAAAGATTATATTCTGGTCGAAAGTCAAATATAAGAGAGAAAATCTCTTAAAAAAAGGATAAAACATCATGGATCATTCAGTGAAAGCAATGACAAATAATCACCGTAAAGTTGCCTTTTCCCGATTGTTAAATCGTGATCGATTTGAAAACTCTGAACTGGAATCCTTGTATCAGAGATACATTTTCAAGCTCAATCAATCATCCATTCTAAGTGTTTTACTTCTCTTCTCTCTGTTAACCTTAATCCTATCCATTCTTGAATTTTACTTCTACGAAAAAATAACCGTCATTGGTTTCTTTTGTGCACTCCAATGTATCACCTTTGTTGGTTTATTTATCTTAAGTTACACCAAACCAATGGAAGATGATCATCTCATCGGTGTTTGTTATACTATTATCACCGCCTGTATATTCTTTTGTCTTCTCTATGCACCCATTGATTTAAAATTAAGGCATCCTTGGCTTGGTAATTCTTGGTGGGATCGTAATCACAATGCATCTGAAGGTGTATGGCAAATAGTTTTGGTTATATTCATTGTTTACACATTGTTACCAGTTAGAACTCGCTATGCTGTTTTAATTGGAGTTTTGTTGCCTTCTTCTCACCTGGTCATCTCAATATTGATGGCAAACGCATTTTTGGAATACAAAGTCCAAGCTCTATGGGCTAACGGTTTAATATTTGCATGTATTAACATGGCAGGATTATTTGTTAATCATTTAATGGAGCATGCTGGGCGAAAAGCTTTCCTCAATACCAGAAATTGTATAAGTGCTCGTCTTGAAATGGAGGATGAAAATGAAAAACTTGAAAGACTCTTACTCTCTGTGTTGCCTCAACATGTAGCAATGGAAATGAAAGCTGATATTTTGGCCCCCAAAGAGTTGGGCCAATTTCACAAAATTTACATTCAAAAGCACGAAAATGTTAGCATTTTATTCGCCGATATTGTTGGTTTCACAGTTTTAGCTTCTCATTGTAACGCTTCAGATCTAGTTCGTTTGTTGAATGAACTTTTTGGTCGATTTGATCAATTGGCTAACGATAACCATTGTTTGCGCATTAAAATACTAGGAGATTGTTATTATTGTGTCTCCGGTTTACCAGAGCCAAGATCTGACCATGCCCATTGTGCCGTTGAAATGGGTCTTGACATGATTGATGCCATTGCTTCTGTGGTTGAAGCAACCGATGTCCAATTAAACATGAGAGTTGGTATCCATACTGGTCGAGTGTTGTGCGGTGTTATTGGTTTACGAAAATGGCAATATGATGTTTGGTCAAACGACGTGACTTTAGCCAATGCCATGGAAGCAGCCGGTGAACCGGGTAGAGTGCATATAACCCAAGCAACCTACGATTGCTTGCACAATGAATATGAAGTTGAACCCGCTGCCGGAGCAGACAGAAATCCAACTTTACGCAAGCACAATGTTGTAACCTATTTCATTATTCCTCCCCAACAACGACGTAAACCATTGCTTTTCAACACCCTTCAAGTTCGCCATCTTGCTGGAACAGCAGGCCGCCGGAAATTGTCTTTCAAAAATGTCTCCAGTGTGCTTGTTCAATTACTTCATTCAATCAAATTTAATGTTGACGTTCCTTTCTCAAATATGGCAATGGTATCGACAGGGAATATGCAAAATGAATCTTCACTAGATGATCAATTATCCCACAAGAAGGTAAAAATTAGTCTGCATTTGCAATTTTTTTATTCTTGCCCAGTTCCAATTATTAATCAATTATTTCTTTATTTCTTCTTTTCTAAAAACAGAAAATGGCTGATAAACTGAGAAAACCATTTAAAAAGCGTCACTCAGCAACTCACCATCAAGCAACAAATCGGGTGAACAAATATCTATCTCAAGCCATTGAAGCTCGCAGTGTAGACCGAGAAAAATCAACTAATGTAAACTGGTTTACATTATGTTTCAAAGATCGGATAAAGGAGAGGCAATACCATGAAAATAAAGATCATGGCTTTGGCATGTCATTATCTTGTGCATTAGCCATACTTATTATGTTGACCGCTGTTCAAATTGTCATCCTTCCTAGGTAAGCATGAAAAATAATTTTACCTTTATTACTGTTTCATGAATATAACTAGACAAAAATGAAAGGAGTAAAAGCTACACATTTGTTGATGTAAATGCTTGTATAAATGTTATGTATAAGTAAACGAAAAAATATATCACAAAAAAGAGGGTAAAAAGGATGTAAGAGGAAAGTTAAAGAGGATATTTGAAAAACCTATTTAAGTTGCAAAAGTTGCCAAAATCATGAATCCATGAAATGGGGGTGGCTTGAAGGAGATGGGGTTGAAGGTAATAATAAATAACGAAACTGTGAGTTTATTTATATTTGCAAACAAATGCCTGGTAAAACAAGAAAACCCTTGAAGCATTTTAGTTTTAATTTGATTCTGATTCATCATTGATCAATTTGGTAAAAAGTGAGTCAATCATGGTAATCTTTTTTGAATAATTTTGAAAATGTAAGATTTACAAGGGTTCAAATGAATTCCTACATGAAAAATGTAACACAAAAAAAAGAAGAAAAAAAATGATGAAAGCAAGATTGAAAGTTCTGATTTGAATGAGTTGAATAATATGAAGTTGAAAAAGATAACCAAATCTTACAGAAAAGCATAACAAGACTTTTATGCAATTTTTACTCTTTTTTTTATTTAAACGATTCGATATTTTCTTGAACTTTCACTTATTCCTGAATTTCTGCCATAAACTTCTTTATCCAAGAAACATGTTTTTTCAGAATTGCTAACGTTTTTTGTTATCTCTATTTTCAAATGTTGCGATATAATTTTATACTTAATCATTTTAAGTACGAAAAGAATCAGCTAAACACTTATGTCAATTTGTTTTAACATATTAACAATTGATCATAACCGTTAATATTGATATAAAGTGTCAAGGAACCAACTCAAGATAAACTTGATTCTCAGATCATTTTTACTCACCATTGTATCACAATCTATTAGTTAAAAGCTAAAAAATGGTCAACTTGACAATTTAACTTCTTCAGATAACTTAACACTCATGTTACTTATAATGTTGGTGATAATATAGATATTTACATTTAATGTAAAATAATTGTTAAAACCATTGAAATGGCCAAAGCATTGAATTGGATTGGATTGAATTTTACATCCAAAATTTGCTTTTATAATTGAAATATTGATGAAATGTAATCAACCTTTTATTTTGCTTTATTTGATTTTCAATCTCATGATAAAACTGATTTTCAACAGATTCATCTTACTATAACCATTTGCAAGGCAAATATTTCTCGACGATTTTCATGTAATACTTCTATGTGTGTTGAACGTTTTGCTTGAAAGAACCCGAATGTTTAAAGATGTTTTTCCAGATAAACATTTTTACGTCACTCTTGAGATCTTCATTTTGTAATAAAAATGAATTGAAATGTTCACTATTAAATTACATATCAACGATTGATGGGAAACATTAAAACTTATTCAAATTTAATGGACAAGTAAATGCATAAACACAATGAAATTATCAACTAACTCAAGTTATATATTTACAGTCAGTATTTGAAAGATTTACAGGTTTAGCTTGTTACGCGATTATCGACATTCAAATCCAGATGGTTAATCAATTAACTTGAAATTATTAAGTTAACATACTTACATATCTCTAACTAATTCAGCTACTTTATTAATGCTTTAGTTGGCAAAAAAAAGTGTAAATCATAAATCCAAACATTGATGTTATTACAGTTGTTAATATTGTTACAACCTTTAGTTTGCTATTCAGCTTACGTGATAATCTTATTGAAGCGTTATTTAACCATTTACTTGGATTCATCTTCCTTCCTCATCACCGTCATCATCACCATCCATTTTTGCATATTGTACTAACTGATACTTATTACCTGATGTACCTTTCAATACTTTTAAATATTACTTCATTTCCAACTTGTAAAATCTTTTTCTTTTTTGTATTTCTCTTGAAAACTTATTTTTTTTTCTTCTTCTCATTGAAAAGATATACTTATACAGATTCATGGTGTGTATACCTTGAAGAGTCATCAATCTTTTCTTTTACCATGTATTCTATCACAACTTTCATTTCTACCTCAGAATTCGCTTTTTTCCCAAATCAATCGATGAATCTTAACACCTTATTTAAACACTTTTTCCTACAAAATTTCATTTTAATCTTCTTGTTATTTTCTTATCCTCTCAACTCTCTTCGTTCCATGAGTATATGTCATGGTGAGATTCATATATATATATAAAAGATATAAAAAAACATTCTAATCAGATCCCTTTGAGAATACGACAAGTGAAAACAAGGTAAAGATAAAAAAAGTTCAACTCAAAATAGAACCCAGATAAAGACTGTACTCTAGCTTTATAAAAGTCCATCATGTAATAAAGAAATGAAAAATGAGATTGTATAACCATCAGAGTTTCATTTTTGTAATACTTTCAGCTAAAAGCAGACCAGATAATTTACAATATTTAACAGTAAGACTGAAAATAATGAGTAAATACCCGTTTTCTGGTGTTTGACTTTACCCAATCTTACTGTTTAAAGTTTATCGATATCGTTGGTTTTGTTTGCACCAAATCATTTTGTACTTTCACTTTTCCCTCAAACCTGATCCAAGCATGGATAAAAGGTGATTCAAGCTCAAATCAATTGAACTGAAATCACTGAAAATGGATTTATTTCTGAAATCTTACCCAAAGCTTAACAGTTGTGAAAGAGAGCATCAAATATTGATCAGAAGTGCATTAAAAATTCATTGACTAAGGCTTTGGGTTTTTATTATCTCATTGTTTAATGATTTTGTTTTAACTAAATGTGAGAAAATTGAAAATTGATTAAGATTTTAACAAATTCCCAAAATTGAAAGACATAACTAACAAGCTTTTCATTTCAAATATTGATTTGAAAGTACATTTTGTGGTTGTTTGCTTTTACTTTGTGGTCAACATTTTCTGCTCATCTCAACTGGACTCAGGTTAACACGAAAAAATTCATTATCATTTTCCTTTATTGCTAATTTTAACCTTCACTTTACCATTGATTTTACCTTATCGTAATTACTTAACCTAAGATATTCATAACTTGGGCAACCTGAGCATCCTGATTGTCAAGATTGATAGTAAATTATAATTTATTTTTTGCCACAATTAATTTATACATTTTCATCTGAATCAATGCATAGGCTGCAAATTATCAAGCAAACTTGTGAGCCCTTAAAGTGTCATTAAAAATGATATTACAAGCAATCTAAATGCATAATAATGCTAATAATTATAATACAAAATGAGTACACAATTTTGCTCCAATGAATTGAATGATCAAAAACAAGATGAAAAGAGGAAAATGTTGAAAGTTAAATAACAAAATTGAAATGAATATTGAACAATGAAAAATGTAAATTGATATCAATTACAAATGACAAAAAGCAAGAAAGAAAAAAATCAATCGACAAACAAGAGAATCTGATTATTCTGTTTGATTTTTCTTACTTGTCTTAATTCAAGTCAACTGAACAAAAACTGAACAAGAAATACTAAAATTTGACTATTGCATAGAAATGCATTTATTCATTTTACTTATACAATTCAGTGACATTGCTATTGAATAAAATGATAGTTCAAGTACAATCTTGTATAATCTTGTGGCTCTGACATTGATTCACATATTTATGGTGAACAATTTTGCCTCCTCAAGATTCATCCATTTGAATGACTTCTTCTTGAATCGACCACATTAATAGTAACAAATGATAAACAATAACATGAACAAAAATTGTTAACCTTGGCCCATGAAATGGCCTTGATCCATGTAACGAGCATCTATTTTTTACGATGAAAATGATGGCGAGAAAAATGATGATCATCTCAATAATGATTATTATCATCATAATCATTCTGAATAAGCTCAATGAAGCAATCAGAAATGAATTTTACTCTGGATCATCAGGAAAAATGTTTCACTCTTATCCTCACTGCTTTATCATGTTATTGTATTGCCTACTACGATCGATATGGTGAGACACTTGTAACAGTGTGACTATTGATTATCATTAGTTGTTACGGCTATTCGTTGATTTAAAGGTCACCCTACTTCCTCATCCTCATCTTTATCCTTGTTTTCCTCTTCTAATCTATTCTCCTTCATCTTCCTTTTCATCCTCATTCATCGTTTTTTTCCTCTCTTCCTTCTGTTACCTCTTTTTGTTCAAATCCTCTAATCGTTACATTCCTAAATTGAAGTAAAGTTGCTAGATGAAAGTCAGTAATCCATATAATGTAAACTGAGAATTAATGAGCATCTTCAAATTGTACTTTAATCAAAATGCCATAAATTGGATTGTAATCAATTCCCTGTTACCAGTATTTACTTGATAAAACTCTCATTAGTAGCCATGAAAATTATTGTCATCCACTATTAAGAAGTTTTGCTGATTTTTCAATTCCATATTCAATCTTCTTTAACATTTTTCAACCATTTTGTCTCTTCATTTTATTGACATTTTATGTTCAACTCATTTTGCCAGTTATCAAATTTTCATATCACAATAATTTGATGAACAGGGACAGTTTTTTTAGTAACAGCTTCTGTAAATTATTAAATTTCAATCGATAAGAATCAGAGTTTCAGGCTAACCTTTTCAATCTGTTTAACCAGTTTCATGTGTTTTTAGTGTCCAATTTGTTTCATCTCAACTTCATTGCTTGAGTGCCATCTGCAGTTAAACACAACAACACATTATCACTGACAATATGATGGGTGCGATAAAAATCAATGAAAGCCACGATTTTCTGGACTGATTCTCGATTAAAATCAGGCTAATTATCTCAAGTAAACAGATAAATCGATGGCTTAAATGTGAATCCATTTTTTTGCCAGCAAATGCAGGGTAACATTGTTTTTTAAAGACAACAACTATCGGAAATGGGAAAAACTGTAAAAATGAATTCGCTTTAAGAATTAGGTTTTTTATAAATAGCTTCATGCTATTGAGATTGTATTTTGAGGTAGCTGTGACTGTAAGCTCGCTATCAACGAGTTGAACGTTATTGCTCTTCATTACATATTTTATTTTATTTCCTTTTATCTAATCAAATCTAGCATTAATACTTCATTTGTGATCCACATGAACTATCTGTGGACAAATCTATGGATTACTAACTACCTATTGATTTTATGAGCCCATGAACCGGTTTTCATCACAAACTGATGCCAGAATCGATAACATTCCAAAGAGTTGAACTTGTAAATATTGCACTTTTTATAGCAACTTTTTTCCTCATTTTAGCTGGTTTAACTGCCATCTGCAGTTGAAATCAATAACATTAATGTGATCATGTCATGAAAAATTATAACCCGACTGCTGATTATGACCAGAAATTAAAATTAATCATCTTAAATAAACGGATAATATTATGTAAAAAACAAGAGACAATTTTTCAGGAAAGCAAAATAAAACTTGAAGCGTTTATTTGGCACGTGAAACTTTGGTTTATTTGAAAACTGTAAAACCATATTCCATGAAAATTTTTCCTTTAATATTCTGAGTTGAGTCTTATTGGTATTGTGTTTGGGGTTGATGTGGCATCTCTAGGCACATTTCCTGAATAGGTGAAAAGCCCTTGGACCAACCGAGTTGGGACACTTCACTGTGTTGAGATACCAGTGACTCCTATCTAGTTGGACGACTAGTTAGGCTTGCAAAATGCAATTAATCGTCACACACCTCATTCACACTTTTGTTTTGCTTTGACTCGAAGTTTAAGTTTTATCTCATTAATGTTTAACCTTACATCAACTACTGTTTCAAGCAAACCTTATAGTGCTAACAATGATAGCTTGTGCCAAAAAATTGATTGTGATGTCTGTCAAGATAATGTTCAAATTAAACGTATCTTAATGAAAATATTGTCACAAAATCGCAGCTTTGGTTATAATTAGTTTTTTTTTGGTCCAAACTATGAATGTATTCTGAGTTATTTTTGCGCATGATATCAGTAATTTCTTACTATTTCACAGGAAAAATTGAATTGGTTCAGGCACTGACTCTTTGACGAATGGTGAAAACAATTTTGGGAAATTCATTTAGAAAATTTCAAATTGAAAAAATCTAAAATTGCTGAATGCAACTGCCATCTGTGATGAACACCTTACTCCATTTGCTCACACGTTTGATTAGAACCATAAAATTGATTAAAAAGATAAATCTTTTGGCCACAATAACAGCCGCTCAATCGCTTCGAATATCTCAAGTTACGGACAAAACGCTAGTAAAAATTACAGTCAATATTTTAATGGTCATGAATCACGTAGATTGACAATATAAATGAAATAAAGTGTAAAATCGTTTACAAACTGGAAAAATATATTTACCTGAATAGTTGCTATATTTTCATCAAGCCTAATCTAGGTAAGTTTACGTATGGTTAGTGTGATGGATGGATGATACAATAATGTATCAGGTGTGAACCATCTGATACATTATTGTATCCCTGTTTCACTCTAATTGAAGGCCAGATCAATTGAGCAATTAGAGTGAACTTGGTTTGAAAGGGTCATACTAATCATACGTTTTGTTGCAGACTTGCCCTCACTCCTTATTCCCAATTTAATTTTTACTTTATTTTTACTCCAATTTGATTCGACGATTTATCGCAATCAAAAGCACAACTACTCTAAATTGAATCTTTAATAGGACAGACAAACTATAAATTTGTCATTGTCTCACAGGATCTACAAAATTTCCTGATCTCGAAGATTTGCCTTGAATTTTTCTAAAAGTCATTTGAACTGAGTTGATTAAAGAAATCAAAGACTTTGATATTCGCAATCAGGACTGGAAATTGCTTTCAGAAAATGTTTTTATATTTTATGCTAATATTGTATTAGGCGAATTTTCCCATTCATTAGATCCTATTATCCTGCTTTTGACGAATTATCGATATTTTTCGTTGAAGTTCTCATGGCAAAAATTGCGGTCATTCATTGAAAATATATTTTCAACTGATCTTATCTTGCTCCAAAGCTTGAAAAATCATTATTACATCAATTAAGTCGTTTGTTGGCAAACGTTCTGAATAATTTCAGTAATTCCATGAAATTAATTTACAAATTCTAAATGGAAGATAATCAGAAATTGCTAAATCCAACTGCCATCTGTGATGAAAACAAATAAACGGTATTTAATTTGATCATTTAAATGATTAAGAACAAAAAAAAGATTGCAAAGATAACAATTTGGACCTCAATTGTAGCCATCAAATTAAAGTTAATAGCTCAAGTTAATGGATACAACAATCTTAAAAATGGCAAACAATATTTCAAAGGTTTGAAATTGAATCAATTGCAGCATCTTACCAAAATTAAATGTCAAAAATGGTGAAAACTGTAAAAATAAATTAGCTTGAAAAGTTGCTATTTTTTTAACGAGTGTCACTGAAATAAGTTTGTGGTTGAGGCAGTTGAGACAGAACGGCGCACATATGAATCAAACGTATGAAAACGTGTGGCAGCATGCGCCGCATGAGCCGAATCGTTGTTGACTCATCAATGTCATCTGGTCATTTGATTGCAATCGATCGTGGATCGGAAATGGGTCGCACTGAAAAGTGCGGAAAAAAGTCCACTCCTCAATCACATTTTGAATCTCAATCAGGCAAATGATATCAGTTGATTGTTCCTGCAAGTTTACTATCAGTATTATGATGACTTTTTTCAATTACTCTGTTGAAAAATATTACGATAACCCATTAATCTTGCTCAATGAATCTTGCTATTTATCCAATGGTAAATAATATCATCATTTATTATTACCTTGACACTCTCATTTCTCTTCCTTTTTCTCATCATCATTAACAGCCTTTTCCTGATATTATTACTTACTAATACTTATCAATTTCAATTATTTTTGTCTATTCTGATCACGATAGTTGCTCCTATCAAAGTGTAAATTAGCGAGTTTTTTTCCCCAAAGTGTGAACACCTTTCCCAATGTAATTTATTATAATCTTACCAGAATAATTATCAGCCAATGAATTATTTTGATGGTGAAAAAACCATGTAAACTAAAGTCTCACCAAAACCATCGAAACTATCTGTCAATTATTGCCATCCTTCAATTTCAATCTTTCACTTTTAGATGAGCTTGCATATTGAACATATTTTATAACCATTATCTGACAATTTAAACTGTTACTTGCCTCTAACCTCAGCAAACTGATTGTTAATCATTACCTTTCACCTTTACATCATTCAGGCCATTCAACATGTTAATCAATTGAAAATCAATTTATCACCTGAAAGATATTATAAAGGGTTAACAAAGAAGTAATTATTGTTGAGAAAAAATGTTTCAATTGTTACATTTGCATTCACTATGAGAATCATCTTGATCTAATTGTAAATCTAACGATAGTTTCAGTGATTATTAAAGTCTTTACTTGGATTAATCTGAATCACACTAAACTAAATTGAAAAATTTACATTCACAGGTTTTATCGATCTATTCTGAATCATTATTGCAATTGCAAAGACAATTATTCTTTTGATTGATTCAACTCAGATTTTAATTGATTCAGCTTAATTCGCATGAATCATTGAGTTGTTTTGTATTATTTTTAAACTGAAATGATGTTTAAGTGATTTCATCTTGTGATTCCTTTACTTTCCTTATATGAAAACAGTTATTTTTATGTCATTAAATCTAATTGTTTCAACAAGATAACAATATTTTTGCTTAGGAAAAATGTTATTTTTTTGAGTCCCTTCAATAGTTATTGAGATTTTTACCAATTGAAGTTTATTGAAATGCATCTGATTGTTTTTATTTTCAGTTCAATTTTTAAATTCAATGTTTGGTTTACATTTTTTACCTTTTCTTACAAACTTTTCAATCTTTTATCCATCAATGGTTAAATTTATAGAAATACAAAGTTGACTTGAAACCTGTGATTGAATTGAATGAAGAGGTTGGAGGAAGAAAAAACTCTTTACTTTCTGTTTCTTTGATAAAGATTGATTATTCGTTGATTTGAAAACTGAGTTGCTTGTATCTGATCATGCAAGAAACGGGCAAAAGAGAGACTGAAATAAAGTTAATCGATCGACTTGATGAGTCAATGCTAGTTGACTTTTGAATCAACTTTCAACTCTTGAAATGTTTTCACTGGACAATGTTCATGAAATGAATTGTCTCAAACGTTCCTTACATTTCAATCATTTTTCAATTTTCCCTCAACATTCAACATTTCAATATGAATGAGCCAACTTCTCTTAACGATCTTGGCTTTCGTTCAACGTTATTTGATTCGTTACTTGACGTTACTTTTTTCTTGCTTGTTAAAAATGATTGAATATTTTCTCAATAATTTCTGAACTATTTATGTTTCCTGATTTCAGTAAACAGGATAACAAGAAACAATCAACTAACAATACTCCAACACTGAACCTCTGAAAATTCAGTTTGCCACAAAAATTTCATCCTTTCATCGATATCAATTTGCTATCTCAAGGTTAACAGCTATTAATATTCAGCAAAAAAACATGAAAAACTTGATATTGATTAGAATAAGAATAATTTCAATTTTCAGTGTCTGAATAGTTATATTAAGACTAGCAATTGATCGATTATCATGATCGAGGTTTGATGAATTTAATCAATAATTCGAGTCTGTTGATATAATCTTGATGCATATTAATGCGTTGATTAGTCTGTCATCAGTCGACTATAAATACATTTTTGCCATTCTTATTTTTATGATTGCAATTTATTCCATGGTCAACATGAAAGGTCAAATTTTTTGGTTTACATTTTTATCGATGATAAATTCAATTCCAAATGGTAGTCAAACTCATACTTTTATCCAAACACAATTGAAATTGTCCATCTTTTTGATCAATGAAATTTACTTTTTGATATCAGTTGAGTTAATCAAAATAAATTGAACATTTGTTTGACTTTGCAATCGCCTACCAAATGATTAACATGAAAAATGTTGAAAATTGAACAAAGGCGTACAGTTTCGCATGAATATCATTTATTTATATTTTGATGATTTCAATTGTAATACCGAGTTTACCTTGTCTACTTGATGAACCCATCCCATGTAAAAAAGGTTGACATGATCAATTGAATGTTGACAATATTCACTATTAAGTTAATTCAATTTAATATAATTTTGAATGTTTTACTCAAGCCAATGGTTATTGTTTTCTGTAGGCGAATCATTTATCATTCAGAGTATTTCGTTGATCCATTCAATCAAATGAAAATGATTTGATAACATGTAATTGACACATAAAAAAAGGGCAAAAAACAGGCGCAAAAACGTTATTAGATTAATAATATTGAATACAAAATAACATTGAATGCATATTAAAGTCTTGATAAGTGTTATTGAGACGATTATTGACTTGTTTTATTTATCAAAAGGGTTATTATTTAATACAAATTGACCTTTTTGTCTTCCAATTCATCTGTTATTATATGGCTCAGTATTATTGAGTGATTGGCCTATTGGTCAGTTCAGTTCGAACAAAGTAAATTGTTTTTGTTTCACCATCTTTTTCAATTTCATCCTGAACTGAGCATCAAATTGAGCAGATTAAATGATAAAATAATTGGTCAAAAAGGCTGATTGTCATATCAATAGAAATTGATGATTTTTCAATTGAAGCGTAATTAACTTGTCCATCAACCAATTGAACAGAAACTCGACCAAAATAAAAATCAATGAAAAACCATGAAAATTCTAGGCTTATTCAGATAAAGAATAATGTTTGTAACATTTTTCACATAAACTGTATTTTTTGAATGTGACTTTTGAATACACATTTGACAGAGATTGACTTTGTGCTGATTACATGTTGATTAGCATATAAACATTAATCTGATCGATCATTTTTGAAACTAAATGATGAAAAAAAAGATGATGAAAAAAATTGAAGATAATCCAAGAGGAAAATGAGTTTCATTTCAATACAAATTAACCAAAGATTTGATGGATTGTTGGCCTGATTATTATCAAGGCAAGATGCAGTTTGAAGAAAGTTATCGCCTATCATGAGCATTTCATGTGCAACAAAATTAGTCAACAAAAGTAACTGACCTTCCATGGTAATGCGTAGGCGATGGTCCTCTTGAAAATGGTTTTTACTCTCAAGAAAACCTGAATATTATGAGGTAACTTAAATTGAAATTATCATTTTAAACCAAATCTTTTACTTAAATCACATTTTCACATTAGTTTTTTCATTGAATCTATTTTCAATCCCATTAATCTTTCATCTGTTCAGTTCAACATGTAAATGCTCAACAATTCACATGAGATTTTATTGAAACCTTTTCACAAACCTTAACCCAAAGATGATTATCCTGAAATGAAACCTTTGATAGACTTAATAGACAACTCAATAGTGATAATGAATCTTTAAATTTAATCTGACTTTTCATGCTTTTTTCATCGCAATGTAAATCACATTTCACATTGAAAATGTTTAATTTACCATTGGATTGTAATTGTAAATATATTTGATTACGACTATTAACAATATTTAAATTAACAGCTTTACTGTTAATGGATATTTGCTCGTTGATTAATGTTTATATTTGTCTCCATTGTAATGAGCTTAAAGATGCTTTTTTTAAGATTAATTAATCATTTTAATAAAAGTTGGATAATTTTAAACAAAAGTACAATTTTAATTCCATTATTCTGGTAGACTTGTAATTTGGATAATCACTTGAATCAATTTGCATTATCAAAGTCATTGATTAAAGGATTTCCATTAAAACGGTAGTAAACATTTAAAATACATTAAAAGATCTTACAAAAATGTCTTCTTTATATCTGATTATTCAACTAAACAATTAACCAAATAATTGTGCATCTTTACCCAAATGTTGTTTATCATGTATTACCTGTTCATCATGTTTACAGATTTGCTGTTTACCCAAAAATTTCAATAAGCTTTTCAAAGAAGATTGAAAAGAAACTAGAAAAGGTTTGAAAATAAAGTAACAATTGAAATATATTTGAGCTTCAATAATTCACTGTCAATTGTGAATATCAGGCCATTTTGAAAGACCAATTTATTTACAGAATTTCAACTTTTTGTTTCAACCATTCTGAAGATTTACCTTTTTCTTCACCCAAATCGATTAGATTCACATTCATTTTGGACCAATTGATTCAGTAAATAGCTTATAAAAAAACCTTAACTATCTTGATCATCATTTTTTTGTTGCTTCTCCAATCAGATAAAACATGAAAGATGGTTCAAGTGAAAATGTTTCAATAGAGTTTATCAAAGATTCCATGTCACGAATCAAGAACTTTATTGAACATCTCATTCTCTATTTTTTCCCCTCATCGTCCAAGTAAATACTAAATAGCTAACAATTTATTGTCATCATCAAATAGACTCAAATTGAATCCTCATTTTGGTCCTAAGCACGTCTTGAACCTTTTACTGATTTTTTTCCCTGATAAACCCATGGTAACCTCATGAACTTACTTACCTATCAAATAACCATGTAATATTGAAAGGGAAAGAAAACATTATCATCACAACAATGGGTCAATTTGAAGTTGATTGATTGGTTTACACACCCTTTAAAATACCAATACCTAATAACCTAAAAAATATTGTCAAAGTCAAAGTTGTAAAAGAAAATGTAATTGAACGAAAAAATTACAATTAAAATGAATGTAATTAATGATAGCAATTTATCAAATGGAACAGCATCTTCCTCAATTGAACATGTAAATTAATTTTGACAAGTTTAGTGTAAAACTGGCTCATTTTTATGCATTAATTTTTACACATTTTAACTCACATTTCACTCTGGATATATTCATAAAACATAACTAATTATGTTTCATCTTTTTCTCGTTGTAAAACAAATTTAAATTTAATTTTGTATCTTTTTTTCCCCAACACTTTCAGGACTCTTATGTTGGTTGTACTGTTTGTTGCTGCTTTCATGTGGCTTGCCACTTTGTTGATAATGATGTTGGCTGCACGTTTACAGGTAAATTGATTGTTTAAACATTTGATTGATTATTACATTATTAAACTGATCATCAACACTTTGTTTCATTGTTACAGTTTATGCGAAAAGATATAACAAAATATTTTCTAATGAGACTGGGAATTATGATATTTACCGTTGTGATAATTTACGCTGTTGCACAAGTCAATGTGGTGAGTATCAGAATCAAGTTTACAAGATACATTTTGAGTAATCAAGATTGGTTGAGCAAACAGTAAACACAATTAATCATTGACCAGGAAAATTGAAAAATTTATTTCAATATTTCGCTATTTCTTAATCTGAAAAAAATGCTTTCTAAACTGTTAATGCTCAATGATCAGTATCATTGTTTCAAGATTGATTAGTTGAAGAAGAATAAAGGAAATCCTTTAAATTATGTAAACATTGTATCATTTGAAACAAACTAATCCATTAATCTGACATTTTTCTGTTTCTTTTCTTTCAGTTTTCATGTCTCGAGGAATCTCGTTGTGAAAATTCAACTCTTATACCGAAACCTTTTATGCAAGTTCATCGAGTCTGTCCCCTTCCTCAGTACATTGTTTTAAGCTGTGTTATTGCATTTCTACCTTTGGTTGTGTTCCTGAGACTTCCAGTTTTACTCAAAGGAGCCTTGATTATTCCAATGGCTGCTGTTTTCTTATTAGTAATTGAGTTAACTCACACTCAATTATTTACTTGTTATGATTTAAGAGTTGGGTGAGTTTAATTTTTTCCCTGATATGGCAACGTTTGGCTTGAAACAAAATTTAATCGTTAAAATGCACCAAAAATGTCTTCTTCAATTCAACTTGCAACTTGATCATTTATATTGAGTTAACTCTTTTTTTCTTCTCAAACCATCACTCATATTTAAACCTTTAAACCCGCCGGCTTGACTTTGAAAATTTTAGTTCCATGAGTTTGGAAAGAAGAGAGAAAATATTTTCCATTTCATTCTCTTCTTTCTATTCCTCTCTTTTCACCCATATTTCATCCTAATCATCTTCATCCTTTTATCCATCCTCTATTTTACTCACTCATGAAGAGCCAACATAAACCCATAAACAGTGCTTAATCTAATATTAGCTTGGGAAATTAAATGCTCTTGCAATTGGCTTTCCTGTCTACTTGATATGTCATAGTATCTTTTCATCATCACTCTCATCATCTCCGCCACCATCATCATCATAATCACCATATTATCATAATTTTTCTGATTTTCATTCCAAAAAGCTTAACAGTTTAACTTATCAAATTTGAAAATTGAAATAAGATGAGTTGATATATAATTTAATGTGATTTTCAATATAAACTTTTATATACATTTTCATAAACTTGTAATATCATTTTTTGAATCAACTCTTCAACTTGAAATCATTTAATTAACTTGACTTCAACACTAAGCAAAGGGAAAATGATTTGAATAGTTAACTTTTTATGAGATCTTATCGGCAGGTTCATCAAAATGATACACAATGAGTTTTATTAACATTAATGAAAATAACTTTAGATACAATTTTCTCTGTGTTAGTCAATTTATTTTTGCAGATCATTCATCTTCAAATATTACCTTCTTGATACATCAATTATATTCCAATCTATGATTATCTCTGCCTACTTATTCATAATCGCTGAGATTACCAGGGAATATAAAACTATTTTCAATTGTAAATTGAAAGAATAGTCTTTTACAAACCAAAATTGTTATTGAAACAGCATTGAGATAAATCTACTTTTTTACTAAACTTAATACAAAAAGCTGTTACAAAAAACAGCTGATTCAATACAAAACTGAAATTATTTTTCACCAACAATCATTTTATTGATTTAAGGGCAAACAATCTGAATGCAATAAATAAAGCGAATGCTAAAAATGTTTGCGCTAAAATTTTGACTGAACGGAATGGGCTCTAAGGGAAATTTTGCGACCAGATGACCAAGCTTTCGATTGTATTTTGTTTAGTTGAGAACTAGATTTTATTTTACTTTTTAATTTTTTCGCATTTTGATGATGATCAGTTCATTAATAATTTAAGTTTTTTAACAGTGGAATGAATGTATTGGGCTCAGTAAAAAATCAGATCAATCATGATCGGGAGTCCTTATGTCAATCATAATTCAATTGTTTACCAAAGATGCTAATGTTTTATTAATTTATTTTAAATTTAGATCAATTATTCCGATGGATATCATTGGGATTGTTGTTATTGTAATCTTTTCGGTTGCTGTACTCATTCATGGACGACAAGTTGAATGGACATCAAGACTTGACTTTCTTTGGAATGCTCAGGTAATTATTTTATCTTTCAGAATGCACATATTCCACTAATTCAATGTTAATTCTGTAATCTGTGAAAAATTTACTCCACAGGCTAATGAAGAAAAGATTGAAATGCATGAATTGCAGGATAGCAATAGAAGGATTTTATTCAACCTTTTACCAGCTCATGTTGCCACTCATTTCCTTGATAATCAACTTCGTAATAATATGGTATGTTATCGAATTGTCTTATTTTTCGATGTTTACTTAATGTCTCTTCTGTCTTTAGGAGCTTTATAGCCATTCATATAATAAAATTGGAGTAATGTTTGCAAGTATTCCGAATTTTCATGAATTTTACGATGAAATGGATGGTAATAATCAAGGAGTCGAGTGCCTTCGTTTACTCAATGAGATTATTGCTGATTTTGATGAGGTTTGTCTCTTTATTGTCAACAGCTGTTGTCACAGTTAACAACATTTATTAATTTATCTTTATCTTTTTCCGTCAGATACTAAATAAAGATGCCTACAGAAGTATTGATAAAATTAAAACAGTTGGTTCTACTTACATGGCCGCTGTTGGCCTGATTCCTGAACATCGGATACCAGATAAAGACGATGCTATTGCAGCTGAATATATGAGCCTCTTGGTTGATGTTGTTTTTGATATGAAGGAAAAACTGAAAGACATTAATGAAAATTCGTACAATAATTTTATGCTTCGAGTAGGTCTAAATGTTGGACCTGTTGTGGCCGGTGTTATTGGGGCCAGAAAACCTCAATATGATATTTGGGGTAACACTGTTAATGTTGCCAGTCGGATGGATTCAACAAGTTTACCCAATCATACTCAATGTACAGAAGATGTATACCGTTTACTTAGAGATTATCCCTATACATTTCAATGTAGAGGAACCGTAAATGTAAAAGGAAAGGGTGAAATGACCACCTACTTTCTTTTGGATCGACAGAGATTTGGATATAGTGGAAGAGCTAATTTTATTCCACCAGCGTCCGATTTTAATGAAAATGGAAATGGCAATAACAATAATAACAACAACAATAGTAGTTCTGGACGAGACAATCAAAGTGGTTCCATGTCAAGAGCCGTAAAGACTTCTAGGCAAACTCTTGATGCATACAATCAATCGAGTGGTCCAAGGCCACACAGGACATCATCATCAGATAATATTGAAATGGATAATAATACTCAGATGAAAATTGTTAATAATCCAGGGAAATACTCATTTGATAATAGCAGTAGCAATAACAGTACAAGAAATAAACTACAACAACAAGGAGCATCAACCTCCATGGAAGATGACGATTCACCTCAATTTTATGCTATGTCAAACATTAATCAAGAGCTGATTGCTCGAACAAAGGCTAACCTTAGCCTTTTCAAACGACCTCTGCCCAATCTCCCTCCTACCATTGAAGAATCTCCTAAAAGTGATATGGTTTCATCTGAAGCTTCGTCTCCTTTGCTCAAAAATCGTCCACATCATTGGCATAATGATGTTAGACCATCTAATTTTTCTCAGACTGATTCTGTTAATGAATCTAATTTAACTCAAAAACCTAACTGTATTCATAATCAAACTTATGGAGATGCATTTGCTCTCAGCGAAATGAATTTACTTAATCCATCGCACAGTTCTTCATTTAGAAATCATGCTAAGATCGAAGCTAATCGTTTACATGGTCAAAAGCCCGATGTAACAATAATTAATATGCCTCACTGTGACCCATCTCATCAACCCATTGGACGTCCATCTTCAGGTGATGGATCCTCATTTTATCAAATTTCATCTTCCTCATCTTCATCTCAAACCTCACTTTCACCTTCATCAAGTTTATTTAATCTACAAGATCATCCTGATTCGGAGCAATGCACTAATTTTAGTGATGAAGAAAGCCCAACGCCTTTAACTAATCGACTTTCCGGTGATTCTAGTAACCTCAAATGGGTTTATCCCGACGATGTTAGTCAACAAGTAAATACTAACCAAGGGAAAGGAGACGATTATGGAGATGGAAAAGTTAGAATGAAACAAGACCATTCCTCGTACTCTGTTGATAACGAATCAACCTCAAGTCATGGACTTGCTTGTATAAAACCTAAAATGGATTCTTCCTCACAAACTGAATCATCTTACTTAATTTCAAATCACTCTCGTCATCATCATCCTCACCATCATCATCATTACCATCATGCACATAATCATCATCATTCTAATTCCAAGCATGATTTCACTGGTCCTTCAGCTGGATCAAGAGCTTCCAAAGAATCCAATACTAATAGTGGTCGACGTCGATCTAAAGCAAACAAAAGGTCAGAAAATCGAAGGCCAGGAGGAGGATCAAATGCTTGGAAGGAAGAGAAAGAAGGATTAGCTCCCCTGCTCGGCAAAAGGTTTTCTAGTAATGATCCTAGTCACAATGATACGGCCACTGATTCGGATAATGAAGAGAATGACTTAGAATCTGATGAATATGGATTTAATAATGATACTGGATATGCTAAACCTAATCCTACATCCAAGCTCTCCTCAGGAAGCCTTAATTATCTATTGAAAAACTCATCCAAATCTAGAAAGGGTTCTCTCCCTGACTACAAGAGCAATAAATCATTCAACAATCCTGTCAATAACAGTTTTGTCGTACCTGGCCGTAAAATTCAGTCATTTGATTATTTTGAAGAACCAAGTTCGAGTAGATCTCGAATCAATGACCGAGATTCACATCCACTGATGAATGAAGATTTTAATTCAACTATTGGTGCTGATGGTGGAGCAGATCAACCTGCTGGACATTCTCAAATAGTCAGTAATATGGTTCAGCCAGATCTGTTTGAACACTTAACTCGCTTTATTCCCGCAGATAAATTGCATTATTTTGTCAATACCAACAATGAAAATGTTGATTTATCTCCTATTGAATCCAAATTAACAACTTCGGAGCCAACAATTCTTAAAAAGCCTTCCTTAGAAGATGAATCCAACGAAACTTCAACTAGCTCTTATAAGAGTGAGTTAATCAATCTTGACTCAAGTCCTAAAATAAGAAAACCTTTAGCTAATCGATTTATGGTTAATCAACATCCAGAAGAAGATAATTCGAATTCAAAGAGTGATCGAACCATTGGAAATGAAGATGATAACGAAGCTTCAAGAACTTCCAATTTGACTACTAAAGAGTCAGAAATTGAAAATTTAGACTCGGATTTCACATCTGCTCTTGATGCTCATCAAATTAATGACTTTGATGAGGATGATGAAGAAGAGACTGGTGAAAATGATAGTAATGACGAAAGTGGAGAAATAGATGATGATAATCCTGAGCCTGATGACGAACCAGGGCTGGATTGTGAAGACGATGAAGAAAACGAAAACGATCATCAATCAACTAATAGACATAATGGGGTTTACATTGGTGATATTGAAAGTGAAGGAGTCGATGAAGATGAAGAAAGACAACTTGACGAACTGATGACAAGAAATGATACTCATCTTAATAATGCTGATGCAGCAAGTGATGCTGATGATGAGGCGGACAGGAATGAGATAGAAGAGAAAAAAAGTACAAGAAATAAGCCGGAAAATGTTAAAGTACCAAGGGTTAATGAAGGAGCTTTAAGTGATGTTAACTCGCTTCTAAATGATGCTGGTAATGATGGGGATATTGATGATACAAGTTTATCTTCAAGAGCAAGTTCACGAGTATTCAATGAGTGTGACCGTTGGTTTGAAAATAATTACCAATCCGATTCTGATACTAATCAAAATAATTACGTGGTTGTTTCTGTCCCTAGTCCAGTGTTAAACGATCGAGATGCTTACGGTTGTGAAACTTCCAGTGATTTTGAGATAAACTATTTTAATGAAGACTCACTTTATGCAAATTCACAAGACCAAACAAATTTTAATAATCCATTAGAAGCTTGCTCTCATAAAAATCTCAGAGGATTAGCTGGAGCCACTGGAGATGATAATAACAGGAACGTCTTAAACAGTCACGCAGATTCAACAGATTGTATAATTAACTATGAATCTCTTCAAAACTGATAATCAATGCTTGATATTTGAATTACCAAGCCAGTGACCAGCGATCTCAAAATACCATAATTTTAAGGAACCATCAACTTAATCAATTGAATAACCGAGAATATTTAAAAACAAAAGAAAAATCAAATACATCAATGCTTATTTAGATGATGATGTAGCTATGTATATGTATATTATTATGCCTAAGCTCTGAGGCTGATTGTGATCCCTTAATTTAATTTTTTTGTAACACATTAATGTGCCAATCAAACTTGTCTTTTTACTTTAAATTGTTTCCAATTTATCAGATAAGCATAAAAAATGGCGATAAAAAATTCAGCTTATTTCTCTTCTTTGACGGGAATGCATTTTTTGTAAATTATTTCAGCTCAATTACCATGTATATTTACATTTCTTATTTTAGTTTCATATTTAAACAAACTTTTTCAACCATTCCCACAAGATTAGCATTTGTAGCTGTATTAACCAATTGTAATTTGTGATTCTACCAATCAATACAAGACTTAATGGCAGTTTGAAATTGCTTTCAACTGACCCTTAATGTTCTTTGCACAAACTATAATTTGTAAATATTTTTTTCCATTAATGCATGTTAATATAAATCATAGCAAACCACAAGAACAAGATAATAGATTTTGTAAACATGATTCACCAAAAAACAAATCAGAGGTATAATAGAAATCGAAGTGAATATACTTGCATTCAATGATTAAACTACTGTTGAATGTGTTTCTCTTAGTCATCAAAATAATAGGCAGTGAAGATGATGTTAGCAAAAAACGAGATGCAGAGCAAAATGAAACTGGCAATAAATTAGTCCTTTTTGTTCAAACTCAACAAGTCCAAGGTTAAAGACAATAAATTAATTCACTTCTGATTGTTAAGCTAATTGCTGACTACAAGTTATACTGGGTGTCAAAACGAACCGTTTCAACTTTTGAGTGCTTTTAACTTTCGCTGCGATAAAAATCTCAAACTGGTATTTTTTAGCGGAACGGAAGGACTGAAATCATTAATTACAGCATCAAAGAAAGCATGCTGGAATTATGGAAGATGGATTAATAAAAATTTGCCTAAATAGACGCATCGAAATATGCCATTTCGACTTTGTTGCCTAACCGAAAATGATCTGAGTTTAGGGATTTTCAAAGGTTGACCAATTCAAAATTTTGAAATTGGCTATAAGCACTCGAAAGGGGAAATGGTTAATTTTGTTATCCAGTATATTCATCTTTTTTACCGGCATAAACATTAGATATTTGAGCTTCACTTGCTTTCTCCATTATTTACATAATAAGAATTGAAAGAATTGGCTATTCAAGCTTAAATTTGCTTTAATATGTTAATTCATTGCATAGATTCGTAAATATTTAAACTGAATGGAATCAGATTGGTTAAAGAATCGCGCATTTATTGGTAAATGTAAGAATTAAACATCATTAAACATTGCAAAAGTTTTGCTTCAAGAAGCATTCAAATATTATGAAAAGAAAAATGAATGATTTCGGAATATTGTGAGATTTTATTTCTTTAAATTGTTCGGATCTTGAAATTTAATTTAATTTTTGAGAGTTTTTTTACAAAAATATTAGATTTTCAATTTAGTAATTAGTCTTTTGCAGTAGCACAAGTAAGTATGTGCAAAAATTGTTTGAACTAAGTAGTTCTGATTTAATGTGAATGTAGCCATGAATAATGAATTATTGCTGCAATATTTTATGGTTAAATTTTGATTGAACTGATATTATTAATAAATAATCAGTTGAATGGATAAAATTGAAAAAATTAATGATTCCGGTTGAAGTTCGATAGATCGAACATTTGAAATACTAAATCGATCTTGAGCAGCGAAGAATCTTAACCGCGTTCTTGTTGTGAATCTTCCCTCATCTTTTTTTGGCCATTTTGCTAGTGAATTCATTATTCTCTTTTTTCTTTCCTTAATTGTTATAATTCAAATAAATTTTTTTTTCAATCTTCAATTATGGCTTTAACCAATTCTACAAAAGGAGATGATGTAAGTTTAATTTAATTTAAATTAAATAATTATTTATTATTATTGTTTAAATGATCGAGATAATTTGACATTTGCTTGCTATGTTAAATATGCCTTTTCCCTCTTTTATTGCTCATTTTCCCATCTCATCTCACTGCCTTTCCGCTATCTTCCATGTTTTTTTTGTATCGCGCTTTTCATCTATTTTATCTTGATTTTCTTATATACATTCTATTCCTTTTCAATTTATTCATTCTTCATTGTTTTTTCCTGTTTTCTTTCTTCTAGACTCAAAAACAAGCTAATGACGTAGCAAATGAAAAGGCAGAGAAAACTGTCCAAGAGCCAACTCGAACTAGAACAAGTCAGAGGAAAGCAGCCACAGCTGCAGTCAATGCAATGAAGGAACAGGCTCTAGGAGCTAGAAAGGCTGAGAATGAAGACGATGAAGGTAAAGTCAAGCGAGGTGGTAGAGGAAGACCAAAGTCAGCTCAAGAAAAAAGTGCACCCAAAAGTGAAAGAAAGAGGGCAGTATCCAGTGAAGGAGATGACGATGATGAAGACGAGGAAGAGACAAAGACCAAGAAAAGTCGAGGTAAAGCCAAGGGATCAATTAAACGAAAAAAGGCTGCAACTGGAGGCAAAAAGTCAAGTAAAGCCGCTAGCAAAGATGAAAAGTCCAAGGAATCAGCCTCTGAGACTAAAGAAGAAGGTAAAGGCCAAAAAACAGAAGAAAGTAATTCAGGAGAGGAAAATACATCTAAAACTGATTAGCATTGGTAATATTTTAACTTCACAATCGCTTCATCAGTCATTGACCGACAACATCTAAACCTTTCTATACCTCCTCTTCATTAGTTAAATTATTCATCATATTATTTTGACATTTGAAACCAAACTCTAGGTTGCCCTCAATCATGACTATCTACTCCAACTACAGATTTTTTCCCACCTTTGAACAAATTTTTACTTTACTTCACTTGATTTAAAACAATTTATTAATGCTAGTTGATATACTTTTGACATTTACCTCCCACCACTATTTCCAGGACCAATTTAAGCACCTTCATCAACTCTATGACCTCCAATAATTTAATCATTTTCTTAGAGTAAGGAGCCCAATTAAGCACTGATTGAGATATAGAATCATTTTTTTCTGCCAATTTATACCAACATTTATTTGTGTAAATCATTTTCACCGAACATGCATTAATAAAAAAAGATCTGGTATCTTTGGTTTCATAAAAAAAATCTCCATCTATATTTTCTCCATGTTAAAAATAATGAAAATTTTGGTCCCAAATCTATCAATGAATCTTCATGAAAAGGTAAACAATCCAACAATTTAATTTTTAAATAATATTTTCCTTATCTTAAGTTTTGATTATCCAATTTTTATTGATGTAACTATTTAAAACATCTTATTATTAGACCTTGAAAAAAGCTCATTATCTCACCTACTCAAAATATCTAATTATGACTAATTTTATTAAAAATGTTCTTGGTGAAAGATAATTAACCATGAAAACGCAATAATTACACAAAAAAGTGAGAAATATCATTTGAAGGTTCACAAAGACTTACAAACTTGATGACTTATTGTTTATCAATAATTTGAATCGATATAGAGAAAGCAAAAATATTCAATTGTAATCATTTTCATCGATGTTTTAGATATGAAATTAAATGTTACCGCCTTTTGATTAGTGCAACTTAATTTTTATCTCAAGTTAGTTGAAAAAGAAAGCCAAAAAGAAAGAGAATCGAGGATAGCGGCCTCTACGATAATCTACTTTAACTAACCAAATTTTCTGCTTGACGCCCTCATTTTTTTAGTTGTTTAATATTTGTTTACTTTCTTGTTGATAATAAAATTAAAATAGTTTTATTTAAACCGGTTATTAATTGTTTCTCCTCTTGTTTTCTTCCTATCTAAATTCAATCCTTTTCTCTTCCATTCACTTTTCTATTTATTTCACAGTGACGATGTTTAATTCAAAACATTATCAACTTAAGCATCTTTGCCATTACCACCAACATCATCAGAATCATCACCATACCTTGAACCTCTATCTTAATCATCGCCATATGAACCAATTTGTTTAGACTTGGCCAATTTATTTCTTACCTTCCCTTTCTATCATTTTGCTTTATCCTGTTTTTTACTGTTGGTAACGTTTTCTTTAATCTCTTTACCTATTTTTCCCATTGTTTTTATTCATTTTTGTCTCCCTTCCTTTATTCATCTATTTAGCCCAATTATTTGTTAACAATTGGTGAGTAGTCCAATATCCTTGTATCATCTGATCTTGTAATATCACGTGGTGCTTGTAATATACTTGCTTACCGAAGCTAATGTTTACTCATTTTTTGCTTTTCTCTTCATTTCTGTCACCTCACTCTTCTTTCCTGGATTCAGTTTTTTTCTTACTTTTTCAACCATATCAGATTTTTATTGTTTATTATTTATGCTGTATATTTCACCATTGGTAATATCCTTAGGCCTTCAATTACAATTATGATACTTTCGGCTGGAGAATTGGGTTCCGATTGAAAAAAGTAAAGTTGTTACTGTAACACCCATCATTTAAAGTATACAAGGACAGAAGAGAAACTCAACTATCACAGTGTGACTATTGCATCCAGGAAGCATCAACAATTTCTATTGGAAACCAAAGATAAACTTGTTTTTGTTCAAATCATCCTGTAGCCTACTAATTAGAAATGCAACGTCTTCGCCGTGCCTCATTGAGAAATTCACTTCTGAATAACTCTAATAGTGAACCTAGGCATACTTTTAAATCATATGTGAATCACTTCAAAGAAGAGGAAGATGATGAGCCCGTTGAAGAAAATATAGTTAAAATTAAACCTCCAAAAAATCCTCCAAAGTTACCAGAAGCTCCGCAACCTACTTTTAGGGGATATCTCGACGAGCAAAGTTTCGCATCATCTTTTGACGAAAGAGACCACCCTGACAGTCAAGGTGCTGTTGGTAATGCTAGTGGAAGTGGATCTGGAGGACTAGGATCTAAAAATTTCATTTCATCGTCAGCTGCCACTTTAAGTAGACTAACTCTATCTCCATCTACGAAATCGTCTTTTACTTTACCCTCCGATGAAGACGGTATCGATTTAAATTCATTGGGACCTACAAGATCTCCTTCATTCAATGTATGGACCGATTTCAGGGCTAATGAAGCAATCATAGCTAAACCTGTCGACTCTGTGAAAAGATATAATCTTCAAATTAAACGTTCCAAAGGAACCATTGGACAGCTTCTCCTTAGTAATCGTCGTTTGAAATTTATTGATTATCATCATGAGATTCAGCTAGACTTAGAAAGAAGGAAATCGTTTAATGAAACTTCATTTGCCTCACTTCCATCAACCAATGTTAATTTTCCAGCAATAACATCTAAAACAACAGACCTAAATGATTCATCTTCTAACAATATAAGTCTGAATCCTGGTTTTTATTCAAACACCATGATCAGCACCAGTAGTACTGGTCCATCAAGTAAAGGTACCTTGTCTTCCTTACGTTTACCGCCCTTTGATATTCATCCAGTATCTGAAGAAAACCGTGAAATACATGAACAGGATATTGACCTGATGAATATTTACCAAGTTCGAATTGAACAAGAGGGCCAGGACACCCATTTAACAGTATTTTGTAATGATTTTCGAAGTATTGAGTTCCAAATGAAGAATAACGATCTAGTCAAAAATTTGGTTGACAAATTGGAACAATTGATTACTGTCTTGAGGGCTTCAACCGTAGTGTCAACAAGTCCTTTCAATGTACGGAACTTACCAGAAAGTGCCTTATTGTGGACACTATTAGCCAATCAATACTCATATCAATTCCCTCAGGATTGGAATCGCCACGAGGGATATTGGATGTCACTTAATGAATCCCTTCGCATTGCCCACTGCAATGAAAATCACAATATGTGCCCTTCCTTGCCGGTTTCTTTCATCAGTTTGAGTCACTATCTTTCAGATATTACATTGATCCATAGTTTATCGCCTCATCTTAATGGAAATCGTGTTCCTGTTATAACCTATTGTCACAAATCTCGGATCAAGGAATCCCGACAAAATTTACTCCTTCGCTGTTCATCATTTAAAATGGATGTTACAAATATACTTTACAGTGCTTTTAGACCTTTAAATATTGTTGAAGTTAGCAATTTGCTTCCTCCGTTGACCAAATTAGAATCAGCATATTATAATCTAAGGAAATCTTGTTGCTACTATGCAGATAAGTTTCCACATTTTTTATCACAGACTGGAAAATGGGTTAAAATTGTTGCGCGAGTCCTTACCGTTGTCAAAGAAATGTCACAAATTCTTGCAGAAGAATCATCTTTATTAATTATTGAAGAAAATGATGACCATTACAATCCTATCCTCTCAGCGCTACTTCAAATAGTATTAGGTATTTACATCATTATCAAAATTAATGTCTACTTTATTTACATGCAATTTTTGATTACTTAAATATTTTTTTTCTTTTCTTTTTATAGATGAGAAACGTCGATCAATTTCTGGTTTTGAAAGTTTAATCAGTAAAGAGTTCCTGTTTCTCAATGGAATGGTTCACAATTCAATTGTTCGATCTCCTGATATTGTTTTATTTACATTGTTTCTTGATGCTGTGTGGCAATTAATATGTCAAAATCCATATCATTTTGAATTTTCATCACTTTATTTAATACGTTTATATGATCTGCAAACAATTCCATTATGGAAAGATGAACCACTTACACTCGAAGTTGATAATTTTCAACCAACTGGTAAACCAGTTTCAAATGCGTGGTCAACCTCAATCATCTCTTCAATTGCCGTGGCACCCAGCAAGCCAGTAACACAAAATACAGTTCATCAAACTGGACACAATACACCGTCTACTAAATCTGCTTATCATTCACGCAATCCATCAAATGTTAGCGTCTTATCAGTTCAATCCCAGACCATTCCTGAGAAAATTGAATTATTGAGCATCAATCAATTAATGTTCATTTACAACCCATTATACTTTGCCTCTAATCCAGATAAGAAAATCGATACTTTTTTAAGCAACATGAGAATTGATAGTGATCTATTTTTGCTTAAATTATGGAGACCTTTATACCTTAGATGGCATCCATTGGATAATCATCGACAATACTATAACTATTTCCCCGTACCAGAATTTGTTTATTTTGATTTTTTGTTGAACAAATTTGACTGTAAACCCGATTTTAAAGATGAAAGCGTTGAAGAGGAAGTGAAACAAAGTTATTTATAGTTTTTTTTGTGAATAAGAGAATAAATTTCTTCCATCTTTAATAACATTCAATCTTTTGTCTAATTACAGTGTGTAAACAAGAATATTTCTTCTCCCGGTGTATGTACTGATAAAAGCTAACCCTTCTTCAGTTGGGTCAGTAAAAGCAATCTTTAATTTATCGATTGCATTTTCTTTACCAAAAATAGCCCGAAGCGCATCCAATAATTTTGTTCCAATACCTTTGCGGCGATAACTAAAATGGATCCATATACGTGGAACGCCAATGTCACATGGAAATGAATCAATAATGTTCACCATCCCTGTGTCTGGGCAATACATATTGGCTTCTTTGATTGGTTCTCCAACAACGAATCCACATATCCGTCCATTTGAAACATATAATAAAAACACCATATCTGGCTTGAGACAGTCAAAAAGACTCACGTTGATCCCTAATTCTTGGTCGGCAATGGTGAACATCTCATCAACCTTTTTCAACATGAATTTAGGATCATCCGGCCTAATCACGACTATTTTAGATTCATCATCGAATTGTTTCCAAGTATTTTCAGTTTTCCATGCTCTGTACCTGATTGAGTTGACAAAATTCTCATGAAATCTCGAATGGTGTTCCTCGTCTTCAATGGCGCCTTTGGTGTAGAGCATATTGCAAGTTTTGCACTGTGAAGCATCAAAATCCTTTTGACCTGCATCAATAACATACTGGTCATCCCGAGATTTATTTTTAGGGGTTTTGGGGGTTTTAGGGGTTTTCTCCAATTTGGGTTTTCTCACTTTTTTGGTTTCACTTTTGGGACTTTTCGCAGACTTTCGAAATTCCGGGTCATTTTTGAAATTGAATATTGGATATACTTTTAAAGGTGTTCTTTTCGGGTAAGGCGAAGTACGCGTTGGTGTTTTAGTCATTTTAAAACGAACAATTTGTGAAAAATAAGAGATAATTGATAAAAAAATTGGACACTAAAATGAAAGCAGAGACTTTGTTTGGATGATGAAAACAATGCTTTGAGCGCGAAACTAACTCATAAGTTATGAGTCATAACAAATGACTGACCTAGGAAGCACTGCCATCTATTAGATTCAAATCGAGTTGGATGACTAGAAAGTTCTCGATAGTATCGAATAGCTATAATACCTAAACTAAAAGTTATTTGAGTTAATAAGATTAGATTAAAACTTATCATTATGATGATTCATATAAATTACGAGATTAAAATATGTACACTGATCTGATATGATGTTTGGATAGCTATTTTTGTTTGTTTTGAAAGCTTAATCTTTTAATGATTCCTGAATTGACTCAGCATCGACTTACAATTTGTTTGATTTACAAAATTTGTTTTTATTTACTAACAGTAATTAATTTGCACAATATTTTAAGATCAGTGCGAGCTTCAGTCTGTTTTCCGCAAGGAAAATCTCAATGACAAGCGATAGAACATATTTGGTTAACATAAAATGATAAGAATAAATATAAGAAAAAATCTTTTAAAAAAATTCGCGAGCCTGAATAAAGCATCCAAAGTAGAAAATTATGAAATGAAATTGAAATTCTGAAGTTTTTACCAATAAAAAATTCAAAAATATCGTAAAAAGCTAAATCTATTTCAAGTTTGTCCAATGAAGAATTGCTGCAAACGTTTTTTCAATCCTTTTGAATCATTCATGGTTTGCAAACAAGTGAATACACTGGAATCTAATTCTTTAATCTTTACTTTAAAAAGTCTGAAATGAGCACTGAATAACTATTTTCAGTTATTAATTCACTAATTCAAATTTCAAGTCCATTTTCTGTCTTGAAGTTACTCTGAAAAAAAAGGTTTTGGTGAATTATGTTTCTGTGAGTGTCCCCTCTAGAATGTCTTGATTAATTTCCTCCAAAACATAACAAATAACAATTTTACGAAGGATAAGTCACTCTCCTTTGATTCCGATTTTAAAGTTAATGATGAAAATGAAATGAAAATACGCAAGAGTTGATGATCAAAGTAATTTATAAAAATATTAACATTCAATTTGATGTCTAATTACAATGTGTATTTGCAATGATAATTTTTTATACAAGACATTTATAAGTTAAAAATAGGGAATTTTCGAAAAAAATGTTTCACAACAGTGTTTCGTTGGAAATGAATGGTACAAAATTATTTTCAAAATATCCTTCATCGGTTTCATGTAGCATACGATGAGGTTGAAAAATATTACAATTTTCATAGTTATAATAAAGTTGAGTCGGTGGGAAGTCAGTTATCATTATGACTGCTCCATTGGTTCCATCATTAGCTTGATAACTCTCCTTCGGCAGATAGTCAATGACTGGTGTTTGGACAACACAATTCTTTTCAAGTTTGTTATTTTGCATAATTACAGAGTTATCATCTGTGTTAACAGTATTATTTGGTGTGGAAGTATCCTTGCTAGTCCTAATTTTGACTAGAATACCAAGAACTAAAACCACAATCAAAGCTAAAATTGAAATAACAACACCAGTGATCACTTCAATTTTAGACCATTGAGGAGTAAAATCTGAGTTGATCAGAGTGATTGTAAAGTTTTGAGAAACAGTTTCTGCTTCATTTGATGCAATACAAACATAATAACGTCTAGCATCTTCATTATCAATTTTATGAATAGTCAAAGTTGATGAAATTGAATCAGCGACTCTCATTTCCTCATTAATAGAAAATTTATCACCTTCAGTGATTGTAATAGAACTGTTGACGCCGATTTCACCAGCAGACCAGTTAATTCTGGCGGATGGATTAGCGCTGACAATACATTCAAATGATATATTTGAAGCTAATCTCGCTTGCTGTTGAGTCTCACTAACTTTGATTATGGGAGGGCAAGCATAAGCTGAAAGTTCCAAGGAGTTCCACATTAAACCAGCTAATTTGGACGGACTTGCACATGTTGGCGGCACACTAGGTGTAATTTTAAATTTATTCAAGTACTCTAAAATTGGTCTAACTTCACAATCACATTTCCATGGGTTTCTGTGTAAACCGATATTGGTTATTGGTAGGTCATTAAAAACGTCATCTGGTAGAGTTGACAGCCTGTTGCCGTCCAGTTTAATATGATCCAAGGCTTTAAGAGCATTGAAGGCCCCTTTTTCAACGCTCTCAATTTCACAATCACTCAAATCCAGTATACCAAGATTGGTAAGCTCAGAGAAACTATCCTTTCCAATTGTACGGATAGGGTTTTTATGTAGATTGAGTCGACGAAGTCGAGTAACATAGCTAAGAGATTCCGAAGGAACACTAGTTAATAAATTTACACTTAAATCGAGTTCAACCAAGTTGTTGAGTTGAAAAAATGTGTCTGGTGATAAACGTCCAAGTTTACATTCAGAGAGGAAAATTTTCTGTAAATTGATTAATCCTCTTTCTTGGAAAACTTTGGAAGGCAAAGTTTGAAAGTTATTTTTTGAAAGATCCAAAACTTGAAGGTTTTTAGACGCACCCGAAGGTACAACCATCAAATTGGCACCAACACATTGAGCTGTAATCTTTCCACTTTTCCAGACACACTCACAGGTCGATGGACAGCGGCCATCACTGTTGGCAGAATGGAGTAAACATAAAATAAAAAACGATGAAAAGATAAACCAAACCATGTTATCAATTCAGGAAAGGAAAACAACTTGATAGGTTAATATAAGATAGTACAAACAAAATTTGAAAATCCATCGGTTGGACAATCTCATGAGTCTCGAGTAAAATAATGGCGAATATTTCCCATTTCTCTTTTCTTCCTCTCTTCCTTTCTCCCTCTCTTTCTCACCGGAAAGATGACGAGCTTGCGCAAAAAGAGAAACAAAGAAAGAGAGGAAGAGAATGTAGAAAGAAGATGAAAAAAAAGATGAAAAAAAGTAGGTTTGGTTTTTTTTGCTTAAACTTGGGTCGTGTCAGGTAAAGCGACCAGGCAAACTGGTTTTGTTTTTCAGTACAAACCAACACACAAAGAGCCCTCCATATTGTAAGATTTGAAAAAGCGGTGAAGAAGATGAAAAGAAGATGAAAAGAAGCAAAGAAATGTAAGAAAATGTGAAAAATAAGTAAGGCTTGTCGACTGTTTCTTCAATTGATTGCCGTTTCAGGTATGGCAACCAAGTAAACCGGTTATTCGGCCCACAAGGAGCCCTTTTTAAACAGATACGTATGTTTCTTAATGATAGAGGAAAAATGAAAGTAGACAGAGACAGACAGAAAAGGTAAGAAAATAAAAGGAAATGAAAAAAAGGTAAGTTAAGTATTATTTAACTAACTGCAACGAGAAGTTATATGGTTTACTAACGAGGGCGGAGCCCGAGTTTGTTTAAACATATAACTGCGAGTAAATGTTAGTTAACTGATTTACATCACGACGTTAGAAGGGGCAAGCACTAATGATATCAGTGGACACAACCAGTGATATTAAAGATTGATTAGAATTGAATTTTTCCGTTGCTTAACAAATATCACATGGTACACATCACAGGTGTCACAATTGAAAGTGGTTCATCTAAAGGTGAACAATTTACTGGTGTAACTAAATAATCATAGATATGTGGCCACTGTGCTTGTTAACTGTGCCTGTTAACCGTGTATATTAACCATTCTTCTTAAATATGAGATTAAACAATTTAACAGTTTAATTAAATTGCATCTAATCAGTACAGAGTGATGTAAGTTAAATTAAACTCATAACCAAGAATAGAAACAGATTAGGATTCACAATTTTTTGATACAAATACGAGATAAACTAAACCAACCTTTATTTTTTTATGGATAAAAACGTTATAATGTAAATATCCAATGATGATGGTCTTACATGATACATATTAATCATTATTCATCATGTAAATGTTGATCTGTTAACAATTAATCTAACACTATTTGTCTAATTAACTTTAACCAACAAAAATGATCAACCAACAGCTAAACTAAATCTGGTTACATTATTATTTATAAAAACAAGTGAAAGGTTTATCTCATTGAAAGCCATTCCCATAACTTAAAAATCATCTAAAGATTTGGTTACCCAAACAATCATATGAATCATCGCATTAATCATCATGTTAATCATCAAGTTGACCGTATGATTGATCATTACAATACAAGAGGACAATGTTAATCACAAGATTTGCCTTGAAAGAGGCAATTTCAACATTTAATCAAAAATAATAGTTGGTTTAAGGTGTTGATCATTATTACAGTGTCGTCTTTGGTTTACCTTAACCAAACAATAACCTTCTTAATGGTTAACCATGTGAATTGGCATCATTTTAAGGGTTAAATTGACTTGAATTAATAATAAAACAAGAAATAAAAGAAACTGAGAAACACTTTTGTTCATCTCTATAGTAAAGCAAGTGAAGATGATCAAGTGAAATGATTCTAATGATTATATTAATAATATACATATAATAATAATGATGTAGACCTGAACTGAAGGGATACAAGTTTAATTCATTTCTAACCATGAGTATGAATTAACGCCTTGAACAATCAATTTTCATGTTGACCTAAGGCCAAAAAAAGCAAAGCTGATTCAATGAAGATGAACATTAACAAAAACATGGAAATGGGCAAAAGATTGTTACTCAAACCTCATACATATGGATGTGAAAGATGAAAAATAATGATGATGTTTAATATTACAATCTCATCTTCATTCAGCCTCACCATGGTTATTATCATCATTAAAGTCAATCTTTTTTTGGGGTTGAAACAGGTTAAAGTGAAACGGTTTAAAGCTACGGTCAAACTTACCCATAGGCTTGACCTAAACTCTAAATTTTCAAATTTTAAAGTTGAATGTATTTTTCAATGGAAGTAGGTAAGTGTAGGCTCAATACTAGTTTCATTGGCATTAGTTTAAGCAGAGGATCGATTGTTAAGGAGCGGCTAATGGCCAGGTTCATTGAAAGTGACCGAAAAATTGGGTTTTGGGACTTGACTAAGAAGCTTAGGTTTATGATTCCATTGAAAATTGTGCCGAAGAAGAGATTGTAACTCAAAAACTGTCATCAAGGTTTCCTTTGAATGACAACCGAGAATGAATCTAAACCTTTTTCGGTGTCGTCTCATTGATTCTTAAAAGGTAAAATCAGACAAATTTTCCTCCAATTGGAATTAGAATTAATTGATTGTTGAATAAAATGAAAGGAAAAATAAATGTTTAGTCAAGAAAATTATAACCCAAATTGTTATCAATGAAAATCAATGTACCTAAAGAGTCAATTTTGCTTTACCAAAGCAAGATTTTCTGAAAATTGAAAAATTAAAGTGACTTTAAGTCAATGAATGTTACAGGAATTTTTCATCATTAATTATGTTAACCTTATTGTTGATTAATTGTCGATTGTTTTCTTTCCCTTCAATTCCCTATCAATACATTGTTTTGCTTTTCATTTCTTACCGTCAACACTAAATGATTATCAGGTTAAGTGTAATGGTTTTGTCTCTAAATTTTGAAGTCCAATTGTTTCATTGTTTATATCCTCAGGTCAAGAGGATGAAGTTTCAAGTTTGAAGTGAGAAACGGTAAAAAGAAGCAAAAGATGAAATTTGATGAAAAACAATTGTAAATTTGTATTATTTTTGGCCATTTTTCTCTCATCATTTTTCCTTGTTTATTTCAAACCCAAATTGTTATAAAACTCAATTTTTTGTACAATTTTTCTTCTTATTTCTTCCTTTTCATGTTCACGGTAAAGATGAAGATAAAGATTGAACTGAACATTTAACATGCAATTCAATGGTTCATCTTTTCACATCTTTCCAATGACGGATAATTGGTTATCATTTTTGTGGCCGCAAGCAACTCGATCAATCCCTCAATCTAATATATATATTTATTGGTTAAAGGACAGAATCCCAATCAAAAAAAGATATAACTCAATGTTTACCTAATTTACTGGATCGATAATTAAATGTATTACCATTGGAATACAATTGCATGTACAAAAGGCTATCAATAATTTACATCTTTACACTTAATAATGATATTATTGCTGTTGATTGTGAATAAATGAAAAGCTAAAATAACATGTAATTTAACTGTTATAACATGATGATGACAAGATGATAACATGATGTTTACTGATGACATTCATCATCTTTCATCGTCATGTTTAAATTGTAATTTTTGCTGACAGATTATTGAAAATGGAAGGCAAAAAACAACGAAAATTTCAAGTTTCCATTCATTTTTCATTTGTTAACATTGAAACATGTTCATTACAACCATTTGTTAATCATAGACTTCTGGTTTTTTGGTTCAAAGTCAAAAATGCTTTTAATGGAGATTTACCTTTGGTTACTAATGGTTCATAGGAAATGTACAAAAAATGCAAAAATGTTAAGAGTTATTGAGTTATTAAAAAGGTAGTGAGAAGTAATTTAGTATGTTTTAATGGTTGTTTTTATATTAATTTACAATTAATGGGAAACAGTTAACCGCAAAACAACAAACCTTGTAATTTAACTAGAGAAAGCTAGTGATGGTAGCAATTAATAATTAGCTTTTAATAAGTCAATCTCACAATTTACTTCCTGATCAGGTTGGGTTACCTAAACAAGATACTTAAATGTACCTTAAGATGTTTACCTTTTTGTTTTCACATTAAATATCATGGCTCAAAGGTAAACATTAATATGTTAACAATCAAAACAAAATTCATCAGCATCTTTCCTTCAATTGGAGCATCTTATTTGTGAATATTAACATTCATCAATGACTAGAGGCTTTTTTTGGGTTTTGGGTTGACAGTCAATGTAGCCTTTGAAACGATCAAATTTGTCTCCATGTAATTATCTTAAGCATGTGTATTAACATTTGATGATGAGTCTGATGAGTTTGATGGTGATATCATGAAACAATTGGTAAATGTGGTTGAAAAGCATTGAAAAGGAAACAAAGGAAAGGAGAAGCTAAATGTATTACATGTAAAACAATATGTCCAGTGAAGGAAGATATGTCAGTGTGATGATAGAGATGATGAAGATGATGTTAAAGATAGTTATGAATATGAAGGAATGAAAAGGAAGATAAAAAGGAAAGTAGTAAATATTGTATTGAGACGATCCCAGATGAAAGTCTTGGTTAGTCGTTAGCTGTTCAAGTTGTTGCTCTTGATGCTGATTACCCGAGGGTTTAAAATCATAGATGATGATGGCGATGATGATGATGATGATGATAAAGAAAGACAATCCTCAAAATATCTTGGCGTCTTCCTTGAGGCCCATATTTGTTGATTACCTTAAAGGGCTTGTGACTTGTCAGAGCATAAATAACCGGTAAATACATGCATTTGTACACCATTTTCATCGTCATTACCTTCATCTTTTCTTTCCATCTTTTCCATCATCTTATTTATCTTCTTCTCTTGACGATTAATTGTAATGATTTACGCCCAATAATCAAGGGTTGGGCTGCAAAATTATAAGCTGTTAAGTATCAAGCCAACATTTGGAAAAGTGAAGTACGCTTCGATTGTAATGAAACAAGGCTAATCTTTGAAATTACAAATCAATGGAGTTCAATTTTTGGTTTTATTTTCTGATCGATTGCTATAAACAATACACCTTTTTTATTTACCTGATAGACGTTGGTGGAAATTTTCAAATTAATTTTAATTTTTTATTGCTTTTGTTAAATTTTTGTAAATGGCGCTTGAAATTTCATTTCTCACTTTGGCTTTTGCTGATCATCGCATGTTTATGTTTTTATATTTACAGTCACTTGATTTGCTTCAATATCTCTCAAGTTACCAGTTTTTTTGTCATCTAATATTGCAATCAATTGGATTAGCAATTAAAATTGATGGTTACATTTGGATTTGCCTTTGTTTGCTTCATCACTTCTATTGTTTCATTAATATTTTAATGGATTCTTCAACTTTGTTGTAATCAAGAAGATTGCTTAAGCTTGAGTTACAGATTGAAATTGGTGATTTAATATTTAATTGATTTGTGACTTGATTGTCATCAGAGTAGCATCTAAGTGTCTTGTTTGGTTAATTTGTGTTTAATTGGTGCAACTTGCCAGCTAAAATAATTCATTAACAGTTTCTTTTGAAATAAGGTTTGGTTACTCAACTAACCAGTTGACTAAAAAAAGGATAACAAGGTTTTTTTGCTTCACCGTTGTTTCATTGTTGTTGTTAGTGATTGTGATTAAGGTTGAAGCTTGATTGTGAAAAAAAGTAGCAAAAAATGATCCATTATTCAAGATCAATAAAGATGGGAATCATCAGTTAATACAAATCACTGGGAAAGGTTTAGATTTGATCTTACATTTAGTTTGCTGCGCTTTAATTGTGATTGGATTCAGATCATTGAAAGATATATTAAGATGGATTAAGTATGAAGACTGTTTGATTACACTTTGTTTTTTTATATCATTTTATACGATTATTATTTTCGTCTACTAATAATAGCAATAAAAAGGTAAAATTAAAGTTAAGCCAGGTTAACTGAAAAACTAGCAGCAAGAAGCATTTGGTTTCATTTGATTTGGCTTGCATTTTGAATAAACTGTTTGAATTAATGGTCCCAATTGAAATGAAAATTTGATTTGAATGGAGACAAAAAAGTCACCAATATTCAAATGAATGATGAAGACAGGAGCAAAAAACTAGATGCTGATGATTCTTGAAGCTGGAATACAATCAGTAGGCAATAAGATTTACTTTTGCCAATCCAAATTACGATAATAGCGTTTAAGAATCATTATAATAGATTATAATACTGTGAGTTTGATTGTTTCCTTTGATAATAATGATTTGAATGATCAAACATTATAAATCGTTAAAAGCCAAAAAAGGGTTTTACAGATATTGTGATGAACAGAAAAAGACAAAAGCTGCTTTTAATGATTGAATAACACTCCAAATTACCTGGAATCAAAAAGAGATGGAAAAAGGAGAAAATTAAATGACACTGATTAAAGTTTAATAGTTATTGGTAAAGTTTTAGATTGACTGGATCAGGTTATTATCATTATTAATAAGGCAAATGAGTGGCGATGAAGGTAACAATGTTGATGAAGTGAGGCAAACCCAAGGCTTGGCTTTTAATAAAATTCAAGTGAACAGCAATCAAAAAATGAAAACACTTAATATTAAAAAAGGGAAGCCAATTAACAATCGATACTTTGTCCAAGCTGTTAGATTGGTTTTGAATCTGATGAACAAAAAAGGTAATAATATTCAATGAATGAAGTAAAGGGCAAAATTTGATGAACTGCGTAAAAATTAAAACAGCCAGAAACTGTTTGATACTCACAGCAATTATCCTAAGCCAGTATTATAGTTAATTCATGTGATTCATCTGTATCTTAGTTTAGGCTTTTCAATTTGAACCTTTTTCAATTCATTTTTTGATTTCAGGTTTCTTTGACTCTTGAAAAACATCTCTTTGAAATGAACAACAACAGGAAAAAAGATTGAACAAAAAACTTGATTGGTTAACCTTTTCCCTTTTCATCTGCTCCTCTTTTCATCATTACCAGAATAATCTTTCCTTTTCTCTTTATGACCTCAGTTTCCATCATGTATCATCAACTTCTTGTTTGCATTTGAAGCCAAGAAAACAAACAACATACCACATACGGTTTCGCAAAATGATGAGTGCGAATTATCAAATTGGTGTGAAGAAGAAAAAAATAAAACAATTTGTATATCATTTGTATAAAATACACACTTTGAGTTACTGCATTTAGTTGTAGAACTGGCCAACTACAGAAAGGTGAATAGTTAAAGGTGTATTTTAGACTGGAACGATTTTTGCAGAGATAAATAGTAGGTCCAAATTTGAGCAAACAGACTGAAAGTGATAATTTAATCTCTTCATCTTTTTCCAGGTCTACAAAAATTAGCCAAGTATGTTAAGCACCCGTTACACACCCAAAGTTGCTATGGAAATGTTTTACTTTTCAAGATACAATAACGATTTATGGACTGTTCAGTTAAGGTCAACAGAACCTGAAGAGAGAGAGAGAGAGAGGAAAGAAAATTTTAAGTTGAATTTTGGTGAAACCAGATCAAGATTTTGTTAAAATCTTAATTTCAAGTGTGAAGTACATTAAAGGGTGGGGCCAGGACTGATTGAAAAAGAGCCCTTTTTTGGGTTTTCAATTTCTCAAGTTGATTTTTGAGACTCATTTCTTACATTTTTATCCGATCGGCGGAAAGAGTATGAAGAGTATTTAGTGAAATGGCATTATGAATGATGATGGTAATGCTGGTAATGATGATGAGAAGGAAGAAGGTTAACTATTAATGGAACCATGATTAAGGTCAAACAGGTAGCCCAACGTAGGTCAAGAGTTTAGCTGATTTGTTAAACCATTTCTTTCCAGTTTCATCGTGACCATGAAGATGAAAATAAAGATGCAGATAATGCAATTTTTCAACCAGATTATGCTTTAATCCTTATTATTGGTATCTCCAGCGACTCTAGCCATTTCTGTCAGCTGTGTTACCTTGCTTTTTCCAATGGAAACTGTAACGGTTAAAAAAGGAGAGCAAAAGAGTGAATAAATTGGAAAATAAATTACACAAAAAACGTTATTTGAAATGTAATAACCTGTTTTAATATATGAGACAGGAAATAGTTTAGTAAGTTTCTATATCATAATGTTGAGAATTGCACAGGTATCATGTAATGCAATGGTTAACATTTTTGTTTTGTTGACGTCAAGTTATGACTTAAGTGAAGGTGATATGTTGAATGGGAAATATCAGGAAAATAAGAGATGAATCGGTAATCATTCACATATTTTGTATCAGGCCCAATGCAGGACAGTTGAGAGTGAGATGAAGAAAAAAAATGGATAGTCATCCTGAATAGACTGTTGCTTTTTTTATGGGATCTGTTTTGGTTTACCGGTTTCCATTTCTGTAATTTTTCATGCTCATTACATGTGAATAAAGGTGAATGCCAATGGTAAAAACATGATCTTCAACCTGAAGGATTGTTGTGTTTATCATGTAGAAGGCAATCTTTGAACCAAAAATAATCATTCAAGTAGGTCCAAGCCATATTTGTCATCCATTCGTCTCATTTTCTGGTAATTTGTTTTTTCGAGATTCCTTTATTGTTGTTGTATACATTGCAAAAATATCCATTCCCATTGGCATTGCCTTTTTGACTCTTGTTTTTTTTCAACCTTTTGCCTCTCTCCTTTCAAAAATGCAATATTTAGTGGTCTTGTTGTTTGACAGTTATACAGTTATGTAGTTGTCCTGGAAAAAGAGGGTCAAAGAATCGACCTAACACAGGCTTTCGACCAGTCTAAATATCTGGTCACAAAAGATGCGAGAAAAAATAAATTAGATGAGAAAATTGGTTCAACTTGAATAATAATGTTTATGGATGGGATACAATGAATAATTCTCATATGTTACTTTCTCTTGACCATCATCAGCCTTTCTTTCCCCTTTCCCCTTTCAACTTTCCTTTCTTCTTCTCAAACTTGTTATGGTCACTTTGTGAGGGTTGAAACTGAATTAAATGTGCTTACCATGAATACCAATTGTCCACAATCAAGGTTAACAATTTACTTTTGCTGTTGTTGATTTTTATTTTCTTTCTGTTACTCAATTTTGCAGATTTATGATTATTATTATTTTTGTCACTTGCTGTTGATCTTTTTGTTAGAAAGGTTAAGGAATTTTTCCTTCTTGAGTTATTTTTCTTTTTCTTTCAACTTCTTTTTGCTTCTTCTTCTTCTGATGCTTTTTGCCTCTTCTAACTGTCTTCTGCCTCTTTTAAGCTCCCCTCGGCTCCTTACTTTTATCGTCTCCTCATCCAGTATATCCAATGCAAACTGACTCCAGTCTTGGTAATTTTTCATATTTGAAGTTCATCATGATGACAGGTTTAGACCATTTTTCCTATTTGAATTCATGTTCATTAACTAAATTGAAATATTCCGAGTTTCCTGCAAAAATAAAAGAAAAATCATCAAGTAAAATGTTGTGAATGTTGACAGAAAAGCAAAATAATACAGAAAAGAAGTGAAAAGAAAAAAAATCAAATTAATTTATGATGATAAAAGAGTTTCTCTGTTTCTTTTCTTCATAAACTTTTATTCGGAAAAGGTTGAAAGTTGGCATAGTAAATAGCATTAATCATAAATTAGTTGATTTGAAAAATAGTTGCCCCAAATTGTTAATGATCAGAAAAGAAACAAAATCTCTATTGCAATGAACAGGATAAATATGCCATTGGTTCAATCATTGCCAGACGTGGCAAGTTCTGGTTCATTTTTATTTCTCTGTGCATTGAAAAGCAGTTTGTAGTTACAGTTAAATTGTAAAAGATTGATCCCAAAACAATTGATAATAAAAAAAAACAAAAACTATAACAATCAATCGGTCTGTTTTCCCATTTTTAACAATTTCAATGTAATTTCAATTTGGTTGCTTCTCAATGCACCAGAAAGTATAAATGTACGTGAAATTTATTTATCATTTACCATTCACAGATACATACCTGATTCAGAGTCGATGAAAAGTATCAGACGAACAAAATGAATGTTTATGAAAAAAACTAAGTCTAATCAGTAGTGAATGGATAGACATTGTTGGAAATGATTACTCGAGAAAATTTCAGCCTTATGTGAGTAAAGAAATAGATTATCAGAGCAAACCTTTTAAAGGTAAATGAAATATCTAAACAAATTATTCAATGGGAAGTCAAAAGAGATGATTGTCAGAGGGTTTATTCATCGAGGGAGAAATAGAAAAGCAGAAACATTCATTATATCGTCTGAATATTTCAACTTTAAGAATGAAACTCTTTTTTCAGCTAACTCTTAAAGTCAATACACACGAAAATAAAATAACTTGAAAAAACATACCTTCTTCCTTGTTCTTTCTCCATGTAAATGTTCCCAAATTGAGTTAAATGATTAATCAATAGTAATCTCAATTGAGCCAAAGGAAACCTAACAAAGAACAGTTCTGACCAATTAGCATCAACAAATTAACCTAATGGTTTGTATAAAGCTGATTGGATTTGTTCATTTTTCATTACAATCAATCCATTTCCATCACCTGTAAACCATCGCCGTAATCTTCATCATAACCATTCTTTTATCGTCTTTCGTCTGATCTTCTTGACCGGCTTCCTTTCCTTCTGTATCTTCATCTATGCCTGTAAGACAAATCACATGCATGAGAAATTGAGTTGACTTTTCTTTCAAACCTATGACAATTCTAATCCATTTGCATTAGTGATTCATTCATCTTGAGTTACCTTACCATCTTCCATTCCTTTTCTTGAATGTTTCTCTTCTTTATCATCTTCTTTGAAATAAAGACTGAAATAAGATGGGAAACACTTTTCTCCACTAACAAACGGTTTAATGTAATCCGATCTACACCATGCACAAGGAAAATCTGGAATGTGGCTTCATATATACGTTTATTGAAGCTAAATAGTTGGTATTTTGTTGACTCCAAAGATTCTTAGGTTATTCAGATCTCCATGAAAGCTAGTGTAGGAGAAGAAAGATTGCAAAGATTGAAATAAGGGAGAGAAAAAACAAAAAATCAGATTCAATTAAGGTAAAAAGCAAGAAACAAAGAAATGCATTAAAATTTTCAAAAGTAAAAATGAATTAAAATCCATTTTTTCTGGTAAGTTGGTTATTTCAGCTCTAGAAGCAAAAAGTTAAAATGAATGCAGCTTACCTGATCACAATTCATTTTCAACTTCAATTAGTGTATAAATATTCACAAATAAACATCCTTCTGTTATTAATTTTGAGAAATCTTGGCCATCCTTTCCTTTCCATTTCATCTGATCCTATCTCATACTTACATTTGATATTCCTCTTAAAACTGTCGCAACCGATTTAATTTCACAGTTATCACTATTTTATTTCTTTTTTCTTGCTTTCACTGTCTAATTTGCTGTTCATTTGTCCATTAAATCTGGTAAATCATGCCGCAAAGCGATTGCACAAATAGAATCCTTAAAGAAATGGAGATTTTTAGGAAGTTATTGAGACTTTTCATAATCAATTTTAACCATAAAAAGATGAAAATTACTCATAAACCGATAGAACCACTGGTTGCACTAAGTGTCAAATGTCAAGAGAGAAAAGTATTTTAATCTTTGCGAATGTCACTAAATTATCATGCAGAAGTTATTTTATTGTTCAATTTCAAGTTGGGTGATATTGTAAAAAGAACAGAATACTGTATCAAAAGAAAGGAAAAGAGATAAGCTTTTATAACAAAAGAAAGATTAACCGAAATGTCTCATCAATACGGTGTTTGTTTATTCAATTTGAATCATTGGTTTAACCGACATTCATGAGTCAAAAGGTTGAAATATTTTCTTTTGTTACACTATTATCCAAATGACTAACTTATGTTTCTTGGATTATGCCTTTGTTTAACTTCAGTTTCTTTGTTTTATCTTATTCTTCTCTTGAAAACTCAAGATTTTGAGCTTAATTAGTATATGTTATGATCGAAACTTTAACTGATCTAATTATTTCATTTTGAAATATTATCTTGGCAGTGAGAATTTATCTTTGCTTTTGTGTTTAAAAATCTTACGATTTAAAGTTACTTTTGAAATGAACTAACCAACATTAATTATTTCGTGTAAACATTCAATTCAAGTTCTCTTTTTTTGTGTTGGCTCCATTATTCGAATTACAATTCTTGGATTTATGAGGGTAATATTAAATTGACAAAGCGAGACAAAAGCTTTTATAAACTCAGTGATCAGCATGAATATCATCAAATTGTAAGGTAAGTTATCCACCCAAACATCTTTATGCAATTTAATTGATTATATCTCATGTTTTCTACCTGACAATATACGTTTTATTTTGCTGTTTGTTCTTGTCTTGGCAGACAAAAATGTCTTGGCTTGAAGAAATAATAAGGATATGGTTAACTGCTACAGTGATCATTAGTTAAGATTGAACAGGAAAAAATGGTGAAAAGGACATGAGATGGAGATCTGGTCAAAGTAACAGAAGACTTATGATTATGATACTGAGGAGGACAACGACAAATCTGATGATGATACTGCTGTTGATAGTGATAGTGCTGGTGCTGTTGATGATGATGATTAGGTGATAGAAAAAAAAGAAAAGAAACAAGAAAAAAGAAAAGCATTCAAGACAAACAGTTTGTTTCTTTTCTTTAAGTTATAAAGAATTGTTTTCTTTTGTTCCGAGTCAGGCCAATTTTTTTATATTAATATATTAAAATGAGTGGTGGTGAAAAAAGGAGGTCACCATTAAGAGACAAATAAATGTAAAATAAAAAGTCGAAAGAGGACAATATGGAATCCAGATAATGGTTAATAATGGTGGTTAAGACAAAAAAGGAATGAGATGAAAGCCTGTAGTCATCGCTAAATGAAAGGAACCAGTTGAAGAGACAATGAAGGAAATGTGTATATTTCTTTGGATTGGAAAGAAGCTTACATGAACAAATCTTTCATCATTTTTCACCAACCATCACGTTTATTGAGATTTTGACTGATGATGAATGTGATGACAATCAAAGTGTAAGTTAAACAAAAGATTTGTCTACGGAATCTGATGGTTATTTAAGCAGTAAAAAGGTGTGTATCTTAAATTTAACTGTCTAATGCAACTTTAGCGCTTCTAAAAGCCAGCTAGTTTACCTGTTTCACTTGAATTTCTGTTTGATTCCGTTTTCTTTTTTTGTTCCCCAGCTTCAGGAATACTTACATCTATCTTTTCAAGTGAAGTTGTTGGCTCATAATTGTTATCAAAAGACTTGAAAAATTGGAGAATAATTATTTAAGAAAGTCAAATGTAGAGTTTACCGTTCACTGCTATTGGTTTAAAAGAGTTGAATGAAATAAAAAAGGATTGAACAGGTAAACAACAATTAGAAAGCAATTAGAACGTTAATTATACATTTTATTATTAATGTAAATATTAATTTTATTCTTACTCCATTTTCACAGGATTCATGTTTTCGCAAACATTGCGGTATTATTACGCTGTTTATAAATTGAAATTAGATGGAAAGGATATAATGATTGAAACTCATGGTATAAACACTTGTTCATCCAAGTATACATTGGACAATCATGTTTTGTTAAATTTAAAGATCAAGTTGCAGTCTTTTTCTGTCATCGTTTGCATGGATTCAAATGAAAGACAAGTTAACAATCGGACATTTTTTTCTGTCTGATCTAATTCTTGCCTCAAATGGACATACACAAGTAATCAAGAAGAAGCAGCTACCTTATATGAATCCGTTTTTTTCTGTCTCTTTTTTGCTTCAACTAGCTTTGACTACAAAACTATTTTGCTGAAACTATTCCCACAATGACATTACTTTACATCTAAATATTACCTTTTCTCTTACGACACATTCCAAGTAATTTCAAACCTGTTGGGTGGTGTGTTAACATTCACACTGATTGACAGTTGATGATGGGTTTTAAGGGAATGATTCCGTTTTGGTTCCGGTAGCATGGCTTTCAATGAATGGATGAAGGTGCCAAAAAGTCCTCTGGCAGGTTATCAATTGCAGCAAGATCATCTTCTCACCGTAACGTGTCAACAGAAAAATAATCAAATGGATATCAAGATACACATGAAGTGATCTTTCTTTAAAATAAGAATTTGGGTGTTTTCTGGTATTCACTGACAAATTTCCGATCAAACTTTCTTCCTCCAGGCAAACAGGCAAAAGTTGCTAAACCAATGAACATTCTAGTTTTATCGATTGCCTGAAATTATCCATAAAAGATTAACTTTTACCTCAAAGAGTAATTTAGAGTAAAGTTTAATAGTAAGTCTCCTTTTAAGGCCTGATCGAACCGAAAACACCATCTTTTCTTCATTCACTCTTCTCTGTAATCAATGGCACAGACGCGTGTAAAAAGCTCAACTATTAAGACTGAAAGGACTGTAAACATAAATACTTAAAGCTGTTCACTACTACAGTCCATAGTTGTTTAGGAAGTTGGTTGTTTACTGCAAGAAATCCGGTCAAAAATTATGGTTCAACTGCAATTTCTCCCCATACATCTATTATTTTCAAGTTGGCCTGGAATAAAGATTTGCCTGTGTTTATTTGGTCCTACAATACGATTTACTATCGTCAAAAAACCCAGCAATTACTGATAAAAGTGGAAGAGAGGGAGAAACTTGCCTAGAGGTTGTTTAGACCTTGCCTAAAGATTACATTTGTAGGCTAAGATCCTCTTCTTTATTTTCTCGTCTCTCTTCACTTCTCTTCTCTTCCTTTCTTTTCTTCCATCATCTCATCTTTTTTCTCTTCTCTACTTTCAGTGGATCATTGGGAGACAATGTTGTTTTCGGTCATGGCTCATGATTTTTTTTCCTTCAAGATTTTCTTCTCTTTTTTTTCTAAATATAAACACAAGTAAGAGAAATAAACGGAGATGTTGATGATGATGGGTAAAGCTGGTGTGGAGTACGAAAATGATATAAAATGGCAACAATAATAGTTAACTGACTATGTTATTCAAAATGGTCACATTCCTGTTAAATTGGTAACTATAATTACAGCGATTATGGTAATCATGATGGTGACAGTGATGATGAACATTTTGGCACCAGTAATAACAACATAATTTAACAACAATCAATCTATTAAACATTTTATCAACTTGCAGCTTCTGGTTGTTACTTGTTTTCCCATTCCTAACCAAGATCAAGGTCTCAAGGAACCATTGGATGATCTAGATTGAGTTAATAACTCATGAAGCATCACAAAAGAGGATAAACCGGATGATTAAATGAACTGACTCATTTAAATAATTCACATTATTTAACTTCTACATTTATTACTCTTATTATCATTATCTTAATCCTTGTCCCAGCATTAGGTTCAACAAAGATCATAACAGTTAACAAAATAATTGTTACTTGTAATCTAATAATCAAAATAACAGCACACTCTCGCAACTAAATAGTCAAATCATATTGTTGGATTCAATAGCATTTTAAAAGTCAACTTTCACATAATCATTTTGATTAAAGATTGAAATGAAATTCTTTATCTATTGATGAAACAGAATCATATAGATAAATGAAAACTCATTTTTAAATACATTATTTATTATACTTTTCAATTGCTGAGTCTTACAATCCAAATAAATTTAATTTAAGGTGTTTATTAATATATTTGAAGCTGGTTCTATTGTAAAACCCACGTAAAAAAACAGGAAATGATGAATGAAAACTTACTATGAAGACCAATCAATCAACCATCTAAACTAAAAATAACCTTCATTTGAGTATAAAGATCAACAAAAATTAAATATAAAGAGATGAAGAAAACTATATAATATTTGAATATTAATAATACCAAAAATGTGGTTTTATGAACAGGTAAAGTGCGATTGGTAACAATGATAATCAGGTTTTTTTTGTAAGTTTGTGTGAAAATGTTTCAAACAGCAAAATAAAATTGAATTGAATATGATGAAGGAGATAAAATTTTGATATTAAAATAATAATAAAATATACTGGTAATGATAGCGATAATGAATAAGAAAATGGTAAAATATGAAGATTTCAAGAAACACTTCGTATCTTTTGAAGAATACTTTACAGTATTGAAAGTGGTAAGAAAATATAAGCAAAGTTGAGATCAACATCTAACATGGTATGAGTTAATAAAATTGTTATAACAAAAATTGAGTTTAAAGTGCAAAAGAGTTTAGAAGCTAATTCAAGTTAAAATCATCAATTCATATTTACATCACATTATCATCATTCATGATGGAAAAATAGGAAAGATGAAGAGGAATTCCGAAAAGAAACAAAGTTTATACCAAAATTGATATAAGTGATTGAACGTGAATCACAAGGGGCAAAGTGAATGTGCATGTGTCAAAAAGGGAAAATTACAAAGATCTTGTGTGCATTTAAATATATCCATAGACATGTGGAGACAGATTTTCGGGTAAAATATGTTTAGAAGTTTAAAAGTCTTTTCCTGTTCACATGTTGGTTCCTTTGCTCTTTCCTTTGTCTGATTTCTTCTTTTTCTTTCCACTTATTTGCTCCTTCTTTTCCTTTTTCTCTCCTTTTTTCCGGTTCAGGCACGGGGCAGGTTGAATGTAAGGTAAGACCAAAGACCATATGTCTTTAAGACGTCTTTCAACTTATGGTAACCACGGGTCAATCTAGTTTTCCTCTCTTATCATCAGCATCTTAGGTCCAACAGCACACCAACCTTATAACCATCTTTGACTCAAAACTGGAAATTTTACCTTGCCATACTCTGTGAATATAATATACGTTTAACCAAATTAATATTACTTGAGACACACGAATGTCAATGGAAAGTTTTAACAAAGAGAGTTAGATGTGTGTTGGATACCACACTGCGTGAAGAGGTTAGAAGATGAGGAATGAAGAAAAACTGAGTGAAGGTAAGAAGAAGGGAAACAAAGAGATGGATGTTAAGAAAGTTTGCAAGAGGAAGGAGAAGAAAAATGGTTTTTAAGAGAAAGGTGAAATTATCAGACTGTGAATTTATCTTCAGGCTTTATACTTACACTTATTATTATTTTTATTATTGTTGTTGTTATTGTTGATATCACTTGAAACTATCTAGTAAGGATAAGTTAAGTTGAAGTACAAGAAAACAAAAAAAAATGAAGGAACCACAATTAAAGTAAGATGAGAATTAATCTCAATTGTATCAATCATTAATAATAAAAAATTGGCAGACTTGATTTCTGGTGAGAAATGCAAGTGTCGATGAGGGATCATTTTTAAATTGTAGTTTGTATCACAGGAGGTTAGAAATAAGAAAAGGATTGACGAGCTTGGATTAAATTTCATTATAATCTATTATCATTATTAATGGTTTATTTATTTAATATTTATTTAATGATAGCATAATTATTATTTGAAATAATGGAATGATTAGGAGAAACAATTTGACAACTTTGAAAATGTAAATATAAATTATTCATTTGAAATCAAGGTTTGGTCCAAAAGCTTTCGTTTAATACAGTTTATCACCTTGGGTGATGATAAATAAGGTTGTTGATACTTACAAATAATAATAATAGTGAAAACTGATTACAATCAAGGGTGATGATAAATCTAATCCACCCAATAACTGACCTTTAATCAAAAAAGTAAATCATAAAGTAAAAAAATACCAAACAAACAAACCCAAAAAATCTACCCTTTTTACCAGATTACCGAAATATCGATACCAGTCCAAGGATTGAGTACAAAGATTATTTCACCTTTTTTGACTGATTGCTGGAGAAAATGAAAAATATTTCATCCAAACAACACCTAAATTTGAATTATTTATCAACAATCGTTTAAAAATGAATTTCTAAATTATTAATCAGTGTTTCTAGGGATTAAGGAAAATGAAATTAATAATATAAAATACGTTTCAATCCATGATGTGATCAACTTACAACAAATGGATGTTTATTTCGCTCTACATAATCTACATCATTTCCATTATTAACATCATCATAGTCGTTATCATCACCATCATCATTTGCATCACCTTTACAATGAGGTCTAAACAATCAACTAAAATACAGACATTAACAAGAGTGAAATGTAAATTGGTAACGTATCCTCATCATAAACAGCGTCTATTGACCATTAAACAAGAAACCAAAATAGGAAGGAAAAAAATCTTGATTCTCTCATTTGTTATATTTATATTATATTTGTTCAGTGTTTGATGGGAAACAGAAAAGGTACCAAAATATTGACGATAGTTAAATTGTTGTAGCTGTTGAAGTAAATGGTAATAACAATAATTGGCCATTGAATGATGATTGATAAACAAAAATGTTGCTGATAAAAAAAAGAGTCTAAAAATTTTTATAGTCCACCTTAGATACTGGTCAATAAGGTCACGGTCTATCGATAGTTTAGGTTACTCTCTTTACTTTTTGGTATTATTATCATTATCATCATTATTATGATTATTTTTTACCTTCCTCTCTCTTACTTTGATTTCAACTGTTCCAAATATCTTGAAATAATAATCACAACCAATCATGATGATGATCAATATAATAACAGTAGTCAATAATAATAACTTTCTTACAGTGGTGATAACAAATGATTTTGTTTAGTTTAATTTTTATCAACTTTACGATACATATTACATACAATTGCAATTCCTAATTATGGTCACTTTGTTGAGTTTGACCCAATATACTGGAAGAAAGCTACTGTTGAAAAATCACCTCAATTATGAACAATATAAGCTTTTATTATTCCTTTTCAAATCTTTTTACTATGTAATTATGTGACTATGCTTTACATGATTTTAAATTTGTCTCTGTAAATTGTGACCAAAATTAAATTGATACAACAGCAGTTGATTTAGCATCTTGCTTTATTTTTCACAGTCTTCAAGATCTTCATCTTAAAGGTTCATTTTTTAGGGATAGATTCGTGCTTCAGCAATTCTAGGTTAACCTCAACATCCAAACAATACACAATATGAATAAGATGCTAATTATGATTAGCACGATTCGTTAGTGTGATTAAGATGAAACAACAGCCAACAACGCTGGAAAAAGATGAGTTAAAATAAGCGCAAATCATAACCACAATAGACAATTGCATTTGTAGACTCAATACGCTATCTTTAAAATTACAATATGTTAATTTAATTGTGTAACGAATGTAAAAACGTAAAAGTTTTCACGGCAAATTACCCAAAATAAATTGCACCAACAATGGAAGATTTGCTATTTTCAAAATTAAAGATCATTTAAATTGATTTGTATCTGTCATTGATTTTTTCTTGATAATGTTGAGTGATGGGCAGTAACAATGGACGTGACCAAAGAAGAAAGTTCATTTTTCGTTTTGACCTTAAGCCCTTATAAATACGATAATTATAAACACCATTACTATAGTCATCGTAATCGCTGAATTGATTAAATGGAAGAAATAATCAAAATAATCAACTTTTGACTGAAAGAACCAACCTTTTCATCGAGAATGTTGCCTGAAAGAGGAAAAGAAATCAAATATTAGTAAATCTATTGTCATGTTAAATTGTGCTAAATCAGCATTGAAATTATCGTTAATTTGATTATCTTACTCATTTTGGGATTTATTTCATGCAAAATGAGATATAAATGAGTTCAAATGTTAATAGTCAAGTCAATTGACCAATAGAATTGATAATTAAATTAATAGTAATGTTTATCAAATATTCTGAATATTTTACTCACGTTAGTTGAGCTTGTTTTGCAGTTAAAGAGAATCAGTTCATCCGCAATTGAATATATTAAAAGGTTAATCAATGGGACAGGATTTTCCAAGTTGACTAGCTTAATATTGAGGGAAATATTTTCCCTCAATAGATTGAATAGCGTCTGAAATACTTTCTGTTCCAATGACAATTTACAGACAATTGCGAAGATGCTAGTTATGATTGATTAACTGTCAAGCCTAACTTTAGTCTCTTGTAATACAATTATTCAAAGTTGAACCAGATTAAACATTATCGGTACAAGACTGATCATATTTGTTTGCATCCTTTTCTCATCTCACTCCTCATGTGAAGCTGGAAAATATTGCCACAATCATGAATTAATCTAATCAATCACTTAATTTCGTTAACAGCATCACCTCGGCGGTAAATCCAATAGAACCCAAAATGTTTTTAGACAAACAAAAATATTACAATTCAATAACACGTTAATCCAAAGAGCAAACAAAGTGATCCAATGTTTATAAGCAAATCACCTAAATTATTACACAGTTAAAAGATACAAGTGAATAAATATTAGATAATAACAGATAGCAATAAAATCGGAAAAAAGAAAGATGTAACTCACCTGACAGTTAATAATAAATTGCGAGCTTTTACGGATCGTTGATTATTCATTAATAGAAGAAAATTTAGGTATCAGTTATACCATTATGAATAAGTTGCTTTTTCCGTTTTTTTCATGGGTTTAGAGATTGAGACACGAAAAGGTAAAAAAATAATGGAAATGTTTGTAATTATCTGGAAGATATCGGTAAACATGATAATGATGATGATAATAATATAAAGTTATTGGTTTAGCCGGAAACAGCAACAATTGGGCCTGTTTGGTGATCCTCATTAATAACAGGATATCCTAAAGTCTCCTCCTTTATTAATTATAAACACATTACTAGATGATGGCCCAATGGAATTGAATGAATTGCTGAATAAAGAGCCCAAAAATTCACACTTTTTATGATCACAGTTAAGGTTGAAATTTATTTCCGTTCATTTGATTGTATTATACGATTAAAAACACAATATTAAGGTTAAAATAAGCATAGATTGTATTACAGTCTGTTAGAAAAAAGTAGCCAAGTGAGAAACAACATTTTCCCGCAAATTATTTAAGGGGTTGTTCACTGATTACGAACCGATTGATTTTCCAATATTAAGTCAATAGTTCAATGATGACTTTTAGGCGAAAATTTCCTTAGAATTCTTTTCTTGACCACAATTTTACACAAAAATTTGAGACATTCTCTTCATAATGAAATCTCTTTATTCAACAATTTAAAAGCAACTTACTTTCAGATTAATTGGTATAAGTATCTCATGGTTGAGGGATATTGGTGCAAGTTTATATTGAGAAGTTGTATTGTCATCAAAAGCAGCCATTTTGATTGTAAATCAAAGGTTTGATTGTTATTTGCTTAAAATATTATTTGTGATCAATTGAGATTTGATTGAATGTTTGTCTCATCATTCTTGATGTTCAAACAAAGACTTGAGGATGCCTTAAATTTGGTCAAATAATATTGAACCAAGGAGGGTAAAGTGTTGTTTATGTTGATCAAATAATCATTTTGTGTGATTCATTTTGTGCACCAAATTGAAAACAATTGGCAACAATTGTCATTTAAACTTCTCCACATTCAACTAAATAAAAGCCTTATTAGTAAATCTGATAATTTGAGAGAATTGAAATTGTCACAGATTTCCCTGTCAATATGAATTGTATGGTTAATCAATGGTAATGGTTAAAGATGAAATGGTCAAGAAAAATGATTCATCCACTTTTGTCCTTTCATCTGGCCAAGTTGTATCCTACATTTTGATTAGATGAAGGCGATGATCAAGAAGATGATCAAGTAAAAACCAAAATGGCTAAAGCAACTGTTATGGGGACGAATCAAGAGTGTTGAGTAAATTCGTGATTCCCATTTTGAAATGTCCAATCCTCAAAGGTAAAAGATGTTTTTCTTGGTAGCTTAAGAGGTGTACAAATGGCTGGTAAAATGTCTCTCAATCTGTGATTCTGATCACTGAGAAGATAAAGACTGAGTTATATAATGCGAAAACTTGAACAAAAATAATAACAAAACCCAATTCTCTGGTTATTTCACTTTTACACTGACAATCAGATTAACAATATCTTTTGTCTTCCCTCTTAATCTTATCCCATTCTTACCTTATGTTAATGCATATCAAATATGTAATCAGTTTATTGGATTGAATATGGAACAGTATTGAACACCATGAATTTACCGAAAAATCAAGATTCAATAATACAGTAAGATAATTGGAAGCTAAACATATAAACAGTGATTATTGATCTGATTTCATTTTGGTAAATTTGTTTTGGTTTGACTGTAAAATATTGGTTTTTGGTAGCAACCAGATTGAGTTAACTTTTCATTGTCTTTGTTTTGCTTTCCATTATTTCATTGGGATTGGGTTTGAAATCACAATTTACATTAAATGATCATTTGAATCATTCCTTAAATCATTGCATTAAGACAACCTTTAAATCATCATTTGAATCATTATTTAAATCCAAAATGGCAGATCATTTGAAAAGATTAGTAAATCTTTTTGGATATCAAACATGTTTCAGTTGAAATGATTGTAAAAGTTACTAACCTTAAAGTGTATCCAATGTGTAAGTTATTGTAGATACTGATGATTAAAATGATGAAGAGTAGATGATGATGATTATGTTGATAATGATGATCCAGAGAGGGAGGATAAAGATGAATGTGGTTAGAGAGCGAAACTCAGAAAGGAAGATGAAAAAAACGAAATGAACTTAATTTGAAATGATCGATGGTTTGTGATGATCAACTATCATCTTAAATAGAGTAGTGATGATGATGAGAAGAGGAGGAAGATAAGTGATGTTGATAATGATGAGGCTAAGCTTGATATAATGTGAAACAACAAAGCCAATGAATGAAGATTAAAGTGTAATAGAGAGGAAGACAATTGTTTCCGCAACTAAATCATTGAATCATTTCAAGAGCCTTTTTTTGGTTAATGTGTAAATTAAAATTATTTTTCTCTTTTTTTGCCTTGAAGTTGACATTTTTAATTTTGGCGCTTCTTCCATTTCTTGCCGCCAACAATTGCGAAGGCGGTTACGCCATGTTGCTTAACATGAGTAAAGGGTTTAGCGATATTTTTGGTTAAACAGTTATTTTTATTTTTAATCAATTTAATTTGCTTTTTATGTGTTTAATCAACAGTTAAATAACCGAGCTCCATCACACTGAAAACAATTTACTCGTCAGTATTGATTAATCGTTAAATCTGGATCTAAAAAATCACCATTATTTAAACCCTCAGCTTTCAACAACTTTACCCATTCAAGATTATTTATCCCTTTTTTATCCTTCTAACCATAATCTTTTATTATCTTTCATCGTCTTTGATCATCTTCATCATTACCAACATCATCTTTTTCATCTTCCTTGTAATAATCAACTTTTTTGTGCTCATCATCCCAGGTTTACTGATCTCTCTAATTACTGCTAAATCATCAAACTCAAATCAGTTTTTTGTTGTTGCTGTTTTTTATGCTTCCTTTCAAGCTCAAGGCTCGCCTTACGATCATCATCATACATCTTTGTCGTTTCTTAATATTTGGCTTCACATCTACATCATAATATTCAACATGTAAGGTAAAGTAATGATGTTAAAAAGTGATACGTAAAAAAAGTATCGATTTACCTTAATTAATTGAGTTGGTACTGTTTTTGTTTTACTGTAAACCTTTCGTGCAATGCTCCATGAGTTGACTAACCCTTTTTTTGTCAAAAGACTGTGAATCAAAGGAAAATTTTACTGTATGTCAAGAGCTTCAGGTTAAATTATACATCAAATTACTTGAATTGTCTATTTTACCCGAAAAGGTCTTTTATGATCTTCTCAATTTGTAAAAATGGTGATTTTCTTCAATCCTTACCGATACAAATGTCTCATTTTTGCAAATATTTAAATTGCAATTATCCGAGATTGTATCTCAAAATGTATCTAAAAAACTTGATCGATCCTTAATAATCGATCAACAGTAAACAAATTGTTTTTCTTTGTAATCAATCCGTAAATGTCAGCCATATTTTACTAAACATTTTTAATCATAACATAAAACAATAACAATCAATCATTGGCTGATTTTAATCATATTACCAATGTCAATGTGGAAAAGACGGACTAAAGGTAAATCCCAAGTTGGCCTGTGCGGCTAACCCATAATCATCTAATAGCTTCAAAAGTCAACAACCAATCTGTTTGTGTTATTTATACTTTCCTGAGTCGAGATTCACAGGTGAACAGGTGAATTCGGCACCATCAATTATTCACAATTAATTCATTAATAAATGGTCAATAAGTCAAAAGATAAATGATAAATCAAGTAATCATAAACAGTTAATAATTCAGTAAAACTTGACCAAACAAAAGGGGTTCAAAATGCTTCAAGTTATACTGGTTGATAATTTGAGTTGAACCTCTTCAGTTTAACCAGTTTGTGCAAAAAAATCGTTACAAAAGGAATTGAAAAAAATGGTCAATATAAAGTAAGAAAAGACCATTTCACCATTCAACTCTTTAACTTGAAAAGCAGATAAGTTTGAAATGTGTACAGTTCAGTTGAATGTAGATAGACTTGAAAGTATATAATTTTAGTTTCCTAAGAAAACACAGCAAGAAGATTGAAGATGAAGACGATGGATGAATAAAAAAAGTTGACAAAATAATCGATGCAGTTTAACTTTGAAAGTTGATCAAAATAAATTAGACTTTTCTTTTAAAAAATCATCAATTTAACTTGAAATTGCAATAGTTTCAAGATTTTAAGATTTCCATTATTTAAATGATAAACTTGATGAAAATGATTAAACAACTGATCAGATTTGAATTGAATGTCTAGTGAGCAAGTCAGTTATAAAGCCTTTTTCACAACCCATTTCTCAATTGATTGAGAAGTGAACAAAATTTTGATTGTCACAATGATTCTAATTGTTGTTTGCGTCTCTGCTTATGTTTTTGATGATGTGCCCGATGATGATGATGACAAGTTGAAATTACATGTTTAAACTCATCACCATTTAACCATCAATGTTTCAACCAATTTAAACTTGAAATGAATGAAACATTAACAAAAAAACTACCAACAATGTCTCTTGTTATTTTCATGTCCTCATTTTTTGGTCCTCGTTTCACTTGTTATTTTGCTTCTTTTTTGGCAGGTTACAATCACAAATGGTTCCTAGTTGTTATTACCTTGAACGTGAAGTACAATTGAAGTTGCAATTAAACTGGCGAGCAATTAAACAGACTCAAAGTTAGCCAACCATTCAATACTTAAATCATTGATTCAACCAAAGAAATGATCTTTCCGTTCATTTGACGCTTTCACTTTCTGATAACTTTGAATTTCAGGTAACTGATGAAAACTCAATTTAAAACACTTCCAATCCTAACAGTTTAAATTATGGTTAGACGATTTAGCTTTACAACTACCGCGTTCCTTTACAATTTAGCACAGCGATTACAAGCGCTTTTCTTGCTCAATACATACACTTCTAGAGCTTTATTACCGATAAAAAGATTAGTAATTGGACAAATATTTTGAATAAAAAAGCGTTTATTTAATTTGCAAAAACGTAAAAGCGATGTTCAGTTATTAATGAAAAAATAGTCTAAAAAGCAGAAGAGAACCGGTTAAATTTGATTTTAAGAGCGTATTTAGTAATGAAATCGTTATTTTCGGCTTCGAAACTCTCCAAACGTTTGCTGCCAATAAATTTTTTTAAATCATGAGTCCATGCCAATCGCTCACGGTTTGAATTCAAAAGTTCATAGACAGATTCGAAAAGCTTTTCACTGTTTTTAATTTTTTTCAAACCGACGAAAATCATATCGAGGGTTTTAACCGACAAATAGATAAACCGGTTTATATAATTTTCATGTTCAGATGGAACATTGAAATTCCATGAAAAATAAACTCCATGGTGTAAAAATAGCAAAAAGAACGTTGGAATATCGGTTGATGTCTCAATGTATCTGGATAAACCAGGTATTTTGTGAGTTAGGCTCGTGTATTTGTCCTTTTGAACCCACCGAGAAGGCAGCAAAAACGGTTAAAAGTCAAGTCGCGTGGACTTATGTCAAGTCCGGTTCTCAATCAAGTCTGAATGTCCTTTGAATTTCAATAAAGCCTCGCCATTATCACGAATTAATAGTTTAAGTTATTGGCGGATTGAGTATTATAGTATATAGTAATATAGTTGAATTTAAGTAATTTAAGTTGATGGGTGAAAAGATTGTTAATTAATGACCGGTTCAACCGTTTGACCATTTAATAAATATCTACGATTGCTTAAAAAGCTTGATAATGTTAAATCACCCTAAATGATCTTAGTGTAAAAAAGCCTGATTAAGCATTATCAAGCTTATCTATTGGTGTCTTGATTATTAAATTATAAACTGTTTAATGCATTTCGCTTTTTTAAGCACATTCACAATATACGCAAATACATGAAACTTATTATTGTAAACGGTTTTTGGTACAAAATCGTGTTAAAATGTTTCAATGTGCATTGATAAATTCAAAGGTTAAATTGATAAACCAATAAATCTACCGATAAATCAGTCAATTATTTGATTCCCCATTGCATTAGAATGATGATTCGATAAAAAAGAATCAAAACTCTTTTTTTACTGAACAAATTTTCTGTTTAACAATTTATTTATAGTTATTCAATGTTCAACAATAGTAGGAAAACTCTTGATGATCAAATATTTATCCTTCAGTTACTTTTGTTGAATACCTTTTTGAATTCATTCCTGTTTCATAAATATTTTATTACAATAATTGGGTCAAATCATAATCAAGTTGATTGAAAAGCTAAAATAATTAAACTGTTGGAAATAAAATATAAAATGTTAATAAGGATAACAATAAACGAAACCAAAAAATCAGCGAAATCAATACAAAGTCTAACTGGGAGTTAAACCTCCAAACCAGTTATTAGTTTAAAAGGTAAAGACAATAATGATGGGAAATAAACAGTAAATTATAGTAAATTTTGCAGATAGACTTTTGTTTTGTTTCATTCACTTTTGATGTAATTTTTCACTTTAAACTGAAACCAGTTATTTATCGTTTGTCTCATTGAACTTGAATCTTATCTGGTTCAGAGTATGATTGAGAAGGTGTAAGATGAAGATGAAGCCAAAAATAAAGATACAAACATATTGTAAATCCAATGTAATCCAATAATCTTTACATTGTTATGTCAGCTCAACTTGATAATCATCCAAAGAAACTAATCTATTTGCTTTTAATTTTTTGTTTCATTTTTATCTTTTCAGAATCACTCATCTTATGGCTGAACAGGAATCTTGGTTATTCACTTTACTCTTTAAACTCCAAGCTGCTCATCGATGAATTTCATTCTTGAATCACCTTTTTGTGTCCTGTTAATACCATCACTTGAAAAGGATATTGATATTATTGGAGTTCAATGGAGTTGAGATGAAAATGAGTGAACCCAAAATTGAAAATCATTGGCACAAAAGTAACTCAATCATAACCTAATGAGCTTCATTAGTAATTCAATCTGATGACCAATTTGAACCAGACTCATCATCAATATTTCATGAATTATCAAGTCTTGGATGGAAAGTTATTCAGTGAAAGTTAATTTTCTGACAATTTCACTTTTTTCTGTTCAACTGTCAATGAGGTTTAAGATGAAGATGAAAATGGTTAGGACAAAACCATTTGAATCCATTAGTACAGAATGATAAATGGACACTTTGGTCAACAAATGAAAGAAAGAGTTGATTGAAGTTTAATGTTCAACCAAATGATAACTCTTTTTTAAGATAATGATGAGGATGACAATGATTTAACAATTGAATCCGCGAAATGCATTGAAACCTAATTGAACATGATGAGGAGGAGAAGGTAAAAAAAGAGTTTACGGTTGATTGTATTTTCAAAGTTGAATTACTGATTAATCTAAACTCAGTTGATTGTACAGTGGTTCATCATCATTCTAGTGAAAGTAAGAATCGTAGTTCCGTTTAAAGCATAAACCGTGAAAAAGATGATGAAAAAAGAGTTGAAAGAGTGAAAAGGCAGCAAGAAAATTACATGAAAATAAACGGTACAATAGCAATTACAGTCTCTTTGGAAGAAAATTGTTTCACAATTAGCTAATTTCACCGAGGAATTTATCTGCCTTTCATGATAATAATGGTAATAAATAATAAGTTAACCTTTTTTTTGCTCTGAAAAGATGAACAAGTCTATCAAGATACCAATTGAATGTTAGTGGTTAAAGTTGCTCTGAATTATTTAACTGTAAGATTGATGAAGCCAAATTTAGACAATCATAGTTGTAAAAATTTAACATCGATTGTTGAACGTTAACTTGACTTTAACCATTTATTTGGACAATTAATTTCCTCTACTCTGGACCTTCTTGTTGAACATTTTGTGTAAAAGTTAAGTTAAGGTGAAAAATGATGAATTTACAAAGTGTAATCCAAACTGGTTAAGGATGGAGAGGTTAACACACCATGAAGAAAAGGTAAGCTTGAAAGAATTAATTTAGAGCTATTTAGCAATGTAATTTGCATCATTTTTTTACCTTCAGACGATAAACAAAAAGTGCACTAATTAACAAAGGTAATGTAATTAGCAATGTTAGGGTAAAGCAGGAGGAACAAGATTAAGCACAAAGGTCTTGCAGGTCTTGGTTAAGAGTTTCATTTTTAAGCATCACAACGTGATATTGATGATCATTATCGTTCAATTTGATTGCCAAGGGGAAGTAAAATGGTATCGCGAAAGCACCCAAAGAATGATGATGATGATGATGGTTATGGAATCCCGTGAAAGGTTTCATCAAAAAACATCAATCAAATAGGTATGTTCAGTCACGATGAGAACAGTTATTTACAGTGAAATGCGCTTCTCACATAAAACAAGCAAAGTTTCAATCAAATTTAATAACTGTTTAATTTGATTATCACAACTATTACTTGTTAATCGTGATCATTACAAAAATACAATTAAACAGAGAAAAAAAGAAACGCTGTTAGCCAAACAGTGAGAAAAAAAGGTTCACTTTATGTGGACTTATGGCTTTACTGATTGGCATGTCTGAATAAATTTTTTATTTTTATCTCGATTCAGTATTTACATTAGGTTTAGAGCCAGTTTGGTAATATTTCATGAATGAAGCTTCATGGAAATCAATCGCAATTTGATAGCTTTTTGATTCTGGTTTATCGTTTTTTTTTCATTGTAATGTATGGAGTGTGTTTCATTCTTATTTTTGAAGATTTTATTTTTTTGCCAGAAATGAACGGAAAATTTGCAAGCTTTGGTCTAATAATTTTTAATCATTTTTCAGTGAAGCGGCAACCTCGAAAAATTGGCACACTTCGATCATTAAGATTTTTTCTCTCATTTTTACAGATGGAAATAAATTTAATATAAATTTCAATCCAATCACGCAACGTCGAGTGGTTCAGAAGTGATTCCTCCTCAAAGTTAATGGTTGATCAGTGGGAAGAAGAAAGGAACTTAAGCGAGCTAAATTCTGTGGCTATTCTCTGATTTAAGTGTTGACTCGTGATGAGTATATTTTATCTTTCGTTGGTTTAGACAATACACGACAATTTATTAAACATAATTTGCTGTGCCATTCGTATCAATTTAAGGGTTTAAAGAGCGCGAATTATCTGGCGAAAGAAAATGTGTTTTCGAAAAAAATCCTTGAAAGTTGAACAAATTATTGATCAGAAAGCAGTTTAAGTTTTATTAGTTAACCAGAATGAAGGATGGGAAAGGAATTATCTTTTTCCTATGAATAAAGGAAGAAACATTATTTGTTAATCTTCTGCTGTGTGAAATATGGTGATATGATGATACTTTGATTGGCAAAATTTACCGATTGAACTCATGTTAAATGTTTAAGCTTGACTGATTTACCATGTAAATTACCACAAATCAACCATTAAAATAAAAAGAGTTGATGATGATGATGATGATAGCTTGTTTCGCATCATCAAACTTACGGAATCTAAATGAATAAACTGTCAACAGGCAAAGAAAGGTTTTAATCCTTTTTACACCTCAATATTCACAAAATTGGATAATCATCCAAGCGCCAGGTTAATCGATCATCACCAGCACCAGCCTTATTATTATAACCATCAATTGAAATGGTTCCCATTTGGTGTAAAAACTGAATCCATCAATTGTCATTGAAATGAAACCTTTAACAATTTCAACTTCACTTTCATCATTCAACGGTTTATGGAGTTGAAAATTGTAAAAATGGATTCAACTTCCCATGAAGTATAAATTTCACATTCAACAAAATCTCTCGTACAACATATTAACATGAATAATTATTTACAATTAAAGGTTTCACTTTAACTCAATTAACATTGTCTCAGAGTCTGACATTGTGACATATTGTTAATGGCAACATTTGATCAACATCTTTGTTTGTTTTGTAATCATTTGGTTCTCACAATTTAGTCAAGTTAATTATGGTTTCTCCTTTCGCAGCAATAACCATTATTTGATTGTTTTAGATCAGTGATGCAGAGTTGAGGCAAAAAAAGCTAAAAAAGCACTTTAAAGATGTAGAAATCAAGAAACTTGAACTTGGCGAAACAATCAAAGGCAATTTTGCAATTAATTTTCATTTTCTACTCATTTATGCGCCTCTTTCTTGTGTGAATTTACATGTTGTAAAATAACAACAATCAAGAAAACATCTTCACATAGTCAAGCCAATTGTTGAATAATTTAAATCCAATTCAATAGATTGTTACCTCTTTGGGTTAATTTTGGTTTCCAAATAAAAGAAACGGAAAATATCTTCACCTTTTTTCATGTTTGTTGGCTCAATTGAATGGCAGTTGTATAAACTAATTGTGTGAAAAGGTAAATAAAATTTTGACAATTGTTGGTGTTAATTGTGAGCACAATTAAGCATGTAAATTTGGCTTTTCATGGCGTTGAACCTTCAATCAATTTGCTCTTTCCATATCAAAGGTTTTCAATATAAACATAAATCTAGCATTTTGTTTCCAATTTGCTTGGTAAGCGTAAAAATTGTATTACAAAAACTAGTAGGAGTTGGGCTAAATCATATGGAATCAGCAAAAAAAAACAAAACACTAAATTAAATTGCTTCTTGTCTCTGTGTGGGTTATCAAACTATCAAATGAATTTTCAACTCTCATCAAGAGATTGAAACCCGAGACAAATTTTCTTTCACCTTCAACCCATACAAGTTGTAACCACACAGTTATTACAATGTTAACTTTCCAATTGATCAATATGTGGATGTAAATCAAGAGTGGAGGACGATTCGACTGATTCAATGTTGAGTTTCTTGATTGGATTCCCTTGGTGTATCCAATGGTTTATGTTCATCTAATTATTGTGGACAATTGGTTTAACTGTAAAGATAAAGAGAATGAAAAATTATTATAATTGTCTCGAGTGTAAATCAGATTTTGTTTCACAACTGTTCTGATTGAATTTATACTTCATAATTGAATAGGTTGAATGATATTTGTTGGATGAAATAACCTTCTCAGTCTTTCTGGGTCTCATTGAAAGTGGAAAAAGGAAATGTAAGACTTGACTCTTCTTTCTCTTACTTTCATGCGAAGATGACGGTGGAAGGAAGAAGATGAGAAGTAAAAATGATTCTGAGAAAGTAAATGGAAAAATAGATCATTATGTGAATCAAATCATCCGAAAAGACCTATCAGGAACTTAACAGAAATACTCAGGAGAAATGAATGATAATGGTGATGAAATGGAGAAAGATCTTGCTAGGTCAACAATAGATTGGACAAAATGCGTTATCCAAGTTTTGTAAACATCTCTTTACCTTCCTCCTTTTCATCTGGTCCATCTTATTATTGGCTCTTTATTTTTATTTGGTTGAGCTTGTTAAGCATACAAATTGGACTTGATATGAATGAGTGTCAAAGAGGATTGCCAGATGATGTAGATGGTAATAATGATGAGAAAATGATGAGAAATAAAACCAAAGGACAGGATAAAGTATTTTTCATGATGAATAACACAGTGAAGATTGTCAAATGTTGAACATTGAAGAAAACAATGAAATTAAGTTGATATTTTTAAGGGAAAATGTTTCATTCTTCCTTGTTTTCCATGGTAACTGTATGATGTTGATCAAAAGGATGACGAGAGGATGATTGTAATAATAAAAATAACGAAAGATTCAGATTTTCTGATCAATAAGATGATGAGAGAAGAAGATGATAGAAGATATCAAGAAAAGTGACTGAGCATAAATAACCATTTAGTTGGGTTGTTAAGAAGATTGTTAATGTTTTTAACATAAGGTCTTGCCTTGTTAACCAACATGAACTGATTGAAGCGGTTTAAGTGAAATAAAGCAAAAAATAGGTTCTGATTAACATGATAAAAAGTGAAAAAATTGAAAGTTAATTAAATTAAAAAGCACCAGGCAAAGATTGAGAAGCTTAAAATATGCAATTAAATTACTGTAAACATTGAAGAATCAAAAACTGTATTAAAAAATTTGAACAAAAGTGATTTACAAGCAAATCTAATTGAAGACACTTTACCAAACGAAAAAGTCAGCAGATAAAACGTAACAAATTTTAGCGCCTTTTCACAAAATTGCGCGCAATTCGAATCCCGATTAAAATTAAAAAAATTTCTTTATTTTAATTTTTTGATGATTTCAGCTTGTAAATTTTATAAAATTATTATTAACTAGTAAATTGACATGAAGATGGTAAAAGATGGAAATAAAGAGGAAGAAGAAAGAGTTGAAAGGTTTGATTATTTTTGTTACTTTTTCAAGCAAAAAACTAGATTCAGTGAAGGAATGAAAACATATTTGAAGCTGAATGAAAAAAAAGTTACAAATTGATTGAATTTCATTTATATTGGCAAAAAAGCGATAATATTTATCATAAAAAAAGGAAATAATAAGAGTGGAAAAATCGAAAGCAATAAAATGATGAAATGAATGAATCTTTGAATTTCAAGTTTATTTTCAAGTTAAATGGCAATCTCAATTGTTGACAAAGGTTTACTAAATGTATATTGAAATTAAAATTTTGCCAAATGAGCAGAAAAAAATGGAAATATTTTTCATTCTAAACCTTTTTATGTCCATGATATATTCATAATGATGATAGCCCTGATTAGGTGGGAAGTGTTCAGAAAAGGAAGAGATTAGCTCGCAATGAAATGTTTATTCATTAGGAGGTAACAATCCTGTTTTTATGCTCAATTTAGTTGAGATAAAAGATGATCACAAAGATGTTATCATGACGATAATGATGATGATGTAGCAACAATGTTAATGACCCTAATCTTACATTGGAATTGAAATTTGAAAAATTGAAACTCAACGTTCAGTGATTCAGTTGAACTCGTTGAGTTTGGCTTTATTGAAGGTCTTTTTAAGGTCTTTGCAAGTTCGATGTTTTAACTGAAAAGGTTTTTGTTTTTAGCCTTTTTTTGGTTCCTTTTTTTCATCCTTTTTTCATCTTCCTCTTGTTAGCCATCTTTTAGTATAGCTTTTAAGATGAAAGTGTTGATGGTACATTGATGAGTGATGAATAGCTTTTAGGTAAATGTATATGTTTGTATATGAAAGCCGTTAAGATGAAGACTTGGATGAAAACAGAAAGATAAATATAAGATGGAAATGATCTTCTACATCATCTTTTGGGTGAAATTTGTTGATGATAAACATGCAATTAGATGGTAAGCTTGATGTAACGGTCTAAGGAATCAGGGAAAGTAAAAATTAATGTGCCGATAATCATTTGATAGTCGATGTTATAGCAACAGGTACGTTAGGCCTTAGTATGCAAAATGACAAATTATAATGAAAGGACAATTTTTACATGGAAAGTTCCATCTAAATTCAAGTCATTTTGTTTTTACTTGTTCATATAAATACAACCTTTCTTCATCTTCTTATCCTCATCTTATTTTATTTTGTTTTTCATCTTATTCCTCGTCTTCTTCACTATCATCTAAGTGCTACAGTAGCTGTAGTACTTGATGTGAACCCAAAAGCTAACAACTGATTACCATTCATTACCATTCTCAGGTCCAACTGTTCATTACTATTTACTCAATGTTTACTTTATCTGCAAACTCCATTTATCCTTTATTTTTTCATTCAGTCAACAATCAACAATAAACATTCAAACAGTTTCATCAGGGAGAGATGAAAGTGAAAAGATCCACATCCAAGTTGATCTTCATCTTACTTCTTCTTCCCATTTAACTTGACTCTTCTTTATACAAAATAATATGCTTTTTTGCCCTTTCTTCATCTATTACTTTCCCTGTACATCACTATTAAACTGTTTATTTGTTAAGCCAAGTTCAATTAATGAATATTGATTAATCAGCTTGTAAACACTTTCCATTTCCATTGAATTAGTTGAAACAAATCAGGAGAAAAAAAATAAGAAAATTTAATCTCATCTCAAGGAACCATTTAAAAAGCCTTTAGTTTGCAATTTAACCGAAAAATTGGTGTCTTTTGGGTGCTCCTTCAAAATTTTTGGTCCACAATCTTGACTATGATAAACCATTTAGCTTGAACTTCAATCAGCAAAAATGACAATGACAGTGTATTGATGTAAGGATGCAACAAAATGAACCATATTAAGCTTTGATCTTTTCATCCACTTTTCAATCTCATTCATTTTCATCAGATCTTTTTTTCATAAACTTGAATTTTTTAGAACTTTTTCTCTCCTTTCTCTTTCTTTTTCTAGAAAAAGTTCAGTCAACTCAGTGATTCAAATAATTTCCGGTTAACATTGATCGATCCATGAATATACCAGAAGATGGTGAAATGGTGAAAATGACAACACATTGAAAGACGTGCATAAAAAAGGAATGAGATGATCAACATAAACCATTGAGAATAAGATGAAATTGGAAGCAGATGAAAAATGATGATGATGATTAACAATAGTGAATCACAAGGAAGATGAGTCGAGATTATCAATTGGTTCAGCACATGGGATCAAGTTAAGGTTGGATATTTCAAGATATTGATTTGCATTGATTTGATACACTTGTTTTGTTCAATGAAGCTAAAATCTGATGACATTATAATAATGATTGGAATTCAATGTTGATTTGCAAACAGGAATAAAGTTGATCTACTTTTTTTTATTTACTCCAAAGGATAGATTGAAACAATTGACAAACATTTACTTGCAAATAAAAACAAAATGGTAAAAGAATGTAAAAAAAGGTAAAACTGGTAACAAGGAGAAGTAAAATGATGTTTCATGTAAAAAGACAAACATTAAAACATAACCGTAAGGTATTTATTTTTTTTAGCTGGAATAACTGGAATATTTGAAGCACACTTTCAACAGGGAATAGTCTATGAAAGATATTATTAAAAAAGAAGATTAAAATTGAATCTAAAAATAAATTCACAGATATATTAGTTGAAAATTAACATAACTGATCCATTTAATGAAGATTTTTTACATGTTGGTAAAACAAATAATATCTGGTAAAGATATCAGATAGCGAAATATCTTGATAATTATTTTGAATCTTTCAGTCCAACCTGGAAAATAAAGAAACAAAATGCTTTCATTTTTATTGAAAAATCTATTCCCTGTTGCATATCATGTTTTCAACAATTTCATCTCCTCTTATTACAATCATTTGATTAATTTTATCCCTTTTTTGCTTTATTAAGTTACAAAATTTTGTATTTCTGGTTATCGATAACATTATCATCTACAATCGTTATGGAAGTCATTTTAGATTGAACATTAATGAAGTCGTAAATTTTCGAATAATTTTTCAATGAACCAAAACCAGAACTTGATTCAGTGTGAAGTTCAAATGACAACATCAGTTTTCCAACAAATTAATAGAAATCGTTTAAATTATAAGACAATCCCTCAACCCCTTCTTGTCTAATGTTTACGCGCTTTTTTCACTATTGATCACTAATGGGTAGCCATTTTTTTGTAATAATTAACTAATTATTTGGTGTCATTGAAAGCTGTTAATTGTTTATTCTGGTTTCATCCAAACACTTCACTAAACCCAGGGCCTAAACTAGTCTCTCAACTTGCCTCTGTTTTGGTTATTTTTTTAAAGCAAAGTGATCACATGGAGTCAAACTTAAGTCAACATAACTCACCATGAAAATCATCATCAACGCCATCAAAATTGTTTATTATCTTTGTTATTTTTTATTTTTGACAAAGCAAGGCAACATCACAACACAAGACAGACCAGGAAAAATGAATATTATGATTAATGGACTGATTCAATTTAATTTCAAAGCATAATCCAAAAAGTTGATTGTTAAGATTTTGTCTTGACAAAGCAAAGCATTTTTCAATGATTAATGTTGCTCCTCAAACAGCTTCATAAAAATAACTTTCACTTGTTACCTTGGAAAGCAAGGACAAAAGTGAGTTTTTTCCTCTCTTCAAATGAATTTCAAAGATTATCTAAATCTTAAAGATTTCTCAAATTATCTTTTTTCTTTACCTTTCTTTTAGACATTCCCTGTCAACCCTGCTAATCCTAATCCATGTAGATTAGTGAAGCTTCTTTGTGGAAGACTTAAATTGATGGTAAAGACAACGCCTGGGAATAACGATTGAAAGCTAACCAGAATAGGAAAAGTAAAGTCGAGTTACAAAAGCTAATGTGATAATGATGAGAAACAGAGAGAAGACAAAGATGACTACTAAAAAATGGTTTTCTTTGAATGTAAATCAACAGTAAACTGTCAGGTTCGAATAAAAGTCTGAAAAGGAACAACAGGAAACTCACAAGTTAACTTCCGGTCAAAATGCATTTGAGAAACCTTAGAAACTTTGATTAACTTCCTCTTGGATCAAGTAACAAACTCCTATGGGAAAGTGTGGACAATAATCTGTGTAACCATTTTAAAATATACAAACGAGCCTGCAAAGTAGCAAGTTAACAAAAGGAGGAAAAGAGTAAAATTAAAATGATTATAAAAGCGATTTTAACATTAAAACTGGCTGTTGTTTTGTTTTTCTCTGGTCCTACAATCGTAACAATTAGGAGAGCAAGCCAAAATGAGAGTGGAATTTAATTTAACCCAAGTTAACAAATTGAATTCACAATTGGCTTGAAAAATTGTCTGTTTACCTACACTGGATGGTTTAAATGGTTAAAACTTGAAAACAAATGTTATACTCGACTACAATGGTTATCACGTAATCAACATCAATTGAAACTCAACGTTTACGTTTGACATTTTAGGAAACATTTGCCTAAAACAATGAAATAATCATTGGAAAACCAAACTGAACAATTCAACCTGGAATTAACATGAATCAACATTATTCAGTCCCAGTTTCTACATGAATATGCCACTTTTAAGGCTGTTATTTTTTTTATTGAATTAACATGCAAATGTTATTAATTGGAAAAGCATTTACATGTTTACTGGTTAGAATAATTTGTTTGATTAACTTTTTTCTTCTTGATTGTTGATACAAAATTAATGTTTCATTCTGTTTCTGTCTCTCCTTTCTCTTTAGCTTTTTTGATTAAATTTGTCAACTAAGTTATTTGATTGATTTGCTTTTGAATTAGTTTTTTCTCTTTCTCTCTCTATCATACAATTCTGCTTGAAATTTACTGGTTAATTTGATTATGTTCAACTTAATTAATTGTTTAACTTTTACTTTGAACATGTTAATCAAATGAAAAGCCACATTTGTAAACGTGCATGTTAACCTTAACTGAGAGTGATAATAATTTTGAACAATGTTATTCAACCCAGTGATAATCAATTTTACGGAACAATTAATTTCTACTCTGATTATGATTAATTTTCCTCTTCTGACCAAACCTGAATTTAAGCTTCATTATCCGAAAATTTACACTTCATTTAAACATGTAACATTTACATGAACATAATCAAGTTAAAACTAAAATACAATTAAATGTAAATAGAGAGGTAAAAAAGAATTGAAAACATTACCATAACATTAATATGAATCAACCAGATTTATCCTGCAAAATTAATGTCCATCAATAATTTAAATGAACCCCAATTTTACACTGAATAAGGTGAAATCGCACTCACCATGATTCCAATCACTTCAAATCAATGGCAACTTGAACAAAGACGGTTGACAATCAAAAGTCAGGTTAATTGAAGAGTTGAACAAAAATGGTTTAATCAAGGAAGGCAATTCAAAGCGACAAAATAATTGTTTCGAATGAAAGTTAATCAAACTGTTTCCATTACATTTCATTATAACCATTGTCGCCATAAAATTGTCAATTGAATGTTAATTAATAGCAATTGATTATTTCATCATTTGTTGCTTTTGTTTCTCTTGAAACAAAAATGGCTGATTCAAGAGCAAACTTATTGATTAACTAACATAATTGTGTTGATCTTTTGATTTCCTAAATTGACACTCTCTTGAGCCCAATAAATGGTAATTAAAAATCGACTGATAAACAAAAATTAATAATAAAATGGTTTTTTTGCGTGAAAAATGTATGCAATGATTAACCAGAAATGAAATGAAATAAGAGCAAAGCTTTCATGGCGAGTTACAATAGATTTGCTTTGCCAATTATTTGACCAATTAATGTTGAACATTACATTGAATGGCAATTTTGAGATTCAATGATATTAATTGGAAACTGTATTGTTAACTGTAGTCGATAAATTACTCATCTGGTTTAATATCATGTTGATAACCATCTTAAGAGTGAATTAAGTTTTAACGATGAAAACCTTATTAATATGAAGATGAAAATGGTTCTCCATTTTAATCATTATTTAAACATGTGAAGTTGACATTTGATGACAATCATGCTTGATGATGATAATAATGATCATGTTTAATAAAAGCATATAATACATAATGTTAATAACATTATTAAATGTCCACTTAATGTGCAGTAATAATAACAAGATGTAAACCAAAACCCAAAACTCATTACAAAGCCAATAAGTTAGCCTTGTAAATGACCAGTTTATATATCCTTTTACACTTTATTATAAGGTAACATGAAAATTTAAACCCTAATAAGCAAATTAATAACAATAAACACGCTAATCAACCTAATAATACTAGTTAACTGTAAAATTAGAATCATAGACAATTACAAACCTAAAAGATTGACGGTTAAAGTGAGAAGCAAGAAAAAGGTTCAGATGTCAATACAAATGAAAATGAAAACAGTTTGCCCAAATTTGGGTTTCAATTTTCGTTAAATTGTCTCAATAGAAATGAATACAATTTTACAGAATTAACTGTCAGATGTAGATTTGTAGATTTAGGTTCATCTCTCAGGTTCAACTCATCACTATAGATGTATCTTTCAGAGGATTACTTCAGGTCACACTTGGATGATGTATGGCAAGTTGCGTTACCCCAAATCTTAGGAGATTACTTAACGTTTTTTTAGCTTTCATTGGGTCTCTAGCATACAATAATTGGTCTGCCAACAGCAAGAAAAAAGATATAAGTCTAATCATCATCATCATTATCATCAAGTGATAAATGTGAAGTGATCATAATGTTACAACTTGATTCCTGCACATTACATTGTCATCTTCATCTTTATCATCATCATTAAAGTCTACATCAACATGAAGACAAGCTGAACAACAACATGAAGCAACACCAATTGATGATCATTATCACTTGAACAGCAACACACAAAAGCTCATCGATAAAAAAATTTACTCTAAATTGTTTTTACTTTTTTCTCTTCATCTTCTTCTCTCTTCATTTCACTTTTTACTCATCAATATTATCATAATAATGATAATGGCGATCATCATGATAACTTTCATCAGAACAAAAGTGTGTAAACTCAATCAAGACGATCAAGTCAACCTTTCAAATTGAATGAAACTGAATCAAGTTATAAACCGAGATTTCACATGATAAATCAATTTTCTCTTCTCCTTTCAATGTGATTTCAATTTTAACCATTTCTCTTTGTTTTCACCAATTCACCTGAATTCACATGCTCAAGGCAATTTAACTCAACTTGTAACTCAATAATTTGTTGAGATAATTTGTCAGCAAAAATGGATCATCAGAAGAGGAAGAAAAAAAAAGAAAAGTGAAAAATAAAATTCAATCCAAATTGATCCTTTTTCATGTCTAATAATGAATCCATAAATCAAATTGAACTTTGTAAAAAGGCAGCCAAAAAGAGGTCAAAATCTTCAAGTCAAATTATTTTCATTTCAATGAATTTTTGTTTCCCATTTTCATTCAGACAATTAATTCAACTCATCAATTGATCATCATCCTCTAAACACTGAATAAAATGTTCATTTTCGTTGTTCAGTCAAACAATTATTCATTTCCGTTCATAATATAACAATTACAATTTGACATTATTAATCAACTTCACTTTGACTGCCAATAACAAAAAAGACAACAAAATGCTGGTAATAACAATTAACTTGCAAGCAAATTCAATTTTACAATTGCTATTAACGTCAACACTCAATGGAATGATTTAAGAGACAATTAATCACAAATCTTTTACTTGTAATCACTTTTCAAACCCTCATGTTCCCTGATTGCTGATCATTGATACAACTTACAGTCCAATGAGCAAGTTATTGAAAATGTAACTCAAAGGGAAACATTTTCAATTCAATTTCCATTCCAAAAATATGTGGGTTTATCATTTAATTATCATGAAAACGAGTAACAGTTAAGTTTAAAATGAAATTTAAAATTGTTCAAAGTAAAACAATTCATTAACTCAACTCATCGCAAAAGCCTTTTCAAAATGATTTTCAATTATTTGTTCAACTTAAACTGTTAACATCTTTTCAACTCCAATCACTCCAACTGGGATTGAACATGATAACAACTGGAAATGTTCAAAATTGATTTATTTTCCCTATTCATCAATTAAATAACTATTCAAGGTGTTGATCTTGAGTTTCCTCAGTCTTGCAGAAAAGACGAAAAAGCAAAATCTTTTTTTTTCCAAACAAAATTTCGATGGAAAAATTAATTACATTGGAAAAGATTGAATAAATGCTGACTAATGTCTCATGAGTGGAATTTTTCATCTCCCTGATTATCCCATGTTGAGTAAAGACAATTGTTATTAAATTAAAACCTGTAACTAAATGTTGATCCAACAAAACAAACCTCAACTTAACCCATTGAGTTTCAATGATCAGCTTATGTAACCAAACATGATGAACCTAAAATTGAATTTCGAAAGATTTCTTTTCATGTTTCCATTCTGAAATGCGAGTCAATGAAATTCATTGATTGATTCAGTTTCCAAATGCAAATCGAATTATCAATCAAAATCTGAAAAGTCACAAACGTCTTTTTCCCTTGTAACTCAACATTTTCTCAGTCAATATTGTTTTGAATAAAAGTCAATTTTGAAATGTTTATTAAATTTTCAATCTGAAAAGATGAAAATCGATATTTACTTTTCCCTGAAATTACTTGAGACTAATCCTTCTTAGGTCCAGATTGTTAATAAGTTCAAACTCGAAATTACGTTTACAATGTTCAACAATCACAACTGTTTACCATTAAATGATTACATGAATATTGTTCAAGTCTCTTTTCATTATCATGATAATCTTCAATTGAACCACTTTTAGGTTCAACAAAGAGTATCATTCATGGATGTATTAATGATGAGCACAAGTGCAAAATTCATTCAATTGTTAATATTGAACGCAATTGAAGGCAAACATGAAAATAAATAATATTCACTGAAAAGTATCATGATAAGCATAATGGTTTATAGCTCTAAATTACTTGCCTCATGTGGTTCAAAATTTTTTTGTTGCCTCTATTAACAATCTAATTGAATTAATGCAATTTAAAAGGGAAACTTACAAGTAATGTTACAATTTGTTATGATTATTATTTCATTGATACAATATTTTTGTTGCCTTTCATCGTTTAAAACCAGAAACATTATGAATAAAATACCGAATTTGGTGAAAACAGAAATGAAAACTGGAAAAATTGATTAAACAAGATTCATGAGTGAAAAGTGAAAATAAAACTGAGAATCAATTTTACTGCAATTTAGCTATTCTGCTCGTATTTTGGATTACAATTTAAAACTAATCGATTGTAATTTAAGTTTTGATAAGGTATTTAAAGATGAAATTAATTTGCTTGGTGAAAATGTAATAACCTGGAGGAGATGAAAATTCAAGATGAAAATGAAACAAAAGAATTGAGTTATTGAATCGAAAATTGAGGGTTAAAAAGATGAGAAATTAAATGGTTATTGAAATGGTTATAATAGCAATTTATTTTGAATTAAGATGTTGTGATGATACCAGATTGTTTGGGGTTATTTGGGTAAACATTTCGGGTTAATCTTTTCATTTTCAGTCATCCAAATTGATTAAAGTTAAACATTTATTCAACTCTTACGGATGTGAATGCTCAATGACAATGGTTTGGGTGAATGGCAATCAACCCGTAAAAAGCCTCAACAGTGAGTTACATTTTATGGAACGAAGGTGACTTTGTTAGGTTGACAGATTTATATCTTGTGGCCTATTTAGATGCGCTTGGACGATGATAAAATGAGATTGGTATTTGATGATTGTTGTGCGTCGATTAGGATAAGTTTAGTTGCTGAATCATGTTCAATGTTAAAGTATTATTTGTTAGTTTAATCAATTATTGTTGCATCAACTGTACTGTAAATTTACTGGGAAATTGTGACTTTGAAAATGATCTCTGCTTTTGGAGCAGCTCATCAAGTGCACCTTCAACCCAATGGGTTCACTCTTCAGGTCAACCTTTTCCTTGCTCTTCCTACTGCAGTCAACAGTCAAACCGTTTTATTTACATAACCTCAACTTTATTTAAAGGCAAATCAAGTTACCTAAGATTAACGGGTGAGCCTTTGAAAAGTCAAATAACCACTAAGTGTACATTAACTTTAAGGTACATTGGATATGGTTTAGGTTGGGCTAATCTAATTATTGGGTTTGTCCGAGTTAATCAATCATCAAGTTTACTTTCATCATCTGGTGAATATGATGGCGACTTTAATGATAGTCCAATGGAACCATTGATGGTCATACCAACTTCAATATCAACTGATTGGCATCAAATTACGGTTCCGTTAATTGTCACTGATCCTTTTTATCCAATTATCCAGATAAATAAGGTGACAAACAATTGGATCAACAAAAGCTTAATGGTTAACAAACCTAATAAGGTTGATTCATTTGATGGTCAACCTTTTGTAGCCATTGATGATACCATTTTGAGTGAACCTTGTTTCCAGTCAAATGATCAAAATGATGCTCGTGTTAACATTGAGAGTCACCATGATTTGAATGAAAAAGATCAAGATGCTGTTTATGAAAGGATTGGAACCCATCTACAGAATAAAAAGGTTGACAATCCGAACGAAAAATTGTTCGAAAAATATACATTGGAATTGAATGAAACTCAAATATTGTCAACTTTTAAGAGTAAAATTTTCCATTTAATCAACAATAATCATGAATTGGATAATGACAATTTCATTGGCAACCAAAGGGTTTGGAATGAAGATTTAAATTGGTGCGAGCCAACGATAATCAAATGTCAAGTGTGTTTAAAAGCGATTCAAGACAATTTAATGATTGACCAGATTCGTTGTCCTAATGTTTGCAATTTGGATACGATTGAGACTCAAGGGCAGTTCATTGACCACTGTGGCTGGACACAGAGTAGATTAAGTTCATCAGTGGCAAGCTGGATATTGGTGACTTCTGATCAAGCTTCACGTTACATGGACAAGTTTCCTTTAGTTGATGCTTCACCTTATAAAGGGTCAATCCTGACTAAGGGTAAATATTTACTTCTCAAACTGGACAACAAAGTTAACCTTTTGCCATCAATTAGTCTCATCTCTCCAGTTTACATTTCAACTCGTGAAACATGTTACTTTACCTTTAGCTATCTCATTAATGATTCATCTGCTGTTTACTATTTAAAGTTGACCTTTTTGTCTGCCTTCAAGAGTTTTAAAGATGAAGATAATGTTGAAAATGATCATCTAATCATATGGAAAAGTGATGGTTCAATGTTTAGCCGAACAAACCAGAACTGGTCAAATGGATCGGCTTACATTGGTAAACATGATAAACCATTTACACTCAGTTTTGTGAGAGCTTCCAACCAGTATTACTCAAAGAATGGAATCGTTGCTTTGGATAATTTAAATTTCATTGCCTGTTAAATTGAACCGCAATTAACCTTTTCTTTGGTCATGGGATGCCTGATGTTTGCCGATATTAAAATATATATTACATTCGAAGTTTTGTTTTTACACAATCTGGTACAATAGAATCGATTCGCAATAAGAAATGTTCTCAAATCAGATCACGAGTGAGAAAATACAAGAAATGGGTAAAATAGGAATACGTAGAATGGTGTTTCTATTATGCTTATTGTTTTTAGATGAGGATATTTTATTAGTTGAAGTTTTAAAACGCTCAATTGTAAGTTTAAATCATTTCGAAAGTTTGTGCTCAAAATTTGGTGTTTTGATTCGTTTGACATTCGCTTGTGTCAAGAACGATTATCGAGACTCGTGGCGCTCTTTTCTTCATATCGTGAGAAACTTCTGCTCTTCTTCTGGTCCTTTGATTAGTCCGAAATACAATAAATAGGTTTTCAACCGCATTTTGAGTAAAGACTCGATTACAGTAAAACAGTTCATGTGCGGAGGGCGAAAGAATTAGGTTGAGATAGAAAATTTTACTTGATTAATCTAATTTAAATATAAATAAAATATCTAATCCTTAAAACTTCGACTTAAGTCTCTTTCACTCAAATCGTGAACTGGGAATACTCTTCAAAGTACATGAGGCCATTGGATGAATGGATCGTCAATCAATGGCTTTGATCAAACTCAGCATTTTGTGCAATGTATATCTTCTGGTGAAGCTAATCTTAATACCAATGTTATCAAATTAAATGCAAATGCCGATGAAATGAACAGAACACAAAATGCAAATAGTGCATCTTTATTATGATCAAGTCGACTTAATTCATCAAAAGATAGCTGTCAGCCAAACACTTGGGATTGAACCTTAGATCAATCAGGGTCAGAATAGTCAAAATAAGCTGAGCTAAAAGGACGATCTACTCAAACTTGGATTTGGATTTGGCTTTGTTGAGATAACAATTTTGCCAGTTTTGTTTCAAGTCTAAAGTCGCATCAAATTTGGTCAAAATACGAAAAAATGTTTGACTATTTTGCAGTTGAAATTTTCACTTTTAGCTGTTTTGAATGAAAATGGTTACAATGGACGCAATTTCCGTCAAAAATATACATAGAGCGTGACGCAAAAGTATTTGAATGTTTAATTGATAACATAAATCTTGCTTTTTAATTGCGATTCTCAACATTGATCTGTTCAATTGGACAACTTAATCCGAGATGGTGAATCGATGACTTTAATTAAATTTAAATAAAAACAATCATTGATGAAAATAGGAAAATTAAACTCATCAGATGTTGATTTTGTTTCTATCAAATGTACATTTATGTACCAAATGAGCCTAAAATTTAAAATCTCTCAATTTTTACTGCTTTCATGGTTCAACCTAAAACCTGTGCAAAAGCTGAAGTAATTATGCCTTTTCATGTGTCACCATCATTTAGGATGTTTAATTCAATTCATGAGTCGATTTTATCTCTTCCTGTTGGTCCAAATAGAATGAAAAAAGTAACAATTTTTCAGGGAAAGAAACAAAAAAATAGATACAAAAAAGGTTTTCTCAAAAGACTGAAAGTTGGTTAGTTAATCCAAGTTAAATCCAGTAGATTTACCGGTTCCATAGAGATTTCCAGTTACCATTCAGTTTCCTTTTTGTTTCCCTGAATCATTCCCTGTTTATCTGACTCACAATTGAAATGGTTCCCAAACAATGTCCTCCATGAAAAGCAAAGTGAAGACAAAAAAAACAGCAAACCCAAAAAAAAGAGGAAAAAAAGTCAAACAAAATTTCATTTCCTTCAACTTTCCCTTCTTTACCTTGTCAAATGTTTCAAGTTTACTGAACAAAAACAACAAAGCTCAATACTAACAAGAAAATTTCAAATCTTATTGTTAATTTTGACGAATCAAAATGAATCAAATAAAACAAGTTTCATTTAAATGCTGATCCAACCATATAAATACTAATGTTCATGTTTACCCTGAACACATTGGCAAGCTTGTTACATTGTTTTGCCATCTCAATATAAATCGAACACAAGGAAGAAAATAATTTTAAATTTCATGAGTTGATCATGATGTTATTCAGCAAAAGGCAGACATTATCTTCTCATTGACTTGCCAGTCAAACAAATAACAGTCCGCAAGCTTGAACAGTATCAATTTAATTAAAATTTATTCGCACAGATTTGTGATTGGAAACAAAACAATCATGAAACTGATTACAATCTGTTTGAATCCAACAGATACAATAGATATCGATCAACACCAACTGAGACTTTTATCACTCCCAGTGAAAATAATGTTTCATCTTTCAACTCTTATTGAGCAAATTTTCAAATTCAATTTTCTCGCCTTTTCACCCAAGACTCATGAATTAAGAATGGCTTTAAAGATCACTAAATATTCTTGAGTCACATGAGTTGATCAACAGTTGAGTAATTGCAAGTTGAAACTTTCCAATTATCTGATAAATTTCAAAGATATTTTTAGAATTTTCTTCTTATCTCGAATTTGGAAAAGAAAAAATCTATTTAAAAAAGAATTCGCATTTTAACCAAATTTTCTTTCATTTTAAATGAATGATAAACATGATATAACAGATTAATGCAACTTGGTGAATCGATGGAACTGAAGAAGCGAAAAAAATTGGTTGACACTTTGATCCAAGTGCGAGCAAAATATCACATTTCATTGGGATTGCATTTTTGCTTCATTTTACATATTTTGTTGGTCAAAGAAAAAAGTTGCACATTTGATCAGCACAAACGTCATGTGAGATGAAACAATCATGATAGTTGATTGAATATGGATTGTCTGTCATGACCTTTCAGCCTTCTCATTCATCTTCATCATCTTCATCCAATTCACATGGAAATATGGTGATAACTTTTCCTTCTTTTCTTTCCTGGTTCATCTTTTCCTCTCTACTTTGCCTTCATGCATCTATTTATGCCTCAACTTGAGTTACATCTTGATTTCAAGACTGACCAGTTTGCACGTCTAACCAACAAAAATGATCATCTATCAATTTCGTTCAACTAATCGTGTTCATTGGCCAAATCATCATGATAATCATCACCATGAATAATGATAAACTTGATAATGTCAATTGAATAAGGAAATGGATAAAAAATGTTGATCATTTTAGTTTCATTTTAATCATCTTTTCTAGTCAATAACCAAATTTTACAAACCTTATTGTGTTTGTTAACAGCGTGTCAAATGTTTCTATCTGCCAATAGTCTGAGTCTTGATCACAGTTGCCACTTGGGTGAATCAATTTTTATAATTAAGATGCATCACTTTGATGATTACGCCTGTTTAAACAGCAAACAATGAAAGTGACTTTTAAATCACATTTTCTTTTCCTTTTTTTCTCTCATCTTTTCATCTTCCTTTATCATCTGTAAATTGAAGGTCAAGACTGAAAATAGGTTGACAGCTTGTTATATGAATGTTCAATCTTCATTTAATGTCCTGGTTCGGTGAGAGGAAAGGAAGACAATGAAAACTGGGGAAAAAAGTCAGCCTCATTTGGGCTCATTTAGGGTTGGTAATCAAGGCAACATTAAGCTAATTGATTGTTTGACATGAGTTTAAATTAATCTGTAAAATTGTGACTTTGGGTTTGAACAGCTTCTCCATAATCCAGGGTTCACTTTAACAAGAGTCAATTAGTTTGACTAAAGATATTCATTGGCAAATGGCTATTATCCTGATGGAACATGATGGGATAAGGATACATGGTTAAGGTGAAAGGTTGATGGGTTAGATTTTGAGTAAAAGATGAATTAGTCTGTTGAGATTTGGTTTGGTCAAAATTATTGCATGTGTTTTGTGTCCATCAATTGTATTACTTTGTAGATGGTTGTGGTACAGTTTACCTGAAAATTGATGAAAAAATTGTCTTCTCGTTAGTTTAAGATTGAACAGTTTTAGATGAAACAATGAGAAGGTCAAAGGGTCAGGTTAACCAAAGACTCATTTTCATCATTTAATCAACACCAGTCTAGACTGTAACTGATGAGTCTTTTAACCTAACAGAGTCGTTATTAGCCCATCAAATGTACCAGACATTTTCACGTCTTCAACCATTTACAGTTCAAATTTAGTTTGTTTTATTTGTAATTTATATTAGCCAAGTTATTTCCATTGTTGCTGCTAAAAATCAATCCATTTTTGTATTTGTCTAAAGAGCAAATTTGAATGTTTAATATTATCAAGTTTATTCAACCTCGAGTGGAAATAAATTTCCTCTGGGAGTGAATTTTATTTTTGATAATGATTCCAAATTGTCAACTCAAGTATAGTTAAATCTCAATCAAGAAATTGCATGGAAATGAGTTTGATTAGTTAATTTTTAGAGTTATTAATATTTAATTGAATTAGTAAGTTATCAAAATATCAACTTTAACCTCAAGCAACAATGCTTTTAATCATGTAATCTTGATAAGTTTAATGTTGATCACTTTAATGGTAAAATTACTTTTAGTGCAAAAAAATATACTTTCAAGAAAATTATTTCATTAAAATGAATCATTTCCAATTAAATTTCAATTTTCTGTTAATTTTAAGTTTATCGAGATTGAAAGGTTGATGAAATTGTCAAAATAGCTTTGATAGACTTTGATTTTTACAAAATTTGATGACTAATTGACTAAGTAATTGACTATTGATAAGTTGATTAGTCCCGTAATTAAAAGAAAATACAGAAATGCCGATTTTTCTTCTCATGTAACTCCTCTTTATGTTGTTGCCATTGTAATTTGGACAAACTGTTGATTCAATTGAAGAGTAAATTGTGATCAAAAGTAATAAGCTCAAATTGATGGTCGATAAAGAAGTTAACTCTGAACCATTGAAGGTATGAAAGTTCAAGATTGCTACCAAACAACTCGAGATGATAGTAATGACGAAGCCAAGAAAAGCAAAACAAAAATCCAAAAGAATCAAGAATGCTATTAAAATGCTATTAAAATTAAGAATGGGAAAGAAACAGAAAAATAATATCAAAATACCTTTCAATTATTGCCTATTACAAGTTTATTAATATCAAATGGTGAGTTTGGTCGATATTTTCAGACACTTTTGAGTAGCAACAAATCATTGGTTAATAGGAAAGTCAAAGGTTAATCTTATGCATTTGTGCACTTTTAAAGTGAAAGTCAATTTCATAGCTTCATTGGTATCGACACTTTTAATTTGCTATAAATTTGATTGCAACTTGATTCGGTTCCATTCGAGTGTTGAATTGTGAACAAGAACTGTAAATAGAAAAGCTTATTTTCTCGACTCATTAAGATGGGTAACAATCATGAGACTGATTATTAGTTGATTGGAAGAGAAAATGTTTTCCTCTTATCATTAACGTTATTAGCATTATTATTGTTATTGGAATTGTGTATCTTATTATTATATCGGGTAATATTAATATACAATATCAACAGTGAGAAAAGAGAAAACATTTTAACAGTAAACTTGATCTATTGATGTTCAGTTAACCATGATTGATTGACAAACAAATCAAATCATTTGCTTTCGCCATTTTAACCAACAAATAATCCGTTTCTCTTATGGTTAGATATTAACAATAGCATCCTTAATATTAACAATTTATCACGATATAGCAATCATAATCATCAGCAATACCAAGGAAATTGGGATAATTATTTTCATCACCATTGTACCATCGGACAATATCATTTAATCATAATCTGATTAAACATTAAGACGATTTGGATAGCAAGAAAATAATGAAAATTAAAAACCAAATTTTCTGTTCAAGATTTGTGCATTCAAACAGCTAGATTAAATCATTGCTTTCATAATGTAAATTCAATTGTCGACCATTGAGAATTGTAATCATCTCTGATTATCTGGAAAATAACAAAACATTTCAATGGGAGAATCGCTATTAGCTATTAATAAAATATATAAGAAGAGAATGTAAAATAAATGATATTTTTTTTTGCTTTCACTTCTTTTCAAGTTACCTTTAAAATGAGATGATATTATATTCATCAAATTTGAGTAACTCTTTGCTTCAGGGGTTTCCTTCAGTTTCCTTTTCAGCCATTCTGAAGGTTTGTTCAAGCCTCACCATCTTCTCCTTTTCTTCCCATTTTTAACTAGTTGAATCTCTTTTGAGTGTATATTTTCTCATCATCATCATCATCTTGTTTATGGATCCATCTTTTTCCTCTTCTTTGCTCTCTGTGCCTTCCTTTTACCTCAACTTTGAGATATTGAATCCTCTTTAGAATTGATTTTGAATGGAAAGCCAAATCGGTTTGCTATTTTTATGAACAGTAAATTAAATTTCAAGTTGCAAATTGTCACCAAATAACCATTGACCTATCAAATATAAACCTGTAATGGGAGGATAAGAAAGAAGAGGGAAAATGTTATTGAGTGTTGAGTTAAATAAAAAAAAAGAGGCAAACATTATTTGGTGCAAGCGTGTATGGGTGTGATTGTTGATCAGTTACTCCTCAGGTTATTATATGTATTTGAAGAGGAAACTGATTGGAAAGGATAAACAGATGACAGTAAATGTAAAGAAAAAGATAGTTTGAAAATAGAAAAGAAATGGTCTTGAAATTTGTTGTGAACGATAAACAAGATGAATGAAGGATAAAGGGGAATGAAGAACCGGGATCATCTCTTACCTTTACTTTTAATGTTGCTCAAATGAAAAAAGAAGCTAAATAATGTTTAATGGAAATGGTCAATAGGGTAAATTGATGAACCATTTTCCATCATCATTACCGTCAATAGAAAAGGTAATTCAGCTTCTTTTTCGCTTATCCTTAAGTATATTTGACCATCAAGACAACATTAACCGAATGGACAAGTTTCCTCTGTGAATATGTTTGAATAGCCCATTGAGGCCAGAAAGTCTCTCTCTCTCTCCTTTTTCTGTATATATTACACTATATTTGATTCAGGTAAGTGTTTATGTTTATCATGAATCTTCAAATTTATGTTTACTTTGAAGGTTGATGTATAATGAAAGGAAAGTTAACGGTGAAGACAAATGATGACGAGAAATGGTAAGATTGGATGAGGGTTAATGTTGCTTTTGTTGTTGCTCTTTCTGATGAGTAGATGAATGTAGATGCAGAATTGATTGATGAAATAGTCAGTGAATGATTAAACATAGTAGACTGTGAATTGTACACAAAAAAGAGTCCAGAATAGCCATTGACTATTTAGCTGTTTCACCATATGAAAAGAGTTGAGTTACGGGGTCAGGAATGGAGAGACGCATAAGATGCTGATGATAAAGATGGGTTGAAGAGGGAACAGAACGTTGAGAGATTGATGTCAAATAGCACTTAATTTGATTAAGTTGGATGGCAAGTATATGTTTACTTGGATAACCGTTATTCTGTTTTTATAAATTGATCTTGTTCGAGATACAAGTATATTAATAAGCTTCAACAGAACTCTTCATTATTTTTATTAGTTGCTACCGCAAACACTAAATTTGTCGCTATCGTTTAGCATGAGTAAACAACAGTTGTTACTAGAAAGACACAACCAACACAATTATAAGATTTACAAATAAACGTATACTTGAAGAAAAATGGGCGAAAACGTGTAAAAATCAATTTATTTCAAGTTTAGACTCTATTGGTTTGTAGGGACATAAAAATGGATTTCATTTGCGCGATTTAAAGATTTCTCTAATAGAAAGTTCTCGAGAAAATCGGGTTCGAAGTAGAAGCTTGTAAAGCTTTTTTTACAATTATGGAAGCAGATTTTACACTAACTAAGCATTGATACTGATGTATCTTTTGATGGACAACCAGAAAATGTAACCATTTTGAGAAATAGAAATTTTCTTTATCTGTAAAACAGATTATTTCGCTTTTAAGTTGAACCGATCTCTTTCTATGACCATAATAGTCAGAGAGCTGAAACTTATTATTTATCCATAAATTTTGTCAAGTCACATCATGGATTGAATAATTTTATCAATTCATTAGCAGTTCTCTTGATTTTGGGCCATTGGACTTAAAACTTTGAACCTCAATATTTCGAAAATCGCATCATCTATAATTATTATTCGAGAACCAATTTGATTTTCTGCTAATTTATCATTCAACTCTATCAAAGAAAGACCCATTAGCATATTCGGTTTATGGTGTTTGGGTTGTTAATGGACAAGAAACAACTTATTTAACTAACCTAATCTCAACCCATTTCTTGGTAAATAAACCAATTTTCTGGTTAAACTTGCAAGTGAAATGCAAAAGGTACTGCCAAAGGCTTAATTAATTGACTAAAGAGTTTAATCTTAGTACTTTTGTAGTGACATAAAAAGCTGAGTCCATTGGTACTGTTAAATAATTAACCCGATGGACAGTTTTTGAGAAAATCGAGGTCAAATTTTAGAATTCGATCGCCTTTTATTCAGTTATGGAAACAGATTTTTCCACACAACTTATTTCACCAATGTATCTTTTGGTACCCAACCAGAAAAGGCACTTATTTTGAGGAATAACATTTTCTGTTTCTGTGAAACAGATCAAATTCGATTTTCAGTTAAACCAACCGCATTCTGTGACTGTAAGAGTTAGAGAGTTAGAACCTATTATGAGTCGATAAGAACTATAGGTACAAATCAACGGCAATAACACTTTTTTCATTTTCGCAACTGCTCTCTGCAATTTTGCCCATTGACGCAAAAACTTCAAGCGTCAATATTTCGGGAACGGAATTATCTGCAATCACCGTTCTTGAGGAAAATTTTTATTTCATTATGAACTGTAATATATTGAAATATGGGAGTGTTCAAGATCCTACAAAAAAAGTTATAGCATTTGGTACTCATGCTAACAGATTTGAGACTTAATTTGTAAAGCTGAACACAAATCTTATGCGTTAAAAGGGTCTTCATTATTGAATGAATATTAACTCATATCATGTTATGGTCCAAAATGAAAACTAATGTTCGATGATAGACTGATAATCATAGATGATGCCATTTTCGAAATATTGAGGTTCAAAGTTTTAAGTCCAATGGCCCAAAATCAAGAGAACTGCTAATGAATTGATAAAATTATTCAATCCATGATGTGACTTGACAAAATTTATGGATAAATAATAAGTTTCAGCTCTCTAACTATTATGGTCATAGAAAGCGATCGGTTCAACCTAAAAGCGAAATAATCTGTTTTACAGATAAAGAAAAGTTCTATTTCTCAAAATGGTTACATTTTCTGGTTGTCCATCAAAAGATACATCAGTATCAATGCTTAGTTAGTGTAAAATCTGCTTCAATAATTGTAAAAAAAGCTTTACAAGCTTCTACTTCGAACCCGATTTTCTCGAGAACTGTCTATCAGAGAAATCTTTAGATCGCGCAAATGAAATCCATTTTTATGTCCCTACAAACCAATAGAGTCTAAACTTGAAATAAATTGATTTTTACACGTTTTTGTCTCAGTAACATCCAGTTTTGTTGATCATTTACCTGTTCATTGAAGATTAGTGTTAATTGTGAAGAAAATTGGATTCATGTTCGATCCTAATTTTCTTGACAGAAATATGTGTTAAATATTAATAATTGATCGTTAAAGTTACATTATGATTATAACACATAAGTCTCACCACTACCAGGATCAACTCAACTGGATAGGCAATGTAATTTGAAATGATGAATCTATTATGGACACACTTTTTCTAATTAGTGATAATTGCACTGCAATTTGAGTTTGCTAAATCATGTTTCAAGCAATTATAAACTTGTAACAATTGGACTTACTGATTACGCCTAATTTACAATGGATTTTGTTGAAATATTTTACATTGTAACAACAGAATGAAAATTGACTGTTCAATAATAAAATCAACAATAATCAATTAATTAAATGTAACCTGTTACCAGTATGGTTATCGTGTGAGTTGAGTGAAAGGATATATAGTTGTAATGAATTTTGACAAGGATAAAACAATTAAAATGCTTCATGATACAATAGATAATTTGATCTTTTTTGTCTTCTCATACAGACAATCAATTGATTGTGATCACGCAACGTCTATACTGTACATTGGCATAACTTTTGGTGATCTTTATTGTTAACAGATGAAGTCCATTCAATTGATGAACCTTTTTATGTTTTTAATTTCAGTGATATTGCTTTCTATCGTGCAGTCAACTGAAACCTACAGAAACAGAAGATGGAAGACAAAGATAGACAAAGAAAGAAGATGCTGACGGTAATGGGTGAAGTTGAAATTAGGAAGCAGTTACATGGATCAGATTGAAGATTAATCAAAAAAAAAAAAGGAAAGCATCAAAGGAGAAACAAAAAAGTGTTCAAAGAGGAAAATTGAGTTTCCACTTTATATTTGATGTAATCAGCAAAATTAAAATGCTGAGTAAGATCAGGTAGAATCAACAAGAAGAAGCAGAGAGAAAAAAAGTTGATACCAGACGAGCAGAACAAGAATGATTGAAAATTGTTTATTATCTGGAAAATTTGAAACTTGCAAGAAACCTTGAGCATTACTCTTTCACCCTTTCACTGATGGATCCACCTGCTAATTGATTAAAAAGTAACCATAAATATAAAGTTATATCTGATCCTAAATCAATAGTTCAAGTTTGCGGTAAACTGCAGTGGATTTTCATTATTCAAGAAGTTGTCTTGACAATTATTTTCAAGTCAAAGGTGACTGTCTCAATTGAACCAGATTTACCTTGGTTCAAGTTTAAAATTAATCTTACATGGATCCAAATTTGCCTTTTGTCCCTGTTATCCTGGTATCGAGTGTAAAATTGGTTTCCATTACAATCAAATGTTGTGTAAAGATTACCATAAGGTTAGATTACAATGACCCAATGATATAAATGTATAACATTTTCATCTTACATTTTATAACACCTAAATAATATAAAGGCAAAAGGATTTTCTTTCAATTGACACTCGTTATTACAATTGTACCTCTAATTTAATAATATCCAGTTCAATCAATTGACTAGATTGGCCCATAAATTATCAGTTATTCAATGTGTTGCTGTTATATTGTATTTATCCTGTAATCTTGGATAAAATATGCATCAAATATTTATCATTATCATTATTGCCATCACTGGCTGTGAATGGTGAAGAGAAAGAAATAAAAAGGTTTTTATTTTCAATGAACATTAACATTTGCATTGAATGGTAATATCTTATAACCTGAAAGGTCTAATTTAATTTGGGTAACTCAGTTTATCTTATTTATCTATTCACTTCAACTATTCAATATGGATTCGATTTAAGCCTTTCTTGATTTGATTTCACCTTGAATAATACTTTTAATGCCATTTACATCAACCATTTCATCATTGAATTCATTGAAATTCTTGCTGTATTATAAATAGCGAGACAATTTGTAATAATGGTTACAATTGTAGGTTGAATCAATGAAAATTAATATTAGATATTAAATTTAGTCACTGATTTATCACTGATTTGTCTATCAATAGTCTTTGCTTTTGTCTTCATTACCATCCAGTCTTAATTAAATATTACCTTTGAATCTGTTATATGTTTAGGGGAATATAATGAAGGTTAATTTTGCTGTTCACTTGCTTATTAGCAAAATGATTTATCTTAAATACACGAGAATCCAGGTTGACATGATTGCCTGTAAATAGTTATTAGTCAAGATTGAGAATGTTATTATCATTTCTCAAATCTCTTTCCTCTTCTACCTCATTACTGAGTACAGGAATGAAATTAAAGTTGATCTTTTACGAGCAAAAAAATCTTGTTAGTAATTCTCGATTTTGTCTTCTTTCAAAAGTCTTACTGTAAATCAAAATCACAATCTCTTACTAAAATACTGTAATCACAGTTTAATCTTCTTTTGCATTCAATCAGCTTCACAGGATAACTGAAAAAAAAGTAGCAATGATGGGTTTGGGAAAAGCATTTATAATAACCAGCAAACTTTATCAAACAACATGCACTTTCAGTAAACATTCCTTGTGATTTAATAATGTCACTGTTGTTCAACAATGATAATTTAAACTGCGAATTTGCTTGAAAATTGGTTAACCAAAAATAGTTGGTATTTTAAACTGAAGTAATAAAAATTGGTGAAAATATTGGATGAAAAACCTATTAATATGAGATGGAGTGAAAATAAAAATACTTTGAAGCCACCAACTCCATCTATGGTTAAGCATTAATAGCTTGCAAAATTTTAACTAACTTTTAGGTTACACTAATTTTAATCATTTGCAATAATGATTTATGCATTTTTACTGAATTTATGCTTGAATGGGAGGCGGAATTTCAAGCTTTTGTTTTGTCTCCTAATTTTTAACTTGAGATCAATTCAATTTCTCAATTTGATTTGGTTTGAACTTCGTGTTTTTAGTGAAAAATATGAAATTTGATTTAATTCAGAAGAAGCTTAAAGATTGCATGATAATTTACAGATCTGGATGGTAATAAGTACTTAGGTAGGTACTTTGCTTAAGTCTTAACTTTGTTAGACTTAGTCAGTGAAAAACGGGAATTTCTATCTGTGGGTTGAATTGTTAGTTTTAAACTTGAAATAAATGCAAACAAATCTATTATAATCTGATATTTAGACTGAGCGGACTTACAATGTTTGTAGTAAAATTTTATACAAATGACAAAAAAAACTAGTTGATTTATATTTAATTAAAAAGTAAAAGATCCATTGCTTAAATCATTGAACTTAGGGTTCCATCTTTGTACAGAACTTTCAACAAAAAGTTGATTTGAGACTGGAGTTAGGTCACTGAACATTAATCTATATGATCAGAATATTATTCTGATTGTTAGCATTAAGACCTCGGTAGTCCGGGAGATGGCTCTCTGCTAATCTTAATTTTATTTGTTATTGTATACAGTCTGACCTGGAATTGATATTTTTGTCTAATTAAGGTAAACAATTGTTTTATTTACATAAGATTTATTTGTATTCGATCGTGAATTGATTGTATTCATCTTTATTATTCATCTTTATTCCAGTTAATAATGGCTTTCGGGTTGACTGAAAGCATTGGTAGTTTCAGTGGACCTATTGCTGAAGAAATGCTACCACCTTTACAATCTATTGGATGGTCTCATAATGACAGTTTATTCAATTGTCAGGATATGTTTTGTAATCTATTTGATGAAATTGGGCCACCCCCTGATTGGCTTCCACCACCGCCACCATTACCACCTCATCTCCTTCAACTATTAAATGAAAATCATTCTCTGGTTGATGAGAGGACAAATGATTGTAACTTCTGTCATATCTTCAGTAACCCAACAGACTCGGAGCTTGTTGTTCCTAAACCAGAATTTAAAACCAATGATTCTTGGCTTTCTTTATTGCTTGGCTCAATTTTAGCATCAACAATTCTATGCATTATTTTACTCTTCATACTTTTCAGATTCAGAAAGTAAGTTCTAAAACCACAATATCTAGTATATATTCAGTTACTAATTGAATTTCTTTTCTTCTACAGATGGAAGTTATTCCCCTCTTCAGGTAAATTTCTATTTATGCTTAATGAAAACTGAGACAGAAGAAAAAATCAAATCTTTCATTTTATTGTAAATGGATGATCATCATAAATTTTCTTACATTTTTTTTGTTTTCTCGATTCAGTTTGTGGATTAGACTCTTGTCCCACTTTTCCGGAAAGCATGAACAGAGGACTAAAGGATGCTCCACCATCCTGTGCACCATCAGATAATTGTATTTCACCTGTTGTAAATGAAAAATCACCACAAAGTGTGATAACTAGTTGTCCAACCAAAACTTCAATTCCAAGTAAATATTGGAGAAGAAGTGATGAAAATCCAGAATCTCAAGATGGGAGAGTGGATTCAAGAGGAGCTGATATGGAAGAGTATACTAATATACCTGACGGAGGTAGTTGTACATCTAGTCCAGTCTATGCTGAACTTGACGCAGCTGGAGTCACGATCAACCGTTCTCAGATGCCAAGTTCACTTTTATTGAATGGTCCATCACCATATGCAGTTCATACTTACTCAGAAGTTGCCGATGCAATGAGAATGGCAGCTCTTGGCTCATCGACTGCTCTACTTCCTGATGCATCATATGACAATGTGGCATATCTGCCTTCATCAAATAGTGACCATTATCAAGGTAGATCATTAAGAAGACAGCGATCCGGGCTAGGACACCTCGGAAGTGCAGCTCCATTACTGCCTGCTCATCAACAAATGGTTGTTGGCTCACAAATGAACTTCGCAACTAGCGGTCGACCTCATAAAAAACCTAGGCCAGTTTATTCTCATCATACATCTAGAATCAATGCTAGGAATCATCAACAACAATTGTTGCAACAACTTCATCAGCAGCAACAACAACAACAACCACAGCAAATGCAATCAGAAATTGACGTTCGTTTTATGAGTGCTCGACGTCCTGAAGCTGTTTATGCTGATTTCCCTCTCAATTCGCCATCTTTATCAACTTTCCGAGTTCCATACGCCAATAACTTTAGGGAAAACCCTAAACGACCTCTACCCGCTGTCCCAGGAGTTCGACTTTGAATGAGCTGATACTATTACTACAACTATTACTACTTATTTTTAATCATGTTTACTTAAACGTCTTCTTACATTTTCTTCCCGTAAACTTAAAAAATGGGGACTCAATGATTAATTATTCACAAAAGTACTCAATTAATCAGAGTAATTACGACAGTTTTACTATTTTAATACTACTTCAGTTGTGCTTCAGCTAGACTCGGTATCTATTGATGAAATACAGCCACGGAAATTGAGTTGCAAACATTTTTTGAAAAGTTAACACAGGTATTGATAAGCTATCAACTAAACATTGACTAAATTCAATTAAACTATCTCAATTTGTGCATTAGATATTAAAAATGTTTGCAACTCAATTTCGGTGGCAGTATAATAATTGAATTAATAGCTATAAAATTATCGTAATTACTTTCCGTTGAATTGTGGAATGGAATTACATTCACAACCATGATTGTCTCAACCTCAATACAGTTTATTAAATGAATGTTGATAATTAGAAAATAGCATGAGAAATGATAAACAAAAAGTATTTACAGTAAAATTTCAGTAGATTCAGATTGAATTAACAGAAAAATAGCAGCTCTTGTTTACATGCTAACAGAATTTTAAATTAGTAATCAGCACTTGAGTTACACATTTAACAGGGAAGAAATTTGATGAAAATAGACTCGAGATCATTTTCTTGAATAGTTGGATTCCATTTCCACCAACAGTTCGGAATATAATTCCATATATGACTGATGAACTTTCGCAGCGCTTGGCCTCGCAGAAGGATCTATTTGCTTACATTGAATGTGGATAGGCTTTAGTCGAGCAAGCAAAAACTCAGAATCTGACGAGAATTTGAGGAACCAAGCACAAACGTCCGGAATTTTCCAAATATCGATTTTTTCATTATATACGGGCATCTTACTATCATTGAATGGTCTATCCAGGTACGGCCAATGTTGTTCAGGAGCAGCAAAGGTGCCAAAAATCTGCCTTGATCCACATTTGATTCCGTTCTTCTTAACTGATGGTAAAGCATCAAGATCGTTAGCAATAAGCCTTAACCCACTGGTCAATGAATCGGTTGATTGTGTATCTGCCTTTACATCATCCAGAGAAAGTAGAAATTGTGAAAGTAATTTTTCTAAGCTGTTCGAGTCACACATTACCAATGGACCAGAAGGATGTGTGTGAAAAAAATTGATCAAATCAACGTAATGAAGGCACAACTTGAGACAATCTAGAGTACCATTGAGAATTTTGTTAGGCCAAGACTGAGTCCAAAAAGGAAGGTTTAACGGGCTGCCAAGAGGATGAAATTGAGTTATAATAAATGTATCATTGCAAGCTCCAAGTAGCTTGACAACCTTGTTAGAGTCAGCCAGCTTTATAAGCATGGCTCGATTGTGGTTAAAATCATCTTGATAATTAGTGTCTTTCAATTCTGACAGCGCAATTAATTGATGTTTCCATTTAGCGAGCCGCACTACTTTCACAGCTCCTTCACCAATAACAGCAATTCTCGTTATTTCGTCTAGATCATCACAGGTTAACTTGATCTCACTGTATACCTGGGTTTCGGCTGTTTTTCTAGAGCCGTTGACATATGAGAAACCATCTTTATTGCTAATAATCGACAGCCACTGGTTAATTAAAAATAGAGAACCAAGAGAAATCAACAGATACCATAACATAACAGCTCCTTTTGTAAACAAAGGTTGTCTCTTTTCTGGTTGACATCTTCATAGATCTGCTATTGATTGTTTGGGTCCTTCCATATTAATCCTTCGTTTAGTTGAATACAAATCACTGTGATAATGTTACCTGGGTGTTTTAACACCCGTTTTGGTACCGTGATAGATGGATCTGATTGTGCGTAGTCGCAAAAACAAACACTTGTTGAAACTCAACCGAGTAGAGTCATTGTATGGTATGCTTGTATTTACTTGATACATTCAAATAAAACCGAATGATTTACCTCACTATGATTTTGTTTACAGCATAAACATCTGATTTCTTACCATCTTATTGTCAAACCCAGAGTAAGTTATCTCCATCGATTGAGATAATCTCAAAGGACTAGGACTAGAACAGAGGATTTTATTGTAAATGGATGATCATCATAAATTTTCTTACATTTTTTTTGTTTTCTCGATTCAGTTTGTGGATTAGACTCTTGTCCCACTTTTCCGGAAAGCATGAACAGAGGACTAAAGGATGCTCCACCATCCTGTGCACCATCAGATAATTGTATTTCACCTGTTGTAAATGAAAAATCACCACAAAGTGTGATAACTAGTTGTCCAACCAAAACTTCAATTCCAAGTAAATATTGGAGAAGAAGTGATGAAAATCCAGAATCTCAAGATGGGAGAGTGGATTCAAGAGGAGCTGATATGGAAGAGTATACTAATATACCTGACGGAGGTAGTTGTACATCTAGTCCAGTCTATGCTGAACTTGACGCAGCTGGAGTCACGATCAACCGTTCTCAGATGCCAAGTTCACTTTTATTGAATGGTCCATCATACATCTAGAATCAATGCTAAGAATCATAAACAACAATTGCAGCAACAATCATAGCAAATGTGTTCAGGAATTGACGTTCGTTATATGAGTTCTCGACGTCCTGAAGCTGTTTCACTCATTTCCCTCTCAATTTGCCATCTTTATCAACTTTTCGAGTTCCATGCGCCATAACTTTAGGGAAACCCCTAAACGACCTCTACCCGCTGTCTCAGGAGTTCGACTTTGAATGAGCTCATCTAATCGACTGATCAACTATTAACTAGTCACTACTTTTTTTGTATCATGTTTACTTAAACGTCTTCTTACATTTTCTTGCCGTAAACTTACAAAATGGAACTCAATAATTAATTATTATTTTACTTTTTTATACATGATAATCACCAAATCCCGGTACATTCACTTTTGTGGTTCACAATGTTAAAACCTTGCAAATTTTTGAAAACTTAAATCCTCTCTGTTTAAAGAACCAATATTGCCTTATTTTCATAAAATTATTTACCTTGCAAAAAATGCTAATATCCCATTATGGTTTACAGACTCATCAAGGTTATTTATCAAGGGGTTGAAACTTTTGTACTATTATTCAACTATAGATCAAACATTATTCAAGTTTAAAATTACTGATTTAGACAATTTGACATTTAAATTTCCTCAAATAGCTTTGATAATTTCGTATTTATATTTTCTATTTCCTCAAGCTTATATTTCTCCCGTCATATTCAAGGATTGCTGTTTTCAGCTTAATTCTGAAATAAATTCCAATTAGATAGTTTTTCGATTACAGTTAGGTTACTTTCAAGCAAACCTTTAAGTCAAGGATTGGGATCTGAATTAGAGAAGAATCTCAGAAACTGTCCAAGATTTCTAACTCATTGTTAGCCCGTTAAGTAAATTTGTATTTGATTGTTGAGATTAAATTCTTATATATTCTCTACCCTGAAATTATCGTTCATACTCTTTTCTTTCAAAAATATCCTTACCTTAAGAGTGATGGTTTGCTGAACTACTATCCCCTCACCACCTTGGCTCCTTTGCGCAGTCATCAGTAGATCCACTCACTTGGTAACCATGCAACAAACGCTACTATCACTCTAAAATTTAACCAGTAACCAGTTTATCATATCATTACTTGACGTCATTTTACTTCATTTCTTATAAATTTGTGGTTTAGATCGTCACAAACTTAACTCTATTTCGTTCTAAAGTGTATTTTTTCAAAGGTGTTTCTAAATCTTTTAATCATCAGTTGGTTAATATCTAAAATACGAAATGGGTGATTGTTACGACTGTTTAGGCCGCTCTGTTTGGTATGCATTTCTAATTTGGTTAATTGTTAAAATCATCCGAGTTGTATATAACCATTTTCTTGGACCAGCTTTAGGGTTAGGAGTTAAATGGGCACCTGGGTCAGATAGTTGGGCTGTTGTCACTGGTTCAACCGATGGAATCGGTCTTGAATATGGTAAACAATTAGCTAACAAAGGTTACAATGTTCTTCTAATTTCCCGTACGCAATCAAAATTGGATGCAGTTAGTGACACCATTAAGCAGAACTGCCCTAAGGCTCGTAAGATTGAAACCCTTGCTTTTGATTTCACCTCAACTGATTACTCTTCAGTTGAAGCTAAAATTAACTCATTAGAAGGATCAGTTGACGTTTTGGTCAATAATGTTGGAGTCTCATATCCTTTTCCTGAATATTTCACCAAATTGGAATCATGGAAGTTAATTGAAGATTTAATTAATGTCAATATTGTCTCAGTAACCCGTATGACACATATAGTTTTACCTAGAATGGAAGCAAACCGTCGAGGTGTCATAATCAACATCGCATCTTACGCTGGTTCCTTGCCACTGCCATTGCTGACTGTTTATTCGGCAACCAAGGCTTATGTCGATTACTTTTCTCGTGCTTTACACTTAGAGTATGAATCTAAAGGAATCATCATTCAAAGTGTACTTCCTGCATTTGTTGCAACTGCCATGAGTCGTATGAAACCTTCTCTATTCGTACCAAATGCATCAAAATATGTAAGATCTACATTATCTACTGTTGGTTTTGAGAATCGGACTTATGGTTTCTGGGTCCACAAATTATACGGTGGCATCACTGAAATGGTCGATTATGTTTCTCCATCAGCAGATTTCATGTCAAAAATGTCAATGAATAATCTACAAGCAACACGTAAACGGGCCTATAAAAAGCTCCAGAAACAAAATTGATTGCAAGCAATTGATGTTATACCAGGTTAAACCTGTGCTGATACTCTCGGGTATATGGTTATTTTAAGATGATAAGAGCGATTATTAAATTAAAGAAATTAATTTATAAAAACAATTTAGATAAAAAATATGCCAACGGCATTTATACATAACAATTTAAATTCAAAATTTTGTATGAACCATAGACCAAAAGTCATTTCATTCTCAATTTGTATGATTTAATTGCTCAAAAGTTAATTTTTAGCAATATTAGTTGTACTTTTTTGGTTTCTCTAACAGTAAACACCACATCTAACAAGATTCTTTGTCTTTAATTTTATTTTCCCTCTAATATGTTAAACTCGATTCATTTTCACGTGGCAATAAAGCAATGAAATGATTATAACATTAGCATGTTGAAAATTGCATCTCATCTTCATGTTTCTCCTTCGTTTGATAACGGATAAGTATCCAATGCAGAGTTTTAATATGTAAGAGCATGATTATGAAAACCTCACAAGGATTTACGAGTACTTGAATCTCACAATCAAAAAGACCTAAACTGATTAACAGATAAAAAAACAAATAACAACCGCATGTTTGAGTTTATATTGAATATTTAATCAGCGTAGTTAGAAAATTCACGACAGTTACTAGAAGTTAAAAAAGCGACAAATTCACAATATTCCTCTAGGGGTCAAGAAAGAAAGAGAGTCTCCCCAACTTGCTGTGGTCCGGTTCCTCTGAAAATATATTATCCAGTAAATGATTAACGAAAGCTCAACCACCGAGCATATAGAAGATAGAATAACATATCGTTTGATTTGTTTTTTTTGGGAATATTCATGAGACACTAAGAATGCTTCATTGAAAAACCAAAACGCATTTAAAAGCCATAGAAAAGGAAGGAAAAAGAATCCGCCTGTTAAATAAATAAAATCGAAAGACAATTAGCTCGAAATATCATATCAAACATGAATCATGATTTATTGACAACTAAGTAATTGGGATTTGTTAACATATAAAACAATCAAAGACTTACCATAAAAGTAGCTCCTACAAACATTAAGTTTTTCATCATCTTTCATTTTTCTCATATCCATGATGTTGAGGTGTAAAAGGTGTACGATTAAGTTGTGGGTGGGTAATACTAGTAAATTAAATAACAATTAAAATATATCAAATCAATCAGAATGTTAATATCTTGGAAGTTAAAATCAAAAAAGCAAAACTGGTCAGCTGATTGTCATTTTGAGTTCTCTTTCTAGACCAAAGGTGGATAAATATCTGTAAATTATTTTTGCTTATTCAGGGTAGGTATTTTAATTACTAATGAATGCTGAAAATTTTATTGGTCATGATAAATGCTCTAAAATAAAATATTTAATATACTTATGACTTATAAATCCAATTATCTTTTGATTTAAATTCAGCAGCTATAAATTTAAACAAGAAACAGAATTAAAGAGACTATAATATTGTTAGAAAGCTATCTAATTTCAACACAAATGTAATTAAAAAGGACGAAAATTTGACACTCATGATTTCTTAAGAGGAAAAAATTTCGTTAATTACTAATTTATTTTTGTAAATATTCACTTGGGACAATAGCTTATATTAGAAAACCATAAATCAAATGAGTGTTTAATTTTGACTTGAATTTTAATTGAAATTACCGGTTTACAAATACCGGTGTCTAAAATAGACACTAGATGACTGTACATTGAGTTCATAGTGTAATAGTGCAATAGACAACATCATAGATCTATGTTTCAAGACTAATGTTAAATTTTGATTGTGTCATCTGATTGTGTTCGCATTAATTATTAATTGAATTGTAACTTTATTTTGCTCACATTAAGGTCACTGCTTTGTGTAATGGAAGACGAACCATTGCGAGCACAACGTCCATTTCTTATTCGCTTTTTTGAATCACTTGGACAGCGTTACCAAAGCCTGCTTGATGCCTGGACTCCCTATGCCACAGGAAGATGGATATTCACAGCCTTTTTCTTTATTGTTTATATGACAAGAGTTATATTATTAGAGGGGTGGTATATTGTAACATATGCTCTTGGTATTTATTATCTAAATCTTCTAATTGCCTTCTTGACACCCAAAGTTGATCCAGCTCTAGGAGATGATGATTTAGATGATGGACCAAGCCTTCCCACCAGTAGGGATGAAGAATTTAGACCCTTCATTAGACGTCTACCAGAATTCAAATTTTGGTAAGTAATCCTAGTTTTTGATTAAGTAAACATTTTATAATCAAATGGTAATCATCTTCCAAATTTCATTGCAGGCATTCTGCAACTAGAGCTACTGGGATTGCGCTGTTTTGTACATTTTTCGAAGCTTTCAATATTCCTGTATTTTGGCCAATTTTATTGGTTTACTTTTGTACTCTTTTCGCTATCACTATGAAAAGACAAATCAAGGTATTTATTTCTTATCAGTTCTTTGTATATTATTCAATATTCAATTTGGATCCATCAATAACTAATTTATTATTTTTTGACAGCATATGTATAAATATAGATACCTGCCGTGGACCAGAGGGAAGACAAGATATCAAGGAAAACAAGATACTGGCAAAGTTATACAGACCAAGTGAGGAACTATACAGAACAGAAAAAATACCTCGTTAGTCAATTTACACATTATGATTATGAATCAGTTGCCCATTATTAAAACATTTTAACTTGTCAATTGATTGAATTTTATCTGGCTATCCTTCTTTCTACCTTTCGCCAAATTCACGGCAATTTTTACATATCCTAATTTTTGACTGCTCTTCGCGCAACATTTTTTCGATGATTTAAGCCGAAAACTTTTTAGATGATTTCTCTAATATTACTTTTTCAATCGTTATTACAGCAATGCAATTACAACTGGGGTTGCAAGTGGATTAGTGGATCAAGTGTGATTTCCATTCAAGATCTGCACAATTTTAACATTGATGATTGCGGTCCAAGAACCTGTTTTTTTAAAAAACTAAAACTTAACTTTGGCATCTATGAACCTTTAACTTATTTGGTTAAACCACAAAGCAAAATTGAGATGATAATGAGGAAAACAGTCAAAGCAAAAGTAAAAACTTTGTAAAAAAAGGACAATAAATACTGAGAAACGAGTAAATGGTAACTACATTATCTATACGACATTTATCATTGCATTAGCCAAATTACGTGCAATCCAAATCCAATAACTAAAGGATGGTATGTTCTTGAGGCGATGACTATCCAACTTCGATTGTCGCTTTAAGATCAACACCCTTCTTTCACTTCAAGTTTGAAAGTGCATTTCTTCTCTATCTAAAAGTCCACAATCACTTGTTTGATAGTGAAAGAGAACCTTTTAAGCTGAAAAATTTATAGAATTATAACAAATCTCATATTAAATTTTGCTATTGCTCAGATTCTTGAAATGAATGATGAAACTTTCATGTCCAAGCTCGTCATTTTGTTGTCTGTTTTCTCATTTTATTTTAAATTTTTGTGTTTTTCCTCCATCAAAGCAAACTCTCTATTTCATCTTTTTTAAGATTGTCAATTCATCAATTTATTTCTTTATATTATATTATAAACTAGAAAAGTAATATTAAAAAGGGAAACGAATAAAATGTTATAATTAAATAATTTCTATTTATACTTCTTTATTATTTGCAATCTGTTGCAAACTAGGATGAATACAAGTGAATGAAAAAGCAAACTTTTTAAAAATATCATTTTATTTTAAGCTTATTCTCGCAGTAAATTGTACAATCAAGAGCAGTTAATTTGCTCGTATTTCAACGCGAAGCCTTTTTGATTTGTGGGGCCAGAGAATGAGATATCATCTGTATCATCACTATGGACATACATAACAAATGGTTTGCTGTAACCTGTAAAATGGAGAGATCGAATAAAATAGGAATTTTTTTCCCAGTTAACTAATTTAGGATAACAACTTACTTGTGATTGGTGTTGAAACAGTTGAACCGTCAACCGATGATAATCTTTGACCGCAAAAACGATCTTGAGTTATTGTTAGCCCATCGTTTGACCCGGAAGGGATTACAATATAATCACCACCATCTGAGCGAGTTCGACTTATTGTACATCCAGATCCAACAGCAGCTGGATTTTGATAACCAACTCCTGATTGTAATTTACGGAAGCCACCAAAATCAAAATCAGCTGAAGTCCAACGGATTCCACACATTCGGGGTGATTGAGCGATACAAATGCCATAGTTCATATTGTGAAAATAGTTTGGACTCTGTGTAGGCAAAATTAATGGGTTAATGGGCAAATTAACGGATCCCTGTTGATTAAGTTGTCTTGATCGCGGCATGCCTCGATAATTAAGTGATTCAACTGTCCCTGAAGTTGCTGTGAAATATTGAAGACATCCTGAAGGTGCTCTGAACGGTGATTGACAAGGAATCTGCTGAATTCTTATGCTCCATTTACGATTATACATTTCCTCATTGGCTGTATTAACAACAAGCAATAGAGGCTCATTCACATCGTCTGGGTCAACATCAATGTAAAGATGCTGGCCTGTTAAATCACCACAAAGACCACTCGCAGGAAGTCCAGTTGAATTGAAATTGGAAGCTCCTGAGATAACAAATGAATCTGTTTGAAATCCGCAAGATCCGTTTCGAGGTGGGGCTAAAGAAAACTCATCGAAATCCAGTCTAATTTGACAGATAGGATATTTTTGAATCAAATTATTTCGGTGGAGAGTGAATATACACATCGGTGGATTAAGACGTTCAGTTTGTAAAGTTGGATATTGCGGTGATACGAAATAACTTTCATTGGCACTAATTACTGATCGACAAGTTCCTTGGTCTATTTAAAGATAAATTTATTATTGTTTACTGTTTTTGAGAAAGAATCGTTACTCAATTATTGCTTAGAAAGGTTCAACTTACAAATGCAACAGGCCATAAGAATACCGCAATTACCCGCAATTATTCCTCCAGTTGAAGCACAGGCTGCTTTTGGCATACATAGACCAACTCTATTATCAGCTGAAGTATAACATTCAGATCTAGGAATTATTGGTGATAGAAGATTGTTGAATACTGAAATAAAATGTAATCAAATTATAGTTTCACAAAATTAAGTTTAAAAAGATGAGGCTCACCATTTTGACTCCGAGTGAAAAGTTGACCATAACTTGTGATGAAGAATAAATTAAATATTAAAATTGTAAATGTTACAAATTTGATTGGACTCGCCATTCTAAATCGTTTTCACACTTTCGAATATGAGTCAATTGAAAATCAAAGGCTTAATTTCTTAACTTGATTGATTACAACTTATTTTCAGTTTGATACTGATTGAGCTCTTCACGATAAATAAAAACTTGAAAAAATATGAAGTGAGTCTTTCGGTAGTTTGGGAACAGAATGACTCTTAATTGTAGGCTAATATTTACATTTTTGATAACACATTTGTGTTCAAAAAAGGGCGAGATTATAAAATGAAATTATCCCTTTACAATTTCCATAAGCAATCAAAAACTGTGGGCTATGCTGAAATTTGTACCTGATTTAGCGTAAACGAGGTCAATTAACAACTTGTTGTGAAAATTTACAGATGATGTATCCGTGTAATCATTGTAAGACAATATAAAAGAGCCAAAGATTTAGTTTAATTTCCTTCTCTGATGGATAAATAAACAGGAAGATCCAAAAATGGTTCAATGGCCTTTCTTGCTAGCGATAATTTAAAAATTGTGTTTACGTAACCAACAGCAATTAGATCTTTTTAGCGTGAAGTTTTTCAACAGCAAACTGTTAATTATTGCTCGGACGATCATCAATCAGTTCTTTAGATTTTAAATTTTTCCTGGCAAAAGATTAAATTATTATGCAAAAAATCATTAAATAATTTCTGATATCTTCTTTATTTAATTTTACGGCCATGATTCGTGATGATCTATATTTATAAATGATAAGTGATTTATACAATCAAGATGAGAGTTAATAAATGTTTCATTTGCATGTGTTTTATCAGGTTAATTAATCAACTAAATAATCAAGATGCAAGAAATTTCGCCTTTTCTTTTTGCTTCTTCTTCACGGTTTCCAAACTACGCTCTTTCCATGTTGATTTTCGTAATTTGATTGGACGACTACCCAGATATTTTCCATCCATTTCCCTCATTGCTCTGATATAATCATTTGAGTCTTTAAAACTAACAAATCCGTAACCTTTTGATTTATTTGTGCGCTTGTCTCTGATTACCTTAGCTTTAACGAAAGATGGATATTTGCTAAAACCTCGTGTCAATACTTCATCAGTAACATCATTACCCAAATCACCAACAAATAAACGAAAATCGTCAGGATCCCATTCCGCTAATGAGTTATCTTCCCATATCTGTCCTCCAGCGGCTCTCAAGCACTTTTTGTTTTTACTAGAAGGTTTCTCTGCATTCTTATTACTCTTTTTATTAGATGATCCTGATCCTGAATTGGTAGAGGCTGATGCGTTATTAGCTGCTAATGATGCCAAAGAAACACCTGGAGGTAATCCCATTGGAGTAACTGTATATCCAGGATTGGCGGTCGATGTTCCTGGAATGGGTGATCCAACTGGTAATGAATTTATCGCCTGGAATCCTTTAATGTTGGACATTTTGTTTACAGGCAAAGATGAGGATGGAGCAGAAATAACTCCAGGGTTTGCAGGTAAGCCTACAGTTGAATGCATATTAAGTCGATTGATTGGTGGCACTTGTCGTTGAATTTGATGAGGGATAAATTGAAACATTGAATTTGAGGGCATCGTCGGAGGGAAATTAGGCTGACTAGCCGCTAAAGGTTTACTAATTTCTTTCTTGAAATTATCCATCTCTGCTTCTAGTCGACGTTTTTTAATAATCTCGTGATTATAATCACGGTAAGACATTATGATTGAAGAAGATGAACGTTTAAATCAGGAATCAAAAAAATAACAAATTGTTCAGAAAACAAAATCAAAAAATACTTTCAAAGATGATAAGCATTGATGAAAGCAATATCGAGATGACAATTTGCACAGCCCATATGTTTTCAGTAATGAAACTATGGCGCTCCTTTCAAATATTCTATGTCAATTCATTGTTCTTTTTTACAATTAGAAAGATATTTGTTCAAAAATCAGCGATTTGCTGAACAATTTTTTTTATCCTGAGTTTGCTTAACCAACAGGTTAAAGTAACATCAAAATAAGGTTGATTTTCTGGATAAAATGTATATAAATCTGCCTATTTATTGCATTGAAATTATTATTATGTTTACAAAACCAAACTTTGATTACCAAAATTCAGACATAAAAAGCTCAAACTCAAAAATTTCAATCCAGGTTACTACTCAAATCAAATCCGCTGATTAGTTTGATTGTTCACTCCATTCTGTATTACAAATAGCAAGAATCTAAAGGCATGAAACTACAGTTTGCTATGATGTAAATGAAATAAATTTTGGAGGTTAGCCAAAAATGATTTGAAACCCAAAATGGTTATTTCTAATTTTGTGATTAAAAAGTATTATTAGCATGAGAATGAAGATAAAATTGTCGAGATCATTGAAACAGCAAAGTTAGTTTAACTCTGGTTAAGGAGGAAGTCAAAAGAATGTTCAAACCAACAAACCTTATGCACAACAAAATCTACTTTAAAGAAGCGATAAGATTGAATACGAAAATAAGTTAAACCAACAACACTTTGTCATTATCAACTAAATTTATTTGTTTTCGTGTTGTGATGAGGATTAACAGTTTGATTTGATGAGAGACATTATCCTGTGCACGGAGTTGTTTAATCATTTACTTATAGACAATTCACGTAAATGACTACGTAAATTGTTTAATTTAAACTGTAATGATGATTTGAAAATATTAACATTGGCAATAATATCATATCCAACGAAAATGAATTCAGTATAAAGTAGACTTTTGAAGTAAAAAATGAATAAATCATTAAGGTTTATCTTGAGACATGAAATAATAATAAATTTATTTTTTTTTCTAGTGTTTCACTTTAAATGATTTAAAATCTATTTATCCCATTGATCACCCAATCTGACATTTTCAATCAATAATAAAGTGTTTCGATTTCATTTTCCATTTTTCTTTTTCTGGTCTTTGCTTGTCTTTGCAGACATTGATCTAAATACCAATATTGAGTTAAAAAAAGATGATTCACTTCGCTCATCAGCATCATCCAAACCAAGGATTTGAGTTAATTTTAGATTCAAGTTAAATTTGTAAAGCTTTTCACTCACTGCTGAAACACACTAAGGAAAAAGGAAATGTGTTTAAAGACAGTTACAGTGAATTATCAATGGAAGACTGAGAAACGGTTCTTGTTAATCTATTTTGTTTGCTATCACCAATTTGCATTTAACCATTCATGTTAGTTTACATTTTTCTCAAATTAAAACTTATTCGAATACAATTTTTTCATGAACATTTTAGATTCCTTGATATTAGAGATGACGATTTCCAACTTTCAATCATTAACGTCATGAAAAATTGATAAAGTTTTCATATTTAATCTTTTCTTTACAACAATATTGATCTACTTCTTTCACTTTTTGGGGTTGTTTTGCATCCAACTCTGGTCCTGGAAGCTGAAAAAGGTGTTTGCTTTATCATCAAAAATAACAAAATCATCATTATCCATATAAGTAAAAGTTGAAGTAGAAAGGGAACAGAAAAACTGTCACATAGTCACAACTGCAAGATTTTATCTCCATAATCAGACATCATGGTATGATTGTGGATAGTAAACGTCGAGTTACTGTTGCCTTTTGGCTTATATATGTTTGAGGTATTTAGAGGAATAATCAGGAGCTCATGTATAAGTTTGTAAGTGTACATTATATAATAATATGTATAAGTTTGTTTTTTACAATAAACCATCACTTTCGGATTAACAAAACAAAAACAATGTTACTTTCTATGGAGCTTATTTTCTCTTTTCTTGATAAATCCCATCAATTTCACTCTCTCTTTGAAAACGAAGGTCTAATGTATTCAATAAAGGGTGTGCTTGATTGTGTGTGTATATGTGATCTTTTCCGCCCAAAAATATGATTAAAACAAAATTAAATATCATAATTTGTTAGTTAATTTCACCGACTCTTTAATCTTGACGGAGGTAAAGGAGTACATAAGCGGCCTTAGATACAACAGCATCTTCAGAAGCTTGTGATACATTCGAATCATCAAAATGATACCAAGTTCCAGTTTCTTTATTTTTACCGTAAGCCGTATAATGACCACCTCCAAGGCCACCATAGTGATTGGCAACGGCTACAAGATTATATAAGATCTTCTCTTTTTTTGGATTATTGATCAAATATTGTCCTAGATCTAGATTATACAGGGGAAAGTTAACAAAAGTATCCAATTTGTCTCTCCAATATTTGGAATAGGAGAATCTTTTAAGATGAAAAATGGCTACTTTGGGTAGGGACCAGATGTCGAATTTCTTCGATGCTTGCTGACGTTTTTTACATCTAGGACAGTACCATAAATCATGTTCACCGAGTCTTTCCGTTGTTGTAAATTGTTCGATACATTCACTTAAGTTATGAGATTTACCAACATTACTTGTACTTTTTTGAAGATTCATTCGCAGCATGGTTTCTTCATTATCAATTGAACGAATTCTAAATCGTTTGGTAAAATCAGCAGCAATAAAAGTTTTACTTCCCAATTCCAGAGGTTTATCTTTACTTATTTTGCCCAAAGGCATGGTTCCAAAACTATTTATTAATCTGAGAGTGAATGGCTCATCTTCACCCTCTAATTCACCATCTTCTTTATCATCCATTGGTGATTCTTTTTCATCGCCTCTTGCTGCTGTTGATGCTGTTGCTGTTGGTGCTATAGCTGATGTAGTGGCTTCTGTCGCAGAGTTAGTTGGTGTATTTGATACTGATGATGAGGCAGTTTCTGGTGAAAGTGATGCAGATGTTACTGTAGATGTAGGTGTTTTATGGTTAACTTGATTATTACTTGTAGTGTCACCATTATCTGAATTAGCACCAGTTCCCATTTCCTCATCTCCGTCATTGTTCTGAGTGGTCGTCTCTTTAGTTAAACCGGGTTCATCCATTAATGTTTCCACATAATTTTTCACTGCACTATACAATGCTTCATAAGTACACTGTTTAATATTGACAAAGAAAGGTTTAGCAAAAAGGACAGCTGAGTCTTCACCCTTCACCCTTCTAATGTAAACAGGTAAAGCTGTACAATCATCCAGTTTTTCAAAAATATAGATTTCATCGGCATTGGACGAGAAGGAGTCATCTTGATTATACACTCTGGTGAGACGATAATGGTTGACTTCTGTAACGATTAAATTTGACGGATTAACTGTAAAACCATTAATTTCTTTACTTTCGTTGATAGCTCTAGCCGCAGCATTACAAATATCTGGTACAATGCCTACTTTGGGAACCGTTAGCTTACAAATTTTAATAACTTGTTTAATCTTTTTCTCTGGTCCAACAGTTAATGGTCTAGCAGGCACAAACATTACATCAATGGCTCTTTCTCTCTTAACAGGGAGCGGTAAAGACAGGTAACAGTACGGATCAAAAGTTACACTAACAAGATCACATTCCGGACAGACTAAAGTTGATTTGAGAAGACCATGGAAAGTGTCAACAATGATACTATCATTTCTTTTAAGATAGTTGGACCATGACTCAGCGGCAACGACCGAATCAGGTCTTTTGTCAATTTCTTGTTTTATTTCTATGTAAGGTTTCTTTTTAACACGATTCAAATCTTCATGAAGTCCATCGAGAAGGAAAGCCATCAATTCTTGACAGTCTTGTTGCTGAAATCCGCTGAACTGCGGAGAAAATTTTCCGACCGCTTGTTTAAATTCTCGAGGAGAGAGAAAGGAATGAAGTCCGGACCACATTGCTTTATTAAGTTCACCATAAGTTTTTGCGATCTCTCCTCCCATTCCAAGAGGGTTATCCACGTTTAATTCATCCCAATATTTTTCATTTACAAAATACTCGGTTAATGGAGGAGTATTGGACATACACTGAAGGGCACTATTCATGAAACACGTATTTCCAAGATTCATTAATCCACAAAGACCTGGAGTTATTTTTGATGATCGAGTGGCGATCGCCCCAAAACGAGGTCGACTACTTGGCCATGAGCCATCCGAATTTTGAACCTCTAGTAAAGTTATGAAAAAAAGAAGATAAATGATATTATAAAGTTACATGTTTTTTAAAGATACTAAATATTTTAAAACAAAGTAGAGCTTATCACTTACCTAAAGTAACGATTGCGCCACTAGAGAGGCCCGCATCCACAAGAGTTTGATCATCATTTTTCTTAGACTCTGATGGTTCATATGCATTTAAAACAGAACCGCATGCCCATAACTGAGTTTCTGCTTTATCATCTACCTTGAAAAGTTTTCTCATCTCTTTTTCCAATTCTTTCAAAGTCGTTACTTGACTGAACTGTGCTGTTATAATTTCTTGTTTGGTACCATGAAGGCACAACTTTAATTCTACTGGATAAAGTTCAAGTAGCTTATAGCTTGCTCGTGCCGATGGACGATCAATAACTTTACGACGAATAACATGTTTTTTGCCGCTTAAACCAAATTCGTTAACTAGAATAGTCCAGAGTTCAGCAGGAACATAAACAAAATCTTCATTTTCTACGAGGTTCTCTTTCAAAGTCACCGTTTTTCCTTCGGGTGTTTTGAAAAGGTCACTATTATCAATAGGCCCTGGGTTATTGACCATGTCATCGTCACAAGCTTTTAAATATTGTTTATACGTTTGAAACCATTTATTGTCCAAGACATACCAAGATTCACCTTCTTTTAATTCTCTGTTAACCATTTTATCAACTTCACTAGCAAATTTCAATGCAGCCACTTTGTCGTTATCGTCGACTTCCATCTCGACTTCTTTGGTCATTTTGTCCGGACACAATTCGGTTGTGTTGGTAGAACCGGGAAGAAGAAGGAAAACCAAAGACACAACAAATATGATACAAAGCACAGAACCGTAAAGTAGAATAGTTATTTTCTTTCCTTTCCTTTTCGGGCTTGTTTATTACCAGTATAACAGTAGCTGTAAAAATAATGATGATAATGTAAATGTCCTGAAACAACTGAGTAAGAGAGGTTGTGATGGGAAAAAGAGGAAGTACATGATCACACAGAAGAAGAAGATAAAATGGTAAGTGAGTTTGATGGAAATGAGAGACAGAGAATATAGAGAGAAACAGAGAAAGTGAAAAATACGTAACAGAAATATGCAGAGAAAAAAGATTGTAGAAAGGAGGCTAAGAGAGAGCAATATAAAGAAAAATTAGAAAAAGATGAACCCAAAATGAAGACTTGGGGAGAACCGGGCGAAGATAAAATGATGAAAAGAGAAAGAGACAGAAAGGCAGACACAGCACAGACAAAAGTATCAGAAATTTCAAACATGAAGAAAATGAAGAATATGAAAAAGACAAAGAGTTAAAAATTGTTACAAAACACACTGAATAAAATATCTAGATGATTATAAATTATTCAAGAATAAGGTGAATACACAGAGAAAGAGGGAGAACAAATCAAGACAAAGATTACACACACATTGTACACAAAACCCAAAAAGATTTGGAGTTGGAAAGGACAATACAAAAAAAGATCTTACCTTGCAATGGTGATGTTAAATCGTAATCTTTCTTGCTTCTTTCTCTCTTTCTATTTCTCTCTCTTCTACTATTCTGTTTGTCATTCAATTGTATTGTAAAAATGTTGTAACATTAATTTAACAATGTTACTTATTTTTAATAATCCTTTTGCTTGTTCGACTTATACAGCTGAGGATTTAAACCAATTAATAAATGTAGGATGAAAAAGAAATTGAAATTTAAACAAGAAAAAAAAACAAAATCATTTATGATGAAAAAAAATCACAATCACCGGCTTAAATAGCAGCGCCTCTAGGGAAAAATCTTATAATCTTATGTAATGTTAAGGGGTAATTAGATAATTACGATTAAGTTGATGTGTCCATTTAAGCAATTTAATTCCTTAATGATTCTCTCATCAAACAATACCCAATGAATTAACTACCAAGTAAGTTAAATTAAAATAACTTTTTGAATTAAAATGAATTAAAACCTTCACATTTATTTTCATTTGTATTTTAATGCACAAATTCGTTTAATTTAAATCCAATTAAGAAATATTTTGAATGATGAATTAGAGACTTGTACAAGGAAATATTAAAAGACTTTTGTATTTTATACTTTCATTAAATTCCGAGAAATTATTTATTCATTGATTGATTATCTTTATCAAATGGTGCAATGAAATTGATGTTTACATTTACATTATCAATTGGATATTTTGTTTGAGTGAAACTGTGACAACGAGAAGCAAAATGGCTGCCAAATTGATTCTAAATTACACCCTAAAATAGCAATGATTTGCCTTTTCAGATATCATTATTAATATTAAAATTAGTTGTTACTCGGAGTAAGAATTTTTTATTGAAATTATGAGAAAAAATTATAGTTGAAAATCAACTGTCAAGATGGCGTTAATCCTTGTAAACCATTAACGCCATCTGGTATTGGTGAAACTGTTTAAATATTAACCATTGATGGGTTAATTTTTATCTAAATTGGTGAACTTTATTTAAATTATAGTATGTTTGACTCCAAATATTTGCTTGTGTTGAATATTCAAGATGAGAAAATATCTATTCTTAATATCCTTTTGAATCACTTCTATCATTCAAAATTTTTGTCACCTTTCTGGGGTTGTTGGGTGAAAAATAGTTCACTTTTTGCTTTGTTTTTCAATGTTTTTGAATATCGACTAAGAACGGATTTTAATCATCAATGGTGTAAAAGATTGAAAAATGGTGAAAAATGTAACAATTTTTGGAAGAATAAATCTGGTAAACTCATTTCAAAAAGGTTATTTCAGTCTTTTTATTTCATGTATTGATGTATTTATGTATCTTTGAGTAATCAATAGATTTTATAATAGTAAAATTAATTCTACTGATTGGCGGGTAAGAAACAATTAATTCACAGATTTTGCCAGTCAAGTCATTCCAAATAAATATGGCTAGTTTATCAACGTATAAATGAAAAATTTGAGTCCCAATTCAAGACTCACGTAAAGAAACGGTACAGAAACAACAAAAACCTGGGAATCGGATAAATGAACTAGAAAACATTAATCTGGTCTATGACAACATTTTACGGATGTGTAATGGTTTGATTGATTTACTAAATCAATAAAAACTGAATTACCCAGGTGATGGCCAAACAGAATGAATTAAATTAAATAAGACTGACGCATAACGAGATACTGAACCTACTTTGTTTTTGGTCAAAAACTAGTCAATTGATTGATAAATATGATATGCGCTAATGTTGATCAAATGTTGGATCCATTTCTCCGGTTGTGTTATCACTAATATACTTTAGTTACCAATGTATCACCAACTGTTAGGTCAAAACAAACTCTCACTTAAAATCGATGAAACAAATTGATAATTATTGGTATATATATAATTGTGTTCATATCATTGAAACAAGAATTGAAACAATAGTAAACAGCGAATAACATTCATCATAACTTAAAATCAAAGTGACATTTGACAAATTGTATCCCTCTAACCACACAAGGTACAGTATTTTCCTGGTATTACAATATTCCCATTACCAGTATTCCTATCTCTTTAGCTATCCAAATTTTGAGTAGATCAATCAGCCAACTAACTAATAACTCTGGATATGACTTTCAGTAATTAATGCAGTGAAGACTATTAAAGTTATAAGTTGTAATTAATTTGTTGAATATTGCCATTCACATGTTATTTGATACATCGTCTGCATCACTTTGGTTCACCATTGAACGAAAGTAAACGTCCATTCTAATAGCTCTTGCGAATGTTTAATTACTTCTTTTCGACTGTTTAAATTTACCAATAATTGATGTATTCCCACTCTTCATAGCAATTAAATTCCCTCTGTGATTCAATTCAATGCGGAGTCAACATTGATATTTGCCTATGCTTTTATCCCATCCATTATTATTGCTACTGTGAACCAATACCCAATTTAGTATCCTGACAAGAACCCATTTTTTGCTTGAAATTTACCATATTGGACCAGTAATTAATCTTGTTTCCTTCCACAATCAGCTAATAGGAAAGATTTAATTTAAGAGTTTATCTTTGAATAATCAGGTTAGACAATGGATTGAGATTCACATTGGACTCAATTTAGATTGATTTTGGTACAGACAGCTTGCAAGGACAATTACTTGTCACTTAATCAAAGATTAACTTTTACCTTGATAAAGTTCAATATTAACAAGCTCAATATTTATCTCCCTCCCTCTTTCTTTCTCGGTCATCATCATTCTATCTCTTACTAACTCTCTTTCTGTTGCCTTTCAGCTTTCTTCCCGGTTTTTTATCCAAACTGTAAACGACTCACTCATATCACAACTCTCAACAGTGAACCTGAAAAAAACATATCACAATCGAAGGTTGGATCATTCCTTATTTTCATCATAATCTTCACCATCACCATCACCACTATCACCATTAACATTACAGTGTCATAATCAACAACAATCAACATCTTGTCTTCTTTCATCTCTCTTAAAAATAGTGTATATACTTTTGATTTACCCTTTATGCTCACGTCTTATTTTATTTTTGTTTTGTCAATAGCAAAAGCGTATTCCTTTTTTTGATGTTTGTCTGTTTTTTGGTGACTTTGTTTGATGATTGATTAATCTCGATTAATCCCTCACTCTCTCCCTCTCATCTGGACAGTTGTCAATAGCCTACACAATCACTTTGGTTATTGTAAATTAACATTTCAAACTCTAATCAACAAGTTGTATTGTTTATCTTTACCTCATTGTGTGCTTTCTCTTGTGATTCAACTTTAATCTTTTTTTGGTTTCTACCCAAACCTTCGCCAACAAATTTTTTGGACATTCATTGTTAATCAGTAAATTTTTTGCTTGTTAACCTCCAGATTAAGCAGGAGATCAAAATGTTTCACTGGTTAACGAAAGAGCTTGACCATTTTCTGTCAAAAGGTGACCCCCGAGTTGCTCATCTACCGTTAATGCAAAGTCCTTTTCCTGTTGCAGCGATATGTCTTGCCTATGTTTTATTTGTAAAAAAAATTGGACCCAATTTAATGAAAAACCGTAAACCCTTTGAGGTGCGAATGGCCATGATTATCTACAATTTTACCATGGTTTTGTGTTCATCGTATGTTGTCTATACTGAAATCGTCTACCATTGGCTTCAACCCGGAGTCTCTTTAACATGTGATCCAGTTGACTATTCAGTAAACCCAATATCAATGAGAATAGTGTACAATTGTTATTTTTACTTCTTGTTAAAATTTGTTGAATTCACGGACACCATTTTCTTTGTAGTTCGTAAAAAGAATGAGCAAATAAGCAATCTTCACGTAATTCATCACGGATTATTACCCTTTTCCGTTTGGTGGGGAGCCAAATTTGTCCCTGGTGGACATGCAACCTTTTTTGGTTTCGTCAATTCAATTGTTCATGTAATTATGTATACATATTATGGTCTGGCAGCTATTGGACCAGTTATGAAGCCATACCTTTGGTGGAAAAAGTATTTAACAATATTTCAATTGGTACAATTTGTTGCCATCGGAATCCATTCATTTCAACTATTTTTCCAACCAAGCTGTTCATTTCCCAAAATTTTTGGTCTCTGGATTGGTTCACATGGAATTTTATTCTGGTTCCTTTTCACCGATTTTTATGATAAAACCTACAAAAGATTTGCATCATTGTCTTCATCAAGCTCATCTGCAAAATCTCTTTCCTCATCATCAACGACTTGTTCACCATCAATAACAAATCTTAGTGATTCCAATGGAAACATTAAAAAAGTCAAATAATCAAAGGCTTTTAACCAAATCTTTTTTTTTGAGCAATTTTTTGCATTTTTTCTCTCCTCTCTTCCCTCACCTTTTATCCTTCCCCACTCTCTGTCATCTTTTCCTCTTCTCTCCTCATCTTGCAGTCTCTTGTTCACCTTGTTAATGGGTTGATTACCAAAATTCCGATGACCCTGGTCTCGATTGATACACCTGTTCCTTTTTGGCTTTCTTCAACAATAATTTATCAATATCATGATAAAATCCATTTTGATATGTCCTCTTCACAACCCAATGATAACTTTTGTCAACAACCAACTTTAATTGAAACAAATACGCCAACAACAAACACATACGAGAATATTAAAAACAAAATGTTTTCTTAATTGGCATCTTCACCCTTTTTTGGTGACACTTTTGTTTCACCTTTACCTTTCCTCTCTCAAGGAGGAGGTAAAAAAATAAGAGAAGAGAAGAGATTTAAAGACGAAAGAGGAGGAAGAAAAATTTCAAAGTGAATGGTAACCACGGAAGTGAATATTAAAATTATTTTGTCCTTTGTGGGAGTAGGTCAAGTTTCGGATCGTTTCAATAACACGTAACATTTCATCTCATCCATTCACTCATATTTATCCTCATCTTCATCTTTACTCTCTCATCTCTCTCTCTCTCACTTTTCCCTCCTTTTCCTCGGTCCATGCAGAATAGCATATGTTCATTTAGTCCTGTAAATCTCAATTGTTGAAGCACTGTTTTACCCTTTTCAAGTCAATACTCTCCTTATCGCCATATTTGTTTTTTTACATTTACATATGAGTATATATTTGCTGTGCATCTATTACTTTCACTTACCAATCAAAGTTAATTTCACTTTAATCAACAAGTTAATCATCAACTTTTTTTTAATATTTATCACAACTTTGTTTATAGCTTAAGGTTATAACATTTTGCGGTATAAACTTGCTGTTTGGCTTTTACCTGTTTCTAACCTTTTTTAATGTCAAAGTTGACTGGTAACAGCAACATTTTATCATGATTAACAAACACCGAGTATTTCAATGATTAAACACTGATTGGAATCAAACCTTTTTTAATATTAATTAATATATCTAATGATACTTTGTGCCTTACCCGCCAAATCTTACCAAGTTAACTCAATATTGAAATTTGGTCAATTTTGTTATTGTATTTAACCATATTTTTGAGTCTAATTTTCAATAAATAGCCTAAATTGACCCTAATTTTGAGATTTATGTTTCAATAATAATTTTAACCTTAATTTCTTGCTTATAACTCCAAATTCAAGTCAAGCTCGGAAATTGAAAATAAGATCAATGTAATAAATGTTTCACATAATTTTGCCATCAATACCAAATGAATCTGGTATTAATTGATGATGTATATTACTCAATCAGGAAACAGATAGAAAAGACGAGCTCTGAAGCTTCTCAGATTACATGAAATAGTTAGATCAAATGACAATTATCAAATTAGCTGTAAATGTTTAAAGTGTAGTCCATTGATAATCAATGATGTTGTTCATAAAGGACTGCTGAAACTTTCACTTTTTTTTCTTGTTTATTGGAAAGCATAATTTTAATGGTAAATTGATTATAATGATGATTAAAAGAGACACAAATTGTGAAGCAAAAAAAAGCAGATTAAAGAAAGGAGAAGAAAAAATGAAAATATCAAGTTCAATTTAACTGTTTAATCAACATATCAGAATAAGGTTTTTAGTCTTCCTGATTATCCGGTTTACTGGTGGCAAGTTAAGCCATTTTACGTTTTCAGTATCTCCTTTAATTTAATTAAGATACAATTGATAAATATAAAAAACAAGAAAACAAATCGATTCGTTGATTGGTGGTAAAATACACAAATTACAAGGAAATCGAGGTTATCGTCAATAAATAAGGATAAAAGGAATAATCGAGTGGACAGTTTCGAAAACTTGTAATTCGCTTCAATTTAGCTTTCTATGTAAAAAGGTTGTAGGAAAAATACATGTATTAATATAAATTTAAATTGCTGTTGTTCATTCATACCATTGAATTGACTCAAATGGTAATCATAATGAAGATAATTGTTGTTATTAATGATGAGAAGAATGCCAAACCAATCATTATATAACCAAACAAATCAATAGATTCTTAATGGCATATAATAATTCGAGTTAACAAAAAATCATGATTAAGTTGAACTTTTCCAGCTTTCTTCCTATTCCTTGTTGTTGTTGCTGTTTTTTGCTTTCACCGTTCAAATCCTTATACGAGCGAATCATCTACCAGTAAATTAATAAATCTTGATCCAAATAATCTTAAACTGCTTTTTTACTTCTTAATGATCATGAATAATATTATTGATGTAGATTGAGTGATGCCAATTGTGATAATGTTAAGGGAAAAAATGAATATTCAATGTCAATGTTCGTTTCGTTTGAACCAGTCTCAATTTACTTTTCGAGCTACAATAATCAGGTTATCTATTCGATTGTCATCAAGGTGCTTTACTTTTTACCGGACCGAAATTCGATTCGAATAAACGAAATCATGATCTCAATGGATCATGAAGATTAGCTGATTATTGATTTAACTTGTTTACTGGTCTTAGCGGGAGATTAGTCTTTAATTTTCAGGTTTCACGTTTATAATTTACTGAGCTTAGGACTACGATTTCAAACGAAACACGACTTGAATTAAAATTTTTCCAGTTGTAGTTTATTATTGTTAGGTCAAAACAGCTAAATAACCGAAAATGGAAACATTTCAAGCCGAATCTATTGCAAAAATCTGTAAAGAAAGATAAGATAATGAATTAGTTGAGTTAATAGAAGGTGCAAAAAGAGCAACAATTGATTGAAATTAGATTATCTTCGAGTAATGATGGTACCATGTAAAGGTTTAAATATGAAAATTGTTAACGATTGAGTAAGCAAGCCAGTGAATTGAGAAAAATCAATTCGATAACAAGAAATGATGAACAATTTTCCTTTAAACAATCAAATTACTTGATGAAGATATTTAGTGAGCCAAAAAATTTCAATGATTTAGATGAACTAAATACTCAGCAGGCTAGGAGATTCAATATGTATTATCATGTATTTAGATGTTAGTCTATTTCTATACCTTTTGTGTGTCCCTTCAATAATCCAATGAATTAAATGAGTAAATAATAAATTACAATCAAAAGAAGTGGATCGGGCCCAGGTAAGCTAAATTGAATTCCTTTTCTCCTAGTATACCGGCCTGAAGGAATATTACGATGTAATTAAGGCTACCAATAAGGTCACGTCGCTCAATGATTGATCATGGACTGGATGACCGGACTCAAAAGTTAGATTGGGAAGGTTCTAGGTCAGCACAAATATTTGGGGAGAGTAGCGGCCCATCGTGAAAGCTAAATAGAAAGTAAGAAATAAAAGAGAGTGAGAATGAAAGTTAATTTGATCAAGGCTGGTTTGTTGCGCAAAAATCAAGAGAAGGCGATTTTAGTCGAGTCAAACCGAAAGAAGTTGAACAAGGATGAATAAAACGAGAATAAGGAAATCAAGGAATCATTACCTTTTCATTTAGCCATGTGACAAAGTGAAAGTATTTCTTGACCTTGCCCTGAATCGACTTCATCAGATTAAAACTGGTGCATTCCATCTTTGTTTGGAAGTTTATTTTGGTTTCGCCACGAAATCGTTTTTACCTCTTTTTATAAAAATCTAAACACAAGAACTTGCAATAAAAACTAAAAGAAGTAATTAGTAAAATCTATCTAAATTTCAAATCAAAGTCAGGTGTCAGTTATACTTGACTATATTTGAAAGCAATTGGCGTACAGTAAAAACTGGCAAATCAAACATCGGAAAACTTGAATAATTTGAAAATTACCGGTCATAGAAAGAATAATTGATAATAATAAGATCAGAATGGATGATAATTTGCATAAATACCCAAAAATTCCGGTATTTCAATTTATCTATTGTCCAGCCATTGAATCTTTGATATCATTTCTAGCTTTATGGATCTCGTCCGATAAGAAGCTGCAGGCAAAAGCTTCAAATGCGCTTGAAATGTATTAATTTATTCGTAAAAGCTTTTTTAAATCGATTTACTTACCAGATTCAGTAGATCAAGGCTCTTCACACAAGTTAACGAGATATTTAGCTTTTTCCTTTACACGAAGAAAATTTTATTACCCAATATCAATACTTAACTGCATAATTAACAGCAGATAAAGATCATTACCATGATCTACATATCTGATCAGTGATTTCAATGATTGTAAAGATAAGATAGTTTGCACTTTCGATGATTGAAGATTTGAAAAATAAACATCAAACATGGCGTGATTGGATCTGCTTTTACAAAGTAAATATTTCCAGAAAAACAATCTAGGTAGACAAACAACTGTAAACAAAAATGAAAAAAACCGGTAAAATATCATTGGATACAGATGTTTCCCACGTGATAAAATGTTGACATTTATTTTTTGAGTTACTCTTTCTTGTGGTTATTTCTTAATTAATATTATGGCCTTTCGTAATTTAATTAACAATTTAAAACAATATGCTCGTTCAGTTCCTAATAAATTTAGTCAATCACCATTGAATGATCATATGTTAAAAGCCATGGACTCTTATGAAAGCTACATTGGTGTCAAAGAGATCAAAAAGATTCAACAGAATGTCCTCAAGGTTTGTTCCTATTGTTACTGATTCACTACTTACTCAAATTCATTAAACTATCATCGATTTTTGCATATTTTCTGTTATTTACAGGCAGAAGAAGCCTTCATCGAATCAAGCAAAGCTAGGAGAACCATTCAGGATGGATTACTTAAGGTGCAACAAAATCTTAAACAAATCCGCTCTAAATTGGGTAACTAACTATACTCTGTTTAGTCTAATTCAACTTGAGGTTTAAAGAGATCCAAATTGTTGGAACTCTATCTCTGAATGGTTAAATCCATCTACCTTTCCTGTCCTGTTCCATTATCAGTTATTCCAGTAGTTTCCCACTGAGTGTCATAAACAGAGAACGGTATCAACATGCAGTTTCGACTAACATTAACCAGAAGAATATACCTGAGCAGATAAAGGATGGATGATTATCTTTGATTATCACTTTAACTATAATCTTTTACATGAGATTATCATGAAGTGCATTTTGATATCATTTTCTATTTTTAAAACCCTTTCAAGAATAACATTACTAACGTCTGTTGATATTTCCATCTTTTAGATTCCATGAGCCGATCAGATGAGGCCTATTTGGAGCTGATTACTAATGAACACAAATTAATAAAGAACGAGATGAGTTTATTAAATGAATTAAGGACAAAAGAGGAATCAGAAAGAGAATTGTTCACAAGTTTTTCTCAGAGATTAAGAGAGGCACATGAGGTAAGATCCATGTATACTTTCATCATTTGATGAATTTTGCTTAAAGTAATATTTTTTCATTTGCTTTTTAATATTTTTAATATTTTTTGTGTTTTTTCATTTAGTTTGAGCGATTACGTCAAGAGAAAGTCAAATACTTATCAATATTAGGATCAATCATTGGAGCTTTTCTCGGAATTCTAGGAACTAGTATAAATCACGCGTTAAAGATGAAGGATATCAACAAATTAGTAAATACTCTAGAAAAACAAATGAATACTTTTAGTGGTTTTTCTAAGGAAATAAGCAGTCATCTATCTCCAGACATCGAGGATCGGGGAAAATCTACCAGTGAAAGTTGTATTGAACAAAATTTAAACAATCTAAGTCAAGCAATCATCAAGGAAATCAATGCATCTCAACAAACAATTCAAGCATCCCAAGAAGAGCTAGAAAGCCGACTTAGACTTAACAATTTGATCATTGTTGGACTATTCGCGTTGTTTTTACCTGTTGTTATGAGATTCGCCTCTAATTAGCATTCTTGTATACTAGAATTTATTTACATGTACAATACTAATTGAAATGTCTTTCAACTACAAATTCAATTTTTTATCATTGATAATACTATCAGAGAGAAAGGCAATGTTTGTGAGTGACAAATGAAGAATAAAAGTTGCATTCCAAATGTTTCAACTTACATAATCTGCAATCGGTTCCTATAGGATCATGATGCCCTGGATGTGCAACTGTGTATTCAAAGGTTTAATTTATCATTTGACAATCATCATGCCGATCTCTAAATTATCATTTGCTGACATCCATGCTTTGTTCACACTGTGTATGGGCAATTTCCGTACATTAATCAATTAATTAGACAATATCTAAATTATATCCTCGCTATCGTCAGTTTAAATTTTTATTGATTCACACTGAAGTCACCTGGCTTCAACGTGCTGTTAGAGAGCTCATATCGCTGAAATTGCTGTATAGTCTACAATTGAATGAAAATTAACAACAAAAAGCATCTTTTCATACAAAATTTAATTTGGTTCGTCATAATACTTTCAATTGTATTAGTTCCAATAAACTTATGGGCTGATTGCGGTTAATGTACCAGGATTGGATTGGTAATGGAATGAAAACCTGATGATTTCTCTGTAAATTGATGATAGTCGCAGTTATCTGATCAGCTTGTGTAAATAATTAGTTGATAATTGATATTTTGACAGTCAGAAATATTATTAAAGTATCATGTATCGTCCATTCAATCAACTCATGATTTCACCAAACTTGGTTACGCAAATTTTAGGAAATGGTTGATGTTTCGCTTTCTTTTTTTCTTTCTCTTTCACAGTTTAGTTTAATATCTAGCCTACTTATATGATTATCTGTTTCTGTTTCTGAGCATCCATCAATGTCAGCGCAATCTGTGAGCTCAGCTTGTTATAATGATGCTGAATTGCTTAAGGAAAGCTGGAAAAACGAGTTTACTTTCATTTGTAAACTCCATCAACAACATCAACAATGATAAACGACTGAAACATAAAATCATCGATAACCGTTTCAATATAAACCCGATTAGAAATAACAAAGTTGATTATTAAAATGAATGCATGCTCGATATTTTTATTGTAGAGTTAAAACTGTGAAAGTTGATCAAATATTGCCAAAAACTACATCATAATACAACAATAAAATTTCCCTTGAAGCTGCTTAATTATTTTGTGTTTTAGTTTTTAGTCCCTATGCAATTGATTTTTCTTGCATCTTTATTTAGACAAATCAACTTGAACTATCCATAACAATATTAACTGGTTTAAAATACCTTATTTATAACCTTATTTTAACACTTCAAGACCAACCTGTTATCGAGAGTTACAAGGAAATGACTTTTAGTAAGGAACCACCATCAACACCAGACCAACCTGTTGTGCCTTCAGCAAAATTAATTGATAAAATAACTAATTATGTAAATCAATATGGTAAACCATTCTTTTCATTGGAATTTTTTCCTCCTCGAAATGAAACTGAATTAGACTCCTTTTGGCCCTTGTTGGATCAGCTGAAGCAAGGCAATCCTTTGTTTATGGACATCACTTGGCATTCAAGAGCATCACTTGACCCAAACAATCATTGTTCAAGTCTAGCAATTGCTGGTTCAACTTTAAAGCAGCTTAATCATGAAACTGTGTTACATTTAACTTGTTATGACTATGATACTACCACTTTGGAATCTATACTCAATTCAGCTAAATCATTGGGTGTTCGAAATATACTTGCTTTAAGAGGTGATTTACCAGCTTCAAATCATGATGAAAACAAAGTCTCTAATGGAGTTTCCGATGGAGTTTTCAATAACTCAAATGATGTCAATGATGTTCCTGATGGTGTTTCCAATGTTGACTCCAGTGATATCATTGAAAATACAAAAGGTGAACAATTATCTCCGACATTAGATCAGCTAAGTAACTCTAAAAGTGGCCAAATTATTAAATCAAGCAATTCTCTAGATAAACTTACTTGTGCTCTTGATTTGGTTAAATTCATTAAAACTAAATATGGTGATTTTTTTACTATTGGTGTTGCTGGTTATCCAATGGGACATCCTGATGCTAAAACATACTCAGATGATTTGAATTATTTGAAATCTAAAGTGGATGCTGGAGCTGATTTTATTGTTACTCAACTGTCTTTCTCAGCTGACCAATACATTAGTTTTATCAAGGATTGCCACGCAATTGGGATCAAAGTGCCGATTATACCAGGAATATTCCCTATCCAAACCAAGGCATCCATTCGTAATATAAGTAAATTAACCAAGATTGACCCTCCTGATGAAGTTAAAGAATCCATTGAAGCCTGTAAGGGAGACATAGAAGCAATCAAGAAGTATGGCTTACAACATGCTGTTGATTTATGTAAAAAGCTAATTAGTTCTGATGTTGGTATACCTGGGTTACATTTTTATACATTGAACCGTGATAATTGCGTTACTGAGATACTCAAACAACTCAATCTGTGGAATCCAAGATCTGATTATGAAGAATCTATAATGTCTAGTAATATGCAAAATTTACCAGTCGTTTTACCAGAAAATGGACAGCAACCAGTTAACTAATTTGAAGGGAAGTTAACTATAATCATGATAACTCATCATTTATAATGAAGAATGGATCTAATTCGAGCTCAATTTAAGCTTGACCTTTTACTCATACCCTGGTTTTAACTATTTTTACTATCAATCTATTTTATTTATATTCATGACACTGTGAAATTCTCTGAATATTATTTATCTTCTCTAACATGTACATTGTACTCTTTAACGGTTATTAATCTAGTTTCCGGTCTTCTAATAGTTGATGAACGCTTGAAGACACTCTCTTCTCAAAGATGATAATATACTTTTCATATTATTTTAATTTGATAACGTCCTTGGATCATATTGTAATCTCTTATAACATAATCTGAGCTTCTTAAATTACTCTAAAGCTGTATATTTTTAAGCTAACTTGTAATCAAATTTTCTTGTTTACAACTTGTTATTTCTCCAATTACCATTACCCCGTTTACATCTTGAAACAATATGCTTCTATGTAAATCAAAAGTCAAGAAATTGCTAAAATGCTAATAAATTAATTTATTTTAACAAAATAAATAAAAACAATCATTTCATCGGAATTATGCGATTTCTTTCAATTTTGCAGGATTGTGTCTTGACAATAACAAAATGGATAGCAGATGTTCACATCAAATTTATCCAACGGCTGATGTCATGAAGATAATAAAAAATAAATGTCGATTAGATTGACCTTAATCTGTTCTAAGCGATTATTTTACTCAATAAACTTGGAGATGATTTTATTGAAAAAATTAGGTGGTGATTAATCAGAGTTTTGTTAGGGCCATCTAGTGGCTATTTTAACAACTGTAAACATGTGTTTTTGTTTTCAATCTCATATGAAAATTTTAGATTCAACTTTTTTTCAGTTAAATTGTAATATAAATCAGTGTTGAAATGTTTAGGGTTTCAACAGGTTTAATCAATCGGTATTTGATCAAACCTTCAGTTATCCAATGCATGGGTAAAAAGAAAAAGAATTTTCTAAAACCATTGGAAGGTGATGAAGCCAGATATATTAACAAATCTGTGATAGCTGGAGTAAATGAACCTGAATATTTGAGTCTACTAAAACCACCGATTCCATTCTACAATCTAATTAATTTTCAGGTATGCAAGTGTTTAGTATTAGCTTTGGTTAAAAGTAATATTTTATTTTTTTTCATTTTTCGCAGTTTTTCTCACCTGATTATGTGTCCTTAGAAGGTTACACTAGATATGTACAAAAATTTTTGAGAGGACTTGGTTTCAATATTTGCGACTATTGGGCTGTACCTCATAAATCATATCAATACCAAATCATGAAAAACGAAGAAAATGTTGTCGATTCTACATTTGATTTTGCAGCCTATCAACGAGTTATCCAATTGAAAGATATCCGCGCAGTTTCTTTACCTGTAATCATTCAATTACTGGAAGCTAGTAAGCCCCCTGGATTAACTATTAGCATAAAAGAACACACTGATGAAGACGAAAAAGTTCGTTACGTTATCAATACAGCTCTCTTAGAATTAAAGCAAGAATTGGACGTAATTTACACTGAACTCGAAGAGTTGGGTGCTGTAGGCGTTCGTAAGCCTGATCTGCTTCAATAGAATCAAATGTGATTCAAATGGATTTTTTCGCAACCCTTGGAATGATACATTTAAATGTATTTTCAAAAATTGTATTTAGAAATTTAATTTATAAAACATTTTTTGTGCAAATAAAGGATCAATTGATTAGAAAATAATAAAATGAATTTGAAAGTAAAAGTGTTTAAGTTGAATCAACATGATTGATACTTAAAGGTTATTGAACGAGTTGACAATCTTAATTGATTTTAATACAAAAACAAAAAAAGATCTATCAATGAGCTTAGATAAAACATTTAACTAAATACAATAAAATAAACTATTGTTTTGAATCAAACAGCAATTGGGACAAATGGCTGATCTAATGAGAAAACTATTGAAGTTGTAAATGAAAAATGGGGAATAATCTTGTTCCTATTAGAAAATGTAACGTAAATTCAGAGTCTCAAATTTATTATTGTTAAATTAATTAGGCTCGCTTCTTATCAATCGTTATGATGGATAATATTTCATTAAGAAAAAGCAGCTTAATGTTTGTTGTGGGTTGTTGGCATTTTTTTGCAAATTGTCACTTCTTTCCTGCCTTAGATCTGTAAACAACAAAAAAGTCATTATCCGTTAACCGTTAAAAACATTGTAGACAAAAGGCATCAATCAACAATTGCAAAAATTAAACAATTTAAGGAATCGAGATAGTTTAAAATTAAACAAACGCTAAAATAGCTTACAGTAAAAGAAAGTGACAATTTGATGAAGTTGATTGTTCATCTGATTTTTATCTTAAGATGAGATTCCAGCAGATTCAGACAAGCGGGATAATCATGAGTCAAATTTAGGTTTATCCAAGATTTTGGGTTCAATCAGTAATAGATCGACAGTCAGCAGTTTGTTGATTTTAACCCGTAGCTCAAGATTAACCCAACTTATGATCATCTTGTGAGATTGAAAGTGTAATTATGTCGCTTAACTGCGGGTAATAATGATTTTGTCTAATGATAATCCACATTGATCATATTTTCCCAGTCTATGTTACAGTGATTTGAATATCAGCCACAATTAATTCCGGACCAGCTTTTTAATCATCAACCTCTTTCACTTGAATAACAACAGATTAGTAAGTGTTAAATAAATCCCGATCTTTTATTAAATCAATCGCCAAAATGTTAAACATTAAATGTCAAAATGAATTGTTTTCTCCGTAATGATTTGTGAATGTTTTCAACTCTTTATATGAAGATCTGATTTGTCTACTTGTGTAATAGATCCACGAAATGCTGATAATGGGGTTAACTTCATTACTTATGTGCTTAATTCTTGGTTGTAGAAGTGAATATTTACACTCAAGATTTCTAGATTCGTCCGAAGAATCGATTTACCCTTATTCAGATGATTATTTTTTATCCAAGCCAAAACCATTATCAGAAAAATTTTATTCTTGGGCGAAAAAATTCAGAGATTTCAAGGGACAACATAAACAACATTCATTCATCAGTCAACCTTGGCAACATCACTATGGGCATGAGAGGTTGGTGAATCACCATTCGCCTAAAAGTTCACCGAGTTCTTTGAGGCCCAAGTTTGTTGCCGAATCATTGCCAACCAGTTATGATGGAGCCTCCTTAAGTGATACGAATCCTTTGATTCATTATGACAGTGTCAAGCCATTAGCAACCTATCGAAATGTGCCTTCCATTGAGCCAGAAAATAGTGAATCATCTGATCATTCAGGCGAAGATGATGAAAGTGATGAGTCGAATGAGCATGACTTTTCACTTGAGAATATGCAAACATCCTTAACAGAGTAGCCTGGTTTCAGCATTAAAATCAGGGTAAAGATAATGCCATGTACTTGTGAATGGTTGAAGCTTTAGTCTGCTCAATTTTTGGGTCCATGACAAACTAAAATAGTGATGAAGGTGCATTTTTCGCGAGAAGCTTTGATTAAAGCAATTCCATTGCACCATCCATGGAACCAGATTGGAAATACTCTTGTTCATGGTTCCACATGAATCATTCCAGATAACCAATATCCTGTTTACAGAAAATAATTTCACTGCATTGTTATATAGACTGTTGAAATAAAGATGATTGTCACTGTAATTCAAATGAAAATTGATAAACATTATTTCAATATAACAGTTCATGTATACAAATAATTTCTCGCAAATAAAACTTACTTTTTAATGTTCGTTCGTTGAGTTTTTCCTTTTGATGAATATTATAATTCTTTGTTGAATCTAAATTTGAAGATAGAAATACACAGAAACAAGGTAAAGATTACAGGTCAACCATCATTGATTCACATTCATTTGAACCACTAGTTTGATTGATAAAATAATGGTAAATGGTGATTGTACTCTAACCTCAACTCATCAATCCAATTCAAACTTGAATCTCGCTATACTAAGCCTGATTTTGAACAAATGAATTTACTTTTTTCACATGAATAGCGACCACTCTAAATCGCCGAAAATTTCAGACAATTAGCCGTTATCTAAAAAATTTAACAAATTTTGTCTACTTGCATTTATAAAAATAATTTCTAGATGGCAGTAACTGATCTACAATTCAAATTAAAAGCCAACTTCAATTAATCGTTGAGCATCAAATTAAATTACATTTAAAGTATCAACTCAACCAAAATATAACACAATTCAGGTTAAATTACAGAAAAAAATTCAGTTAATACGAAAAGGAACCAAACAATTAACTGGTTTTAACAAAAAAAAAGAAATTTCCCAAAAAGACTTATACAGCCATCTAGCGACTAATATAGAAACAAGTAAAAGCAACAAAATTTAATTTCAATCATAAAATGAGATAAATGATAAAATACTAACTCAATACACCGAATTAAAAGCAAATTTTTGCATAAAAACACAAACAAGCCAAGTGGTTATAGAAGTGAAAATAAAAAACACAGAAAAAAAGATTAAAATTGAGCTTTTCAAGCAATTAACATCAGTTTCAGTTCGATAATAATTTTGAAGGAAAAAAAATGTAACTTTAAAAAATAAAATACAGAAATTGATGAAAATTCTCGTTACTTTAATAAAATGGACTGAGAGAGAAACGGGAATCGAAAAAATTTCAACAGAAAACTAAATTCCTACTCTGAGCATTCCTATGATGATAATAATAATAATAGCGATGATAATAATGATAACATTTTCTGATTGGATATAATAATAGAGATTGCGCATTTTCTCCGATCTTTTGATAAAAATGTTTTCGCTATTATTTTTCATTCCAACCCCATTGGTCTTTACTGTTTACCTTTTTTTGATACAACTTTTATCCATGTTTATTTCGAGTTTTATTGTAATCCCTTTTCATCAAATCAACCATCAATCATCAAACAAAACTATTATCATTCTCATTGAATAACCTGTCATCATTATAATCATTGTTCCCACTTTTATTTCATAACCTTTTCTGATTTTGCATGTTGCCAAACATGAAATTGTCATGTTTAGATTACAGATGAACATGTTGAAAGGTTGAGATTGTCACAAGTTGAAAGGTAAAGGAGAGTTAATTTAAAGTCAAGTTTTTCACTATTCACTTTTCACTTTTTGGTTTGTTATGTTGTGATGAGTTACTTTGTGAAACTACTTTTGGTGTCTTTGAATTGAATAACAACGTTATCATGTCAACTGTACCTTGTTCCGTTACAACCGAGTTGTCCAGTAATCTAACCGCAAGTCCAAGTCCATCGTTGACTACCATTTGTGGATTTAGTTCATCCTATGAGACTCGCTTCGTTGGGTCAACCTATCCTCGATTGAATGGTATTTATGGTTCCTCACCTTACACGGATAATGCCAACTATATGAGTGCTTTTGCTGCAGCAACAGCAGCCGGTCCAGCATCAATTTATCCCTCACTGGTAAGCCTTAGTTTTACGTCCCTCGTTACAGAGTTTCATTTTTCTTTCCTTTTTTCGCGTTCTTTTCATTTGTAATTGTTTCTGTGTGTGTTCACATTAAAAGGGATCAACAACAAATTATGATATTAAAGAGCAACCAGTGAGTAATTGGACTCACATTCCGCCCCCTTCGTGTTATCCATATGATGGAAGCCTCTACAACTCTTATGGTAACCGACATGGAGCCATGGAGAGTGCAGCTCGACGTAAAAATGCAACTCGTGAAACGACAAATACTCTGAAGTCATGGCTCTATGAGCATCGTAAAAATCCTTATCCAACCAAAGGGGAAAAGATTATGCTTGCAATAATAACTCAAATGACATTGACTCAAGTAAGTATTGCAATCAAATTAAATTGAGCGACGAAAAAAAACCTTTCAAACAGCATTCAACATCAACAGTTAAAGATGTAAACTGTTCATTCAATCACTTCATTTGCTTTCATATGATCATTGACTGACTCAATTTCTTGACCAATGCAATTGTTTCATTTTTTAAGCCACCAATTTCTTGATCTGTGATGTTTGAAAAGCAAAGAATAGATGAATTACAAAACCTCATCCTTTTCCCTCACACCTTTCATACCCCTTAATATATAACGAATTACGAGAGAAGCTGTTAACAGCAATGAATCAAATTTTAAACATTACAAACTTGAAAAATGGTTGAAAGCTGCTCAATCGTTAGTCAACATTCACTTAATTCAACTTCATTACTTGGATCATAATCTTTCATCGTTTCACATCAGAAGGAAAATTTCAGCCTCGCCTTGCGTTAGATTAACTTTTTCATACAAAACTTTATGAAAAACTTAATATTTAACATTATTGTACAATTAAAGGCTTACAATTGATTTTGGTAGAGTTGATTTGGCTCTAATAAGAATTTGAACAGAAATGAAAATGAATAGAAATGAGCTTGAATCGATCTCGAAACTCAATAACATTTGCAGTCTTTCCAAGTTCATTCTAGTTGACTGAAATGATGCAGCATCAAACATTACAAACTATTAAGGACAAATAGCTGTTATTAAGTAATAATAGTACGCTTATTGTTTCTTGATATGTAAAAATTAGATCAATTTATCTCTGAATTGTTTAGAAAATCAGAGTTTAGAACCAGCGAAGAAGCAAAAAACCGAAATTGAAAACAAAAGCAAAGTTCCATCTCTTGATTGAATTGAGATTTGAATGAAAAAATTAGTAAATTTCAAGTGAAAAAGCTCTTGGAACCATAGCTATCATCAAAAAGCAAAAGCTTCGGTTTCACTCATAATTTGTATTCGATGAATAAACTATTTAGCTTATAAACATTGAAAAATTGACAAAGCTTCATTTAAAAGACTATACTTAATATTAAAATAAATGAATCCTCATTTCTAGTCTTAGTGTTCAACTCTTTTCGCTTTTCTCATTTCAATTTTGCTGTTTTTTGGCTCGTATAAATATTATTTCCCTTCGTTTTGCTTGAAGATATTAATATTGACACTATTGCACTACAGACGAATCTAAATCAAATAGAATCGTCAATTGGCAAGCCTGCCTTTTAGCATTTCTTGAAATTGAAAGAAACAAGTGCTTTAAGGTTGATTTATCAGAAAAGTGAAACGCTTTGAAAGTTAGACAAAAAGTACAACTTTGACCTGGAAAAGAGTAAATTTTCTTGTATTGAAGCATCAAAATGCGATTAAGAGATTATCCAATCAAACTGTCAAAGTGACTTGAAGATTGGTCAACATTGAAAGGAAAAGTGATATTATTATTTATCGATTTCAATTTATTTCGGATTAACAGATGAATTTCACTAGCAAGTCCTTCCTTCATCCCTGAATGTTGGCCAAATGTGACAATGTTTTTAACTATTTCTTTATCATATTATCCAACAAAAGGTGTCAACTTGGTTCGCCAATGCCCGAAGGCGATTAAAAAAGGAAAACAAAATGACCTGGGAACCTCGAAGTAAAACCAATGAAAATATCGAGATTAAAGATGAGAAAGATTCAATTACTGGAGACGATGGAGACGAGGATGAAGATGATGACGGTAAGAAAAACAATGAATACTTTTGAGAAGCAAAAAAAAAATGAATGACTTTTTCGGTTTAATTTTGTTCGAGCAAAAAAAAAGTTGCAAAGGTTCAACATGATAATTTGTGAGAAGATGAAAGGTGTAAAACAATCCTGTGAGACTCAAAGCTCTTGTGAAATGTAATGCATTTTTCACATTTCAAGCGCATTTTGTCACCAAATTTTGCGCTTCTTCAGATAATAATAAATGCTAAGCTTCCACAAGAGCTGCTATTTTTTACTCCCTGATAACCTGTCTTTTTTATGCTCTTTGCCTACTCAACCTTTCAAACATGGTAAGGTGTTTACCATGTAACATCTTTTACGAGCCTTTACTTGTTACTATGTATTATAATAGCTTTTTTGCACTTTACTTTCACTTTTTACTTTTGTTGTTGTTCATGTTTTATTTTGCTTCATTTAAGGTGTGATAAATTCAATGGCAAAAAGTGAACAAAAAGTATTATCAATAATGTTTTTCATCACTTTTCTGATTCAACAGAAAATAGAAATTTTGTCATTTCGCCTTTTCCTGTAAATAAAATATTGGATGGTCAGGAAAACTTCTGCTTTCTGATAGTTCTTAACAAATTTTCTGTTCAACTTTGAGATATTGAATTTTCTTCTGTTTAAATTGATGTTTGAGGAGAAAATTTTTTTCAAGTCTTTTGTATTTTATTGGATTCTTGCTTTACAGTTCAGAGTCTCGATTTTTTTTTCATATTCTTTTATCAATTCAATGCTGAAGATTCAATTTCGAATGCAATTAATTTCCAATGATTTAGAATTTTGTTTTCATCTTTTATTTCCCTTTGAGTTTGCATTTTACAATATTAGTAAAGAGTGTCTTGACAATGTTTCAATTTATCATAATTTTCTAGTTTAGTTCAAATCATTTTTCGACTTTTCAGCTGAGTCTCGAATGAAAACATGAACGTTCATTCATCTTAACTGGGAATTGTAACTAAGGCGAATTAGAGTTCCATTCGATTCCATTTTCCCAAATACGTAGAATATTTTCCTTCCTTTAGAGATGTGTTCAGATAATCCAGTTTTTAGACAAAGTTTTGATGATGCGATATGGAATGTGCAGACTCTGAGAAACGATCAAACTATCATTAAGTTTTCAAGTGGAACATTCACTTATACTGAAGCGATTCAATATTTCATTCTGGACGCAGTTTGAGATTCATTTGGAAAGATTTATTAGCAAACTCTTGAACCTGTTTCTGGGAGTGAGTTTAGCCTTTGCGATAAGTTTTTTTTTGTTAAATTTGATATTGGAAAAGGTTGAAGGGAAGGAAATGTAATAAACTTTGATATTGATATTTGAATGGTTTAATTTTGTTTCATTTGTTCTGTTTGTGGTTGACTTTTGCTTTTCTTGTGTTTCGCATCAAATCTAATTGAGACAATATGAGCAAAGGGAAGGGCAAGGATGATGAAGATGATGGAAACAAATATGTTTGACAGAAGATGAAGAAGAGAAGTGAAAATGAGTGAGCCAAGTAACAAGAAAAGTCATTTTTTTGTTGGACGTTTTTTTTCCTATTACATTTTTGCAATACAATTCTCAGTTTCTCTGTGATTTGTTATCATCACTTTCATATAAGTTTGTTAACTTACAATCACAGGGAATGATTTATTTGACATTTTTGGCAGCTTGAGATGAGAGAATCTTCAAGCAACTTTATTATCGGAAAGAAGATGAAGATGAAAAGAATGATGATGAAATCGTAGAAACTCATCAAATGAAATGGTCTATAGGTTTTGAAATGAAGGATAAAATTCTATAGGCTTTTATCCGAGTGATAATCTTCATCATCATCCTCATCACCCTCATCATCACCAATGAACCTCTTAAAATGCAGAATTACTCTTAGAATTAGCTTTTCATTTTAGAACAGCAAAAAAATCTTCTTTTTAAATCTCCCAGGAATATGATAATGACCATGAAATAAGAAGTGAAAATTGTAATGGTCAGTTGGAAGAAGAAGAATCTGATTTTCTTTTTCTCTCCCTCATTTGTTCTCATTCACCCAAAGTAAAGTTTCCCTTTTCTGTTCAATCATTAATGAGATTCTTTCGCCATTCTTTTACTCTCTAATTTGACCAGGTATGAGTGCATCTTTGGACAATTGTGATGATAGTAGTAAACAAAAGTGTCGTCGACTCGATGAACCAACTAATGATGACCATTTATCTAATGATGTTGATACATGTAAACCCAGTTATACTTTGGTTAACCGTTCAGATGAGATTGAAGTCTCTGCAAATGAAAATAAATCACAACTCATGATCAACCCTCATCACCCTCACCCAGGTTTTAACCCTTCCCATCCCCATTCCCATCATCACCATTCCACCCTTCATCCCACTCACCCAACTCACCTGCATCACACCAACCACAGTCAACAGCTTCATCCCTTTTCCCATCTAAGTCAACATCAGCCAACGGAGTCCCCTCACTATCCAAGTCACATCAATGGCAACCTATCCCAACCTCATCTGTTTCACTCACACCACCTTCATCATCATTTACCTCAAGCATCACAAGCCTCACAAGTGATTCCAGTCTCGACTGTAAATCACATTCAACCTCATTTCCATCGTCCACTTCCCACTGGACACATTAAGCAAGAACTTTCAGCCGATCAGATTGACATGAGACGACTTGATGATTTGGCCTCAGTTACAACTGACATTCAAAGGTAATCAAACAAAACTCTTAATCACACTTCAACCATATTTAAAATAAGAAGCAATACAATTGTCAATCACTATTGGTTACTTCAATCATTTATATTTAATGGTTTCTTCATGTTGACAAAAGATTATTTTTTAATACGGAAAACGCAAATTTTCCTCCTTTTTTTCTTCTTCTTCTCTCCCATTCTTTCCTCTCTTTTTTTTGGTAATGCAATTGTTTAATCGACAATTTAAATAATTAGACCTAAAATATGGTCATTGGCACAAACAGCAACTTCATCAAGTCCACCTTATCGAGAGTCACCATGGAATTCAATGAAAGAATCAAAAAATGAAGATCTTCTCTCACCACCACCTGCATCTTCATCATCCTCCTCCTCATCATCCTCACCTTCATTATCAACCACAACCTCATCAACTCCACCAATTTTACATTCCTTAAACTCTTACAATGCTGAACGTCATCTGATTGAAATTAATTCAGAGTCAAGTGAGTCTCGAGCTTTAAATGGTTGCTTTCCATCTAAACCAAATTGTCTTCCAACAGCAACCTCATCACTATCATCATCTTCACCAGTCACACCACCATCATCATCATCATCAACAACAGCAAATAAACTAAACAAATCAACCTGGAATGAAAGTCGAAACTGTATTTACAATGGAAATGGTTCAACAGTAAAAACATCGGCAACAACAGAAGCCACAAACAGTATTGTGATTACCTCAACCGTTTTATCAAACACAATTAACCACAATACATTAAGTCCCATTTGTAGTGGAAACAGTTCAATTATTATTCCAGCCAATGCTAATATCACTGGTAATATAAATGATAATGGTTACACTAGGAGTAACAATAAAGATGAGAATAGGTCAATGTTGGATAAAATGAAAAAAGACAATCAATCAAAAGATTTACAATATCTGTCTTCCTCATCATCACCCTCTCACAGTCAAACTCATTCCGAATTCACATCACCTCAACCTCCCATCTCTGGATCATCCTCATCCTCATCATCATTAACAACAACCTCATTGACAACAACAATAGCATCAACATTAAAAACAACAAACGCTCGATCATCTTCAGTCTCAACCACATCTTGCTTATCAACTTCAATAACACCCGTTGCCTCACCATCAGTCTCAACCTCACCCAACATCTACAATCATCTCGGTTCACCAAATGATCGAGTAACGCCTTTAACACGTCTTACAGTGGCTCCACTGGCTCAACGCACAGGCTTCATTGAAGGACCTTCAACCAACCTGCACCATCAACCCTCTCCGGTACAAGTAAACCCTCATCATCAGTCTCAATCTCACCATCATCTGCATCATCAGAGTGCACTTTCATCTTCTTCTCCCCCATTCACATTGAAATCATCTTCATCGACAATTTCACCTTCTTCATCGTCCTCTTCATCATCATCTTCTTCGACAACTTCTCTAGATCATCTTTCCTTCACTTCTTTTACAGATAATTTTCTTAAACAGCGAAGCAACACTTTTCTGGGCAAAGTTTTCTCAGACTATGTTTCCAGTTCGGCAATCAACGGTATTGACCCACAGCCCATGGAGATTGGACAATTGACCACCCTAACCTCCTCCTCTAATGAACATCTGTATACACCTGAAGTTTCCCCAGTCAAAGAATATTCCTCCAGTGAAAGTCACTCTGAACACCATAAAAGACTGTTAACCCATCCAAATGGTTCAACTTTTCAATCATGTGGACTCATTTACGGAAACTGACACCTTACAAAAACCATCAATCTAACTTTTATTCATAGCAAAAGAATCTCGGTGAGAGAGAAAAAAAAAAGTTACTTCAAGATTCTTGACAAATAATGGCAACAGGGATTGAAAGACACTTGATTTCATCACTCCCAGTATTGACTTGATGCTTAATACTTAATGTGAAACAACAAGAAAAACACTTTCAAACCATTGATAAAAAAAACACTTGAATAGCGAGCTTAAATGGATTAACCAAAGAAACCTGAATCTCCACTTAAACGATAATCTGGGTAAAAAAAAGAGCAGAAAGCAATTTTAGAGAAAAAAAAGTCAAAAAAAGGAGATTTAAAAGAGATTCATGTTTAACAATATTCATGTTGATATACAAAGTGTTTGTGTGTAAAGAAATCTCAAATTCATCATCTTCATCCTCTCATGACTAGTCATCATCAAGAGCATAATACAAACAACAAACAAAACTCTTTAATAAAAAAAAATCACTGTAAATATAAGGCATGAAATGGAGACAAATTTTGTAATAAAACAAAAGTGACTTCCTAACTGTCATTGTATTCAATATGATAATAAATTAAAATGGGAATTGAAATAATTGAAGAGTAACAAAAAGGTTGAAATGGAAACCCAAAAAAAAGGTTTAGGTAAACAGCAAAGTCTGATGGAGTGTAAATTGTGCGATCACAATTTGCTTTCGGGTCGAGTGTTGAAGTGACATTAAAGGATGGAAGAGGCAAAGTTGGGAATGAAATTGGTGAGGAAATTATGGGCGGTAAGGGAAGAGAGAAAAGGATGAAGATAATGATGAAAATGAAGATGAGAAAAGTAATCAAAAATTCAAGCCAAAATAATCAATTGAAAGAGGCGGTGAAATGGTTAAAGATGAGAAGAGTAAAAAAGATTGAACAGAAGAGAAGAAGAAAAAAATTGGAATAATCATTTTCGTTCATTTTGTTGATGAAAATGGTGAAAGCCTGAACAACAGAAGCCCAAAAAAAAGTATAAAAACATTTAGTCGAAAAGTTGATTGAAAGTTGAATGATTTTTTTTGCTGTTGTTGATGTTGCCCTGGTCTTCATCATCATCAACTTGACTGAATGAATGAATAACGGAAAATGTTCATTTCCGAGGCTGATCCTCATCATCAGGGCTCATCTTTAGTCAATTTAAGCAGATAAAGGATGATTTCCTGGAAGAAGAAGAAGAAGATGAAAGAAGGCAAAAAATCTCAGCCAATAACAGCATTTCCATGAGACAATTGAACCACTTTTTGCCCTTTCAAATATACTGCTGAGTCGAGCAACCAGAAAAGCAAAAAGATGAATGAAAAACATTTCCGTTTCTGTCTAAGCATCGGAATTGCTTCAAGTACAGTTAACATTTTATTGTTGCTCTTAAACACAATAATAATGGTCTCAACCGATAACCGTCTATTATATTTCCATTATTGTTTTGGTCAAGAGGCCAACAATCCATTTCAATGGTTAAATTAATAGACACTCTTGAGCTATTCAAATATTTTCATTGAAACATCGACCTTAAATGGTGAGAAAATAAAAGCCCATTTTATAGTGAAAATCACAAAAAAAAACATTTTATATGAGAATTGGGTTAACATAGAAAAATCTCTTTTTTTCCTCATTTTTCACTTTTCATTTCACTTCAAGTTTTACCTTTCAATTGGCTTTTGTTGTCATTTGATTGATTCAATTAGTTGATTGTTCCATGATTGATTAGTTCAACAATAACCTTTCAAGTTTCATCAATTTCAAGTGACTTCAAACTAATTTTGATCAATTTTGGGTTAGAAAGGAAGAAATGTTTCAACTTGTTCTTTATTAATAAACATGAATTAATGAAGATAATTAGATGAGTTTCAGGTTCTTTCCACTTCTAATAAGATTGATGTATTCATGTAATACTCATTAAGATGAGACTCACCTAGTCTTGGAGTTTTCAACTCATTTTGCTTTCTTTTTCCTCTTTTCACTCCCAGTCTAATGGATTGCCAATTGATCTTTTTCCTTTGCTTTTTTGTTCTCTTTCTGTTTCCTAGATTTTTCAGCTCATCAATTTATCTCATCATTATCATCAAGATGCAAGCTTTTAGCTTCTGGAGAAGATTAAGATGAAGAAGATAAACTCGGTAATTCCTTTGCTTTGGCCATCATTCTTGGCTTACTCAAGTGGGTTGTCACTGAGTTTTTCAGTCACCATCTAACAGCGCATTCATCATAATACTTCATTATGATCTATAGAGCTTCTTGTCCTATCAGTTCACAGTGTTCATCATCATCATCTTTACCTTCACCAGCAAATGGAAGATAAACTGGAGTTCCTCCCATTGAAGAGCATCAATTCATTTGTCTGTCGTAACCATGAATCTTGTCCGATATTTTGTGTAACAAAATGATTGGACTAAATAGATGAGTCGAAAAAAAGGAAAATTATTCAAACTTCTAATGTAAACTGATCGATAAACTTGTTTTATTTTTCATTCAATGCAACAAACAAAAGTTGCAGTGATTCTCGATGCAAAGCATTATTGGATAAAAAGAAACTCTAATCATTCCCTGTTAACATCCCATGCTATTCTGTACATTTTTCAAGATAACTGTTGAAAGTCATTTTATCCAGATATTCATTTCAAGTGAACAGACAATAATTTTATTTTAAAACTTTGTATCAACTTGAAAACTTATTCAAACTCAATTTGAACATTTTCCACCGACACAAGTCGAAATTTGTTCATTGTACATTTGAATTGAGGTTATCCAAATAATGAGTTGAACATGAATAACAATGATGCTAAAAGCTTACAGATGTAACAATCGATCATCTTTGTTTTGATAAATCAATTTCCTTTTACAACTGTTAAGCTTACAAATTTACATTTCGCGTTCATTCAATCAATAGGTAGGTTAATCAGTTCAAGTATCATAATCTGTAAATCCTTAAGGGAAAATGGTAAAACCACAAAAAAAAGGTTTATGAATCTGCATGAAAAAGCCTAAAAACTCCCAACACAAAGCAAAAGTAATCCAATAACATTTAGATTCTTTACATTGAATCAATGCTGGCCAGTTTACCCAAATATTATGCACAAATTTTTCATCTAATTATCCGATTCAAACTATGAAAACTAGTAATCAAAGTCAGAAATGGTTTGTCTGCTTTTTGGTTTCATCAATTTTATTAATACCAGTCAAGACTATTGGTACTAATTGGTGTTTTTACGAACCTCAAAACTTTGAGTAAATAGAAGTTGTTTCAGAAAAGAAGAGTTGATAATTTTAATAAGAAAGTTTCCGATTTCTTTGCATATTATTATATTATTAAAGTCAGGCTTTTTTACCTGCATATCGACTTACAATCGAGTGTAAATGTGTTGGAACAATTTCTATCACAGACTTGAATAAAATATAAAAAAAAGCAAATTGAACAAGAATGTGAATCATGTTAGCGAATATAGCAATTGACTGTTTTAAAGTTGCTCTTCACGGCTAGAAGACACGAATTGATTCGTGTTATTTAACGAATGAAATGTTAGTACAGTTTAATCATCTTAATCCATTCAATCGATACTCAACTTGATAGTCAATGAAAACATCGCCTTAAAAGAGACGGAGCCTTTTCTCATAGAATCGCATTTTGGTTCAATGAATCGGCAAATAATTTTGAATCATTTATACTTATTGAGAACCGAATCAAGACACAACTTCTGTAATAGCAAATGTTTGTTGATCTAAGAAACTTGGATTGACGTGCATTCATCCAATTGACTAATCTATTAGGTTAGTAGATATTTGCGATAAAAGCATTCATCAAAATCTATATTTCACTGAGTCTTGAAGATGATCTGAGATGAAAGCCAGTCTAAAGCCAATTTTTCATTCCAATAAACGTAAGGCAAGAATTATCATAAAAATTTTATCAATAAAATGGAGAGAATGTTCTGGGAATGAAAATGGATATTAATTTTGGTTAAACTTTTCTGTTATTCAATTCTGTTTCAATGTTTAAATGTTCAACTTTGAATATCTTTTGGCATTTTTTTTTCTTCTTCTTCATTTCAAACAATTTGATCAAATAATCATTCAAATATGATCCAATATTGAATGTGATTAAATAATGTCATGTTCAAGTTTCGCCTAGAGTTGAACATTGATGATGAAAAGAAAAGGAAAGAATAGTAAACAGAAAAGGAAAAAGGAAACAGGAAAATGATTATTTTAACTTAAGCAATATCATGCAAATTAGGAATAACAGAGGAAAAACATGATGATAATGATGATAACCTTTCATTTTACTGCCTTTTACCTAATCTTGGGTCACCTCAACCTCAAATCAATTCAACTCTTGCAACTCTAACATAAAATGACAAGGGTTACAACAGATACAATTGTCATCTCATCTTCCTACCATTCATCCACTTTTATAGTGAAAGCAGGCAAAAAAGTAAAAATAAAAACTCCATGTAAAGTGAACAATTAGATACAGTTTTCAACTGAATTTTCTGTATCCAATCCTTTTCGCCTGGCGCCCAACCTTATTGTATAAATATTTGCAATCTTCAATTTCATTTACATTTCAAACTGTTATTTATGCACCGTTCATCAACAATTTATTATCATATTATAATTAACAATGGATTTTTATAGATGTTTAAAGAAGGCAAAAAAAAGGAGAAATTAATTTTCTCAAAATACATTAAAAATGCCAACACATTTGGACATTTGTTTATGACAATCAACACTTGAAATTGTCTCAATTTGCTCATTTTAATGATAATCTCAAGGCAACATTTTAACCTCCTCTTTTGGGTCCACTTTTGGGTCAGCAGTTTCTAGGTAAACATAATCCATAATCAACAATCATTATTCAACCGATTATCATTTAACCTTGTCTAACCTAAAACAGGAAAACAGTAAACAATGTTTATGTTTGGATGATGATTGTTATTACCCTGATTATGATGGTAAAGCGTTTCTTGGAAATGAGATTTGATCTTATAATTTATCATGTTCAGAGTTTAGATGTTTTTCACTTTTCACTTTGAGTGGTTCCTTGCTTTTTTTCATGGTAAGATATGCACAAGGCATGAAGAATTGATCCTGAAAATGATGAGAATGATGATGAAAAGGAAGGGAAACATTGAGTAAAAACATTAATACTGACATAATAAAAATACATTAATGGTTATTTTTTTGGGTTTCAGACACAGTTTGAGACGTTGAACAATGAACGCTGATGATTATTTATTGACGACTGCAAATGGTCATCATCATCATTTGACAATCAATTAGGTGTCATTGGCATTATGCATTTAACCCTCGACCAAAAGGCACACACGTCAATGTGTACAACTCTGTTTTATGCCAATAATCAGGTTTATCCAGTTTTTATCATTCAAGTAAAAATGTGAATCGAAAATTGTTTACAATATTATTAACAGTATTAAAATAATCTACTGCTTTTAAACTGTTGTTACATTGTAATTGAACAATACGTTGCCTGTCAAATAACGCGCCTTAATGGTTACCAATGGTTATAACACATTGCTCTTTCCCTGGCTGTCAATCGTTTGGGTTACAATAAACGGTTTTTTTTATAAATTGTGATTCGCCTTTTCAATTTAATGTTCAACTATTTTTTTACCCGTTTTTGTGTTTTTAAATTGTAAGACTTGTCGTCAACCTGGATTGAAACAGTCTTTTGGTTAGATGATGAACGAACAAGAATATTGTTTGAAATCTTGAAGCAAAGGTCGAGATCAAATTAGACACGCCAGACTTTGAAATGTGATGGATTATTTCAAGTGGAAATCTTATTGGTTGGAGTTCAATTTATGGTCGAAATAAGGCTTATCTTGAAAAGTTCGAATCTATATTATTTACGCAACTTTTTGTCAAGTGTTCCACTTGTTTTATACCTGTGATCACAATTCACTGGAAATGGTATTTTAATACAGATTGTTTGATAATCTTGAGAAACATCCAAAAACAAAGTCTTTATTTTTTCAATTCTCATTAGAAGCTTCAAATTCCGGCATCAGACTTAGGCCACGTCGAATTGGCTGGAGCAACTTGACTGTGAGAACTTATTGAGTCAACCTGACTATGGCAAAAAAGATCCATCATTCTCGATCCTTTATGTCATTAAACTTTGATGACCTGATGAGATGGATTTTTAGCTCAGAAAGCTAATTGAAAAGGGATAGATTCATGCGTATCTTGATGGTTACAGGTCTTCACACCAGATTATCCAATTTTCTATTAATACTCCAGGAATATACTGAATTTGGCTTTTCATCTTTGGAACTAAGTCCATTTTATTTCCATCAAAGTCAATCCAAGCAAACTGAGCCAACTTTTTCGGACTTTGCAACCACATCAATTATTCAAATCTGATTATTCCAAAGTTATAATATTCATTTCGTGTTTTATACAAAAAAATACGTGTTTTAAAATTAGAGTTTCGGTTGAAATCGTTCACTAAAAAAGGGATCAGATTTACTACTTTAGTCTATTTAGAGTCATTATTTCACATTTTTTTGGGAAACTTTACTAATCTTTGCTCAAAATATACAAGACAGTGTTTGTAGTCGCAATTTCACGCACCGATCAAAGTGTGTAATTGTAACAGCTTTAATTAATCACCCCACAGTTGATGAAACTCAACTAAACAATAAGACCATCTTTAGCTGTTATCCTTATTTTAACCGATCTTTGTACCTTTTGTATATTTGCGTGTTTGTTTGTTTACCCTTTAGAAAGGCGATCGTCCCATTTTAAAGCCACCCAAGTTGAGTGAATGAACAAACCCATTCGAATACTTATCTTTCTTTCTGTTCATTTATACAAATGGTTAATCCTATTCATTGATTTTCAATTTGTATTTAAACAATTTATCAAAACAATCAGCAATCACTTGTTTTGTTGAAAAAAAATATATTTGTTTGTCTATTGGTTTAAGCTTAAGTAGCATACTTTATAACACCTTCAACAAAAGGATAACCAATTCTTAACACACATTTTACTCGATAATAATAACAATAATGATGAAAAAGAGAGAAGAGAAGAGAAATTTTCTATTCTTCAATATGCCAGCCTTTTCTTGTTCATGTTGATGTTGTTGATGATGATGTTGATTGTAAAGGGTTGTTAAGATGCTTTGATTTGACCCCTTGCGGTGAGTCTATTGTTGGTTTGCTTTAAAAAAGGATTGTCTTTCATTGTGTTACTGTCTTGATTGTTCATTGATTAAATTGAATTAACTCAATACCAAACCCAATAACTTTTGCTACAACAAGTTAAGAAAATGAAAGAAAAGAGAACAAAAAAAGAGACGAAACTCTTTGTTATTGATATTGGACTATTTATCCTTTAACCTCTTCTGCTTCTTTCTTGACCTCACCTTGAGTATCAGGTCAACTTTCATCATTTCAACCTTTCACACAATTCTTGATGCAAATGGATTGACACTTAACAATATTTGCCAATCTTTTCTTACCCTTTTCTTTCCTTCATTATTATTCATTAAACAATCCAAAAGGCACTTTAATCCAAACCTGGATTTAACAAGATTAACTTGGATTAGATTGGCAAAAATGTGTGAAACTAAATGTTAACAATCTTGTAAAGCAACTGTAACTCAAGGCCTAAAAAAGCTGAACAACTTGAAATCAGTTTATGTAAATTGCATGTCTTTCCCTAAACTTACCTTTTCATATTATTTCAAATGATTTACACTTTTTTTTTCTTGTGATAAATTAACCATTCAAATAAAAAAATGGTGTAATTTTCATTTTCATGATAAAATATTCATTCCAAGTTATTGGTTGAGTTGTTTTTGAATGACAAAAGCTAAAAGCTTTGATAATAATCACAATAAATTCAATGGGAAATGTAAAAGTGAAACAAAAAGTGAAACATAAATTATCAATAACAAGAGACTTTTCATAATATAAAGATTAGTCAATTAATAAGGCAACAACAATCAATTAATTAGCTTGCAAATTAATGTCAAAATGATTTGTGTCTCGATTAATTGTTTGCCTAATTATTTTGATGGGAAAATTCAACCTTTTAATGATGATTAATGATGATTAACTTAAGCTCATTTTTAGCAAATGGTTAAAGCTTTGTGGTTACACTGGCAATTGAAGATTCAAATTCTGGTAAAGAGTAACAATTTTCATCCTTTTAAAATTGTTCAAATGTAACATGGATAGTTAACTGAACAAATTGGATGAGTTTATTGTAAAGTTGCTTCAAATGGTAACAAATAGTTGAATACTGTTTGTTCATGAGATTCATTGTAAATGAAATTGTTATAAGAAATTGATTTCAATGATGATTTTCGAGTTGATTTGATCTTTATAAGCAATCTTTGCTTGTACAATATTATCTTTATTTAAATATCATTTAAACATCTGATCATTCAAATCATGTTTCAATAGAAATGATACTTTGGGTTAATAATGATGATGTTAAGCTGATTATTGGTTGCATTATTAAAGAGCAAACTCATCCATCATATTATTATACCTTTGCTTGTTATTGTATTAAAAATAATCAAAGTTATCAATGTCTTTCCTAATTGAGCATTGGGAGTGACAAATCCACAGGGAATCCTTTGGTTATTTTCATTTTGAAACATGAAAAGGACGATGAAGATGAAGTCAAAAGATGAAGATCATGATGATGATGTTAGAGAAGAAAATGATGGAAAAGGATATTATTCTGGAATCTGATATTCCCTTTACTGTAACTGTCATTTTTCTGTCTCATATTTTCACTTTGCTAAGTTAAATGACATGTTGTGATAACTCAATCTTTCACAATCCCAATGTTACCATTTATATTAACTCTTGATAGCAAAATTGAATGCCGGTCTTTATCAAAATCACCAAATGTTGGCATTAACCATCAATTTATACATTGTCAAACAAGAAAGTCACCAAATTATAAGCCTTTCTCTCTAAATCCTTTCCATTGATTCCCCTTTGCACCTTGCTATCCAACTGGTTAATCCTTTATTACAATTGGAATCCATCTCTATCAATTAACTTTGAATTTGTAGTACAACAATCTTAGTTATTTGTAAGGTAAAATGCAATGTTAAACTGCAAATTTGAATGTAATACTTTCATCAAAATGCCTATTCTTTGGATCCTCTTGTTTCACTGCTTTTCCCAATGTTGTCTAATTTTGTAATCTTGAAGGGATTACAATACAATTTTGAATCAATTATCAAATTGTAAATAATGATCAACTGGCTGGTTAAATGTTTAAAAATTGGCCTTTTCCTCTTTTTTGTTGCTCTCCGTTTGATTTCTCCTGCTTTTACATATCAAATGGATGTCAAATAATTTCCGACTCTTCATCTGTGTATCCATGCTATTTACAATGGCAATCATTTAATAACAATAAAATGAGTAACATTTAGTAATATGCCAAATAATGAAAAGAGCATAATCTGACATTGAAATCTTGTTTCTCCTGTCTTTATCCTTATCCGTGTCCTTTTAGTTGCTTTTTGGCCCTTTCAATTCCCGTTAGTATCTTTACATTGAATTGTCACTCCTCCAGATAAATATCTCAAATTGCAAGCTTCCTCCAATATGGATACAGTAATAATCTTGCTTTGTTGTTGTCGTTGTTGTCTTGGTTTAATATCACATTATAATAGTGATACTAATAAACATTACGAGAAGCACCTTCCAAAAGATTAAAGTTGATATTGATATAAATGTTGATAAAAAAGAGCAGTTAAATCAGGCCAATCAGTTAGGATACACTTTTAGATGATACCATTTTCAAGTGAGACCCTTGACAGTAAACACAGTGTATAGCGTGTTGATGGTAATGATAAGAAGCGCAAAAGATTTTCATTGTTATTTAATAGGCTTTTGGTACCTTTACTTTTACATTTGTCAAAGTAGACGGACCGTTTAACCATCTCATGTACAGCTTAACTTATAATCTTATTCACATTTTAATTATAATCACATTTTTTTTTCATTTAATCACACTTGAGGTAAACTCGTTATTGTTGGCAAAAACGCTTTGCATTGGCTCCATCTCTTGATGGGTTAAAATGATTTTATGCTTAATATGCTTTTAGCTTCACATATTATTTTGCTTCATTTTTGCTTTACTCCAACTATTGCTATTATATTGATAGTGTTAATAATTTTATATTATATCTTTGTTAATGTGTGTATCAAAAAGTGTATTAAAGGATTTCAATGGCTCTTCATCTGTATGTCAATCACAATCCTTTCACCCACAAGGTTGAGGTTACTATTTGTCCATTCAATTTTTATGCTTCAACCAAACAACAAACAGTTTTGTTTTTATGCTTATCACATACGATTTAACCATTTTTGATATCCATATTGTTGTTTCATCTTTTCAATTGTTAACCATTTCCACCTTCATCATTATAATATAATGTAACAATAATTGAAAATACCCTGGTTTGATCGATTCTACTGATTATTAGCGGCGATATTTATCATTCTATTCTCGCATTTGTCTTGATATAAAGTCTACAATGGTTTATTGGTAACAGACTTTTTTTTCAATTCTCCCGTGCCTTTCCCTGTAATGTCTCATGTCAATCATTTGATCTGATTATAATCTTTTCTTTCTTTTAATCTACCTGTCTAGTTAAACATATTGTAAATCCAGTCCATTGGCGTTCAATTGTTATACAGCTTCAAAAGGAAACATTACTAGTTTTGGCTTCAAACATGTTCATGGTTATGTCGATGTTAACTTTATGATAAGATAATTAGCAAATGAAAATATGATTTCAAGTTGAGACTAAAAAAATGAGTTAAAAATCAGTGAAGATTTTTGAGGTGAATTCAGTTACCTCATTATAATGGTTAATGTTGGCAATCAGGCTTGTATTCAAGTCTAACTTTAGGTATCTCATGATTGATCTCAAAGATCAAGCTAATGGCTGAGAAAAGGGTTCATTTTTGTCTGGTCAAGTTTATTACCAAGAGCTATTTGAGCTTCTGGTCATCAAATATTATCAAACATTATTCTTATCATTTTTAGTCGCATTTTAGTTTATCTCAACATTCATAATTACTTTATGCATTTTGCCAATTTACTCTCATCACTGGCTTCTTCTAACTTGTAGTCTTGTAATTAATCAACAATTTCTCAATTAGTTTGACTTACAAGGTAAAAAGGGTTAAAACAAGATGAAATTTAGTCTCATTTTGACTTTATTTAGTGTTCGTCTCTTTTTCATGTTTATGATTATTTGAACATATTCGTTACATACTTTCATGAAAATTATCAATCAAGCTAATGTAATTTTGGTAAATATGTTTATACTAAATGGGTGATAAAGCTCATTTAAGTTTTCATCAAGTGAATATAAAATGTCATGAACAACAAACTGTGTAAAAAGTAACATTTTTACAAATTAAATGGTTAAGTTGCTTTCATTTTCTTAGAAAGGAGTAAAGAAATGGGTAAGTAATACATGTAATAGATGAATGAATACATTGAGAAAGATTTAAGAGACAGAATTAAGTTGAAACAGAGTATAAATGTGTATAACTAGCATGTGGTAAAAAGCCTATTACGGGGAGAAAGTAAAATAATAGGCAAAGTTAGACTTGTATTAAACCTGAAACCATTAACATGGTTTGTAAACAAAAACTCAGCATCTTTTTGGCTGAGGAAAAAAAGATGAAAAATAAAAAGTATTTTGATACTAATATTAGCATGATTCTTGTCAAAATTGCCACTAAGCTGGTGAGAATCATTTAATCAATGGATGTTTTTGCTACCAGAATTGCTTGTTAAACTGATTGTTGATCAAAATGATATAATATAATATCAACTTTACACGACTCAAGTCAACAAATTTACCCATTTTTGGACTTTCTTCATCAAAGGCACAAATAACGACATTAAATATTGCAAGTTATATTGGATTTGTGTATAGATTAATAAAACTCTTGTAATGAAAGAATCTAAGAGTCAAGTAATTGTAGCTCCCCGACTCAATTTGATGATAAAAGTAGCATTTTGAACAAGCTCATTATGATAATAGAGTAAAACCGTTTTCGGATTAACTTTTATCTACATGTTTAAGTTCAATGGTTTTGCTTCTTTTTTTGGTACTAAATTTTACTCTGTCTAACTGTAAATTGAAAGAAAAGGTTTAAATATATTTCTCAATTAAAGTTGACAATAAAGTGTAAAAAGAAAAGTGAAAGTTGCATTGAAATGTATTTTGCGGTTGAAACAGTCTCCAACATTGCTGATTGTGATTTAATGTATTGCTCTTGAATTTTATTACCAATGTAGTGAAGTCATACGACTTGTAGTAAATTAATTGCCATGGTGAAACAATGAATCCAATTCCATGGCTTTAATGTCTCCAAAAATCAGGTCCATTAAAATGGGGTAACAAATTTTATTTCTTGTTAAATTACTTTGATTCCTTTGACGTTACAGATAGAATTATGTTGTCTTTAAGTAAACATGGTGAACAAATGTTTCGTTGTTGTTTTTTGCTGTTGTAGATGTGTTTAAGCGTATCGATGTTGTTCATGTTTTTTTTGGACGATTTCTCTTGGAACTAAATTTTTTGGCTGCTTTCCCCTGGTTTGATTCAACAATTCATCTGTAAACAAGTCGATAGGTTTGTTTACGTGGAAATTGTTTAAAAACATGTAAAAATCAGGATAAATTTGTGTCAACATTGATAGTTTGTAACCAAACAACGTTTCATTTTGTCTCCTCATGTCTTTCAGGATAATACAACTTTCAACTTTTTCATTGTCAATCTTCCCTTTTTGTATTGAACAACTATCTGCCTTTTTATTTCAACAGCCTTTTATCTGTGTACCTTGATATATATTTTGAAATGTATTACACGGAAAACTTTCAATCCATTAAACAATGCTAATAAAACATGAAAAACCAAGTAACCAACAGAGAGACATGATTCAAAAATTCCTAAAGACATGATTCAGCTGATTCGTGTTTATTACTTGAGCCTTTTATCTTTTGGTATCGTGAAAATGACTGAATAACTATTTAACACGGCAACTTTAGAATTGTTGATGTTCCTTGTCAAACATTCCGATTTTTTTGAGCTTTTCTCCTTCTCCTGGCTTGTCATTGATGATGATAGTGATGCTACTTGTCTTTTGTTAATAGGCTTGAGAAGATAAAGAGAGAAGGAAAGGCAATATTAGATGAAGCTAAAGAAAAGGCATGACATTGTTACCTACCTATACTTATCATTGTCAGGTCAATGTGAATTGAAACATTCAACAATCATTTTCAACTTGATGATGTGTATAGGTTGTAGCCTATAAATCTTTGGTTCCTTTTTTTGCCTGTCTTCAAAAATGAAATAACCTGAAACACAGAGAGAAAGAAAGAGTGAAAGATGAGGGAAGAAAGCGAGAGATTGAAGATTGCAGAGAGCAAAAGAGAGTCCGAGATGAGAGGGAAACAAGAAAAGTACATTAGAGTCTCTGCTACTTTTGGGATACAGAGGAACCAATAATTTTTCCCGTAAGTCTTTTTTTTCAGTTTACTTTGCTTCCAATTTTTGCTTCTTCATCTTCCCCTGCCTTTGGACCATGATGATGGTTATGGTGATGGTAAAAGAAAGAGAATCTGTAAAGAGAGAAATAGAAGATAACAAGAATTGTAGTTGAATAAGTTCTCAAAGAGAGTGCATGAGGCTATCAGAAGAGGTAAGAAGAGGCAAGAGAAGGAAAATGTTGAGATATAGATTCCATTACAAGATTCCCCGTCAAGTGTATTATGCATTTAGATAAATATATCTTTCCCTTTTTCTCATGTTTAGAATGAATAAATGTGTATGTTAAACGTACTTACATATATGTATGATGATAATGTGTGTAATGAGTAAATTATAAGACTAATTTTTAAGACATTTAACGCATTTTCAACTAATATGTTGATGTACTGTTAGAGTCAATTGACTGAACACAGGTTTAAAAGTTATTGTACACGGAAATAAATACCAAAAAAAGAAGGAAATTATTGAAACCATTTATTAATAATAAATAAAATTACTGTAAAATACCTTATTCGTACTATTTATCGAGCAGAAGGCTATTTTCAATCTTGTCTTTCTACCAAAGATAAGCTTTTAGTTTTGATTTTCTTTAATTTTTAAGGGCAAACTTTAATCTCATCTTTAATCCGACCAGATTTTAATTTAATTTAAAATTTCTCTCGTGATTTGGTGGTGGTTTTTTGTTAAGAATTAGAGTCTTTTCGAGTTTTGATGTGGATTGAATTTATCATACTCAGTGGTCAGAAGTTTGCAATCGGTTATGATCACAGCAGCCTCTAGTTAATAATAAAATAAACTCAGAGTTAGACTTATTTTAAAGATACTATGTGCTATTAACATTTAAACATTAAACGTGCGAATGGGTCATCACTTATTGCTGCGTTACTCCAGGTAGGTCTTTACTCAGCGTGAACTATTACTTGCACCACGCTTAGTCATCAGTTGGTTTAATTAACCACCAATGAAGCTAGTTAAAGATTACGTTTCACCAAACAAACCGTAAATCAGCTCAGCGTAGATAATTCTTTACTGCCACAATCCATTCATTTTTCACTAATTGCTACACACGTAACTATTAAATTGAATTGTTCAAGACACTGATTGACATTGGGTTGTTTAACTCTATAATTTAGAATCTTAATTGATAGACTCAGGATCAGTACAAAAATTATCGTTTTTTAATCAAATTCGTATTTTTCTAACATACTTTATCCTTTTACCGATTCTAGTTTCTCTCATCATCTTTTCATGTTACCATGCAAGATATAAACCGATGAATGATCTATGAACACCTAGCTATTACTATTCGTTAATTCATAAGACAAATTGATACTTTACCCAGTTCATTGTCTTTTGTATATCAGTCTTATACAGTAAATTCATATTACTGTCAGATAATTAGAGTTCGACCTTGTCTTTATAAAAGTAAAAATCCATTTTTATTCATTAGATGTTGACATTTCACTTGATTGGTAAAAAAAAGACCGATTGAACAGTTTCAAACAATTGAAATCCAATAAATTCAGTTTTTAATGGTATTAGATTAAATAGTTGACCATACATTAACCATCATAATGTTAATTAATTAATCAGCTGGCAATAATTTGCGGTGCGAATAGCATTCAATTCTATTTTAACCTCAATCACACTGCCCAAAAAATGGTTTGCCTTTGAAATAGCCAATGTATTTGTTGTGAATAGTTTTTACCTACAGTGTATTCCAGTTTGAATGGATTATTAGTTAAGGTGATTTACAATTTTCTAAACACCGGATGTTTATATATTTATAAACATTATTATATCGTTTTTGTCACCTTCAAGTGATTCAGGATAATAGCATGGGAGGAGAATTGAGAAAGTGAAAAAGGGAGAGAGAAAGAGAAAGGAAAAGAAAGAGTATCAAACAGCACTGAAAGCGATATGTGAATGAATAGGTAAGTACAAAGGAAATGTGAAAAAATGATCTACTTGTTATGATAATAAGTTATAAATATGTTAAGAAACCTTTTCTTTGGATTCATTCTTTTTTTTTCTTCTAATGTTTAGATCGTCTTACAAACAATTTTTGATCCATGGATTTTCATTTGGTTTCTGGAAATAATCTTGAAGTGAAAAAGAGAGGGAAATTGCGAAAAGAATCGCCAATTGATATTTTTATTACATTATGACAAAAGACAATGGTTAAAGTAAACAAGTCAAAGGCTCGTTGCTCTTTTTTGTACTCCTGGCTGGTCGTGGTTCCCTTGGACAGTGGATACAGTTTAGTTTGTGATCACCCGCAGAGTAGAACCTCCACGATCACCTTTTTGACCTTGCTTGAAAGTTGAATTGATTTAAGCTGTTGATAACATTCATGGTGGCCTATTGAATTTCACTTCAATCTCTATCTTCATCTGTATTATAACTATCAAATCTTATTATTTACCTTATACACATTCACATACATCTTTTCAGTTTATCATTTACCTTATTTACATTGTGTGTAGTAACAGTGATAAAAAGCTGATCTGATTATGTTTATAAATGTGTATTTGTGTGTGTCTCTCTCACTCTTTGTATCATTGTTAAAGGCAAAGTTAAAGTGTCAGAATATTTGTCAATTGATTGTAACATGAATAATATTTAACTGGCACACAAGAAAGTTGAAAAGGAAGATATTAACCTTAGATAAAGGTGTGAAAAGAGAGAAAGGTTGAAATATTGTAACATTCATCTACATTTGTTAACTAACATTTCACGTTTAATCAACCTTTTTCTTGTCACGTTACTGTTAGTAATCCATACCATTCTTTATCCCCTTTGTATGCTCATTTCATTATTAGGATAACCTTATTTTCCTCAATTTATTTATCAAAATTAAATCCATTGATTGAAATGAATGCATTTAGATTAGCTAGCCTTTATATTTGTATTAAATGGGTTAAACCTTTAACCATTAGGTTACATTGAGTCAGTTTCAGATTTACCTTCATTGAGACACTTTGGTGTCCCTGGTTATTTCCAGTAGTTAGTTTTATGTTGATTGGGAATTGGTCCGAAGCAGGTTTTAATTAAATCCTTTAATCAAGATTTATATGCTGATTAATTTCTGATAAACTTTATTCCATAATAACTTAATGCGCTATGTTTAACTTTGATTATTGAGCTGCCATCTTTTGATGCTCATTTGAAGCAAGAAAGTTGAACCATTGTCTACCAGATGGCGATCACAGTTGTACAAATAATTTTTGTGTTGCATCAATCGTTCAATTTTTAATAGAGTAACTTTATTCATAGATTTTATCAAAATTAAATTTACATGTGTTTATTTAATCTTTTGTTTTATTCAATTAACTCTTCGTCTAGCCTTTCATCTTTTTTCATTTTGTGTCTTTGTTGACAATAGTTGGTTTGTTTATACGTGTGTAACTGTGTTACGTAATTTGTATTCTTATCGTTTCAATCTCAACTCTTCATTTAATTTTTCCTGTGAACTTGGCCAGCTGAATGATTTAATCTTATCTTGTTTTTATTATTTCACTCGTAAATTTAATTACTTTAGTTTCGGTTGCTCATTTGGTTTCCAAGTTGACAGTTGGTCTGTATATTGTCAAAGGAATTGCCAGTGAAAAATTGAAAGTCACTTTACTGATGGTCAGTGAGACTAACAATTACAAATGAAAGTGGGCAAGTGAGGAAACAAAGTCAGCAAGGTATAACAACAGGAAGGTCATAAAGAGATGGAAAATAACGATGGTCTCAACAGGAAAAGAAGCTAAGATTTTTATCGTAGGCGAGAAGAATCATGGTGAAAACAAAAAAAACGAGAATGTGTTGTGCTGATGATCCAAATTGAAGGCAAAAAAGGCAAAAAAGATCCTTAGCTGAGCAAAGTGATGTAGATTTTGGTGTGGATCTTAGCAGGGTTCCTTGTGTATATGTTAATGAAAGCGTTTTTTTGCAGCTAATTTAACCATCATTTCATGCTGTGATGAAGTTTTAAATAACAACATACAACTACAACTAAAAAAGAGGAAATAGTAAGTAAAGATGAGCAAAATTAAGCAAAGAAAAATGAGCTTAAAAAGTAAATGTTCTTAACAATTCTTAACTTTTGATACTTTTCTTCTCATTTTGTTTACAGTCAAGAATTGCTGTATCATTGGACAAGGAAGACCTCTCTCACTTTCAATGCATGGAAAAGGTGGATTACGTCAAACTGTTGGTTAATTTGGCCAATAAATTACCTGGTCTTGCGGAGATAGTGGTTGATTGTTGTCGACCTGAGATTTGTTGTTTTGAGTGAATGAGTGACGTTCCGTTAATATTGACTGTTGAAAGCTATACATGGATTAGAGCTAAGGTTAGCTATGTACATATGAGAAGAGAATACATATCATCAGGTGGAAAGTAGCAAAAAACTCGTGTGAATGTGGCTAACCTTCTTTCTCTCCTTATTTTTTTTCATCTCCAAAATCCAAGGGCTCGTCCACCATGGTTCTCAGAATGTTGACTCAATCTCTCCTCCAGGGCAAATGATTGACAACTCTCTACATTATTCAGCTAATATTTTCAAACGTCATACCTGCTTCTTCTCTATCTTCTTCTCTCTGTCTCTCATGACTTTTCTCTCTTGTGATATGCTGATAACGATAGGTAAAATGCCAACTAATTTGCGAGAAAATTTAAATTTCACTCTAAGTTTACTCACTTTTACTGTACTAATTTTTCTCTCTTTCTTTTTCTCTTGTTACAGAACCAGTGCTATTTATTTCGTGCTATGGCTTTTGGTTTTATTTTCTGGTCAAAGAGACAGTGAAAAAGATAACACTTAATGATGGCGAGGAGGAGGAAGGAGACCATGATGACGATCAAGAAGGCAAACAAAAATTTGGTAAAAGATAAACGAGTCAAAATGGAGGGCCAAAAAGATGACACAGAAAGAGACTGAGAGAGAAAGACAAAGTTACTAACCAAGGAAAGAGAAATGACGACCAATCGAAAGTAATTCTAAAAATATATCGATAGAAAGAAGTGAAGAGAAGATGTCACCAAAGACTGATGGATGATCATTTCAAATTGTTTCAAATTGCAATTTTTGTTATTGCTGCTGAAATAGAATCGTTTAGATGGTAAATGGTGATAATTAAGAATTGACCACTAATGATGTCTTCCATTTAACTTGATTTTAATTTATTATTCCAATCAATATTAGCAGATATACATCTTACGCTAAACGAGAATCAACTATTCCTTTGAGTACACATTTCAACCAAAGACTTACACTGTTTTAACAAGAAACCAAATTAGTGAGTATCGCAAGTCAAGAAATTGATTAATAACGGTATTTTTATCTTCCATCACTTATAAATTGATTGACACATGAACCAATTATTATCAATATTAACTAATTGAAGTTCATTTTTTTTCTCTTCTACTTCTAGTTCTCATGAAGGACAGATTTCTTAGCTAATAATAAAAGAAAACGTTGTCATGGGAAAAAGGAAATCAAAGACAATTTTACTGATAATCAAGGTTGAAACATGAATTGGAACCAACCTAAACATTTAAAAAGCTAATCGGTTTGGGTTTTGCTGTGTTATCAATTCATTAATCACTTTCAAAGTTGAGTCAAAGAGAGGAGGGAAAAAATGTTGTACAATTGAAGACACTGTTTAACACTCTTGTTTCACCATGTCCATTGAAAAGGGTTTGGTCGCTCAGGAAAAAAAACAAGAAATGTGAATTTAAGATAATACCCATTTAACTCTGATTCTATCTATTTCTCTTCATCTCTTCATCTCATCCTCTCTCTTTCTCTCTTCAACGCACCAAGGTGATGATTATTTTATCCCGAATGTTAGTGATTAATTGCTGTTTAAAATAATTGCTTTGAGGCAAAAAGTCGTTTTGATATTTGGTTGTCTAAATGCTTTTAACTTCTAGTTTTTTTACTCATTTTGCTCAGTTTTTTCTTTTTCTTTTCTTTCTACTCATCTCCTCATTAGATCATCTTCATCTTCATCTTTTTCTACCTTATTTTCACTATCAGTTTACTTTTTTTTTATACCTTCAAGATTAGACTCATTAACACACATTGAGTTGATATTTACTTCTCTTTTGCTAACCTTTTCTCTCTTTCTCTGTCTTTTACTTTCAGAAATTCTGTAATCAATGGTGGTAATGAGGGTTGCAAGATGTAAAACAGATTACCTCAAAGTATCAGTATTGAAGAAACGCGAATCATAAAAAAAGCCAAGTTTTAAAAACATTTTCTTGAATTTGCTTGATCATAATTAAGATTAAAAGTAAGTTTGTTAGAAAAAATATGTTTTCAAGATTTGTAAAACTTCTTTTTTTCTCCATCTTCCAAGTTAATCTTACATTTTTTAATAGTTTTTCCATCTTCTTTGCAGTTTGGACAATTATCAAAACTAACCACGTTCCATCAGTTGAAGATGTTTCTACATCATCATCATCCTCGTCAACATTTGCTCTGCCTTTTCCTTACCTGGACATTAACTGATAAGACAACCTGGTAACATTTGAAAGTTGGTGAAATAAAGCCAAGTTAATATATTGTTAACAGGAGAGGACAAATTTGAACAAATTAACTTATTTAAGCAGATTAAGGTTCAAATCAGGATTGCTGATCAAATTTCAGATTAATAATTTAATTGTCTTGTAAGGATGTGTAGGATTAGCACATAATCATTTCTTGATTTAACCGTTAAAAAGGACTACGAAATTGTGTTTAACGACGCAGATTAGACTAATCTGTTGATTTCATTTCATTAATATCGTCAATTGATTTGCTATTTTTACTCTCAATATCAGTTTAATTTGCTCTCGATATTCAATTAGTTTATAAATAATTGATGGTAATTTTAACCTTGAAACTGAATCACAATGTAATATAATATTGAATATTATTTTACAAGTAAAAAAGTTAAAGTGAAAGATAAGATGTTAGAGTAAAAAATTGAATCAATTTGTTATCATATCATGATAAAGTGAACATTAACATTCAATTGCTTTTATTTTCCAGATTCATTTCAACCAATCAAAGTAATTTCCAAAAGTCATCATTGAACCAGAATTGAAAGTATAATATATCCAATGATGATAAAAAGGTGAGATAAATTGTTTACTCTTTGACTGTTTGCTGGTTCAAAGTGAAAATTGTCAATTTCATTATCAAAGTGACAATCAAACACAGTTTCATCGTTGCTCAAATTTCATATTCAACAAAAGTCGAAACATCAGGGAAACTGTTACTCTTTCCATGATTTATATTACAAAGTGGATTCAATTGCAATCAAATGAAAGATAATGATGATTGAAAAGATAAAAATTGTTGATTGAAAAGATGAAATTGATGGAAGCGATGAAAATGTGATGAAAAGATCACTTTGTTTATTAGCCAATGTAAACATGAATAACCTTATCCCACAAAGTTTCAACTATCATCATCTGCTATCACATTGACAATCATCACTAATTGATTGAGTCAAGGGATAGGTTAATTAAGAGTTAATAAAAATGGGAAAAGTTGAAGAAAAAAAAAAGAAGAAAAAAGTTGCTCAAAAAAGCGCAGATGAAGATTTTGTCGTCATTTTCATCTTCTTCTTCATCATCATCATTGGTGTACTTTACAAAAGTGCAAAACTGTACTCCATCCTAATTGGATTACATCGCCTTAGGGTGGGCCTCACTCAACACTTACAATATTTTTTTTCACTGAAAAGATAAAATTTGATCAGTAAAAATCAATTTTAAAATTAAATGTAATCAAATGAATTTAGCCAAAGATCTTTACCTGTTTAAACAACAGTAACTTTAAACCTTTAATCTTTTCATCATTATCTTCATGTTAAATGTCCATCTGGTTTCTTGTTGCCAGTCTTTCTTTTTCATTTGCATCTCAGATAATTTCAAAAATTAAGGTAGATAAACTCATAATAAATTAGATTATATTTCAACTATCATAACTATCGGAGCACAGTAAACCCAAGATTTTAACCTGCACTTTACTTTCAGCGCTATATTTGTCAAATATGCTTCTTAGTGCAAGTGATCTTCGTACTTTAATAATTTCCTTGTCAGTAACCGTGCAGAGGCAAGTTTATACGAATATCCAGACAACAAGTGATACCAAGACGAGGTCGGTCTACAGAATTGGTGAAAAGTTAAGAGATCACAAAAATGTGATACAATACTAATTGTGACCGTAGACCGATGGAGGTTGAATCGCACAACTAGCAGAAGGATTTAACGACTATCAACGAGAATCGGCAGCAAAATTTGACATTTCATTTCATTGTTAGGAATCTAAAAAAAATCTGGTATTAAAGCCCTGGAAAAGGATTGACGCACCCAAGTCCACCCAGTTTACTGCAAACTTGACCATTCATACCTTAGAATGTAGTTTCAAAGGAATCTTTTACGGAAAAAGAAATGGCGGAGAAGAGTAATAAATATTGAGTAAAACTGTGGTGGGCAAAGGAATGTTGAGTATTGGAGGAAGAGGAAACAGGGAGAGTTTGTATTCAACTATTTTGAGGATAAGATTTTGAGATCAGATAGATTAAACTAAGTGTGAACTGTGCATATTCATTGATCATTGATTTAGAGGGAAATGATTAACTTGATGTGTCCATTCCTTACTGATACATTAACCAGGTAAATGAAAGAATTGTTGATTAATTAAAGTGGTAGAGTCAAGGTAATTGGACAAAAGAATTGCATTTTTCACAATTTAGTGAACAACAATTACATGAGTTACAGTTAATGATTATTTGCATTATTTGTTAATGTTGTCTTTGCATTCAAATAACTTGAAAAGGTTGGTAAAATTGGTCTAAATTTACTCTTTCAACCAAATTAATCGTCTTTCGTCTTCACTTTTTTCTCCCTGTTTCACGCTCATGCAATTTTCATTCATTTGAAGCATTTAAATTGTTTCGATGTAATCATTGTTTGTTCATTAATTTGGCTGTTCAGTGTTTACTATTGTCTGCTTGTTTTGTGGTTTCATTATTTGTGGTTAAGCTTAAGGTGAAATTAACTTGCAATTATCATGAAAAGCGAGTAAACTTGATGAAAAGATAAATAGACGGTTAGAGTTGATGAAAATTATTGAAATGGCAAGTAAATGGTTGAAAGTGATTACCGTTTATTAACGCTCATTACAGGTTCAATTGAATGATCAATCAACTTTCGATAATTGGTTTAACCATTTTCTTTCATTATGGCCTTTCAACTGTCCATGTATGACTATTTGTTCAATCAATTTGTTAACCCTGATTGGTGTTCATTGTTGCTCTTTCAACAAACAAATGATTAACAAATCAACAAGTTAATAAACAAGGAAATTGAAACAGTTCAAGATGTAAACCTTTTTTGTTTTTTTTAATACACATTCATCTGCAAAAACTAACCAAAAAAAGCATTTCAACTTTTCCTTCAAACTTGAAAGTTTACTTTTTTTCACTTCGCCTTGATTGTTGTTGATTTAAGTAGAAACAAACTCGAAGATGAAAAACAAAAAATAAATCTTATTTACTGTTCTAAACAATGTTTAACGTCTTATTGTTTTGACATTTGACATTGCCATTTACATTCAATTTAATTGCATTTTAAGTGTTGACCCGAAAGGTTCATCTTTTAATTTTTAATGCATGTTGAGCCTTTAGTGACCATCTCATGCTGTCTCTTGTTATGTGACTTTTTTATGTTCCCTTGCCTTCGCCATTTGTCCAGACGATTTGGCGAACCCAAGAAGAGTAAAGAGATAACGAGAAGAGGAAAACGCAGTGTCCTGTTGGTCAAGAGTCTTATGGTCAAGAAATTAGCTGTAAACTGTTTAAGACTGTTTTTGTTTCTTTTTTCAATTTATGGCGATATCATTGTTCCCATTGCTGAGATAACGTTTCAAGTTGTGTTTTTTTTATTGAACTTGTAATTGGTCTTTCAATCAATGGTTATTGTTTAGTTATTTGTGTGATTGTTTAGTCTCCTTTTCATTCAACAAAAACAACAACCATTCAAGTAAAGGTCAAAATTGATCGCTTTTGTTGACCCCAGTAATAAAGCGAGATAAATTGTGAATAAGTTGAACGTTATCAGTTTACGTTGAAAAATACATTTAGATAAGGGAACAAGTTTATTCTGGTGAAACTTGTTCCCTTGGCAAGTATTCATCATGATTATTATTTGCTCTGAATATCAAAAATTTCATGGAAAACCACACCTGATTCAGGTTACCAAAGTTTATCATTTGGTTAAAGTCAAATGAAACCATCAAAAGTAAAAGACTAATCAAATTGGTGGTTCAACTTCAATTTCAATCTCATTCATGTTTTCAGTAATTTTACCATTTTTTCCAAATTAACTTGCAAATTGATTGGAAACGTTCAAGTTAAAACATGTTTACATTCAACTATCTTTTATAATGACAGTAATTAGATAGAAATTTAATTTATCATTACAATAATCATCTTTACAAATCTTTTAATAGTTTCTTGATTCTGTTAATTTCTCAATGATAATTCAATAATGAAATGATCAGAAAATGATTCTCGCCTTAAACCAGTCTAGTGATTAAATTGTTGCAAATTTACTGACAAATGTTTAAATTCATAGAAAAAAAAAGACAGAAAAGGTTGAGATTTAAAAATATCCAAAATTGCAATTGAGTGAACGGAAAAAAAAGAGTGAAAGCATTTTTGGCCCACAAAAATGACCTTAATAATGATAATCAAGAAATATCAATTGAATGTATCATCACTTGAATGTGTTTTTGTTGTGGCGCGAGGACAACCACTGTAAGCCCATTATAATTATAAATACCTTTAAATTGTTATCTGCAAAAGTAGTCCAACAATAACGATAATTCAAATTGTAATAACACTGTTGATAACAATAATATGAAACTTACCTGAAAATTTTTGATCTCTTGCTTCATCTGATAACCTTATACTTAAAATATATTGTTTCTAACAGCAATCAGAAAGTGAACAGAAGAAGAAAAGTGAAATGAACAAAAAAAGGTAAACTCAAAGAGAAAACGTTTATAAAATTTGAACGTTGAGCCATTCTTGTGTTATCATTAATATTGAAGTTATTGCCATTATAATCATTATCATTGTTATGGAAGGTAAAAAAAAAAGTATAAAATATATGTCCAAGACAAGCAAAGGAAAAAAAAAAGTAACTTTTGTCTGAAAATGATACTCATTTGGAATTAGCTTTTTTTTGCTCTTTTCCAACTTCTTGTTCAAATTGCGTTCATCTTCCTCCCTCTCATCATTATCATCTTTAAAATAACTTCTTGATGTTTCATGAGTTGCGATGTTTCATATTTTTCCAGCAACCATACAAGTTTGGCCCAAATGTAGTTTTTTTTTCTTCATCTTAACCCACAGATGATCAACACAATAACCTTATAATAATCAGAAGCAAGTTATCAGTTATCAACATTAACAAACAACATCAACAAGTACAAGTACAAGTTGAAAAAATAAGTTGAACAAAAAAAAACTTCAGTAAGCATTGCAAGTTTGTATTTTTTGTGGTTCCTTGAAACTCATCATTTTTGATAGCTTTTTTTTACCAAAACCTTACTTAATGGATTACATTGTTTAGCCAAAGTATTTCAATGTTGCACTGGCCAAAAGTACCTTGAAAATGATTACAATTTACTCACAAGGTAACGTTTCTTTCTCTCGCCATCAACCATATAATATCATTTTCAAACGTTAATTTACAAATATAATGATGATAAGAAAAACATATAATGATAATGGTTGTAATAAAAAGTAATGATAATGATTATATTAATAATAATGTTGATCATAATGATAGACAATTTAAATGACTCTTCATCTTTAAGACCAACAAGTTAAGAATGAATTGTTTTTTATCTTCACAGTGAAAAAAAAATGATGAACCAGAAAAACTTGTGTCTTTACTGTTGTAATTGTATTAACTTTGCGTTTGTAACCTTCATTAGCGGATTTGATCCGAGTATTTATACTTTTACCCAATTTTCACTTCAATTTGCACCTAAATTTCAGTTTTTTTCCCCTCATTTTTGCCAATAATTTTTACTTAATGCCTTTCCTTGCCTCGTCTAATTTGGGTTATTTTGCACTTTTTTAGACTTTCTTGCTTGATTCACTTTCAATTGTGATTCCTGTATCATACCTAATAGCTGCCTAGTAACCCTTAATTGGACGTTAATTTTAAAGTTTACACAAAGTTAACCACAGCATTTTTTTTCTTCTTTGAAACCCGAAATGACAAACGCTCTTTTCGCTTTAATCATTATCATCTCCTCCTCCTCCTCCTCCTCCCTCTTCAACTTTAACTGGATTAAAGGAAGAAGGTGTCAACTGTGAGTTTACCTTTAACGGAAGTTTATTCAAGTCATTGATGAATCCATGACATATTTCATCAACTTTTCTCTATTTACATTTGAATACAGGTTACATTTTAAACTTAATATTAGCCTTGGTTGGTAATAACGTGAACGGTAAGAGGATGATGATGATGAAGATGGTGGTTATGGTGATGAAGGTAATGACGATGGGAAACGTAAATGACTATTTGAGCAGGAAAACGCTTTTTTTGTAGCAAGAGAAAGAAGAAAAAAAGACGAATCGGGTAAAAAGAAAGAGATGGATGATGAAAAGAGTGGCCATTCATTGATTGGGATACTTTGAAGTATACTTAACTGGAGAAGAGGTTGGTGAGGTGGGAAGTGGGTGAGAAGAGTGAGAATGAGAAAGTGTGAATTTAAAGTTTAAAGATGATGAATAAGATGATGAGGAAAAGAAAGTCTGGTTTACGGGTAAAGAGACACGGGCGTTTGTGTTAACGATGGAGGAAGGTAAAGTTGACTTAAATGGAGCAAATGGTTGAGTTGCATTCAATGGTGAATGTGAATATATTATTATTAGTATTATCATCAGTATTAATGTTATTATTACTATTAACCATTATTATCATTATTTATCAATAGATAAATATACTGGGCGATGACAGGATAAAGAAGACTGCAAAAGACAGTTTGAACGTTCAATAAAAATATAAGTCTATTGATGGTTCCAAGTAGAGGTGAAGAAGAAGAAAAAAATTATACAAATAAATCTAACCTTGATTTGAATACAATTTTTAGGGTAAACACCATGTTAAACGTTTGTTAAACCCAAAACATTTTCAGAAGCTTCCTCGATATTCAATGGGATAAAGTTGACAGACTTTTTCGGTAATAATGTTGGCCAATGAAATCGAGAACAATTTTTTTGTTGTTGTAACAAAATCACTGCTAATAACGCGAGCAATGATATCAACAATGCAAAACAATATTAACAACTGATCAAGAAGAGGAGAGTAAAAGTTGCCTGAATTAATGCTTTTAGGCACAAATTGTGTTTCGACCAATAACAACTTGTGATTCAAATGTTTGAATCAATTTTTATTGTTCCCTTTCAGATATTTAACCATTTGCAAAACTCGATTGCGTCCAACTGCGCATTTGTCGATTTCGATCTTTTTCACCAATTTCATTCTGATCCAACCTTTGAAGGATTTCATTGCTAAGTCGCTCTTTTTTGAAGGATGAAAGTTGAAAATGTCGCTTCGGATCGTCAGTTGAAAGGGAATTTTGATTCTTTTGATTCTTAAAACAGTTCGACTCAAAGATTTCAACAAAAAGTATTCGAAACTGCATAGAATGGTAGTCTTGTCGATCGAACATCTTTTCGTTAAAATCAAATGACAAGATTCGTCTTTTCATTATCATTTCAATTTTCGCATTCGTTCAGACTTCGATCATCTTGAACACATAGTTGAAGTGAATCAAATTGAAGGAAAGTTCACTGAAATCAACTCAAACTGATTTAAAGTACATTTCTGTTTCATGTTTGACCATCTCAAATTCATAAGGTTAACATGACAATTTGGAGCATTTACGTTAAGACAGCCTCATTGCTTTTCGTTTGAGATGAAATTCTGTAAAGAAACGAGGTAAACTAGCTTTTAAACCCTTTTCTAGTCTGACTTGAAAAGTGTCCACTTGAATCGAAAAGTTCAAGTCCGTTATGTCAAAGTCTGCAGTCTGTCTGAAACTGACGTTATTTGCAGACGAAAATTTCCATCAGGTATCCTCTCAGAGTTGCCTTTATAGTCTTGAAATACTTCCGTGAGAATGAACTTTTGAAATTTGAACTTTTTCTCTACACCAAAAAAAAAGGGAATCATTGAATGAAGCAAGTTTAAAGGCGGACTGAATGATAATTTTGAAAGAAAAGATAAAAATCTGAAAATGTGTCAATTCCTTGAAAAGAGAGTTAACTATATGAAAGTAATCAAAATAAATGGTCAACCAAACCCGTAACTAACCCACTCTTGATTTGTTTACACTAGTGAACATCTAATTGCAACAACTGTTGGACAAGAGCAGCAACAACAACAGCAAAAGGATGACCAGAGAAGCAGAAGAAAAAAAAACAGAAAACAAGAAAGAACAAGAATGAAATGAAGAAAAAAAAAGTTTACTTGAGTTTGAACAAAAGTCAAAGCTTGCATCATGTTTATATAAAGGGACACAACTATAGAGTGAGAGAACCATTGGACAATGTGAACGGACCGAAGCAAGTTGACCACCATAACCATCATCAGGTTAATTGTAAGTTGGAAAAAGTTAACGAAGCGTTTGTCCGTAAAACTTATTACACCTTAAAAAACCACCATTACAATTGAAGCTCACATTATTATACCAAGTAAATGGTGAAAAAGAGAGAAAAGAAGAAGAAAAAAAAGTGACTTTGTCCTTTTTTTTGGCAAACCTGGTTTACCTTTTAACAGGTATAGTTAACTTGTTCAAGTTATGCGGTGATAATGGTGGTTGATGTTGATCATTTTTCGAGTCTAATGTAAACATCAACTCATCATCATCATTTTAAACGTTAATTTCACTCTGATGTACATTTAAACACATTTATTTGTAGCTCTTGTTGCCTTCAAATCAACCCAAAGCTTCTGGTAATAACAATAATGGTTCAAGAAATTTCCACTTGAAATATTTTCTCAATTCATTTTTCAAGACTTTTTTTTTACTCTCAACTTTTATGTATTTTTACCTTGTCCAGACAACATTTGTCAGCTTCATGTTTTGCCTCTTGTCAACATTACCTTTTGGTACGTTGTCACCTTTTCAACCTTTTCGCAACATTCCAATTCTAATTGTCATTTTACGATTCATTTTTTTTTCTTGCCTCAAATTGATCAAAATAATTCTTTTTTTTTTGGTTGACAATTTTTCGCATTTCAATGTTTTTGGCTTTTTTTGTTTCCTTTTTAGGCTTTTCTCTGGTTCTGCTTGATGATCATTTTGAAATTGAATTGGTTCACTTGAAGTGAATCGATTTAATTTCATTTATACAATTGATGATCATGATGGTAATAATGAATTCTGTAACTAAAATGAGACTAAATCTGTATCATTATAATGATATTAATTCAATGGTTAGAAGTGTTAACCTGGTTTAATAATATTGTTTGTCATGAAAAGAATTGGTTCAAAGTGTAATTTCTGGTTAACAGGTTTATAATGTAACTTAATCTCTACTCTTCATGGGATCAGGTTGACTGATTTGCTGTGCTGATTATCACCATCATTATGAGTTGCAAGAAGAAGAAAAAAAAATAGAATCAAGTTTAACCTGAGAATATAATTACATACAATAAAGGGAGGATAAAATGATAAAATCTTATTCAATATCACACATAAATAAACATTATGTTAGCTAAAGTAAATAATAATGATCATTTTGTTTCATCCTCATCATCACCATTTCCCCTCAAATATTATCCTGAAATTTGATCAATTTTATTACATTTTTTTACTCTTTTCTGTAATCACTTTCATTTGATTAATTTAACTTTCTTTTTCTCGTCAAAACTTGAAAAATATTTTATTGAAAAGAAAATGTTTGTTACTTTTCTGCGCAAAATTATCCAAAGTTTGAGACTAAACCCTTTTTCAGTAGCATGCAAAAATCTGATGATGAAATTTAATTTAATTTGAAATCATTGTTAATCTGAGGTTGGAACAATTTTCATAAAATTGATTCTTTCAAACTCGAAATTTCAGTTCATCATAAGGTTATCACCCTTGCACCCTGAGAAATGATTGGTAAACCTTATTGATCAATCTGATTGATTCAATGTTCATAAACATTTCATTGTTATCTCAAAGTTCAACTTGAATCAAAGTCTAAACAAAAACATTATCATTACCATCAAATCGTAATAAAACATTTGTTTGTATAACGAACGATATCTTTTCAATGACTGATGTTGATTTTATTTCAATATCAAGACTTTTGTTTTACTCCTTTTCTTTTCATGATAAAATCTACTTGAGAATGAAGCTGTTGAAGAGTAATCCCCTGAATCAAGTTATATTAAAAATCAAAACCACAAAAGCTGAACACACAACCTTTACAACAGAAATAAAAGTGGCCACTTTTCGCGAAAACCTTTTGCCATCCATTAATTGACTCTAACTGTATTTATTACAGCAATCAGTGTGGTCAAAGTAGCATTGTATTGTTTCAATGAACCCACAATTAAACACATTTACATTCATCCAACATAATATGTTGTCATTAATGAGAAATTTTACTCCCAGCGAGCAAAAAAAAAGGGAATAAAGTTGAGTGTAACAAATATCTTATTATTACATTTCAAGTCTTCTCAAGTGACTCCTAAGCTGCTCTTGCAATTTGTCACCTAATAAAGAGCAGCAAAAAAGAGGTTGAGAAAAGGATACTCAATAATGCTCAATACAAATTTCCAGTATATTTATATTATTGCCATTTTACTCATGCTATTATTATACACTAACCGATTCGTTCCGGAACTTTAAAGATCCTTGCAGCATTTCCTATTGCAAACAAATAACCTCAAACCAGAATCAATATAACATCATCAACCTTCAAGTACTAGAACTCAATTTTTCATCTTGCAACCTTTCCTACTTTTCTGCCTTTCTTTTGGCTCGTTATCCTCATCTTCAACTTTCCTTTCATCTCTTTTTCTTATTTGCTTTTATGCCTCTTTGTATATTCAAGACGCTCTTTTTTTTTTACTAATCAAACTCCCAGCAAAATGATAAAACCGAATGCTAAACAAGTCAAGATAAATTAATACAAACATTGTTACAGTTTAATAACATCAAGTTACCAAGTTAACGTCTTTTTTTTGCCAGGCCGATCAAACGGTACACATGTTGAAAGGAAATTGTTGATAATACAATTTAAATCGAGACAAACAGTTCTACCATATTAAATGTCTTGACCCACAAGAGTATTTGTGCTTCATTTTATCAACATTATGTGTCAACATTGGTTAATAAACCCATTGTATTCAATGTTTGCAAATCACATTGTCTTCAACAGTTTTCCTTCAACATCCAAAACCAAAGCTAATCATCACTCTTGCAACCAATAAAGAGTGTAAAAACGTTTCTTCATCATTTTCCCTGTTGATTCACTTTTCTTTCACAAATCGCACAATTGTCCAGAGTAAGCAGAAGCGAGAAGAGAAAAAAAAAGAGAACCTCGAATTGACAAAATTTTGACAATCCCAAAATATTAGCAAAGTTTACTGTAAATATTTTGCTTTCTCCATCATTGATCGCCAATGAATATAAATTTTGTAAAGCACAAAAGCAAGGATCAAATGAATATAAATAGTCATTTGTGTCTTCATCTACACATATGTGTGTCTGTGTGTTTAGCAGGGAAAAGTCAAATGATTTTGATGCTATAAAAGCTGATGATGCCAAGTCAATTGATATGACCAACTACACCTTAGTATGGATCATTTACTTGATGTTTGCTTGGGTTGAGGAAAAAGTGGAAGAAGAAAGAAAAAAAAAGAGATTCTTCTCTTTTTCCCCTTTTCTTCTCACTTTCCTTTCCTTCATCACCTTCTCATCATCTTTCCTTTCCCATTGAAATTGAAAGACCACAATGGCCACGGAGATCGGCCCATGGTTACCCAAAGTTTCCTCCTTATTAACCTTTTCCTTTGGTCTTGAAAATGTATCAACATTATTACTTGTTCAATAACTATGTTTTATTAATGACAACATTTCGCTTTTGCCAACAAATCATTATCATCTAATAACACTGCAATTGCATCCTTTTGCATAGCGCCATGTAGGCCATTGTACACAAGCCATTGTAGGTTTAATATTTTGCGCCCTTTTGTCCCACTTTTTCCACGTTAAACATGATGTATTATTATTATGTTTATCGCACCATTGGGATGAGTTTATTCATTTTCACATAATTTCAAATTTTTACTTTTTTTTTCCTTTTACCACTTGGTGAATGGATGCAAAAAATGAACCCAAAAATGCTCAATTTATCAGCAAATTATTTCATTTACTACTTTATTACTCATTTTATCGTCTCATGAGGTTAATTGTTTCGAGTATTTTGGCCACATTTTTTTTTCTTCCTTTTCCTATTTCCAGGGTTTACCAAATTGTATTTTGTGTTACTAATTGAAAGTTTAATATCCAATTGGCCAATTTGCTGGTTAAAAGTTTTTCATTAGTTTCGAGTTGAACATTTCATGGTAATGATGATGATCATGTTGATGGTCTTGATTTGATTTACATAATAACTGAAGTCATCTTTGGTTTCAAGGTTTACCTTTTGTTTTTGGCAAACTTCATCTCATGAGCATTGAATCCATTTTTGCTGTTCACTTCAAAATTGAAATTAACAATTTTTTCTCTTTCTCTTTTTTTTCGGGTAAAAAGCAAGAAAAAAAATGATACAAAATTATAACCATCTGAACATATTTCAACATTACAATTCCCATGGTATTGCAGGTATTAAATGTAAAAAACGGTTCAACAATGGCAATGATAATAAAGTAATAACAAGTTGAAAGAAAGTACGCAATTGAATTGACAAAACAAAAGTGTAATATTGAAACTTATTGGTAGCCATTTTTTTTTCTTCTTCTTTGACTCTTTCAATTTTTTGCCTTTTCCACTTTCTCGGCATCATCATTATCATCATCAACAGCATCATTTGAGTTGTTTCATCAGCCATCATTCAACATTATTAACTAGCTAACAATAACAAGAAAGTCCCATTCTCAGGGTGAAATACCCAAAGGAGCTATTGGATAGCTGTACTTGAATAGCTCATCATGATAACCGTTAACATAATCATCATCACCCATCATCTTGCTGTAATAATTTGCTACAAGACAGGCTAGAAAGAGCATCGATTTAGATCAAGTCAAGAATGAAAACATTAATAAAAAAAACCTTTGATCAGACACAGGAAAATGAAACGACACATAAATAGAGGGTTTTACAGTGTTTTTCAGTTGTTCATTTGGGAAGACCAAGTTTGTAATACATGATGATATTACATCGTGTTATCATTTAAAAGTAACAAAAAAAAAGTTTGGACTCGCAAAGTTAGATAATGATAAACCTTGATATTTAATATTCTCACGAGATTTCATCAAGAAAAATGTCAAAATCAACAGGAACCTGTATCCAGAGGTAATTAGAATCATTCAAAACTCGAAAAAGTTACAACTTTTAGTGCAAACATTGACAAGCTTTTACGAAATCAAAGTCTTGGTTGACTCAAAGATCACTTGATTATTTTGAACTATTGTGACAAGACATTGTAACTTGTAACAATCCTAACCTAACCCAACCTAACCTAAACCATAAAATATTTCATGACTAAAGTTTATTTCATTTCAATAAACTTACGTGTCTGGTTAAACTAAAAGGTGAACAACTTGGATGATTCAAGGCACAAACAAATCATTGGATGACCAAAGTTAATCCTGATGAACAAATCAGAGTTGAAAATATAAATTTTTAAAAATGATAATTTAATTAAATCAAAATTTAACTGTTTTGTTTTGTAGCAATGTTTTTAATTATAAAATTGGATGCAGATCAAAGAGCAAATATCAAATTAATATTTGAAAAAATTGAATAAATTTCACCCTTTCAATTGTTTAAAATGGATACACTTCAAGAGCACTAGAAATTTCGGGAAACCTGATAAATTGACGGTTCTATGGTTTTTTATCATTGTTTTAACATAAGTCGCGCTGAAGGTAGATCTTCCCGCCTTTTCAACAAGTGTCCTAAATCTGTATTGAGAGGGTTAAAACATTATATGGCGTTTAAAAAAACCATAGTTGTCTTTACTTATTAGTTTCAAAGGTTGAGTTGCTTTTGTGTCATAAGTAGCAATGGTTACTTTACAAGGTAAAACAAGAGTCATCGGAATATTGTAGATGATTATCATGGCCTCATGTTTGAGCCGCGTTTGTATAAAGAAGGCGACCTTTTCATGATTAAAGTTGATGTTGATGCTAATAAACATTTAACGCTCTAAATCTGTTTACAGCATTTTATCACAGCCCAATCAAATGTATCATAAAATGATCTGGTTGATAAAAGTGAAACCCAATTGCGGAAAAAAATGTCAAATCCTTTTACCCGAAAAGAAAGGTCAAATAGGCCAATGTTAAATTGTAGTTGTAAACAAGAAAGTAAAAAGGTAGAAAAGCAAAAGGGTTGAGAAAAAAAAAGGGAAAGGTTAAAGATGGAAAGAGCCTTAAGCAAATTCAGTCGCTGTTGAACCATTCACTTATCTTTCCTCTTTTCTTACCAATTGCTTCTTCCTTTATCATCCCATTGTCATTCCTGGTCTCCTATAAGATAATATTATTTATTTTTTATTCACACTGTGCTAACGATTCAGCATTCCCTTTTGTTACACAGATATATCTATGTCTCTGTGGGTTGCGGCTATTCCTTAGCATTTGTCAATTGGTGATAAACTGTGTATACTCTGTCTTAGGGTCTCTTTCATTTCTGTGTGTGTGTGTTTGTCAGTCTACAACCTATCATTAAAAAAAGTTTGAACACACACGAAGAGAGTTGAGTTGGACATTTGAATGTCCTAACCCGAACACACACACACACAGACACACACACTTTACACTGATATCTCTAGTCAATTACTAGGATTACAATGAATAAAGGTATTTACAATTGAAAGTCAGAGACTAACAACTTCACAAGGAGATGAAATTATTTATGCCCAATTTAATTTCCACTCTTTGTGTGTACTTTTTGTTAATTGAATTTAATTAAAGCCTGTCAAAAGGTGAACGCATATTTAACCTGCTTTTTCTTCCCTTTTAAATATACTAATCAAGTGTAGTTAATACAGATAATGGCAGTTGTATTAGCACTGACTTTATAAACAGCAAAGTTTATCTACATTTTCAGCTAATTGTTTCCCCATTTGCCTTCTCTAATGAACAAATTGTGGAGACAAAAAAGTGATGATTTAATTTTCCAGTTAACACATTATCTGTTCAAAATTGTTGCACAAAACCTGGTGCATTCAGTCTTTAAATCAACTTTACTTAATGTTCACCATCCAAGTGTTTTGTATAATCATTCAAACTAGAAATTTTTCTCCTTTAGAAAAGTTCCATTTCATGATTATACTCCATTTAATTTGCACAAAAATTGTAGTTTTACCCTTTAAATTGGACGAATCAAAGGTTTGAAAAAACATCGAGTTGAACATTTGGAAATAAGAAAATGATGAAATTAGAAAAGTAAAACTGATTTCAAATTGATTCAATTCTGAATGCTTTTCAAGGCAAGGTTTAGAAGAATGAAAATTGACTTTCAACCGATTGTAATCGATTTATTTACCAAATTTTACTCAAATGTTCCCTGAATTACTCAATTTATTGATCAAGTGTTTGAAGCAAGTGTTGAAAGATGGCGCTAATAGGTGAGTTTGGGTTAAAAACAAAAGCTTTACATTTGTTTGAACATTTGTTTGATGATGAAAAGTGAATATCTTGACGGTGATTTAATTAGTTTGAATTAAGATTTGTGAATAATCTGATTGCATGGTTGGCTTGGAAAAGTTGAACAGTTTCTTGACTATCTTTTTTTAACTCGTCTTTTGATGGCCAAATCAATTGGCTTGGTTGTTTGAGCAGCAAAAAGCCAGCTAAAAGGGAGTGAAAAAAAGATAACCAATGAAACCCATGAGACTATTGACTAAGATTTACTCCGAGAATCTCATTGAACAACGAAAGAACAAGAGTCTTTTTTTTATATCAATGTTTATATTCAAGTCTCATGAGATGAAATGGTGAGAGATGAAAGATATTTTACAATAATATTAAAAGAGCCAAGTTGATAGTGAAAGTGATAAGTATTATGAAGAGAAGAAGAAAGGCATCAAGTAGTGACAAGTAGAATAATAAATAGAAGACTGAAAAAGAAGGAGAAACATGGTGAATAATGATGATAATGATGAATAGAGAGAGAGAGAGAAAAGAATGAAAAAAAGGTTGAAATTGAAAGCGAAAAAAAGAGGTTCAAATTAATTGGAAAGAGATGTTTAACCATCAAGTGGGTTTATTACATTAGTTAATTTATGTTTTCCTCATAATATCATCATCAGATTTGCTCATCATCCCTCATCACTGACATCAACCTTTGTTTATCCATTATCATGTTTGTGAAAAGCAGAGAAAAAAAAGACTTTTTCATTTCCATTTCCATGTTATTCTTGACTCTGAGTTTTTTTTTTATTTTTTAATTGCCAAGTGAGGAAAAGTTGCCTCTTTTACTTCAACCAATTAGGCACTTTTTTACCCGAAAAATGTTGATATTTTTTTGCCACTAGTTTATTGGTGCTAAAAGCAGGGAAAACAAATAAACGTAAAAAACAATCGTTAAATTAATTGTGAGGCTTGAGCTTTTCCTTTGCGCTTTTTTTGTTGCTCATAATTTCATGCCATTTGCACAAACTTTGTTTTTTTGCTGGTTCTGTGTTGGCAGTCAAATAATGTTGATAATAAATGCTGATGAAGAAGCGATGAGATAAAATAACAAATGTACTTTTCTGTTCGTCTTTTGAACTGGGAGGTAAAAACAAGATTATACGATGATGGTTATATTATGATGGACAACATTTTAGATACACTTACTTTCAAATGTTTATTATTAAATGTTTAATAGCAACATTATTTGTTTTTCACTCTTCAACTATTTTCTGTGCGTTTTTTTTGCTTCTCTTGTTGTTTCTCGATTCTCTTTGCCTGCTTCCGTTTGTCATTGATTTCTTTTTTGCTGGGCTCCTTTTATTTCAACACACAATTTGATGGCAAAATCATGTTCACTTTCATCTCATTTACTCTTCAAATAAAGCAAAGTGTATTCAAGTTTTCGGTCATCCACTGTTCAAGAAAGTGTTGCACTTTCATTCGATGAGAAAGGAAAAGATGAAAGGAATGAAAGATGAAAATTATTTATCGTGAGAAATGACTAAGCTGTATGCTACATTTAATGTGCCAAGGTTGACTTTGGGTTAAAAATTCATGATGTTCAGTCTGGATTCACTAAAGGATATGATGACAAAAGATGAAAGGAAAAAAGGAAGAAAAAAAAAGGATAAAAGTATTTTTAGATGGAAAAGTGACCTCTTTGTGTGTTCAATATTGGTTCATGTTAATAGGTTGGAAAATTTTGTCTTCTCAACCAGAATTACTCAGGTGATGAGAAATAAATTGACAAGAAATGATCAGAAAAACAAGAAGAGGGAAAAAATGATGGAGAAGGTGAAAAGGGAAGAGAAATGTTAAAGAAGCCAAAAAATGTAATGTTACACGAAAAGAGTCTTCACTTTATTGGCTTTGATGGGACGAAAGTCACTTGCTTAGGTTGAAAGATTAATGTCTTTTGGCTTAACAAAAAATTACTCCGACGATGAACAATAAGATGTTGTTAATAATGAACAGACTGATGATATTGATGAATGGAAAGGAAATAAATACAAGAATACATGATGAAACTTGAACATTGGTTTGAACCAATCTTTGACCTAAAGATAAGTTTCAAGCTGTTCATTTCAAGAAAATGATTGCACCATTTATGGACCAACGAAAAATGGTGCAAAAAATTTTTCCTCCAACTTTTTGCTTCTCTTCTGTTTATCTCTATATTATTCATCTTGTTCGTCTTCTCTTCACCTTGTTCAACCATTATAATAAAAGTTTACATTGCATTTTATCTATTCCGGAATCAGATTGACGGAATAGAGTCAATTCACTTGTAAACCGGATTTACCATGCTAACAGGGCCATTTACTGATGACCTATCTTCCTCCTTGCTCATTATCATCATCTCAAGTTGTTTACTTGCTTACGGCTTGTTTACTTGCATCATTTGTCTCTCTCTCTCTCTTTCAAACTTAAACAAACACAAGTTCACTCTTTCAGTCTGTTCATGATCATGTTCAAGAAGCGCACAAACAACAAAAAAAAAAGACAAAACAAAACATAACCTAAGCAACATTTTTCCAGATAAAATACTCAAAGCACTCTCTTTACCATCATCATTATCATCATATCTTCTGGTTTCAGAGGAAAAAAAGTAAGTACAAAAAAAGAATACAAAACCAAATGTTCATGAGTTTGCTCAGGAAAAAATGTTGAACAATCAAGATGAAAAAATTTTAATGTGACAGTTCAGATTCCATCTTTTCTCTCTCTCTCTCTCTCTCTCCAAACTCACCAGAGTGAACAAGAAGATGAACAGAAAAAAAAAGAAACTCAATTGTATTTTTACTTCTGTATCATCCAATAACTCCCATTAACCTTTTCATCCCTTTCCTCCTCCCACTTTTTCCTCCTCTTTTGCCTTCTTCCAACAAAAACTTTCCCACTTTTCCTCTTCCTTTTTTGTCTTCTCATCTTCCATGTTAATGTTATTTGTGGTGGTTATCAAAAGTGATGAAAAAATCGAGTTGAACAATTGAAAAGTTGAAAGTACATTTTCACCAGATTATCATTGATATTACATGATCAAGCAACCTTTTCTCTTTTCTCTCTATCAACAACTTTCTTCTTCCATGATAACCAATGAAAATTGCTGAATCTTTTCAATCTGAAATGGAAGAAAATGTTTTCACTTTTTTTTTTATTTCCTCATTTCCTTTACTTTTTTCGCCTTCCTTTACTTTTATTGTACTTTTTTACACTTTATTTTTGTCTGTTTTTTGAACACTTTTTTTTTATCTTTCAATTCAATACGGAAACGAGTGGACAATATTTTTCCTGTTGTCAAATGCCTCAAGTTATTATATCAACATGAGCAAAATATTATGACCAATGAGCTTGTTCAACTTGTGCTTATTACTTAACCATCATGTTGAACAAAATATTTTTCATTCATATTCAGTGATTCAAATTTCCATATTGAAATTGAGCAAAAGTTATTAAACTTGCAATGAAAAGAGTTTCAATTTTTTACTCTTTCCTTGATAAATTGAATACAGAGAAATATTAATGATCCCAGTTGAATAACTCGAGTATTTATCATTCGGCTCATTATGAAGTTCATTTGCATGAGAAAAAATTTAGTATTAGCATTCAGATTAAATGAGAATCCAAAAGATGAATTTTTTTCTGAAAATCAAAGTCATTTCATTTCGATAATTTTGAGCTTTTTTTTGTCACAAAAATTATGAAGTTTCTCATGTTATTGTCGACTGGTTAAAAATTTGAAACAAAAAAGTTCTTGAAGCAACTATTGATATTCAAGAAGGATGGAACTTTCACCCTTTTCTTGATATTTCAATATTGTTGTGAGTAAAATGAGATGCATAAAGAAAACAAAATATCACAAAAAAAAGAAGTAAATCCTTCAATAATATTTTCCAATGTTGGTGAATATTGAATAAGAATTTTGTATTGAAAAGTTTAAATTGTTTACTATAGTTGCTGTTGTTCATGCTTTTTATGTGAAGGGTTGAAGTTTATAAACGCCTTGATATTGGTAATGATGTGAATGATAATGATATTGAATAAAATTTAGGAGCAGAATGCTTTTGTTTGCATGAAAATAAAATTCATGTCAACATGAAATGTTTGTAAGCTCACAGTATGTTCATCATTTTCATCTTATTATCTTCACCTTGGCAAACAATTTTATTAAATATGGGCATGAAAAGAGAAAGGAACCAGAAAATATTTTTCTTGGCACACAATTTTCATCATTTGATCTTGTTGAGGATAAAAATGAAGATAAGAATAGTGATGATGAAAACAATGCTCAGCATAAAAGTGAAAGTAAAAATGGAAATTAAATTTGGTGAAAAGGGAAAGGCATCTGTTGAGACACTTTTCATCAAAGTAATGTGACTTTTTAAGCTTGCAAGATTTTCAGTTAGCAACATGATCAGAACGATAATTGATGAGAATGAGCAATGAAAGATCAACGACTTAGTATTCATCAAGCTAATAATGACTAGTCATAAGAGGACAATTCGGGTTAAAGTGATTATATTTTAACAAATTTGTAAAATTATAAGATTAACTGATGAAAGTGAAAGTAAAAAGTATCGTGAAAAAGGCTCTCATTGAGATTAAGTCAGTCCGACAAGAGACACTTTGCTAGGTTGACTTTTTGGTTATCTTCGGCTTAAAAAATTAGCGAGATTTCAAGACAAAAATAGAGTTACGACGATGAAGATAATGAGGATGATGAAGATGATGAAGATGATTAAGATGATGATGAAGATTATGAGGTTGAACCAATTACAAATTGACCGATAATAGGCACTCATTAAGCATAATTTAATGCTGTGGAAGTGACTCTCTAGGTTGCAAGATTTATTGTCAATAGCCTAATTTGACTGGATGAAATGATGAAGTGGTGACATTATCTGTTAAGAGAAAGTAAAATTGAGATATTCAAACTGTTTTGCCAGTCAATTTAATCAACTTTGATATTAAAAAATTCATTATTTTCGTTTTTCATTCGACATTTGAACTTTTGATATTAAGCAATTCATGACGCTGTAATAAGGGAAAACTTTTGTTACTATGTAAATGTCAACACTTGAAATGTTCATTTCCCACTGAATCATTGTGAACATTGTAAAAAAAAAATAGATAAAATGAACGTGACTTATTATCAACATTTGATTTTATCGATTTCATCTTTTTTTTATATTCATCTACTCTTTTACTCGGATAACTTTGTCGATCAAAAAAAAAAGTTTCAAACTTTATTCAAGTTGAGTTTTTTTCTCACCCATTTCAAATCAACTTTTTCAAATTAGCAAATTAATCAATCATTAAACATGAATAAGCTACTTTTTGACAATGTTTATGCACAAAATTATTTCATGTCATAAAAGTTTCATGATAAATGAAAGTTTATCAACACTGGTTCACTCTCACCATTCCCTCATAATGATATCCAGAGATGATAAAGTTAAAGATGATAACCTTAAGCTTACCATTTACCTTCCTTTAGATCATGTTAAACTTGAAAAATGAGCGATTCAAGTCAAATTATTCAACGTTGAAATAATGTTTGAATTTTAATTGAATTGAATTGAGAATTTAATCTTGTTACGGTTAAAAATGATAAAAAGTAGACAAGATAAAGAGTTGAAAATTAACCCTTTTCCATGCATTCCCAGTTGTACAATCCATCAACATTAATGTTATTAACAATGATAATAACGAAAAGTGCAAGTTGAAAAGTGGCGAGAAAAAAAAACCAAAATCAAGACCAAAAGTGGCTCAAGAAGAAAAAAGTTAAATCCATTGAAAAAAAAGCTGACTCAATAATTACTCAAGTTGCAAGTGTGAAGAGTCGGACATGGAATGTCATTCAATAGTGATTCCATGATAATGAATTTGATGGTTCAATTCGACTTGAAGGTTGAACAGTAAACAAAAAGATGAAGAAGAGGGGAACAAAAAAGTAAACTCAAAATTTGATCTATTACAATAATGAAGCTCTTATTTCACTTCATCAATCTTACTTTATCCTAAATCATCATCATATTCACTCCTTCACTTTTCCTCTCAATCAGCTTCTCATATCACAGTATCAACAGATTAACATAACTGCCACTTTTACCAGGACGATAAAATGACATGAACCGTTAAAACTCTTATCCATTTCACTTTTGATTCAAGATTGAACACACAATTGAGGCAACCATGATAACCTAATCCTAATCACACACTCAACCCTCATCACAACCAACATCATAACCAACATCCAAGTAAATGAATCTTGATTGATTCTGATTACCACTAGAAAAGAGAGAGAGAGAGAGAGAAAAAGAAAAGAGCAATTTTATCATTATTAATAACATTCTGAAAGTGTATAATTCCAATTCACTCCCAGTTCTTTTGTTTTTATATTGTTGTTGTTGCCTCTTTTTTATTAGTATTAGACTATTATTATCACATATCAGCCACATTAACACCTAAGTGATACAGATTAATGTGACTGATAACAAAGTATTATTCACTTTAAGAGCCACTTCTTAGCATTAGAATCGTTATTAATATTATCAATGTTATAATAAATAAACAGAATAATATCGTAAAAAAAAGAGAAGAGGAAAAAAAAGAGATAACCCAAAATGTCGATAATACAAACAGATAGAGTAATAGATTGTTCAATCATTATTATTATCCAAACATTATTAGTTATCATCTTTATTAATATCAATACATTAACTACTTGATTTACATTACTTTTTTAGGTGACGTTATAACATTCATAATATTAGTTGATATATTGAGATATTAATATATTAACAGATTACTTGACAAACTTTCAATTTTCAAATAAAACTCGATCAACAAATTTTCTCGGGCAAATAAAATGTGTAAACATTTGCATGTAAATAAAGTGATATTAAATTTGTTATTGCCTTTCATTGGAACACTATTTAGTCAGCAATTAATTTGATCAATTTTCAATTCTCACTGGGAAATCATTGAAACTTTTACCCATTTTAATTCAATTTTTTGGCTCCATTCTATCATTTTGTAGGTTTCGCGAGGTTGAAACGCCTTTTCATCATTATTAGCTTAAAGTTGCTTAATAAGATTAACGCTCAATCCTTAACCATTATTTATTGAATATTGAGATTCAACTTTTAGCCACAAGATTAAAGACTCTTGACAAAAGTTGAGTTTATCAACAAATATATTTACCTCCCACTTTACCTCCCTTTGGTTCTGGCCTTTTGCCAGTTCTCATCATCTTTATAAACTTGCATTATCCCACGAGTTTATAAAGGTTGATGATGATTAGGTTTGCAAGAGATGAGGAAAAAAAAAGTTCGAGATTATCCACTTTATTGACTATTTAACGGTTCATCTTTTTAAAACTTTTGATTTGCCACTTTAAGCATCACTTTTAACCATTACTTTTTATCCATCATCTTATATGTGTTTGTGGCTTTATGTCAATCTACATTTATCTTACTTCCTTTGCGCACTTTTTCCTTTGCTTCTTCTTTGCTTTTTCCCTCTACTTTTCATCATGAAAGATGAAACAAGATGATTATTTATCCCACTCGTTTGATTAACTTTTGGCTAACCTTAAATCCTTCAAATTGATTACTCAAGTTAATTCATTAATCTCATGTCAGACACATATTTACTGAACACAGCGTGAGAAAAGGACTTGAACTCTTCTCATTTAAGTAACAACAAACAAACAATTCAACAACAAGCAACAACAAACAAAACTGCAAGAGTAAAAAGTTTGCCCCATGATTATCATCAATTGATTAATATTAGTCAATGTGAATTAGAAACGGCAGGCCTTAAGATTAAGATAATTTAGATGATAATGAGGATAAATGTGAAAAGTTGAAGACAATCTTGAATGATTATCGTTCCCTTTTTTGCTTGCTTCAAACAAGTTTATCTTTTTCCATCTTTGACTTTCATTTTGATTAGTATGATGATAAATGTCATCATAATTGAGATGAGGCTTAAAAAGATGAATGAAAAAAATGGTTATTGAATGCGATGAATGTAGTTGAAACAGTTTGTGATAAAACAAGGTGCTAACAATGGTTAGAATGGTAAAAGAGCAAAACTCTATTTAATTGGTTTAACTTTTCTTTTTTTTTACTCAATTAGAAAGTTAATGTACCAGAAACAATTGAATAACTCGAGAGTTTAACTGTTATCTCATCATTAATCAAACAGTTGTTTTTTTCAAACAAACCAAAAATTTAAATGTTTGAGTAAATGCTTCATTGGAATAAACTTTAGTCATCAACATAAAGTGTGATTCATGCAGTTTATGTCTGCTCAAGATTTATCAATCTTTTGTCTTAATGAACTGATTACTTTCAATCTTGACTCATCCGACTTTCAAGAGGAAAAGTCTATTAGAATTAAATGAACTTTTAATCATCATATTAATCAAAAAGCATGATTAGGTTAGGTTGGGTTAGGTTAGGATAAACCTTTCTCGTCACAAGGACAACATCAATGAACTGATTATTCAAAGTTGACTTTGACATAGGTCAAGGGGGCATTAATTTGTCCTTTATGTGGTCGTGCATACAACCAGTGTTTGAAGTTTGTAAGTCAGAATATTAACAAAATGTTAATCAAGTTTACTTGCAATAAAAGGTAGATTCCAAAATCAAATCGAAAAGGAATGAAAGAAAAAAGATGAAAGCTGAACAAAAAGAGCAAACTTTCAGAACAATATTCATGTCGAGTAACCATGGATAAGTGAGTGAACATATTTTTAAAGGTTCAATAATATTGGCAATAATACTAGAACTGTGAATTCTCTCTATTGTATTCTCTTTTGTAAATTCTTTTGTCTCGAGGTGTTGGTCCAAATATAAGAACCTTTTCTTCTCTATCATCATCATCACCATCAGCATTTCAATTTTTCCTTTTCTTGTGCATTTGTGTGTGTGTGTGGTACAGAGCACAATCCGTTTATGTTGAGAGGTTTTTTTTTGGACACTTTGGATTCACATAAATAAGCAGATAAATACTTGCACACATGAATGCGAAGTAATACAAATAAATAAACTAAGGTGAACAATGTTTTGATGACAAAAGGGACAATTGGATTCTCTCAATCTCTTAAAATTTCTTGCCATATTAATAAAAGTTGTCCAAAAGTAGCCCCCATTTTGAGCAGCAGTAGTCAAAAAAATATCATATCTAATAACTTCAAGACCATAAAGTAGAATGGAATCAAAGAGAAGAAAAGTTTTTCAAGTAAATCTGTTAAGTAGCCTAAGTTTGAGCATCAGTCAGCAAAAAAAAAAAGGTTGAACAGTGAATGCAAAGGTGGGAGGGATTGGGCAGGAATTGGCTATAGAAAATGTAATAATGATAAATACCTGGGAGTGTAAGTTATCATAAGTTGAAGGACAACAACAAAAAGTGTACCTCAAATGTAATAACATAATCAAACAAATGAGGTAACAAGGTAAAGAGGCAGAAACATGTATTCAATAGCTGCTCAATTTAATTGGAAAGTCCGGTAAACTTTCCTTTTCCGATTCAATTTCACACAAATGGTAATATTGATTTGATTTGATTTGACTCACAGTTCAATTTGAGATTGAAAAGGTTACAATTTTACAGCAAACGATCAAGAGATGAAAATTTACAAAATCACTTCATCGGGTTATCAAAAGACAAAAACTTGAAAACTTGATCCTAATAAACACTGTCTAACAACTCAAGCTTAACAGCTCGAGTGAGGTTTAAAAAGCATTATGATTTTGAACCATTGACAAGACAAACACAGCTTCTTGAATAACAAAACCACCTTTGATGGCTAAAGTTGAATCGATAAAAGTAAAACATTTTTACCGCTTCCTAACTAAACTTTAATTGTTTCACCAAAATCAAGGTTTGTATAAGCAGATTATTCGCATAATCAATATAACAATCAAGTTGACAATTGTCATCATTCTGTTAATTAAAGTTTGATTTGATTCTAATGAACATTTTTCAAAAACATATTTCGTGCTAAAGTTTGGTTTTACTTGCTAATTTGGATTGATCATCAAAATGCATCATTTTTACCTTTGCCCTTTTTCATCCTAATATCATCATCTTGCTCTTTTTCACAATCATTTTCATTGTAATATTAGTAATATTATATTGTGATTATTTATAATACAATTATTATAATACCTTTGAGAGTGACAAAGGTAAGCTTTTGACAAAAATTTAAATATTGAATCTGTCAAAGAAAAGGCTGATAAAAGTTAGCATTATTGTTATCATTATTATTATAATATCATAGTAGCCTTATTATGAGTGTTTTTGTGTTTCTATCGCTTTCTGTCAATGTACATAATGGTTAAACGAGGTTAACCTTAAGGCCTTACCGTTCCATCCCAATCTCTTCATCTATTCACATTCATCATTATCATCAACTTCACCTTATTGGATATATCATAAGGTAATAAGTTTGAATAAAAGTGAGTGTGCCTTTAATATTAGCCAGAGAAGAAGTGAAAAGAAGATGAAAAAAAAAAACGAGAGAAAAGATGAAGATGAAAATGAATACAAAAAAAGTTATCCGGTTAAAGATATCGCCTTGATACTTGAACATATAAGCCTCTTAATTCTCGTATTATGCTAACATTGAAAAACACACTGAGAGTGGAAGATGAAAGAGAGAGAGAGAGAGAGAGAGGAAGAAGAGGAAGGAAAGAAAAGAATAGCAGTTTTTCAAGTTAACTGAGATTTCTGGTTCGCTTTATTTTTCGACTTAAATATTGGCCTTTTGATTTGTACCAACTACTTTTCTTGTGTTGTTGTTGTCTTTCCCTTTAGTCTTTTCATTCATCTATTCATATCTGTTTCTCTCGCTCTTTTTTTTTGTGCTCTTGTATTATCCATTTTGTGTGCTTAAAATTTTATCCTTCAGTGAAACGTTAAGTGTGAGATGAAAAAGAGCAATAATCAGTGCTGTTTGGTGTTGGTATGATTGACATAATTTGAATCAATTGGTATTAACCTTACCAAGAATTGTGTGTCTCATTGTATTACATTGCCAACTGACGATTCAACAAGATGAAGAGAGTGAGTTTGTTGTGATATTGTACTTGTTTCATTTCATGTTCAACATTGAACAATTTATCAGTCAAAATATTTCCCGATCGTTTCTTTTCCTCTTGTTGTTGCTTTGTTAATGGTCATTTATGCAAATTAAATGCATTATACTTTACCAAATGTCATATTGTGCCACTAAAAATGCAAAACTTTTCGTGTTTAAACATTTCTCTTAACATGTTTTACTCTGAATTAGCAAATGCTTCTATTGATCTGGTTGTTCAACTGGCAGATTATCATTCAATGTTTACCTGAATGGTGTAAAAATCAGGCGATTAACTTTTAATGAATTGATAATCCGAGTTGATGTTGAACATGGGAAATGTTCAAGTTTACTCTTTTTCATTGGAACTGAAATTTTCATGATTCCATTGAAAAGGTGAACAATTGTAAAGAAATGTCAATGAAGGTTTAGAAAAAGTTGGAGAAGAAAAATGAGCGTAGAATTGGTCAGCAATTTGAAAAGGTAAGAGTGTGATGATAATGATGATGAAGGTAAAGAAGAGTAAGATGGATGTTGAAGCAAGAAAGAGACATTGAGTAAACATTTCTGTCACATTTCATTCTTTTTTTTCAAGAAGAAGGGAAGAAAAGAAGAAGAAGAAGAAGAAAAGGAAGATTTCTTTCTTTTCAATCAATTGAATACCTTCTTATTTGGCAAAGGGAAGAGACAATTTTTCACCTTTGTCAGTTATGCGAAGAAGACATTTCCTAGGTTAACATTTTGGGTGGTCCTTACCTGGTCTAAAACCTGATAAGTTGAGTTACTCTATTACACGGTTTAACACTGTGACCATAGCCTTGCTTTTAAAGGTTGCCAGTAAAAAGCAAGGGCAAAAAAGTGTATTGATATTTTTGATGGTAAACCATTTACTTGCATCAATAAATTGACATGATACTAGGTAAATATTATGATGGGTAAGGATGGGATGAATGGGAAGATGAAGGAGGAGGTAGAAGAGAAAGAAAGAAAAGAGAAGAAGAAGAGAAAAGAAGAGGGAAAAAAAAGTGAAATGAAAGAAGAAGGTTTCAAATTGGACAGAGAATATGCCATCACCAACATGCTTTATTTTTCCATTTTTTACATTCTTCTTCCTTTCATCATCATCATCATCACCATAACCATCCATTTTTTATCGACTCATTTCTCATCATCTAAGATTGGTTAGACCGTTGACAATCAATATGCCAACCTAACAAAGTAACTCTTGTCCCATTAAATTTAACCCAATGTAAGCCTTTTGTCGTGATCATTTTCACTTTCATCATTCCAGTTAGTCTCATCAACAAGATTATCTCAACCTAAAGAGTCACCCTTAACCCATTAAATATGGCATAATGAGTGCCTTTTGTCTCACACTTACCCATAAACCAAAGACTGATTAGACTGTTCACGATACACTTTCAACTTAATAGAGTCAAAGATGAATATCTTAACCTAAAAAAGCAACTCTTGTCCCATTAAACCAAGCTTCATGCTCGCCTCTACAATTACATTACTCACTGCATATCTAATCATTTCAATGGACACAAGTCATGAATATCTTAACATCCAGCCACTCTCTCTCTCTCTCTCTCTCCATCAAATGTAGCTCAATAAACAGCATCTCACATCAAAAGTAAAAAAATATCCATTTTTCTATCTTCTTTCCCTGTATTGTCTTCACCGTCTTCATCTTTACCTCCATGAATTTCATCTTTAGATTTATTTTTTCATCTTTTCATTCCATTAAACGTTTGACAGTTTCACTTTTTGCTGTATTCATCTGTCTAATGTATTAATGATCATATTGATGATGATGATTGATCAATCACATTATCCTGTGTAGATAAACTTGAATCAGTCGGCCATTATCAGGATAATTATGGTTTTCCATGTTTCATTGATTCTGATTTTTTTCCCTTCTTTCAACTTATCAAACATTTTTTTTACTTATCTTTCTTTATCCATAACCATGGCTGTGCCTCTCTAACAAGCTACTGTCAGTTTCATTGTCTTTACTTGAAGTGAAAACAACTTTTTTACACAAGTTAACAACCATGATATTGATTTGATCTTGAGATAATTTTGATATGGATAAGGAGATATGATGATGAGAAAAGATGGTTAAAATTTGAAGAATGATAAAGTTTACTTAAATCCTAATCATCAATCATTTCAAACCATTCCTTTCTCCTCATCTCACCCAATCTCATCAGAACCTTTTTCCATCTTTTTCTCCCTTTAATCATTATTCATGTTGAACCTGGTAAAATTGATGCTAAAAACAAAATCATACTTTATCCTCCATAGTTCACAGTTTGAAGTCGTTAGATTTTTTTTTCTCCTTCTTTTAAATCAACAAAAGCCTAACCAAAAGAAGATGATAAAGTTGATCCAGGAAAAGAATCATGAATTCAGTATTTTCATTATTAAATATAATTTGATGAGATTAAGCTTCTCAACTTTTCATGCAATTTTTCATTCTACCTTTTGCATCCTTTGCGCCAATCAAATTGATTAAAAGTTATGCAAATTGTTGAGTAAATAATTTCTGTTTTCCGTTAACAAGACTCAATTAATGCTGTAAAACGAATGTCAGAAAATGTTGCATTTTGCCCAATTTCATTTACAATCAAGTTGGTGAATCAAACTTGCAATCAATTTCTGCAAAAACTGTCATGAGAAAAGTTGAGAGGAGAAGAAAAAAAAGAAAAAGAAAATTCTCTGAAAGATTATTTAGATTTATCATGTTGAAATGATAAAGTGAACATTTTAATCAAAAGTCAAAAATTGAAAAGTGTTGAAATTCAATGATGAACAATTGAACACACATGGAAAATCAAATTTCAACGACTATCAGAAACATGATGAGATACTTTTTCCCAGAACTTTTGACTTCTCACTTCAACAAAAGACTTGATGAAACTGGCAATAATTATGATAATCACAAGATAAACATCTTTAAACTGAATACATGGACAGTCAATTTTAGCTGGGAAAATAGAGGAAACTTCATCATTTTGAGTTTCACTTTTATTTTGTTTTGTTACTCTTTTATTAACTTGATCACACTTGAAACACTTTGAAATAATAAAATAGACGAAAATGATTGATCACTTTATTCAATTTTACTTGAAAGCTTCTGTAAAAAGATCTTGACACTCATTATCAATGCAATAAATTAACACTCTGTTAATAACCATCAAACAAAAACGTTACTTGAACCATTTCGCATTGACAACACTGAACATTATCATCATTTGTTTCGCCTTTTTTTTGTTCAATAAAATGCTCGAAATTGATTCCTTTTCAATTGCGATAAAAGTGAAAAAAAAATTCAATCGTAAAGCCTAAAGGCAATTCGTTGGCATCAACTTTCACATGAAACTTGAACCATCCAAAAATAGCATCAAATCATCCGAATCAAAGAACATGAATTTTCCAAAATTTCACTTCTTCTTCTTCTTCATGACTTGGAATTTGAGTTTTGACAAACATCGAAATTCAACTCAAGTTGTTGAACAATTTTAGATTTTTCCTGTATCCGTTTAAACTGGAAAGTGAATGATGAGAAGTGAAATTTGCTTTATCGATTTGGTTGCCTTTTTGATGTTGATTAATTGCTTTTAATTGACGTCCAATCGATGCTCTACTTGTTTGGATGAAAAGAAATGTTTTTTTTTATTTGACTTTAAATTTCCAGGTAAATTGATGGCTATTTTCAACTTGTTCAACATGATGATTCAGTTGAAAGTGAAAAATGATCAAGTTGTTTCACTTGATAATTGGGTTGCAGGTTGAGGTTAAACTATTCAGATAATAGGTTTGCTAAGTCAACTAGGACCAGAGATTTGTCTTGATTAAATTCTAGGTTAACATTGATTACCAGACACCAGAAAATTTGGTATCACCCACATGATCATCATCAGTTGTGATCATTATGTTATAAGAACAAAAAAAAGGAAAAGATATTATTTATTATATTATATAAACAGATATCATGTTTGAAGATTAGCTGTTGTTGATAGGATTGATAACAACTGAATAGGCAACTTCCCACAAGATCTCATTTATAAGTATGACTGTCAACTGGATAATATTATATCATATATTATCACAGAAGAGAGTAAAGAAAAAGATGAGAAAAACTTATCTTTTATTACATTCTTACATTACCCATCATGATGATAATGATCACAAGCAAACCTTTTCATCTATACTCGGATGGGATCAAGAAGATACTAATAAGAAAAATAGACCAGTTTCAATAATGTCCAAGCCTATTACTGCTTGTTGACCTATTCGTTTCATCTTCATTACTATCAGCATTCTCATCATCATCATCTTACATAGAGATCAAGAAAGCACAAATTGATGCCTTGACCAGTAGAGAGAGAGAGAAAGTACTAACTTTTTTTGTTCCTCTCAACCCTGCATCAGTTTAACTCCTTGAAGGATGAAAAGTGAAAGGCGATTCTTTGCCTTCCATCGGGAGTTAATAAGAGACTGGGTGATGTTGGCTGATGATGGCTTCCAGGAGTTTGAGAAATGATCTTTGGTTGTTCAGTTACCAAACAAACCAATAAGGCACAGTAAAGAGAAGAAGAAAAAACTCGGAATAAATGGTCACCATGATTCTACTTTTACTCTCTTCCTTTGACCTCTATGTTAATCATCATCATCCTCATTCACTCTTGTTTCCTCATCCATAATCATTTGAAAACTAAACCTTAGACCATGTTAATTGAAGTGAAAAGTCAACATCATTTAACCTCGTAATTGTTTATATTTCACCAACATTTATCTTTCAATCCAAATTGATTGCAATAAAAATCAAACACTTTTCACCTTAACAGCTCATTATCATATTCCAACCAGCTTTACTGAAAACTTTCAACCAACTCTGAGAATTGAAATTTTTTTTCTTTTTCGCTTAGAAAATCGAAAAAATGTAAAATTTTCATTTTCCATGTTTTTTGTCGTTGTTGTTGAACCTTTTACCTTCACCTAATCATTAATTAACACTAATGATTACCAAGTTTGTCTTTCATGTTTCATTTGCCGTTCATTTATTGTTTATTATAAATGTTAAATAGTTATGGTCTGGTGCTTTGATTGCAATTAATGAAGCTCACCATTGTTAGTTAATCATGTTAATGACATTAACTAATGATTATCTTGTTTCACCCAATTGGATTATTCCTGATGAAAGGTAAACATGAAAAGACAAGAGCATAAAAAACAAGACAAAAAAGATCCAAAGACTTTCAATCGGAAGGGAAGAAGAAATGAAAAGGAATAGAAGCAAAAAAAAAATCAAAACAAAAATGTTTTCTCATTCAATTTGTGGTTGCAATGGGAAAGATTGTATATCTTATTGCAATTAAATTGTAGTTGAATCGTCATGACAAAACAATTAATGACAAAATTGAACACAATCAACAAGAGCAACAGCAACAATCTTGTACATGAATCCAAGTGCAAAACATGCATTAGCCATTAGCTGTTAAGGTTTTCATCAGAAACCAGTCAATTGAAACGAAAGAGGTTTAAGGTTCTAACCAGGTCAGAAAGCGCAAGTTTCCGTGTCCATCATCAGTGTGTTTCTCGTAACAATTATTACTCGTGAAACAGGAGGAAAAGACAAACAATGGAACAACATTGAGAGAGCAAATCAATTGATTAAAAATGCCTTTTTCACTCTTTCTTTCTTGTCCACTTGGGTTGACCTTTTCCTCTTTAACCTTTCACCATTTTCATGACAAACAAAATTATCATCATTACCATTATCAAGATTGATTGACTATCAGTTTAACTCATTTCTAATCAAACCATTTTTAACCACATTTGACAACTCAACTACAATAATTATCAATCAAAAATGAAACTTTGCTTTTCATCATCATTGTTGAAACTGAATTATTGGTAAAGAAGAAGAAGAAAAAAAGGAAATGATTAGTTTCCGTTTGCATTTTGCAAGTGAAAAGAGCGAAGGGAAAGTCAAGTTTCCATCATGAGGTTTCCACTTGAATAGGGAAAAGTGTGTGGTTAAACCGATCATTGTTGAGATTGAATGAAGACAATTATATCTATTTAAATATTGTATTTGTAAAGTTGAGTAAATAAAAGAGAGTAAAAAGAGTAAAAACAAAATAATTATTGGTTTCAATTAAAGGTAACAAACGTAAAAAGGGAAACAATAACTGAACAAATCTTACCAATGTAAACACTTGAATCTTTCAAGCTTTTGTTTTGTCAACAATCAAACACAGCAATCCAAATAATTTTCCATTGAACAAGAAAATTTCATTATTACAATGATGATGATATCTCAAATTTTGGGCTCTTTGCTTCATCCTTTAACAATAACATTATCCTGCAGAAAACTCATCTCAACATTCACATCAACTTGCTCTATAAGTTGATACCAATTTCAATTGCAACAATGTAACTCATCTTTACTCATTCAATTTACTTGTAATAACTTTTCAACTCCCAAATGGTTAACATTTTCCCCTTAAATAGCAACTCAAGTTATCATAATTATCTTCATAATCACTAGTCAAGTCAAACTGTCCAAGTGATTCACCTTAATCATTTTCATCAATAAATGCTATTATTTTACCGTAAACTTTTTTCTCAGGCCAAAAGACAGCAAATCTTGAACCTAAACAAATCACTTTTTTCCCATCAACTTAGACATGCAATGAAACCCAATTTACCAATAAAATTTTTCACTCTTACTCTTTCTTCAACATCGCAATCACTAATTGAGGTTTTCCGTAAAGTTTTTCTGAAGCCGAAGGAGATCAACTTCCCATCCTAAAGGAGTCACTCTCGGCCGAGCAACTCTAGCATACCATCAACCCCCATTTACCGTTAACTTTTTCACTTTTTTACTTTTCCTTCAGAATCTTAATCATTTTGGTCTTGTTAAAAAATGATATCATTTTACCGTAAAGTTTTTTCGTGAGCCGAAGGAGATCAATTTTACAACCTAAAGAGCTACTTTCCGAGCGACCAACTCTGGCATACCATCAACACCCCATTTACAGAAAACTTTTTTTAACTTTTACTTTTTCTTCATCTTTGTCTTCATTCTCAATTTTGTCATTTCTTCATCGAAACTTGGCCAACTTGAAAATTCCGAATTTTGAACCCATGAATTTTCCGTAATATTTATTTTTCTTCTTCCCTACACCATTCATGTGTTCAATTATCTCAGAATATTGATTGATTGATTAACCATTTTCAACATTTTCTTCTTCATCTTTTTTCCCCATTCTCTCATCTCGTAAATGTAAACTAATGTAATATTCAAGTTAACCAATCGTTAATTATCTCACTAATTAAATGACATGAAACTCTGTTTTCATCTAAACTTCACTTTCCATCTCAATCAAGCAAAACACTGAACACACATTTAACATGTACACTGTTACCAGCTTTTGCTGTTACCAATTTTTTAATTACCTTTTCCTCCTTTTCACTTTCATCATTCTTATCATCATCATTTGGTTAAAAAAAAGAGAGGCAGCAAGAAAAGAAAGCAAAAGAAGAAGCAGAAGAAAAAGAAGGCAAAAAAAGCATAAAAAATGATTAAAATGACACATAAACAAGGTAATACTTTACCAGGTAATTGCCTAGTTACCAGTTGAGGAAAGTAAAAACAAGATTCATTTTGACATTGTTTTTACTCTTTACACCAGCGACACCAAACAAAATACCAAAACAAGAAATGTTAGCCACCATTACCCATGCTCGTTACCTTTAATATCATCGTCTTGATCATCCAACCTTCTTTCCATCTTTCCTCCTCCCTCTTCTTCCCGCCTTCCATCTCAGTCAATCCCTTTCTCCATCCCCTTGTTTTTCAGGCAAAAATGAAGCAGCAAACTTTATCACCTCATGTTACCATGTTTGTGATGTTGCGCTTGTTTAATACTTTTACCTTGATTGTTTCTCATCTTGTTGTTGCTTTGTTAACTAACTTGATAATTTGGTTGAACAAACACTCGTCACTTTTAATTGATGTTGCACTTTCATCATCACCCCTCATCCTGCTAAATAATGCTAATCATGAGTATTGTATATACACCAATTAGTTGTCAAGTAAAAAGTTTGCATCAACCATGAAAGTAATAGTTAACACAAAGAATTTCAAAGAATGTCCTGTTCATCTATCAAAATCAATAAAAAGAAATTCATTTTTTCCTTTTTTTTTAAACAAAAAAAACGAGAAAAAATTGAAACCGAAAGTTGCAATACATTTTGTCATTCAAAACACGATTTTCAAACACATTCCATGTTTCATAATTGAACAATTACGAGCAAAGCAAAGAACAGAATTTTTTGTTTATCTCTTTATCCATTTTACTGGTTCGACTATTTACTCTGTTAATTGATTATTATTGTCATACCAGTTCTTGTTTGCATATTAAATAATGATTGTAATGTATGTTACATGATTAATTGCATTAAAACTCACTGGTCCAACCGAGCCTTCAACTGCCTTTCCTCTTTCAACTTAATGACTTTAGTCAAATTGAATGGATAATAACTTTTAAGCAGATCTTTTGCCATTCAATCTTTAATCTCCTTTTAATCTCTATTTTCCCATATTTATGTTGCCTCCAAATAATTGCACAAGATGTTACCAGATAAATTCATTGTTGCCTCCCTTTGTCCTCTTCACTCTCAATTCATGCAAAAACAATTTCAATCTGGTTCATGCTCTTGTTTAGTCGATTCATATGATTGTCTTTTGTCACCGAGCAAAAAAAAAGAAAAGAAAAGAGGAGAAAAAGTTGATCCAAGGTGAAATCAATATGTAAGATGATTTCAAGTTGAACAAGATGAGAGTCTCTTGCAAATGAAGTAATTTTATCGGATCAAGAAGACTGTCATAGCAAAAAGTGATCAAATTTATTCCCAGATGAACATCTAAATCCAATTCATTTAATGTTTATAGAGAGGTAAAGAGAAGGAGAAAGAAGATGCTGAATGATAATGATGATGATGGTGAAAATGATGATGAAAATGATGATGAAAATGAAAGCTTAAAGTGATTCAAGAAAATGAAAAAAAAGGAGAAATTTTTTTCTTCTTCACTGTCTTTGTCAATGCTTAATGCTTCATCATTTAACCAGTTATAATGCTACTTTAAGTTAATACAATTTTCACCTTCAATTGATTATTTAATGATAATGTTCAAAGTTAAATTAATAAACTGAACAGTTTATCCACACTGCTTTCCACCTCTTTGGTTTCACTTTTTTTTTCTTTCCTCTTCACTTTCGCCTTACTTCTCATGATAATAAATAAATTATAAAATTATCACAAAAATATAAATTTCCATTTTCCTTGCCACCCATTCAATTGGAGTAAATGATAAATTTACTGAATCAACGTTGGAAACAAATGAAGAGAGATGAAATTGAATTTGCGCAAAAATTCATTAATCATTTCATTGGGTTCATTACAAATTTCAAATGATCGATACACAAAGTTGATTTACTTAACTAATTATCTCTAACAAACTGAGTCTCGTCTTTTACCTTTAATGAGAGTTGTTTAAGTGCCAGAATCGATAATGAAAAATGAGGGAAAATTTGAGTTTTTCAGATTCGAGATTGGAAAACATGAAACTGTCAACATAAACAATTGTTAAGATTGTTCGAGTTATTTGTTGCTCAATTCAAGAGATTGTTCCCAAAGTGTGCAAATTTATTGCCCATTGTTGGACATTTTTCATTAGCGAAAGAAAAAAAAGTTTTCTATTGTTTATGTTGATCGTAATTCACCTGAACTGTCAATGATTGGCTTTTGCCGATTTAAACTTGAAAAAGTTTCTTTACTCGAAAAATCGTTAATTACTTGTGCATTTTGGTTTCTATTTTTATCTAGAAAAAAATGACTTTTCCAAAGTTCGACTTTTACCATTTTCGTTATTTTTTTTCTTCAACTTGGTTTAATGTAAATACTGTGGAGTGCATTAAATCTCAAGTTGAAAGGTTTGAGTTGAAACACTTTTTGTTTCTCAATGAATCTCATTTTGTTTGGCTAGCAATTTGATTGCAACTTCGATATGACCTCAAGTATTATCATTTTCACGAGTCAATCTCATGGGAGATTAACTGAATCTTTTACCTTCCTTTTCATCCAGTTAATCTTTTCCATTTTGACTCATCTTCTCCAACTTATCCAAGTTAATATAAATATTTTTGTTGAAACAGGATAAAATGGGTGAGAAAAGATGTTCCCTTAAACAGAGTAACATTTATCCACTCGACAGAGAACAGTGAAAAGGTAAATACACTTTTCCAGTAATTTCACTTTAATTCACCTTTTGGGTCAGTCTTAGCACTCTGCAAATTGTCAACAATCCTTGATTAATGGTCAGTTGGCGATTGCAACCAATTACAATTGAACAAATTTAACAGAAATGGTAAAAGAAGCCAACTTTCGTGACTCAACTCGAAATTTAAATTTTAATGAAACATTAACCTTTTCATTGGAAATTGACTTTGATTTAGAGTTTTGCCTTTTTCTTTTACTTTAAATTATCTGCTCATTTAAACTGGATAATCTTTATTTATTTGAAATGCTTTTGATTAGATTTTCATCTTGAAGGTTCAACAGGAATTCAAGTATTCATGATGAATGGTAAAATTGATGTAAACTGAGCACACAATGATGAAAATGTTTCATCGTGCGTTAAACAGGCAACCGTTAAAGATTGAAAGTTGAACCTCGAAAAAGTGTAACCCTTCAAGTGTACATTTAAATGCGATAAAAGATAAATAATAGACTCGATAAACTATTCTGATCAATGTATTTGGTAATGAAAAGTGTCACTTTGAGAAAACAAAAGGCAAGTCAAGAAAAAAGAAGAAGAAGAAGAGAAAAGTTATTCAAATGAAGAGCAATTTTGCATTTTACTTTTTTTGTTAGTTCCAAATGAAACGGTTAAAGATTAAAGATGTTGAATGTAAAAGTTGAAAAGTGCAAGTGATTTGTTTTGTTGGTACTTTGACATGAAGAGCAAAGGGATAGGAAAAATAGACCAAAAACACTGGCAATAAGGAAGGGATAATATGATAAGATTTGGCAGAGCAGGTCATTTGCACAGGGAACCATGAAATGAGGCTCATCATTATCCATTAAAAAATAACAGACTCTAATAAATGATGGTGAAGATGAAGAGAAGCCAAAAATGTATATATAAAGGTTAACAGGGAATTGGTGTTTTGGGTAGTTTAACGCATCACTTGATACCCACAACATGCTTCACCAAATTTTGATTGCTATTCAAGGGTTCCAATGATCACTTAATATTGGGATATCCTTAGTTGATTTTCTCATTCCTTTTCTTCTTCATTTGAACAACAACAAAAAAAAAAGATTCAACTTCTCATGATGAAAGTATTATTTACATTAATTCACTTTGATAGGCAAATATATTCAAAAGTTTAATAATGTTTCCTTTTTTTTTGTGCTCAAATTGTTTACTTGAGAATTGGCATTTACGCAGGGAAAGGAAAAGAGAGGAAAAGATGAAGAATAAAAAAAGGATTTCAAATTAACCTGAGTAAAATGATTTTTCATTGATTGTTCAATGAACACTTTGCACCATTTAATTCAGCAATACAAGTTGAAAATTTATTCAAGCAAACCATTGAGTGACACTTGTGAAAAGAGCAAAGAGAAGATGAAAGTTTCAATGTAACTACAATTGTTTTCTTTGCCTTTACTTGCCATTTCGATAAACACTTTTTTTCTCTATTCCAAGATTATCTGATTTCTTGTGAACTTTTTTTCTTCATCTTTTTTTTCTCTCTCTCTCTCTCTCTCTCTCTTTGATACACTTTAATGTGTTTAATATATTGATACAAAAATGAAGGTTAACTTTTGGGGCAAAAATATCTTTATCAGCAGGAAAACAAGAAAAGATTGAAAAGTGATAACATTTGACAGGGAATTGAACAAAACTGGGAGTGAAAAATGTGATAAAAATTGTGATTGTTAAGTGTGAAGTTGAAAGACAAAAGTTATAGGCTGAAGCTGTTCAAGTGTAAAAAAATTAATATCATTTAATGAAAAAAAAAAGTAAAAACTAGTTGAAATTGTTGACATGTTTGAATGGGAAAGGAAAAAACAAGGGAAAGAAGACAACAACAAAAAAATGGTTTATTCAGATGATAATGAACTGAATTGCAGTTGAATTACTTTTTTCTTCCTCTTCTCACCTTTATTACTCTTTACCCTTTCCATCACCCTTTTCATCATCAACATCATTTATTAACATGAAAAGTAATAACTTTTAATATCGTCAAATATAATAATTTTCAGAACAAGGTTCAATATTAAAAACGCGAATAAGCAAAAGTTCGGTTCAAGTATTTGTTCTTCTTCTTCTTCCTTTCTCATCTTTGCCCTTTCCACACCAACAACTCTAATTTACACTTTTATCTCATCCTTTTTTTATTCGCCCTGTTCAAATGATAATACAAGATATTATTTAAGCTTCATGTCCTACAAGCTTTTATCGAGCAAAGTTCCAAAAGCGATACAAGGGAAAATATCATTTCTGAATTAACTTGTCTATCTCATTATTATTTTCATTCCCAGATTATAGAGAGTAATGCTGACTGGGAGTGAGTTTGTGATTCTCTTTTTTTTGTTGCTGTTGTGCCATCATTATTATCCTTCTTTTGTCAGCATTTTCACCATTTCCTTTTATTCATATTGAACCTTTTGCTTCTGTTCACTTTCATAACCAGATCATGATATTGAAGGGATGATAATATTTAATAGGAAAAACACTGATCAAAGCAAGTGTAAAATATTTTGGCAACATCGGTCAAAATATAATAAGATAAGAGAAGAAGAAGAAGAAGAAGAAAAAAATTGTTTTCCAAAATGTCGCATCTTGAGCTCTTCTCTTCCCATTCACTCACATATACATAACATGAGATTATAACCTTTTGTTTAGGTTAACACTATTTTTTCTCATCTTCATCTTTTCTTTTAACCTCTTCTCCTATCATCCGTTAACAAGTTGACTTTCATCCGATTACATCTTCTTCCATCTTCCATCTTTAGTGTTTATATATGTTTATATATAAATATATTTTTTTCCAGTGAATCAGTCGACTCTTTCCTTCTCTTTACCTCTGACTTGTTTGATAAACATGCTACATTGGATGCGAAATATGTACATTAGTATCTAATGCTCAATCAGGCCCAATGTCAATCTTTTGACAACAACCATTAGTTGAACTGTTCAACTCGAAGAGAGCAAAAAAAAACTGTTTTCTTTTTCTGTTAATCTTTTTCTCTTTCTCTTTTCTCTTTTCCCTTCTCCTCCTACTTGCCTTAATAGACCAACAAACGCAAAAACATCTCTCCTTGTTGTCCATTTTTGTCACCTTTATCATTAACCATTAAATGATTAAACAAGCGACATTGTATCAACTAATCAACATTCATTTCACCCGTAAAATTGACTCAATCACCAATCCATTGAACCTGTCAAGAGGTTGAATAAGCCAACTTGCAAAGTCTTTTCGACGTGAGTTGAGTTGATTTCAACCTTTTCACGTTTCAATCTGACTAAAGAATGAAAAATAATCCAATAAACATTTTTCTCGATAAAAAGTATATTCACTCGCCTTGAGACATTTTGATATAAATATTGAACCGAGAATGGAAAATAATCTCTTTTCTATCATCTTTTTAATAAACTTTAAGTTTTCCATTGATGGACACTTGGAGTTGCTGTTAATCAGTTGAGTAGAAATGGGAAAAAATAAAGGAATAAATAGAATTGAATGTTTCCAAAAGGTTTACAAAATTAAACGTGTCACTTGTGTTATCAACATAAAAGTAGAGATTCGAGGAAAGATGAGAAGTAAAGATAAACTTGAAGAATTGTTCATTCCCTTGATAATCAATTTGGCGTAAATATAGTCGCAGTGAATGGTTAAAGGAAAAGAGACAAAATTATAACTACTCATGATTCAGATCGATGATGATGATATTAAGACGATAATGATATTCAACATGATATCAACTATTTACTCTTCAAGTGTGTCTAACAATACATATGCTTATAAACGATTTTTCACTCCCAGTGTTAACTCGGTAAAAGATAAAATGGAAATAATATTTATCTTTATTCCTTCTGATTGATTCTCATCTGATTATCATCTAATATATTCCAGTTTACAGTGTTAACCTGTTTAATATTCAATATTAAGAGGAAAGGAAGAGAAATAAAAGTCGCCCGAAAAAAACAAAACGATTATCCAAATGGGCGATAAAGCTTTTCATGAGTTGAGTTAACCTTTTGTTTCAAATGGTTTAATCGTTTTAATCAAGAAAACCTTTTTTTTTTCGTCGCTCAACTTTCAAACCTAATTGTAATCGATTAACACAATTGTCACTGTAAATGGTAAATTGATTGAAGAGAGAGAGAAAAAAGCAAACCTTATTAACTCGAGAATCGAGAAAAGTTCATTTTTTTATTCGAAACATCTTGACAACAATAAGATGAGAAACAAAAAAAAACGGTGAAAGGCGATGAAACAAGTTTTTATACACAAAAGTGTAACACCTTTTGAACCCAGTTTCTGTGTTACTTTTGTTTGCCAAAAAAATACTGTTGACCTTGTTCAACAATCTCATTTATAAACCTTTATTCTGTTACTTTTTTTTTCACCTTTTTTTCCTTCCATTTTCATCTTCCTTCATGAACCTCATCCGATACTCACTTTATCCACTTGCATTTAACCATCAAATTGTTCAACCTGACGATTCTCATTCAGTGAAAAGATGACAGAAAATTTGGCCTTCGAATTGATAAGAATTTTGTGAGCGAAGAAAAAAAGTAAATTCAAAATTGATGGTTTAACAGTTCATCATGTTGAATTGAGAAAATTGATTTTGAAGGGGAAAAAAAGATGTTGACATTGATCAACTCATTTCACCATTTACAGCAACTCATTTTTCTGGTCATTTTTTTGTTCTCTCATCTAAATTGTTTCACATGAAAATGAAAGGCAAAATGGCCGAGTCTGTCTCATCAACTTGACCATTGGTCCAACTCTCAGTTCAATCTTTAGGAACACTTTTTTACTTCTCTAAAGTATTCCTTTAAAGGTTGGATGAAATCTGGTGAACATAGACATGAAAAGAAACACAATTTTGACCAAAAATTTTGTCTTGTCCACTCACAATAATCTCTTGTATGACATTTCAATGGACATGTTATATCATGTCATGCAAGTTGATATCAAAAATAAATCCTCTCTCATGTATGTATATTGATAATCTCAAAATTGTGACCTTTTCTTCATTCTTTCCTTTTCTCCCTCTTTACCTTTCAATCTTTATCATCTTTAACATGTTCATCATTATCATGGTACATCATGTAATCCTTGTAACTTTCATCTTCATCTTTTCTCTCCTTCTTCTTATTCCAACATTTTTATCCATTTCTGATTCGTTTTTTCTCTTCTTCTTCTTTTCATGCACATTCTATATTATCTGTTACATGCACTGATCGTACAGAAACTGAAAAGGTAATAACAAAGGTCAAACATGAAAAACATGATGATCATGGCCATGAGTTACAAAAGAGTGACCAAGAAAAATTTCTTCTTCTGATTCCTTTCAATGTCACAAAAAGCTGTTGAACACTTTACACTTTTAAACGTTAATAAACTTTTCCTTGCAACCAAACTTTTCCTAAGTTTCATTTTCATAAATTTCATGAGAAACTCATTTTCAAGTGAAAATTTGTTTCATTTAAATTCCCTCATTTTGACCATTTTCACCATTTGCAACTTTGTCCACTTTTCTCAACCTTTTTTTTTTATGGTCAACCAATTGGACTCCATTTTTCGTTGCTTATCAATAAAAATATTGCAATAAAGTCGAGTAAAGTTTGCAACATTTTTTGCACCTTTCACTTCAAACTGTGACAATGAAACTCAGCAACAATTCGTGTTTTCACTCAATCAATTGAATTGACAATTTATGATGTGAAAAGTGAACAGCAAAATAGGTTGAAAGATTTAGAACAAGAAAAAAGAAAAGTTTTCTTCCAATCAATAATTATTCTGAAATTGCAAGGTTGATGGATAAATTGATTACTTTGTTTCTTGTGAGAATTGTTGAACAGTTTTGATCATCTTTTGAATAATTGTCATTTTCATGTTCGAATCAACTTTTATTTCCATCAATTTCAAGCATTAATGTGTACATTGCTTAACCCTTTACTCAATTGTCAAGTAAAAAAGTTGAGGAAAGTGAAGAAGAAGAAGAAGAAGAAGAAGAAGAAGAAAAATGTCTCAAATGGATCAACTTTCACTCTCTTTAGTCAAATGAATCTCAATTACAAGTTTAATGGATAAGTTTACCAGAATCAAGATTTTTGCCTGTGAATAAGTTGAAGATTTAACATGTCACTAGCACGATTAGCTGTTAATTAGGTTAAAATGGATGACAAAAAGAAATGAAGATAAAAGTGATGTAAACAGGTGAGACATGGAAAAGTCATCTTCATCTTGATTCTCTGCTTTTTTTTCCAGTTAAATGCATTATAATGTAGACTTTTGCCTTTTCCTCTTTTTGTTGAAATTGTTGAACAACTTGTTTCATTTGGCGTCTCAACTTGACGGATTTATTTTCGAGGGATTTTCATTGAACTCAAAGGAAGAACCAAGAAACTCTTTATCGCGATTCACCAAGATTTATCATCTTCTCCATTCCTTTCCTGTTTACCCTCATCTGAGGTAACAACATTGTCACCTTCAAAGTTGATTCCCAAGAAGATTCAAAAATCCATGTCAAACCTTTCCTTACACTTCCTTCTGAAAATGAAGATAAAGATGACAATGAAAAAAGGTAAAACAAAAACATTACTTTGATCAACACTGAGCGAGAAGACACCAAAAAAGAAAGAGTAAAAGATGAAAAAATGAAAGTTGAGAGCATAAAATGATATCAAACTTAAGCTAATTTGCATTCTTGCAGTAAACATTTTGGTCTTTTTATAGCTCAAGAATCAAACCTTGTAATCAAACTTTTCAAATTTTGACTTTTTTTTTATCTCATTTCGTTTCCATTTACACATTTCTGACCTTATAAGCTTTGTAATTGAGCCTCAGATTACAGAACAATTTTTTACATTAACTTTTTTCCTCTCTTTCCAATGAGATTAAATTGAAATTGGATGAGAGAGAATTACCTTTTGTTCGCCTTCTTTTCCATTGTAAAGTGAAAAGTAAAATGAATGTTGACTTTTTAAATTAACCTTTTTACTTCTTTTATTAGCTTTTTTTATCAAAAGCATTGAATACACATTGCCTTAGGTAATGAAGGATAGATGATGATGATAATGATGATAACAGATAGTAACTGTTATCCATTGAACAGCATTGATTTAGTTGTCTTCATCTTCTTCCTTTATGTACACAAGATGAGGTAAAATACATAAAAGCATATAAAAAACCATTAAGATCAATTGAGAGTAAACTTGAAAAGGAAAATAAAAGAAGAGAAAAAATTGACTCAAACCGATTAACTTGTTCTGTCCAACGAAACATCAACAGACTCGTCGTCAAAAACAGACACTTTTCATCAGCATCAGATGATGAACAGCAAGACATGAAATGACGAGGGAAGAAGAAGAAGAAGAAGAAAGGAAAAAAGAGAAAAATGTTTTTTTTTCTTCTTCTCTTCTTCTTCTTCTAAGCATCATTTTCAGTTGTGTCATGATAATGATGTTGGTTGCCATGAAATAAGGTAAAAAGATAAGAAAAGATGTTGACCTTAAGTTACACAAAAGATGCTGTTGATTGATTATAAACTATTTATACAGAATAAATTGATCATTAACTTTTGTTCACATATCATGAATAGGTTAACATATAGATGTTCATTTGTCAGGAAAATGTTGAACAATTGTTATCATTTGTTGAAACTCTTCGTGAGAAATGAAGAAAATTTCAATTAACCATCGACAATTGATTACGTTCCAAAATCTGGTTTCCTTCGAGTTTCCATTGAATTTACCATGAGAAATTGAGATAAATTCAATGTTCGATTTCAAAGTTGAAACTCATTGACAACATTCATCAACATTGTTCAACATTTACATCATCGTTTCCAAAGTCGAATTTTTGTCAAATTTCTTTTTTCCATTTTGGTTTAAAAACTTTCTCGAGTTTCCATTTGAAAAGGTTTGTCATTAGGAAAATTAATTTGTACTTTGACTGTTTGACAGGAAAACTTTTCATGTAAATTTGGTAATGTTAATGAGTTAAGACGAAGTAAAAAATGGTTGAAAGATGTTCATAATGAGAATCGATGTCACCAGAGGAACCTTGATGAACCCTGAAAGTGAACAAGATTTATTTTTCTCTCTTTCTCTCTCTCTTACAGAATATTTTTATTCCCATTATTATTTGATAATAAGTATTGAAATAAAGTGATGCTGATGGTGGGAGGTTAAGCTTGATGATTGAAACTTGTAAAATGATTGTTTATTGAAAGGAATCGAAGAAGCGGCAACAAGATGAACGAGAAAAGGTTTAAACGAGAGAAAAAATTATTTCCGGTAAACAAAAAAGTTTCCACTGAAAATTGGAAAGGAAAAGAAGAGCGAAGAGGAAAAAGATGATCATTTTATGGTGTATCATAATTGAAAGATGGTTGACTTGCTGGTTCATTGATAGGCAAAACATTTCATGCTGTGTTACAGGGTGAACCTCCTTTTTCATGTTTTAACCTGTGATTAAGATGGGACAAGAAGATGATGATCCAAGGAAAAGGTCGAAACAGGGAAACAGTTGAACAGACAAAAAAAACGAAAGTTGAAATGGTGATGATGTATGCAAAGCAAGAATGAAAATTGATTCTCATGTAAATTGTCAACTGAGAGCCAGGCTTATGGCTGTTGGTAAACCGCAACATTAAACATCATCAGTAGCATCCTCGGTCTCATCTTTAATATCATCAGCAATCATCATCTCTTGTGCATTTGGTTTACTCCCTTTGGTCAAGTTAATCCATTTTGTATTGATGTAAAATGACAATGAGTAAAGGATGCCAGCAAGATCAAGAAAAAAGGTAAAAATAAAGTTTATCTGTTTATATGATAAAATCAAATGGATTTGACTTTTTGCCTTTTCACATTATTCATCCATTTGATTACTGTTCATCTTCATGTTTTACTCATCACCAATCATTATCTTTCTGTTTCCTCTTTTACTCATCATCATCATCTGTAGAGAAGAAGAAGAAGAAAAAAAAAACAGTAAAAGTGAAAAGAGAAAGAAATTTTTCTTTTTCAAAAGAAGACTCAAAGTGATGTGACTTTTGCAGTTCAGGGCTTCAAGAGCGAGATCAATGTTAATCTTTGCTTGGTTAGTGTGATGATGATGGCTAATCTGTCATCATGTGATGAGGATGACAATATTTATTGTACAATATTTTACAGTAAAAAAGGGAAGGAAAAGGCCAACTGAGAATTGCTCTAAATTAGCTGGCGACAGTTGAGAGGGAAGAAGCTTTTGAAAGCAAAAAAAGGAGGCAAAACGGGCTGAACACGCGCTCAAATCAAACCAAGGTATTGGGATGAAGAAAGCAAAAAAAAAAGAGTGTGATGTAAACACGTGTGGAAGGCAATTTTGAAAAATTGTTAACAGCTCTGTGAGTTACAAGAGAAGCAGAAGTTTTTAATTAAATGTTGAATGGCACTCGCTTGCCTTTTCCCTGTCATCATTATTCAGATAACATTGACAATAAAAATGATAAAAATAACAATAATAAACACTTTGGAAAGGTTTGGGGTAAAGGTTTTTGTTGTTAATTATAATGATAACTGAATTGGAATCAATGAAAATCATTGGCTGATTAAGGGCCAGGATCAATATCAATGGTGTGAAGTGATGAACAAAAAAAAGAGGCTCAAAATTGTTATCACATTGGCATCGATTCAATAGACGGATTATTATCATTATTATTTAGTTGAGTTGCAAAAGGCCAAAAGGCCATAAAAGCGTGTCTAGCGTAAAATATATTTATATAAGATATTTACCATTCTAAGAGCCTCAAGCCGCGTGCCTTAAGCTGTCTTAACGTATCATCATTATTATCATCCAGATCATGAAGAAAAAGTTTCATAAAATAATTCTTCTTCTTCTTCTCTGATACTTTATGAGGTTCAATGGGCGTTCAGAGTGGGTTGTGTAAATACAACTAAGTACGTCTTAAAATGATTAAGGGTTTTGATGGTTGTGATGATAAGGGGTGAAGATGATACAGTTAAGGTATGAAGATTATTTATGAGGGAAAAGCTTTTGTGGTCAAAATAATAACTTTTGTTGTGTCAATGTTGCAATGATCAACGTAAATGTTTTCTTTTTTTGGATTTCTTCTTCTTCTTCTCTTGTGGTTGATGATAATGATGATGAGGGAGGAGAAAGAGGGTCAAATGATGTTTTTGATGATGGTTATGATGATAATGTGAGAGAAGCGATCAAGATTTGAAGAGAAAGAGAGAGAGAGAGAAAAAAAAGGAAATGAGTTTAATGAAGAGATGGAGATGAAACTTTATGCATTGTAATTATCTGTTTCCACCCGGATATAACTCTGATTGGATTGTTATTATCATTTGCTTTTCATTCAATAAATTGCATTATTACAGATTACAAGTATTGAATTACAATATTTCATCATTTGTAACATTACAATTGAAAGGTTAACAATGAAACAATTTACTGTGAAAAACTTGTAGTTCCTTTCAGGTCAACATTTTGCACTTGCAATTTACATGGTTCAAGATTAATCAGAAATTGCAATTAAAGGAATGGGCCAAAGATAAAGTGATGAGAAGAGAGAGAGAGAGAAAAAAAAAGTTGAGTTTTCACCTTTTCTCATATAAATGTCCAGTTTGTGTCCATGAGAAGGCAATGGTTGATATTATCTGATATCTTGTTGTTGTCATTGTTGACGATTATTAGACAAGGTTAAGGTAATGATGATGAAGGAAAGGAAAAGGACAAAGTGAGGAAAAGGTAAAAAAAGGACAGAAGATGATTGAGGGAAGAAGAGATTGAAACAAGTTAAACAATATTCATCCAAGCGTAATCATTTTTGACATCGTTGAACCTGTCTTTATCATTTGTTGTCGACCTTTGCTAACTAAATGTCAAGGGAAGAAGAAGATGAGAAATGAAGAGAGAGAGAGAGAGAGAAATGATAAAAGTGTGTGTTTACTGTGTGAGTGTGTCTATGCTTATTGATATCAATAATGGCCACAATCAGTTATAAGGGGAGGAAGTGGGTTTGGTTTGGTGGAAATGGGAAAAGAGGGAAAGATAAATATCAGTGAAAAAAATGATGGAAAAGATGAGAAGAGAGAGAGACAGAGAAAAGTAAGAGAAGAGAAGCGGAAAAAATGCTTAAACCAAGTGTTTGCTGCCTTTTACCCTCAATTTGACCAATTCTTGAACGATTGACGCATCCTTCAACCATCAACATCATCATTTTTGATCCCTTTTCTTCTCCCTTTTTGCTCGTCCAACAGAGATGATGATGAAAATGATTGAAGAAGACAAACAGTTATCACCATTATTGGCTTCTGTTGTTGCTGTTCATCTCGAGTTTCTGTTTTTTTTCCTCTTCTTCTGTTTGCCCTTTCAATGAACAGTCAAAACAGATTCAATGGTTGGTCACCTTTGAACAGAAGATGAAATGATGATGAAAATGAACAAAAAGATGACAACAGAAAGTCAACATTTTTCTTCTTCTTCTTTTTTTTTGTTCACTTCTTTTGATAAATCTTTTCACTTTTTACCTTCAATCATTGGACAATCATCAAATGTTTATCATTATTTAAATTTAATTTCAACTGGAAATCGTTTTACCTTCAAACTGACTTTGAATGTTTTTACATTAACTTTTTGATCAACATTTGTTCAGGATTGTTAGTAAAATTAGATTAATGATTCATGATTACGTTGCTTCAATAATAATTGAATAATGATAAATAGGTTGAAACGTTGGAGGAATCTTGAATTAGTTGTTGTCTCTTTGCTCAGTCGGTTGGTTGAAGCGAGACAGACCAACACAGGTAAAGGTTTTACATGAAAGTTACAAGAAAATGCAAAGTTTATTTTTACAATTTTTATTTTTACCTTTTTTTTTGGGTAAAAAAAAATGAAAAATGATTTAACCATTTGTTTTACTTTCAGATGTTTCACTTTGTGTGTAGGGACGGGTTGGACAACATCATCTGAATATTGAATGAACAGTTTATCAATAAAACAAGACAAGTTAATTGTTAATCAAGTGAACCCAACCAAATGACTGTTTAACATTCGTGGTAACAAGGTTAATAATTAATTAACTTTGTTTGCGATCAACAAAATTGGTTAATGTTTGGTTGAACAAGCTGAACCTGGCTTCTGGTGCTTTTCACCAATATTATTATTTTAAAAGATGAGAGAACAACAGAAAAAAAAACAGATTTATCAGATGTAAAATGTAATTACATCGGTTCATCGAGATACATAGATTTTGATGAACACTTATCACACTAGACTTGAATCAGGTTAAAGAGCATTTCATGAAACTGATAAAGATGAGTTTAAAATGGTTCCAACAATGAACTAAGTTCTGATGAACACCTATTTGACTTGTCAGTTTTGAGCATTTCCGACTTTCAACACTAAATCAAAGTTAATGAATAAATGGTTCAACTGTTTATTTGGTTTTATTTGCATTTATATTTATGCAAAATATTTGTGTTAATTTGTTGAACAAGATAAAAGTAAAGTGAACAAAATGTTGCCATAAAAGGTAAGTATTCATTAAGCTTTTTATTTATGTTCAACATTAATTTTTGAATTTAAATTTCGAATTAAATTGAGATAATTTTAAATGTTAAAGGTTAAAAGACGAACAATGGGTTAATCGTTGAGTCTCGAGTTTGGTTTGCAATATTTGCAGCTAAAAAGAAAAATGGAAAATGAAAGTTTCCATAAAGTTTTCGTGAAAATTGTTCATCTCAATGAAATTATTTGTTAATCAAAGCAGAAAAGCAAAAATGTTCATTTTTACATGTAAAATCATTGATCGATTTATCGGGTTTATCTCAAGTCAACTTTGCTCATCAAACATGCAATTGATTGACAAAAAAGGTTTATCAACTGAACCAAGCTTTGAATCATTTACTCTTCATTAATTAACATGCAATCCATGAAATGTGAAATTCTATTGAAGGAAACTAAACATTGTTTGAACATTGGAAGAAAAAGAGTAAAATCAAGATTCAATTGATTCCTAATGTAATTAATAAAATGGCAAAAAATGGGATTCACTTTTTTTGCTGGCAGCCAATGAAAAAAAAAGGTGACACAACAACAAAAAAAGGTTTTCTGCTGGTTTCACTTTCTTCTGGTTCAACAATGGTTGAGTTTGCTCAGTGTTCACCGTGAAAGGGAAGGTTAAATGGTAAAGACGATGATGATGGTGATGATGAACATGAATGCAAAAAGCGTTATAGAGAGAGAAAAGTTGAAATCTTTTTGCCACTTGCAAGACAAGTTGACGATATAAATATACATGTATATGTATATACAATGTTATACAGAATCTTGTATGTACACCAAGAATTTGATGCTTTCTAAGTAGCATATAATATATTAATAATAATACATTAATAAATACAGATAACTTTTCCTTCTTTTCCTTCTTTTCCTTCTTCATCATTCTCCATCCTCTTCATCATTCCATGTTATAGGTTGGGATAAACAGAATGAGAGGATATTCAGGCGGAGAATGAGAGAAACAAAAGATTTAACATGAAGACAGAAGAGCAAGTAAAGACAATGATTGTTGAATAATAATTGTCTCAACCATAAAGATCAATTTTCCCCTCAAGATGGCAGCAATTAATGAATCGACTCGTCACCATGAACAGGTTAAAGTTGACAACCAAAAAAAAAAAAAGTTATCGATTCAACTTTTTGCTTCTCTTGCCACCTTTTTTGCTTACCAAGTTGGCACAAGTTTCAAAATGCTTATCAAAACTGTTCACAACTTTTGCCACTTAATACTTTCCAAGTCAAGCTGTTTCACTCGTCATCCTCTTTTCTTCATCCCTTTTCATCTTTCCCTCATCTTTTCATCATCTTTCATTCTTGCATCAAATTAAAAAAAAAAAGTCAAAGGCAACCATTATGCTAACTCAAACAATCAAGCTAATTAATCTCATCACAATAGCGTTCGTCTTCCTTTTCATCTGCTCACAGAATCTGAAAATAGGTAAGAAGATTAATCTTGAAACATTATCATGAAGAGAAGGACACAAAAAAAGGAAAAGGTTGTAGACACGGTTGACATTTTGTTCACTCCCAGTTTTACACCGCCAAACATCAACAACAACAAATGATATTAACAAGCTTTATTCACATTATTATTAGTTTACAATCTAAACAAGAATAATAATGTTCAGTAATAATGAAAAGGCGAATAATAAAAAATAATGAAAATGATAATGACAATAACAGCTCAAGCAAGTTCAATTAAAAAGGTAAACTGAAAAAAAAACAGGAGAAGCAAAAGGAAGTGAAAGAATGTTTTTTTTTCTTCTTCTTCTTCAATCTTTTCTTTTAACCATTCATATTGTAATTATGAAATGCATAAAAATAATGAACAATAACATCATTTGAAAAGGACAACAAAGTTGACAAAACAATAATCAAATGTAAATAATCAAAAGGCAACTTTACATGGCTTTTGTTTAAAAAAAAAGATTACCTTTTGTTTCCTGTTTTTACCTTTACATTACTAATCTGAAATGATAATCTTTGGGATAATTTTATGTTTATCATTATTCCAGTCGACGGTAATCATGATAACAAATGATATTTATCAAAAGAGATAAAAGGTCAACTTTGGTAAAATGTTCAATTGGGTTTCCATGTGAAAATAGCATGTGAACAGCAATATTTCATTTTTACGTTTTTTTTCTCTTTTCCATTTTTCTCCGATTCTTTTACCAATACTTGACTTGTAATCATTTTATAACCAATTTGTGATATAATAATGTTGACCTTTCCCGTGAAAACCAGAGAAACTTCAATATTTGACTTCTCGAGTTCGATATGTACAAAGATCTTTCACGACGCCATAGATGTCAATACTCGTATTAGCTTCAGAAGTTTTCATTTTTTGTATCATTTGATCAGGTTGATCAATTTAAATTGTTTAGATTGAGATAACTTGAAATCAGTAAAATGTGCTTTTCATTTGTCTTTCAATCTTACTTTTTTTATAATCTCTTCGTTTATGGTTTAATCTTTTGATGCTTTATCGATGATAATTTTATCTGAATCCTGCTCAAAATGAAACTCTTCTGTTGCTGTATTTAATCAACAAAAGCATTCAGTTTATCACAATATTTCATCTTTACTCGTTCATCTTGATAAACTTTTTGGTGATTTCCTCTCATCAATTGCTACTCATTGACATTTAACCCGAATTTTTTTCTCCATTTTTTTTTCTTGTTCGCCTTTTTCATCGTCAATCATTTCAATTTTGCGCATCTCAAACCGTTTCAAATGTCTTTTTTAAGCTTTGATTTGCTCTTGAATTGATTATTTGATTACTTCTCAAAAGGTAAGATCGATCAACATTTTCTGTTTGATCAACATAAACAGTCATTGCATTATCAACGCTCTTCAATTACAGTGCCAAAGGTTTACATTATAAATCTAATATTGTCATGAGAATCGATATTAACATCTCATTTTCCTTATTGACAATATTGAGAAGCACAAAACTTAACCAAAGAAAAATTTCGATTGAAGACAATTCTAAACTCGATTTCATTGGGAATTTCATTTGATTGGTTAATAAATAAACTGTTTATGAATGGTTACTTTTTTTTCATCTTGAAAAATCAATGAAGAATACAAAATTGTGAAAGTCACAATTTTGAGTTCTGTTCACCTTGTAAATGTGCACAATTGAAGCTCAATGAGATGTTTGACCAGCAACAGTTGCAACAATCGTAACAATTAGTAATTTTTGTTTTTACTGTTAATTTTGATTAACCTTGATTGTTGGCTAAAGTTAAACATGAATGATTTTACGTAAACAGTTGATGAAGCATATAAAGTTTAATTGAAAATCTGGGAACAAACAAAAGTACAATAGAATTGATGATAATGATGGCGATAATGATGATGATGATGACCCATTTATTCAATTAATTGGAAAGGAGAACAAATTTTATTACATTAATTATAGTAAATGTTTAGCCATTCAATTTTGGATCCTCTTTTCCACCTTTCCACCCTTTCCACACTCTATTCATTTACAATGCTTTAATTAAACTCGCTGCCGTTCTTCATCTTTTCACTGATCAATATATAAAGGTTGGTAAAATAATTGCAACAAAAAAGCAACACCAACCACCACCAAGAACAGGAGGAAACAAGGGGCGGAAATCACCTTTGAAGGTAATAACAATAAAAATATATTAGCATCAATAAAGTTATCTTTGCAATGGGAACAATGATATCGCCATAAATTGGAAAAGAAACAAAAACAAAGTCTTAAACAGTTTACAGCTAATTTCTTGACCATAAGACTCTTGACCAACAGCACATGTCTGCGTTTTTTCCTCTTCTCTTTATCTCTTTTACTCTTCCATTCTTGGGTTCGTCTGGACAAATGGCCAAGGCAAGGGAACATAAAAATGTCGCATAACAAGAGACAGCATGAGATGGCCACTAAAGGCTCAACATGCATTAAAAATTAAAAGATGAACCTTTCGGGTCAACACTTAAAATGCAATTAAATTGAATGTAAATGGCAATGTCAAATGTCAAAACAATAAGACGTTAAACATTGTTCAGAACAGTAAATAAGATTTATTTTTTTCTTCCATCTTCGAGTTGTTTCTACTTAAATCAACAGCAATCAAGGCAAGAGGAAGAGGAAGGCCGAGTGAAAAAAAAAATGTCTTTCTGTTCGGTAATGGGTCGAAATAGGAAAGGACAAAACAGCAAAAGCAAAAAGACAAAATAGCGAATCGGCTTTTAAAATTGATAGAAATCTATTGGAAGGTTCAATACCGAAATCGCATAAACAGATTGGTGAGTTTTGGCGCACAAAAGGCGCCCATTGGACAAATCAAACCTTCAATTGAGTTTCCGCAGTTTTGGGTAAATAAAGCAAAACAAGAGTCGAACCATCAGTTTGCTCAATAAAATAAGTTTCAACTCTTCGATGTATTGCATGAAAAGAGTCAATTTAATTGATACTAACTCAAACTAAACAAAATCAAGCGATGCTTTTCATAAACTCAATCGAGTCAATTATTTTTTTTCTCATTTTTCCATTCTATAGCAATCAATTTTTTCCTCAATCATAGCATCATGTTGAAACCCAGGAAAGGTGAAAAATGTTACTTCGATAACAATGTGCATCGATCGTTTTCGCGGTTTCGATCTGCAAACAGCAAACCTTGAAGAATCCTTAACCTTAAGTTGTCCGTTTGATTAAATGTGCAAGTTGCTTGATTTTGTCCGAAAAAGTCGCAACTCTTTTTGTTGATGAACCACTTTTTGCCAGATTTATCGTTAATCGAAACTTTATATTTGCTTTTTTTTCTTGTTTACCTTTTCAATTAATAATTACCGTTTGCCAATGGCGTGCCAATCATCATTTATGCCAGTTGATTTGTTGATCTGGTTGGTTAATTCATTTTCATTCATCATTATTATTGTTCACTCCAAATGTTGATTGCTATTAAAATGATATTAAAAATAACATTAATGAATAATAAAACCAATAATAGTAACATTATTACCATGAATAAAGTTGTCTTTTTTTTCTCTTTCTCTCTCTCTCTTCTTTTGTTTATTCAAATCTGAAAATTCAGAACAAAAGGTCAACATCATTAGAATCAAATTAATCAGATTAACCTTTTGCTTTTATTTTTCTTTCTTTGATTGTTTCAATTGTTTCATGAAATAATCAATAATTTCAATCAATGATGGAAAGAGTTGTTGAATTGATTTACAGTCAAACAAAAAACGATGAAATTCAATTTTTTCTGCTTTTTATTCCATTCTTTCAATTTTGTATTTGTCTTCTTTAGGCACCATTCAGAGAGTCTATTTTGTATTCACTTTTTGTTCACTTATTGGTAAAATGAAGGCAAAAAACATTCACTTGTAATCAAATTTAATAAATTTTCAGTTGAATCAAAGGTGGAAACGATGAAAGTATATTTTATTATTATCAAGAATTGGGAATTGATGTGTTGAATGAACAAGAAATATGTTTAAATCATGAAAGGAAATAAAAGAAATGAAATAAGTAAAAGAGTTAATTCAATATGAATCAATTTAAATTTTTGCCTTTTCACTCTTTTTTGTATCAAAACATTCATGATTCATGATACAGGATTCTCAAGTGAAAAGGTAAACAGCTTTTTTACATTCAACTGGACAGCCAGTGAGTTTGAGCAGAAAATGTTTCAATTATGATTTACAGTTGTTGCTGCTTTTGTTTTCAAATTATTGGTCAATCCGTTTGCCCAATCAAATTGAGTGCAATCCATTTTGCAGCAAAGTCAAGTTTAATGATGACTTCATTTCATTTCAACTTTTCAATTGATTATCAATTTTCTAGAAACATTAAACTGTTGAGATTCAAATTCAATTTGATCGTAATGGTGATTGAAGAGTAAAGAAATAACTGGAAATGGATGTTTGTCCATATTGAATGAGCGAAATCAAAGATCGATTCCATCTGAAACTCGATTGTTTGTAAAAAATTTATCTCCATCCCAAGTCACATCGATTTTACCGGAAAAGTATTAGGCGGGGGAAAAGGTTTCCAGCCTTTTTTCGAAGAAGTCTTCAGTTTCATCGATTCTTTTTCAGTGGCCTTGCAGTGTTTTTTCTTATAGAACATGTTGGCTTTTCAACATTTGGAACAAAGAAAAGATTTTTCGATCGATAAGATTTTGATATTGTTCTTATACGATTTTTCCGGGAAAAAATATCGAGAAAATGAGCGAATCTTATCGAAAAACTTTTTGTCGTTTCATCATATTGAGCAAACATTTAATCGCAAGAAAGCCCAAAAAACATTAGTTTGAAGTCGCTTCAAAAAACGGTTTCGGTCTCAAAAAGTCAGCTTTTCACTTTAAACCATCAAATTGATTAAATCAACAGGCTAATATGGAAAGAGTAAAATAGTTTATTGGAAAAACAAAGTTCCAAATGAAGAGTTAATCATGGCTCAAGTTGATCATAATTAACGTCGAGTTATTAGGTTTCAATGTTTAACCACAGCATCAACTAGATATTCAAACTCGAAGTGTTTTGTCCCATAACTTGGCGATGAATCGATTATTATTTGGTCTTATCAATGTCTCAATGATTGTCTGAGTAAACTGTGCTTAACAGTGTTAGTTAACTGCAAGTTAAACATGAACCGATTGATTAAATACTGGTTAGCTTGAAAATGGTGGTTTAACACAATTATCCAACTGATAAGGTTCAAGTTGATCATGACTAGAAGGTGACCCTTGGTTTACTTATTGCCTGACCAAAACTGACCATAAAGTGAAAATCAGATCATCAAGATTAACTCATCATAATTAAGTGGATCAATCTTGTTAACACTATTAATTCCTATCAAAATTGATTGGAGATTTACAAAATGAAATAAAACAGATTGCAAGAGAAATGGTAAAGTAAACTAAAAAAAAAGCTAAAAATTTAGTACAATTTAAAAGGTAAAGAGCAAAGAAGAAGAAAAAAAGGTTAACATGTCAAATATCAGATCCAGTTTCATATAAATATACTAAGTATATAAATATATTGAACATGAGATGAACAATTTTATCTGATAACCCGGAAAAAAAACTAAGATTCAATCTGATTGAAACTGCATGTTGGAACAGGCAACAAAAATGCTGAACGCTGCTTTTGCCTGAAATGAGATTAGAGAGTCCACAAAGTTGTCCTCAAACATGAGTTGAATTGTTAAATTGTAATATTACAAGACATTGAACGTTTAATACTGTTAAATATTATGCTCATCATCGTCATCATCAAACATCATTTATTAATTGAAGTTGAATTGCTGAATTAATCAAAAGGTAAGAAGAAGAAGAAGAAAAAAGAAGTTTTAATGCAATATATCAACAATTAAAGGAGATTGACTCTTTTTTTTTCTTGACTCAAGACTAGTTGATTCAAAGTGATTCAAAGTGATTCAAAGTAATTCACCAAATCATGTTCATGAAGGGCAAGTGAGGAGCAAGAAGAAGAAAAAAGTTGAACAAAAACAAGTTGTTTAACTTACTTATCGCATCTTGAAAATGATCATTAATCGTCTTTCAAATATTTATTTATATTTTTGCTCCTTTTTTTTGCAGCTTCAATAATTAAACGCTTTTAACGTTTACTTTTATTGCATTGTAATAAATTGTTTGATTGCAATTGACTATTGAACGCAAACATGATCATCACTTTGATTCATTCCCTGATTAACATGATTAACACCAGCATTTAATGTATGCTATGAAGAGATGCAACAAAAAATGAAATTTTTTTCTTCTTTAAACTTGTTCTTCTTTTTTTTGCGATTCCTTGTTCAAACTTGCTTTTTTTTGTTTTAAACGGTAAAAGTAATGGAAACCTTTTTTGCATGATCAACTCTAATCAGCATTCTGATCGACACAAGAATAAAGTAATTGATTCAATAGTCTTCAGTTGCATTGCTTTTTTGTCTTCTTTCAACTTCTGCCTTCTACTTTTCCCTTTTCCACTGTGATTATCAACTTGAGTTTGTTCGCTCGTTCAATTTCATGGACATCAGAAAAGGAAATTGAATCATATGTTATCATTGAATGTATAACAAGTAAATAACATTAACATTACCTTCTCGTTACCATTACAATCAATTTCCTGACTAACATTGAGATGAAAAGTTGAGATGATTGAGGAAAGGGAAAAGAAGAGCGGACAGAAAGAAGGAGAAAAAGATGAGGATGAGGATAAAAGGATAAAGGATGAGAGATGAAAAGGTTTGAGCAAATATACACTTTCAAGAGTAAATTTGAAGAGTGAAAAGATTTCATTTCATTGTATAATGAATACAAACTAAACTCATGTCTACAGTCAAAATTAACTCGACATGATTAAATTCATTTCAATTCAAGTTTCTACTTTTGCGCCCTTCCACCGTTATAACTGAACAATATCAACAATCGATATTGAAATTTCAATCAATTGAAAGTTGTTTACTTGAGGAAAGCTTTCATTTTTCAATTTTTCGTCAACATTGAGTTGTTTCAATTTTGCGCAAACAATCGTTTTAAAAGCAAGTCCCACAGAACGATGTTGATCCATTTTCAAGTTCAATCATTTTTTCATGAAAACGTTCAATTGTAAAGGAACTAAGTATTTATGAAACTCGAAACTCATGAAAATGGAGAAAAATCTTTCCACTTATTTTAAGGCTCACACCAATCAGGCTTCTAAGTGAAGAAATTATTGACCAGGCCATTCAGGTACAAATCCGTGAACTTCGAAGCAAAAACGGTTCAACGAGTCTCTTTTTCTTTTGAGGCCTTTTTTCCCCTCGAAATGTTTTCAAACTTAAGAAGAGAGAAATTTCCGAGTCTGAATTTGTTCGTTTAAGTTGTAGATTCATTAGTTTGATTTGATTACGCTTTCTGACTATTGGTTGTCTAAAGGGAAACCTGAGTTGTCGAGAGCTTTACAAGCCCAGTTGGTCTAGTGAATGAATCCGATTTGGTTTTTAAAAATGTTTCTCATCGAAACTCGAAAGTACAAAAATAATTGATTGAATGCATTTGCACATTTCAAGATCGCCTTTAGCGTGATTCCCATGACAATGAAAACCAACAATTATTGTTTGTTGAAATTGTCAAAGAGAACAATTGATTACCTTGAATTTGCATTTTCACCGTTAAACCTTTTTCCAATATTGTATCAACATTTTTCATTCATTTTTTATCGGTTTTTACCATTTTTCGAGCCACTTTCTTTTCTGTTCATTCACTTTCTTTATAAATTCATCTTATTCTGTTCAACTTGTTCAGCTTATTTAATATTCCCTTATTATTATCAAATGGTGAGTTTGTCAGTGCAAGGAAAGATTTATGCTTTTGGAATGAAGCAAAAAAGAAGAAGAAGAAGAAGAAGAAGAAGAAGAGAAAAAAAGGAAGAAAAATTATATAATGTTTTTACAGGGAAAAAAAAGACTTTAATGCTGATGAAAATGACATTAACAGGTTTCAAATTTGCGCCTCTCAACATTTGCCTTTTGTTTAATAATAAATATTTCTTATCATGGATAATTAATCAATGAATGAAAAGGGAAAGTTGACTTATCATATTGTTTAACTAATGTTAATATAACTCGAAAATGTGTTAACTTGATTAACATAATCATCAACAAGCAAATCAATAAAATGTCAGCATAAATGTTGAATGTGTCTCTGCATATCCATAATAGTATTATTAGCATTATTCAAGCCTCCCGTTTTTGGTTCATACTTGGTAATGGTGAGATTAAGTAAATTGAATATTGTTTTTGATGGCAAATTATTATGCATTACAGTTGACATTTGGGTGTAATAATATAAGCTGTTAATCAATAAAGTACAGATGATAATGTGTGTTGACAGAATGTCTTGAAACAAGTATTCAGATGTAAGGTTGAAGAGTTGAAGAAAAGGAAAAAAGAAAGAAATGAAAAAGAAAAAACGAACCAAATGAATTTGTTGTTAACCTGGTTTTCCTGATAAATGACATGGTAATGATGATGATGTTGATGATGATGATAATGATGCAGGGGAAAGAAAAGTTTAGTTTAGAGAAAGATTTGACAGGTAAATGTCGTTGTTGTTGATTGTTGTTGTTACATAATTAACAGGTAAAAAGTAATGATTAACCAGAAAAGTGGAGGAAAGAAGCAAGCAAGAAGAAGAAAAGCGACGAAAAAAAAAAGTTATTCATTTAATAATTATGTTTTTCATGCAATATTCAGGTAAAGCAAGCATGTGCACATTCAATAGGCAACACTAACTTTTATGTTTATCACCTTTTGCACCGTTAAAAATATAAGCAACAACAGTTATTTTAAACAACAGTAAAAATAAATGGTTGAGCAAACGAACAGGTTTCATCAGCTATTTTCCCTCTTCAATTCAATAATTTCAATCTAAACCGATTACCTTGACTGAGTCAAAGTTTATAATTTAAACCATTGGCTCATTTTTGCATCACCAAGTGTAACAACAAATTGTCTAAATTTATGTAACTTTATCGACTCATAGAGGTGAACATTTGCTTAGTGATAAATTTGCTTTTGCACATTAATCACCGTCTATACCGTTTACTGGCTATCACATGGGTTTTTAATCCTTAAGGATATCGAAGAGTAAAACAGAGTTTGAATCTCTGTTTAAGGTAACCAGTATTTAATCAAATGGTTAAATTATATAAACTGACCTAACCCAACCTAACCTAACTTAATACTTTTAACTGAGCACATTTCAGTCAAAAACAGTAGTAAGTCACCAAATGAATTTCGCTTTGTATTTCAATCAGTTTTATTAGTAAATTTTTTTGACAATTTTTGCGGTCATCACAAATCAAGATGTAGCCTGGATAAATGTCTAGCAAAAAAAAGTCCAGTAAAACAATGGCGCCAACATGTTTAGCCCTTATCAGACAGTGTCTGGAAAACTGAATGTGACAAACTGGCTTAATCATACCTTAGCCGTGTTACCTCCAAGTCAGAAATAAACCACTCGAGCTTCGTCCGTCAAGTTTATATCTCATTACTTTTCGATGCAGTGGTTTAATCCATTGTTAAATGTCGATATCATTTGGTTATTTGGCAACACTATTGTGACTAGTTATTGATTGGATTAGAAAGAAAATGTTTTATTGTTTCGTTGAAGAGTTTAGAATGGTTAATGAATTGAAAATGATTTAATCTCGCCATTGTTTAACTTTGAGTTTTGATTATTGTAACGGCTTTAAAACTTTTACTAGATTAACGGATCGAGATAATGATGATGGTAAGATGAGCTTTGTTTGAGATCAAGTATCAAATGCAATACAGCCAAAATTAATCTTATATTGAGAAGGTGGCAAAGAGATATTCTGCTCTTTACCATGATCATCATCATTATCTTTACTCTGCAAATTGAATCCTTTTCCATTCAAGTTCATCTTCTTCTTCGCGGTGATAATTTGATTTTTGGCAATCCAATTGGATGGGTTAATGGTTAATTTGCAGAAGCAAGTGTTACCCATTAACCAAAGACTCACAAATATAACTTACATAACATCCTATATTAACACTATATCACAATGTTTATCATCTTTTTTTTTTCTCTCTCTCTCTCTTCATCTCTTTCTCGTCTATTTCACCAACTCCACAACCATTTCTCACTTGCAGGTTTCAAGAAACGAAGCACCATTTTAACCAATTTTTTGCTGTAGCTCAACCTTTTTCATGATAATGATGATGATGAAAAAATACTCAATGTAACATGTACATTTTATACACAAACGTACAAATACTTATTGTTACTGAACTTTTTTTTTCCTTGTTATTCCTCACTCTGAGCAAACTCATTTTCACTTCTCTTTTTTTTCCCAACAATATTTAACAATTGAAATTAAATCAGCTCAACCCTGTGAACAAACATTTTTACATTATCTTTTTTTTTGCCAACTTTTACCACCATTTTCATCTCATTACATGATGTTGGAAGCAGCAAGCAACAGAAAAAAAAGAGAGGAAAGACAACAGTAATAACATGAAAATGCAACTAACATCATCATCTTCAGCTGCTGCTTTTCAATTCATTAAAGCTCATTCACTGGCAATCTTTAATGCAACATCATCATTATCAGCAAGTTCAAGTTGAATTCAGTTCTGCGTTCCAATTTCTTGCTTTTACATTGTCGTTTGTTGATTACAATTAATTAATTGCATGTTAATCTATACGATAATGAGCAATGATTATTTTTAACTTTTGCTTGTCCTTTCCTGTCAAACCAATCAAAATGTCAAATTATCATTTTTGGCAGCCATTCGAGTGAGCCAGAAATGAGCGACAAAAGTTTTTTTCTTTCATTTTGTTTGTTCCATTATTTTGGCTTCGACACAGTTTTAGTATTAATGTTCAACTACTTGACCACTGGCATGTACTCTGCTAATCGGTGTGATAATCCATGTAAGCCATGATGATGAGTAGAGAGAGAGAGAGAGAGAAGAAAATGGACAAAAATGAAAACAAAGGTAAAGATGAAGAAATGTGGACGACAGAAATGGAGAAACTGCTTTTTTCTCTAATATCATCTTTAAGCATTTTGAGCTGTTCACCTCTTTATCATGACCAAGGCAGTTTTTTGTCTACTCTTTAGGTCAGGTAAACTTTACTGTAAATAAAAAAGAGATTTTTTTGCCCTTCTTCTACAGATTAACGAAACAAACGACTCAGGTAAGCAATAAAATGGACTAATCCTTTGAGCAACAGAAGAGAGCAAAAAATGACCTCAAGGCATGGGCTTAGGACAACCTGGATTAGAATCATCTCAACAGTTTTCTTAAGTTAACTTTTTGTTTTTACCTTTACATCAACAACAAAATTAGTCTAAAAAGTAGAGTAAAGTTAACATAAGGTTCATTTCATCGGATGTTATTCTTGGACTTTACAAACTGCAAAGCTGGACATGAAGCTGTTCACTGAAAATGAGCCTTTCAAACAGAAAAAAAAAGAGTTTTGATTGGCAGAATGAATATCAAGTGAAAAGACGGAAAAGTTAGATTGTAATCGAGCTGACGAACAAGGCTGAAAGAAGGAGAGAGAGAGAGAGAGAGAAAGAGAGAAAGAGGAAAATGATTTTGATGATAATAAATTTAGTTAATAGATTGGGCTGAATTAGGGTAGAAACCCAGTGTTAAATTGATGGTTTGATTAGAGGTTGAATGTGAAGAGTAAAAATGGGCTCAAATCTCACAACTGGGAGTGAAATTGTATTAATGATGATAATAATAATAATAATGGTTCGATTGGCTTATAAATAAAAGTTGATTGGGCAATTGTTTTACTCAATTACACTACTTAAATACTATTTGATTAAATGAATCAAATGAGTGTGTGTGTGTGTGTGGGTTTGGTGTTATTGTCAATTAAATGTATAAACATTTATTTACCAATTTTCCTTCTTCTTTTTCTCATCCTTTTCCAATTGTGCCACAATCTTTTTATGCCTTTCATCGCACACACTGAGGTTGAGGGTTGATTTTGTTTGCTTATCTCAGGTCATTTTATGTTCATGTTTACTACCTTTTATGTTGCTCTTGTTTTTGCTGTTAAAGTTAAAGATTAGTCAATGGAAAAGCGATAAAAAGAAATAAAGAGAAAAGTTGATGATTATTCAATTAACCAAATGGTCAAGATTGCCCAGCCTTTTACCACCCCTTGAATACTTCTGATTAATGTAATTTTCCTTTGCTCTTTTTATTGCAAATCATTGCGATTTAATGGCCATTTAAAATGATGATTAATCTTGATGAGTGGTAACAAAATTGAGAAGAGAAAAGAAGAAGAAGAAGAAGAAGAAGAAACGAGAAAAGCTTTGCAAATGTTAATTGACGCAATTTTAAGGTTCGCAATTTGCTCACCTTGATTTCATTGTAATACAATGGTTCATATTTGTTTACTGCACTTGAACGATAGGTTTGCTTGAACAACAAAATTGTTCAACATTTAAAAAATGTTTTTCTTACTCTCATCAACTTTATCCCAAAACTTGTGATACAATTTGCTCAATCATGTACTCATGTGGGCTGTTGATCACAGGTTTGACAGCCAATAATCCAATTGTTTACTTTCAACAATCACTGCAAATTATCAAAATAATCAAACTGTTAACCTTGAAAAGTTTCATATTTGTTGACCAATTTTAATCATGAAAAGTTTCTTTTCTCTCTCATTGTTTGCTCAGTAATTAACTGTACCAGTCAGTTGGATATTAAACGATTCTCATGTTTGCAATCAACGTTTACTTCAACAGGCGGACCTTGACTGAGTATTTTTCTTGATACATTCAATTCGCATTGAAAAGACTCGAATGAAACAAAACATCATTAACATGTAAAATGGGAAAAAATTACACATTCAAACAATTTCATACTTTGGTAGTAGTCTTACTTTAATGTAACTTTGCGCATTGTTTGATAACCAAGTTAATCAACAATTGTTTCCATGCCAAATATAAAACTAAATCAAACCTCTTTAAATGGGAACAATTATTTTCGATATTTTATTGAACAAACATCTTTCCGATTACCATGTCAAGTCGTGGAAATATACTTTTAATACGTGATCCATTCGATAGTATTATTAAAACAATGTTTGGTTTGTAGTTGTTGATCAATTAACTTGCTTATCAAACAATGCGCAAAGATAATTATATTTTGCAGTTTCGCTATGAGAAACATTTTATTGTGATCTTTTTTGAAACATTACTTAGCCTTAATCAATCAGTTTGAAAGGAAACAAAATCAAAGCACATGAGACAAATAGTACAAACGTTTACAAAATTATCGTCTTTTTATAACTCTGGGAAAGGGTGGAAAAATGGCCAAAACTTATTCCAACAAGTTTTTTTTTTATATTAAACTTGACAAGATTAACATTATTTAAAACCTCAATTCTGAGTGTTTGCCAATTCATTTTAACCTGGTCTCATCTATAGACTTAAATCTATCTTGATTTTTGGAAATTACATTCAGAGAATGTCTGCTCAGAAACGGAGGTTAAAAACACGATTTTCTCGATTTTGTTGGCTACAAGTTTGTGGGCGATAAGAAAAACAATTTCAACGTTATTTTGCTACCGAAGGTACACTCAGGTCCATGAGAGGATCATGTAACTCTGTTGGTTGCTTTGACATGAAATTTACCGCGAACGGGCAATAACCTTGGTCAAGTTTTTTGTGTTGTGTAAATGGTTCATTTTCTGAACTATATTCATGTGTGATTGCATCATGATTGGTGAGGTGGTTCTTTTGCAGATTTATCCCAGAAATGTATCAAAATTCATTAACATGCTGTAACAATCAACTTTGAAAGTTGCAAGGAAAACATGGAAATCAATTTGAAAAGAGTGAATGCGAAATTGCAACCTTGCAAATAACTTTTAATTCAAATGAAAAGGTAGGAAAAAAAGAGAGAAAAGTTCTCACCATGAACCTCCTTTTCTTCTCTTCATCCGCCTCCACAAACATTCTCATCACCACCATCGACTTGAGATGAAGAAGAAAAGGTAAAAAGCTATTATTTTAATCAACTTTAAGAGACACTTAAGTTTACCTTTTGCTGCCTTCTTGGCTTAATATTGATACACTAAATGACATTGAAGAGACGGACGTTTAATGATGTTTCAAAAACTTGATCGCTACTCTTACAATCATTTTTCTTGACGTTCCGTTTTTCATCTTCAAACCACTTCACAAATGATACAAGAAGAGGTAAGAAGAAGAAGAAGAAAAAAAATGAGCGAATAAGAATGTAAGAATAAGGTTACTTCATCATCATCATCAGGAGCTTCTTGATAGTAAAGGTAATTTTGATTGTTTGTTTGAAAGAAATTTTTCTGTTGTTGATGTTGATGATGATGATGATGATGAATAGAAACATGTAGACTATCATTAAAATTGACTTACCAGAAGAAGAAAAAGAACAACAAGAAAAAGAAAAGATGTTCATCTTGAGTATTATATCGATTTGACCTTTCGCCATCTCATCTGATTCACCCTCCCACCTCACCTTTATACCTTTACTCAATTGTCATTATATTTAGCTTCAACTTATTCCTTACTCTCGAAGAGTATATTATTAAGAATGCAATTCTCATATTAAAAATTTAATCAAATCATTATTATTATTAACATCAATACTCTTTATTATCTCTCCTTTTTTTTTGCTTCATTGTTATTATTTTTCGACTCTTTTCCTTGCTCTCTTTTGGTTGATAAAGATGAATAGATTTGCTTTTCTCGATGCAAATCAATAAAATTTAATTGTTTATTGCATTCATATTTTTGTTTATTTGTTTTTTATTGCCTTTACCCACTCTTCACAAATGCACCATGTAATTTCATATTGATCAATGTTCAAAGTTAAAAAGTTTTCTTTTACCTTTTTTTTCAGAAGCAAATTACATTGATTTGATTCCAATTTCGTGACTAGTTGAACGAGTAAGGAATCAAGGAAAGGGAAAAATACGATTAGTTTTCTGTCCTATCTTGGTTCAGTTGCGTTACATGATAAGAGTTGATTCGTTAGTTGGCTTGATAGAGATGAGATTTGATGCACGAAGACGAAGGCCTTAGCATCAACTAGACTATGATTAGAGTCACATGGGACGCTTTCCAACTGCCATCTATTGAAGGAAAAATCGTTTTTTGTCTCGGATTCTACTAGCAACTGTCAATTCATCTTTTATGCAAATATGTCAACTTTGCCAAAAGGCCATTTGTCAAAACTCAATTGATGAGCATAATTTTTTTAACTTTAATTCAATCAACTGTAAATTGGCCATTTTGGTCATTAGATAGTGACCATTGGAATCAGGTAAAGTAGCAGAAGCTAAAGGATGTTACAAGGCAAACAAACAATTCCGACAACACAGAGATGAAGCAAAAATCATCAATCATTATTTAAACCTTTTAGCCTACTGTGCTTATAGCTCTTTACCTTTACCTGAGTTGGTGAGTTATTCCTCATTGTTTTCCAGTCTTTCAGTAAATATTGCTCTAATTGCATCTTAAACTGTGCTAACATTTTGGTTAACCAATTATCCTGGATAATTTTTCAAACATTTCACAGTTTCACAAATCGATATCTTAGCACACCAAACTCGGCCTGAAATCCAAAAGGCTCTCGTAAAAGTTATTTGAAAGCGAGAAGAAGTGAGATACAAGCGAAGTAATAACTCAACTTTTTTTTTATTTTGTTATATTAATACAATGGTGAAGTGGTGAATGAAAATGAAAATGGTCAGACTGAGTCTGAAGTTGCTGTGTCCACTATGGACCAGATCTTTGGCTTTTGAATGGGATTGGGAATGATGGGATGAGGTTGATTAAGAGTAGAGTTATTGGCTGATGAAGGCGGTGAAGATGAAGATAAAGCTGATGAAGGTGATGATGATGTTGTTGACCTATGATTCGAACTGAACGGTGTTTCAATGATTTCATCTTCATCACACCTATTCCTGGGCGACCAGGTCATTTTGTTTTCTTTTTTAAGTCTCCGTCTTGCATTAGCAAACCATGTAGACACTTGGGTCAGCGTCATTTGAGTCATAATGGCCAACATTATTTTCTCGGCTTTAGTTGGATAAGGATTTTTCCTGTGCTCATTTAACCAAGCCTTAAGAGTAGAGGTTGTTTCACGTGTAGCATTTTTACGGCGCGACCCGTTAAAGTCAATCCCTCGAAACATTGCATAATCACAATACATTTGAGGTCGAGTCCGAAAACTGGACGACCTCCAAGCCTCAATTCCACCTGGAAAATCAAATCCAGCCGGTGAATGTGAGTAAAATAACTCTGATCCCAGGGAGGGTATAAAGGGTAATGCACTCAGGCTGCTACTACAATCAGTAGCCACACAATTATCACTTTTATTATTGTCACCATTGTTATTCACATTGTTATTTGAACTACTATTACTGATGCAGTTGGGATCCATTTGAAAGTTCATGATGAAAGATGAAGGGAAAGGATGATGTTGTCTTGTTATATATTAATGTAATATATATATATATATATAGTTATATTTATGTTTTTATATGTTTTTATAAATAAGTATACATGTAAATAGCAACAAAAAACAACATGCACAAACAAAACCAAGTTTTATGTTTACGTTTCTAAACATGAATGACAATGTTTTTACATTTACAAAACCTCACCAATCGTTGTTTCGGAGGCGGCAACTAAACGGAGGCTCAACTTGATGCGCAACTCTCTAAGGTTCAACTCTCACTCGATCCACCTTCCATGTCTCTCTCTTTTCATCCTCTATCTTCATCTTTATCTTCTTCTCTCTTTTTCTCGTTTTCTCTCTCTCTTTCTCCTTCTTCTTTCTTCTTCTTCTTCACCTCATCTTCCTCTCACTTTGCATAACTTTGATTGTGACTATTGGATTGGAGATCGGTGTGTTTTTGAGCATCGATTTGTGAATCCGTGAAAGTTTAATTATCCAAGATAATTGGTTAACCAAATGTTAGCACAGTTTAAGATGCAATTAGAGCAATATTTACTGAAAGACTGGAAAACAATGAGGAATAACTCACCAACTCAGGTAAAGGTAAAGAGCTATAAGCACAGTAGGCTAAAAGGTTTAAATAATGATTGATGATTTTTGCTTCATCTCTGTGTTGTCGGAATTGTTTGTTTGCCTTGTAACATCCTTTAGCTTCTGCTACTTTACCTGATTCCAATGGTCACTATCTAATGACCAAAATGGCCAATTTACAGTTGATTGAATTAAAGTTAAAAAAATTATGCTCATCAATTGAGTTTTGACAAATGGCCTTTTGGCAAAGTTGACATATTTGCATAAAAGATGAATTGCTACTGATAGAGCAACAAATCTTCATTGGTCAAGATTAAACATTTTTTTTTTGTTAGTTTCGTCTTTGGATCCATTTTTAGAGGTAAAAGTTTACTATTTCAAGGGTTACAGGTTGACCAATTTGTGTCACTTCAGGTAAAAGTCACAAGTTTACTGATCCATAGAGTGGACTGATAAATTAGTATAAAACAGTTTAATCTTGAATCTTGTTTTTACCCTCAGTTGAAACGTTTGTGATTAAAGCACAGGAGTGAAGCGTTAATCCCAATACAAGTGGGTAAACATTATTTGTTTATAAGTCAACTTAACATCATTTTTTTCCGATGAATAATGATAAGACCATGTTGATCATGTTGACGTTGATCATCATCATTCTCATCATTCGGCTTCACCATTTTGATGAAAGAAAGATCGAGTTTGATAGAATAAGATAGTCTTAAGTGTTTAGTTGAGATCCACTTGAATGGGAAAATCAATTAAAGGCGATAATCTGCCAAACTAAAAGGCAATTACAAGCAATAATCTCAGTTATCATGATATTGAGTAAATTACAATTTTAATGATAAAATAAACAAATTAAAGGTAACATCAAAGACTTGTTGGCTTTTTACTATCACAGCAAACAAATGTACATTTAATTATACTAGAGGCTGCTGTGATCATAACTGATCCCAAGTTTCCTTACACTGAGTACAATAAATTCAATCAACATTGAAAATAATCAAGTTTCTCATGGAAAACCATCGTCAATGAGAGCTAAAAATAAATTCTCATTCTACAACTGAACAAAATGAAAGCCAAGTTTGTACCTTGAAAGTTGACTTCATCAAAGAGCTTCAATCAGAATAAATTTTGAGTTAACCAAAAAGGATCCTTAAAAGTCCATCGGCTTGCAACTTGAAAGTAAAATGGTTTCAATTGAAATACGTTAGGTTTGGTTAGAGAAGCAATCGACAAAAGTCGAGAAAATGTTGATCAGTGTTTCTCGTGATTTTCCGGTAATTTTAATCGAGATTTCATTGATTTCAGTCCAAACGGTAGAGGGCAAGTTACCTGAGGATTTTCCGTCATTAGCTTTAGTCTGTTGTCACAAGGTTTAGTCAAGTTTTCAAAAGGATTAGACAAAAGCTTTTCTCTTGTTTACAATTTACAAGACAATTTAAGAGGCGAAAAAATTATAAATAAATTTAGCACAAAAAATCGAGAAGCAAAATTTGAACGAGGTAACAGTTTTTTCAGGTAAAAACTAATTTTGCTAATTATTTTTGGTTCAAACAGAGACTTTTAAATTGTGCATACAAGAGAAAAGGTTTTGACTAATCCCTTGAAAACTCGACCAAAATCACCGAGGAAATGCTGACGAATATGACCCTGGCCCAAGAGTTCACGTGGTTTGCTAATGCAAGACGGAGAATCAAGAAAGAAAACAAAATGACCAGATCACCAAGGAACAGGTGTGATGAAGATCAAGTGTAATCTTGACGCAAACCAAATGATCAATCCAGTCATGATTCCCAAAAGCCAAAGGTCCATAGTGGGCACCGAAGTTTCTGAATATTTTTCATTTTCACTTTTCTTTCTCACCATTCTCTTCAATTGCCAATTGATTAAAGTTGAGAGTTGATGTTTAGCTGTTTTCAGTTAAAACTAAATCCGTTTGTACATTTAAAAAGTTTGCCTGAAGTTTCTTCGCTGGTAAAATTCAGTTGTTTGAAACTTTGATACTTTTGAAAATTGACTTGACCAGACTTTTCACCAAACTCATTAGTTTATTTAGTCTTTACTCGAAAAACTTACAATACTTGTTAGTCTTAAATGTAAACAACGATAAACCATCAAATTGAAGGAGAAAATTTTTACCACCTGAAATGGTGAAAGATACGGATTCTGCATTTTGCCCACTCTGTTGAAGCTTAAATTTCCTGAGTAACCTGAGTTGTGATTAAATTATGAATGAGCAATTGTGCTTTAATCATGATGGCAATGGAATAATTTGCTTCTTTAGAACCCGCTCAGTTGGGCCAAAATTTTGCCACAAAAATTTCATGCTTTGACTTTATATTGTATTTATAGATGGCAAAAAGTCATCAGAGGAGATCTTCAGATGTTGGCCACCAAGAAGAAGTCATCATCATTCTAATCATTTCTTTGAATTTATTTTAATGTTTCAGTTTAACAGGCCTTTGCAAAGGCTCAGCGTGAATCTCATCTTCATAGTGTCACGATGAACAGCCAAAGCGATCAATCAAAATCCAATATTATCCTCATTCCTTCTCATCATCTTTTCGCCCTTCACGGTATCTTGCAACTTCACCAAGCTTTTAAGCTTTTAAGAAACAATTTTACCTTTTAATGAGTACCATTGGGAGTTAATATACATTTTTTGCTTACCTTTATCTGAAATAGACAATTGATGAGCGCAGTTTTTGTTTCACGATGAAAGAGGTAAGCGAAAGAGTTAATGGGAGGAGATTTGAAACTGTTACAATCATTATCGTTTCAATAGAACCACCTTTCATCTGAACAAAAACCAGCATTCAAATTAGTAAAACCGGCTGACTGTAAAGCCACACAGTTTTCATGACAACAACCAGCTTTAAAATGACCAAAACTCATAAGACAAAAACTGTCGAGTTAAATAGTTACTCTATTCAAAGTATGTAAAGAGCAGGTCATTACCGTCAAGACACAATTAACACAATTTATGCACAAATTGACACAAATTGACGCAAATGGTCAAAAAAGGCCAAAATTCATTCCATTCAAATTACGACTCCATTTACAATTTTAAAATTTTTCTCGATTTTTTTTTAGAAAATTGAAAGTTTAAACTCGAACACTCGATCTTTTAATCAAATTCATTTTTTTCTGGTTCAACTGGTTATCAATTGAGAAGAGGTGAAAATGGATAAATGAAAATTTCTCATTCGAGTCTTTAGACTCGACCTGAATTGATGAAACCGTAAAATTGACAAGAGTTTTTGTCTCATGAAAGTGAGTTTCGGTCGTTTGCTTCTAGTTTTTTTTTGTGTTCATATGAAAGTTGGTTCAAACAAGATTGTAATGTCTCAAGTGGTGATTTTGATCAGATCTTGTTTTATATTTTGCTGACTCTGGTAGCTGACAATCATCGTCATCATCATTTCCATGTAATCGTTTTGTGTGAAACACAAAAAGTCTGTTCTTCTTCTTCTTCTTCTTCTTCTTCTCATCATTTAAATTCAATTTTCTGCTGTTTACCAATTGCACGCTTTTTCTTCTTCTCCATGTATTTAATAAACTTGAACAATGGATCGGCATTGTCAAATAGTAATTAACAGAGGATGAAAATTGCGTCTTTCAATCACATTTATCTATGGTGACAATCAATATCAATGGTAATATCACAACAAATCAAATTTAAAATGTCATATTGGCTTCAATAAATTGGACTCACTTTGCATCATTTTGTTTGCTGAAGTCAACCTGGCAATGAGACAGATTGGGATACAATAATGTAATAACATGGGATCAACATTTCTCTTCTTTCTGGGTAAACTTTTTCTTGCTCTCCCCTCGTCGTTTCACATTAATGTTTATTCACCGATAGTTTAATAATACCAAGAAATGGTGAACAAAACAAAAATGTAAAGGCGACTTTTGTTCCCTTCTTGGTGTCAATCATTTTCATCATCATTCTCATCATGACTTTAACCCTGACTTTAATACGCAAACCCAAGTGTTGACAAGCATAATCAATCCTTTATACATGTGTCTTGCCTGCCTCCATGTCTGTGTTTTATTTGCTCTCTTCCCAAACATCCAACATCATCCTCATCATCCCACCTTCCAACAGTAGTTAACTTGTCAAACCTGAATTTTCTTGCTCATCATTATCATTTATTTTTTTTTTTTGGTGAAGGCAAATGATTTAATTTGTTTCTCCGTCAAAATGTTTCACTTGCTTGACACTTATTAAAACTTGTTTCACATTGTTAATACTACATACATATTGTATACATATTGTTATTACACAAATAACCATTATACGCTTATAACTGCAAGTTGGGCAACAACGAAATGCGCGCAGTTTTAGAACGCTATTTAAAGCCGTTTAAAGGGCGCAAACTGGATTCTTTATTCAACATCAACGTTAACCTTTAGTCGCTCTTGTCACGTTTGTCTTTAGTTGCATCAGTCATGTGGTTCAAGGGAACCCGTTGATTCACCGCGAAACTCATTTAAAAGTAAAATGCTAATAACAATCAAATTAGCTTTTCATGAAAGCGTTTCATCTTTTTGTCACAATTATAATGCAAATTCAATGATTTACTTTAAGTTTAAACCTAAGGGCATTCAGATGAATGGATTATCTAGAACAATGAAACATTTAAAACAAAATTATGCCTCAATCAATCAAATATACAAAATATCGTTAAATAGCGATAATTATTAATCGATGACGATAATATCGCATATCTTTAGTCCAAGGTTATTCTGGGGAAAAGTTAATAAGGTTCAACAAAGTGATTTAAATGCAGGTTATTTAATTTCATTATCTCATCATATCGCACCCTTCAGGGTATGAAATTGGTGCATTCCTTTGGATCGACTTGCTTCATTTCATCGGATTAATTTGTTTAAGACACTAGCTGACTTAGGCTTAATCGTCTTTTCTTTGATTGTTTTTGATAGAAATGGCCTCGAGGAAATGTCCTTAAACCCAAGTAACTGTTCTCATAACGTTCAGGTGAGTGAAAAGACACTCACGAAGTGTATTAGTAATAGAAATTAATAAATCTTTTGAGTGAAAATTTAAACAAAATTTTTCCATGTTGACGAGAAAATCTCGGCAACGAATTCAATCCTGACCTTTGTAACCTCAATACAGCCAAAGGGTAAGAATAGGCAATTGTTTGTTTGACTTATTGAAATGTTGATATTCAATTTTGTTTCCTTAATCTAAATCTCAAGCTAATCAGATCGGAATACAAATCGAAGAAGATCGCAAAATAATTGGCTATTTCGTAGCTTTCGAAACTTTGACCTTTTTCACTTAGAATCTGGCTATTTTTAATTCTGTTTTCAGTTAAGACAACTTTAAATTTGAATATTGACCAATCAGGACACTTCCAAATTTGAAGCGATCATGTTTCGATTGTCAAACAATCGTTCAACATTCGGTAAAATTTTGCTTTTTCATTTGCTGGTTCGGTAAGTTAGTTGAGGTTAATCTGTTAATCTTTACGTTAAACCTGAGCGTTGTTCAACATTGAAGTCAACATGATGACGGTTAAGATGATTGCTCAACATGAATAAGTTACTTTTCTTTGTGTAAAGAAAAAGTTGATAATAAAATCTTTTTTGTTCACTTCTGTTAAATGTTATTAATCAAGCATAAACCAATTAATTAATTGATAAGCTGATTAAGAGGTAATCATCAGCGTTAATTGAACAGAAACACCATCAACACACTTGTGATTAAATCTAGTTAATTGATTAATCAGGATAAATCATCTTTTCCTTTTTTTCTTGAGACGGAACTACAAACAGTCAAAACAAAATGGCCAAACTGAGTGAAGGGGAAAAAAACAGGAGAAGTGAAAAAAAAAGACAAAAGATTCCATGGCAAAACAAATTGTCTCATTTGGCTAATTTCAATTTGGTCATTCGGCCTGTTTGGTACAAGATAATTGGCAATCCTGTTTGGGTACCAAATGAGGTCTGTTGTTTCCCTTTGAATGGAGTCATGATGCCGATACAACCAGTTGGAGTCTTTCCTTTCAATTACAACCTTATCGAGATGAAATTAATGGTGAAGATTAATGTGGACTGTTGAAGCTATCACATGTGGAGAGTCAATTGAATTATTAAAAGCTAACTATTGGAAGCAACTTTTTGCTTTCTGTTCAAACATTATCATTGTCTTCCTGATCATCATAAACATTACTGGAAAAAAAAACAAAAAGGAAAAGAGTAAAGAGAGAAGAGATTAAAGGTCAGCGAAAAAAAAGAAAGAGTTAACTGGTTGAGGTGACCAGAAATGTTTGTGTGATTGAATAACAGATGAAAAATGATGGGAATAAGATGAAGTTAAAAGGATAAACTGATCAGTGATGGAGGATGCTTGGTTGATGTAAATAATATGTAAGTTTGCTTCCAGACAAACATAATCTTTCAAGAGCCATAAATTATTGTTATATCGAGTCTCATCGATAAACTTGTGTCCGTTTCTTGCTTCCCTCATCATCATCTTTCGTTTATTTACGACAAACATTTGTTGACAAACAAATCAACTGTGATTATTTATCTTCTTCGCCTTATTCTCTTCTCTTCGTCCTCATGATAAATGCCCCTTGAGAGACAGAGAAAGATGAAGGCAAAAATAACCACATTTTTTTGGTTGAAAAAGTAAAAGATTAGATGTTGAGCAAAGTTGCAAGGCCAACATCGACATTGGACCGTTGATTTGTAGTTACACTAACAATTTGGATAAAATAAGAGTAGAGACAATTTTTGACTGTAACGGGTTAATTATGATCAACAAATCAATGGTTTTTTTTTGCCCTTACCAGTTGACTCTCCGTGTGTTGGCTCAGTGTCTGTAATCGTGTAACTCACTTTGACCGTAACTATGTGTTACTATCAAGTTACAGTGTGACTTGCAACTCCTAAATGGTCAGCTAACGATAGGGAAAGAAAAAACTCTTTGTTTTTACTATTATTTACTTTCTTACCACAAAGAGTCTACGGAGTCAAGAAATGCCGTTCAATTGTAATGAACAGTTTAGACGCTTTTGTCCCCCGCCCCCTGGTCAATGTGTGTGTTTATTTGTTGTATTATATCTTTGAGTGTGAACATGGTCAACAACAACAACAACGCAATTTAACCTTTCGACTTTTCGCCTTTCTTCGTCCGTTTCTTTTTATTTTTTTTTTCACTTTTTAACCTTACCATTAGTTAAAGGCCAAATTGACTTGATAATTTGACCTATTCAAAAGGGAAAACCAAGGCAAAAAAACCTATTAATACTTGGAGGTTGTTTGGTCAATGAAAGAAGAGAGAAACTGAGAGATGACCATTGAGAATCGAAGAAAAGTCAAATTGCTATGTTTGCCATCCTCATTATTATCATCATTATTTTGTCTCTTCTCTCTTCATCTAAGGTAACCTTTTCTTTTTACTGTGAAAACTGGATAAAGACGAGTCTCTTGGTCAAGTCAAATAGTGCTAAATGGTTGTAACTTGTATCATGTATACTATTATTTGCGCTGTAACTTGTAACATTTTCAACTTTCATCTCTTCTTCATCATCATCATCATCGTCGTCTTCAAGGTTGACTGGGTAAAAAAGTTCACAGATTAGTAAAGTCCGTCCGGTAAGAGGGAAACTAAATGAGAGGCTAGAGAAACCCTTTCATTAACTTGGCATGTTTGCGGTTTTATGGATCAGTTCATCTTTTGACTCGTTGTTTTTGGCAACATTTTACTGTTGATAAACACTTTACAGGAGAAAGTAAAAAATGGCTTCAAAAAATTGAATCACTTCAATCATTTCTTGGAACAACAAAACAAACTGTTTTTCATGTTTTTCATTGGTAAAGAAAACAAATCTTGACAAATGTAAATCATCAATCGATTTACATCTTAATGCTAATAAACATCAAACTGTTTTAATTTTACTTTCCTATTCGACTTTCATTAAAAAAATACAAATTAAATTGATTATTGAAGAGCGTTACTCTTGGTGTTGAACATGTTCATGAAAAGAGCGTCCATGAGATACCAATTTTTTGTTTCTCTGTTATTTTTTCAAGCAAACATGCGCTTCTATTATAGATTGGTTTACGCTTTTTGCACTGACTATTTAATAGAGTCACTATTATAGGGATTGTTAACTGCTAATGAGATGATGATAATTTGAAGAGACATTTCATGTTTATGTATTTTTGAGTTTGCGACTGACGATAATGAAGGAAAGGAAGGAGAGACAATTCTATAGCCAAATTGTCCCTCATTTTTGCTGTCAAACCTGAATTGATTCTAACTGATGTTACATATGCTGAGCCTCCCAAGAAACCGGAGTTTACTTGGCGCCGAGGTTTGAGCACAGTTTTGGGTACAATAACTTCCTGTATTCAATCATTTCAAGAGTTACAAGTTGTATAAGTTTACAAACAAAACTTATTACTTCCCAACAGTAAATTGCATTTTAAAAAGTTGAACCATTTTTCAATCAATAATTTACTGTTCAACTTGAATGTAACAAAAAGCCAAGTAAATGCTTATAAGTACTCCAAATGAGCTTCACACACACATCAACCTCTCTGTGTGTCTATGTATATCACGAGGTGGGAAAAGGGTGAAAATTTTGACATTTTTTTGGATACTTTATTTTTCGTTTCGTTTTGAGCTTTTTTTTTGTGAGTAAATTCATTGATTCATGGTTACATTAAGTCTGTTGATATGTAAACTCGATATGTAAACCAATAAGTACAATAGGAAGGAATGATGTCGATTGGAATCCAATTTACAATTACTGGCCATTTAGATAACTTGGTTACACATTAAGTAAAAATAAGTCTTTGAGATTCAAGATAAAAGTTAAAAGGTAAAATTTAAAAACAAAAGTTGAGAGAAGAAAACAAATTTGCGTCAAAATTGAGATTCTTGGTTAAAATTGTACCCAAAATTGGCTGGAGAAAATAAAAATTTGGTTCGAAACTGGAGAAAACAAAAAGTCGAACGAAATAGACGATGAACCAAGCCTCTGCTATACAAAACCATAGGCACTATCTGAATCTGAATCTCTGGAGCTGGAAACAATTTTATCCATTGGCGGTGAGCTAAATGGTGAGAATGGAAAGGATGAGGAAGAAGAAGATGAAAAGGCATTAATAACAGAAACAGATAACAATGGGGAAACATTTCAATGAAATGTGTTTTGTTTGTCCAAAGAGACATGAATCGAATGAATGAAATTGAACAAATATAGACATATTTAACGGTTAAAGAAGTGAATAGCGAATTATGAAAATGTGTAAAATTAAATAAAAATGAAACCTTTTGATTGACAAGGATCCAGTAAACAGACAAGGACGTGTCCAGTAAACAGATCACCCTATAACAATATATGTGTGTGTGTCAGTCACGCCTGTCTATTAACATAATAACCTCATCTAATGTGTAACAAGCGCAGGTTAACAGTGTTTTTATCAATGCTATTAGGAGAAGGGAAAGAAGAGGGAAAAGCTTTTTTTGGACAGTTAATGGTTTTATGAAAGGAATGACCATGTTGGACAGATGAATGTTGCTTGTTCAATCTGAATTAATCTGATAAGACGACTCAATGTTTCCCATTATTGTTATGGTGAGTTGCTCATGAGATAAGGTAAAATCATTTGAAAGTTTACATTAAAAGTACGAAACAGAAACAAAAGGAGGAAAAACGAAAAAAAATACTAAAAGTGAAATAAAGGGCGATGACTAAAAAAACAACACAAGATTTTAACTCTAATACTTATTATCGGCTTTAATTAAACAAATTTAGTTTCAATTATTGATGATAAGGGTTGAAACCAAATTTAACTTCAAGTCTGTTAAACACTCAAAGTTATCGGTGTAAATTGACAGTAAATTTTCAAGACAACAATGTATGAGCAATGCAAATAGCATCAACTATTGAATCCTTTAGTTAAGTAATTTGAATTGAGCATTGTTGATGAGCACAAATGAAAACCAATGAGATTTTTAATGATGAGAAAATTTCATTTTGACTTCATGTGAAAAGTGACTTCAAAGATAAGAAACTCAAATGGATTTCGACCGGTGACAAAAGGTAGCAAGAAAAGCTAATGTTGAAATTGGAACCGAAAATTTCACCAACTTTCGGCATTAACTAAATGAGACAAGGAAATGTCTTTGCTTGTACGAATGTTTGCCATTGTTTCGGATTTGTATTGTAGAGGACGAAAAATAATTAGACATACTTAGACTAGACATAATTAGACGTATTTTTGCTCTTGTTGCGCTGGTCCGCGGTTACTGATATTTAGGCACTTTTAAGTGAGGATATTGCTTCACTGAAAAGGGATTCACAATCTGCTTTTGTTTTAAGTGCTTCTCAGTGACTGTAATGCATCACTATCTTTAACTAAAATGCCTAAATATCGATAGCTACGCACCAGCGTAAAAAGGCCAAAATACGTGTCTAATTATTTTTCGTCCTTTACAAAGGTGAAAACAATCTTGCCTTGTAAGGTCTTTATAATAAACTGATCATAGACCTTCTTCATTGATTATTGAATTAAAACTAAATTTTTATAAAGCTAATAATTAGCTAAATGTTGCTTAAATCTTGTGCCATTCTGTTAGTTATCACCCCTTAATAATCAAAAGTATTGTCGGTAATAAAAATAGTAATATTAAGTTGTTATCAAAAGGTATTATCTGATTATTTTTGTGAAACTTGGCGGTGATTGTAATGGCTAAATGGGTTTTACAGTTTGATTGTTATGCTAGAACGATTTAGATAAGAATCGTTTTACTCATTATTGTTACTGGCAATGGATGTTTCACTTTGTCTGCTTGGCTGCTATGGTTTTTGGTCAGGTAAAAACAAAAGATGCTCAAGATAATGGTGATACAATGATCAACTGAATAACAATAATCAGGCAACTGGAAAGTTTACCATGTAAAACGAATGAACCAATTGAAATGTGGCAAAAAAGTGTACAGTCAAAAGTAACACAAAATAAAACAATATTATGATTAAGGTTAAGTGGTTTCCTTTTTTGTGTTTACATTTTTCACTGTTTTTAGGTGCAACTTTGGGTTTAGGGTAAAGGTTGGTAAAAATCATTGAGCATTAATTTTGTGCATTGGTTTTGCTTTGGATCTTCATCTTGATTAGGTGAGACTAAATTGTCATTTGAACATTCAATGTTTTCCAATGGCTAATCAATGATACTCTTGGCTTCTAATTGCTGATGAGTCAATGAAATTAAATTGATTGAAACAATTAACTTGATTGCTTTTCACTTTGTCACAGGTTTTCTTGCTTTTTGTTTGTTGCCATTTAAAACACACATCAAAGGGAAACAAAAAATTATGAAAAGTGATGAAAGGAAAAGGTTGTAATTGTTGGAAGCGTTGAGTTGATGAAGAGTTGGAAATTATAATTGGTTAAGATAATTATCAAGTATTTATGATAAACTGAAATATGGAAGATGGAAAAATGATGTTTACGGTTAACTAGAAGAAATTGTCGGAAGAAATTGAAAGAAGAAACAAAATTGAAATTTTTTCTCTTCCATTTATGTTCTGTCGCTTTTCACTTTTCGGTTGACTTTTACTTGGGCCTTTCAAGGGCTCAATACTTGACCTAAATTGAATTTTAATCGATGTTTGATTCCAATGTTTATCTGAAATTAATTGAAATTTTTACTTTACCTTAAAGTTTTTTTACTTCGCTTCTTTTTGGATGTTGAGCTCTTTGGCGGTGGCATTGTATTCTGATGTAACATGAGTTGTTTTGGTGAAATAAATAAATGGAAATTGATAAAATTATAAGAGCTTTTTCTGAATATTGGTAAACATGAGAATGAAAATTGAATGAATAATGATGATAATGAGAAGTACTTACAGAATCGGAAACAGATTCAGCTGATCCCCAGCTTTTGATACCTTTAATTGCTGCCGCTGTTTTACGCATTTTGTTTAATGATCCAATCCGGATGAATGCTGAAGATGAGGATGATGATGATTCGGAACGACCTTTATCTGTCAAGTATTTTTCAATTTCCAAGTGAAGAGGCCCAGCAAAAATAAAGAGAAAAAAATGTTAAAAAAAGGAAGAGATAAAAATTCAATTGAAATGTTGACTTTAAGGTTAATTGTTGATCTTACCTGTAATTTTAGTGTGATTATGAGATGAACTGGAATGATGTTTATCTAGATAATGGAGAGAGACACAAAAATAAATGTTAGAGTCAAGTTTGTCTTTTCATTTTGGCAAATAAAATGTAAAATTAGTTCAGAGTTGAGAGTTAATGTGAATAGATTTTATTAAGTAAAATTGTTAATTGTTGATTAGAGGAGTTAATATATTAATTGGGTGAAAATTCGGAGGTAAATTTTGTACAGTTTTTGTCTTTTACTACAAACTGTGATTGCACTTTTGGTGAAAAAAGAGGAACTTTTTTTGGTGTAAAATTTAAGTAAATAAATGATAAATATATTCTGCTTGACATTTGCTTCTTGTGGTTATAATTAGTAAAATATGGTTAATTTCATTAACACTATTTTAAAAGCTTTGCTTAAAAATGTTTAACAAGATAATTAACAAGAAAATTATAATTTGCCTTAATTATGAGAAAAGGGTTTAACAATTGAAACTGAGAATGTGTTAGGAATAATAATTTCAGTTATTCTTGAGTTTTGTTCTTGGTTTCTTGAATAGTCTTGATTAGTATCACTGGTTGATTGTTGGTGCAACTGTTTTGGTCAAATTCAAGTCTTGAATCAACAGAGAGAATGATTAAAATTTAAAACTTGAGTGTTTTGTATTGACGAGGAATTTTCTCAAATAGATTGCGATGAGCTTGACGGAATCGACTACGATTACGGGTTAATGAAGAAGCTCGAGAAACAGGAGATGAAGGAGAAGTTGATGAGGATGGTGATAAAGTTGATAGATTAGGCGTTGAAACATTGTTATTATTATTGTAATCCTCGGTTGTAATAAACATCTTACGTTGAGACCCATTTAGTGATCCATTGCTTAGTTTGTTGTTTAAATTGGCTGTTCGAAGTGGACCTCGATTTAGATATTGTTCGGCAAGTTTCCCTGAATAATCACGAATTGAAGTGTCAGCGCCTGAAAAGAAGTAAACAAACGATTAGTATTACAGATTGATAAAAGTCTAAATGGAAATGTCGAGTTGATTCAGCTGCTTGAGGGATTGTGAGTCAATTACCGTAAATTTTGAGAAGTTCCAAGATATGTTCATGATTATGGATTGCTGCTAGGTGAAGAGGAGTGTAGCCGCCCTGGAAAAGAAAAGAAAATGAAATATTAAAATTACTTTGGTGAATGATTGAGAAAATTTGAGATTAGAAAAGATAGATTAGAAAATTATTTGATGAAATTAGAGATGAAATCATCATTTGAGGCAATTGAATTTGAATTTAACGTGATTTGTTCAAAGTTAAATTATCATTTCATCAATTGAAAGACGGATCAATGAAAGGTGATGGACTGGGTAAAGTATCAATTTGTATTACAAATTGACTAAATGAAATGATTAAATTTTCACAGGTCATTTTAACGGATTATCCAGACATTGATATGGGTTGCCGGTGAAAAGATGATGAAAGATGAAACTGAAATCAATAGCAGGATAAAGTATTTTTCATGATGGTGATTATGATAAAGTTTGTCAAAAAAAATTGGAAAGTTGATTCACAAGCGATAGTAATCTGTAGCCTTGATCAATCATGAATCATGATGATGTCTGTGATGATCGATAATTTTGTTTGTTATCAAGAAGAGGCAAAAAAGAGAAAGATTTCAATTTAGATTTTAAATTGAAACGCAAAATATCAATTACTCCAAGTGTATAAAATGATTGACTTTGAATGATTATCAATTATTTTCTCCCTTGTTTTGTCTCTGGCCAACTTCAATTGTGCCTTCAAACAATTGAAGTTGGAAATAAATTAAAGTTACAATCATGTGATGATTAACAATCAGCAATAATGTAACCATAAATGCATGCCTTTCCAGGTGAAGATGATTCTTAATGAATGGATAATGATGATATTAATGAAGGTAACAATGAATAGATTGTGACAAGTAAAGCAAAAATTATCAACGCTGAGCTGATTTACGGTTTGTTTGGAGAGACGTTTGTTTTAAAACGTAATGTTTAACTATTACTGGCTTCATTGGTGGTTAATTAAATCAACTTTGGTGACTAAGCATGGTGCAAGTAAAAGCTCACGCTGAGTATGAGACAGGTTTTTTTCAGTCTATTCACATATCAGGTTGCTTTAGTTTCAAATTTTTTACCCTCAACAAAAAGGTAATACTGGTTAAAATTTGGACACATTTAATCTTATTTCGTCTTTACTTTTCTTTTCCCAGTTTCACAGAAGCTAACGACTAAATTGGATAAAAATGAAATATCATGTAACATTCAATATATGAATAAACATATAAAGATGATTACCTTGACTTTTCAGGGCAAAACTATTAATCGATTAAATAATAGTAAAGTTTTGGTTCATCTTCACCTAATAGACCTGCTGATATGTGCTGGAATAGTTGAAAAAAATGGAAATATCTCATAATCATCTGTTGAATATTAATTTTTTTTGTTTGTTTCCAGTTTAGTCAAGTGAATAAAAATATAATTCTCATTAGCTAAGGATAGTTAAATGAGATCAACAGATGATGATGATGATGATAGGAAGTTGTTAGGAGGAAAGTTAAGAGAGTAACCACAGAGTCACAGCATTTGAATCAATTTAAGCACCATGTGAGAATACACATCAAAATCAATTAATCATCATTAACAGATCTTAAATCCTCTTGGTATCTTGGCTCATGGGGTAAAGTATTGAAGACACACAGAACACAAGAATTGCATGATTTGTGGTTTTTTCCTTGATACTTTGCTTGCCTCTTTTTATTTCAACCTCATCGTTTGATTGCTGAAAACATCATCACAAATCATAATCCAGATAGCTACTTGAATTAATGGTTTCCAATTGGAATTGATGTGCATCAATCAAAAAGCTAAATTGGCTCTTCCATTGTGTATATGCATCCATTATTATTCATGAAAACACCAAATGACATTTGAATCCAAAATCTTTTAATACTTACATGCTGAAAAGAGAAAAGAAAACAGAAATTAGTTATTAAATTTAAAAACCTTGATAGTACCAATAAATTATGAATAGATGAATTTTGTTGTAGCCCAAGGTTTTCTTAGCCTCTGACAAAATCAATTTGTTTTCCGTTTAATTTCATGTTTGCTGACAATATATCCAAAGATATTTCAAGATTTTAAACTTTTAACCAACAAACTGGAATTTAAACATTAAACCTTAATCTCAACCTTTTTCATCTTGTTCATAAAAAAAGCTTTGGCTGTTTATCATTGGTGACGGTTACACCAGGTAAGGTACAAAATGCTTACAGATTTTTTGTTTACATTGACACCATGAGTTCCAGCAATTAATTTAATGATTTCAGCTTTACCAAATTTAGCTGCCCAATGTAAAGCCGTCTGTTGAGTTAAGGATAAAGAGAGAGAGAGAGAGAGAGAGAAATAAACATTAGTAAATTAATTAAAATTGATGTCAACCTGAAATGTTGATGGCCGTGATAAGATACTTACATACTAATGAATCAAAAGTATATCCAATGAAAAGTGAGGAAAATAAAAGAAATAAAATCCATCAAATCCGAGGAAATTACAGTTGGTAAAAGATGGTTACAATAACTTACCCCCTGAAAATGAAAGGAGAGACAAAAAAGTTATGGAATGAGTTGCAAAATATTTTTTGGGCTAAGGTCAAATGATTACTTACCGATGTGAAATCCTGATTTAAAAGGTTAACAATGTTGAGAGGAAGAAATGGGTTGATCAATAGATTAGTAATTTAGCTGATATAAATAAATACAATGCGGATACCTTTAGACCGGCTAGAGTTGGATCTTTTTTCAACAAGGAAACCATCTCGTTGTAATCACAATTAGATGTTGTTATCATCCATTTCCTTTTGAGTGGATCGAAGGGTTGAACGGAAGCTGAATCGTTATCATCTTCTTTATTTGAATCTTGTCTTCGTCCTTTATTGGCTGGTGTTGTGGGTGAATTAATGTTGATAGGCATTGGTGGTTTAATATCACTCGATGAGACAATTTTGTTCAATTTTTGGGCATGTTCCTTGACTCGACCTGGGCTTGCAAAGACTAACTCATGGATTTCCTTTAATTTACCTTGTTGGCTATTTTGAGATTTGATTGGTTTAACGGGACTCTGTTGATATAAAGGTAAGAAGAGATACAAATAACATTAGTTGAAAATTTTTAGTAGCCAATGGAAAGGTGTGATTGAAAGATTTGACTAAAAAGTAATTTAAGGATTCCAGGCAAAGGTTCAGCGGCAATTCAAACTATTGGATACCAAACATGGGAATCAACGAAATTGAAGGTACAATTGCGAGTAATTTTACAATTAAAGTGAGATCACTGAAGACAAGTGGTTAAATGAATTGAATGAAAATTGGATGAACAGGAAGGTGAAAGCAACGTCATTACCTTTGTTATTATGGTTTAGATAAAAACAATTAAAAAAACAGTAATGATGCAAAAAATAGGAGAAAAACTATTTTGTACAAAAAAAAGATAACTCGAGAAACATTCAATCTTTAAATTGGGTTAATCTGTGGTATTGATTTAAACGAGAGTGAAAAAACAACTTTAAATACTCTTCTTTCATGCTATTAGATTTTGCTATTCCAGTTAGTCAGTTGGTTGAATAATGTGTTTAAACAGATGCTGACATCAACTAAATTGCAGATAATAAGAGTCAATTAAATGTAAAAATACAATTGTAATAATAACAATGATACCTGTATTAATAATGATGAACTGTGACATATTTATGCTGCCTTTGATTTCTGCTTTTGTTTTCGCTGTCAAAATATTAACTGAGCCCTTTTATGCCAAATAATTTACCAACCAGGTACAAGATTGGTGAGAAAGGTAAAAGGTTTAATTTTGCTGAGATGCAAAGGTAAAGTAAAAATTAATAGTGAAATTTAATGAAATTGGCTTATGGCAGAACTTGAGAGATTTTGAAATAAACTAAGAGTACATGAAGAAAGTTATCATGATTTTAAGCTTCTCCTTACAAATAAAATTTTTGAGTTGCCTATTCTTCTCAATAAGATGATTGTAATAAAAAATCTCATGTTATCTCAATAAGTTTACTCTTTGTTGTAATTAGATAATTAAATTTAAATTGAGCGCCATCTTTTAGCGCATTATTTATCCTACCACTGAGACTGTCTATCTCATCCGAAAGATTACCCTGTAAATCTTTGGGCGAATCTGAGATTTAGATCATTTTCACTTACGGTTTTGAGAAGTTTAAATTAGATGAGTGAAAGTGACAGTTAATTAACTCATCGTTTCAGTGGAATATGAAAAATGGAGTTTTCTGATTGCATTTACTGGCAAATAAAATTTAGTTAACGAGAGTTTACCTGTGCATCAGGGGTATTCCAAACTTGGCCGAATCTGTACTCATTTTTTTCATGATTAGGAGTTGAATTCTTACTCGCCGAGCTTGCACTCCGTCGTCTTGGGGGTGGTTGAGGAGGAGTAGATAATTTTTCATCTTTTAATCTTGCTTCTTTGTCAAGTTCCTCGGCTATCTCTTGAGTTATCCTCAACCTATGGCCAGCTCTACTGTTCACTCTCAATAATTTGACTCCGTTTGGATCTTCATAGGTGTAATTGGACGGCAGCATGACCAAATTTAACGAAAAGTTGGTCAAAATATGCAAAAATTATAGAATAATAATCAAATGTCAAACAAAAACAAACCACAACAAAAAAAACTCAGGCAATAGTGATTAGTGATGTACCAATATTATTGTTTGAGCAATAATATTCGATATTTCTCATTCGATATTTATCGATATTTTTTACAATATATCGAATATTCAAATTATCTAAACTTTTGCTATTAAACGTTAATTAATGGCCAAATTCAAACATATCGGAAGTGAAATTAAAGTGTTACTTTTTTTCTGCTCATTTTTAGACCTTTAACTTGTCATTTCTTTGTATTAACTTGCTAGTAATTTCATTCAATAAATCAAGCTAATTATGAATCTCAACCTTTTACTATGAAAATATTGTAAAAGTAGCGATATTTCGTCGATATTAGATATTATTGCTAAATATTGCTTCGATTTTAATATTGCAATATATTCGATATTCCTTGCAATAATATTGTGCTCTTCGATAAATATTTTTTTTCAATATCGTACACCACTAATAGTGATGTTTCGATCCGATTTAAGATCAATCTAATCGATTTTTCTCACTAAATGTTGATCGATCTCAGGCCTGAGAAGATCGATCTTTTTAAACCATGCTTTCACGCCATAAGGCAATTTTGTAGATCTGTTGATACTTTTTTGATTCCAAATGTAACACTACACTATAATTAACCAATTAGAACTAGAGAATGATGCTTAAAACAAAATTTTGTCCATGAAATTAAATAATCGAATGGCTAGATGGTAAAAGTTATTTTAAATGTGTGTTTACAAAACCGAAAAGCATGTTTACTAAAGATCGATCTATCGATATTCAAAACACAATAAATTGTTTAAAAATTTCCATCTGCAGATTATAGTCATTTTTTATTAAGTAACTGAATCGTGAGCGAGTATAATTCAGGTGTATTCAGCATTTAATAAGTAGATTTCAAAACCAGTATCTGGTGCTCAAGATAAAGATGATTTGTGTTCAAATAGGATAGCATCGAAGTGGTTCAAGCTTTTCCCATCTTTTTGAACGATATAACCAGTAAAGATTAACAACTTTAATTTCAGGGCTTTGTGTACCTTCCATTGTGTTGAATTTAGATACAATATCGAGACACGGGCTTCTTTCTTTGATGATCTACAAGATTAAAGTGAAAACAAGGATACTCTGCATTATCTCAAATGCTTTCCAAGCAAAGATATTATTTTAATAATCTAAATTTCGTTGAATTAATTATGCTCATTTTATCCCAGTTAGCTTGATTAAAACTGCATAATTTGCAGAATCATTCGATGAATTTCATTTAATTCGTTTATTTCTAGCCTTATACGCTTCTCGAACGTTTTCATCTTCGTGCTCTTCTAAATAAAAGCTTTCTTCTTTAGATGGAAGATCAGTGATATCACTCATAATAGAATCTTCAACAAGCTCGCTATGAGCAATGAATTTTTCAAAAAATTCATATTCATTTACATGAATACCAGGTGTAGCTGTCTTGACGAAATGCTTTGAATTTGTAAGCAGAAGATTTTTGAGAATCACAACTAGATTGAGATTATCTCCACCATTTTCATTCAATTTTGGGGGACTGATTCCTGCTGATGAAACCCAAAGGAATCGAGATTTTATTCGCTCATAAGGAAGCTCAAGAGCTGAAGATACTTTAATCAATGGATGTGGAGTCGGGTATTGATCATCCTGGTGATAAAATGGAAAAGATAAATTAATAACTCATAATGATAAATTAATGAATAATTAACAAACAAAACTCAAGCAAATTATGAATCAAGTCAATGAGACAACTTGGTGTAGTTAACAAGATATCTACTAACCATCTATATTTTCCCGGAGAAACTTCTTTGATCATACAACTCAAATCTTCTTCTGGTGAAATTACTTTCAGTCCATAAGGTTTGGCAAAATCTTCAAGAATTTGTTTGCTTGCTAAGTCGCGCGCAGGGAAAATATTATTTCTCAAAACTCCATTCCAACACGATTAATCAGAGTTTGAACTATTGGAATTGAAATAGACAACGTTTTACCAGAGCCCGTAGGTGAAGAAACACAAACATCCCGACCTCTATGAAAGTTGTTACAGCTCAAAACATCAATGATTACTGGAATAGCAGCTCTTTGTACAGGAAAGAATTTTTCAATGCTTTTTTTACAAATATCTAACACCTTCTCCTCCAAGAGGTGATTCAGGCAATCCACTTGGTAATTAATAGCACTTACATCTTTTGAAAATGGATAATAGTCTTGGAACCATTTTGGTAAGGGAGCTTGAAGTCTTCGGCCTATGCCTTTCTTAACTTTACCAATCACTGGAAATAATTCTGTAGACTTGTCTGTTATTTCTTGTGTTGTTTCTGTACATTTTTCTAAGTCACTGCAAAAAGATAGAAAGATTTTATCAATAAAAGTAAATTAATATACAAATGCGAAGCAAAAAATATTATGGAATAACAGGGGAAATATTTACCTATTAAGATGCATGACTCCAAATGTAACAAAATACACTGTAGTAAACCAATTACAACTTGAGAATGATGCTTAAAACAAAATTTTGTCCATGAAATTAAATAATTGAATGCCTAAATGGTAAAAATTATTTTAAACATATGTTTTAGACCTGAGAACTATCCGATTAAGGATCGATCCTTTATGTAACGATCCGAGCTTGATCCGATTTTTTGCGAAACGATTAATCAATAAACGGATCGATCCTTTTCTCACTTATATTCAGACATGTTTTTATCGGTCGAAAATGACGAAAATTAGGTTATTTGAGAATTTTATTTCATTATTGAGCATAAATATGCAACTCATTTGCCTTAAATTACCCTAAGAAAATTGATGTCAAAAGTATAATTTCAATCAATTTTAATTGAAATTTAACCGCAGTTACTTGTAAATGAGCTGAGTATCTTCACACTCAGCTTGAACAAAGCAAAAAAACACAAAAAGGTGATTTTAGATCCTGTCTTTTTCAGTAAACTTAGATGTTAGCATAGAAGTAATAAAAAACTAATTTAAAACTCTTTAATATGAAAGCACATTATTCAAAATTGTAAAATTATGATTTAAACTTACATCAAATTTTCGATTACATATTATTTACATCGGTTAACACTATTACATTGTATTCGCATTTTTGAATGAAAAATCAGTTGATATTGTACAGAGCGGATAAAAAATTTCTGGTGTATGGGCGGACACCTTTTCCATGAATAACATAATTTTATTGTTTACTTACTTACATCTGTATAAGTATTTAAATTAATATCCAGTTTCTTTCGATGGCTATACAACATTTGTTCAACTTGGTTTGGTATTGGATTCATTGATTTTGACTAGCTGAGTCTGATTCATCTTTAAATCATGAGATTAATTGATTTCTTTTCTTTGGTTTCGGTTCTTTACTAACTGAACTTAGGAGTACATGCCAAATTCAATGGGATTAAGGTCAAGTGAGTTACCAGGCCTTAAGTCCGCAATCAGAGTGATGTGGGTACATCAGAAGATCTGCTAGACAAATCTTACAACTTTAGTACTCAAAATTCTGGTTCGTCACATCTTGATTGTCTGCATTATCAGCAGCATGAAAAGAGCAATTCAGAAGCAAACAAACAATTTGCTGTTGAAAGAGAAAAGGAAATGATGTGAAGCCCGATGCAAGCTGGGTTCGCAACGGACAGATAGCAAGTGTTGGAAATCCAAACCAGCTCTTAAAGAAATTTTCATTCGAATCGAATACTCGTAGCATACTATACATTTGGACCGCTCCGCCTTTTAAGAGGCGAAGCGGTTCGAATTTATGTGGCTTCAAAACTCGCTTCTTTTCAATGCAATCCAAGGCAACATTTGTAGCAACCTTAATATTTATAACTTTTATTATCGTTTCATGTAGGACGAGAAACTCGTTTTTCTTGTTTATCTGAAATGCCATCAATAAATGGGTGCGAGAGACAAAAAACAATGCAAGCTTTCGGTTCTAGATTATCGAATAAAAATCAGTAAAAGTCAATGGTCAACACCGCTCTTATCTGGTCATTAAATAATATAGAACCGTTTGCTTTCAATAAGCTTTCATCTCTCTCTATTCATTGTTGTCACTGTTCAGTCACATGCACCAGGTATTTTTTCATTTCACGCCTCTATTCGGACATCACTCACGAACCAAAGGTCATAGAAAGTTACGGTGTATACTTGAGACGATTGGACAATAAGTTCTAAGTTTCAAGGTCATCCAAGGTCATTTGTCGGCATGAAAAACAAAACTGCTAACACTGCTATGTTAGTCACAAATCGATATTAAATCTTTCTTGTCAGTCTCAATCTCAAAAGCGTTCAACATTTTTAAAGATTTTTCATGCTGATTTCAAATGCTGCAACTCTGAATGATATCAAAACATTTACACAAAACATTTAACATTCAGAAAATTTGAAGGACATGTCAAGATTATAGTCAAAAGTTGCCTAAATTTGCCTTTGAAAGACACTGTTTTTTTGTGTTTCTGAAAGAACTATCTCATCTTAAAGTCTCATCAAGAGCAAGCCGCTTACCTTCGAGCTCGATAAAAGCTTCGAATCTGTTCGCTACAGATACGCAAGCCTTCTCTATCATTTCCAGCAGCTTCCTCAATGATGGACGTTTTCAGTTGAGGTATGGTTTTAGAATTCATCATTACATAAGCTGCTGTAATTCCTAAGGAAATGATAATGCCCTTGGAATGGCTTCAAGGTCAGAAGAAGCAAAAACATACATATGACCTTAAAGCGCTTGGATGCCCTTGAAACTTAGAACTTATTGTCCTCTGATTCAGATTCAAAGGCATCTCCATAAGAAAGCTGGATGTTTTTCAGTATTTGTTTCTATTCAACAACATTTTCCATAATTTTAACTGTTACAGTGTTAGAACCTGCCAGAGTGTTCTTATTTTCTCCACTTTCACACACGTAACGTGATATAAATTTCAATCTATTTCTTACTAACTCAGTCAAACTAAAAAATTTGCGGACCATACGCACTGATGAACCACTTCAATGTTTTTTCCTTTTGCCTCTCTTTTCATGTATTTTATATCATTTTCAGATCGCTGTTAATTTTTCGGATTGTTTTTGTTGTTTGTATTGGATAACGAAACGAAAGCTTTTATTGGGCAGTCTCTTAGAGGTTACAATTGATGTTGTTGTTCTGCGTTTTTTCGGTATAACTGTATTCATCTATTCAATACGAAGCTAACACAAATAGATGTTCAAGGTGAAACTTGAGAAACATATAAGTAATATTAAAAATATTTACTTATGGTAAGCGATACTGTTCAAATCACTGAAAAAGCAAGTTTTGAATCCACATGAATTTGGACCGATCCGCATTTCAAGAAGCGGTTCAAATGTATAGTATACTACTAATACTAAACTTATGAATATGAATCAAACGCTGACGACAATGTACAACATAGCCAGATGGACGAGTCAATCAGTATAGTTTGCCTCAGTCAATGAGTCACTTTCTGCAATTATTATAATCGTACGTAATTCGATCTACAGTAGTTTCAGTAAACGCCACAAGATTCTTTGCATTTGCTCTTTGTATTCAACCATTCTACAATAATGCTTCACTAAGCTATTTTATCTTATGCGTTGTAAGCTATCTACATTATTCCAATATAAATCTGAAGTTCGAAGATTTTATCATTAGTGTAACGCCTAGCTTTACTCAACATTTCAATATTTACATCTAGAATGGAAGATAAAATTAACAATACGACAATTATATGGTGTATGTTACTGGATTTTCTGTGGGAATTTCAAGCCATTCAAAACGCAGTTGAATGCTTTAAAAGTTGCACGAAACATGCATCAAGCCAAAAATACACAAAATGAATTTAAAATCTCATAACAATAGATTCAGTGAATTTTCATCCTCCGTGAAAAAGTTTGAAAAAACTCTTCAGCATTCAAATTATCCTAATAATTAGTTTATCCTAAACATTTGTGATCTTTATTGTTCTTTCTGTAATTCCAAGCCGATTGACCTTTGACTGTAATGCATTTTTTGCCTTTTTTGCTGTTGTTTTTGCTATTCTTGACCTTTACCCTTGCAATCCTTACATTCTGTACACCTTAACCTTCATCTTCACCTTCATCCCCACCGTGATTGAGCATAAAACCCACACCATTTCTTTTAGTTTCCCTGCTATGCCTAAAAATTTGCCAGAAATGAAACGCTGAAGCAAAGAACTGATGCCTGTTTCTCTTTTTTCTCAATCGCTTCTCTAATATCAATTTTATTCACGTTTTTCATGACCAAAACCAAACAAAAAATTGAAAGGTTTAATTTTAACCATTATTATTCAACCAAATTAAATGCGATCATTCCTCTTTAAAGGTTCAATAACATTTATTTGATGTAAAATTGTTATAATCAAATTGCCTTTTAACCCATTTATCTACATTTTCATGGTTTCACCGAGTGGAATAAACTCGAAAATGAAAATTATTCAAAATCAAAATTGATTTAATTGTGAGTTACTAAATTAGTAATTAGCAGCAATTTAACCCAATTAGACATATGAAACAAACCAATCTCGACATCAGGTTGAAATCAATGCAACTAATTGGTTCATCAATTATAAAATTATTAATAACAAGTAAAGTTGATTAAAATTTTAATGAAACTAAAATGATGAAATGAAATGGTGAATAATGTACATTAGGCTTTAATCAATCAACAGTTTATAAATAAAAGGGAAAAGCTTGAAATGCTGTCAACAATGTTTATCTCATGAGATAAGGCAGGAGTTGAGTCGAATCACATTGAATGATGAAAATTTCAACTCCCAGTGATGAGTTGATATATAAAGTGTAATCTTTGGTTTACCATCTTCTGTGACTTCAATCAACTGGAACAATTTAATAAACTTTACCCAATCAGTTTAACCAATTAACTATGTACTAAATTGATGAAAAGAAAAAAACAATAAACAGAAAAGTCGAAAAAAACGAGAAATAATTTGTAAACATTTAAACAGGTTCAGTGAATAGTAAATGTTGCTGATCAATGAGTAAATGAAAATGAATGCTTTAATAATAAAACATGTTTACCAAGTTGACCAGTTTTCATCGACAATCAAACAATCAACTTTACACTGTTCATCATTTGATCATCAAAATAAACTCATCTCTTGTTATTGCCATTTACCATAACCAGCAAACATTTCATCAATCAATTGCAATTCAACTGTTAACCCTTCAACTGACTCTATCGCCAGTTTCCCGGATTATTGTTGCCAGTTTTTCAATTCATTTACTTTTGACTTTAAATTGTGTCCAGTTGATTGGCCAACAATCCAAATGGAATCACTTTTGTTTAATCAAACATTTGATCTCATCTATTATGGCAAGTTAATATGTTGCTGGAAAACAATGAAACTTTCCTTTCGCTCATGATTATCGATAATGATACCATGAGAATGAATGAAAGTTATCAAGGTGAAGATGATTTCTTGTTGACCAATAAAAGCTTCAAAATTGGACTAATCATTTTCTACATTTTGATATTCTTTTCAACATTTGTCGGTAAGTTTCTCAACACTTTCAACTCTAAAGCTGTTCCTTTTTCCCTTTCAGTTGCGAACCTTTCTGACACTAAACTTGACCACAAAAATTACAATGAACTGTTTTTTCGCAGTCACTTGTTTTGAGATTTCTGTGGAGACAAAATCCTTCGAGAGCGTTTACGAACAAATATCTTCAGCTATAAGCAAACTCGGACAATCATGAGAATAATTGCTAACGAAATGCTTTAAGTTTAATAAGCGTACAAAACTCGCAAGAGTAACGAAACTCAACATGATAGTTTATATTATTAGTATATGTCAACAGGCGAAATTAAGTTTTCTGATTGAAAATAGTGCGAATAACTTTACTTTAGCATTGATATCAATCTATGTTCAACTTTTTCTGTCCATTTTGGAAAAAATGAAATGTTGCCGAAATCGCTCGCCTTGAGTAGAAATTACGTTTTCTGTTTGCCAACGAAATTGTCAGACATCTGGAATTCCTTTCGTTAATTCAGCATTGACAACGGCAAGACTCATCTTTTACGTTGTAAAACATTTAATTTCAATCCATAATGCACTGAAGCTTTCCGAGTGATTCGAGGCATTTTGAATGAACTGATTGCAGTTGCATTATCTGTGCAATTTACTTTTATTGAAACTCGACTAGAAAATCAAATTTTAGGTGAAAGATTCGTCGAAAATCCAAGCAAATTTTCTTGAACTGATAACAAGTTTGATGTTATGAATCGAATTTTTCACTCGACTTGATGATTGTGAACAAACTAGTAATAAAGAGAATGAATTAATCGAGTTGGTAAAAAGTTATTTGCAGTTCTCATGATTGTTTCAAGAATAATCTGTTGATTCAATTTATATTGCTACTGGAAGCTTCAGACTTGGGTCGAGCTTAATCTCACTGAATCTCATCTGTAAGAGTAAAATGAATTAAAGTTAAACATGGATTTACAGAAAAGCAAATAGTTTGATGGCAGAAAGACGCAGTTGAATTCAATATGAAATTGCAATCCTATTGATCGTCCCTGCTTTACTCACAACGAAAGCAATTGTCAATGAAAGCAAACAGAAATGAAAGACTTACAAATCTGAAACTTTTGTACTGATCCAAACAGATTCAGTTAATTACAATGTATGTTAATCATTGCACTCGACTAATCTTTTGATTGCCAAGAAGCACTCAATTGTATAATTAAATAACAAAAGGCAAAAGACTGGCCGAGAAACAATTTACTTTTCATGTTCGACTTTTTTTTCCAAGTAAAGGCAAATTACTTGGGAAAACATTGATCCAATTATAAAAGCTGTCAATCTTGTACAATTACAATCGAGAAAAATTCTCGAGTAAAGAGTCTACGAATTTCAAGTAAACAACATTTTCGAACTCTCATAAAATGATAAATTCCAATCTTGTTTAACTCATTAAATTGATTAAACAACCAATTGATTATCACTGAACCTTTCTTTTATTAGAACGGTTCAAGAAGAATAAAAAATTCCCAGATTTTGCAATTCATCAGAATTGCATCGAATCTCTTTAAATTAGATGTTCCTAAGAAACACTCGGAATTAACATGAAGTGAATTATTCAGACAAATTTAGAAACAAACTTTACTTTTCATCAAAAAGTCAACTATTGTAAGATCAGAAAGACTGACGACTTTGATATTGCAGCCAAATCGATTCCAGAGATATTCGAAGCTGGAATTTTTCCTTCATCCAGCTTTACATAATGCCCAGAACTTTACATTTATTCCAAGTATTTCTCAGGGATACATTAACGTGATTACATTTAAAGAATGAACTCAAACATGGAAGCAATGAACTCGAGAAAAGTCAAAGCAAAATCCTATTAATTTATTTCCGTCTCAACTTAAGGTGCTTTCCATATTGAACTTTTGGAAAATTTTCGCCTTATGTTGCTAATATTCTTAGTTTTCCACTCTTCAGACTTCTCAAACAAAAGACAAAATCGGTTCAAATTAGCACGAGCCTTTGGTTATGAACAAATTAGCCTGTTCAGATGCAAAGCGAATGGGAATGGAAAATTTTGCTTTCAAATTGAGTTTCTTCTAGCTTCTAGAATATTTTATATTTTGCTTTTTTTTGACAGTAAATTGATTCAGTGATCAACAAAAAATGCAGTCAGTACTTTTTCTAATCCATCGAGTTATTCGAAGAGAAAGGTAAATTCAATATAGATCTTATTCAGTTTATTCAGATTTCAGTTAAACTATTCGTAGACTTTTTCAGTTGATTCAAGAATTTATCAAAATTGGAAAACAAGATTTAACCCTAGTTACCTAAATCCGTTTCCAAGGAATCAGTTGGAAATAAGTATCAAAAGTCGAAGTAAACAATGAAAATAGAATGTAAACTTGAAAATAATCACTTTGAACAATGTTTTTAATGATAATCGAAGCTTGCGATGCTGCTAGTTGAACAAAGAGAAACAACAATGAAGGAATGTTCAATATTTGTGACAATTTGTGACTTCTAAGAATAATCAAGACTCGAAGCACAAAGAGAAAGGAGAAAAGTGTTGCCATGAAGGGAGAGAAAAAAGATAACAAATAAATACATTTTTTGCAGTTTTCAATTTCTATTCAACTGGGAGTGATGCTTTAACAATTGCACAGCAATTTACGTCTTACTTCAAACCAGTGGCAAATATGAAAAAAACTAGAACATTTTGAACATTCGATCTGAAGTGGAACGGCATCTAATTATCAATATGTTGCTCAAAGTGTTTTGCATGGCATTGTAATCAAAGGTGTTTATGCAATTGTGAACAATAATCACTTGAATAGTTTCCCTTGCATAACTTGAGTATCTTGTATTACAATGCTGATGACTTTCAAGGCGAGCTTCAAGGTGAGGAAGCATTTAAGGTTAATCTTGGTGTTTACAACTTATTAACCTGTGAATCTGGAATTGTCTGCACAAATTGAGCAAATCTGAACAAATGATGAATCCATTTTTCAATCATTTTTCCCATTCGAATAAATATTTTCTTTTCAAATTGTATTCTCATGGGAAATATACTTTTATTGCATCAATGGGTTTACATAACGAAATAACATGTTAAATTGAGAATTCACTTTTGTCTCTATTATTATTGTAATGTTTCCAGGTAAATGGGTTGCAATGGAATATCATGGTAAAGGTAACAATTCAGTTGTTTGACAATCTTTTCCTTTTTTTACCATTCAAATTGTTTCTTCCTCTGAAAGTTGATCGCATTTCTAGATTTGCCTTTTGTGATTCTTTTCCTTCCAAGCATTATGATGTAGCTTCATGTAGTTTGATTACATTTACAATGACAATGACCTGGCCAGTTCGATGATAAGGTTAAATGGATTATTTGATCGAATCAAAGGTTTTATCAGATAATTGGCTGATAATCTGTCAGTGAACGGATATCCATGATGAATGAAGAGAATTGTTATTGGATTTGCTCAATGATTAAAGACTGTTTATCGAGCAAATTAAAGTTGAAACAAAAATCCAATATCATTCCATGAGCAGGTTCATTGAGCTTTGCACACAGCTTTTGTTATCTCAAGATTATCATGTGTTTGTCCAAGAATAATCTTTGAGTCTTATGGATTCGCTGTTTTTTGATGAAATTTTGTTGCAATTTTTCTCTCAATCGTTTCATAACCAAAAGAGTGCAGACTCGAATTGCAACAGAAATTTCACCTCACTTCATGTTAAAAGGTATTCTTTGCAACTTACGGCATTCCGAATGAAATGCAAGTTCGACTGAATTGGTTCAGCCGTCAGAATTTAGAAAGTTTTACATTCTTTTGACAACCAATTATCGTGGAATCCAAAACTCTCTGAATCTGTTTCCAGTTTTGAATATTTCAATGTTGCAATTTTTCACACTTAAATCAAATTATCCATTTATGTTGATAAGTTTGTCTGGGTAAACAATATTTGAATACAATTAAAAATAAGTAAACATTGAATTGATATCAGTTCACTCGAGTGATACTTGAGCATGTTCAAGGGTTATAATTTATGCCATGAATGAATGGAGACAAGCTGGGAAACAAGAGTTTGATATTTAATTGAAAAAATTGTTCAATGATAACTGTTATAGTTGGAATCATTTCCTGATAGTTTGCTTGTTGTTTTACATTTTATTAATATTATTTTATTCGTACAATATGTAACCCATAAATCAGGCTTTGATTTTGTAGCTTTTAATTTTTGTTGAGTGACTTTGAAACAAATTGAAAGCTCAATTGTCTGATCAGATAAATTTGAATAACTGTAAATGCAAATTATATTGACAATTTTGATTCCCTTAATGAGCATTTGTTGATTTGTTTATGTTATGTTATAATATGTTTTTGACTTTGAACTTAGTTGAACAAAGTTTACTTGAAAGTTGCTTCAAAATTTAGCTTCCATTTATAAACTATTTTACAGTTTCAATAACAAACAAACCACTTGAATGTCAATCATAGAAGCGTTTTCATTATAAAAAAATGCAAGATTCACGCTTTATACTTTGATACTGATATTGAATTTACAAGGTTGGAGATGCTCTCAGCTCATTGTTACTGAATTGATATTTTTCAAGAAAACTGTTGACCAAACTCATTGTTATCCAATCATTTCATGGAAACATTTTCCAGTGTAAACAAAATCCTTTTTTTCTGGACAAAATAAACTTTAAAATGATAATAGCATTTTACTTTAAATATAAATTGAAATTCGTGTTTACTCTTTTCATTCATAAATAATATTCTTCACCATCTTTGCACAAGGATCAACTACAAGGTGTCACTTAATCCACCTCTTAACCTTTTTTACTGGTTATCGATTATTGATTCATATTTTCAAAAGAAAAAGATTTTCCAAATAGAACGCCTTCGAACAGAAACTCAACCTTCCTTTAACGGGTTTAGTGTGAAACTCAACCAAATCGTTCCCTTGTGCCTCAAAAATGTTGACCCATTCAGTCAACATCATGCATAATGATTTACGAATAGAAAGTCGCAAAATGACAAAACTCTTTGCTCTCAAGTAGAGTCGAGCTTGATACTGAAATAAGTATTCGTCTCATCAGGATATCTTCAGATTGACTTTTATAAGCATTTTGATACTTGCAGAGATACAAATGCGGCAACTTTTGAACGATCTTTTACGTAGTTGCGATTAAAGTATGCAAATTAAGTCTCACCTATTCGGTGCTCATTCACCTTCTTTTTGTATTAATATTTCAAATTATCCACTTAAATGGATTTGAAATAATCTCATTACATTCATTAATTATTAACTTTTCCAAATGTACCGTTAATAGAGACAAATATTCATTTTAATTAGATGCTGCATCTGTGTATCATGTAAAACTTGATGATGGAAAAAGTTTCATTTAGAATTAATTATTATTGCTCTGATTAACCAGTTCTGTTTATTTTAAATCAATTCAATTCCTCAATATTGATAACATTTCCTTTGAATCAAAAGAAAAATGATCCATCATGAAATTTAAAGAAGACTTGAAAAGCTCCTCTGCTTTTCCATATTAAGATTGCAATCTTAAAGTAACTGAAGCATAATCAATAAAATTCAACTCATAGCTAAATCCATGCAAGTTATCGTTTTAAAGTTCTTCTGATATAATTATATTCCTTGATACGCTTATGATCATAAATTATTTTGCGTCTTTACACGAGAATCTTTGAGAAACTTTTGCATCTCGAATTGGAATAACAGAGCAAAATCATTATTCACCGAATGCTTTAAAACGACCGATTCACGATTTAAAAGATTTACTCTAATTTTGCACCTTTGAGGTTGTCAAATTTTCCATGGAAAAAATGTAATTTCACTTTCGTTGATTTACTAGCAATAAAGAGTCTCGAATTGAAGTAAATTAAGTTTAATCGTCCAGAAAATTGATAGTTTGAATAAAGCAATTTGACAAGCTTGATGAATAAACGGAAATCCAAGGTGAATGAGTTGTGTTAAAATGATTGAAAAAGAAGCAGTTTTACACCAAATGTTTTCCATTTTGTCAACTGTCCGAGTTTAGGGTAAAACTAAAGGTAAACCGCGAGGAAACAATAAAAAAGGGATAAAATTGACATTTGATGGACACCAAAGTTGAATATACTATGAATAAATTAATAACTTGAAGAGATAAACTGAATTAATGACTTTCTTTGGACAGCTAAAGAGTCGCCCTTTTGCTGCTTAAATTAATTATAAACAAATTAATTTGACCTTTTGTTGACCCAAAATTATATCAACTTTCAAACTGCCTTTTTCACCTCGAGAATAGTCTATTGTCTAGTTGTCAACATCATCAAAGTGTTCTTCATTTGATCAACAAAATGCGATCAATTTAAAGGTTTCACACAAATTGTTAACTCTTTTCATTTCCAATAATTTTCTTTGTTGATGATTGGAGTGAGAAAATTTTCTGTTAAATCGAGTCGCAATTTTTGCGCGACTGACGTCTTACAATTCAATCAAATATTCTGGGGGACTTTTGGTGAATCGAATTTCAGCTTTTTTTTCTGGGAAAGAGGAAAGTTAATTGCATTCTTTACAAATGATCACAGTTGAGTATAATTTGATTAAATCTCAAGTTTCTGGATAAACAGCCTTTACTTTGCCAAATTATCGAGCAAACCTGTTGAGCTTAAAGTTGATTGCAAAAAAGATTGAAGGCAAAAGTTGAAAAATTAACTCAACTTGGAAATGCAATACTTTAATCTGAAGCAAACTCTTTTCACCCAAAGAGAATCAGCGAAAGTTCAATTTATTCTCGACAAAATGAACTCTCGTGTAATGAAATGAACTTTGAAAATAACAAACAGTCATTTGACCCGAAATGAGTAGACCAGTGAAGGAAAATAAAGAGCTTGATGCTGAGAATCAGAACATATTTTCTTTGAACGGATTTCCATTGATTTCCATCGACTTCAAGTTCCAACTTGTCATCAATTTTGATTCTCAGCTGAAGTAAGTCAACGGCACATGTAAGGACTATTTACATGAAGAATAGATAATGAAAAGATAAAAGTGATTCAAGATTTTGCTTATTCTAAATGCATAAATGGCGATTTCATTCGCAAATATTAAAAGTAAATTGATCAGTTTTGACTTTCTAGACAATCGAAAGGTTACTAAGAAAATGTTCATCAATTTGATTCATGAGAAGGTGGACTATTGTGACGTATCGAATGCAAGATAATTTCCAATTCTGTAATTGAATGGGCATTAATTTTCTTCCTATTAAAACACTTTTTTTGTATTTCGCTGTTAAAGTATTCATTCTTGCAATATTTTTGATTTGATTGAGTGAAGGCTTTTTGCTCTCATTCAGTTGATCTTTTATCGAATTTTGAGTTTGTTCTGACTATATGTATGGAACTTGTGATGTACATTGAAGAATAATTCGTTTAATTGTTTCTTTGGTTTGTCTTTTCTTTTTGCAGGTAATTTGGTAGTCATTTTGGTGGTCATTTTGCAGAAAAAGATGAGGAATTCGACCAACTTTTTCTTTACCAATCTGGCATTCTCGGACCTCTGTGTTGGCCTTTTCTGCATATTCCAAGATTTATCTTCCTTTCTTCAGCCAACATGGTCTTTTGGTGTGATAATGTGCAAAATGTACCACTTTACTCAGACAATGTCTTACACTGCATCCATCTTTACCATGGTCATAATATCCATTGAACGTTACATTGCCATTTGTTACCCGATAAGAGCTAAGAAAGTACTTCAAATGAGAAACTTTCGCCTTTCCATTGCCATGGTTTGGCTTTTATCGGCCATCATTTGTGCTCCAAATCTGTGGATGTACGGTGTTATCGGAGTGATCAACCGCTCAGGTGGAACTGATGAAATTTGTATGCTTCAAAAGCTTCTTTACAACATAAGATTTTTCAACGTTATAAACGCACTTTTACTCTTCCTTTTACCAATGATTTTAATGTCTTTCCTTTACATTCGGTTGGGTCTTAAGTTGAAATGTCGACGGTTTGAGACGCAAATTCCCTGCACAGTGAATGCCATCGATACTCAAGTGACGGCCGTTACAACAAAAACCACAATCACAACCAAAACTTCAGCCACAACAGTACCAACAGTAACTGATCCCAAAACTTGTGATAAAACAAAGTCCAGGTCAGTACCGACGTCACCGACTGATGGCAAAAGAGGGTCCAGGTTTGTCAACTTGTACAAACTGTCAGGCTCAAATGGATCTATTTTAAGGGGCGAAGTTTCATGTGCCACTGTGGCTCAATCACCATTCACAACAAGCAAGTGCCTGTGGAGCAAGAAGGGCGATTCATTCGAAGATTTCAAAGAGGAATTCGCTCGTTCACTTGGTATGTTGATTTCGTTCAAATGCAACAAAAACATAAAACAGTATTCGATCAATTTAGGATCAAACTTGGACTGAGAAATGACAATTTCTTGAAAATGCAATAGAAAAGTTAATAAGAAAATATTATTTCATGCAATTTCTAAGAGAAAATGAAACAAACCAAAAAGTAAAGTAACGAGTCAGAAAGTTTATCAGCTCGAACCGAATCCTCTCTAAGAATCGGAACTTTTTTATGAAAAAAAAACATTGAGATTCCAAATCAAACTTTCGCTTAAATACAATCAAATTCAATGAATGTTCCGAGTATTTTATGCGATATTAATAGTTTGGAAAACCGTTAGCTGAATATGAATGCTGAATTTCAAAGAATTTTTCAATTCTCTTTGAATTTTGTCTATTTATATCGATAACGATCAAGATCTGATGGTTAATTTTCCCACTCGAACTCGTCGACTTCCTTTACTTGAGCTTTTCTCATTTGAATTTAACTTTTGCATTAAACGACTTTAGGCTTTGAGTGAAACTCATTTGTAAATCTGATACGAAACACTTTTGCAATTTGCTTATAAAGACTTTTGAAACTGAAATCTGCAAATGATTTAAACTGAAGATGAAACTAAACGTGATTCAATCACATTATTGAACAAGAAATAGAATGGAATGATATCGAGAGAAAAGATACTTTCTTGATATTGGTTCAGTTATTTATCGCCTGAAACGATAGTCTGAAATTAAATATTTGTCTGTTTGACTCAACAAATGAAAATGGTTTCACCAAAGTTTCGTTAAATAAGCTCAAGACAATTTACAGAATGTAAACAAATTTATCATGATCCTGAACCTTGATTGCTTTTTATTTTATTTTTTTTTTCATTAAAAGCCAATCCGGAGAAAATTTTCCCAGCGAATTGAAACCTTGCAAGATTTCCTCTTTTCTGAAACATTTGAACATTCGAAATGAGTTTCTTATAAAGTCAACATTGTATCAAATATATTTGGATAGTCTGGATAATTTGATGAACTTTGAAATTTTAAACATAAAAGGAATGGAACATTTTGAATGAGTTTCAAAAGTCAAAGTCCAACATTTGCCGAGAAAATTATAAAAATTTCATTTTCTTTTCTCAATCCAGGCAATTATTGTAACCATCTCGGTCGTGGAACTGCCAAAGGATCTGTGATCAATTCTCGCCGTCGAGTGATTCGACTTTTGGTTGTTGTCGTGTTAACCTTTGCTCTGTGCCATTTCCCGATTCACCTTCGAAAGTTGATCCAAGACTGGTACACACGATATCAGGAGACATCGGTTGAAGGTCGACTGGCCACCATTGTAACCAACATGTTAATGTACATCAATTCAGGACTCAATCCCATTCTTTACGCCCTTTTATCATCGAAATTCCGTAAATCGCTCCGAGGATTATGTTGAGAGACTAAAGAGCAACTTTGAAAAATAAAGGTTCAAATATTGGTGAAGCTTTTATCGATGAATATCAATCAAGTTTCAATGAAAACAGACCAACAAATGGATTTACCAAAATGAATGTAAATAAACTGGAATAAATGAAGACATTGAATGTACAGAAATGTTGTTGAATAACGATATTGAATAAAAAAATTTAATGTTAATCATGAAAAGCCCATAATTCATTGTTGAAAGCAAATCAACAGATTCAACTTTCTAATGTTTCATTTGCCTTCAATTATCAGAAAATTATTCTCGACTTTTCTTTACTTTCAAACGATTATTTCAACCTTTTTTTTTTACTATTCTTCAACATGTTCTCATGAAAAAGGTTAATGTTTCCATTCAGAATTTGGTTACAATGGAAACAACAGAAAAGTACTTTTGCAATATTAACATTTATTCGCAACTGAATAATTAATCAACAATCGTGTTATCAATCATGCATTATCATGAGAAGCTTCTGTTATTTTCAAGCAAATGTTCATCTATTCAGTGTAGACTAATCTTGATTGACATGAAGGTATCAAAGATTTTGGTCTTTTTTTCACACTAAATACATAATCGAGCTGTTCAAATTGTTTTATATCATCGAGAAATGAGCAAAATCTTTCATCTGTTTTTTTCACTCCCAGTGGCAATAAAATATTAATGGTAAAGGTTTTACATTTTTTTTCATTTTTCAAATGAACTCTTTTTATTATTAAATGATGAAATTTTGCTTCTTTGGTTTACAATGCTAGATGAAGCATTTGATGTTAACATGGCCAATGGAACCGTTGAGACTTATTGTTTGCCATGTTGAATGGTGAAGGGACATGAAGACTGAAAAGTGCCACTTTGTTTTAGGACAATAGCCTTTTGTGTAGAGTGAATATAAGGTGAATGGAATCTATTATCTGGAAATTATTTCACTCCAAGTAACCTTTTTTGTTTTACTTTTAAATCAACAATTGAATCTTTTGAAAGAGATACAATAATTGAATAAATTCAATGGTTCAACTGGAAAGGGTCAAAGGATGAGGGTCAATTCTGGATGAGAATTAGATTTTGTTTCTAGAATGTGGAAGAGCCAAGATTTTTTATCCTTTTATGCACGAATTCAAAGAGCAATGATTCTAATTTATGTTTAGATTATTCGTTTTCCTCAACTTTTACCAAAATTTATATTTTATTTCATGTTACAGTTGAAGTTGAAATAAGAGAAAATCAGAAAACGAAACATCTTGCAATAGCAAAACGAGCTTCCTTTACTCTTAAGGGATTAACTGGTGTGAATTTTTCATTACAGTCTGAAATCTAAATTATTTTTAATGTAGATTAGTGGCAAATCCACTCTAGTAATTTATTAATGTTGGGTTGTTTTTTTACTCTTCATTTTGAGTGGATTTTTGTGTTGAATGATTTTAATGGGGAAATGCTCAGGTTGGTAACTCAACCATGTTTCAAAATGTTAGCTATGGAAAGGTGTCAGGAAATTGTACTTTTGCATAATTATCAATGATATTACTATTGTGACAAATATTACAGTATTGGAGCATTTTGAATGAATTGAATGACTTTTCCTTTCATCAAATTAGAGCTCATCTGGTACGAGATCTTAATTGTACATTGAAAAATAGACAAAACTTCCATTTTTGTATTTAAATAGAATTGTTTGCTGTGAATAGAAAAAGGTTATTTCAACAATACCAACAATTTGTAAAATGTCAAGCTTAATTTGATAGGGCCCGTTCAGAAATCTGTGCAGAGGGAAAGCAAAATAAGATTAAAAACAAGAGGCCTGAATTGTAAAATCATCAATACTTAACACTCTAAACACGATGCAATTGCCAGCAATTTTTCTATTAAGATCGTCGACTTTCGCCGATGATTGATGATGTTGATGAGTATCTTGTTAATGATGGAAATTGGAATGTTATTTGTTAAAAAATAGGTGAATATGTTTTAGATCACGCCTTTAAATTTATTCATTAAAAACATCAATTTCTGTTGACATCATAAAGTTGCATAAAAGCGAGAAACATTTGAAAGTAAAATTGGCTTACTTATAAGCTGACTTGTAGTCGTTTGAAATATCATCAGCTGACTGACTTGCTAAGAATGGCTAGCTTCGGATTTTGTAGACTTGAGACTGTTGTCATAGTTACATGTAATCAAACAGCATTCTCTCATTCATTGTTATTGTTTTAATTTTGTTTAACAAATGGTTTTCAATTAACATTTTGTAGTTTTTGATCATCGCTATAATAAAATTTCATTATGCTACCGTCTATCATTACATATGAAGGACCAAACGGTGTCAAATTGTTGAAATGGAAAATTAAACCTGGCCATCGATTGACATCGGGAACATTAATGTTTATCTACTCTAACTCAGTAAAATACAAATCTAACAACTATGGAACTACCATGGAACTGTTGGTTAAGGAGGGGGATACGATTTACAATCATGATCCAATTGTGAAATATATTCCGTGCTCTCATCCAACTGTAATGAAAGATCTTTGCGCTGAATGTGGACGAGATCTTCGAGAGTTAGGTGAGTATCAAGTTTCTAATTTTAATGTAAAAATATTTTACAACTTTTACCGTTCCAAATCTAATGATTTTCAATTTTTCTTAAATTTTTTTTCAACAACAGAGGATTATTCAAATGCAACATCTGCTTCTGTTTGTATGGTTCATTCAGTTCCCGAACTGAGAGTTACTCAAGAACAAGCTGAGAAACTTGGAAAAGATGATGAAACAAGATTATTAAAGGATGAAAAATTGGTTCTACTTGTCGATCTTGACCAAACATTGATTCATTCAACCAATGAGCCTCTACCAGAAGGCTTAGAAGATGTTTTTAAATACCAACTATATGGACCCAACTCACCCTGGTATTTCACAAAACTTCGACCTCATACTCCTCGTTTTTTGGAAAATATTTCAAAACTCTATGAGCTCCATATTTGCACCTTTGGAGCTCGTATGTACGCACATAAAATAGCTGAACTTATTGATCCTAATCAAAAGTTTTTTTCACATCGAATACTTTCAAGAGATGAATGTTTTGACCCAACATCTAAAACGGGTAATCTTAAAGCGCTGTTTCCTTGTGGAGATTCATTAGTTTGTATCATTGACGATAGGCAAGATGTTTGGAACTTTTCACCTAATTTGATTGCTGTTAAGCCTTATTTTTATTTCAAAAATACCGGTGATATTAATTCTCCTTATAAACCTAAGGAATCCACTTTGGTTTATGAAATGACAAAAGTTAAAACTGAAACTGAGGAGACAACAAAGGACAATCAAGAATCATCGACCTCTACCAGTGAAAACAAAACAATTGAGGATACAGATGATTATCTTCTCTACTTGGAAGACATATTGCAAAGAATACATAAAACTTACTTCCACAATTATAGAGATTTGAAAAAATATGTCAGTGAAGAAGAAGAGATTAATATCCCAGACTTGAAAAAGATAATACCTCTAGTACGAAAGAAAACATTGCAAGGTGTTAATATAGTGTTCAGTGGATTAATTCCAACAAATATGCCACCTGAAAAAAGCAAATTGTATTCTATGGCAATATCCCTCGGTGCCAATGTAACCAAGGATATAATTTTGAATGGATCACCATTAGAGAAGACAACTCACGTTATCGCATCTAAATTCGGTACAATGAAAGTTACCAAAGCCCTAAAATGTGACAAAATTAAGATTGTTAATCCTCACTGGTTATATTGTTGTTCAGAAAGATGGGAAAAAGTTGATGAAATTTTGTTTGAACTGAAAAAGGACGACAACTTTGAAGCTATCCAAGATAAACCTAAATCATCTCCAACACCGACACCAGATAGTGGTTTTGAGGCTGGATCCAGTAGTGGAGAAAGCTCTTCTCCTACCAATGCATTTGAAGAGTGTCCTGTTTATGACTCAGTTACCGGGAAAAAAATAAGCAAGAGTCAAAAAGATAATCTTGAATCAGATGAAAGTAAAATTTTGAGCAAACCGAGCAGTTCAAAGGTTTTTTTAGATGAAGATGAACTTCAATCAGACAATATGCACCAATTCAGTTCTTTATCGGGATTCTCAAAAAATGATCTTCAGCTTATGGATAAGGAAGTTGACGATGCTTGTTCTGAAGGAGATGGCGTGTCTTCCGATGATGAAGAGGATAATTCGCGTCTATTGGGTACCAGTTCTGATGGTTATAAAAGAAGAGTTGAATGGGACTCTGATGAAGAAGCGGACATAGGTGATGAAGATGAAGACGAGGAAGGAGAACATTCAAAGTATTCGAAAAATTGGAATAAGAGTAAAAAATGTAAATATGCTTGTACTCGGTTAGCTGATGATGATGAAACTCGCGATTCATTTGCAGAACGTAGTGATTCATCGGGCAGCGATGAATACAACGAATCTATTGGATCGGTTGATGAAGAAATGGCGGCAGCCGTTGAAAGGGAATTTTTGAGTTAAGTGATTATTTTCACCGTTCTCATTGCCATCTATACCATTCTCATTATCTTCATCATGTTCATCTTCCCATCTCACGTGAATTTTCATTAATTTTTCCTCTCACTCTTCTCACCATACTCCAGTTTACATCCTCATCCCATTCATTTTGATGCTAACATTTGATATTATCTTAATGTTCGTAACCATTGTAGTTAAATAAAAGAAGGTTAAATGTTAGCTCAAAATGTTTTTCTGTGAAATAACTTGATAAATATTAACATTCAATAAATATTAGCGTTCTATAAATATTCGAGTTTTATTTGCATCTTATCATTGAAAATTTTAGAAAAATTTCATTTTATGAAATCTCCATTCGACCGACTATCGATAGATCGAAGCAATGCTCATTGAGCATTGCTCATTAAACTCATTTTACTCATATGTGATTCAAATAATAATATTGCAGGTTAATTCTTTAATTTACTGATTTTTCTATTGCTATTTCGTTTTAGTTTTTTATTAAATGTATATGAATTGTCTTAGTGTCTTCTGATATTATTTGGTGATCATGATTCGCAACCCTGCACTCAAACGGTAAATATTTCCTTTTTTTATTTTTAAGCAGTTTAATTTTATTTGCGTTAATCATCCTATTTAACTATTCGGTTTCTTATTTTTTTTTGCTTAAGTGCATTTCCAATGATTTTTGCTCCAAAGCAAATGGAAAAGATCAAGAACCATTGTAAAATGATTGGTGTACCGTTCAAAATCGATGAAATAACGAGAACATACCAGTTCTGGATTGACAATTTATCCGTTGCATCACATTATGATCGTGATGAAAGACCCGTTAATCAAATTAATACAATCAATAATGTTTTGACTAACAAAGCTCCTGATCTATTGTTTGTTGACACAGCCAAAATGGAAGAGAGAATTCAAAGATTTTATAAACTTGGCTTTATAAACAACATTGATAAGTTTTACGTATTTCATGAAGCGCCTCATGGTTGGTATCTTCAAGATTGGAAACAATTCATTCTTAAATTCAATTATATTCAATATAGAATAATGCCATGGCTTTTATTTAAGCAGGTGAGCAACACCTTTTTTGAGTTCATACTATACAAATTAGAGTTATTAATTTTTCTTTTCCATTTTATCACCAGGATGATCAATACCCGACTCCACATCCATTGATTAAAGTATCTTCAGCTCTTGAGCTTCCGTATGAGCGAATAAAATCTCGATTCCTTTGGGTTTCATCAGCAGGAATCAGTCCCCCAAAATTGAATGAAAATGGTGGAGATAATCTCAATCTAGTTGTGATTCTCAAAAATCTTCTGCTTACAAATTCAAAGCATTTCGTCAAGACAGCTACACCTGGTATTCATGTAAATGAATATGAATTTTTTGAAAAATTCATTGCTCATAGCGAGCTTGTTGAAGATTCTATTATGAGTGATATCACTGATCTTCCATCTAAAGAAGAAAGCTTTTATTTAGAAGAGCACGAAGATGAAAACGTTCGAGAAGCGTATAAGGCTAGAAATAAACGAATTAAATGAAATTCATCGAATGATTCTGCAAATTATGCAGTTTTAATCAAGCTAACTGGGATAAAATGAGCATAATTAATTCAACGAAATTTAGATTATTAAAATAATATCTTTGCTTGGAAAGCATTTGAGATATTTGTTATTGAGATAATGCAGAGTATCCTTGTTTTCACTTTAATCTTGTAGATCATCAAAGAAAGAAGCCCGTGTCTCGATATTGTATCTAAATTCAACACAATGGAAGGTACACAAAGCCCTGAAATTAAAGTTGTTAATCTTTACTGGTTATATCGTTCAGAAAGATGGGAAAAGGTTGAACCACTTCGATGCTATCCTATTTGAACACAAATCATCTTCATCTTGAGCACCAGATACTGGTTTTGAAATCTACTTATTAAATGCTGAATACACCTGAATTATACTCGCTCACGATTCAGTTACTTAATAAAAAATAAGTATTCAGCAGATCGAAATGTTTTAAACTATTTATCGTGTTGACTATCGATAGATCGATCTTTAGTAAACATGCTTTTCGGTTTTGCAAACACATGTTTAAAATAATTTTTACCATTTAGGCATTCAATTATTTAATTTCATGGACAAAATTTTGTTTTAAGCATCATTCTCAAGTTGTAATTGGTTTACTACAGTGTATTTTGTTACATTTGGAGTCATGCATCTTAATAGGTAAATATTTCCCCTGTTATTCCATAATATTTTTTGCTTCGCATTTGTATATTAATTTACTTTTATTGATAAAATCTTTCTATCTTTTTGCAGTGACTTAGAAAAATGTACAGAAACAACACATGAAATAACAGACAAGTCTACAGAATTATTTCCAGTGATTGGTAAAGTTAAGAAAGGCATAGGCCGAAGACTTCAAGCTCCATTACCAAAATGGTTCCAAGACTATTATCCATTTTCAAAAGATGTAAGTGCTATTGATTACCAAGTGGATTGCCTGAATCACCTCTTGGAGGAGAAGGTGTTAGATATTTGTAAAAAAAGCATTGAAAACTTCTTTCCTGTACAAAGAGCTGCTATTCCAGTAATCATTGATGTTTTGAGCTGTAACAACTTTCATAGAGGTCGGGATGTTTGTGTTTCTTCACCTACGGGCTCTGGTAAAACGTTGTCTTTTATAATTCCAATAGTTCAAACTCTGATTAATCGTGTTGAAATAAAGTTGCGTGCAATAATAATTTTGCCTGTTCGTGATTTAGCTCAACAAGTATATAAAGTTCTTGAAGATTTTGCCAAACCTTGTGGACTGAAAGCAACATTATCCGTAGGTCATCGTTCTTTTCAAGAAGATTTGAATTGCATCATCAAAGAAGTTTCGTCAGGAAAATATAGATGGCTAGTAGATGTCTTAGTCACAACACCAAGTCGTCTCATTGACTTGATTCATAATTGTGCTGGCTTCGATTTATCTTCATTGCAAATACTCGTACTTGATGAAGTGGACCGCCTGCTGGACTTTGATATCGAGTATAATTTGGTTCAAGAAATTGATGAAGCTGTTTATGGTGCTAAAGGTCGTGTTCCATGTCTTTGTTGTAGTACTGAAACATTAGATTCATCAAAGGGTATTAGAGGATGCACATGCCTTGTATCTGGATGTTCTTTTCAAAATTATTCACCGTCATGGCAGCCATATATTAAATTGATATTTTCTGCAACCTTAGCCAAAGACACCGACAATTTATTTAAGCTTAACCTTTTCAAACCTATTGTTTTGATGGGAATAGACTCTAATAATCCAACTGAAGCTCCTTCATCAAAGGAAAAAGATGTGCATAAAATGGCTAAAAACATTCTCCCTGCTGAGTTGACGGAAAAGTTTTTAATTGTTGCGTCCATGAAAAAACCTTTAGCTTTCTGGTACATGATAACTAATCTCAAATACCGTCGAGTCCTTTGTTTCACTAGGACCATAAAACACTCTCGTCTTCTTACTGATATTCTGAAAAAAGTAGATTCTCTCAAAGTGTTCAATATTTCATCGAAATTATCTGATGAAAGTCGATCTAAAATTATTGAAAAATTTAAAAATGGTGATTACGATATTATCATAACAACTGATATAATGGCCCGTGGAATCGACATCGAAGGAATAGATTATGTTATATCGTATGATGTTCCTTTTGATGAGATTCAATATGTTCATCGTGTTGGTAGAACTGCCAGAGCTGGACGTCCAGGAACTGCTATTACAATTTTGTCTCACGATCAGGTTAAGAGATTTCACATACTCATGAGGAAAATTCATCTTAAAGAAGATCTTAAAACTAAAATTACTAAGATGAACATTGAGACAAGAAAGTTAAATAAATTGAAATCGAAATTCCGTAAAGCATCAAATTTACTGCGACAAGAAAACAATTTAGAAACTTGGAAAAAAGTGAAAAGGAAAAAAGCAATTGCATGGAAAGCGTTGGGCGCTAATAAACAAACGGAATCCAGTGACAAAAGCCTTAAACATAAACAAGCTAAATAAATAATTGAATTTGCTTGCAATAAATAATTTTGAAATAATAGAATTTATATAAAAAAATAAAACAACTTTATTTTCAACAATTCATATAAGGCGATTAAAATTATTTTCGTGAAATAATCCATACAAATTTACAATTCAACATTTTTATGAATTAATTTCAAGATCATTTAGCATTACTGTGTCTAATTAGGCTTATAAATCACTTTAGTGCTCATATTAATTTTACAATTATATACTGATCGTATTCAAATCCTTCAAATCGATCAATTTCAATTGAATAAAGCTCATAATGATCATTATGATTGACAAATCTGATAAACGACGAAGCTTTCATAGGATGCGCAAATCACTTGCTAAGAATGTATAAGAATGTGAATTTCATGAGTTTCAGAATTTTGAGGGAAAAAGCTCTTCATTGATCCACTTGTTTTTGCTCATAATGTTCATTTATTTGTTGTGTTTACATTTTTTGAGAAATGAAATAATCTTGAAATTGTATAACCCAAAATGTTGATCTTCGCTTGTTAACTTCTTAGCAATTACGCTTTCGAGTGAAATTGTCCATGGAGAATATACTGGGTTATTGTCAACCTGGTAATTTTGATAAAAAAGGTAACAAACTTGATCATCGATATACAAGAAATATTGTACTTTTTTAAATCAATTAATTTTCTTGTGATCTTTTCGATTCTATTTTTTAACCATTCAAGTTGACTTACCACCTCCTCCTTACGATGCAAAGATAACGCAAAACACTGAGCCATTAGAGTTACCACTATCTGGGTAAGAGTTTAAACAATAATTAATAAATAAATGAACACTAATTTGCATGAAATATACTCATTAATCATTTTATTTGAGTTCAATGGAAAAAATGAAAAATGAAAGAAACAGAGTTTAAAAGATCAATGACTTTTAATCGATCCACCAACTTCAATAAGCAAATATGGTAAATGGTTATTTATAAATATTAAATTGACACAAAATTTAATGTTTCAAAATTGGACATCAAATCAATCTTGAAATCGAGCATGAGTTCATTGATTGATTCGATAGTTAAATCTACAAGTGGAGCTTTTTTCAGTACGATGCGTGCGATAAATTCAATCCACATTTAAAGACTCAAATTCTGAATTTTCTCTGGTGGACAATCATTGATGAAATTGAATTCAAAATTTGTCATTTGGTCTCTTTTTGTACAGTTTTTGCACCAGATTTTTGACCAAACTCTTTACTCGCAAGATAATTTTGCATAAGCAGGGGGAAATAATTAAATCTTGCATTTTTAAATCGGAGTGATTCTTTAGTATTTTTAACCTTTTCCCTACAGGGGAAATCATTGAATTGGACTAATTGTTTCGATACAAGATTTAATTTTTTCCCCTGTAGCTCACATAGATGTCAGCACTCCAAAGAAACAAAAAACTCGAAGGTTGACTGTAACCTTAGTCCACCAATAAACCATCAAACACCAAATAACCAAAAAGTTTTTCCCCCAAATACAATGGATATGGATTCTGCATTTTCTCCCACTCTGCTCGAACATGAATTTCTTAGTAACCTGGATTCTGGTTAACCTCTGACTACTTTTCAGGCATGTAGTCAAATCGCGACTTTCAGTCTATACAAAAATTTTCCTTAGAATCTTTTCCGTTTAATTACATTTTTTTACGCAAAAATTGATGTTTTGTTTTTATATATTGATTGATATGGATTGGTAAATTAAAGCCTAGATTAATCACTTGAATTTGTTTACAAAAATAGGTCGATATCCTTTTTTCACAGCCGCCATCTATTGAATAAATTTGTTTTGAATGTAGATTAGTTGCAAGAACCGTTGTACACAATTAAATTATATTAAATTGTTGTTTTGCTGTCTCATTTCATCAACAGAAATTTGGAATTGAACGAGAATGATGTTTATGAAGCGTTACTCAATCATGTTTCAAAATTTATATGCTATGGTAAAGGAGTCGTGAAGGAAATGATTATCACCAAAATGGAGCAATTTTATGCTTATCGAGTAAGATCAATTTCTTGTTATTTTTTCAAATACAAATTTAAAATTACTCATACTCTATTTAATGATAATTGTGGATTATATTTTTCTTATGTCACAGCACTCACTGGAAACATTCACTGAAAATCGACAAGTTTGTTGGTCTTATGAACCTTATGCTGGCGGTCATATTGATGGTCCCTTAATGAAGCAATGTTATGATCCATGGGAAATAACAGTTGACCCATTACGCCAATTTGATCGCCATAATGTCAAGTTAATTATGCCTCATACTGAGATGTTACAAGCTTGTCCTGATTGTAATGGTGCTGGACGAATCGAATGTGCATTTTGTCATGGAAAAGGAAAGGTACAGAATTATTACTTGTAATGCTTGAGATTTTTACTCTTTTGTGTTTATATTTTCTGAAAAATTTTCATCAATTTACCCAACATCTGCATAATGCACCATTTAACCATAGACGACTTGCAATACCTGTAATGGATCTGGCTATACTTTTGGATTTTCAGGTGAAGATCGACAAATGTGTGTTCATTGTTTCTCCGGTACAGTTACCTGCGCTCATTGTAAAGGAAAGGGTATTCATGGTTGTTCAATTTGTTCAGAGGCAGGAGAGATTAAATGTTACGTTCAGCTAATTGTTCATTGGTATGTATGTATAACAGATAGCTACAAAGTTTTACTAATCATTTATTTTTCTCTATACTCTGTTTTTAGGAATAATTATACTGACAGTAGCTTAATTGAACATTCATCAGACATTCCCAAAGACATATTGAAAAAAGCTATGGGAGAATTGGTTTATGACGAAATCAATGATCGTAAGTATTGAAGTGAAATCTAAGCATTAAATTTGATACATTTGTAATTTGTTTCTCAATCTTTTGTGTTTTGTGTCTATCACTCGATTATTAGGCATCAGGTAAGTGTAACTTGATTAGTGTTCATTTCATTATTGAAATTTTCACAGTTTAATTTGTTTCATTTCTTTTTTTGTGTTCAGACCAATCAAATATTTACTCGGAGATAAGGAAAATAAGAGTGTCGTTGATCTCATAAATAAACATATTGCTCGTTATTTTTCGAAAGCAAAACCTCTGGCTCATGTAAATATTTCCCTAACTTGTATTGTGATTCAATTGTAATTCATTTTTGTCTTTATACTTATTTTCAACAGAAACAACGAATCCATCGCATTCCCATAACTAAGGTCACGTATGTTTGGCGTAATAGGACAGACAAGTTTTGGGTTTTTGGAAATGAAAAAACCGTTTATGCACCTCATTACCAGCAAAAGTGTTGTTGTGGCTGTACAATCCAGTGAAAAGTTGACAATCAAAAATCATGCATTGCGGGTATTCACTCATTCAATTTTTACTTGCACAGTTGTGAGTAAACTCAATCGTTGAAAAATTTTAAAGCTTCCCATCTTGGAAGAAGTTGGCGTTTTTGGCACCCAGGGCCACTGATAAATGGTATTAATCATGGTTTATCCATGGTTTGGATAAAGAAACAACAAGAATAATTGTGGCTTACAGACGAAGAATTGTAAAGCAATACTTTTGCTTTCGCTGAATAAGAGTCTCTAAACGTATCATAAACCCATCTTCAACAAATATTAATATCTTAAATATTTCTATAATTCTGTTGAGAAATACTAATTGTTGTCAAAATGAACAAAATTTACTTTTGTTGTATCTTAATTAAAGTACTTAAATTGGTCTTTGCAAGAGTAATCTGAAAAATATGTACAAGTTGGAATAAAACCATTCTGGTTACACAGGAAAGTGAATGGATTTGAGATGATCCATAAGAAAGTCTGTGAAGAGGAAAATAAAAATATGAATCGGATAAGAGTTTTTTAATGAAAATTTGATCAGAACTGGTTTTCCTCATCTTTCATTTTTACCCTCCAAACCGTCATTCGCGTATTTCCTTCAGTGTAATTTTATCCATTGGCTAATACTTGAAATAGCTCAATCATTTCATATTTTGAGCATTCAATTGAGGCCCATAAGTGAGGCCATGGCTAACAGATGATAAACTGGTAACTTTCACACAAGCACATAATAATAATAAAGCAACTAAACATAGTTAAAATAAAAATGAAGATGATAATCGTAGAGCATGTAACAGAATTAGATGTTTTTTTAAGAAAATCAAGAAAGCTTTCTATTATGCTGCAGCTGAAGCTGATAGAGTTTATGATGGATTATCCTGAATCAATCAAGTTGAATTTCAGCTCTCAATAATAATGATAATAGTAAAGTCTTAGGTTCAAGTTGACTCGTTTAACAAGCAACATTGGTTAAATTTTTTGATTATGCAGTTTTTCAACCTTGTTAACAGAAGGAAAAGTTAATGGTAAAAATGATAAATAAATGCATATCGAGACTCTTTCTCCATCATTATCTCCATCGCTTTTCCATCATCACCATCTTTTTTTATCTCCACCGTTGTCCTTACCTTGTAGTGTCACTAGAAGACGGACTAAAACAAGATTTAGTCACTTAGAAGGGAAGATTAATAGGATATTAAAAAACAAGAGGCCAAAATTGCAAGATCATCTATACTTACCTTTCCTTGTAGTCTCTCAATTTAATCACCAACAATTACTTTTCCTAATAAAATGGTTAACTAGAAATGATCCGATGGTTGATGATACTTAGATTCAGGTTGATGATGTTGATGAGTATCATGATGATGATGAGAATTAAAATGATGCTCATAATAGGCAAATATTTACTTAGATCACGATCCCAATCAAAAGGATCATTATACAAGCAAAAAGTACTCTTTGTAATAGTTTGTAGACAAAACTCTTGGTTAACTCACCAATAAAAAGCCAGAAAAAGCAAACCAATGACAAGTGGAGAGGGAAAATCAAGTTAACACTGATATTAATATTAATAAATTATTTCCATTGAAACTATTCATTATTATTTCAATTATAATACTTTATTTCGTTAAATTAAAAAATATTTTACCAAAAAACTGAATTTAAATGGCAGAATTTGTACAAAAGCAATCCATTTACAAGGTGCATTAAAACGTTTAACTGTGAAAATAACGTTAAGCTAATTAAAATTTGCAATCAAAATGAAAAATTGTTTTTTAATCATGTTTGTACAATCTTTTTTTTCCTCTTGATTTTGATCTGATCTATTTGCCTAATTGATTGTTCATTCATTCACTGATTTACAATTCAAACCAATGGGAAAAAAAGGTTCAACCATTTGTAAATTGAAAAGCAAACCAAAAAAGTATTATCATCCTCATCCTCATCATGATCAATATTCAAAGTAACCTTAACCTTTGCTCAACTAAAATTGAATAAATAGATCAACAGTAATAGCTTTTTGTTTGCTCATCATCATCGAATCAATTACTTTAAATGAATGCCAATTAAATTGTATCCAACCTTTGATTTCATTTCAATTGTCATTCACCACAAATATCATTCAAATATCGACCCTAATTATTCCATTATAAATCACCAGGAAAAGTAAATCTTCAAATAAAAAGATGAAACCAGAAAGTAAAACCCAAAAAATTAGAGTCTAACCAAAATTGAGGCAAAAATTGGTTAAAATTTTTTTTTAAAATTAACCCAAAACCAGGTTAAACTGAGAAATTATTTAAACATTAATTCAATTAAAGTAAAGATTAGGTAAGCCAACAACAGTAATAAGTAGAAACCCAAAAACCCATTGCGATTTATCTTGAAGCACATCTGGGTTATAATGATGATCATCAATTTCAATAATTAAGTTTACAGTGAATACAACAATCAAAATGGACAATCTTAATGTAATCAAGTAAAGTGATTAACAAGGTAACCCTGATAATCACTGTTTACCCACAAAAATTGATCCTAAAGTTAACCTTTAAATTTATTCTGAGATGTTTATTTCAGCAGTAAATAGGAATCTGAAAAAAATACAATTTACTGAACAACTGTCAGGCTTAAAGTGTATAATTAGAGTTACCAAAACTATTAATTTACATTAAAAAAATATCGGTCATGACGTCTATGGATTGACCTTAACCTAAGCTCAATTTAACCCAAACTTGAACATAGAGCTTGATAGGCCTAAGGCTAATTTCATGTTCATCTTCTTGACCCATTTTAGTCTCCATTTTCATCTCTTCATCATCTCTAGACTCTACAGCCACAGCTTTCTAGTTAACCAGATGATGAGAAGCAAAAACTAACCAAAAATTGATTGTAACTTTTAATTACTGCGGTTACTTGGGTAACTGCAAGTCATTTATTTTACTTATTATCATTATTAAATTATTGATTTAATGAAAACTCTTGCATAACTGAAGCTCAATATAATGACATTCACCCATTTCATATTCAACCAGATTCACTGTTTTCGGGTTATAATTTCAATCATCTCCAACTGGCTTTACCTGCAATTTCAAATTATTTAACCATTAAAATGATTATTGCATCTTTATCTTCATCTTTTTTACCTTCTATTAATTATCTGTAACAATACAATTTCAATCACTCGACACTTGAACATCAATAATCACTTTGATGACGTTTCACCTTCTGTTCACTTCAAAACCATTACCAACCCAATTATCTGGTTTTCATTTAAATGTTAATTGTCATTTCTTGATTGCACATTGTTAATTAGTCAACTGCTCAAGGCTCAAGGCTTTTCAGGGTAAAGTCAACATCCAACTGGTTAAAGGTTCATCTTTCCAGAAAACAAGAATAAGCTTTAATTATCTCATTGTTACCATATTATTTAATGATAGGCATTAAAATTAAATCATTGAGTGATCATTGGTAAACACCTTTAATGAAAATTGCCTGGAAAAAAAGTAAAATCATTCAAAGTCAAGCTTGAAATTTAAAACCTAAAACAACTGATTGACTCTCAATTTCAGAGCTTTTGTAAGAATCAAATTTTTCTAATCGCTCATTCAATCTAAGGTCATCTTAGTGTCATAAAATTACATTATTGGCTAGTATGAGGGTCGAACTCATGACCTCCGCGTTATTAGCACGGCGCTCTAACCGACTGAGCTAACCAGCCATTCATGTGGACGAAGACGATTTTATTATTGAATTGAAAGCAATAAACATTTAAAAATCTTTAATTTATTGAATTCCATTTGAAAATGTTGAAGCCAATTCTGAACGCCATCTTTTGAGCTTCCCTCTGTTGAGTTTAGTTTAGCTCATGAATTCAGTGATTGAGATGACTCAATGTTATCAGATAGATTAACCAGATGAATGATAGTGAACGCTTTTTGCTTCTTGTCAGTGATTTCATTGTATCCATTGACTGAAGAATTGCTTTTTAGGCAATTTTTTTCTATTCTCTTGAATTTTCATCCTTTAAGAGTTCAATTTCACAACTATTTTAAATAGTAAAGTCAATTTGATGATATCATTCAAGAGTTGACTTGAATTTTAAACGATTAAATCGATATTCACTATTTAATAAATTGAACCATTAAATAAAAAGGTTTAAAATCAATCCAATAAAAATGCTGTCACGATTTTCATTGATCGATTAATCTCTATCATGGATTATTATTAAAGTTTCAATTTGCAAATTTATTCCAATATCCTTCGATTTATAAATGAAAACTAACTGAATCAGCAACATGTATCAAAATACAAAAGTCAAACATTTGTTACAAATTTGTAACCTTTAAAGAAATGCTGAAATTTTAATCATAAAGATTGCGCTCAAAATATATTGAAAATCATGAGATATTTTCCCAGAATTTTCACCCTTCTAAGCAATGATCAGAGTAAATGATCGATATATTGACAAATTTCATCGTTCAATTAAATGCTTCAACGTTAAAACATAGCCTCTGATGAGAAGTTAAATTAAAAGCAAACGATTCTTTAAAATAAAAGCTTTTTCTAAACATTCACTTGAATAAGTGATTAACTGTTTAATGAAATCAACTTAATTGTTGTAAATGGCTGGTTAGCTCAGTCGGTTAGAGCGCCGTGCTAATAACGCGGAGGTCATGAGTTCGACCCTCATACTAGCCAAGTGTAATTTTTGTCAATTTTGGGAAAAGCAAATTAAATGGAAGCCATTTGACAATGTATTTCACTTTTGTCGCGTGGATTCGTCTTTTAAAGATTGTTTTTGACATGAGTTTCAACAATCAACTCATCGTCTCTTGTTAATTAATTATAACCTTTATTCTTGTAGCGTTAATTAGTTTGATTTTGTCGGCCAAATTAAAAAGACTTTATTATCGAGATCTACTTTTGTTGTTTGTCTGTCATGTAGCTTGTCATTTACTTTAATGAAACTTCAACAAAATGTAGGCAAATTGTTGACACGTTCAAATGAATGAAACTCTGTCTCTCTTTGTCCAACCAATCATCTGATTAAAACTCTGAGTTCAACTCAAAGTATTCCAATCATGAATATGGAGAATCTTAATAAGGTTACTCATTTCAATGGAAATATTAATCGTAATTGAGTCTGTAGATGACATTTTTTCATACTCTTTTAGATTGATAATTTTTTCCCCCTCTTCTCTCCTTTTTTTTCATAACTGACGAATTACTTCCGGCAAACAAGTTAATGCCCATGCTGTGTTAGGGTGGCAAGGAAGATACATGAGAATGTGAAAAATAATGATAATGATAAAAGCAATAGTAATAATAGTGATAATGGGTATTATAAGATCGGAGGTCACCAAACTTGATTGGTTCCAACAGTGTCAACAAAGATCCTCCTCTGTTAAACAATCAATTACCTTTATTTCATCTAACTAACTAATCTACATTCATCTTTATCAAATGATTGATACTTTACCAATTCATCATTATTACTATTATCACATCATAATCATATTACCTTTCTAGCCCAACATGGAGAAGATTGAGTGAAGAAAAAACAAAGCTAATAAGATATGATATTTCCGCTTTGTATATCATGGTAGGTTTCATGTCAATAAGCAGACATTGATTCAAGCCATAATGAAAAGAGTTGAGTGTGAACTTGAAGGATGCCATGTGAGGGAGTTTAACTGCATTTGAGAGCCAAAAATAAAATGGTCATCATTATCATCTTCAAGTGGAAAGGAGTGATGAAAAAAAAATAATGAAAAGAAGACCAAATCATGTTCATCGTAACCTGTTAAAAGCTTTTCTTTGCCATTTCCAGCTTAATAACACGGAATGTAGGGAAAAAACAATATATAATTTGGTTGATTGTAGATGCATCTTGGTGTAACTCGATGCAAACCTGATGATTCTCAATTTTCATCTTTCTCAGAATTACAGGGTAATCAAAATAAATTTTGCATCCTTTTTTTCCTTCACATTGACCGAATCAACTTTTTTGTTGCTTGCCATCCTCTAAGCTCCTCACAGACTCACAACAGTTTACATTTATAGCAACAACGAAGGGTTTATATTGAAGACGAGCAAGATGATGATCATAGCAAGACTGTGAAATGAAGAAAAAAGAAGAAAAAAAATGTTAAAAGAAAGAAGGAAACTGATGGTGAAATAAACACAAACCAAAAGAGAGATGATGAATCTGCCAAGAACAAAATCAACAAGAGATTTTGTTGAAATTTTTTTCCATCCAAAACATCAACTGCATTACCATTGAGTAAAGAAAAGGAGAAAAAAAATTGGAAATATGAGAAGAAGCAAGTTGAATTTCTTTTGATTCGTTGACCATCCTTTTGATGTGTATCACCAACATTGCCATAACCATTAACTTTCCATATCTTGTGTGACTTGTTTCAGTCTTTTCTTTCATCCCCTCTCTTTGGATCAACAGCTCTTTCATAGACCATCACCATAATCATCATACATTCATACTAGAATAAGAAAAATATTGTTGGCTTGGTTGGAAAAAAAAGACGAAACCAAGAAATGAAATTGTTTCACCAAAATCAATCTATTTACAGTTGATGTTATTATTGTTGTTTGGTTTTGCATTATAATACAATAGCTGCAAGCCAATGTTTGCTCAAACATAGAGAAACAAAAAAGGTAAATATTGGTAAAGTTGTGTGGCTTTGAGTGTATGTGTGTGTAACTAATGTTGATATTTGGCTGTGAACATCAGTTGAACATCATCTTTTCATTTCTCTCTAGTTTGACTGTTTATACCATGTGAAACCATGTTTATACCATTTTCATCATTACCACGAACCATAACCATCAACCGATTAGATTTTCCATTAAATAAGTTCTTTTTTGCTTTAAATGTAATCTATTAACAGCAATAAATATAAGTAAAAGTTCTTGTAATGTGCATTTCACAGGTTGACACATTTGTCAATCAGGTTGTCGCCTTGTTTTCCCACCAACTCAACACCTCAGTCTTGGTCTTGTCTTTAACCATTTTAACTGTATTTACTTCATTTTTCCCAGTGATCACATTGATTAATTTGCAATTTAAATTAACTGTTAGACAAATATTAACATAATAATCATTAAACGATAAAACACAAAAAAAATTAAAAGACAAAAGAAAATTTGAATTTAGACAAAAAACCGTTAATGTACATAACTATTCCTTAACAACCATTACATCACTCTGTGGTTAAATGCAATTTAATCAAACTGTTATTTTGTTTAACAGCACATTTAACAGCCACAGTTAACATCAATACTCAGCATCAAAAAACTACACAAGAATGAGAAAAATAGATTTTATATTTTCTTATTAATCTAGACTTGTTCAAATGATAAAACAATCTAGTACATCATACAACTTGCAGTTAGTTAAAAAATACGTAACCAAGCAAAGCAAGCCAATAGATTAAGCGAGGGAGATACAAAAAGATACTCTTTTCCCATTTGAAATGAGATTAAAATATTTACAATTCAAACCATGTTTACCAACCACTTAATCATTCATCTCTGAATCAAAATGACAATATTAATTGTAAATTAACTGCAAATGGTTAACCACTAGACGATTGCTAAAAATGAAAAAAAAAATTGTTTTTCCGAGGGTTAAAAATAAAAAGCAAGAAAAAAATCGATGAACCAGGCAAATGTTTGAATATATTCCTGAGGAAAGGAAAAACAAAAGACAAGATTCCGTTTCAAGAGATAGACTAATGTTAAAACCATGACTTACAGGGAGAGAGGGAGAGAGAGAAAGGGAAACATGAAAAAAATCATTATTATGATCATTATCAAAATGATATTGAATTACATGTTAACAATGGTTAAGGTTAAAAGTAAAGGTAAAACAAAATGTTTAAAGTAACCTACATTTCGACCTTTCAATAGCAACAAAATAAAAAAAGTATAAAAGCAAGAGTAAAAACATGTTTTTTGATAAATAATCCGTTTCATTTGATAAATCATTTCTCATCATCAACATCATCATTTGCTGTATCGTTTTAATACTTTCTTAAGGCCCATTAAAAACTTTACCTTCAACAGTTGCCTTTAATGTTATTAAATTTGTTGGTGATCATTAAATTCACCCTTTTATTTACAATGATAGAAAGCTATTTTATATACTTTTCATTTGGTTCCCTCCATTCATCACCCTGGTCAACACAGGGTCACCATTTTAATGGTCATTCAGATAATTGAAATCGTTAATGTGAAAATACATGCTGATCAAAGACTGAAAACAGAAGCAATCCATTTCAAGTTTATAGACTGGATCAGCAAATGAAGAGATAAAAGGTTGTCTCTAGACTCTGAGATTTATTCAAACTTTCAACTAAGAATGATTATCTTGTGACAAGAAATCGATAAATTTATGATTGAAATTGATTTGTATTGGAATATGAAGTGATTGGAAAATGAAAACAAAAAAAAGGTAAATATCTAAATCTTGTTACAATTCATTTTCAATGTGCACATCATTATTCAAAAAGAGTTGGAATTAGCTTTTAATTTTCAATTTTTTACCATTTCACTTCTTCCATGATTTACCATAGGCTATCACATCTTTCAAGGTGGCTTTTCATATTTACATCAACATCATTTGAAGACAATAATAAACGCAACAAGTTTTCAATATTATTGCATTCATCAGTCAATCATTCACATAATATTTCATCCTTTTCTTCATCATGTTATCACGAATCGGTCAGCGATCTCTTGAGGGTGGCCAAAAGAAGTAGGAAAGGTAAGAAATGAGATTGATGATGATGAGGTAAGAGGCTATTCAAGGTTGTAATATTGTTCAGAAGGGAAACACTTTCAGCTAAATTATTGCCAATTTATTGTAATAACAATTCCCAAAGTCAATAGCAATCAACAAGTTTTAAAAGGCAAAATTTATCTCTAAAATTGTGTTGCCTTTTCTGTTTTCACATTTATTTTGTCAGAAAAGAAAAGTAAATCTTGCTATAAATGAGATTATGATTACGTTACATATCGCTATTATTGCAGGTAATTTTGGCCTGAAGATTGGTTTTAAAGTGTTAACAAGTAAAAGTATGAAAAATCCCTTTGATTGCGTGATTCAACCATTATTATTTTCAAAAGGTTTGACAGTTTAACAAACATTTTCAAGGGAAGCTCACAATTTTCACTTTTAAATCAAACAATTACCAGCCTTTTGCTGGACTCAAGATGACATTTAAGCTTAAACTTGACCCATTTTACATGGATTAATGGAAGCAGTTTGTAGTCCAATCTTGCCCAATGGATTCTCTAATAATGGTCAAATGTTTCAAAATAATCATTCTCAATACTTTCATATTTTATCCTGACAAATGTTACAAACTTGTTCAATATCATTATTTTGTATTGCATTTAGCTTTTGTTTAACCTTTTCCTACCAATCTTCAAATGGATAACATTTTCATGATAAAACCTCTACAAGTTTCATCTTTTTTTCCCCTCTTCCATTCATCTTCTACCTCTTTATCTTGCTACTTCTTAGATTTAGTTGTACATTAGATTCACTCGAACCTTTAATCCTTTGAGATTAACTGAATTACATTGGCAACTTTCATTTCATTTGTTTCTTTGTTTCTCTTTTCTTCCTATTTTTGATAGTATCTTTGATTGATAAGCTGTTTTTTAGGTATCAACGTTAGTCTCTTTTGTTACCTTAACAGTTGCTCTTGAATTGACTGTCAAAATGGATGGCTTTATGAGCTTCAATTAAACAGTTAAACATGACAAAATCTCTTCTAAATAACTCATTATTCGCCATCAATGGTCATATGCTTTTACGATAACGTGATCATTGGGTTTGGATCAAATGAACATTGAAGTCAAATCACAGTCTTGAAGATTGAAATTCATTTTAATCTAATGTATCTTGTACACACATCTTTAGTACTGTATTTGACGTTGAATCAAGCAATAAAATAACTTTTAATCAATTTATTGAATCTCCAAATTCACTTTGAATGGATTCAAAATTGGCTTTGAAAGGCTTTTTCCACTGTTAAGCTAATACATAATGACCTGAAGAAACTTGTTAGCTGATTTTGAATATTTTTCATCAGATATTGTTCACTGTATAATTGGAAGACCATGACAGCTTATTAAAGGCATAATTTTAAATGATTTAACAATGGGGTTAACCTTTTCTAAAAAAAATGATTATCTAATCTGATTTTTATTAAAAATCTATTTGGTAATAAACCATGTTGCAGGTAATAAAATGGATGGAAAAGAAGAAATATGCTGAATAATTCAGTTGAAATTATTTATACTTTTTTTATGCGCAAAATTTTCCTGGATGGCGATAAAACAAGGAGAGAAAGGTTCACACAAAAATGCACTCAAAATGGATATAAATCAAATTACTATCTTTTTCTGTAGATAAAATCAAATAATCAAACAAATCAATAGTTGCCACCCTCAGTGATTCCTAAATGCGATGGGTAGCACTGATAGAGAGTGTTTAAAGTCAATTGAAATATAAATAGGAAACAAGGTTATAATGGGCTCACAAATTCACAATGATGATAGTGATGAGCCAACGACCGAGATAATTTGTTATGATGAAAAAAAAATAAAGTGATTACTTCACAGACAAGAGGCTTCTATTGAGCTACATTTGATGGGACAAGTGGGACTTGTTAGGTTGAGAGACTCGAGGCTTGTGGACTAATCAAACTAAAGACTAGTCACTAGACTTATGATGATGACGATCATGACCATGATGGTGTTGTTTTTGATGGTGATTATGATGATGTTGGTGATGATTTCATGTTCATAAAATTGATTGTCTTATGTTACTTTTTTTGGTCTAGTAAGTCTAACTTTGCCAACCGGAGAAGTCTCAATCCGTGGGTTGAAAATGTGCATCAACTTGCCTGAGATTTTGCGTGACTTTTTAAGTCTTTTAATTTTGTAACAATCTTTAATCATAATCATCAATGTAATCAGCTGAATTATAGATCACCTATGGATGTAATTGATGTGCAGATAACATTGAAAAGGGAATCTTTAAGGTGATGATCAAAATTATTGTTGATAACCTAAAATTAGCCAACGAATAAATCGTTTGTTCGTGGTTACTAAACACTATATTTTTAGGTAGACTGTGAGATTAGTGCATATCTTTAAAAAAAAATTGTTGCTTTGTTACCCGATCTACAGGTAAAGATGAAAAAATGTTGAGATGCTAACAAAAAATCAATTTTAAACTAATCTTGTATTGTAAGTGAACAACAAAAGGCTTTTGGCTTGACTTGTGTATCCAGTAGATAGCCATTACTAAATGTATCCATGTTTTGCTTGAAAAGTGTAGGTAAAAAGGTACAGGTAAAAAGAAGGGGAAAAGATAGAGAAAGAGAAAAGGAGGAAAAAGGAGAAAAGAAAAGATAAAGAGAAATGAAAGGCCAAAGAAGATATTTGATGATATTTTACATGGAAAAGGTAAAAGTGCTTGTAACAAGCATGAACCCTGGTAAACAGCTAAAAAAGCCTGAGGGAAGAAAAAAGTTAAAGTTGAAAGTTATTTCACCTTGGTAAAGGTAAAGGTAGAGAAGATGAAGCAAAAAGGAGGTTAAAGATTGGCCCACCTAATGGTAAGTCTATGGGGTTACAAAAAGAGCAAAAGGTTGAGATTTCATGTAAAAATGTTCAACAATATCGTCCTGGGTTTCCATGATAATTATCCTTCTGGTAATCATCTTTTTACTAGTTACTTTTGTCACAATTTACTGAAAATTACAAGTTGAGTTACCCCTAACTGAGTAAAAGAGTTTTTACTTTTTTTTTTGAAAAAAATTGAATGTTGAATAGCAAGATGAAGATGAAGATGATGAGTAGCTTTTTCTCTCTCTCCTCACTTTTCTCCCTCCATTTTTCACCTTAAACTTTTCTCTATTCCAATGAGTTTAGTCTTTGTTAGTCCGTTCATCGGTTCGTTTTATAAGTCAAGTTACTGACCCTGGACTAGTCCGTTGGTAACTTTCCTTCAATATGCTGTAAGGTGAGAAAATGCAAGGTTATCTAACAATCATCCTCCTATTCATCTTCATCTTCTCGCATTTTTGGACTCTTCTTTAAATCTTGTAGTTTGAAAGATTTACCATTTATCAATATAACATTTCTTGTTTATAAACTAGAAAACGTTTCTTCCCTTTTAGCCTCATCTCTTTGCCGTGTGTTTTTTCATTTATGTATATAAATTATCACCTCATTTTATCCAGCTTTTACTGTCAACACAATCATCATCTAATTATCATCATATAATTAACTTGCTCCAAGTAATATTATTAATTAATTGTGTTATGTTTAATGTTACTTGGTTTTTGTGGAAAGCAAAGGATTTGACAAGAAACGTAATGTTATACGCTTTGTGTTGCCCATGTGATCACATCATGTGAACTTGTACAGCTACATTAACTGTGATCGTTTGGCTTTTTCTGGCTAAGCATTTTCAATTTAAATTCAGCTATACTATTTCTAACATGTTAATTGTAATTAATTGTTTTTTTGTCAGTTACAATTATGAGTTAAATGTGCCAGCTTTTGTCTGTTTAAAGTGTTTTTGGTAGCAATTGGAGTTGTAAATTTGTAAATTTGCGTTTTTATTTCTTACTCAACAAGGCTAATGGGTCTCTTTGATCTGCAACTTTATCCATGTGTGAATGGCCAGTGTCTAGAGTATCGCAATAAATTGGATTTAACTAGTTATTTAACCACAATTGGTACTACATCTACACCGATATCTGATGTAACAACAAGTGCTCATGGACAGTCAGTGAATTCAAAAATGATTGATTGGCAGCCCAAAGGTCTAATGCCAATCAACTCTCTGACCAATGCATCTTTTGACACTAATGGCACGCTTTACTCAAGCATAATCAATGGATCATCGCCTGTAACACTGGTTACAACTATAAAATCTTCCTCATGGATACCAATACAAGCCTTAGGTTTAAATTTAAGATCTGAATCATGGGTCATACCTTTGTTAACTTTGTCCTCTATCAACATACTTTTTATTCTGTTGCTTGAAAGCTTAGTGATCTTTCGCGTCCACCGTAAAACGTCTAAACCACCTCAACTATTCCTTGGGCAGACTCTTCTTCTGGCCTTTCTTTTAACCTCTCTCCACGGATTTGCAACCCTACTCTCCCCTAACCATTTAACTTGTACCCTTAACCAGGCTGGCCTGGGTCTTGGTTATTCCCTGATTTTTGGAACTCTTCTAGTGAAAAGTATATTCCTGTTGAGCCTTCACTCAGGAACTTATCTTCCTCTACTCTATCAATTTTTACTCCTTTTCTTTATCATGTCCACTCAAATAATACTCAGTATTCAAGGAATCTTTACTTCCCCTGCTTTCTGGGATCACTTCAACTTTTGGCCAACTTCTTCGTCACCCTCTTCATCATCATCCTTACTATCTACTAGTTCAACATCATTACCATTAAATAATGTAACATCGTCCACCGATCCATCATCATCATTATACCATTATTCAACTAAACAGCCAACCCTTTGCTCTGACCTGTCAACTAATAATACTTATTACTACAGCCTGGGATACAATATTTTACTTCTCACCATTGTTTCAATAATATCATTTCGTATCCGTCGTCATCGGGAAAATTATCGTGAAGCACTTTTCATTGCCATCTCAGGTTTTGCATCAATCCTTATCTGGATAACTTGGATAACTGGTTCTTTGGTTTCCCATGATTCGGGTCCTGATGCTTTCACTGGATTTGGTTTACAAGTAAACTCAATGATTGTTTTCCTTGTAATGTTTACACCCAAAGCCAAACAATTGATTAAACTATCTTGGGTTAAAGGTGATGCCTCGGGTGGAACCGATGTTGACCTAGACGATGACCAAGATGATGGAATTGTCAATGAATACTGTGATGATGAAGATGATGGATGTGATACAATGAGAAGAGAGCTAAGAGATGCAGTTGGAGGAAGATGTATTGGTCGTCGAGAAGGAGGACGTCGAAGGCAGCGACAAAGACCTTCATTGGGAAACAGGATAGGAACCATCAATCGAAATGGTTGTTCCGTTGAATATTCTGGACACGATTCAAATCAATCTCTTTGTGCTCAATCGTTTGTCCATCTAAACCCAAATTACCTTTCACATGCACATTTACTTTCTCGTCCGTTTTATCATCCTCTTCACCATCCAAACCATCAGTATCCTCTTCATCAACCTAACCGTAAACAAAACCAGCCAAAAGCCAAACAATCCCACCAAATTTATTCATCAAGTAATAATCTTGTTCACTCTCATGGTCATTTTTATTCACAGCCACCACCACCAAAACAACCAACACAGCCCATGGATAGCATAAGATCATCCCAAGAGAATTGGAACCACCAAAAGAATCTACTTAATGGAAGTAAATCATCAACTAATCATCGATCAGATAGATTCATTTATACCAATACTTTATTGAATTCATTGACTGATGAAAGTTTCTCCTTCTATCGGATACCCAATATACCACCAATAAAACCAATCTATTTGAACAGCAATAGATGAAAAACTCGAAAATTGTTTAACTATCCAAACCTTTGGTAAACAATCATGACCACGGTGAATCCATTTGAACCTTTTCATTGCCTCAACCATCTTCATTTAATACAATCTTCAAAAATTTAAGCATTTAATGGAGCAAACCATTTCGCTTGAAAGACAAGATATCCTAATTTATTGATCACTTTTTTTGACTGGACACATTTTGTTTCCCATTAAATATGATAATTAGACTAATAAAATCTAGAAGAATTCCCAATCATGATCAAATGTGAAAAAGATGTCAACGAAACTGTGGTTGCTGTGTCAATCAAGTCAACTGTTATTAATCATTTTGTACTCAATAATGATTACCATTTTGTTCCCTTCCTTCTATCAAACAAATTTAATATGAAAATTTGTAATTTGATTTGTTTAAAGTTAAACTTAAACTGTCAAAATTAACATAATAATGATTTTATTAAAAAAGTGTACAATAATGACGCGAACATTTTGACTGAGAAAAAATCTTTCTACCTTCTTCTTACCTATTTTTACAAAGATCACTGATTTAACCAAATTGACAATCAAACACGCAATCAAATTGAGTGACAAACCAAAAATCAACAATGAAAAGGATAGAAAACGGTTTGCTTAATATTAGCATTAGAAAGTCTAAATAAAGTGTAAAAGTATGGCCATTTGATATCAACACTGAATAATAAATTTGACAGTTCAATGATAATGATAACTAATAGTATAATGTTATTGTCCCAAAAATCACTTGATTTACACTTATCAAAATGACTGATTATCATTTGAAAGAAAGACAATTTATTCCCAGTTAATTCTAATGAAATTGATATGAAAATCGCTTGTTGCCACAATCACCATTCAACTTGTAACCTTTTTTCAACTCAACATTCACTAAACTGACTTTGAGTCAACCTTTTAAATGTTTCAAAAACTGCAACTTTGATTGAACCCATTTGCCTTTGACGATAATATCATTAGACTGAAAGTGTTGCTGTCTTTAAAATTTTATTCAATCATGAAATTTTGGAACCTTTCATTAATTTTCATTCCACCAAAAAGCAAGAAAAGGTGAAAACAGGGGGAAAAAGATAAAAACAACTAACAGAATATGATTAATTTTGTTCATCTTTTCATTGATAATCTCAGATTGACATGAAAATTTTGTGAGTTAAACAAAGAGAAGTGAAAAAAAGGTTAAAAATAGATTGATCTCTTTTAGCGCAAATCTATTGATTAACAATCCTTTATTTTACCTTTTGGATAATTATTTTTACCTGAACATTATTACGGTAAATGCGATTTGCATGTTGTGAAAATTGATTGAGAAGAGAGGAAAAAATTTCAACTGAGAACAAAAATATTAGGTGAAAAAGAAGAGCATTTCAAATGTTCATTTCAAGCTCACCCACTCAAAGAGCAACAAAAAAAAACCCAATTTTTTCATGGATATCGATTCGCAAATCATTCAATCTGAAATTAGACAACAAGAGTAGAAACAAAAATTATATAATAACTGACAAATTAAGAAGAAGCAAAAAGAGAAGCGAAAAGAGAAGTAAAAAGAGAAGCAAAAATATGATGAGAAAGGATAAGTAAAAAGGAAAATCATTTTCAGGATTTTTTCTTCTTCTGTTTCACTCCCAGTTCATCACTGTTCACTGTTCACTGTTCAGAAGTTCACTGTAACTCTTATGCTTCTATTTTTTTCCAGTCTTTTCATCATTCTTCCCCTCATTTCATCATCTTCATCTCATGGTAAAATCTTCTTGACTCTTATTTTCCCTTTAGTTTCATGAGAATACGCATGATCTTTCATCATCATCTACGATTTACGTTTATTTATTTTTTTCATCTTCTTTGGGTTTCCACTCATTGACTCACTCACTCCTTGCAAACTCCCAGAAACATTTCATATCACTTACTTTATCGCTTTCCATTCCCAGTTTCATTTACTCATTGATTCTGTTATTTCTTTCCTCTTTTCTCCTGTAATATCATGTGAACTTGTTATTAACATTATTGTTATCATTGTTTTTCTGTTACAAGTGACTCAACCATTGGATTCATCAACTGAAACTACTACAATTTAAGCCAAAATAACAACAAATAATTCAACTTTAAATTCAACTCTTTTTTTACCTCGTTTCTCGACTTTTAGTTTTTGGATTCATTTTTACTTCAGCTTTTGGTGAACTTTCCATTCTGTGTGTTGTGTGTTTTCTGTTGGCAAACTACTCAACCATTGAAACAGTTCACATTTTTGGATTAAATTAACTGCGTAAACCAGTGGATATAAAAAAAAATTTACTTGGTTAAGATTCGTGCTTTTTATCATCCATCAAATGTTGTTCAGCCCTTTCAACGTGTCTTCATGTTAACTGTTATGTTTCAATATTTTAACTAGTTGTGATATTTTCAGTGCTTGTCAACTCACTGGATTAAGATTGAACGCGAAATTTAAAAGTTAAAAGTCAAGTAAGTCAACACTTTTGATATTAATTTTTAACCAAAGTTTTCCTTTCATTTCTTTCACTGTTCAATTGTCAACTGATATCAAAAGTCATCACTAAACAAATAAACATGAGCAGAGAGAAATCAAAAAATACATTGAAAATAAATTTCATTTTGAATCGATAAACTGTCCGAATAATGGTTACCATTTATCATGTTTTTTTTTGTTCAAAATACAATAGACATTATCTTCTGGTGCAATTTAAGTCAAAATTGAAGTAAACATGGACAATTCAATATTGATTGAAGCAAGTTAAAAAATCGATTGAAAAGAAATAAGGAAATGAAATTGTGATTAATCAATCAATTAATAATGTTCTGTGAATTACAAAAATATTCATATCGATAATCAATTATAACCATCTTTTGGTAATCAATTTTAATGCTGACAAGTTGCATTATAAATTGAAATAATGAAGAAAGCAAATTTGAAATAAAAAATACTTTTCCCAGATAATTTTGCTTCAGCAAATTATGAACTAATATTGATCAAATTTTTAGTTAACTAAATTGTTGAATTGGATCAAATGGGCCTCACTTGAATCCTTTTAAGTTGACTGTCAATACAGTTTATTGTGTAGCACCAAATCATGGTTTTAACATTATTGAGATCGAATAATCGTTTAATTTTAATTTTGTATATTAATCTATTCGTATGAGGAATACTTCAGTTTACACTCTTTTGGTTTTGCTTTATGCATGTTGACATTCATAAATAAAATCTCCAAGATATAATGGTGTAAATAAATGAGTTTTTGGTCTTCAACCTTTTAAATTATCTTGTTTCTTCAGTTGTTATTAAACTCTTTTATGATTTTTCTTTCAAATGTTACTGTTTATTCAATTCAAATATTGTAAACTAATTATTTCTTTCTTTTCACAAATTATTTAATTAACTGCATTAAACTGTAGTAAAGAGAGTAAAACCAAGATCAACCACAAGCGTCAGGCTGAACGTATGTGCTCAAGAAAAGAGATTGAAAATAGCTTTCTCTCAATTTCAGGTTATTTGTAACAACCGCTTGTATTAACCAGCATTACAGTTAACCGTCATTAACAATCATCTCATTGTTCTTATACAAATAATAGTAACTATGTAATTCAATTCGTAATTTAATTTTCCTAACCGCAAAAAGAATCTTTGAACCTTTTTCTCCTATTATCCCATGAGTTTAAATTTTTGATTAATCACATTGATTGGTGTTTATATCGATTCATATTGAATAACGAGATTATCATAGATTGTGATAGAAAATTTCAGATTTACAAATGATTCCTGGATATGAAACTATGTACTTTATTTGCAAACTGCAAAATGATTCTCAGAATTATAATCTATCTAAAAAGGCTTGCTTTTGATTCCATTATGGCTTTTAGTTTTCTTTAGTTAACCTTTATTGGAGTGATTTTTACAGCATACATTAATAATTATGGCCCATAACTAATTGCAATTTAAAAATTGAATCGACACGAAATATTAAAATCAATAGTTACTCAAGCAGATTGAAATCAAATTGAAAATGAGAATCTAAATAAAACCAGAAAATTAAACCTAATTAGACATCGATTGGTTTACATTGTTTTGTTTTATTTTTTGGTTAACTCCATTTTCGGGTTGTTTGAAGATTTACTTTACCCTTGTCTTGATGAATATCATTCTTATGTGATTAGAGTTTGATTAATCTGGTTTGAAGACTGACCATGTTAACGTACAGGGACAACGTGATGTTACCGTGAAACCCTTTCATTTATATTGTTGCCTTTTCATCATCATTATGATTCAACTCAACTGCTTGCTTTTAGATTAATCTGTCAACCAAAATTGAATCAACTGTCAATTACAACTGTTCTGATTATGATCATCCATTTTTAACACATGATATCATGAGAAGCAAACATTTTCTTGTTTCTATATTCTGTGTGTTCCTTCACTAATGTAAACATTGAACATTTTTGAGCTGATCACCAATGGAGTCCTTCTTATTGCTTAAATGAAACTTGTTCAATAACATGATATTATATAATAGCAAATGTGAAAATAAAAGTATAATTTTTGTCCAATTTTCTTCATTTCTTCATAATTCTTTTCTCTTTTTTTGCTACTTTTTTTTTATGCTTCCCTGTTATTCCTCTTTATGTTAAGATATTATCATAATGTTGTGTCGATTGAACATTGTTATTTTTGAGATGAGGAAAGACATAAGCTTGTACAGTTGATAAACAAACGAAATGAAAATGGTAAAGATTATCAAGATGAAGTTCACATTGTTCACATTTCATGAATAAAGTTATGATTAGAGTCACGTAATGGGTGAGGCTGTATGAACAAGATATATCTGTGAATGACCATTTGAATAATAATAATAAAAATTGAAAAATGTACAGCCACGATTAAGAGTGGGCAACACTCAATTTTCAGAGATGAAATGAATAATAAAAACATTCATCTGTTTACAAGAATTGTTCATTTGATTAACATTTTTAATCCGTCTCTGATTTACTTTTAACCTCAACCAACTGGCACAGATTGTCTCAATTGTTTCAATCTTTCCCCTTTGATTATTGAATTTACTTTGCTTCTTCATTTCAATTAATATTTATTGGTCGTCAGAATAATGCATGAGAGTAATGATGATTGATTTGGAAATGTTGAAAACAATTTAATAATAATTTGTGATCATTTAACAATATCTAATCCGGTTAAAAGCAAGATTGATTGTTCAATCAGTTAAGGCTTTGTTGCAAGTCAACATTTGTATAAATGTTTAAATGTTCAAAGTCACTATAAATATTACATTTGAATGTATTAAAATATATTCAATTTAAACATAAATGAATAATAAATAATAGGCAAACACTAGTGAATGTCAAAGGAAAACGAACCAAAAAAAAGTCAATTGTTTGCATCTCACTTTTAATTCCCTTTAGTGATTTACACTTGATTCTTGGTGTACTTTTCTTGAACTTTGCGACTTTTATTTCCCTTCTTGTCACCATTATTGTGTCAATTTTAAAACAACTCATCACATGAGAATGACTTTGTTGGGGGAACAACAAAAGTCTCAGAAATAAATCTCGCTTTGAGGTATCGCAGTAATTATCAAATTTAAATAAATTTACTCAAGTGAAAATTGAGAAGAATGGTGAAATGAAAAGCAAAAATAAAGATTTAATTAAAAGTTAAATCTAACTGGAACTGAGGGTTAAACTGACTTTACAAATAAGGACTGACTAGACTAAACGAGTAAAGTATTGGTTAGATTTATAACTTCAAAATTTACTCCGTTCAATACATCATTGCGCAGACAATATCATTTGAAATAAGAAGCTGGAGAGTTAATCAACTTTGATGGTTAAATCACTTGAAACTTTGAGGTTTTGTATTCTTGAGCACTCTGGTTTTTCAAGGTAAAAGTCTTGGTCGCTTAAATGAACACTCGGTGAAGAGCATTGATAGCAAATATCGAGCAATTTTCTGTCTAAACACTATGAATGTAACCACCAGTAAAGAGGAATGAAGGTTCAAGTATTTGTAGACAAGCAAGAAACCTAACATTACATTTCAATATTTTATTCAATCGACTCGTAAGACTTCAATCCAATTGAGATCTTTTTAACCACAGCAACTAGCGACATTGGAGCTTGAATTAAGGGTCAAGATGAGCTTTGATTGTCAATGAATTGAAACGTTTGTCAGCCTCAAGTTCAAAAACACTTTCCAACTGCTTGTCACACTAATGCTGCAAAATTTTGACGCTATTTTCATCGCTCAGTTGAACTCTTACGACAAATCGACAGAACCTTGCAGAACCTAGTAAAGGATGAAGACCAAAAGAATAGGGAAAACTGCCTAGCGAGGAATATTTTGTTATAAACACGTGAGAGGCAAAATTTTATGCTCAATTCAATGCATTGAACAATTTTTCGAAATAATTTTTGGTTTTCGAGAAAACATGAAAAAAACATTTATTTCGCATGGCGACAGGTGGCACAGGAGGTGAAACCACGCTACGAATAGATTTTTAGATGTAAAATTGTACGCTGATCTGTTTTGGACTGCAAGCCCGCAAAACTGGCCTTTTTCACAAAAAAGCAATAATCAAATTATCGAGAAAATGATATCAATTTTGTCGGCTGACAGAACAAAATAAATCACTTCATTGAAATCAGAATTGAATTCTCCACCTGAAAAATTGTTTATTATTTTGCTATTTGTGTCCATACATTTCTAACGTTATTTCATGATATCTTGAAAATGAAAAATTATTTCGAAAAATGGATTGAAGAAATGAATTCAGTATCAATTGTGCATTATGTATGTTGATAACAGAAAATATCCTTTTTAGGCAGTTTCCGCCTTCCTCCTTTTGTTCCTCGAAGTAACCGACTTTATCAGTCGATATTTTCTCGCTTTTCAAGTCTCAATAATAATGCAAAATAACTGAATATTGACCAATGAAGCCGACTGGAAACTCAAAAGGGCGGAAATTAATTTTGTACCTTCTGTACTTTTTGATAGTGACATTAAGTCTCATTAGTTTAAATCATTATTTTAGGCACAATTAATCAACCTTATTATGAAAGTATCAATACGACTTGAGAAGCAGGAGAAGCTGAAGAGAAACAGTTTCCTTGTTAACAGAATAATGAAGAAGAAACTGATTTATGTATTCTGAGTTTCTCTCTTTTTTTTCCACCTTCTACCTCTCATTCAGTTCCACCATGGAAATGATAATAATGCAAGTTGATTAACGCCTTTTTCGGGTTCAGATGGTGATTAACTTTACAAGACAACCTTAAATCTGAAAGGTAATAATAATGTTGATTAGGAAAGGATCAAGTGTGAACAAGAAAACAAAAGTAACAGTAAAAAGTGGAGAGCAAAGAAGCAAGTTTACATGATGATACATGGAAATGATGAACACTGTTTTTTTTTGTTCAACTCAATGAGGTTAAATTGGCTTCAAATGTTGATAGATTTTGAGTGTTAATTTTTCCTTCTTCTCCTCATCATTATCATCTTACAAATAGATTTACACACATTATGTACTAAATGGCAGTAATTGTTGATGATAAACATTAGACTATTTTGTTGATTAGTTAAAGGTTTACACCTAATGGTTTCTTGATTAATGTAAACAGTCTTTCCTATGAGTGAAAAATGTTAATCTTTAAATTAGTGAATTGTTCATGTTGTTTAGTTAACTTGAACAGTAAATGAGTAAAATTAATGTTTCATATTGTTGATTTGAACAGTAAATGTAAGCAAATTGTAGCCTCCATTAAATATTGATGTTAAACTTAGGGAATGATATTTTTGCATAAACTTTCATTTTGTTGAGCAGAAAAATTTACTTGAAAATGTTAAATGCAAAAGTAAATCTAAATGCTCTTAATTGCATTTTAAACCACAATCAATGAAGTTAATTTAAAGATTGCTTCGCCTTTTGTTGATGTTCATTGACTTTGTTTAAACTCAATTCTTCATTTAATGGGAAAAAGTGGAAAGAATTGACAATTTAATCTTCATTTAGAGTTTACTTTCTCATTTCCTGATTCACTGATTATTATCATATTTTGATTTCTGAGGTTTTGCTATTCATTTTGTGCCAATCGGTTTAGTGAAGGAAAAAAATCATTTGACTGTTAACTATCAAGTTGTGCAAAAAAGAAGTGAATGAAAAAGTTGATTCATTTTCAGGGGAAACAGAAGAAGGAAAATTGAGAGAAAATATTGATAATTTTAGATTCAGTAGAAGAATAAAAGATGAAAATTTGAAAACGAATAATGAATTTTGGGAAAAACTCTTTTCGAGAGATGAGAAGTTTATGTTTTGCAAGTGAATGAATATGAATATTGAAGTCGTAAAGCTGAGATAATAGATTATGGCTATTGAAAAGATGCTATAAAAATTTGATTAAAATTTAGATTCACCCATTTTCTTTGCAAAATTACATTCAATTTTGTTACATTTTAGTCAAAAGTCAATTTGACTTTCTTTTTGTAAAACATGTCGTTTCATGGTAAAGTTGTGATCAAATTTTCAATTAGAGTATTGATTTTGATTGATTCATTTTAGCTATCAATGTTTTCAACTTTCAACAGTCAATTTGTAAAATACAATGGAAGTCAAAAAAACAAGAGACGATAATTAATGTTGCATATTACAAATTGGTTTAAGTTGTTTTGCTCAGTGAATTTGAACAAAGGCTATTTGGTGAAAGGACAACAGACCAAATGACCCAAATTTTGTGGCTCCAGTTTAGCCATCCTGTACTGTGTGCATTTGGCAATTTATTGTTTATTCAGAGAAACAACTCTCATTGAATGCAAGATAGAGATCGATATTCAGAAGGAATCAGTTAGTTGAAGATGAAATATTCTGCCAGTTTACCCATTTGTATCATTAGTTTGAATGAGCCAATTAGGGTTACCATTAGCCTTAAGTAAATTATCATCATCATCATCATCATCAAGATCATTCTCAGTATTTCCAATCTTCCTTTGGTCTTCCCTTTGGAAGAAAGGAGAAGGCAAAATTGAGATTGAAAGTAACATACTGGAATAACCTTTTACCAATCATTTAACAGTAACATTGGAAACAATTAATCAATAATTTGCATTGCTCCTTAAATTATCGTCATTAGAGTTAACACTTAAACCTCTAATCATCCAAATAAATACTATTAAGGACTGTTAACTAACTATTACAAGAGTTGCTTTTTTACCTTCTGTTTCCATTAAAGTTGCCTCTTTTTTTTTCATTTTCATTGATCAAACCTTGGCTTGTTACTGTTGACGCGCATTCAACATTAAAGGATATTGATGAAAATAACAGTTTCAATAAGCGTATTCACATTGTGTATTATCAACATTATTATCTACTTTATTGTCAACATTATTCATGATACAATTTCAATGCTATGCGGTAATATGAGCAATAATAATTGTACATTTATAACTCGATATCTGTTTGTTCAAGGTGTTATTGGTCTGTATTTGTGTCTGTCTTGTGATAACACTCCAATGTTATCTATTATTTATTTATGTATCTGCCTAATAACTGTTGTTAAATCGTTTCCAAATGTGTATTAAATGATTAATATCATCAGCTCATACGGTTATTCAGTTCAACTTGCCCTTATTAGCTTGATAAATGAGTCTTATAGTATTACAACTGATGGTATAACAATCAACAAATCAACATTTTCCCTTTATTATGTTCAAACTAACAAATCACCATCAATGGTTGCAATCCCTTCTTAACCAAATATAAACGGTAATTTACAATAATTTCAAGACTTTACAAGTTAAATGAAGCTCAAAATGATCAACTTTATTTCAAATCAAATTACACCAATTTGAGTGAAATAAAAAATTGAATTAGGAATCAAATAATCAGCAGATTGTTTCTAATGTTGAAGGCTTAAGTAGTTTATAATCAAATGTTGTCTGGACAATTTGGTTCAAAGGTTGCTGTGATTTGTTCAGTTATACAAATTGATTCACAATTTAAATGTAAAATCTTAGGTTCGGTCTTGCAGGAAAAACCTATTTGTGTCTTTAACAAGGTTGCTTTATTTGGACAGTTTGTACGGTCAACTTGATTGTTTGGATTTTTTGGACACTCGTTTCACTATTATTAGATTTTACTTCATATTTTTCATTCATCGTTAAATAATGGATTTAATTTGGGTTTTATTCTTGTTTTGTTTTGAGCTTGACCTGAGATGAAAAGGAAAAAAAGGAAAATAAAAATCAATGTTAGAGTTTTTTGTATTTTTGGGTTCCTTTGATCTGATAAAAGTAAAAGTATTACAATTTGTAAATACAAATAACAAAGGGTTTGTTTTGCCTTTTACTTTTGTTGCTACTGATGAAGCCATTTTTGTTTATTTCAGTCAACAAGACAGGTTGATAGGGAACATAATTCCCAGTTCAATTGATATCTTTGTTAAAAACAGTTGTCTTCGTGTGTGTTTGTTTGTGTATTATTGCATGCTTTTAGTTCACGTTGACAATTTCAAGTAGACACATGAGCTAAAAATGGAAAGTTATCATGAATCTTGAAATGTATAAAAAAGTTTTATCATCATGAGATGGAATAAAAAAGGTAAACGAATCAAGAAAATGGAAAAGGGAAAAAAATTTTGTAGTTTTACACACCTGATGAATGGCTTTATAATGGATTGCTGTTGCTCTGACAGACAATTGTTTATTGAATGGGTTTAAAAGGTTAGGTAAAGATGGAGACTTGAAAAGTCAATTTTATTTATCAATTTTACCAACAAAACTCACAAATCTGGTGAAATTCAATCGTCAATACGACTCTTTGAAATGGATTATTTTTCATGATTCAATTTTGCTAAATGCAAATCTATTTGAAAAGGTTGAACCTGACCAATGCTGGGTTGAAAGTTGATTAAAGTGATCTGTAAAATTAATCTAAAATTCATTCAAATGTTCAGTAATTGTGAATAATTTTGAGTTTTCGTGGGCAGAAATTTTTCACTGAGCTTAAATTTGATGAAAAATGAAACTAAATGGATAGTTTTACATTGGAAAAGCGCAATAAACGTTTTTCACGATTATTTTGAATCTTTTGATTTCGTGCAAATTGACAGTAAATGTACACATTTTTGGTCAAAGAGTCAATTATTGAAGCTATAGCTAAATACGAATCAATATTTAACTGAGGAAATTAAAAATTTTCAAAGTATCTCATTATCTGGTTATGTTGACATTGATCGCTGTTCTTTACTTTTCATCCTTTATAAGTTATGGAACATGAATTTTGCTTTTATAATCAATTTTTCCTTCTCTTTCTATCTTCAGATTATCTGGTCCAATCGATAATAGATTGATTGATTAACTATTTGCTGACATCAATTGAAGTTGAAAATGGAATTAAAGAGCTCTTTTTGGATTGAAATTGTGCAAAACAGGAGCAAACTATTGATGGTGAAGATTATCATGATCATTGGCTTTGAAATAGATTTATAAAAATGGTGAGAATTTTTGATATGCAAATGATTGGTGAACATTATTAATGTAACATCAATCAGCTTTATATCAAAAACTGTAATGTTTTGATTGATGGCTGCTACACGAGAAAATCCAGAATCAGAAGCAATAGAGAAACCAGCAAGTTCAGTTGAACCATCAGCATCAACCACAGCAACAGCTTCTATCGAAACACCAATCGTAATATCAACAATTTCAAGCGCATTTGCCCATTCAAAAGATCATTCAGCTTCTCCATCAAAAAATAGTGGTAAACGTAAAAATGGAAAGATAAAAGACTTGGACAGTGGTGGTGGCGGTGGCGGTGGAGTGGGCAGTAGTGGTGGAGAGAGCAGCAATGATAGAGTAGAGTTTGAAAGAGTTAAAGCCAATTTACTGGAATCTGGTGACGTTTGTCCAACAAATGAATCTGGAAATAATGTAAACAGAAGTGCCAGAATTAGGAATAACAATAATAGTAATAATTTCAACTTTAATGCCAATGTAGTCAGTAATAACAATAACTCAATTAGTACCAATAATAATCTAAATAATAGTAATAACCTAAATAATAATAATAGCAGTAATAACAAGGGTAATGTTTGGGTTAGTGGGACAAATAAAGAGTTGACTATTACATCTACTTACCATCCAAATGAAGATTTTAGGAGGAAACATCGAGAAGATGATTGCTTCTATGAGATAAACGCCGATCCTTCCACTTATTTTAATACTAGTGGACCTTGTCCTGGTACCCCGTCCTCTTATCAACCTGATCATGGGGTCAGCTTTGTGCCAATTAATGAAACCATCAACAGGATAGATCCAAGTGTATTACAATGTATGCATCGAGGTACAACGGTAATCCATTATGAAGAGGAAACTGGTAAATCTTGTTGTGTTTACCTTCAATTGGAAAAATCAAATGGACTTTTGGCTTGGTGTAAACCTCCTTGGCCTGCTAACAATGTCCCATTGGGTAAACCAACATCATATACAGCTTCTGGATCATCATCTTCATCCTCACCATCATCAACTGTATTTTCATCAAATCAAGTTACATCTTCATCTTCATTGTTAACATCCACTTATCATCAATCCAATGCTTCAAGTGATACCAATCCTTCCTGTGATATACACAAAATGGTTGTGCCCAGTATTTTTGTTAAATTTGAATCCAAAGAACCTGCTTACAATGGCCTGGAGGAAGGTTATATTGACCTTTTGTTCGTAAAAAAATTATTCACTGGACAATCTGCAATTGATCAATCCTCCGTTTGCCGTCGATTTGGCCTTAAACCATCCCTTTTAGATGGAAATTGTTTTTTCAGTTTACTCTATGGAGCCAATCTTTCGGACAATCGTTTTTTACAATTTATTATGCCCAAAATGGTTGCCTCCCTTTGGTCCGAAGGTTTACGCCAGCTAATTGGTCAACTTGAAATTCAGCGAACTTTAGCAGATCAAAGGGTAACCTGGTTAAAGGGTAAATACCTGCAACTGTTTTACTCCAATGGCGCCTGTGTTGGTCCCACTCCAGCAGAAGCCATCAAAGCTTTTGGAGGTCGCAAATGGGCTTTGGAAACAGTTGGCGGTTCTTCCGTCGGTGGATCAATCAGTGAATCAGGTCAAAGTAAACGATCTTCCGCTTTTGGCATTGCATCGTCCAAACTTCGTAAGAAGAAGAATGGTTCATCTCCAAGCTTGACTTCAATGGTTCGTAATGCCAGTTTAAGATCTCAATCTTCTGTTACCTCAGATGGTTCCGGTAGCTTCATGAGTGGTAATAGTGGTTCACCAGGAAGTGGCAAATTCAAGGGTACATCTTCGGAAGGTAAAAATCCATTTATGCGAACCGGTAAACTGGTTAAAGTTCTAACTCGAAGCAAATCAAAATTGGATGATGTTATCCCTATCAAATCTCGTAGCTCCATCTATGAGAGTAGCAATCAACCATCTTCAACCCTATCAACACCAATTAAAAGAGCAATTACATTGTCTTCAAAGAAAGGTTCAGCTTCACCTAAAACCGATGGTAACAAGCCACGAACAAGTCGGCCTGGATCCGTTAGTCCGACGGGAAGCATTAGATCGTCATCATCCAATGAGAATTTAAAAGAAACACCTGACTCACAGTTGATTGGTGAATCATCACCAACTGGAACTCTTTCATCAACCTCAGTCTCATATCACAGAAGATTAAAAAAACTTTTGACTCGAGAAAAGTCCATTTTGGATGGATCACCGCAATCAATTTGCTATGAAAATGGATCACTTCGGACTAATGATATCGAAAGTGATGCACCTACCTCTTCATCTGTACCAACCTCCACAACCGTTACGCTTACTTCATCCATCTCTGTTACAACTGCTGATGCCAATTTAAATTCTTCATCAGGTGTTCCTATAACTTCTTCTTCGCCTCCGTCTTCATCATCTTCAACTTCAACTATTAAATGTAAACCTTCCATAACTCATTCCTCTAAAATGAATTTTATTGAATTTATGCAATTATACAGAGCATTCTTGATTCGATCCAGAAAGGATATTAAAGACATTTTTGAAGATTTGGCCTCTAAAACGGACATTCACTCGGCTGTTGAGGAAACAGAAGATCCAATCAACTTGGAAAGGCAAACTGATGGTTACAGTAAACGAATCATTGGATTGTTGACCCGAAATTTTACCCCTTTTGACAATGAATCGGACGATATTCAACGGAGCAAAATTTATGACGCCATTGCTTCAGCTTCCATTGTCGCTAATTGTGCTGGTGTGGATACAATGAGAACACTTTTAATGACCATTGAAGATTTTCAAAGTTTTTTGCGAACATATCAGAATGAGAATCGTCCCTTTGACGAGGTCAAACGTCTCATTGCTCGACACGAACCAGATTCAAGTTTACGGGCCAAAAATTGTCTTTCGTTTGAAGGTTTTGCTTGTTACCTAATGGATAAAATTAATTACGCTTTTACACCCGAGCTGTCAACTTATGATCCAGATGATATGGATGAACCTCTTTCTCATTATTACATTGCTACCTCTCATAATACTTACTTAACTGGTCATCAGTTGAAAGGTGAATCATCGGTTGATCTTTACTCACAAGTTTTACTAACTGGTTGTCGATGTGTTGAACTTGACTGTTATGATGGTGAAAATGGATCTCCAGTGATTTATCATGGGCATACATTAACATCTAAAATTCCATTTCGAAAAGTTGTTGAAGCTATAAATGAATCTGCCTTTGTAACCTCATCATTTCCTGTGATACTTTCCTTGGAAAATCATTGCTCCTTGCCTCAACAGGTAATCATGGCAGCCACTTTTGTTGAAGTTTTTGGTGACAAATTGATTACCCGTTTTCTCTTTGAATCCGATTTCTCCGATGAACCTCATCTTCCCTCACCTAATCAACTTCGCGGTCGTATTTTGATAAAAAACAAGAAACTCAAAAGTGCTACAAGTTCAATGCCTCCATCAGTTGCCCCATCAAGTGTGAAAACTAAACCATTTTCAAGATCCAAGTTCATGTTTCGCACAAACAGCCTTATTTCAACAGCATCAACTGGATCTCTGAATGAAGATGAAGATGATTACGATGATGAAGATGATGATGATGATGCCAGTGCAAGTGGAGGAGGAAATTCGGGTCCAACAAATGTTCCAGCTGGCGGTAATGTTACTAATGTGGGATGTGAATCAGTCACTGGATCAACTTATGTTCCCTCTCCAAAAGGAGTTGCTCTAAGAACGGAATCATCTTCTTCTCAAGAAGGTGGAGGCTCATCAAATGAAGCTAAATTTTCAAATCGATCTATTTTAGCCAATCGTTATTCTGAACAAAGTGAATATCCTGACAACTTGAGTACCTCAGCGCCAACTTGCAATATTTCTGGTCAACCGGAGGTTACCTCATTGAATACATCTTCAATGGTTGTCAATAAAGTTTCCTCTTGTTCTTCAACCTCTGGCCATAAAGCTGTTCGTAAATCTGACAGCCAGGTTGCTCCTGAACTATCTGATCTAGTCATCTATTGTCAGGCCATCAAATTTCGTGGATTTTCAACTGATACGGGTAATTCTAGTCCAACCTCTACATTGAAAGAAGCTGCGAGTAAAAAAGGGACCAGCAAAAAGACAAATATATTATCAACTGGAATTTCTTCTGGCTTCTCAGGATCACCATCAGCATCTCATATTGCCTCGCCCTCTCTAACAGCAAACAGCTCGACAGGCCCAGACTCCTTATCAACATACACAATCAATCTTCCTATATCAACAACCTCGCCATCTCTATCAGCCACTTCACCCGTTAATCAGGCAACAACAAGTACAAGTAATAATGCTTTGACTGCCGCTTCACACGGACCACCACCATCATCTGGATTAGGAACATCAACAATGGCTTCTGCCAACTGTTCAACAACAATCGCCTCAGCATCTACATCTTCAAACTCTGGCTATAATGCAAATAGACAGCCTTATTCACCCAAAGCATGTTATCAGGTTGCCTCGCTGAATGAACACACAGCCAAAAAATTGTGTAGAAAGCATCCATTAACTTTAATTCATCACACGGAATACCAACTAATGCGTAGCTATCCAGCTGGAATGAGAATTGATTCATCCAACTTCAATCCCGTTATTTTTTGGGCTTTTGGAATTCAAATGGTTGCTCTCAACTATCAAACTGAAGATACTGCCCTTGCAATATATAAGGCAATGTTTGAACAAAATGGTCGAACAGGTTATGTTTTAAAGCCGTCTGTCATGAGGGATCGGAATCATATGGCTTTTGATCGATTTAACCCTTGGGAGAAAGAGTTTGATGGTCTTTATGCCATTGATTTGACGATACAGGTTAGATGTGAACTTTTTATTATCTAATTATCTGTTTGTAATATGTTGTTCAGATGGATGAATCAGTCAAACTATAAAATTTGCTGGTATTAATTTTAACACTCTTTTCAAATTCAGATAATATCTGGTCAATATGTTTGTCCCGATGTTAATAACGGAAGTCCACAAGTTGAAGTTGAAATTATTGGATTACCAGTTGATTGTGCCAAACAACGGACCAAACTGGTTCAAAGAAACTCATTGAATCCTATTTGGAACAATACATTTGTATTTAGAGTAAGTATTTATACTCAATCTAGCTATATTTGTGAAATCCGTGTTTATTAATATCATAAGTCAATTTACTATCATAATTCGAATAACTAATCTAAATTGAATTCAAAAAAAATTTACTTATTCAGATTGTATTTACTGATCTCGCCTTCATCCGTTTTGCTGTGATTGATTTGGGGACTAATCATCTTGCATCTCATCGAGTTGTTCCTGTTAAATCTTTAAAACCTGGTTACCGTCATTTACGACTTCAAAGTCCACAAAATCAACCCCTTCCACTTTCCACATTATTCATTAACTCATCATCTCAAGAAGAGGGTGTGGAAATTGGCTCGACTACATCTGCATTTAATTTAGGTGATTTTGATCCTTCCCGAAGTACTCCATGTAAAACATCCTCTTATACCTCAAATTTGGCCAAAACCACATCCATTGGTTGTAATGAAGGTTTTGATCGAGTCGATGGGAATGCACCTTGTGAAACTCCAAGCTTAGGTTTAACCTCAATGCCTGTTCGACGCCGCATGTTTTTCCTTGTTGTCCATGGAGTTATGCCTGAAGAACCATCAACCATTCTTAAAATAACACAGGAATCAACAACTAGTGAAGTTATTGCCCAAGCTCTGACTAAAGCAAATAAATCCAATGAAGCGGTATCTGATTATGTTCTCATCGAAGAAGTGGCTAAAGGTTGGGACAAGAAAGGACCTTTCCTTGATCGTTCGTCTACCACCAATCAACGTATATTGGACCCATCAGAACGTCCCTTGGAAGCTCAATCCCATTGGAATGGTCGTGGAAGGTTTGTGATAAAAAAGATTGCCAACGATCCCAGTTCAAGAGCCTGGTTTAACACTATTAAAGCTCAAATGGAGCGTCTGCGTCGTCAAGATTCGGAAGAGCTGAGTGGATCCTGGGGCGAAGAGATTGATTATTTTCTCGTTTGTGTTTATAATGTTTCAGAAGATCAACCTTATGCTATTCTTAAGGCACCAATCACTGGTACAGCTCAGGATATAATTGGTCAAGCTTTGATTAAAGCGAGGCGCAAAGAGAACCCTCGTGATTTCGTTCTAGTAGAAGAGATTGAGGTTGAAGGCGAAGTAAACTTGACTAGTGGTAGTGGTAAAGGTAAATCAAAAGAGTCGCCCATAACTGTTTTCCGCCGAGTCTTACATGATAATGAAAATGTTTACCGTGCTCAAGCTGCTTGGAAGGGTAAAGGGTTGTTTCGTTTAGCCAAAGCAGACGACGTTAGCTTGATTGCTTCCTCGTCTTCCAAAGCTGATGCCAAATCAAGTCCAGATTTAAGTACTAAATCATCTAAAACTTTTAACCGTTTAAAACGAGCAGCAACCGGATCATTAAGAAAACTTAATCGCCTCTCTCGAGTTTCTCGTGAATCTTCAATCCCTGAACCTGAAAGTGCTGGAGTCTTAGTCTCCCGTGAAAACAATGAAAACATTGTCGAGTTAGGTGGACCTCGCGAGGGTTCACTAGAATCTCATCATTCCAATTATTTGTGTCGCACAGATTCTGTTATTATACCTAACATCAACCCAACATCGGTTCATCTTACTGAACCTCGAACGTTAAATTCAGTGGTAAATGAAAGTCCATGTAAAACTGATGACAAAAAGCGAGCTTCGCTATCAGTTGAAACAAAATCATTCAGAAACCGTCATGGATCTGAACCATCTACAGAAGGTTTCAATTTTACTAGTTTAGGAGAGCATGATAATCATTTCAGCGGCCTATCATTTAATCGTTTATCTCGTTTATCCTGGAAATGGTTAAAAACCTGGAGAGCATCAAAAGAGTGATAATCACTTGCCTGATTGTAATTGAAATTGATGTAAAAACAAAACAGAAACAAATTACAGCATTTTATATAACAATGATAACATTTTTATTGAATCACCATTGGAATTAAGAGTCACTTTTCACATCTTACCTCTCAATACTATTCAAAAATCTCTCTTTTTATAATGATCTCATTATTATTATTGTAACTCATCTTATTACTGCTCTTATTATTGCTATTGATTCATTTATAATGTCACCAAGACTACAGCCAGTTAATTTTAATTTAATCACATTCATTTACTGTTATAATAATACATAAATATATATAATTGTAAAACACAATCTAAAAACTGCTGATTGTAAGCTTCTGGTTATACAAGCATTTTTACATGCTAAATTGTATGTAATACTATTGCCGATCATGATAGTTGATCAAATTTGATCTGCTATAAAGAGACAAATTAGCTTATAAAATCATCACTTCGTTGTCAGATAATCTTATACTTCTATTTCATAATGTTTATTTCTTTAAAATCAATTAAATAACTTAAATTAAATAATTTGCAGAGTTTTATTTAATCGTTTAGTAGCAGATTCAAAAATTTGGTAATATTTAGCAATAACTATCACCGATGAACTTAAAAGCGAGATTATCTTCCGCCTACTATTCATTGGTTTGTTCTCAATGTACGGTAAGTGGAAATTTCGTTTAAGTCTGAATTAACTTACAAAAGCATCACTGTTTTAATAATGAGTTTTATTAAATGTTACAAAGGGGACTGGATGTTAACAAGAATGGCACTCATTGAAAGCTTTACTAATGAGGTATCCAAACCCTTAAATACTTGGCCATACGAGAAAATTCATGAGATCTCTGATTAACATGTTGAGAAATTGTTCGTCTTTCGCAAATCTTGATTTTGGATAAAAAAACCAAAATAAGGAAACTCTGGCTTAACAAATCACTAATGGAAGAAGTAACTATGAAACCTTTTGTATCAAATTATTCAAAGAGTGAAGTCTGAGGTTGAATAATTGCTTCTATTATAGTGATTTTAGGATAAATTAGAAGATGTTCGCCAATTGATTAATTTATCGAATTTAGTCATCTGAAAAACCAGCAAGGTGTGAAAAGAAAATTAAACTTTGACAAAATTTTATTTTATGGTGGAACAATTAATCATTAATTCGAATTATTACCGAAACATACCTTTATAAAGCTGGTAAAATTGTCTTTATTAGTTATATTCAATGTTTCCAATAACTTAAGCAAATACTGAACCTGCTTAGTAAGAGTGAAAACGAATTCTGTTTCATAACGAGATATTGTAATCTTTTCGCTCATTCTAATACGTGGAATGAAATTGACAGAATTAATTTTATTTGACTTTTTTACATGAAATCAACACGTTTCAAATCAGGATGTGCAAAGTTCACCAATAGTAAACGATTTTTAATTCAAGTCAAATTAAGTCTGATATTTTTTGAATTCTATGACTAAGTAAAAGTGAAGTTGATTATGATATCAGTGATCTGATTGGTATTTCAATACTTTGTTTATAAATTAGTTAACTAGATATTTGAAAGAGTTTTTATCGTCAAATCATCATGATTATTGGTAAAGAAAAAGGTTAAGTCATGAGTCATGACTGTAAATTGAGTCTAAAGATGAATGCGAGTGATTTGACCACTAAAAGCCTTTTTTCTGATGAGTTTGTGTTAAAATTGGTCGAATAAAAATCTTGAATTGATTAAAGATTTCAAGATAATCAATGTGCAGTTGACTTTTGAATGAAAATTTGGAATAAAATAAAGCACTAGAAAAGTTTTGGGTCGCAATCCGTTTTTACTTGTTTACCTTGTCTCAATTCATTAACATTAACCATTTACTTGAAATGCAAATGGTTAAAATGGTAATTGATTATCAAATCAAACAAAAATATGTGAGATAATCATGATAAGTATAAATAATGATTTACAAAGATGATGAGATGGATAATAATAATATAATTATGTTATTTGTTGTTTTTAGCTTTCCATCAGGACAATTATGGAAATAAAACGGTAGGATTTCCGATAGGTGTTCAACTGATTGTAATTAAATAAAATCATTATCATGAAAATGGAAAGTACTATGAATCTTGCCTGGAAAGATAGTAATGGTGATGATTATGATATTAATAGTTGTCATCAGCAAATTCAAAGGCGAGCGATATAAAAATAATGGTTGATTCTTTTGCTATCGCATAATAATTTACTTGTATTAAGATGATACAACTATTAAGGTTATACCATGATTATGTTTGTTGTCTTGATGGCTGTAAATTTTTCAATCTTAGCTTCCCATTTTCTTTTTAACATTGGAAATTATTTATCTGGATAAAGTAATAATAATTAATAGTAGTCTGTGAGACAGCAAATAAGGAATAGGAAAAGGAATCAAAAATTGACTAGGTAAAAAGAAGCAGCTAAGAGGGAAAATATAAGCAATTGAATCAGAATTATTCCAAGCGATGAGAGATCCAATAGTCCTTAACTCCTGTGATTGTGGCTACTGGTTGTTTGCGATTGTCTAGATGCAAATAATAACCGTTGTTTACACACCGATTTGATTAGATATGCATCAAAGTCATCATATGAAACAAGGAAATTAATGAAATCCATCATCATCATCATAATCTAGTGATTGTTACCCTAATTCTTTGTAGTGCTCGTATATGAGATTGTGATTCTTGATCAATCACAATTCACGATTATCATCATCAGCATTATGTTGAATCAACTGCAACCAAGCAACTAAAAAGCTAATGTTTACAAGGAAATGTTTGGTGAACACAGAAAGGAAAAAAAATGCCAACAAATAAAGGGCATTATCCTTTGAATTATCCAATGTAACTGTCAGAGTTGATCATTTTCCTTGAATTTTTCCAATTGATACTTGATTTATAGAAAAGAACATATTCAGTAGAATAACTTGTTAATATCTGATGGTGTAGCTTTGATGTAAGGTGTTTCCTCTGTCTTCCTTTTACATGTCTCTATCTTTGTTCTTTCAATTTATCATTTGCATTTCTTTTCTTCATCGCCCTGAGTAGATCATCATGGTTTCAAACCATTGCAAATGCTTTTCATCAGATCTTCTTTTCGATTGACATCGTATTAAAGGCTGAAAAATTTCATTATAAACCATAAAATCAGGTTTGGCGTTCTTGCTTTCCACACTTTGATCAATTCGTTTTTGTCCCGATTGCCATTAGTAAAACATTTCCAAAATTTTATTCTACCAAGACTCGACTTATGGGAGCCCGATTATGAATTCAGGACTGGATGGAAAGACAATGGCAAGAAAAATGATCCAAAATGCATGTGTGAGTTATGCGTAGTGTAACAAGTTGAGAGAAAGGTTGACAAGGTGAGAATATAAACGTGATTGTATAGAGATTATTCGTGTATGTTGTATATAAAAAGAGGTATGCGATGTTGAATCTGTTGAAAAAGGGGATAAATTGAAAGTAGGCAAAGGAAGGGGACATGAAAGAGGATAATGATAAAGATGAGTGTGTAGGAGAGTAAAGTAGAGGATGAGAGCATATAAGTATCGGAGAGATCATCTATCACAGTTTATCCCAAAATGCTGATGACTCTTGAGTCACAATTTTACAGGTACGAGAACATGGAGTTCTTTTGTTTAGAAGAAATCTAACTTTTTTGTCCAAAAAAGAGTTGTTGGAGAAACAATGATGAGTATATTTATAAATAATTTTTCTGGAACACTGATGATGTCAAAACATTTTTTTTGTGATAACTTGCTGTTGTCTCTCTTTATCTTTTGCATTTGGTTGTGCTGTCCTTCATCCAAGGAACCGTGAATGGAGCAAACAGATGAGCATCATCCGAAGTTGTTGCCGTTTAATTTTCCATTATTTCAAATTTTAAAACTTCATCTGATCATATCGTTGCATTTTTTCCTCGTTCATTAACATGCCAATTTGTCAAAAACCAGTAATATTATCTTTCCAATTGATCAGCTATTATTTACCCATTTGTTTGTTACCTCCTGGTAACTAGTTACATAGATCATGGCAGCCATTAATCAGCTGATGAATAGAATGATGTCGATTATAAATTAAACTGCTGTTGATATTAGCAGGCATTCAGATATTGTTTTTTGAAAAAAATTGCTCATCAATCTTTGATTCATAGAATGCTTTGTCCTCATTTGATGGTGATAGAAAAAAATCTTTGACTAACGAGCAGCAATCAGATAAAGAAAGAAAGGGGAAAAAGTAGAAAAAGAATGAAGAGAAAGGATGAAAATTAGAGAAATTAAAGGTAAGAAAGATTAAGTTGTTTTCAATAGAAGAATATGAAGATTTGGGTAATCCGTACAGCTTCCTCCTTTCCATGATAATCTATTTTGTAGTTGTCAATTGCTTTGAGATTTGCCTTGTTTCATTTTCTTGAAATATTTGATCGCACAGGCTTAATTTTGTTCTACATGAAGTTACCGATGATCTGTTGTTGTCCCATCAACATCATGACTTTAATATGCCTTTATTATTTTTATCCAACATTAATCACCTCTTCAGGCAGTAATTTCAATATAATCGGAAATCGTTTGACGATTCGTGTTTGAAACCATAATACAAATTCAGCTTTTTGTCGAACGAACATCATTACGATGACCAGAATAAAAATTGTTGTCAAAAAACGGATCCTAAAGAGTCGTTAACAAAAATGAAAGCATTAATAATCGAGTAGATGTAAGGCGGGCTAATGATTACAGTTTGGTAAAGTGAATTTTATTGACACCAAAAATGGCAATCTAGCGAATAAGTATTTTAAATTATACTTTAGTTAAAAACTAAGCGAATAAATTAGTTAATACGATTATATCACGATGATGGAGTTTTGAGTGAAGCTGGTTAAAATTTTACTTCAAGTTCTAATAGTTTTGTTTGTGGCATAACATAACTGAAAGCTAACTGCAACAATAATTGTATAATGTTGAAGAAAATTAACTCTAACCAAACTGTTAACATAAAACGATAAATAGCAGTTTCACTCGATTGATTGAAAATTCAGCCATTTAAAATGGTATTACCAGTTTCAATATAATCGTACCTTGTTTTGAGAAAAGGTGTCACAATATTAGCTACAGTGGCAACCAATAAGAGGACCACTTGGAGTATAGTTAAAAGAACATTAATTAATTTAAGAACCAGTGCACGAGCATTCGAATTTTCCAAAGAATCAAGATTAACTAATTGTTGGAGATGTTGGTGTTGTTGGTGTTCCATTCGAGATATTCGTGTTTGACAGCTTTCCAACATTTCATAAATGTCTCGCAATCTTTCTTCGCTTTGGTACTGAACTTTCTCTTCCATATCACCTATGTTTTGCTTGAGGTTTTCAATTTCATTTTGATGCAGCTCTATCAGATCATTCATTTGCTCTTCGAGACGCTGTTTTAAGATGACATTAGATGGAAATATTGGAAAGAAATAGAAATAAATAAAACAAAAAAGAGGTTTAAGCATTAAATGGATAAGTAAATGGAATCAAGACAATTATCATCATGTTGGTGATGATAAGGATAAAGGAGTAAATTAAACTAGAAGACAAAACAGGATTCAGTAGGGAAAGTCTCATATTTCAAGTGATTCATTCAAGCATCATTTCTTCTCTTATTCTAATCTATTCAATTCGCTAATCGTAAATGCGCTTAAAGGAACGGCAATCTCGAAAATAAGAGAAAAGAAAGTAACCTCGAATCATGATGATATCCTGTTTAACTGGATATTTTAATCATCATAGACAAAGCGAGGTCATTCGTCATCCAAATGATGATTAAGTGCATCATGATATTACTTGCAACAAATACAAGGTATGTTAATCAAGAAAAAGAATAGTTGAATGTATTAGAATCTGGGGTTGAAAGAAATATCTATAATTGTGTATATCATTTTTTTCCTGGATCATCAGTAGCAAGTGACGTGAGAAAGGTTTGCATGATCTTATAATTAGTTTAGGATATAATTGCAATGTTTATTCAACCGATCATGATGACCGACTATAGCGATATTAGTAAGTAAACCGAGAATTGAAGAAACAAACTTGAGATTAGAGTAAATTAAGATAACCTAATAGACGAAGACAAACCAATTTTAAGAGACAGTGTAATAAGAAAGGGATACGAAACTAGATAGTTTTAAACAAAAATGAAGAATCAAAAATTCGTCACAAATTTGACATGGGTTGTTTGATTAGATTATGATGGCCTTTGATTTTAAGTGACACTTACCTCAGATTTGTATCTTTCTTCTTGTAAACTTTGATTGATTAAACTATATTCGGCGTGCAGTGATGTTTTGACTGCTTCTATTTCTTCAGCTAATCGTTGACAATCACCTTCACGATCTCGCAATTGAGAAAGTATTGTTTCTAGGTCGTGAATATTATGTGAAGAACCACTCTGGCTGACAAGTTGACTGTCAAAAGTTCGGTAAAGTTGTTTAGCTGGACTTGCAGAGGACGCTCCAGAAGCAACTAAACCGGCTATAGCACCAATATTATCTGATACAGAAGATATACTTGAACTTTCATCTGACGTATGTTTAGTACTATGGCTGTGTGTATGGCTGTGAGTGTAAAATACTGAGCCACCTTGATTATGAACACCTGATGACTTGGATTGGGCCTCTTTACCTTCATTACTTTCACTTTCATTCATTGTTGAGCTATCATTAATTGAGTTATCTGCTGAGTTGATATTGTCTGCACTCCCAATTTTATTTTTGAAAGAGTCTTTGGGTTTTGAATTGAAATTATCACCCGAGGAATGATGAGTGTTTGGCGACGAGAAAGACTTTATGCTACCAATGACACCTTCCGAAAGACCAGAAATACCTTCTTTTATATTAGTTCCTACACCTTTAAGCCCATGGCCAACATTAGTTAACATTGCTTTAGATCGACTATGCTGGTGTAGAGCTTGAATACCATAATTTTCAATATCACGAATCCTTTTTAGATAAGAATCCAATTTCTTTTGCAGTTGGGCTATCGTATGAGCAGATTTTTGATTCTTCTTTTCAAACATACTCTTAATACGTTGAGTTTGAACTTTATCAGCATTAGCAGCCAATTTAAGATACTCATTGACATTCTCATCTCGCGAGGTCTGTTCAGCTTTTATTGCTTCTTTGGTCCTCATGATTTTAGCTTGGTAATGTTCAATGGCAGCCTTGATCTTATTGCAGTCCGATGATGTGGGCAAAAGAGCATCCAAATCATCTCTTGAACTTGAGTCTAGAAGACAATAAAATCAAATACAATCAGTGAGTAAAATTTTCAAACTTAAAAGGAAAAGGAATAAGAAAAAGCTAATAAAACAATATTTATCCTTATTTAAATATTTAGCAGCAAGTATTTTTGCCTGACTCTTTTTTTGGTTAAGCAAGAGTAAGGAAAAAAGATAGCAAGCTAAACAGGTGATTGTCAGGGTGGATCTATGGTTTCACAGTTAGCACAACTGATATTGGGTCACCTTACCTTCAACAGCACCACAAATGAATCCCCGTTCATCCCTCCCAGATTCACACATTATATTCCATAAAGTGGTAACTACGACGATCATTCAATGAGTAATCCGACTGATGTAACAAAATTGACTGGTTTAAACATCGACATAAACAGTTGATAGAAGCAATGTATACAGTATCCTAGGAGTAGCACAGGTTAGGTGTTTAAAATTATGAATTGCCTTATTTATGAAACAAATAAACCATATTGAATTATAGACCATATAACATTGTTGTTACAATTAAAAGATCACGATGCATCAGTATTAACAAAAAATCCAAGCTACACTACACGCAAACGCGTTGATGATTAGAGTCAATTTCCCCATCATAGTTGAAAAAGAGCCAGTTTTGAAAAAAAGAATGATGCAAACATGAATGGAATAGCGAATCATTGTAAAGAAATGAGCTTTTTTAATAATCTTGTAATTAAAATGGTTACTATTTCTTTTTATCGCTTGATTTATCTTACAAAGATTTTCATTCATAGATTTAATCATCAATAAAAAGTTACTCAATCAGTTTTATTTCTCTAGTAGACAGCATTAATCACTGCAAATTTTCAGTGAAACGGTTTCTCTTCATGTTTGCAATACATACGTTAGTCATTGGTAATTAACTTGTACTAAATTCATTCCAAATATTTTCAGCTTTACAAAACATTGTTACATTTTTTCACTCCAATTATTGAAATCGAAAAATGAGTTGATGTTAGGAAAGTAAGAAAAGCTTTGAATTATATTGCACCTAAGAAAGTTTGTTTTTTGAATGGAAGTTCAAATCAAAGTAAATTGTCGGTTATAAAAGTCTGATGCTAATATAATATAGAACCATAAAAAAGCTAAATGCCTGAAATATCTAGCCTTTTATCAACAATTGAAATACATTTTGATTTTCAGCTCTGAGGATTAAAACAACATTTTAATAAGCATTAAGCATTTTAATAAATACTTTAGCAGCCGGGAAAATTTGGAAAAGACAACATTTTACAAAAAAAGTGTTATGAACACGACGATGAAATTAAAATAGACGATGCAACGTTTAAGTAGAGAGAGTTTCATAATGATTTCTTTGGAGTTGGGTGAGTATGCTAGGCATGCATAGTATTTAGATGACCAAAATGATGTGAAGAATGTTAGTTGAAATATTCGTTCGAAGACATCAACTGAAAAATTCATTTTATCATTGTCACTGGTTACCAAATTGTTGCAGTCATTTTTTGAACACTTGACATAATAATTTTACATTTTCTCGTATGTTACAACATGGTCACAAGTTTTACAGGTTTTCTCGTACATATCTTCGGACTCTATGTATTTTTCCTCTCCATATTCGTGAATGTGAGCCGATGGTTTCCTCTTATACAGACTACTTCTGACTTCCATTCTTAAAGTCTTCATTTTTTTGTCATAGTCTTTCTTTTGTCTATCCTTTCTCTTGCTACTTCTTTTTTCCTTCTCAGCAATCAAGGCCTCCTCAGATTCCCAAACCTCTAATGCTCTTTCCTCCACTTGAATATGAAGATACAGTCTCATATCACCACGAGCCAAAGGATTAGGATTTTTTTTGGCAATAAAACGCAATGGTGGTTCCCTTTTATCCAGATCACAGTCTTTAAGAAGATATTCATTTTTAGCCTCTGTTCGAGTGATCAAACTATGTTTATCCTTTGGATCTCTGATTGAAGAATAATATTTTGTAAATTAGTCAAATAAAGTGTAGCATATGTTTCTCATATTATCGAGAGACAGTCAACAAAATGACGAGGCATAGATGCCAGATTGAATGCAAAATCATCACTGTCATCAAATGATTTAATATTTTTAACTCACCTGCAAGCATTGCAAACATTGTAATCAAAATTTGTCTTTAAAAACGATTCAATGAACTTCTTTTTACATTCAATACAGGTTGATACACTTGTGCTTGGTTTAGTGGCTGTAGTAGATGTATTAGAAGTTGTACTCGCCCCCTGATTCGGTATTGTCAAGGACTTAAAAGAGGTTGACATGGCTGATACAATGATAAACAAATGATAGTTGACGATTGCAAATGATTTAAACTCAATGGAAAGGGATTAATACATGATCAGAGTCATTTGATTTTCAATAGAGAGACAAAATACTGTTGATTATCACCTTGATTCAATCAGACTCGAATTAGACAATTCGACACAATACGATAAATCAAAGAAAATTTCAATTTCAGAAGATTTAGTGATTAATCAGAAATTACCGCAGCAATATTTCAAAAAATGTAAACTTAAGAAACAAAAAAGTTTGAAAATCAGCTGATATAAAAAACCTTTTATATAAAAGCGAGATGGACTCCATCTAGTAACCTATTTTGTATCTATGCAAGAAAAAATGGAAAAATTTTTTTAATAAAAAATTACTATTGCTAGTTTTATCTTAAGATTAAGAGTTATTTGCTAAACAAAACAATATTAAACATGAATTGGATTAAAATGGTTAAATAACTCACATTGTTCAACCGATAATATGAATCCTTGATTAGATTGATTGTCTTGATCGATGGTTTATCTTTGCTCTTAAATAATTTAGAGATAAAAACAATTGACTCGAATCAAGAGAAAGTAGAAATAATCATTTAATTGTTTATAAGTAGAAGCCTTGAGGAAAGAACAGAATTTTGCTTTGAATTACTCAATTATTTGTTGATTCTTTTCGAAATCAATTATTGTGAGATTTTAATTGTCACCGTCAACTGAATCGGGAAGGCCGTATGAAGTAAAACATTTCCATGCCTTTGATTAACAAGCAACGTTTCAGTCAATATTAGCACTCAAATTAATAAATCAGATTGTTGTTGATCTCGATTATTTGAAAAAGTCAAATAAATCGAGTAGCCTTGAATCAATTGAATATGCAATCACTTGAGTGTCTACAGTTATCTAATTGTTAAGACCTCTAAAATAAAGCCAATTTAGAAAAATTTCCCAATGAGAAATAGCAATCATTTCATTGGAAATTTCATAAATATAAATTATAAATTCAATAAATCTTCAAATGGACAAAAGATGGTTCCAATTGTGATAAACGTTAACTTGAAGAGAGAGTTTCTTGATGAGTTGGTTGCAAGATCAGATTAAGTTTTAATTTTTGACGATTATTTGATCATTTTCAAAAATTTCACCAACACAAATCATTAAAACATTGAACAATATCAACCCAACATTAATGTGCATGAAAATCACCAACAGCAGATCGAGCCACATGCGGTCGTCACAAGTCTATTTCAAGTGTCAAATCATCATGATTAATCTAAAATGTACTATTTTTAATAATTTTGGGTTAATCAGAAACAAATTTGTAATTTTGATGTGTACCAATTTTGTTAGAGCTTTTATTGTGCTGGTTATACACTGTCTTCATCAGCTAACACCAACTTAACTCTTTAACTTGTTGATTTCGCATTTGAATCTGGCTCTTAATTTTTGGCGAACAAAGAGATTGTTTTGTAACTCTTCAAATAATTTATTGCGCCATTAAACATAAGTCTGATATTTGAATATTTTGTTGTATATTTTGCTATTAGTTTTCATCAGTGTTCACAGCTTCTTAAATTAACCAATCTTGGACTTTGATTTCAAAACTCATCTTTACAATCATGAAACTTCCATGATGAAAGCTTATTGCGTCTTTCATCGGTGTTCATGGTGTTCAATCTGTTTTTGTGGGTTATAATAGATCCTGGTGATTTCAACTTATTGTATCTCAAAACTTTGTAATCTTGTAAAAAGACAGCGTTTTAACAACATGGGCATATTAGGTAAGTAAAGAAGCTTAAATATTTGAATGTTGACCTTATGACAATATCTTTTTTCTTCTTTTTTTCAGCGTTTACGGAAACGAATCCCCGCAAGGGATAGTAACAAGAAAAACAAGATAATGGTGGTTATGATGATGATGGTGAGGGGTCAACTCTGGTAAATCCGTAAATGTTTCTCTCTATTGGACCCACTTGATGAATCGACGATCTTGCCTTTATGTGAAGATAAAAAACTTGATCTAAATTTTGGCACTAACCTTTTTCTGTCTCTCTCTCTCCTTCTCCCCCTCCTTATTTATTGCTTCTCAGCGTCTTATTGTTGCTCACTTTTCTCCCATTTCTCTATCACCTGAACAGTTACCTGTATACATAAAGTTGCCTTGCAAGTCAATTAATTAGAACCAGTCGGGCTCTCAGCTCCTCTTTTTCATCTGCATCAAGTCAAATTTCTTTCTGTTTTCATCTTGTTCTTTCAACGGTTTATGTTCCCTCTCCTTTAGGTTAAATTTTTTACAATTACATGATGAAGTGCTGTTATCCATAATGTTAATCAACTAACGCCGTGTTTTAGGTAAATTAAACTATTATTTAAATTGTTACCTTTTCTCAAGTATATCAACCGATTTTTGAAATTTCCCCACTTTGTTAATGCTCTAATCAGTTTAATGTCTGTTTGTGTTTAATGCTGCTTATTCTGTCACCTTCAAATGTTGCTTTTGTTTGATTTCAATCATGTCGTTCTCGTCATTTTATTGCAGATAAATCATGGTCTAAAGGCATTCAAATATATTAATCTCAGTTTTTTCTCTCTTTTTATTTACCTTGTTTAATAATTTTCCAGTGAATTGTTGATTAATTTTTGATACAACGAAAACCAACGATAATTTACCAAACCAGTCGGATTACCTTCCATCATGAAGCTCTCTGTTCTTTGTTTCTCTTCATTCTTTTGTGTCATCCTCATTATTTATTTAGCAGCCATTAATTATGTCCGCGGTCAGCCCACCATTGACTTCAATTATCACAACTATAATGAAATGACATCAATCCTCAATGATATTCACCGAAGCTATCCACATCTCACATCACTCTATTCAATAGGGAAATCTGTCCAAGGTAAGTTGACCTTTGTACAATTTTTTAAGTTATAAAGGGAAACTTTTTCTTCATCATAGGTCGAGAGCTTTGGGTCATGTTGATTAGTAAAGATGTCAACTCAGATGTCTTGATGAAGCCAAATGTTAAATATGTGGGAAATATGCATGGTAACGAGGTAAATCTCATCTTCAACTTTGTCATAATAATCAATTTTGCCATGAAATACCACTTTGAATTACTTTTAACACAAACGTTACAATTTCTATTATCAGGCTGTCGGTCGTGAAATGCTTCTCCATTTAATCTTACACTTACTTACCAATTACGAGTCTGATCGCTATGTAAGATACCTCATCGACAATACAAAAATTCATATTATGCCCTCGATGAATCCCGATGGTTTTGAAATGTCTAAAGAAGGTCAATGCCATGGTAGCACTGGAAGGTAAGAAGAGTACTTTGAAAAATTTTGCATTTTTCTTATTTCTATTGCTATCTTTTGCAATATTTTCACATTGAATAGAGGGAATGCTCATGGCCGTGATCTTAATCGAAATTTCCCTGATTACTTTACGCCAAGTGATGCACCGGTTGAGCCAGAAACACAAGCTATTCAAGAATGGATTCGGAAAACTCCATTTGTTTTATCAGCCAATTTACACGGAGGTGCATTAGTCGCAAGTTATCCATTTGACAATTATCCTCAAGGAAGTGAGTCGAGCATCGAACAAAAATTTGCTTCAAGATAAAAGGTGTCCACCAATACTAAATACGTGTTTTTTCTAATCTAGTCTTAGGATCTCTAAAAGCAGCTCGAAACTCACCGTCTCCTGATGATGATGTTTTCCTTCATCTTGCCAAAATATATTCATTTAACCACCGAACCATGCATCTTGGTAAACCATGCCCTGGACCTGGAGGAACCAATGGATTCCCTAATGGTACTACCAATGGAGCTCATTGGTATCCCCTTGCTGGTGAGTAAAATTCACTATGTCGTTTGTTAATGTAGACATTGCTCTCGACATGTTTAGTGTTAAAGAAAAGTAAGATTGTTTAAGCTTCACGCTAAGCTAATTTTTGTGAGAAACATAGTTTATTTTTCATTTCTAATCAAACTCAATTTGCAATTTTATGGGAAGTTTTTCTTCAACTAGTCTACTAAGCTAACTAATTAAACCGTTTATGTCTAATATTTTCTCTTATCAGGCAAAGAAATGAAAATTACTTATTTTTTAAAGCACTTTTTGTCACTTCTTTTTTGGTTGAGCCAACATTTTACCGTTTCCGTTTTCCTGAATTGAGCTTGAAACTTTTATTTAAATGGTTGTTAGCAGCAAACCTGAATCAAAAGTTGATAAATTTGAATTAGCTGGTTGGCTCTGTTGATGTTGGGAAACATTTCAAAGATTATTTCATTTTGATATACAGTAATAGTTCTGTCCCAAACCTCCATCAACAAAGGACTTTTATTGATGATTTTAATCTGATTTTTTGAATTTTTGATTCAAGAAGGAAACTTCAAATTTCTATTGTTAATTTATTTTGCAACAAGTAATCTAAAATACGAACTGAATTTATCCCAATCAATTAGGTATTCACACCTTAAATGTGAACTTGTTCTGACATTTTTCATCAGTCCTCATCTTGATACTAACTCATTATCTTAAAACGTGAATCCAATCGTAAAAAAAGTTACTTTAAACCATTCAATTAGACAATTATGTTTCCAATTTTTCAGTTGTTTAAATAATTTTACCAGAAAAAAATATATTATCATTTGATGGCTAAACTTCATCATTGTTGCTACTTCATTACCAAAAAAAGAGGTCAACCAATCACTTGACCTGCTTCTAATAGCTAAGATTATTGATTAATCTTGTTATTTATTGCAGAAGACTAACAATTGCATTTAAGTGTTTATTCAAAATCTGTTAAAAATTGTTTATTAGTATGTTAACAATCAATTCTTGGTCTTTCATTTTCCAATCAAAGGGCGCAACTTTTTGTTGACCTTCTTGCTAAGTTAATCACTAAGCTTACCTGATGACATTTTGTAACTGAATGAAGATGAGAAAGATGTTGATAAGTTATAAAGCTTCTGAATTATAAATCATCAGAGCAGCAAGCAGCACAATGATACTAATAAAATGGTATAAATGGCACTGAAAATAATATACCAAAAAAGGTCAGATTCTGCTTTGAAATATAAATAATGCATTTTGTGAAAGTGAAAAGATTGATTGTTATTAAACATTATATTCATCTGTTCACTAAAAGAAACAAAAATCATTGAAATGCATCGCTAAATCTCACCTGAATTTCACCTTAATCTCTTTTTTCTCATCTATTTCTTACCTTAACTTAGTGCTATTATTATATTCAAAGAGGTTTTGCTCTTATTGTCTATTCACATTCTATTTGTGGTCAACAAAAGAAATCCTTTTAAACACTTGACTCTTCATTTTATCATCTGGATAAATATTTTTACTTCAAAATATCATCAATTGATTGATAGCTAATTATAGTCCAGTAATGAATGGTCATTGATTTTACCTTCAACCTTCTATTGATTGTCTCAAGTCTAATTTTGATCCTTTTTTCCTCTGCCAAATGATGAAGCTTGAATGAAAAGCTTCATCCGAAAGATCAAGTTATGATTATAGTCTAGTAATAAACCTTGCGAAATCTGTCAGATTTTTCATGATAAAGCTCACATTTTTTTCTAAATGCAGTATAAGAATTGTTTTTCAGTCAACTTTGCAATTCTAGTTCTACTTTTATTAAACTTGATTTTTTCACTGTCTTAAGTTCATTGAAACTTACCTGATTAAAGGCCATTGAATTAATATGAATTAATTATAAAAGGGTTTGGCGTTGAGTTCATTAGTTTCAAAACCTAACCTTGAATCACAAATAACAAAGGATTATACCAATCCTTTAGCATCTCATCGTTTTTTGGATAAAAAATACTCATTAATGTTTATTTTTCAGGCCTTTCAGACTTGTATTGGCCACAAGAATTAATAAGTATCAATCAATTGTCTGATTTTGTAACTTGTAAAAACGTAATCTTCGATTCATGCTGTTAACATTTTACAGAAAATTATAAATTGAGATTGAATTGAGATTGACATTTTTGTTAATGTTGACTTGTAATCACGTTTTAGTGTGCACTGAGTGCTTTATCGTAACTGGTAATCAGCTTACATTTTATTATATTGTACAAATGAGCAATTAACTAATCAAATTTTTCTTTCTTGATTGTTTCAACAGGAGGAATGCAAGATTACAATTATATCTGGGAAGGGTGTATGGAATTAACATTGGAATTATCGTGTTGTAAATACCCTTATAGCCATGAACTGTCTCAATTTTGGTTTGACAATAAGCAAGCATTGTTAACGTATTTGGGGGAAGCTCATCGAGGAGTTCGTGGTTTAGTTCATGACATGAACGGAAATCCCATTCCAAAAGCTATTCTAATGATTAAAGGTCGCAACATTTCATTTAAAAGCTCAGATAAAGGTGAAATTTGGAGGATATTGTTACCTGGAACTTATACCGTTGAGGTTAAAGCTGAAGGCTTTGAACCATTAAGTAAAACATTTTCAGTTGCTGATGGTGAAATCACTGAAATTTATTTACAATTAAACTCAAACGAATTTGTAAGTCATTCTTTATTTCCATCGAACTAACCAATCGTTTTTCGCGAAATTTTTTTCTAATTTTTTTTTCTATTTTTACAGAGAAAAGGAATTGTTTCATCGTTGATGCCTTCATCTTCATCATACGGACATCACCATATATCACCTCAAAATGAAACACTATTTTTCCCGGATCAACCTTTTCCATATGTTGGATCACCATCAGTAATCCATAAAGAAACCATCTATACTAGATTTAATCGGTGGATGAATAACTGGGGATAAAAATTAGGCATAAATTAATCAACGAAATACTTCCAACCTGTTCCTATTTCATGCCACCTTCATGTCTCAATTTGAAAAAGCTTGAGATGTAAAATGTAACTTTAGGCTAATAACCCTTAAAACCCTTCTATTCCCATCTTGACTTAAGATATTTTCCAATTCTATAACAAATTGATCATGATCATTAGCAGTTAAAAAATTAACAAAAATGTTCTCAATAGTAATATCTTTCTCTTCAAATGTGATCTTTACTTTTGTAAATAATAATGTAAAATTAGACAAAAAAAAGAAATCAAATTTACTTGATTCGCAAATTTAATAAATCAAACAACGACAAATTTTGATCTATTTAATTGTATTTTGAGTAAAATTTATTGACAATATTGACAGTTGATAATTTATCATCTTAAACTATTTTCAAAAAAATAGGTGTTAATGTATTAAAACCCCAAACCGCTGAGAGTTGGAGGTAACTGTGATATTAATAGAAAAAAATGTAATCCACAAATGATTGTTTTTGTTTCAAAAGAACCTGAAAACAAATTATTTTTCACCGAAACAGATTCAATACTGTTAATGGATTTTATTGATTATATTACATGCTCATCTTCCGGTTATATATTTCACCAAATCTCTAGAGATAATCAAAGTTTACGGAAACAGAACAAGAATGATTACAACCTTTGCTATTGCCAAAGTGATGACGATTTAGATTGATTTAGTATTTTGGGTTTACCAACGCAATTATCATCTGCACCAAAGGAAAAGAAAAGGTCTTCCAAGAAATTATTTTAAAGGATGTTTAAAGGTAAAATTGATTAAGATGATTGTAATCGTCAAGAATCGATTTTAAACTTAGGGAGAAAAGTCTTTGCCATTTTAATAGATTTGCATTCGAACTAAATAACGTCACTGATTAAGTCTTTGAAACAAATTTACATTTAAAATGGCAATTAATCTGATCTTTTCTACACTCACTAATTAACTTGTTCATTTAATTAGAGACTTTGACAAAAAGTCAATTAACATTTAAATACAATTACGCCTGAATGATAAATTGATTAAACTAAAGGTTACTCTCAATTTTTATTTGATAACAATCAAACTACCTTTCTATACCAGAATCTATCTGAGACGATTCTGATCATTTCTCCGCCCTAAATCTTATAGATTTAAAGTACAATTAGCTGTAAATATATGTAACACCTGGACAATGAACATTGACTTGAATTTAAACCTCTATGAATCACAATTTTGCACTTGCGACTGTAACTAGTGGAGCTTAGGTTGTAGACTTACAATGGGACATTGAACAAAATAAGAGATAAAATTGAAACAATTAACAGAATTGCGTTGAATTTGATCGAGATAGTTTATCTTAACCGCTATTTAAAATCGTTTCTTGAGTCCTTTGATTAATATTTTTGTTTCATTGCTAACCAGTCAAAATGAATTCAACCTTCTTAACACCTTCCCCGTGTAAATCAGTGGCTCAACTAATTGTAATTGTGAAAGTAATCTTTCTTCTCATGTTTTCAATTAATCTTGTTGATGGCCGTAATTATTTAACACCTAACCAAAATGCTAATTACAATCAAATGATTCGACATAAACGATCATTTGATATTTTACCACAAAATTTGTTTGATCCGTTAACCATTGAAGAGTTACTCGCGTCTAAGGCCATTAAAAGAGCTGGTAAGTACCTTTTCAACTTAAATGCTTTATAAATTGTTTGGTTTATTGAATGAGCCAAAATTAGAGAATTGTTTAAATTGCGCTGATTGAACGCTTCAATAAAGATTTAGACTTTTCCCCATGATTCATAATTTGATTCACTAAGTTTGTTCATATTTTGTCCTTTAAATCTTTCCTTAGCAATGGGAGTTGATTTACCTGACTATATCCTTCATTACCGAAGCAATTTACCTAATTATGGTGATCTTCGTGAAAAGATGCAGAAAGGTGGAAAATAAAGCTGACAATTCAAATTTGGATTATCACTTTTGGTTTTTCATGTTCGGAATTTATCATAGATTTTCATTTGTTTTTTCGCATTCTTTCTTCATCCATGTTAGATGTTAATAAAAAGCCGAAGATAAAGGCTGAATTGGTATAAATTAATTCCTAAATTACATTATTTAATCACATTAATATCTATGAGCATCAATGTTTCATCTTTAATCCAATTATTCAACATCTTATGGATTAAATAGATAATGTAAAAGTAAATTTGACAATAAAGTAAATTTATTGGATCCAAATTGAATCATCTTTATTACAATAGCAATCTTGATTAGAGGAAATTTATTGAAATTTTATCCTCCAAATTGTATCAAATTCAATTGTTTAAATCGTAAAAGTTATTTCTATTATTTATTGACATCCCAGATTGTGAATATCAATTGAATATAAATAATGACATTCTCTGATTTGAGAAATATATTAATAAATGCTTGTAGATGAAAAGCTTTTTACAACTAAATGTTGGCAAACAATTTAAACTTGAGATCGATGGTTGATAATTGCATGAATCTAATTTGTTTTGAAATTAAAAGAATGTCAATTTGACAAATTGGGAGATAAAAAAGTGCATTTGTCAGTTTACTAGAGACACTCAAGTGTTCATCAACAATTGTTTCTTTAATCATAATGTATCATACATTGGTTGACATGATCTGAGGAAACATTTTCTCCTGCGTTGAGGTCGATAATTGGCATCACAAAATCGCCTATTGATCCGCTTTCCACTTTTACCGTCAGTACAAGGCACTGATCGTCTTTGTTTACCAAGTCCACAATCTGCTGAACACTAGAAAATAAAAAACAGAAAAAGTATTAGAGCTTGATTTTTTACTATATTGATTGGAAATATTAATTTGATCGGTGCGATCTTTCAATTTTTCATTTTCAATGGATATTTCTAAACATGATCAATTTACAAGTGATCTTTGATTAATTTGTGATATCTGGCTGGAAGTTAAGAGCATAATCTTACTTGTCCCCATGGTTCTGTTCTCCATCTTGGACCTCCGTTACAATCGCCAAGAAAACATCTTTGCCAATGGTGAGGCCTTTTTTTCGGGTCACATTTATTTTTAAGTGATTGATACTTTTTTCCTAAGTTACGTCGATGCTTTTTATCATACAAAAAATGATTTGCATCTTTGTTTTTCTTTAAACAGATGACTGAACGCTTTTGAATGCCAAAGCCACAAGGCCGAGAACACAATCCCCAATCAGAAGTACGCCAAGCATATTTTGTGCAATTCGCACAAGGTTTAACCATATTTGACAATCGTGAAACATTTGGTTTAGCTGACGAGTATCGATATCTTATCTCAGGAAGTGAATAATCACCTCCAGATAATACTTCAATAAATAATGGCTCATTGATTGGCTTGGAAGCATTAATTCGTTCCATTGTTTGATTTGATCCTGAATATTCGATAACGGTTCCCGCGTAAGGTATCACCCTCCTTTCAAGTGAGACAACTTTACCTCCATTGATTAGATAGCTACCATCAGCGGCTTTAAGTGCTAAGTAATGATGATCCCTCAATGATGAATTGTGTTGAACAACCTCAATATTGGCAGCACCTTTTGGTATAATCACTAGGGAATTATAACCATGATGAACTTGGACATGATTAAGCGAACCGACAACTTCTTGACATGTCGAGTTATCTCCTCCACAGACACCGCAAAAGTCAAGTTTTTTGTCACTTTTAAGAATATGGTCACAGCCTGCAGGCATACATTTGCCATTAACACAAATATCATTCGTTTCAAGACTGCAAGGTGTTCCGTCGATTACCTTTCGTTTTAACATAGAAAAGATTCCCGTTTCTTTGGCTGTACAGAATAATTTACAACGATCTTTTTCAGCAACTAGAAAATAAAATAAAACAAGCATTTTAGAGATTGTACTAATAAATGCTAATGCAATAATGTGACTTTAATTTCGTATGTAATAGGTGCACTACCATTATATTTAGGAACCCATTCAACGTCCCTGCCAAGCTCTTTGATTCCAAGAGTAAGATTATTGAATTCAGCACATTGATTAGCGCGAAAATCTCCACTACCTTCCGGGCAAAGGTGATTATTGCACGAACGGTATGTTATTCTCTCACCGATACAGTATTTACCTCCATAACTAGGTCTAAAGTAAATAAAAAAACATGATTAAAAATTGAATAAGTCAATAAAATATGCGCTAAAAAAATAAAAGTAATAAAAATTATAAATTTTGATTCCAGCAAATTTTACCTTGGATTGTCACATTCTCGTGTTGCTCGTTGTACTCCTCCTCCACAAGATCGTGAGCATTCTGAAAAGCTACTCCATGGTCCCCAACCACCATCCTTAGGAGTTCTTTCTGTTGCATTAATCCAGACACATGATCCTTGATAACACTGTTGTAAAACATGTCTACCACAAGGTGTAAAATCAGCCCATGGCATGTGTTGAGTACGACACCCGTGACCAGGTATGTCACACCATAAAACGCGACAAGATTCTTCATAAGGACAAGCAGAAGCGTCTGGACCAAAAACCAGTTCACATTGTGCATGACGACCGTATATGGTAGGCATCTTTGTACGTGACCAAGATTGTGATGATGATAAGAATGGTAATGAGGAAGATGGTCGTGCTGAAAATAATGAAGATGAAGATAATGCAGACGAGGACAAGGATGATTTTGAAGATGACGATGACGATGATGTTGAAGATAGCGACAACGAGGACGAAGACAAGGACGGTGACGATGATGATGATAAATATGATGATGTAATAGATGCATTGGAAGGAGAAGCTATTGAGATTCGTTCATCAGATATTCCATTCACAGAGTGTACGAAATGGCGATCTAACAGGTTAACTGGAGGTTTGTTAAGTAAACACGAGCCATAACCTGCACTGAAAGAATGTCAATCAAGAAAAAGGTTAACCAAGGTGAAAAAAAGATTTATGGCTTGTAAATCGAGAAATGAAACGGTACTAAACTTACTCAAAAAATTCAGTAAGAAAATGTCGAGAACAGTTTGACCAGCTCCAGGGATGACTACGATTGTCGAGTAAACGAGCCATTACTTTACGCTCGGGTTGTCGGTTCCTGGAAAATTCTAAACATTTGCTGTCATCGTCGTGAGGTAAGCCAAGACTATACAGGAAAAATATCAGAAAAAGATATAAAACAGGAAACATGATAAATATTGAACACTTAGATGTGAAAAAAATCAAGTTATTGATTTGAACTGAAAAAACCAGACAGCTTACATATGACCAATTTCATGAGCGATGGTAAAGGCAGCTGACATTCCATTATCTTCAATGATGGCACAGCTAAGATTTGTATTACATACGGTACTTGACCTTGCTAGACCCAAGGCATCACAGCTATTGTGACCCTGGCAAAGGTTATGACGCGTTAAGAGAATAGAGCAATCATAGCTTGGACCAGTGTTTCGAAGTCTTTGCCATCGGCAAAACTGTTGTAAAGTTGATGTAAGAGAATGATCCGTTAATGTGAACTGTAAAAGAAGAAAATCACAAAGAAAAGGATTAGCAGTTAGCCTTGAATTTTGATGGACGTTAAATAAAGGTAAAAAAGTTAGAAATCAGACTCAATTAGTCTTTTTGTCATGTTTGTAAATCATGAAGATTGAAAGCACCGTTAGCAACTAAATTTGACATACAGACTAGGAAAAGGATTAATCGGCTGATTTCTTTGAAAAGCTTCAAGATTAATGTTAATCAACAGTTAATTAACTTTTGTTTACCTCTCTTCGGCGGATGATTTTAACATCAACAACTGAGATACGCAAATGATTGCCAATACTAGCATCACTGTAAACCTTAGAAACCTTGAAAGCAAAGTGAGAGACAAGAAAAAAGATGCATAAAGAAAATGGAGGGAAAATTGTTGAGAATAAAAAAAACAAGGCTAATGATTATACAATTGAATTAATTGGTCGCATTTTATTGCTTTACTCAATTGTTTTTTTAGTCTGAAGAGTTATTTATATCATATTTCCCTTCTTTGCTTGACAATCTTAACCAACTTACGGTAGCCATAAGTGTGAGTATGTAATGATGAAGATTTTCTCCATGATATTCTTGCATTGAATGATCAGCAGCCACCATAACTTCAAGATACCTCTCATGAGAATAGGATCTTTTTGATCGTCCCCATTTAAGGTTTGAATAACGATATTCTGATAGGATTTCATCCATGGTCTGATTTCCAAAAAAGTCTTTTCCATTTGATCACAATTAAGGTATAAAAGAGACACAAATAATCCATGAGCGAGAAAAATTGGAAGAGAACACAAATTGTTTAACCAGTTTTTTGTTGATGGCAAAAAATGAGACACAGTTCAAACAAATAAATAGAGAGACGGTTTAGGTTGATTGTTTCCAGTGGTGTTGATTAATGGTGTCAATGTATTGGTAAGTAAAAATGAGAAATGTTCCCATAGAGAGAGAAACACATAAAATGTTGTTGACAAGGCAGTTGAAGGATCCAGAACAAATTAAACAAAGAAGCCATAGAAAGAGAAAAAAAGAAAGAGAAGATTAATTATTGAAGGGAAAGTGGTAAATGAAGATAAAAAATGGTTTTTCAATGAGCTGATGATTATAACATAACAGAACCCATCAAACCCAATAACAAAACTAATTGGGATACAGAAAGGTTAAAAAATAATGGAAATTCAAGAGAATAAGAAGAAGGAAAAATACAAAATGGTTAATCAAGCAAACCTTTGTAAAGATGGTGTTTATGGTGGCGATGATGATGGCGTTGTAAGTTATGAAAAGGATGAGAAATGTTGAGGTTAAGTTTACACCAAACAGATTGAATGGCGTTGAAATAGAGTACAAATAAAAGGGAAAAAAATCGAAAACGATTGAATGCACTTCTCATGTTCAGCAAAAGAGAAACCAAGAATAGGAAAAAATGAAGATGAAGGGCAAAAAATTAAAAAAATAGGAAATCGAATTACAATTGATTTAATCTTCTTCTTCTCACTTTTCTCTCTCTTTCTCTTCACCAGCTAAAAGATAATTAACCATTAATGATGATGAGATGATGTTGATCATCATCATCACAGGTATATAAACTCACATAAGCATAACACACATAAATAAACATGTACCACACAAAGTCTGGTGAAAATTTTGAAAACACAATTGAACGGAAATATAAAAGAAGATGAAACAAGTAAACTAATCAACCGATTATTATCAATTTCTGACAATTTCCGTTTTTATTTGTCTACCAACTAATAAAAAAAGGACCAACAAGATGATGAATAAGATGACGATGATGATGACGATGTTAACAGATGATAAAACGGGTAAAGAAAAAAAATAGCGGCAATAACAATAAACTAGAGTGAATGAATGATGGCAATGTTAATGGAGTAGCGAAGAGAAACAAGACAAAAATTGAATTAGCTGATAAACTTTCCAATTTAATCTATCAATGTCAACTCAAGTATCACTTGATAATCAATTGATTAAACTTGAATCAACAAGATTGGTCAGTTTTAAACCCAAAATGAACCCAAAAAAATTTGTAATCTAATATCGTTTAACCTTTTTTTTGATGGTGAACAAATGTTCAAGGCAAAGGTGATAATGTAATACGATCAACAATCAACTTTAACAGAATCAATTTTCACCTTTTTTACATCCTTCTTTTAATCATCTTATCATCCTGAAAACTCCACCTTCAGGATGATCATGAGGAAGACTAAACCGGTTGCTCTATTAGATACAAAAAATGCATGTTGAGTTGCATCAAAATAATAAATAAATAAATAATAAGTAGTTTGGGTTATTTGTTTAAGTTGAGAGAGAGAGAGAGAGATGAAGATTGAAATATATCTACACCAATGGGTTGACCTAGTAATGTGAAAATGTAATTATAGTGATTTAAAGGTAAATTGTTGAATTGATTACGCCTTGAAATGTTGATTAAGTTGATAATTTGTTGATTGTTTAATGAATAGTTTTACAAACTAGATTAACTTTCAAGGCAAAACAATGAACAATTTTTCATCAGCTAACCAGGAGTTTCATAAATCAACTAATCTAATTGTTTGACCATTGGTTAGTTGATGAAAGGCAGCAAAAACTTGTAACCATCAATCATGTTGAAATGTACAGTTTAATACAATTTCCTAACTAATCATTAATGGATGATTTGATTATTTATTAAGATTAAGATTGAATATATTTCATCTTATCAATTGTTTATGATTGACTTTGTGATTTGCTTTTTTTTCATCTTTTGTTTTTCATTCACAATTTTGATGGTTAAGTTAAATTGTTTGCCACCAATTTAAAGGCTTTTAATCAATGAATAGCAAAAAAATGAATGCTTAATCAATGGAAAAGTGTTTTTCTTCTCTTCTGTTAACAATAAGCTAATTGTAATGGAATCACGAATTTAATTAACTTTGTATCAATCAATCTATAAGAATCTTTCAAATTGAAAATCAAACAAATTTTGTGAAATGTTTCAAGAAAAAAAGTTGAATCTGTCTTGATTAAGATTGATGCAAGATTATCAAAATATTATCAGATTATTATTAGATTACAGTTAGATTGCTGTGAGATAATTGTGAATCCTTTAAAAATGTTACTCATTATCTTGAATTACTTCAAGTTAACATTTCAAGGAATAAAAAGTTACGTTTTTAAACTTTTTTTTGGCTCAACATCACCAGTTTGGTAAACTGTTTAATGATGCAAATATTTTGGCATGAAATGATAAAAAGAGATTTTATCACATTTATTCATGTCTCATGGTATTTATCCTGGTATTCACAGAGAAATTCATTGTTAACCAAAATGACAATGAACTTCATGTAAACTTGACTTGTATTATAAAATTAAGCAAATAAAGAGGTTGATAAACATTTCAATTGTTGAGACAAAATTAAGAACCCATTTTACCTTCAAAGATTTACAATCAAACAAACCAGAAAAAAACCAAAATCACCTTTTCTTCAAACGACATTTTGTATTTATAATTTTAACCTGAAAATAATCATAATATTGATCATAAACCAATAAAATGTCAATGAACATAAACCAATGAATTTATGTTTGTCAAATTTCAACCCAAATTGTTTACCAATATATTTATACTAATTTAAAACCTTAAAAAATGAAATCAATCAAAATTATAAAAGCCAATCATTCAGGCTTTTCAATTAATTTCAGGACTCATTGTTGTCTGTGTTGTAAGTGTTGACAGTAGATTGTAAATATTATAATTTAAATCTGCAAGTTTACGTGAAATGAGATCAGGATAACAATCAATGTTGATTGCTGATGTTTATTCTGATTTTCATCTGCTTATTGTCGATTGTAACTAAAGTGCAATGGCTTACAGCCCATAGATAATTGGCTGAAGAAGCTCCATCATCATCATCTTTATCTTCATCATCAACCTCATCGTAATCACCAAAACAAATGTAAACATAAATTGAGTAGTTAAAAGCAGAGCAGAAAAGGTTTTTCAAAAATACAAACTTTCAAGCTTTTTTCTCAATCTTTTTTACTTTGCTCTTCAGCTTTCAAGCAATTCAGTTTAATCAACATCTAATTAAATCATTATTTGGTCTCAACTTTTCACCAATTCATTGGGTTACTTTAAATAAACTCAAATTTAAATGGTAACAAACTGAAACAGTTCAAATACATTGTAATACAATGTATGTAGAAGATGTAAATCAGGGAGAAAATTTGAGTCTCAACAAGTCAATAGTCTGGTTTAAATTTTGACCAAATTATGGTAAATTGAAAAACAGCAATTTCCTAATTTTAATTCAAGTTTAACAATTAACTGGTTTTCCCTTTTGTTTCATTTCTCATTTAGATTCCTAATTCATCTGATTATTGACTCTTTTTTAAACACTTTTTTACAATTCTTATTGTACTCATTTCCATATTATCTTGTAATGTTCATATTCACTTAGACTTGTCTGTTTCTTTTTCCTCTTTGGTTCCTCTTTGGATGCTAAAATTATTTACTATTCAGTAGACAGATTATCATGCGATTCAAGTTAAGCTCAACTGGTAAATTAGGTAGACAGTCAAGGCTAAACAGATTTTAATTTTATCAAAAGATAAATAACCTGAATGTACTTATTCAGTCTAATCATCATGATCAACTGAACACTTTTTTCAAACATAATTTAGATGCAAGACGAAGAGTTTCAGAAATAAGCTTTCAACTAAGTTTAACCAGAAAGTTAATCAATGGATAATAACGATAATTAATCATAATTAAACATTTCAAGGCAAAACACATTTGATTGGAAAAGAAGTAAGAATAATTTTAAACCAGAAAAGAAACATTTTTACCCTTTCAACTTGATCAACCCAAAATGTAAATTTCCAATGGATTTTAATTTTTTTACAAAAAAAAGTGAAACAAGCAATTAATTTTAATCTGTTTGGTAAGTTGACTAGTTAATTTTTTACCAAGAAATTGTCAATTACAATCAAAGAGTAAAGAAGACTTCTTTACTCTTTGATTACAATAGTAACTGATTAATAAGATTAAAGGTTTATCTCATTTTGGTGTTGAAAAATTTGTGTCTTTTTACTCTGGTAGCCATTAGTTTTACCCATTTGTTACATTCCTGTTTTAATGGTTGAGGCTTCTAAGGAAGAGCCTAATCCAACCTAAAAAAGGACTAATTCTTTGGTGAAAAGTTGGTCTAATCCAAGCTCAAGAGTTCAAATGGTGTAAAATGAGGAGCAAGATGAAAATACAGCTGAAACAAGATGAAAAATGTTGCTTTAGTCAACATTTTTCACTGTTCTAACATCAACAAAACAAACATATATAAATACATACAGTGATTCCACTTGGGCTGAACCAGTTTCTCAAATAGGAGACAATGGTTTCCAATAAGAAATGTTACTTTTAACACCTGTGTTAATAGGACTAACTCCAAGACACAAGTAATGGTCTCTAAAAAGGAGAAAATGTTTTCTAATTAGAAGCAAATGTTGTCGCTAATTTGCAACACTTTCTTCGTTCGTTGTCTTTTATCAAGATACAAAGAACTGTATTAATATTCACATAATTAATTTGGACGATTTTTGTCCATTTTAATGCCCAACGAATCAAATTCGATAATTAATTTGCTGATCACCTAATGAGCTTTACGGGTCATTTTTACTGAAATAGTCAAAGAAAAATAACATTTGCTTCCAATTAGAAAACAGTTTCTCCTTTTTAGGAACCATTGCTTGCTTTTTGGAGTTCGTCCTATTAGCACAGAGGTGTTAAAAGTAACATTTCAATAGATGAGCATAATTTAATAAACTTTCAATATTCAAAGCCTCAAATAATACCTTCACAAGGATTTTGGTTTTTGGCCTGGTTCAACATTTCAATCTTCATCTTCATCATCTTCACCAACATTACCATTAAATTTATCATCATCGTTCTTTATCCTTGCTTGGCTCTTGAAAATTTTGGAACTCGTTATGAAAGTCAGCTTAATAACATCCTTAACCATTGTTATAATTGAATGAAGATCATAATGTAAATTGTGATGGTAATAGTCAATGATATAATCAATTGTTTGACTTGAGCTTGTTACCTCAACTTGCTTTCACTTTAAGATTTGCTTGTTTAGGCAACAATTTTTCACGTTTTTTTTCTGAATATTTGCTGGACTAAAGGCATGGGTTAAGATATCCTCATCTGTGAGGTTCAAGATCAGCATTATTGGATTTGTTGTGCATAACCAACCAGTAATTTCAAATTTCGCTATTTGTTAACATGGGAGTGTAAAGCGCTGGTTAGGAAACATGAAATTTCATTATCACGATTCTTTAGAAATGCGAGGAGGAAAAAATAGCTTCAAGAGGTTCAATATTATGACTATAAGCATCATGAGATGTGGACTTAGAACACTCTTTGAATTGTATTGACCACCTTCTGTGAGACAAACTGAGAGCCTTAATTAGCAATAGTAGTTAGCTAGTTTGTTGTTGTCAGTATGAAGATTCAATGTTGCACTCTTTAGTAATACATGATAGGTTTAGATTAGCTTTTGGTTTACTTGATTTCCACTTTAATTGTTTTTCATAATTTATCCAGCTTAATGAAAGATTAACACCAGTCTGTATGTTAGGTTTAGGGTAACACCACCAGTTTAGGTTGCTTTGAATAATGAGACTTGTTGCTCTGATGACAAGAAAAAACTCACCTAAACATGAAGGACAGCAATCTCCACTTTTTGTGATTGGATTGAGACAGTTTGGAACTGGACAAACAATTGTGTCACATTTTATTTGCCCTTTCTGTGGGTAGAAATAAAAAAGTGATTATTTCAGTAAATCAAGGTGATAATAAGAAAAAGAGACGAAAATGATAAAATTAAATACCTGACATGAGCACATTTTACATTTATCTTTGGATGATTTCCATACTGATCCATCATCAAACATTTTATTGTTATACAAACATTTAAAAGGTTTAAAGCTTGAATAAGTAGTGCCATTAAAATTTTCAATATTTGATTCTTGATTTAATTGAAAATCATTAGTGTGCTCATCAATAATAAATTGATTATCTTCAATTGTTGGAGGTAAAGTGCTGGTACTTGGAGTAATCCTGGTTATAGTGGATGTTGGTGTTGAAATGTTTGATGTATTGTTTGAACAGATTTTATTTGATTTCAGAAATATCCTGTAAATTTTTGGAGCCGTCGGCCATGACTCGCATATTGACTATTTAAAACAGAAATGTGAATCATTGAATAATAGTCTGTTGTCAGAAATTATAAAATCGTCTTACCTTAATGTCTATGTTTATAAGTGGCGCGAGATCATCTTCAAATTCACCTGATTCGAAGTCTGGACAAATTTTACAACATCTACCTGGTAACGAAACGGGCTCAGAACAATTGAGTTTAGGACAGTGTGGAACTATATTCCGACAGCGAACTCTGGATACAGTTCGACTCTTTTTCTGCAAGGTAATACATTGACACAGGACACAAGGTGATCCTAAATTGGGTTTCCATTTATCATCTGGTTCAAATGTTTTGCCTCCAAATCGACAGTGGTTAGATGAAGATGGTTTGGATGATAGTGATAAAAACAATAGAATTGATGATGATTGTTGGACCGTTTGAGATGGCAAGGAAATATTGAACACAATTGATGGTAAAGTTGATTTATGAGTTGACAATGGTGTTTTAACAGTGAACTGTCCCTGATAATCATACAGTTGGACTTGACTCAAATTGGTAATGAACACAAAACTTAATAGCAAAATTAAACGGAGCCAGTCTTTGGTGTTCATTGGTTATGTAAATGTTTTTAAATAAAAAATGAATAGAAATGTAAAAGGCAGTTTAAGTTAATCTGTATTGTTAGAAAGACTTTAATTTTAAGTAAAAAGTGTATCTCGGCGATAAATTAATAAGTTAAAGGATTGAATAATAGAAGAATCATTGAACTTTCTATAAAAAGAGACTAGAATTGTTGATAAAATCACCATTGAATTGGCTGGTTTGAAACAAAAAAGCCAGTTGAAATTGTCTATCCTCAAAGTTAATTCATATTAACCATTTGGCAGTAGGATATGAGTTAAGTAAACTGTTACTTGGACTGGTTGATTGAGTTGATGTTAATAGTCACATAGCAACATTAAATAATTGATACAGGAACAGTCTGGTTAGATGATGGGTAAGAGAAAAAGAAAGAGATAGAGGCAGAAAGATAAACGAATTGATAAGAAGCGATTTATGCAAAAAAAAGAACAAAAATCAATCGATTTGGTTACAGATGAGGCTGTTTACAATCAAAATAATCATGAGATGTAAGATTAAAACGTAATCCATCACCATGATAAACTAATTAAATCATTGTCAGTGAAAAAAAGGATGAAAAATTGGGCAAATTTTACAAAAAAATTGATAAAAACAAACTAAGAAAAAAAGGTTAACGTTGTTCAACTGAATTATCAAAATGAATGAGTTAGAAAGTTCAAGAGAAAAGTTGCACAGAAAGAAAGAGAGAGAAATGTGAAGACTAACTTTTCTAATTGAAATCTAATTTTAGTTTTCAACTGTTCAATTAATTACCAGGCGCCATCTATTGTGACTTAATTGATTGGTTAATCAGTGAAAAATTAACACAATTATTGGGATTAGTAGTCGATTTAATCTATTTAGATGAGCTTACCTCTGTATTGGATTGACTTTTAAAGTCATTTATCGAGTGTGAAAATTGAAAATCATCGAGCGAGACGATGAATCAAGACGCTGGACAGTTCCCATCATTTTGGTCAAGTTTAGATCTTATTGTTTGATGAAAGAAACCCTGAAAAACAATTTAGCTATTCCATTGCGCATTTGATGGATTTATTAAATTTCAAGTTGGACTTCGTTCAAGTTACAATTTGAATAGAGTTTTACAATTTTTTTATTTCCATGAAAAAGGAAACATTCGATGAATTTTAAATGGAATTTGGAAATAATACAAATTGGAAAGAGAAAAAAGAAAATGTAACTTGATATTTGAATATCAAAACAAATGACAATATTTGAGTAATTTTATAGAATTTAAATTAATGGCGAAGTAGATGGAAATAAAAATTGATCGAATAATCAAATATTAATTTTACAATAAGATTTACAAATGACAAGGTATTTTTTCGCTTGCGACAATTTTACCAGAATGAATGAGATATAATAATAAATTATTATCAATTAGACTTGAAGTTCATTGTTTCAACGGTGTATTAACATTTGTTTGTGTACTTTCTGAGTAATAAATTTCAGCTTTCGCATTATATCACGATCAACAGCAATCTTTACTGTCAATTAACGACACGAGAAAGATGATTTAATCTCCAAATTTAAATTAAAGTATGAATCCGCTTGCAATTTTCTCGTATGTAATAGAGAATTGTAATCGACATCTCGTATTTTTGTTCAATTTTCGGTACGAGTTCGTAAACTGTTCCACTGCTACCTGAGTTAATTTAAGATCTTTTTCAGGCCAAATGAATCAACAAAAGAGGGCAATTTAAGATAGATAAGATGAGGTGATGAGAATGAAAAAAATATCATTAATGCCTTGTAACTTGTAGATTGCATTGAATGGATTTTTGTTTTTTGACTGTTTCTCATTATCTCCGATTCATTTGGTACTTTCAATTGCGCTTATATCACTTTTGTCTTGGTTTAACCTCTTGAAAAGCGTTTTCATCCATTATTTAGACCAACATAAATCAGTCATCACTACAAATTGGACAGCAGCGATCCTCAGGGATGATTGGTTTACTGCATGTCACTGATGGGCATTTAATTCGACCACATTTGATTTCTTTGTTCTATTCATCAGTATTATTAATAAAAAACGGAGTTTTTCCAAGTCAAAATGCGTGTTTTAATTATGATCCCGCAAAGTTGTTTAAATATATACGTTGGTGATCAGGTGATGTGCAAAGTGATTGGGTTAAACATGAAAAGAATATAAAGAAATAAATGAGAAATAACAGAAAAGAGTTAGCTTCAGCGAAAATAAGAGCTATTTATAGTTAAGTTGGAAGTAAGCAGAGATGATAGGAAGATTGATATGGAACAAGATGGTTAAAGATAAAATAAGAATTGATGGAAAGATGGAAATAAAGTTCATCAACCGCTTACTTTACAGCGACACTTGACACAACGCATCTCTCCAAAAGGTGCAACATAAGGATGCCATTCATCTCCATTTGGATAAACCCTTTCATTGAAGATGCAGCCTAACGGTAATGGAAAAGAAAAAATGATTAGAAAGAGTTGAAATAAATTAATATGCAAATGAATTAGAGGTTGAAACATCAAACCACAAAATATCATTTTCTACTTGCTGAAAGGTATTATCTTTCGTAAATAGATCTGCTTGGATTTTTCTTACCTCCAGCCAAAACAAGTTCATTTGCACTTTTCACTCGAGGTCCTAAGGATTGATCACTAAGTTCATCCCCAGCATCGATTGATTTTACTTGAATTATATCTGTAAATTTTGAGGCGGACATGAATAAACAATGATTAGATTGATAGGGATGAAAATATTCAACAGTGTGGAGCCAATTTATAAATAATGATTGAAACAAATAAGGAAAAACAAACTTACTGGGACATTTTTTACAGCAATCTGAAGCATTTTCACGGTAAGCTTCTTCAGGTGAACAGGTAAGGGCTGGACAAGTGATGCTTTGTTTACAGGTTATGGATAGAGTTTCAGGCTGTAATGAAAAAGGACAAAACAGAAGTTGCATAAACCAGTCATGAAGAAAATGTCAAAATGATAAGAGATTTCAAATGAAGTTGTCAGAAAAGATCATTTGTTCAAATTCAACTTGAGACTTATTAATTGTATTCACCAAATTCAAAATACTGCAAGCACCACTCAATTATTTGACCAAATAAACAAAAAATTAACAAGCATTGTTAAAAGCCTCCCAACTCATTCAAGTTCTTAAAATAAGCTTGTAAAGTTTCAAAACATCAATGCTTTACAAAATCCAACCACACCTTACGATAAATATGGAACAGAGATCACTGAATTTTATAACTCATCAGTAATTACCGATTCATTGATTTTCTGTTTGAAGTATGAGGTTATGTTTCTTAGGCAATAAAAATATTTTGTTCTTGTTAACTAGTAATATTATTGAGTCTATCCATGAACTTGAATTTTACTAAGGTGATTTTGATTTACGACAAATATCGAGTGACGAAAAGCTATAACTGCTAAATATTTATACCAATATTAAACCATCTTTACGGTTGATTGCCAAATTTTTAAACCTGAATCATAAGATAGATGAAGAAACAGATTGATTAATAGAGTGAAAGTAAAGGATTGAATAAAGATAATAATTCAATTTGGTAAATTAAATGATGAACGAGCTTTCTGCAAGCTGCACTTTATGCGGTTAGCTGATATTATTTACACAAAGTCAAGTTAGTTCATTACTTGTGAGATTATCAGCATCGATAATAGGGTCTGATTGGTGTCAAAAGCTTTCTTGAAATTGATTTTATACCTTGAATAAGCTTGATTGAACTTCAATATGTGTTCACAGGACAAACAATTGAGTGACTTGTGGTAAAACTCAGAGATTGATAAAACGTTTTTTGATTGTGGTGAGTACACAATAATCAAGTCAATTATAATTGATTTTGAGTAAAAAATTGTTTACCAGACAAGTACAAACACTGCATCTATCAAAACCAAATGGTGGTATATATGGATGCCATTGACTGCCGGCTAAGTGAAACTTCTGATCACCATCAAAAAAGCATCCTTGAGCCTGGTTATCCAATGTACCATTAACAGTGACATCTCTTTCTGTCAAAAAAATACAGTAAAAAAGCCAAATTAAAATTGTGATTGAAAGAAATAATTGCTTTAAATTATAGTATATAAATTACTAGTGAAGAGACTTATTATTACATAGCAATACATAGCAAAAAAACAATTGTTTACAAATACTCATTGAATAGCAAATCAAACACATCAAAAATTTAAGGGAATAAAAGAGAAAGTTTTAAATTTCAATTGCTAGATTGATAATGTTGGAATCGTTTGTATTAACAATTGTTCTTAATTTGTTAATGTAAACATGTAAATAATGTATTCATACGTCAACAATTAGATTGAAGAGATGATTCTCTGTATTTTCTGTGTTTGCTTGTTTATCTCATTTCATCTTGAGCTTTTCAAGCTTCAAATTTACTTCACTCTGCCAACTTGTTCTCGACATCATTTTTTCCTCTTAATTTTCGACATCTTAACCTCCATAACTTTGGCATCAAAAAATATTTCTAATCATTGCTTAGTCACTTTCTCTCTCCATCTCAACCCTCACCGCTCACTATCTCACCCTCACGCCATTTTATTTCAGTTCAAGTTCATGGGCAATTATTGCAACCCTTTTTTACCAAAATAAATTGATAATAATTTAAAAAGTAACTTGCAGAAAAACCAAAATTTACTATCAACAGAAGAGTGGAAAAGGGAAAACGACATAAACAGAGAATAAGGTTGTGAATAAACCAATTAATACAGCAGTATTTGAATCACAATGCAAAATTGAACTAGTTGACAATCTATTGTAACTTTGAATTGCGCCAAAGAAAAAAACTTGATGATTGAGTGAAGTAAAATTAAAGCAAAATTAACCCTTTCGTAGATTTGAGATGATATACGGTCATAAAAGGTTAACTAAAGGGCATTGCAAAGTATATCTTTACAAGGAAACTTGCCAATTGCGCTCATTTTTGGTACATGCTTTTCAAAATTGTAGCTTTTGGTAACCAATAACTTAGTATTTGCTTAAATGTTTTCCAAAGATGGAAGTAATCTGGCCAATAATAAATTATGAGTAATTGATTATTTAGAATGGAAGCAAAACAAATAGTAAATGTGGTTTACAATCATAATCTTGATAGGTTTTTTCGCCTCAGAAAGAATAGAAGCTTATCAGGAATTTCTGACAAGAAAAGGTGCGTAAGGTGCATTTAAGTGGTACGATTTTTTTTCTGGTCTATATTGTAGAAAATGAAGAATAATTCGACAGATATTCTGGCTTTTGACTTACAATTCTACCATTTACAAACTGTAAGCGTTTTTAAGTTAGGAAAGCGACTAAAGCGTAATGCAAAAACAAATTTCGCTATTCGTAACATGGGAGTGTGAAACGCTGATGAGGAAACATGAAATTTCATTATCACGATTCTTTAGAAATGCGAGGAGGAAAAAATAGCTTCAAGAGGTTAACTATTATGACTATAAGCATCATGAGATGTGGACTTAGAACACTCTCTGAATTGTATTGACCCCCTTCTGTGACACACACTGAGCGCCTTAATTAGCAATAGTAGTTAGTTAATTTTGTATTAGTATGAAGATTCAATGGTGCACTCTTTAGTAATACATGATAGGTTTGGATGAGTTTTTTGGTTTACTTGGTTTCCACTTTAATTGTTTATCATAATTTATCCAGCTTAATGAAAGATTAACACCAGTCTGTACACTTTGGGTTGCTTTGAATAATAAGACTTGTTGCTTTGATGACAAGAAAAAACTCACCTAAACATGAAGGACAGCAATCTCCACTTGTTGTGATTGGATTGAGACAGTTTGGAACTGGACAAACAATTGTGTCACATTTTATTTGCCCTTTCTGTGGGTAGAAATAAAGAAGTGAATATTTCAGTAAATCAAGGTGAAAATAAGAAAAAGAGGCGAAAAGGATAAAATTAAATACCTGACATGAGCACATTTTACATTTATCTTTGGATGATTTCCATACTGATCCATCATCAAACATTTTATTGTTATGCATACATTTACGATGTTTTGAACTCGGATAAGCAGCTCCATAAAAATTTTCACTAACGAATATACCCGATTCTTGATTGGACTGTAGGCTGTTAGTATGCTCATCGGATACAAATTGATCGTTTTTAAGTGTTGAGGACAAAGTGATGGTACTTGGAGTTATCCTGGTTGAAGTGGGTGTTGACTCAGTAGATGATGGCGTTTGAATTGGTGTATATGTTGGCGATACCGGTGCTGCTGCTGATGTACCGTTTGAACAAATTCGATTTTTCTTCATAAATTTTCTGTAGATTTTCGGAACTGTCCGCCATGATTCGCACAAGGACTATTTGAGACGGTAAGAAAGGAAAATAAGTTAGATAATTTTAACGGTTTATGCTCATCGTCAATCAAAATTAATGGATTATTTTATTGCTCGTCTGTAAATATGAAAGAATCAATATTAAGTCAAATCAAATAAGCTCAATATTGAATTCAATATATGATATGCAATAAACTGATTAATAAATGTTACAATTACAGTAGAGTCAATTAAAATAATCAACTTACAATAAATAGAAAACATTGGAATAATATTATTATTGTGTAATCAACTATCCTAATCAATCTTTTTCACGATCAAATAAATACATGTATCTCCTTACCTCAACGTCTATGTTCATAAGGGGCGCGAGATCATCTTCAAATTCGTCTGATTCGGTGTCTGGACAAATTTTACAACATCTACCTGGTAATAAAACTGGCTCAGAACAATTGGGTTTAGGACAATGTGAAACAATATTCCGACAGCGAACTCTGGATACAGTTCGACTCTTTTTCTGCAAGGTGACACATTGACACAGGACACAAGGTAAAAGTCCAAAAGGTGATCCTAAATTGGGTTTCCATTTATCATCTGGTTCATATGTTTTGCCTCCAAATTGACAGTGATTAGTTGAAGATGGTTTGGATGATGGTGATAAAAATAATGGAAATGATGATGTTTTAAGCCTCAATAGGGTTGAAGAGACATTTGATGGTGAATTTATTCTAAGAGATGGTGATGTCGATATAGATGATTTTTTAACACTCAATTGTCTCAGGTTATCATAATTTGAAGACTCAATTTGACCCAAAATATTTGAGAGTACAAATGATAATAGGAAAATATAGCGTACCCAGTCTATGAAGTTCATTGATTATTACAATTACGAAAAATACACTAGATGATATAAATATATCAATGAAAAGACAGGATTGTAGGTTAGATTAAATTAACAAAAAAAATGTTTACTGTTCATCTATGATCAACAAAGCAAGTTAAGTTTCTCTAATGAAAAACAAGATTCAGCATGGAAAGACAGAGGAAAATTTGAAGCATGTCAGAAGAGAGAATGGAGGGAGAGAGATATAGAGAGAGTAAAAGAGAGTAAAGAAAGATCGAAGTCGTTTTTTGGCGCTTACAACAGACAGAGGAAAAAAAGAAGACAGTAAAAATAAGACTTTTCTAGTGCTCACTGAAATAGTGATATTTGTTGAGACAAAAGTTGGATAACAAAACAACAGAAATGAGTGAAACAAATACTTAAATAATTGATAAAAATGCGTGAGAAAGTTTTTGAGACAAAATATTGATAGTCTGGTAAAAGTATAACATAAAAGGGTTTAAAGGATAAGGTAATTAGTTGTTGGTTAAAACGTTACTAATGGTGTTAAATGAATGGAACAGCGATCAATTTTATATCAACGGCTATTTTTCACATTTTTATCATCAAGCTTGAGTAACTGTCAGTCTCAGTTTTCTTCTTATCTGATTATCAATGTGGCCATCTTTTTGTCTTTTTTTCAAAGTCACTGATTGGTGAATAAAATGAACCTTTTTGTCTACTTTACAAAGAGTAGGATAAGTTACTTTACTCTTTCATACTTTATTCATCCTTTAATTTTATCTCTTCTGATTTTCATTCGTTAGTTAATTCATTTGTTTTCTTCTTTTGGATATTAGAAAGAAAGTGAATTTTACCTTATTTCATGGTCCTACTTTAATTTACACCATTCCACAACGAATAGTAAAATGATAGAAAATTAAAATTTGGTAAAATTGAACAGCAATAAAGATAGAGAAAATTACGTTCTATCTAGCGATCCACTTGTTCACAGTTGTTCACTTTGTGTGTGGTGTTGATTAAAAGTGATTATCCAGTTGAAAATTGTGTCTTATGGTTAATGATGAAGGGCAAATGGTTACCTGTTACCTTTGTCGTTGCTGTTCAATCAATCGCCTTACACAGGTGCATATCTTGAGGCTATACTCGTTGTTTCTCTTCCTCATCTTTTCAACAAATTTTTTCTCTCTCTGTCTTTTAACTTTTCTCCTGCTGTCTCCGACTTTAGAAACTCACCTTTTTACCGGTTACACATTCATTTGGACTTCTCTTTCTCTCGTTTTTTTTTGACTGAAAACTTTAAACATTGACCCACCTATGGTAAGGTATGAGCTTTCACCTCCTCTTGTTTACACCTTTCAACGATTGACAATTATTTTTTTCAAAAGAAATTACAACCTTGCTCTATTATAACTTTACACCAATTAAGTTGAAGCAGCTGTTGATTTTAATTATTTTTTTTTTCAATCACTCATCGACAGGTTTAAATTAATAAACTGATTAAAATCTGTATTCAATAGATGCATTGTTCACTTTTCTTGTGAATTATTTCAAAGATTTGATGGATTATATTTAGAAATACTTCAAAATAGTCTAATTATAGTTTTAAGATAATTAAAAAAGCTTTTAATTAAATTTTTTATAACATTAAAACTTGAATGAAATGCCAATTCATTGGGAAAAAACTCATATCGATATATCGATAAACAATCACATGGTTTAAAGCTTGTTCCCCATAACCACGTTTGTTTATTGAGTACTTAGTGTAAACATCTAGATCTTCGGTTTTAATTGTTTGATTGTTTTATTTTAACTTAATAGTTGTAGTTGAATCAAATTAAATATGGATAAAGTAATGTAAGTAGTTATTTATATTTCATCTCATTATTAAAGATTTAATTATTGGTTTCTCTTTTTTCTGTAGTAAACCTAAAACTGCTCGGGGTAAAAGGAAGTTACTCCAAAGGGAACCCAAAGTTATTGAGGGCCCAAAGAATTGTGTGTTTTTAAGATCATCCACAATTAACCAGTTCACCACTGATGTTATGAAAGACATTGTAAGTATTTCCATCAACCATCAGCTTTTCCATGGTCTAATCTTTCATTTTCTTCTTAGTGTACGCTTAAAAAACCTTTCACTGTTTTCCGAAATAAACATGGGTAAGTAATAAAGTATATCTGAGATTTCAGCTTACTAATTGACTTCTTTATTCTAGAAATAAATTCATTCTCCCCTTTGAAGATGTCTCTCCAGTGGAATTCTTGGCTAAGAAATATGAGTGTCCACTTTTTGTTGTCGGATCACATTCTAAGAAACGAGCTAACAACATTGTAATGGGCAGAACATTTGATAATCAAGTATTGGACATGTTTGAGCTTGGTGTTGAAAACTATAAACCAATGGCTGACTTCAAAATTCCAAAAATTGCTATTGGTAGCAAACCTCTACTTATTTTTGGTGGACAACAGTTTGATGAGCAAGAAGAATTTAAAAGATTTCGAAATTTTTTAATCGATTTTTTCGTTGGCTCTAAATTAGAAGGCTTAAGGTTATCGGGAGTTGAGCATGTCATTCAAGTGGTGGCACATGAAAGCAAAATTCTTTTCAGATGTTACAAAGTTCGTCTTTCACCCACAGGAACAAAATATTCAAAGGTAGAATTGGAAGAAATGGGACCAAGAATTGACTTTAGTTTACGTAGATCTAAACTGGCTTCAGATGATTTATTGAAAAAATCTCTCAAGAAACCTGCAGAGGTCAGAATCAAGAAGGTCAAGAATATCAAGAAATCTAAACTTGGAACAACATTTGGAAGAATCCATATGACTCGACAAGATTACTCACAATTACAAACTAGAAAGATGAAGGGTTTAAAAAAGAATGCTGAAACTGCATCTTAAGCGATGTACAATTGCTTAATATGACTTTCCATGTTCGATTTCGTGTTTTTCAACACGCTTGTATTGTAAGTTATTTTGTTTAAAATAAAATTAATCTTCTAAGCTGAAGTAAAACTTATGGTATAAGTATCATTAAACCACTGCTGTTATAGTATTTAAACTCTAGGGCGAACCTTAGGTTTCTATCGAAGCTGATTATTGACTTATGTTAATCTTATTAATGGCCAATGTTTTATTTTAATGATCTTAACCGGTCGATTCATAATCAAAAATAGAGGCCTTATCGCCACTAGATGGCGTATAAATAATGCTTCTGGATCACATGCAGGTTTGTTTTGGTTCAGTTGCCGGACGTATGAATTGTCATTAGTAGATTTCACAAAATTTTACTTCAAATTGTAACATCATGCCTAAATATTATTGTGATTATTGTGACACTTATCTAACTCACGATTCTCCTTCTGTTCGTAAAACTCATTGTAGTGGTCGTAAACACAAAGAGAATGTTAAATTTTACTATCAAAAATGGATGGAAGAACGAGCCCAAAGTTTAATTGATGCTACAAGTAAGTCTGTTTATTTTTTGTTCTCTAAATTAGATTACCAATCACAGCTTGAAGATTTAAATGCTGCGAATCAAGCATTGATCTCTTAGACTTGAATCCATATTTTACCGAAAAAATTCTAATCCTATCTTTTATTCTAATTTCCAGCGGCTGCATTTACGGCCCAAAAGATTGCTACCAAGCCATCGGCTCCAGTGATACCTACTACACCTACATCGACAGTTACTCCTAACGCTGCGGCGGCATTCAATCCTCTGGTTCCACCACCATCATTGATGGTTCCTCCACCAATGGGCATTCCTCCTCCTATGCTACCACCAACATTAAGACCTCCAATGCGTTAAGCAAAATAATGTTAATCACTAAATACTTTCATTCATTTCCTGTCATTTTGATAGAGAGACAAAGCTTGTATTATTACATTGATAAATTAAATAAACTACATTTCAATGAAATCATTTCATGTAGTTTTTTCATTGATGAAACGTGATTTTTTCTCTGACTTAGCAGTGCGCCACCTGACGGAGAATTAAATAACTTAGTTTTGTTGTTGACATTGTTGTAAAAACCTTTACTGGTTGAGGTTAAGTGATCAATTATTTTATTGTAATTACTAGTCGGCTGTTTTATTAAATTTTTCGCCTCAAAATGCAGACCAGTAGGCTTGCTAAATGGTTTGGCGTTGATAAGATGATCAGTGCTCGAGAACTCATTAAAACAAATGGACTTTTTGGTACGCTATGGAATTGGCATAGGTAAGGTAGACTCCTAAGAGCCTAAGTTATCACTATATTTTTGATTTATCAACATTAATTGTGACATTTTTTCAATTCTATACTAGACATGCAACGGTCAAATGGGGTAAATGTGTTGGAACGGATAAATATGGAAACAAATATTATGAAAACAGATATTATTTTTATTTAGCTGATCGATGGGTTATTTACAATGAAAAATGTAATCTTGATTACGATGCATCAATGATTCCTCCTGAATGGCATAACTGGATGGTCCATAATACTGATAAAACACCGATAGAAGAACCTAGAGTCCAATACAAATGGCTACAAGATCATCAACAGAATTTGACTGGTTCAGACCAGGCTTACACTCCTTACTCCACGTAAGTGTGCTTAGATATTTAGAAATCCTTACTTTTAAATTTGTTATTTACATTAATTTTAAACTAAATTAATTTATTTTTCATTATAGAACCAAAACCAAGATCGGTTCTTGGAATCCTCCAGGAGGAAGAGTAGTCATTGGTCCAAACAAATAAAACCATCATCAGCATACAAGATAAAATTCGTTGTAGATGAGAATAGGTCTTACTAATCTTGAAGGCCTACTATCAAATTATCAATTAAATATGTTATGCTGTTAAATTCAATGCCCATTTGATGTGGAAACTATGATGCTGTGTAAAAATCTGTACTTTTAGTTGAAGTAAATTTAATTATTGAAACTTTGAAGTTATCTTTTCTCCTGCTGTCTCCGACTTTAGAAACTCACCTTTTTACCGGTTACACATTCATTTGGACTTCTCTTTCTCTCGTTTTTTTTTGACTGAAAACTTTAAACATTGACCCACCTATGGTAAGGTATGAGCTTTCACCTCCTCTTGTTTACACCTTTCAACGATTGACAATTATTTTTTTCAAAAGAAATTACAACCTTGCTCTATTATAACTTTACACCAATTAAGTTGAAGCAGCTGTTGATTTTAATTATTTTTTTTTTCAATCACTCATCGACAGGTTTAAATTAATAAACTGATTAAAATCTGTATTCAATAGATGCATTGTTCACTTTTCTTGTGAATTATTTCAAAGATTTGATGGATTATATTTAGAAATACTTCAAAATAGTCTAATTATAGTTTTAAGATAATTAAAAAAGCTTTTAATTAAATTTTTTATAACATTAAAACTTGAATGAAATGCCAATTCATTGGGAAAAAACTCATATCGATATATCGATAAACAATCACATGGTTTAAAGCTTGTTCCCCATAACCACGTTTGTTTATTGAGTACTTAGTGTAAACATCTAGATCTTCGGTTTTAATTGTTTGATTGTTTTATTTTAACTTAATAGTTGTAGTTGAATCAAATTAAATATGGATAAAGTAATGTAAGTAGTTATTTATATTTCATCTCATTATTAAAGATTTAATTATTGGTTTCTCTTTTTTCTGTAGTAAACCTAAAACTGCTCGGGGTAAAAGGAAGTTACTCCAAAGGGAACCCAAAGTTATTGAGGGCCCAAAGAATTGTGTGTTTTTAAGATCATCCACAATTAACCAGTTCACCACTGATGTTATGAAAGACATTGTAAGTATTTCCATCAACCATCAGCTTTTCCATGGTCTAATCTTTCATTTTCTTCTTAGTGTACGCTTAAAAAACCTTTCACTGTTTTCCGAAATAAACATGGGTAAGTAATAAAGTATATCTGAGATTTCAGCTTACTAATTGACTTCTTTATTCTAGAAATAAATTCATTCTCCCCTTTGAAGATGTCTCTCCAGTGGAATTCTTGGCTAAGAAATATGAGTGTCCACTTTTTGTTGTCGGATCACATTCTAAGAAACGAGCTAACAACATTGTAATGGGCAGAACATTTGATAATCAAGTATTGGACATGTTTGAGCTTGGTGTTGAAAACTATAAACCAATGGCTGACTTCAAAATTCCAAAAATTGCTATTGGTAGCAAACCTCTACTTATTTTTGGTGGACAACAGTTTGATGAGCAAGAAGAATTTAAAAGATTTCGAAATTTTTTAATCGATTTTTTCGTTGGCTCTAAATTAGAAGGCTTAAGGTTATCGGGAGTTGAGCATGTCATTCAAGTGGTGGCACATGAAAGCAAAATTCTTTTCAGATGTTACAAAGTTCGTCTTTCACCCACAGGAACAAAATATTCAAAGGTAGAATTGGAAGAAATGGGACCAAGAATTGACTTTAGTTTACGTAGATCTAAACTGGCTTCAGATGATTTATTGAAAAAATCTCTCAAGAAACCTGCAGAGGTCAGAATCAAGAAGGTCAAGAATATCAAGAAATCTAAACTTGGAACAACATTTGGAAGAATCCATATGACTCGACAAGATTACTCACAATTACAAACTAGAAAGATGAAGGGTTTAAAAAAGAATGCTGAAACTGCATCTTAAGCGATGTACAATTGCTTAATATGACTTTCCATGTTCGATTTCGTGTTTTTCAACACGCTTGTATTGTAAGTTATTTTGTTTAAAATAAAATTAATCTTCTAAGCTGAAGTAAAACTTATGGTATAAGTATCATTAAACCACTGCTGTTATAGTATTTAAACTCTAGGGCGAACCTTAGGTTTCTATCGAAGCTGATTATTGACTTATGTTAATCTTATTAATGGCCAATGTTTTATTTTAATGATCTTAACCGGTCGATTCATAATCAAAAATAGAGGCCTTATCGCCACTAGATGGCGTATAAATAATGCTTCTGGATCACATGCAGGTTTGTTTTGGTTCAGTTGCCGGACGTATGAATTGTCATTAGTAGATTTCACAAAATTTTACTTCAAATTGTAACATCATGCCTAAATATTATTGTGATTATTGTGACACTTATCTAACTCACGATTCTCCTTCTGTTCGTAAAACTCATTGTAGTGGTCGTAAACACAAAGAGAATGTTAAATTTTACTATCAAAAATGGATGGAAGAACGAGCCCAAAGTTTAATTGATGCTACAAGTAAGTCTGTTTATTTTTTGTTCTCTAAATTAGATTACCAATCACAGCTTGAAGATTTAAATGCTGCGAATCAAGCATTGATCTCTTAGACTTGAATCCATATTTTACCGAAAAAATTCTAATCCTATCTTTTATTCTAATTTCCAGCGGCTGCATTTACGGCCCAAAAGATTGCTACCAAGCCATCGGCTCCAGTGATACCTACTACACCTACATCGACAGTTACTCCTAACGCTGCGGCGGCATTCAATCCTCTGGTTCCACCACCATCATTGATGGTTCCTCCACCAATGGGCATTCCTCCTCCTATGCTACCACCAACATTAAGACCTCCAATGCGTTAAGCAAAATAATGTTAATCACTAAATACTTTCATTCATTTCCTGTCATTTTGATAGAGAGACAAAGCTTGTATTATTACATTGATAAATTAAATAAACTACATTTCAATGAAATCATTTCATGTAGTTTTTTCATTGATGAAACGTGATTTTTTCTCTGACTTAGCAGTGCGCCACCTGACGGAGAATTAAATAACTTAGTTTTGTTGTTGACATTGTTGTAAAAACCTTTACTGGTTGAGGTTAAGTGATCAATTATTTTATTGTAATTACTAGTCGGCTGTTTTATTAAATTTTTCGCCTCAAAATGCAGACCAGTAGGCTTGCTAAATGGTTTGGCGTTGATAAGATGATCAGTGCTCGAGAACTCATTAAAACAAATGGACTTTTTGGTACGCTATGGAATTGGCATAGGTAAGGTAGACTCCTAAGAGCCTAAGTTATCACTATATTTTTGATTTATCAACATTAATTGTGACATTTTTTCAATTCTATACTAGACATGCAACGGTCAAATGGGGTAAATGTGTTGGAACGGATAAATATGGAAACAAATATTATGAAAACAGATATTATTTTTATTTAGCTGATCGATGGGTTATTTACAATGAAAAATGTAATCTTGATTACGATGCATCAATGATTCCTCCTGAATGGCATAACTGGATGGTCCATAATACTGATAAAACACCGATAGAAGAACCTAGAGTCCAATACAAATGGCTACAAGATCATCAACAGAATTTGACTGGTTCAGACCAGGCTTACACTCCTTACTCCACGTAAGTGTGCTTAGATATTTAGAAATCCTTACTTTTAAATTTGTTATTTACATTAATTTTAAACTAAATTAATTTATTTTTCATTATAGAACCAAAACCAAGATCGGTTCTTGGAATCCTCCAGGAGGAAGAGTAGTCATTGGTCCAAACAAATAAAACCATCATCAGCATACAAGATAAAATTCGTTGTAGATGAGAATAGGTCTTACTAATCTTGAAGGCCTACTATCAAATTATCAATTAAATATGTTATGCTGTTAAATTCAATGCCCATTTGATGTGGAAACTATGATGCTGTGTAAAAATCTGTACTTTTAGTTGAAGTAAATTTAATTATTGAAACTTTGAAGTTATCGCTTATCGTGGTGCCAATTTTTAGGAAGAGGTGTCTCTAATATCGCCATAAAAACCCACAGGTTACCTTCCCGGGTATTTTTCAGACAAAAGATTTGCAGTTTTAATTGCAATACCTTTGCAAATAAAGAAAATACTGGTTTAAAGAAAGACTTGTTTGTAAGATTTGTCAGAAATGAGGTCGTTTTAAGCATTAAATATTATTTATTGGAAATAGCGTTTCTATTGACAAATGAAGCAAACTTGTAATACAAAGCTGAAGTCAACTTAATCTGCTGACTTTAAATTTCATTGATCAAGTTTTATCATTGAATCAATTAAACCCTGCGGAAATTACAAGTGAACAGCATAAGATTTGATGCATTCTCCAATAAATACTGTTAAAAAAGGCAGAAGAAGAAAAAATCCAAAAATGTATTAATTAATCTTATATGTTAGTTAATTTCAATACATACAGTAACAACATGGTCTTTTGTAACCACTGAATTGTAACTACTTATTCCAACCGGAGTTTCCAAGATTCTTTCCAATAAAAATAAAGCCTTGATAAATGATAAGTAAAAGTTAAATATAAGGTAAGTTGAGTATCAAATTATTAATTCACTCATCAATAATGATTAATAACTAAACAAGTTCATGCTGAACAATTCATTGGTAAACAACAAAATACAAATGGTTAATTTTTCAATTTACCTTAAGGTTAACTCGCATATTGAATGGAGCATGAAGGATTAGCTTATGCAATTGTTTACTGGCCATTGAAGACTGAGAAGAGAAAGCTTAATTAGTATCACGAATAATCGTCTAAATAGCTGAATTTACCTTTGTATGAATGTTACCAATTAAATAAGTGGATAAAGCAAACCCAGCAACAGCCATACTGGTAATTACTGTTGCTACATAGGAAACAAATTTACTATCAACGCCGTGAACTGTCACAAAAAAGAAGGTCAAATCAGCAAATAAGGTTAACGGAACGTACATTACAAATAAAATTGGACGTGAAAATACATTGCAAAGGTCAAAAAGGTTATAGATATCGATGTGGTCATAAATGGTTCGCTGTAAAATAGCCATTGGACAAGCTGAAAATTCGCTTAACAGCTTTAAATTAGAGGTTATCGAGTCATGGCGAAATTTAACATAACTAAATCCAAATAAAAGTAAAGCAGTCCCAATCAGTGCAACTGTAGTGTGCATACAAATCATTGTTACGATAAAAATGGACCAAATAAAGGTTAATATTTTGGCTGTGAGTCCATTCAAGAAATTCCAGCAAGATTGTTGAAGAAAAATATGAATCATTGATACGGAAAAACACGATATAATAATGATAGCCTTTATGTTGCCAAGAATGACGATTGAGATTTTCTGGAATTTTTTACAATCTTCATTTCTTAATTTAAGTGCATCAGGATCAAAACCAGATTTTTTGACGACTGCTAATTTATCGAGAATCTTCATACTGTTAGTCAACTCACACCAAAGGGATACTAATTTGATGAGCCAGAAGCAGCTTTGAGCGAGCAAAAACAGGGTCAATAATAGTTTGCGATTAGGTAGTCCAATGTATCCCTCGCCGAGGTAAAGCACCAATTGACTGTAAACAGGTGATTTTTCGTCCCAAAAAATTACAACTAACAATCGGACGACTGTTAATAAATTGATTATAAACAGACCGGTTTCATAGAGAATCATTTGTTTCATTGGCCGTCTCTCCGTGGTTAGACCTTGGTTAAGAAAGTGACATTTAACAATCATTTTATCGAGATAACTAAGATACTTCACTCCGTAAAAATGATCATTTGGTTGTCTTTTTTTGCTTTTCACAGCTGAAAGTAAATAATTGTAAACTCGATTCATTTCCAACTTGTGCGGTTTGATGTTACATTATATCCTGTAAATCGAGATTAACATTTGACTTATTGTACAATTCGGTGTAAACACGATTAGATGTGTGCGGTTCATGTTAGAGTGTGATTTAATTTCAACTCTCATCCTCTTAATCACTTTCAACTTCTTAGGTGCACATGGCCAATTGCAATTTAGCTTGAATCCAAAAAAACATTGCATGAGTTGATCTAATTAATTCACAAAGAAAAACTGAAATCAATTGACATAAATCATTAATAGCTAAAATTATCAGCTAATATCCATGTTAATACCAAGTGCAACTCGCTGCTTTTGAACCATACAGTTTGCGGTAAAATCAATGAATCCATCTGAAATGATAAAGGTGGAAACTGTCAACTGTTAGCTAAATATATGCTTCAACTGGCTTATTTTCAATCACCAGCAGATTAATAAGATTTTGACTTGTGTGTTGATCACAATTAAGAATCAAAGTACATTGACTTTAATTTAGTTTCTTTAATGCGATATATTTTAAGGTGAGACTTTTGTCAACATTCAATTGAAGATGATCATTAAAGGGTTCAATTTAAAAGGTAAAGTAACTTTCAATCAATTGCTTTTAAGGCTTTTTTGAGGCCCAATCTTTTTATTTAGTTTCATTAAAATCAATACAACTGTCATTCATTGTATAATCAATGTAAATGTTTTCAATCGAAGTGATAATGTTTCATTTTCCAACTGAATTATCCAGTTGCCCAAATTGAGTTTTGCACCAATTTTATATCTGCCGTGCAGGTAAGAATTAATTTTATCAAATTTAAATTGATCAAAAGATATTGAAAATGTGCAAAACTCAATTTGGGTGACTGTAATGATGAATGATATTTAAACAGAAATGCTTTATAAAACAAATAAAATTACCATAAATTATCATTAACTGTTAATAAAGATGACAATGGAAGTCTTTCATTTGAGAATGATAATTAGTTTGATTTTGTAGTAAAATGTTGAAAAGTCAAGAATCAAATATTGCTGATAATAAGGAAACGGGCAAGTTAATTATGAGCAATTATGGTGGTCTACAATTTAACTCATCATTATGATCGTTTTCACTTTGAAAATGCTTAATTAGTATGATGATTGTGAAGGTGGTTGAGATGTCAACAAGGGTAAAAAGCAACAAAATAGTGATTCGTTGCATTCATCCTCCTCCACATTATCATCACCATTGTCACCACCAACGACACCAACAACAGCTAAAGTAACACGAAACAGCTTACAATGAGTGTTGTTACAAAAATGTCAATGATTACAAAGTAAAGAACAAAATTTGGTAAAAAGAATCCAATCTTTTTTTTTCACAAGAAATATTATCATCATTATTATAATTATTGACATGATGAAGTTGAAAGAAGCGATAGTTTTAAAGGGAGGAATAACATTGTCGCCACGGGTAAACTACATTCGGTCGATTCGTCTGTCTACATAGGAACCATTTTTTGGCTCCATTTTTGGGCCTTTTATGTGTTATTATTGCCTCCAATTTTGGTTCCTTATTTATATGTGTGTTGGGTCAAAAAACAAGTCGAAAGAGTAACACACAAGAAAAGTTAGACAGAGAAGAGAGTGAATTCCTTGTTAAACCAACTAATTCATTCCCATAAGGTCAAAGGGCTTTTTTGCTTTCTTTACTCTTTCTTTTTATCTTCTTCTTCTCCCTCATCATCATCATAATCATCATCATCATCTATTATACTGTTCATCCTTCTAGTGAAATTATCTTGAAAAAAAATCAAAGTTTACTTATTTCTAGTTTTTTCAATGTTAAGGCTTTACTGTTTTGTGTATGTTGATGATGTTGCCTTTTAATCACTTTGCTTTTTTTGGGCTTAAAAAACGAGAAAAATGTTTGGTGTGAATTTTCAGAGCAAAAGTGAATTTTGAAGGTATAATAAACGGGCGACGGCCGAAGCAGCATGAAACAAGGCAAAGAAACTCAGAAGTGGCTTCGGGATTTTGTTTTTTTTTTTGCTGCTTTTTTCCTTTGAAAGATGAAACTTGCAACTTCTTTCAATGGATCATTTGTTTCTCATATTGTGTTGCCATTTAACCCTATGAGATGTTTAAACATGTTAACCAATGTTCATTTTACCAACAATAAAAGTTTACTTTTTTCTTACTTCGCTCAGGCAACTCAACCTAGTAGTTGCTATTCAGATTAACCTTAATCCATTTCATCTCATTTCATCTTTTATCACCTATTTTCACTATCATCAAAATCATCGTCAATCTGATTCTTTCCAATTTTTGGGTCTCTTCTTTTATCATTTACATTCGATATTCTTGTTAACTCAATGAGTTTCTTCATTTTCCATTTTCCTTTTTTTTCTTTTTTTTCTTTTCTTTTACACTAAACTTTATAATGATAACCTTGAAATGTACACGAAGGTGATGAGGATGATCAGGATGATGATTATCATTCTCATTATCATTTAACCATTTCTCTTATTTGACCTGTCTTTAAGTATTTAATTTATAGTTAAATTGTAGCAATTAAAAAATCTTATCGCACCAAGTCAGCAACTAGTTAATCCGGTAAATTGAACGTAATTATCAATAACCTTACAGTCTTTGGAAACATAATGATAATCATTTCTATTCAAATAATGCATTACAATTCATTTGGATTGTTGCAAAAAGCTGATAACGAGAAAAATGTCTTTTATTTTGTTGCACTTTCACTTGGTGTTCACCAAAATACATATCAACGTAATTGTGTCAACATTGAAATGTTAATAGATTTAATGTTAACTTTGCGGGAAACATTTTCATCTGAATCATTTGATTTGCAGAACGATGATTAAGATGATAAAGATGAAGATGAATGAATGAAGTTAGGCAAGTAAAAAAGGAAAGATGAAAGTGAGTAATGATGAGGATCAAGTTGATGAAGCCGATGATGAGGTCGGTGATGAAGATGAAGATGATGATAAAGAGGTTTGGAATGTTGTTAAGAATGCTGACAACATCCTCTTTACCTTTTCTTGATCAACATTAATTGATATAAATTGTGTTAGAGGATGAAAATGGGGATCAAGATGAAAATGAAGATGAAACTGGATTCCATTAAATGTTTAACTGTTTGCTTCCAAGTAAATGATAAAATAAAAGTCTTGTTTATTTGTCATTTTTAAAGCTCTCAATGAAGGTTGCCTTTAGTTGAAAGAAAGAGTTAAAGGTTGGTTGGCAGGGTGAGTGAAGAGACTGGTTACATGGAGAGTTTAATCAATATGAATCTGAATTACTGAGTGTTACTTGAATGAAACTTGCTTTACTTGTTTACATTCAATATGATACATTGATCAATGAAAACAAAAATAAACTTTTCTCATCAACTGAATAACCTTTTGCCATCCAATGTATGCATCGAAACCCTTTTTAGATTTAATTTATCAAAGTTAAAGTGAAAGTTTCAAAAGCAAAGGATTAAAGGTCACAATTAACCATGCGTTACAATTAATTCATTATGATTATTATAAAAGGTAATTATAATTTTTCCTTTTCGTATCTTCATCACAATCAAATTAATTTTTTTTTGTTATTTACTTTAATTCAATTTATCTTGATTCTATATTGAATTTTCACTTGAAACATTTTTTTCATTAATTTATTATTTAAGGTGTTTAACCAACCTTAACCTCAACTTTAATTTGATTCATTGATTTAATCATATTTTTCTTAATGATGCTCTTCAAATACTTGATTCCCATGAAATTTGTCTAATCACTTTCACTTAAAATTAAATTATTGATTAATTGCTAAATTACATTGTTATCAACCAAAATTAAGTGAAACCAAAATCATTAACAAAAATGCTAATCATCATGAGATTGATGACAATCAATGTAACAATTGGTAGATATCGAAATTCTATTGACTAAAATTTTCGAATCGAAAATTATTACATGACCTTTTCTGTATCATTTGAAACTTGTTGACCCACCTTTGTCGATTTTTTGTTGCATTTGTTTCATTGGAATGTTGCATTCCTGTTTTGCATCAAAAAACTTGTCCAAAAATATTGCATTTATTGGCATTTGAATGACATTAAAATTAATTGATGCATTTGTTTCTTTCAAAGTTTAATTGATCAACGAAACCGATTGAAATGATTGTAGCAATTGAGTTGATTGAGATGAATGAAACTAAATTATTGATGCGCCATTAAACTCCTCCCTTTGGTCTCACAAAAAGTGATTGGACCACCTTAAAGGAAGATAATCGTTTTCATTCATAAATTTATATTCACCAGTTTTGACTAATAATATTGTTCAGTTTGATGTTCAGTTCGCCATTGAAATTGATATTTTGTTTCATTATTTTTTAAACCAAAAAATGAAAAGTAAAAATTTGTTCAAGTAATTATTTTAACCTTTTCAACACTTGTTATCAATTTATGTAAAAGCTGCATGAGTTTTGCATACAAAATGATTAACCACACACACAGATATACAAATAAATGAACAAATATTAATATTGAACAACCGAAGGAGGTAAAAGTAAGTTTGAAACAAAAAAAACAAAAATCAACTTTTACCTTTATTTATTGATAAATATTAAACTCATCAAGTTTGACATTCAATTCAAGGAAATGATTTCTTTTTTACTTGTTGATTGTCTTGTTTTTTAAGCTAATAGGAGTTGGAAGAAGATGAGGAAGATGGTGAGAATGGTGAGAATGATGAGAATGAAGATGATGTATAAACATGCCACTCAAGAGTAAAAAGTAAACTTATTATACAAAGTTAAAGGTGAAATGAAAAGAAATGAAATTTGCTTAAGAAAAACATTCAATTCTAATGTATTAATACAATCATCTTATTATAATCATACATTGCTTTTGACACTCTACTGATAACTGTTGAGCCCAAATTAAAATACCAATTGATTGCAACTATTTTTGTTTGAAACGCGAAAAGATGAAAATATAAATGAAAATGATGAAGATAATGAAGATAATGAAGATGATGTGAGATGATGCAGAAGTAAAGAGAAAATAAAAGGGAAGAGAAAGAAGAAGAAGAAGAAGAAGAAGAAGAAAAGTAAGAAAAGAAAGAGATGATAAATAAAGGTAGAGTGGCTTTACTTTGATAATGAAAAAAGTGGCCCATTTTTTGATTGGCTCTTCAACATATTTTCACAAGTCTTTTTTAGTGAAACTGTTGACCAGGTAAGAAGCTTCCGAAGCTGCCCACTATGGGGTCTCTCCTGTTCAATTTAAAGCTCAACCTCATCATTCCTTAACTGATAACCATCTCTTTGTGACTCTTTTCATTTCATTTCATATTGGATCGTGATTTGTAACGCCTTTGTGAACACCTATCGATATATAATGTTGACCGATATTTCTCATCTTTCTTCTTCTCTTTCCTCTTCTCTTTCTTCTTCATCAGCCCCATCATTATCATTACTATCTTCATCATCTTCTCTGTTAATTTTGACTAGTTTCTAATTAATTTCATTACAATCATCTTTTCCCTGTTAACATCACATATCAACTTAACTTTACATGGACTCTTCAAATGCTCAAATAAAACACCGTTAAAATATCAAGATGATTATGATGATAATGATTAAGATGATGATGATTAAGTAAAAAAGAAAGGTAACTTGAAATATTCCAATAGCCAATCCCTTTTTTTGCAAACGATCTGAGAAAATAAACTCCTCTCTTTGTAATAATAGTGCCTCTCATCATCATCATTATCATCATCATCTTAATGTTTCTTTTTATTCATCAACATTATCATCTTCTTCTCTTCTTCTTCTTCTTCTTCTTCTCTCGCTTCTTCTCTCTCTTTACTCAATCATCAACTTCGTTGCTACTTATCAAGCCTCTGTTATTTACTAGTTTTATTTGACTTACAGTATTTGATATTATTTTTGGGGTGAAAAATGATGATAATAACATTGTTATTTTTCAAAGCAAAACCCAGATTCATCTTCATCGTTATAAATTGTCCTCCTTCTTGCTCTTCATACATATAATTTGCTTTCCACCTTTTCATCAGCATTTTTATTTTAATCTTCACCTTCTTCGCCACCTTCCCTTTTGTGGTAAACATAATTGATCTAATAACGATGTGTTAATTTACTTAAACTTGATTGTTACATCATGAGAAAAGGAATCAAAATTAGCGATCAATTTCCATTAAATTAATCCCTTGCATTTGCACATAAAATCACTTGCAAATGGAGAAATGAATTTTATAACTTCAACAATGAATGTCAGTTGTATTGATTTTAATGAAACTAAATAAAAAGATTGGGCCTCAAAAAAGCCTTAAAAGCAATTGATTGAAAGTTACTTTACCTTTTAAATTGAACCCTTTAATGATCATCTTCAATTGAATGTTGACAAAAGTCTCACCTTAAAATATTTGGCATTAAAGAAACTAAATTAAAGTCAATGTACTCCACTTAATTGTAATCAACACACAAGTCAAATTAATTAGAGGTTTCTAAATGAACTCAATATGCTTATTCAGTAAATCATGTTAACAAATATTGTGAAAATATTTTACTTCAGACTCTGAATTGGCAATAATTAATCAATCAAATTGTAGTCTAAAGATGGCTCTACCATTATCTTGTTACAAATGATATTAAATGATGCTCTTGATACACAATCAAGAATCTCAACCAATTGAGCTTTACAGGAAATAAAATTCTTAGAAGGTAAAAAATGATCTTCTCATTTGATCTTTTTTTATCCCTGAACTTTCATTTCAATTGTCACAAAATAGCCAGATCAACAAGTTCATCATAAATATCAAAGTGAAATGTGATTGTCACAAGTCTTTTTTGTCTCATCCAAATATCTGAAATTGCAAGATGACAATCAAATGATTACCACCACACAGATGAAAACAATCATGATTATAATTGAAAAGGTTGTTAACAACAAACTTAATTACATTTGCAATCAGAGCCAATTATAAAAGGATTATCAAGTTAATTAACTTATAAAAATAATAATAAGATTAAGCATACTTTTAATACTGTAAATAACATCAGAATCACTTTGTATCGATTGTGATAACGAAGTGAAGACAAAATCAAGTGTACATTGATTTTAAAACCTTTAACTTTCAATCTTGAAATGGATCGATGATATTGATCGGAACAACGGCACAATTTGATAACAGTCTGACGATTGAAAGAAATCAGTTCGAGTTTGAATTGTTTCCAGAATCGGTTCTCAATGGTTTAATAAAGGGAAATAGAAACTATTTTATCAAATATTATTAGATTACTTGGAAGTTGTTTGTGCGATAAAAATGAAAGTTAGAAGAGTTTGATTAAACTTTTTTACTGGAGCAAATCAAACAAATGAAAAATATAAATAATAATAATGATAAATCGGGAAGAAAGAAAGAAGTGAAGTGATTTCATGAAGAGGATTTAATTGCATCTCTAAAATAGTTGTATCCAATGAATGAGAAAATTTCATGAAAAGAAAGCAACTGACATCTAGAAAATACCCATTCCATGAACATGATCATCTTGTGAAGATGAGAGGTAAAGAAGTGTTAAATAATATTGAACAAATAAATCATTTCAATTAATGAACAGTTTTGTTCATTTTGATGAACATTAACAACTCAATGTTTTATTGCTTTTTATCATTAGTAAAGTGATTCACAAATCATTTTACCTTCATTTACCTTGTTGAAACAAAAAAAGAGTTTAATTTTCACCTTAACTTTCAAATAATTGAAATAAATTGATTTTTCATTGAAATTAACATTCCACTCTAGAAGCGTAAATCTAACAGTTTGACACAGTGTTTGGTTAAACTTGAGTTTGTTATGGAATCAAAATATTTTCATTTTCGTTCTGATAAACTGAGGTATGAAAGATCAAGATGAAGATGAGGGTTAAGATGATGATCAAGGAAGTGATGATTTACCTAATGAGTTTCAACTGTCGGTTTGCAAAGTCCCAACCATATTGTTATATAATGTTTGATTCCTGGTGTATCAGTATGAAGATGTTGATCAACATGTAACGATGTTCAAATCATGTTAAGAGGTGCTCTGGCGCCGATAAAACGGATCATCTTCTCGTCTTCTTTCATCATCATCGTCTTTCCTCATTTTCAATTGAAATTCTTTTTTTCTTCTTCTTCTTCTTCTTCATTTCAACTACAAGTGTTATCATGTCTCACACTTATTAACATTAAAATATTGAAGGAAACAAAGTCGATTGATTCCTGATCTCATCTCAACCAATCAGTAGTTAAACTTGACAACTGAATAACAGTGTTGTGTTAAACACTGAACGCATAAACGCATAAACGCACACTTACCTTAATGGCTCCAATCAAAATTATTAGCTTAGGTTTGCATTTTTTTGTTATCCCAAGTCTCTTGGATTAACCAATATGCAATAATATTGTGTTTCATGATAACTCTGATAACCTAGAAATAAAAAAGACAGGTAAAGAGAGAAAGGAAAATATTTTAGTCTCAAGACTCTGTGAGATCAAAGAATAATATTGATATTTTTACTTCTTCATTTTCATGTTTCTTTATTATTAAGAAATACTTCATGATTATCAGTTTAATTGAGTCAAGATTAAGTCTAATTACAGTGATAATTGGTTCTTTTTTTCACCAATTTTCCGTCTCAATTCATATTAATCTTAATTCTTATCGCTTTTCTGATAATAATTATTGAATCAATAATGAAACTTTTCTTCAATAATATTAATGGAAAGGACAATAAAATTAAAATATTTGCTCAGGTTTCAGTGAAAATGGAATCAAGATGAAAAGTGAAATCCCGAAAGTTTTCCTTTTATAATTTTCTCTTTCCAATCATGAAAATCAAGTGTTTCCTTATCCGTTTGATTACATCCGTTGTCACATGTACAGGATAAGGAAAAGTTAATGAATAAAAAAAAAGATGAATTTTCAAGAGAAAGGGTTAAGATGATGATGTTGATGGTGAAGTACAAGAATGTGATATTTGTTGCTAAGGATGGATAAAGGCGCGAAAAGGGTTAACTTGTTTCGAGACTTGTTTTGTTTCATGTAAAGCAGAATCAAATAAACCGGAAATCATGAGTGCAGGAGGAAACAAGATTAATTTCAAGATTATTGAGGAATCCATTTCACGGTCAAGTAAACTTCCATGTCCTAAAGCATATCAAAGTTTAGATTAAATGTGATCTCAACAATTGGAAGCCTTTTTTTGGGCTTATTCACCATCTAAAGGAGTGTTTATTATTGATGGACAATTATATCAATTATATGGACATTGTAATGATCAAGTTAATAATTAAAAGATATTAAAGGTAAATTAAGATCAACTTTTCATAAGATTCGCTTCAAAGACTTTGCTGCTTTTAATTATTTAAAACTCATCTTGACCTTTGTTTAAACTTGAAATTATTTAAATTTGTTTAATTGTCCGAAACTTCATTTTTTGGACACTTTTTTTTACCATCGTTTAAACTATTTAATAAATATTTAATTGTGGGTTTAAATTGTTATTGATATTGGAAGGGACAAAATGAAAGTCTAATCTTTGAAATGCAAAAATCAAGGTTGTAATTACTTGGAACCAGAGATTTGATAAATTATATTGAATATATGATTATTTGAGTTTAATGATTAATTGTTTGGATGAGCAAATGTGACCATTAATGTTTAATAGCCTCACAAATTGTTTAACCTTTAATTAGTTTCGAACTGGAAACTTGCTGGAAAATCAAATATTTAATTGAACGTATTTTGTTCAGTTGATTAATGAACTTTGCACATTTAAATTGAAAACTTGAAATTCACATTGAATTCATGAAATGAAAGTGTTGGTTAAAAAACTTTATCGCTCATTTGGTATCATTTGACATTCTTGTTAGCTGATTGTTGCCCGATTCAATGTTTAGTGGAAAATAATTAATCACATTAGAAATTAGATGAAATGATAATATTGATTTAACTTGTGTATTATTATGAGTTTGATGAGAGGTAACAATGTTTCCATTGTAATTGGTTCATCATGAGAATCGGTGAAACAAAGGTGAAGGTGCCTTTAGGGTGTAAATAGCGCATATATAGGGCAATAGGATGAAGGCTAAATTGTTGTAATTAAACGTTAACAAACTTGTTAGTGATGATGAAAAATTTCAATTATTTGAAACATTTTCAAGTGAACACACAAAACCAGTTTTAGCAACTGTTTTTGCTCCTTTCTCAAGTTACCTTAACAAGGGAATGCAACTGATGATAATTAGGTAAAGATTATTGCTTAAACTAGATTGCAATTGTAAATTAAAGTGAAAGGCAATTTAGCAACAATTTAATTAAAATAAGACAAAATGAGCATCTGCATACAAAATGATATTCAAGTTAATATTAAAGATCAATTTTTGCTACTCATATTTTCATGTTCAATATTTGCAAGATTTGAATGTAATTGAATGTAATTTAGTGGGAATTATTAATGTTAAACTATTAATGGGAATTAAAGGCTCACCAAAAGTAAATCCAAATTAGTGCAAAGTCAACATTTTTGTGCCTTTACGCTTTAAATTAATGCGACAAGGTAAACAAGGAAAACTGGTTTACCTATAAGAACTTGTTATTTATTATTGTACTTAATATTATTAACATTATTAATGTTATTATTATTATCAGATAGTTTTATAGGTTCATGGCTTTGGACCAATAAGATTGATACAAAAACATCAACACGCATTTGATAGACGCGCGCTCGCGCCAATTTTATGCTTTGGTTAACAGTTTTGGCGCATTTTATTCAAAGGTCAACATCGTTTCCCAGCGAAACTTTATCCAACAAAAACTGTTGTTTCATTGCAGCACAAAGTAAAGTCGGTAAAAGAGACAACTTGCACATTCTTTAAGGTTATTTTGAACACTTTCATTGTGAATATTCAATGAAATGAGTTGGTGAATCATTTGAAGATAAATGAAAAAATGCTTTTTATGATCGACTTTTGTTTTATCTTGAAATTATGGATCTGTTCAGAAATTGCTTTCTATTCCAATGAACTGATTTAGTTTTAAAGAGTTTTTGTTTTTGGATGAAATGAGTTGAATTGTTGAGGTTGATTGATGCTGCAATTGGATAATTAATAGGGAATCAGAGTTTGGTGATTTTTATTGCAAATTCAATTGATGACATCTCTTCATGTTAGCAAATGAAAGTTTACAAGTGTTTGCTTCGCAATTGCAAGTAGTAATTTTGATTCGCAAATTGATGGCGACTTTAGGCTCATTTTTGTTGTTACTTTTGAGCGCAAACAACAATTCCATTTCTTTCTCGTTCTTTATTCTTTCAGATATTCCTTTCTTCTTTTTTTCTTCTTTCATTCCATTCCCGCCTTTCCTTCATCTTTTTTCTTCTCTTCTTTCATTTTTTTTGCTCAACTTTAACTTTTCTGGTTCTGTTAAACTCTCTTCTTTTTGGTCAGTCTGCCTTTCTGAGAAGCTCAGTTGAAGGGAAACAAACTGCCAATATTGCTAATCATCTCAATTTATTGCACAAAGTTAATTAGGTTAATCAGTTAAGCAAATTGTTGACTGAAATTATGCAATTAACACAAAACGGGCCAAAATTGGCGTAAAAAATGGCTGTTGACGTTAAAGCACATCGAGTGAAAACATGGAGAAGAAGCTGAAAGTTTTAAACTGAAACTCAAATAGTTTTGCATTAAACTTTTCCCGATAATTTTTGAGCAAAAATGGGAACGCAAAGTAACTTTTATTTGACGAGAAACGCAATTCTTGAAACTTTCAATTCTCATTGAACTTTCAATGTGCTTATAATTTGTTTAGTTTTGGATGGAAAATTGAAATTCTGTTGATAGTGAAAAGGGGTTTTCTTGATAATTACACAATCAATTTACAATCAGATTACACTTGAGAAAGAGAAAGTAATATTAACATTCAGTTAGGAACGGGTTATGAGACTAATTTGTCTCCATTTTTGCGATAATGTTACTCCATTATTTACCTTGTTGTTGATGACAATCTAAGTTGAGGATAGGAAACGTTATTTTATTAGTTGATGTATAAATATAATTTACTGCTTTTGCTTGAATTGGCAAAATTTGTCGATCTCATTGGCACCTTGATATTAAACACGCAACATCAAAGGATAAGCAGAGCAAATAAACAAACAATTTAGTATCAATGTAACTAAATTATTATCATGATTATCATTAAATGTTTATACATTAACTATCATGAGCACCATCTCAATCAATCTGATTCTTAACTTCTGAGCTTTTTCATTTGAAACAAGATGAAAGCAAAGGAAGACAACTTGATAAGCATATGATTAAGATATTCTTAAGAAAATCTGATTTGTTCCAAGTTGAGTTTCTTTTTATCCTTCAATACCTTTTTTTTACTTCTTTTGCTGTTCATTGATTATTTGCTTACAATTGAACGACAAGTTAATCCAGTTAAAAGGGAAATTATTAAAGCATTCAATTGACAAATGTTTGAGTGTCTAATCAAATGGTAGTTGCAACAAATAATCAATCCTTTCGTTTACTTTAATCAATTGAAAACAATTAAAGCAAATGAAATTATTTTAGTCAATCTGAAGAAGAAGCCTTCATCTGACCTTCTTCATTTGCTTCAGGCATTGTCAAGTTATTTATCCTCTTGATCGTCATCTTACAGTTTCACTGTAATTTAAGAATGAAAGAAACTCAGTTTTCTATGTAATATTTACATGTTTTTCTTGTTTTCATTGGAAACAGAGGTAAAGATGAGGATGAAGACACTGGGCTCTGCAAAGCAAAAGTACTCAAGTAGTCTGGGAAAGCTAATAATCAATTAACTGCTTATTGTGCCGTTGTTGTGATGATGCTTGTTGATACTTTTGCTGCTTAAAATTTGCTGCCTTTTGTTGACTCACAAAGTAGTCAAGGATATTTAAGATGAAGTCCAGTCGGTCTCATCAATCGATCGTATTAAAGTTATTGTCAGCGCTGAAACAACAACAACAAGTTTAACTAATTTGGTCAACTAGTTTAGTTTTTCGTTCAGTAATACATTTTACACAAAAGACCAAAATTTAAAGCTCATTTTTTCTTCTTCTTCTTCTTCTTCCTTTGAAAGGTCATTTCATCGCGTGCATTTTGACTCAATAACTTTCTTTTAGCCTTTCAATTGAGTCTCTTTTTTTCTCAGTCTTTTTGCTTTAACTTTTTATTGCCTCATTTTTTACCTTCAATTTAACAGGACAGTGTGAAAACAGGTAAAGCCAAATAATGATTATCATGATAATAATAACTATGATGATGAGCAGAGATGAGGAAGAAGCTCAAGATAACAAACAAGGACAAAGATAATGAAATGGGACGTGATAAAAGCAAATAACTATTTCAGTTTAATATTAAATAGTTAAAGCAAATTTTCAGTATAAGTCGGTAATAATGATAATAGTAAAAGTAAATAATGATATTTATGATGATTTAAAAGTCTATTCAAGTAAATAACAATGGTTTAACTGGTTCAATATGACCATAGAAGGTGGTCTTTCATTTATCATAATGAAGACCATCAATGTTTAATTACTCAATTGATTGTGTAGGTGTTTGGTTAACAGTTCGGGCTGATAGGAGGAGGAGGGAGAAGGAGGACAATTTATAACGATGAAGATGAATCTGGGTTTTGCTTTGAAAAATAACAATGTTATTATCATCATTTTTCACCCCAAAAATAATATCAAATACTGTAAGTCAAATAAAACTAGTAAATAACAGAGGCTTGATAAGTAGCAACGAAGTTGATGATTGAGTAAAGAGAGAGAAGAAGCGAGAGAAGAAGAAGAAGAAGAAGAAGAGAAGAAGATGATAATGTTGATGAATAAAAAGAAACATTAAGATGATGATGATAATGATGATGATGAGAGGCACTATTATTACAAAGAGAGGAGTTTATTTTCTCAGATCGTTTGCAAAAAAAGGGATTGGCTATTGGAATATTTCAAGTTACCTTTCTTTTTTACTTAATCATCATCATCTTAATCATTATCATCATAATCATCTTGATATTTTAACGGTGTTTTATTTGAGCATTTGAAGAGTCCATGTAAAGTTAAGTTGATATGTGATGTTAACAGGGAAAAGATGATTGTAATGAAATTAATTAGAAACTAGTCAAAATTAACAGAGAAGATGATGAAGATAGTAATGATAATGATGGGGCTGATGAAGAAGACGATGCTGATGATGAAGAAGAAGGAGAAGAGGAAAGAGAAGAGGAAAGAGAAGAAGAAAGATGAGAAATATCGGTCAACATTATATATCGATAGGTGTTCACAAAGGCGTTACAAATCACGATCCAATATGAAATGAAATGAAAAGAGTCACAAAGAGATGGTTATCAGTTAAGGAATGATGAGGTTGAGCTTTAAATTGAACAGGAGAGACCCCATAGTGGGCAGCTTCGGAAGCTTCTTACCTGGTCAACAGTTTCACTAAAAAAGACTTGTGAAAATATGTTGAAGAGCCAATCAAAAAATGGGCCACTTTTTTCATTATCAAAGTAAAGCCACTCTACCTTTATTTATCATCTCTTTCTTTTCTTCTTCTTCTTTCTCTTCCCTTTTATTTTCTCTTTACTTCTGCATCATCTCACATCATCTTCATTATCTTCATTATCTTCATCATTTTCATTTATATTTTCATCTTTTCGCGTTTCAAACAAAAATAGTTGCAATCAATTGGTATTTTAATTTGGGCTCAACAGTTATCAGTAGAGTGTCAAAAGCAATGTATGATTATAATAAGATGATTGTATTAATACATTAGAATTGAATGTTTTTCTTAAGCAAATTTCATTTCTTTTCATTTCACCTTTAACTTTGTATAATAAGTTTACTTTTTACTCTTGAGTGGCATGTTTATACATCATCTTCATTCTCATCATTCTTACCATCTTCCTCATCTTCCTCATCTTCTTCCAACTCCTATTAGCTTAAAAAACAAGACAATCAACAAGTAAAAAAGAAATCATTTCCTTGAATTGAATGTCAAACTTGATGAGTTTAATATTTATCAATAAATAAAGGTAAAAGTTGATTTTTGTTTTTTTTGTTTCAAACTTACTTTTACCTCCTTCGGTTGTTCAATATTAATATTTGTTCATTTATTTGTATATCTGTGTGTGTGGTTAATCATTTTGTATGCAAAACTCATGCAGCTTTTACATAAATTGATAACAAGTGTTGAAAAGGTTAAAATAATTACTTGAACAAATTTTTACTTTTCATTTTTTGGTTTAAAAAAATAATGAAACAAAATATCAATTTCAATGGCGAACTGAACATCAAACTGAACAATATTATTAGTCAAAACTGGTGAATATAAATTTATGAATGAAAACGATTATCTTCCTTTAAGGTGGTCCAATCACTTTTTGTGAGACCAAAGGGAGGAGTTTAATGGCGCATCAATAATTTAGTTTCATTCATCTCAATCAACTCAATTGCTACAATCATTCCAATCGGTTTCGATGATCAAATAAACTTTGAAAGAAACAAATGCATCAATTAATTTTAATGTCATTCAAATGCCAATAAATGCAATATTTTTGGACAAGTTTTTTGATGCAAAACAGGAATGCAACATTCCAATGAAACAAATGCAACTAATAATTTTGGAAGATGATAATGACAGAATGCAATCATCGCTTCGACTTTCATTGTGATGACAAAGGTGTGTCAACAAGTTTCAGCATTTAAAAGTAACTTCAATGCAATGGAAATCAGAAATATCAAGTTCTGTATTTTCAATCAGTATTTTGAAGGGAAAATGATCTCAAAACATTTGAATCAACCTTTACTATTTGAAATTCATACCTGGTTCGCTTAGCACCCTGTAATTACCATTATCATTGATAAATATCTTCTTGTCCTTTATATAAAAGCACAGCTTTAGTATTAATTAACTTGTTACATTTTTTGATTCGGTAAAACTGTTTTACCTTCATTAATTTGATACAATTAAAATCTTGAGATTAGGGATTTACAATGTGGTGAAGAAGAGCTTTAAAAGTTACTTTTAAATAAATCCAAGCAATTCTGAATATTCTGACATTTGCAGCATTTAACTCGAAGTTGTTCAACCTTCAGATAAACCAGGGAATAAAAAATGATTATTTGATGTGATTGGGAAATAAAAAGAGAGAAAAGTTTATTTTTGTTTTCATTGATCAATGTATCATATTGAATGTAAACAAGTAAAGCAAGTTTCATTCAAGTAACACTCAGTAATTCAGATTCATATTGATTAAACTCTCCATGTAACCAGTCTCTTCACTCACCCTGCCAACCAACCTTTAACTCTTTCTTTCAACTAAAGGCAACCTTCATTGAGAGCTTTAAAAATGACAAATAAACAAGACTTTTATTTTATCATTTACTTGGAAGCAAACAGTTAAACATTTAATGGAATCCAGTTTCATCTTCATTTTCATCTGATCCCCATTTTCATCCTCTAACACAATTTATATCAATTAATGTTGATCAAGAAAAGGTAAAGAGGATGTTGTCAGCATTCTTAACAACATTCCAAACCTCTTTATCATCATCTTCATCTTCATCACCGACCTCATCATCGGCTTCATCAACTTGATCCTCATCATTACTCACTTTCATCTTTCCTTTTTTACTTGCCTAACTTCATTCATTCATCTTCATCTTTATCATCTTAATCATCGTTCTGCAAATCAAATGATTCAGATGAAAATGTTTCCCGCAAAGTTAACATTAAATCTATTAACATTTCAATGTTGACACAATTACGTTGATATGTATTTTGGTGAACACCAAGTGAAAGTGCAACAAAATAAAAGACATTTTTTTCGTTATCAGCTTTTTGCAACAATCCAAATGAATTGTAATGCATTATTTGAATAGAAATGATTATCATTATGTTTCCAAACACTGTAAGGTTATTGATAATTACGTTCAATTTACCGGATTAACTAGTTGCTGACTTGGTGCGATAAGATTTTTTAATTGCTACAATTTAACTATAAATTAAATACTTAAAGACAGGTCAAATAAGAGAAATGGTTAAATGATAATGAGAATGATAATCATCATCCTGATCATCCTCATCACCTTCGTGTACATCTCAAGGTTATCATTATAAAGTTTAGTGTAAAAGAAAAGAAAAAAAAGAAAAAAAAGGAAAATGGAAAATGAAGAAATTCATTGAGTTAACAAGAATATCGAATGTAAATGATAAAAGAAGAGACCCAAAAATTGGAAAGAATCAGATTGACGATGATTTTGATGATAGTGAAAATAGGTGATAAAAGATGAAATGAGATGAAATGAAATGGATTAAGGTTAATCTGAATAGCAACTACTAGGTTGAGTTGCCTGAGCGAAGTAAGAAAAAAGTAAACTTTTATTGTTGGTAAAATGAACATTGGTTAACATGTTTAAACATCTCATAGGGTTAAATGGCAACACAATATGAGAAACAAATGATCCATTGAAAAAGTTTTAAGAAACTTTGCTTCTTTCAATGGATCATTAGTTTACTTAGTTAATTTTTTCAAGAATCAAATTTAATTTCTTCTCTTTCTTTCCTTTCTTCTCTGCTTTTCATCCTCTTTTCATCTTCTCTTATTCTTAAGAAAAAAGCAGTTTCAATTAGGACGCCGCTTTCTTGGGAAGATAAGAGTGGGATTAACTCATGGAAGATCCACAAAAGACAGACAAAGTAGACAGATAAGAATGTCTTGAAGAAGAAGGAAAAAGAAAGAAATACTTTTTCAACTTTTTTCCCCTTTTCTCTTTCTCTTTTCCTCTCTTTTCCTCTCTTTTCCTCTCTGTCTCTTTGTCTTTCAAGAAGCTCATTTCGGCCCATTAACGAAGTCCAAATAGCAACGGTCAAAGCATAACAATAGCCGATTGATTGATTAGCCAAACACAAGTATCAAAATGGTTTCAATCATCTGATGATAACTTTCACATCTTTTAACATCTTTGTGTTCATTTAATTGCAAATCAGCTTGAAATAATGAGGTAAAACTTGAACCTGAAACTTTGTTTTGTTTACCAAAAAAAAACTTTGCGCTTAAAGTTTGCAAATACCATTAGAAAGAGCAGTTTCAATGATATTTTAAGTTTAAAAAAAGGTTTGTCAACTCTTTTCAAGTTGTATCAAGATTTGAATAACTTGTCAACATTGGAATGATGATAATGATGTTAACCATACATTAAATGTTATCATGTGTTTTTTGGTGATAATTCATTTGGAGAAGAAGAAGAAGAAGAAGAAATGCAATTAATACAATTTTGGTGTTTAATTGTGAAATAATTGCAAAGTTGAGCTTCGATTTTTATCAGAGTGATTAATTGTTTGCATTTTGCCCTTAGTTACATTTACAATCTCTGTTATCCTGGTTCAGAGATACCGAACCAAACCTAACCTGACATGTATTAGTTAAATATTGACTGTTGGTTCAACAATGTGAATTATTGCTTTAAAGGTTAGGTTTAATTATCTTTTGGTTAGTTGGCGAGTTGATCCAATCAGGTAAAAGGTTAACTGGGCTAAAGGTTGTTAACCAAAAAATGGTAATTGAGTTACATTGATGAACAATTTGAGAAGGAATCAGATGAGGATAAATAGAGATGACAATCGGAACAATGTTTCAATGTTAACATCAAGTGCATATTAATCATGATAATCTGAAGAAATGAAAAATGATAAAAAATGGATTTTTTTTTTCTCCATTTTTTTGGTTCTTCACCTTGACAAGGTTATTTCAAAATAATCAGTGTAACCATGTTTAACTAATCATGCAATAAACATGAATGATAAACTTCCTGTACGATCAACAATTAAAAGGTTAATCATTACAATTTTTGATTCCATTTCAATTTGACTTTTAGTTTTACTTTGATTGTTTGAGATGTAATATAACAAAATTTAGTTTAATTTTGTTCAATCTAATCAATTTATGAGGTTCCTCAATCATTTAAAACAGCAAAGACAAATAGTGTTGTTACAACAAACTGTGCACAGTTAGGGGTTCAAACATGAAGTAAAAAACATGATTAAACATTTCACAAAGCAAATGAAAAAGGTAAAGACTATGACAGATATGATTGAGTGTCGATGATTGTTGTATATCTTACAAGGGAAACTCAGGCAAAAGGTATTTGCCATTTAATTGCTACAATTAAGAACGCAAATCAATGAACTCAATAAGCTAAATTATCGATGATGCAAAGGAGAAATGATGAAGAAATGTAAAGCAATTAATTGTTCCGCCTTTTGAGGTAACAATTTTGCAGAGTTATCGATAACAAATGAAAAATAATTAGTAACAACAAAAAAAAAAAAAATAAAAGCTCGAACATGAGATTTGTTAAAAAGATCAACAGATGAGATTCTCATCATGTTGGATCATCATTAACATCGTCTTCAAGTTTTTCATCATTTGATTCAAGTGGTTAATCCAAAGGTCGTTGCCTTATATTGACCTCATCCTTTTCAAACGGTTATCATTGTACAACATAAAATCACTGTTAATTGTAAAATAAAAATGGAAGGTAAGAAAAGTAAATTTGACAGCAATCCAGGTAACATAATGTTTTATCCCTTTAATAACATTGTAACAAGCATTTGACAATAAAGCTTGTCCTTTAACTGTTATGATCAAGTTAATTGCTGATAATGTTTGATATTACAGTTAGTTGAAGACAAAAAGAAAATAGTAAACATTGAAAATAGTAGGTTAAGTTATCCTCTTATATGTTTAACTTTAAATGTCAAGTGAAAATAATGAAAAAGAAGCAAAGCAAAGACCGAGAGTGATAATGATGATTATGATGATGTAGGATGTTAATAAGGATGAGGATAAATAAATAAATGAAAGTTAGGGAAACCCTTACATAGTAAACATTTAATGATACATTTAACCAAACCTTTTTTTTTTCTTCTTCTTCTACTCATCTTTTAATGTATTGATACCTTATACTTTTTGGCGTTGTTGTTGATGTGTTTTCGCGTTGTTGAATCATTATTTGGAAAAGATTGTGAGAAAGTTAACTAAATTGTAAATTAAAGTATGAATTGTTTAACAAAGTAAAAATGATTACAGACAATTTGAAAGAGATACAGTGGACAATAATTATATAGCAGCAAGGTAAAGGTAAAGGTAAGAAAAAAACAACTATTTGACAGTGATGAGTAAAATTAACAGTGAAGGTTAGACTCAAATTATGGTGTGACCCGTATTTTCAGACTGACCTTAAGCCTTTATTGTTTGGTGTTTGAATGTTGATTCAGTTTTGAGAAGATAATTTCACCTTATTTAAGGTTATCGTCATTATCATCATCTTTGATTATGTTTCTTGTTCAATCACTTATTTTGCTTCATTTTTCACTGACGGTCAAAGGTAAATTTTTGTCCAAAAACGATTTTCTTTTGTAACCACAGAGGGTCGAGTGTATACAAATTATGGTAATGTGCAACATTGTTAACCAGTTTTGTTGAAACTTGAAAAGTGTTCAATTCAATGTCAATTATAGATGTGAAATAGTAATGATGAGCAATGAAAATGAACAGATAAAGTGTAAAAAAGGTAAAAGTGTAACTAATTAACCCTGGCATATAAACTATTAACCAAATGATTAAACCTTAAATATTGTTGAGAGTGAAAAAAAATGTGCAAATGATGATGTTGCTTGATACGTGTTAATGATGTTAGTTTGGTACAGAAAAGTCATTAAGATTAGGTGTAAATGACAAGTTTCATTTTGTGGCAAAGTGCTTGTGGTCAATGTGTTGTTACCCAAATGATCAGTGAAAACCTTTTCATTATTAGCGTATAATTTCAATTTTGCACACATTATAAATATCTTTTCCGATTTTTCGGTAACATTAAACAGTTTGACAAAAAATTGTGAATCGCTTTTAAATGTTTTCAAATCAAAATGTTGACCAAATTGTATCAACATGATAGACAGAAACAGTTGGAAAGTCACCAACTGAACATCCCTTTTAGCATTGAACCAGCAATTGAACATAATTATTTCCCGTTTCTAATTAGCCTCTTCAATTTGAATACAGTTTTTGCTTACAAACGGCAACCGATAATCAACTGAATGGGAAATATTGATAAGCACTTCCGTTTGTTTCTTTGGTTATAAGCACACAGGCAAAAAAAGAGTCCAAATATATGGTTACAAGTGAAGGAAAATTGTTAACGAAAGTTAATCCAAGTTTCAATTTAATTTATGAGGCGATTCATTGATTAACTTTTAGATACTTTTTTTTATGTCGTTCTTATTTACTTTCAACTGATTATCGTTATGGTCAATGTTTACGTAAAATTTGGTCAAAAAATGTCATTATGTAGTAATGTGTAAGTGCTTCAACTTGGCCGATAAAGAAATTTTCAAATTCAATTGCTTCAATGTAATTGTTAGCATTTTTTTTGTTGCTTTGCGCGGAACAAGATTTATGTTTACAGGTCAGTCTAAATCACATATCGTTCTGGTCACTTTGTTTGTTAAAATACAAGTGTGTTTTGTTCAAACAACAATTTAATTGTAAATATTGCTTTTTTTCACAGGTTGTCATTAAAATCAATTGATTATTTCAACAAATAATCAACAGTTTAATCTTTCAAATCTTCAGCATTTGCGCCAACACTTGAAAAACACTTTTCTAGAAAAAAAGGATTCTCAGGTAATTTTAATCAACAATGCGATAGTTAGGCTCAAAATTGTAACTAAAATGACTTTTGAAGTAAACTAATTGTTATCGTCATTAGTTTTTTTTTGATTTACATTCACAAAATCCTGATGGTTGTAAGCTTTAGCAACTCTGATCTTTGACTTCAGACTCAATATTGCATTTGGACTTTGATAAAATTGTGATGAAATATCGCAACAATAACAATAATATTGTAATAATTATCATTTCTGCATAAGTTTGAAATGAATTCCCTGGGAAGTTCAGATGTTCAGAAATTTAAATGTCATAAAATTTTCCTTCTTTGCTTCAATCAATTGCTTTTCATGCAAAAGTAATGTTTTGATAGCAAATGGAAAATGAAAATTGGAATAATTTTTCTGGGAATTCACACTTGGTTTGCTAATCATTGATTGTTGAAACTGACTTGAACTGACTGATGGTACAAATGAAGACTAATCAATCACATTGAAGCCAAAATGAAATCATTTAAAATGTTGATGATCTGAACTGACGACCAACTAACCGAAAATGTAAGAATTTTTCGTTGGAATAATTGCGCTAATTAATTGAACTGCAAAAGTTGAGCCCAACTAATTGGCGAAGCTAGACGTGACTTCGCACATTTGCAACTGTTGAACACGTTAAAAGGGACAACAGTTTTTAAATTGTTCAAATTTTTGTTGCCTTCCAAGCAAAAGGCAAAACATAATTTGAAAAGTTTCATCTTACAAAATGTGTAATAATTCATTTCCAAGTTATTCCTCTATTCTTTACTCATAACAATTCCCTATTAATTATCATAAGGTAAATAAAAATTTTCAACCTTTTCTTTTCAAAGAATATTTTCGACTTTATCTGATTGTGTGTTCATTCTTGAATGAACTTACCTGCTTCAAAACAAACTGCATTTTTACTTGAAAAGGAGACACTTTTGTGTGTCAAAGGCTTATCATTCAATAATAGTAAACAATTTCCCATGATGGAAAACTGAATTATACAAATGTATATGATTGGTTAGTTGATTGTAGCTGTCGTTAATCAAGTGATCAGATGACAAGTTGTGTTAATAGCGGTTGATTTGTTGTTAAATTTGTTGACAAAAATATATATATAAATACACTTTGAAGGTAAAAGAAGAAGAAAAGGAAAGGTTAAAAGGAAAGAAAAGTTTCTTTTTTTTGGGCTGATTTCTTGTAAGAAAACTTCATCTCGAGTTTTCGCTTCTTTTGTTGGTCTTTTAAAGGGTTACCTGGTAAACTTTTTCTTTTTAAATTTTTAAGGACAAAAAGACTGGAGTGAGAGAGACTGAAAGAGAGGGAGAAGTAGGAAGAGAGAACGGATAAGACCGTTGAAATGTTCAGGAGAGATAAAAGGGTTTCCAAGACCATTTCTCTTCGCCTTCGTCTCAACTTGTAAAGACACAAAGACTCAAGAAACTGTTTACATTTCTTGATGTTCTTGAGGTTTTTTAAGGAGCAGAGAGAAAGAGAAGAAGAGAGGAGAGAAAGAGGATTAACTGAATTTAACTAATCGATAATATAACAAGAAATGTCTTGGTCAAGATAAGAAGAAATGAATAATTTAAACATTTCTTTTCTATTCTCTACAAGTTTTTCCTTTCTTTTCTCACATATTGTTACAGTCAAATCATATCAAATATTGTTATAGTCATTACTATTTGAGAGTAAATAGATATTGTTAACTTGAACCCAGATAATTACCTAAAATTGAATGGCCCTTGGAAACAGACAAACACAGAGAATTGGTTAAAAATTGGAAAAAAATCACTTCTCTTTTTCTTCCTCCTTTGACATTGCAATAGAAAGCGCAAAAAGCACAAACCTAAATTAGTGGCTAAGTTTTTGTTGATGTAGCGATAATTAATTTAACAAAGCAAGGTTAACATCTAATGACATTGTATGATGAATGAGAGTAAACTAGAAAGTTGAAAGAAATGAAGGGTTAACCAATTGATCGGAATATCTTCTTCTATCTGTATCATTTAATCAATAGTCAAATCTTTAGCAAAGTGACATATGAAGCTTTATGATGAATGTCTGTGGTTTCCTATCAAGACTTTTGTCAGGTTAAATAAAACGTAATCTCATTCATCTAAAAACTATTTTATTAATTAGCTCATGTAAATGTATTGTTACTTACGCTATTAAGTGATTCCAAGAACCATTATAAATCCTATTTTGATGACTGTTGGTGAAAGATTAACAAAATTACGGCAATCATTAGATATAATCAAAAGGTTAGGTGAAGACCGTTATACAACTAAACCAGCTTATGGTTAGACTGTAGATTGAATAAACAGGTTGAATGGACGTTTAATTTTCACTCATGTAAAAGGTATTTCCACTTCATCTAAATTTAATCTCAAATTTGAGAAAAAAATTATCTTTAGATTGTAAAGTAAATAAAATTTGAAATATTTGTGATTAAAAAATGAAAGAATTTGCAAAATAACTCATCAATTCAACACCAGGCGACTCTGATGCAAACAACGTGTTGAAAAAAAACATATGATTTTTTTGTTGAGATTTATTTATTTATGATTTTTATCTATTGTAATTTAATTTTTTGATCAGTGATTTTTACATATTTACTGTGATCTGTCTCCTAAGTTTTGGTAATTATCATTATGGGTTGGTTAACTAAAATTAAGCAAATACCTTTGGAAGATGTTATATTTGATAGTAAATTTCATCCAACAAAATCTAACATACTTGTCTGTGCAACTGTTTCAGGTGATCTTTTTATGTAAGTTAACACTTGATTACACTTTTTTTACACTTATTTTTACCGTATTTTTATTGCAACTTGATGGTCCTTTGACCTTATGGGGCACCCCATCTCTATGTCTTTGTCTGTGCCTATCACAAGAAGTTGTAATGGAAATGCATTCGTTTTTTCCTGATGTTGATTAAATTCATTATTATTATATCACACTTCCTGGATTGTTCTTAGTAAATAATGGTTAACAAGCTAGGAAAAAAAAGTCATTTTCCTCTCTTTTTTCACTTTTTTCTGAGTATTTTTACCTTTATCTGTCTTTTTTTATCGTTCACCTTTAATATGATTATCACTTGAGATTGTTTCTATTTATCATTTTTTCCTCTGAGTTTTTTTCTTTTGTCTTTATGATTTCTCATTTTCTTTCTCTTCTCTTTCTGTTGATATTTTGTTCTTACTTCCTAATCTTTCTGCAGTTTGGACACAGATAATAACACTAATCCGATTGCCGTTGAACTCAACGATCATCACAGTGGTTCGCCCATTAGAAAGATAGCATTTACTGACGATCATAACATAATCACTGCTGCCAAAACTTTGAAGGTAACTGATTTCAATACTGGCAAAGTAATCCGTAAAATTAAACCCGATGAACCTCGAAGTAAAATCTTTTCTCTCTTGGTAATTGACCATTGGTTAGTTTGTGCTGGTGATGATGAAGGACGATTCAGAGCATGGGATTATCGAGTTGACCGAGGAACCTTCATGGATCTGAAACAATGTGAAGATCACATCAGTGATTTGGACATTGATTCACAAAGAAAGATAGTAGTTGCATCAAGTGGCGAAGGTACTTTAACTGCTTTTAACATAAGGTAATAACCAGATTTATTTAGCAATCAAACCAATCTTTTCATCTTCTGAACAATCCTGAATGTAATTCAGGTTTTTTTTTGTTTTTTAAAGTGATAACATAGCATTTTAATGATAATTATTGTTTTACCATTTACAAAAAGTGATCAATTAGAATGATAATCAGGTCCAAATTTATTGCAAGTCAAAAAAAACAGACTACAGAATTGGTGAGTTCATTGAAAGATTTCCGGTCGGCAGGGATTTCTACAAAAGAATCGACTGCATTCCAGTTTCTGGTTACCATATATACATATATATTTTTAATGATAGGTTTTCAGGCAGCAATAAACTTGTTGATCTTTCTGTTGTTGACTTCCATGAGGATCATCATCAATTCTTTGAAACCTAAATAGTTTTACTCCATATGCACATTACAACAACAAAAGAAGAAGAGAACGAGGAAAGAGAAAGAGGGAAAAGAGAAATACATTGGCCCACTAATTGTAAGTTTGGAGGTTTAAAAAAGCTCAACAAGTTCCTTTGGAAAGTAAAAAGCATTTAGCAAAAAAAGCGGATCAACGGGTTTTTGAATCATAAATTTTGTCACGGAGGGACGTCATAGATATCTATCTAGCCAAAATTTATCAACTAAGTGAGAAACATCCATTATGAGAATTGTTAAGAACTATCGGGCTTTGGTCTTATTGTTCAGAGAGAGAGAGAAAGATAGCTGCCCGGGGCAAGAATAAGGAAGAATAACCTTAAGAGTTGTCTTCAGTTCCTAGTTTCCTTTCTTCTTTGGTTGGTGATGATGATTATGTTTATAATAATGATTCTGCTGCCTGATGATGATCATGATGATCATGATGATGATCGTTGATCATTGATCAATGATCATTTTTATCATGATTTGAGGGTGATAAAACCACACATGGAGATGATCCCAAAGGTTGAAGCAAGAATAACAATCTAAATTCATTGGCGGTCCTGAGAGAGTTTCAATGAGTCTGCATGTTTCTTTAAGAATCACAAAGTAATCATCAAATTAACTGTTTGATTAGTAGACAAGAATCTTAATCATGTTGGCTGCCTGATAAAAATTGGGACTTATTAATTAACTGTCTTCTCATTTTTGTTTCATTTTTGCTTCTTTTTGTTTTTATCAATATCTCTTTATACTCTGTCTGCACCATGTGAATCATTATCTCCTGGAAAAATTATGGCATTTAATTTGTGTAATAAAATAACCAAAACCAGATCAAGACGCATGGAGGAACCACAATCTGAACTATTTGATGCTGGATTCCAATGTGTACGCTATTATGAACATCGGGGTAAAGTCTTGGTTGGAGCTGAAGATAGTGCAATTAATATATTTAATATTGGTCAGTGGGGCAACATAAGTGACCGATTTCCCATTAAAACTCGCCTTCCTTCTCGCAAAATGGCTGGTAATACAATTGATTCCATGGAACTGATTGCTGAAGATAAATATGTTGTTCTAGGCTGTTCTGATGGTTTTTTGCGTCTACTCACAATATTGCCAAATAAAGTAATTGCAACTGCTGGTGATCATCATACTGGAATCGAAAGTTTAACCGTAAATAAGACTACCAATGTTATTGCATCGACTGATCATTCAACTATCCATTTGCACCAATTTGAAGAACAAAAAGAACCAGAAAAACCTTCAACATCGTCTTCAAATTTTTTCTCTGAATTATGATAAAAGAGAAAAATATAGAGAAAAATTCAGATCATTGCATGATAATTTTTTGAATCACATTAAGAATACTCATTGATTAAAATGTGCATTCAAAAGATATATCTTTTGGTCAGAAATCATTTGAAAAACTTGTATGTTTGCGAACTGTTACCAGGGAAAGTCTGTTGTCAAGTTTTGACCGTTGCATATTTGAATTTTTTTAAATGGACCAAAATGAGCATTCTTAAAAGACAAAGAGAAAAAAAGGCGAAAAAAAGTAAAGAAACAAGTATTTTTCTTTCTTTCTGTTTCTTTCGTTCTTCACATTCTTACCTGTCTTTGCTGTCTGCTTTTTTGATTGCCATTTATCAGTTACAAGTTATGAAACAAATCAGTCTCATCTGCAGATCATCAGTGTTACTTGATGGTAGTTACCAGATTCAGTTTGATTCGTAAATTCAGGTGTTAAATGAGGGTCTAAAAGAAAGAAAAAAGAGGAAAGAAAGTGATTTTAGTTAAAAGTTGTTCCTTTTCAAAGGGTGGTTAAGATTTGGAGAAAAAAAAGAAAGAACACAGAAAGAGAGGGAATAAAGAAAGATAATGGGGTAGTGGAGGAGGAGGTAGACTGGCTAAAAAAGAGAGTGAAGGAAAGAGAAAAAGGAGGATTTTGAGAGATAAAGAGAAAGAGAAAGCGGCAAGATAGAAAGGCTGAGGAAAAAAGAGAGAGAAAGAGAGAGGCAGAGAGTAATGGATAACCTTTATAAGACCTGACTTGTTAAGATCGTCTTTTAGATTCTCATTCCTTCTTTTCAAGACAACAACAACACATGTAAACCTGTAAACAATCAAAAGCAACACACATTAATAGGATTGAAACATTTCTTATACATATTTACATAATCACATTTTGTAACATTATTTTACCTTTTCTTACCTTTTCTACACAACACCTCAACTCTCCTTTTTTTGTTTTTACCCCAACAAAAACAATTGTAAACAACTAATGTTATGTTATTTTGTATTATAAACATATAAACACACAAAAAAACATTTTTTTTTTGCCGTGCCAAAAATGGACTTAGTGTGTAGTGAAAATTGTGACACAAGTAATTTATTATCCAAAAAATGTATCACAATTCATGATCCTGTGATCCATGATGATGAACGTGTTCTTCAGAATCTACTTCTTACCCAGAATCGTTATGTTATCAAAACATCGTACTTCAAATGTTTGCAAACGGATCTTGATGTTTACATGAGAGAGTTAGTTGCCAATTGGATGCTTGAGGTGAGGACGATGATGATGATGATGCAAAAGATGATGAAGAAGAAGAGACATGAGAGGTTGATAATCTTAATCACTGTTGTAAATTGTTACAATTGTAATAACATGTTTGCAAAACTGTCTCTCTCTCTCTTCCTCCTTAAATAGGTCTGTGAAGAGGAAAGATGTGAAAAGGATGTTTTCCCTTTAGCAATGAACATTATGGATCGATTCCTATCCCAAGTCCGAATCCGAAAAAGTCAATTACAGTTGTTGGGAGCTGTGTCATTATTCCTTTCATCCAAAGTTAAACAAATTGAGCCTCTCCGTGTGAATCGGCTCATCCTTTATTCTGATTATTCAATTACCAGGGATCAATTATCGGTAAGTCAACTATAAACAATCCACCTGATCCTTTGAAGCTCTCTATCTCTCTGTAAAACAAAAACACCAAAAGAAACCGCTTAGCGCAACAGATGTAGACTTTGAATGTTTAATATCAAACGAGTACCATTTTTCGCCTTTGGATTAGTTGATATTACATATTGTCCAGACACTTGAATACTCATTTTAATTTGGGTTAATTGGCGGAGCTTACTAACGGAAATATTATGATATAATTTTACTAACAGCTTGTATTGCATTTGGCTTAAACATTTGCTATTTATTGGGTTTAAACACGGTTGAGAAGAGGCTCCTTTTTTCCTATTGTTTTGGGTTAATCGTATCAAAATGTATTACTATGTTACACTGTTTCAAATTTTAATTGTTTATTATTCATCCTAATTTTCAATTGCTCGTAACCAAATAATATTTCAAATGTGATTACAAGAGGATTTATATTTCTTTCTATTTCTTTATATTTCTTTCTACCAGAATTGGGAACTTCTAGTTTTGAGTCATTTAAAATGGGATACAAGTGCTGTTACTCCCAATGATTTTCTCAATCTGATTCTTCGCCGATTACCTACCAAAGGAAAGGATAAATTGATGACGATAAAAAAACACGCACAAACTTTTATCGCACTATGTGCCACAGGTAAATACAACTAAACCTGTGATAATGCAACAAGAACGGGACCAACTTTTTTCCTCCAATTTTTCAACCTCTTTTTCAACCACCTTTTTACCATATTGTCCACCATCAAGTCAACAAATCAACCATATTCACCAAACCATCTCACTTTTATTAAAAATTGTCGCAACAACATTGTCCATTACATTTCAATCATTTTTTCTTGTCATATTTTCGATCACCCAAATTACACCAAATCGTGCACCACTTTTCGGATGATATCAATATGAACTTTTCGATTTTTAAGAGTCGAGCTCCAAAAAATAGTGAACAACTTGGATTTGGTGCATTCGGGTGATGGATAATTTGATGAAAGTGATTGAAAAATGAAGAAAGAATCCTTTGCAAAGTGGTGGATTAAGTGGTTGATGTGTTGGAAAAAAGATGGCCCCATAAAAATCGACTAATATGCAGCGCATTTAAATCGATTTTTAAGATAAAATTTGTTTTTGCTCGATCAGCTCATTGCTGAAGATCGTCCATCACTATTTCTGTTTACTAAAATGAATTTTATTTTTTATTCTCAGATTTTCGTTTCTCTATGTTACCACCTTCTTCCGTTGCTGCCTCATGCATTGCCACTGCCATTCTTGGTCTGACCAGGAACAATTCGCAATCAACCAAAGATTTGCTCGCCACACTCTGTAAATTAACCAACCTTGAGAGTACTGATCTGCTGGAGATCCGTAGAACCATTGAAGAGGTTCTGAAAGCTCAGTAAATTTTTGAATCACATTAAGAATACTCGATTTATTAAAAATAATGTGCATTCAAAAGATGTAAATCTACCTGGATACGCTTGTGTGTTTCGAGCTTTTATCCAGCGAACGTCTATTGTTAAGTTTCGACCGTTATTTGGATTCTTGTTGATGAACCAAAAAGACAGACAAAGATTACGAACGAAAGAAAGAAACAATTTCTTTCGTTTTTCACATTCTTAACTACTTCTGTTATCTGCCTGTTTGATTGCTATTACCAGTAAAACTATGAAACAAACCGCTCTCATCTTCAGAGTCCTCAGTATTGATTCATGGTGTGAAATAAATAAAATATGAAATAAATAAAATGTGAAATAAAATTGTGCTTTAAAATTGTGAAATAAAAAATAAATACAGCCAAATAAATAACTCGTTAACATGTACTTTCTTTCATAAAAATGCTGAAATATTGCAGTCCAATTAAAGTCTTCCGCCTGATATCAGTAATTGTAAATTTAGATTGTTTCAATCAGTGTAAATAACATTGCCTAGAGTAAAAGAGCCAAATTTCCGATCGGATGCTGAGGAACCTCTTTTTTTAATTACCTCGAGTACTAGTAGCTGTTCACTTCAATTATCAACATTTCCAAGGATACATGGCCATTTTTCTTGACAAGTTCAAGAAAAGAGGCTCAATTTGATACAAAAAGTTGTTGATAGAGTATAATAAATAGAACGAAAAATATGTACGTATTAGTTTCATCACAGTAATTATCTTGCTTAAGTTAAATCAACATTACTTTTGTCCATAAGGCTGGTGATGAATGTTATTGGAATGCAAGTAACAATTAAACATATATAACTGGGTTAAAAAGTGAATTAATATTCAATTATGCGGAACAGATTGTTTTAATTGACACAAAATAATTTAATAACTATTTGAACAATCTGCTGAGGACAGATGATAATTTAAAAATTTATCATCTGTCCTCCTTGAGGATTCATTGAGCGACTGAATTTCAATCACAAATAGATAGCGAGCACAAATACATCGTCATGTGGCTCCCTCTGTTGTACAAATGAAGTCGCCTTGAGATGCTCAAAATTGGTAGGCTGACAGTCAACACCAAATTTGCTCATTTAATTATAATTAAATAATAGTGTTGAACCATAACAATTGATTGATTTTCGTGTCTCATTTTCTCACTGGTTTCTGTTGTTCCAATTAAACATCATGAGTGGTGATAGCGAACCACAGAAAATCCAGGAACCTCAACCCATTGAATCCATGTGTGAGGCAAACAATGAACCTGTTGCTACTACTCCGATAATAGATGGAAAGTCAGATGATAAAGAAGCCCGTAAAGCAGCCTTCAAAGAGTTTATTAAAAGTATACCCCGTACCTGTTCACCAACAATTTGTGGGACCGTTGGTTGTCCGAGTCCAGGTATTTCCAGGGTTGATCCCGATTGTTCGGAGGAATGGCATACTCAAGAATTTAACTGGTCTATTGATCAGATAGCCATACTAAATCCGTGTGATATATCCTTAGATGAGCAATTCAATGGTGAACTAACTAATCTACTGGATTCCTCTTTAGAACGAGAAAATGAACGATTTTTCGAACAGTTAGAAATTTTACCATCTCCAGCTTTTTGTAGGTTAAACCTTACTCCAGGAGATGGTCAAGGCTCTTTTCTGACACCATTTACTCGATTACCTCCCGGTAATCGGTCTACTCCATATCAACCTTGTACACCTCCACCGACACGCAGTGCATCTCGTACTGCACGACTATCATCCGCTTCATCATCTACCCCATATAGTTCAATTAAGACAAAGAATAAGAAAAAATTGTTTAACGACAATCAAGATGACATATTTGAGGATTCCGAATCAAATGTACCTATGTGCTCTATAGATCCTGAAACCGCGCCGTTCTCCTTATCACTATCATCTCCTTGATTTTACATTATGTTAATTCTAGTTTAAAGAAAGCAAAAAGGAGGAAAAATATTTTAATTTCTATCTGCTATCATTAAATCTATCCTTTTTTCTCATACCCATCTGTATATGCAATACATGTATATTAATCATCGATTATTTTGTGTGTTCTGTTCAATCTTGCAGACAAAATTGGATTTCCTCAACACGTTCAACTCAAAATCAATTCTTCAAATGTTCTGTATCATATGCTCTACAAAATTTTTCATATTTATATATCATCATATACAGATTTCCTTTGTTTTCATCCAAATGAGTGATTAACAGTCCGCGACCCATTCTGTTGGTTTACTGTTGTTATCAAAATTAAACGATCGATTGTATACAAATTCATCTTTGACCTGAAATAACTAACCAAAAGATTGTTTTCTTACTATGTCTAGATTGAAATCTGGATCGATTAAAGTCACTCACAAAAGACATAAAAACAAGACCCACAGCACTTATACTTTCACCATGATTACATTAAGTAATTTTGTTAATTTAGTTCAACTCATATTTTTGGGTAATTATAATCGATTGTGGACAATCCCTTTTAATTTCATGGCTTTCCAAGTAAACAAAGGCCCAAATGCTGATTTGAAGAAAGAGAAAGTAAATCAAAGTCTGTAAAATTTTAAAGCAACTTTCACCACTATCCAACTTTTATATTAATGATTTGTATTTTAATGATTTGTATTAATGATGATTATAGAAATATGTTTTTTCCCTTAACATGACTACTATAAACAGTTTAAACTTGTACACTATCATCATCAATTGGGTCGATAAGATCACTGTTTTTGGGCATTCTCAATCACATAGCACTGTGATTGTATTAACACATTATCCTTTCAGTACAAAACAGTTAATTTATTTGTACATTTGATAGTAAATTGTCTCTTAATTTATGTCATTGATTCACTTTCATCTTGGTTACTGTTTGAAACGCCATTTTCAGTATTTCATATCAATAATTCAATTGTTTACGAAGTTCCGACTCAAATTATTCCTCAACAATCAATATATATCCTGTCACGCTAGTGATACAAAATAATTTGTTAATTTAAATCATTACATTGCCAATTAAGAAGACATTTATCATCAAATAATTTTCTCAACTTCAGTCTCTCCGTTATAACGTACTTTCTGCAGCAAAAATATGCTTTTGTATTGATTTCAAATAGTTTCATTCATTTTATGGTTAACCTAGTGACCAAATCAATCACCTCAAGTGATATAAATCAAGTGAATTGCTCAGTTTAAATATACTTAAAACTTAAATCAAAATGGACGGCGAACTGTCCATACATATGACTGGTTTACAAATCCATAGTGAATCTTTCCGTGAATTGTTGGCTGAATTTCTTGGTACAGTTGTTTTAGGCGTAAGTAAAATTTATTAATTGTATCCAAAACGATTTCTAGCAAAAAAAAATCGCAGTCTATTGAAGCAATCTCAGGGAATTTTAGTTTGAAGTAAAATCAAGATGTCAGATTCACATTTGCAATTTACAGTTAAATCTAACTATTATATCAATGCATATTTTATGAGTGAATATTGGATATAATACATGAATCAGTTAACTCTAATCGAATCAAATTGCATATTTCTCTATAACTCTCTCTATAATTTTTATCCCTCTTTTTAAATTAATTATCCACCAACAATTAGGCCTTAGGTTTTTCTGTGAATGCAAATTTATTCCTTAAAAATATCTCATCACCATTATTAACACCTTGGGTTTGGGGCCTTGCGTTAACATCAGCAATATACGTTTGTGGTGGTGTATCAGGTATAACTTTCATTATTATAATATATATTATATATTCTGTGTAGATATCATTGTAATCAGTTTAAAGCAGTTTATGGTAATTATACCCACTTGATTAATTTATGCATTATTTGTTACAAAATATAAATTGTGTTAAAAGGCGGTCATGTCAATCCAACGGTAACTTTGGGTCTTGCCTCAGTTGGTAAATTATCTTGGTCCAAGGTTCCTCACTATATCATCGGTCAATTTGTTGGTGCCTTTGCTGGTTCAGCCCTTACTTATCTGGTTTACTTTGAAGCCATTTCAAAATTTACTCAGGACAATCCTGATTCTCAAAATTTCACGTCCACTATATTTGTGGGAGTATCGACAAGTCCTGTGAACAATTATACCAAATTTATTGATCAGGTAAGACTATTAATTATTTGTTAAGTATTTCAACTTATCCATTAAATTTTATAATTTTAGGGTAATATTTTATATAACAACCTAAAATAAATAGGTAAAGCAAATTACAAGCAGAAACAAAGAGACATAAAAAATGTAAACAACAAGCAAATTACCAAAAATATGGTCACCTTCTGAGCTAATCCTAGATTTATTCAAATTTTCAATCTCACAATGCCAATTTAATCCTTTATTTCACTAACCATTTAACCTATTGAGTGTTAATCTGTAAATTACAATTGGTCATTTCATTGTTGATCAAAGTAACAAAAGATTGGCCAAATAATGAAATAATGGTAACAACAGTTGAGCAAGCAAATGAGACAACAAAAAAACGTAATCAACAATTGCTTAGATAGTAAACATTGTAAACACATTTTTGTTGACAAACACCAACCTTAACCTAGACCTATTTCAATAATGATAGGCTGATAAGAATTCAGTTTCTCAAAGAAAGAATCAGAATCATTGTGAAGGGAAAAAAATACACAAAAAATATTGAATCCAAAAAGCCAATAGACAACAAAAAAGTATCATTGTAATGCATTGCATTTACATGAAGCTAAGAAGTTAAGTTGAAAGGTTTTTGAGCATTTCCAAAGATTCCGACCACATCTTCAAGTGGAACGAGGTTATAATGGTTTGACCTGGTCAATAGTTGGAAAAAATAAAAAAACAAAGGTAAAAAAGGGTGAAAGGTCATTTATATTGAAATTATATATTTATTAGTGTGTGTGTACTCAACGGTCAATGCAAAGACTAAAAATTATCAAGGCAAAAAAAGCCTTGTTAAGCCTTAAAGCCAAAAAAAGGTAGACATAAGAAGATGAATAAAGAATGGTTTAACCGTTTCTTTAGTTCCTCATTTTTGATAAATTTTGTGAAAGTGACCACAGTGTAGATACTCACCAGGAGGTCACAAGGTTACCCTTTCAATTGACCTTTTTTTCCTTACAAAACTGTTGACCAACACCATGGTTGTTGACTGTAACTTTGTCCAAATAGTAATGCTTAAGAAGCAGGCAAAAGATTCATTTCTCATCATCATCCTTATCGCCGTCGTCATCGTTGTCTTCATCATCATCATATTATTGAACATTTATTGTTAAATAAGCTTGTTTTGTGATCAACCAACGATTGGTTAGGTAAGTAGTGCATGGTTTGTTGAACACAAAGAACCAAGCCCACAACTCGGCCCTCACAATCAGCTAATCCTTTCCTTAAATCATCATCATCATCATCTTTCTTCATCTCTCTCTCTCCCTGTCCACCTCTTGATCCTCCTCTTCACTGGACTGAAGTTACTGGTCTTTGTCGGTCTCATTTTGCTTTTAAAAATGTATTCAGTCCTGATTTTTCCCTTTTCTCTACAGTTTTCCTTTTCCTTTTCATCTTTCAATGTCATTGTTGTTGTCCAATTTAAACACAACAACTAAGTTACCCTTTGATTCCAGAATTGACCAGGTTAACCCTGTAATAGGCCTTCAAATGACTCTTTAAACATAGTACTTTAAACAGTTCCATCTTTCATCTCGTCTTTTCAGTCTCTCCTTTTTTTGTTGCCGTTCTTGTATATTCTTCGTGCTGTTCAATTCTTTGACCTGGAAATTAAACAAAAAATATCACATTATTCATCACTATTTATTTATTTCTCTATTCAACTCCAAGCTTCAACAAATTATAAACAATGACCGAAAAGATACGCGAATTGACACACTGGTTAGCTTATTTGCCTTACCTTTTCAAGCAACCCATTAAGGTTTTCATTATATCCTTTCAACCCAATATACCTGATAATTGAAAAATTTTATCATCTCCTACTTGTATCATTTAATAAGGTGATAAGTAATAAGAATCTAGCCATCTAGAAATAAGATTGGAATAATATTATTTAGCTTCAATGCGGTATTTTTTGCAGGCTGCATTTTGACTGCAATGTTAAATTGTTTCAAATTTTTCAAGAGCTGGACACTTGAGTATACAAATTATTCACACTTACTTATTGATAACAATGGACGATGATGATGGAAAATAAGGAATTAGCATAACCAGAAGAAGCCAAATATCAAAATAAATTACCGTTTTAATTCAAGTGTTCCTTTGCATCTTTGTAACATGTTTGAGATGCCAAGTTTTTATAGTTATTTTGTTTGGCTCCTAAGTTATTTCATTCATTTGTTTACTTACCTGGGTTTACATTGTACACAGAAGGAATGTAAAGATGATGAGAAGGATGAAAATGAAAAAAGGAGGAGACCAATCTTTGGTAAAAGCAAAAGAAGAAACACTTTTTATGAATGGAATCTTAGGCCTTTTCTTTTTGAAACTGGTGAACAAGAAAAAAATATCATAAAGAGCCTGAGAAACTGCCTCAAGGCTTAAATTGTTGCAATCAATAAGATATTTTATTTTTACTATCACATAGTTATCATGTCCCTATGGCTATTTCATTTGGTGGCTACTGAAGTCACTAATAAAAAAATAAAACTGATGACGCTCTCAACGTCAGCCAAAGCTCAGCCGATTTGCTAACCTAATCTGGCTGCCTTTTACTTTGCTTAAATTACATTTAACTTCAATATATTAACTTGTCATTTTATAAATTTAATTGTTTAAATATCTATAAACAATTTAAAAGTCAAATTGACTCTAATTGATATAATAAATCAAAGGTAACCCAATTTTTGAATGTCCGCCAAAGATTTAGCATAAAATATAAGCGGGATAACATACATGGTACAAAGCATAAACGGCTACACATGACTGAAAATTTACAATTTTTGTTTCAATGCAAATAGTTCATGAACTATTTGCATTGTAACAAAAATTGTTAGTGTAAATTATAAATATTATTGCAATATAACTAACTTGTTATTTATATAAGCATTAGATTTATAAATTGTTAATTGTTAAACTGGTTAAACACTTTTGACCATTTCATTACATTGTATTATGATGTTTCCAATCTTTTTTCACTTTTCATCATATAAATAGCTGTTGAACTGTTCTTACCAGACTCTAGAACCTGCCTATTAATTTATTTCTTGCGTATCATCACCATTATCACTATCACCATCACCATCATCAACATACTCATCATTTTACCTTGATGCTTTGATTATATTGGAGAAAGAAAAATGTTAAACCTTCAGTCGTTATGAGTATCTGTATTAATGGTTAACAAAAACGGATAGGTCGGTTTGTTTATAAGTGAAAATATTTGTTACCAAGCTGATGAGAGTGACACTACAATTTAAATTGCCTGAAACCATGTTAACGTGTAACTTTAAGGCCTTAAATTTACCTTATTTTTTTACCTTCATCTAACTAATGGTCATCATAATAATCAGTAAGTTTAAGTAACTAAGTAAGTATGATGATGAAGATGAATTTAAAGCATCTTTCTCATGATCTTTAAGACGTTTTCTCGCTTCACTGAACACAAGGTATATACGCCAAGGTATGTGTACACTTATACAGATACACTAACAGGTATCGAGTGTATTACTATGTATATGTACATAAATATACATATAACATAAACAACACCAAGCCCAATACGAAAAGGCAAGAAATGTTTAAGAAAAAATAAGGTATAAAAAAGCGGAGAAAATATTTTACCCCGATCTTGGAACAATTTAAATTGTTCAATTATATGTTATCATCGCATACTCAGTGTAAGAAGATAAAGAAGCATCAAAATATATATTATCTTCTTGACTTTAAAATGTAATTTATATTTATATCTTTAACTTCTTCATCTTCATCATCATCCTCACAACCATCATCATCATCATTTTAACGATGCTTCCTGTTTTTTGCCAACCCAGATAACCTTGTAACACATATATCAATATGTTAAACATTTTTATCATACACTTTCCCTATTTACCTGTTTGTTTTGCAGCCTGTTAGTGCTTAAACAAATCCAAACAGTTGGCTAAATTATGATCAAGTCAATGACCAATCATGATTTGCCTATCGGCCTAACAAAGTACAACAAAATTTATGGGTTAAAAATGTTAACCCAAAACTTGACCAACATTTCTTGTGTTAACCTTTTTCTGGTTTTTTGTTGCAATATTGGCTGTTGATTTTTTCAATCAATGCTATTGTTTTTAATCACCTCTTATTAGTTGATTAATATTGATGGACCGTGGGAATGGTTAATGTTGATTGATTAATGATTACTATTTACTATTTGGCCTTAACTTTGATTTGATTTCCTTCCTTTTCGAGGTTTATTTTCATTCAAAAGTTTCACTTTCACTTTGCTCTCCTATTCATTTTTCATTCACAAAAGTGTACAAATTTTTGATTGAAAATGCCTTAAAGGTTAATTTTAATTAAAAGGGTATCAAGTTGTTAAACTATTAACTTTATTATAAAATCTGGTAAAGGGAAAGGATTTGATTATAATGATAGCAATGATTAAATTGTTATGCTTCACTGATTTAGCTTCCAGAACGGAAACTCGATGGTCTTACATGTTAACATATGTAAAGTTGCTATTTAATCATAATAGATTGATTGTTAAAACCTTGAGCTGATGTAGTTAGCGTAGTTGTGTCCAAGTATCAGATGATCATTTCATTTCTATTTGCAATCAAAAGGTGAATCTGGGTAACTCTCATTTTCTGCTAATTGTCTTTACTTTAAAACTTAACCTTTATTTTCATTATTTCTGTACTCATACAATCCTGTCAACTTAAATATTATTGATTTAATTTTAATTTGATTTCTTTCATTTCTTTCCGCAGACTGTTTGCTGTGCATTTTTCCTCTTGATTATCAATGCAATAACAGATGATCGTAATATGTCATGTTCAAAAGGCCTGGTTCCATTGGTTATTGGAGTGGCTGATTTAACTTTATTGTTATTTGCCTTTGGTTATAATGCTGCGGAGCAAATCAATCCAGCTATGGAACTTTCACCGAGATTCCTGGCCTGGATCATTGGACATGATGTGTTTAGGTAAATTGGCAATTTAAGTTAGGGCCAAACTCAAGGACTCGAAGATTCTAATGATAAACTGGCCACTGGTTAGGCCTTCAATCGTTTGGCTAATAATATCTTGCATTGTCAAACTTTGATTCAGTTCATCAAGTTGTAACAGATTCAGTACAAATTCATGCTAAAAAATTGTCGACAACTGTTTTACATCTGGTTTATAAGTCAAATATTATGTCTGGTTACAGCTGGAATTCAAATTTTAATCAGATAACGTAAAATTGTAATTTAACTTGTCGTTATTTTGTCGATTGATTTTTACACAATGTCTAATAGTAAGTTCAGATAGGGTGAAATCAATTCATTGATTTTATCGATTGACTTTGAAATTGGTTAAAATTTTAATATCGATTTGACCAATACTTGACTCATACTTTTGATGAGCGAATATTGCATTTTTTCCTCCCTATGATTGTGTATGATTCAAGTTGCGCTTGTTAATTTTAAATTGACTTGGCTTGGACTTGATTTTTTGCACTTAATCTTATTTGATTGATTAGTGGAACAATATTATAACTTTTCAATGTTCAGTTAATTGATAATATGAATGTATACTTTTAAAGTTCAGAGAAATTTGCTTAAAAGCTTTATTTCTATGATAATTTTAACCTTGCAAATATGCAAATTATATTTGATTGATTTGTTCAATGTTGAGAAAAATTTTAGTCTCATATTTAAGTTATTGATTGACAAGTTTCAATTGATTTACACTGTCTTTTTGATTATGTTGTCTGAATGTTTCTATCGAAATGGTCTAATGAAATAGTTAACAGAGGTTTCTTTAATTCTGAATGCTTTATGTAAATCTTTGAGAAATATCAATGTTGGCTAATGCATGGGTTTGAAGTGTTTTATTATTGTGAGATTTTTGCAAGATAATTAGAAATTTGGAATAATCAATAAATGCTGATAACTTTGAAACATAAATTCAACAAAAATCGTTAAATTATGATGATTAGGATCAGGGCTTATTAAGAATCACTATGAATAATTCATTCCAATGAACTGGAGGGCAAGTTTGCTGTGTAACTAATCAGGCTATAATTGTCAATATATTTCAAACCCAGATAAGGAGGTGAAAGGTTACTCTTGGTAATTATAACAGTAAACCCATGAGAAAATAATGCACTTGGATTATTGATTTAATTTGAGCATTTCTATTCCCAATCTAATTTTGATAAACAAAATGTTGATTAATTTTATGGTCTATTGCTATTAACAGCTTCGACAAAATGGGCGACTATTGGGTTCCTTTACTTGGATGTTGTTTAGGCGGAGTTTTAGGTTCTTGGACGTATCGTTTGTTCATTGAAAATCATTGGCCTGATGATTTGTTTGAGAGACCTTCAACTGGAGCTAAACTGAGTGCCAATATGGATTATTTTTTCAACGGTAAAACACCGAATCGCGTGCATCCTATTTAGCGGAGTGGGACGGAGGCCAACAATTAACCAACTTCGAATGGAGCCAGCAAACTTAAGAACAGTGAACCGATTAAGGTTTTATAACCAATTTCGCCAACATCATGACCCGTTGTCACCTCTAACTGATTCATCCAGAGTTGTATGGAAGAAACCTCCATATTTAACTCTTTCATCATTATTATAAGCTCACAAGATTAATTGTATTATGAACGTATCATTTAAATAAAGAAATCACTTTCTAATAACTAAGCTGCTGATTACTTGATAGATATTGTAGAATCAAAAAGGGAATAAACCGAAATCCTAGATTCGCAAGTCAAATAATGAGTAGAAGCAACCATTCAAATCAAATAACGACTTGCGTTAATTTACTGTAACAACGTATATTGAAAATTAATTGAAGTATACGCTGATTGTAACAAATGCAAGTTAAATTAGACTTTATTACATTCATCATAAGAATTTTACTGAGTGTATTGTTCTTGTTTCTTTTGCTGTAATCTCTCTTCACGTCTCCTTCTAGCTTCCTTGGCTCGTTGTCTTCTGGCTTCAGCGGCATCGGCAAGTTGCTTGCTTCGTAACTTCTCAGCCTTCATCTTATGAATGGTTTCCATCAAAACTCTCTTGTTTTTAAATACATTACCCTTAGCTTTACGGTATAATGTATGATAAAGATGAGAATCTATCTTCTTATTAGTTCGATATTTTTTCAATAAACGTCTAAGAACTCTCATCCTACGAATCCATAAAACCTTGGTTGGCATACGAGCATTGGCTGTACCCTTTCTTTTACCGGGACCGGTATGTCGACCCTTCCTTCTTGCTTCAGTATTAGCTCGTACTCTTGCTCTAGAATGGACAGCAATTGGTTTCCTAATAATTAAACCATCTTTAATCAATTTACGGATGTGGGCTCTTGAATTAGCATTTCCAAGTTCACTTGATTCATTAGGATCCAACCAAACTTTACCGACACCACATTTCAGCACTTTGGCTGCAAGTCTCTTTTGAAGTCTAAGAGAACTATTGAATCATAAGCCAAGAGTAGTAGACCAATGGAAAACATGTGAAAGGACAAAAGAGAAAAATGACCGATTATTAGACAGTGATTCAGTATGTTAAGTAAAACAATCAAATTGAATTATGACAATCATGTGAAAAATATCAGAAATATACAGCAGCCATTGGAGTTTGGTTTCATAAGATTTCAAACGGTAATTCCAATTAATTCATCATATAACATGATAAAAGTGTAAAACTAGGTAAAATTTACGAAATAAATATTAATTTAACTTACCTCATAGTTACAAATGATCAAAATAAACAATCAAAATAACTTAACAAAATTAATTTTTGGTTAAAAACAACCAACAAGAATATGCAAGAAAATGAAGCTTCCTTTTCCGGACACAGTATCCAAGCAACAGGCAATTTTAATTAAGTCTAAAGCGCTACATTTAAAACTCTTATTTTATTTAAACGATTTCGTTTTTAGTTGCCGAATTAGTTTTAATGCCTAATTGCAAAATATAACATCCATTATCGAATTAATAATATCCATAGATTAGTCATTCAATAGCCTTACTCATGACTATCATTATTTATTATTCATGTAAAACTAGCTAGAGCGATGGAAATTATAAACGTATTTAATGAAATCTAACTGAATTAGAAAATTATTATCATATTTCTATATTTGAAATCCTGTTTTCGCAATTAATTAAAACAGTGAGTTCCTTTTATTAATCTTCTTCAATTAGAAAATTTTGTATTGTGAATTTTACAGTAAAAAAAAGGGCAGATTATTAAAAGAATTTTAAATGTAGCGCTTCAGATTTTATTATATTTGGCTGTTGCTTGGATACTAAGCCCGGAAAAGGAAACTTCATTTACCAATCGTGTGTTGGTTGTTTTTAACCAAAAATTAATTTTGTTAAGTTATTTTGATTGTTTATTTTGATCATTTGTAACTATGAGGTAAGTTAAATTAATATTTATTTCGTAAATTTTACCTAGTTTTACACTTTTATCATGTTATATGATGAATTAATTGGAATTACCGTTTGAAATCTTATGAAACCAAACTCCAATGGCTGCTGTATATTTCTGATATTTTTCACATGATTGTCATAATTCAATTTGATTGTTTTACTTAACATACTGAATCACTGTCTAATAATCGGTCATTTTTCTCTTTTGTCCTTTCACATGTTTTCCATTGGTCTACTACTCTTGGCTTATGATTCAATAGTTCTCTTAGACTTCAAAAGAGACTTGCAGCCAAAGTGCTGAAATGTGGTGTCGGTAAAGTTTGGTTGGATCCTAATGAATCAAGTGAACTTGGAAATGCTAATTCAAGAGCCCACATCCGTAAATTGATTAAAGATGGTTTAATTATTAGGAAACCAATTGCTGTCCATTCTAGAGCAAGAGTACGAGCTAATACTGAAGCAAGAAGGAAGGGTCGACATACCGGTCCCGGTAAAAGAAAGGGTACAGCCAATGCTCGTATGCCAACCAAGGTTTTATGGATTCGTAGGATGAGAGTTCTTAGACGTTTATTGAAAAAATATCGAACTAATAAGAAGATAGATTCTCATCTTTATCATACATTATACCGTAAAGCTAAGGGTAATGTATTTAAAAACAAGAGAGTTTTGATGGAAACCATTCATAAGATGAAGGCTGAGAAGTTACGAAGCAAGCAACTTGCCGATGCCGCTGAAGCCAGAAGACAACGAGCCAAGGAAGCTAGAAGGAGACGTGAAGAGAGATTACAGCAAAAGAAACAAGAACAATACACTCAGTAAAATTCTTATGATGAATGTAATAAAGTTAATGTAACTATATACCGGTGAATTATATTCTTGTTTTATTTTTTTACTTCAATCTAGCTACACCCTTTCATACGACAATCTTATTTTTACTACTCTATTAGCAAGCAATCGGACTTTACTATTGCGTTCTTTTTTAACTTATTGTCATCAAACAGTATTTTGCTCGTAAATTGCAAATAATATCGAGTATTATAAAAAATTATTTTGAGTTCGGAACGAATCACAATGTTTCTTGTATCATGAATCTAATTTGTTGAATATTAATTATTTGAAATTCCCTCAAGTTATTTGATTTTTTACGGATTTCGCTGGATTTTTGACTAAAGTATTTGTAACACTTGTCAATTAAATGCCTGACAAGGTGAATTAGATTGACTGTGTTTTTAAGATAAAATTCAGTTCATTCAGCTTATCTCAAACCTACACTGCACTTTCAATAGGTTAAATATAGAAGATAAGGGAGACAGAAAAAGATGGAAAGGAAAAGAGAGAAAAAATTTCATGAGTCTGTGTATAAGGATTCATAGGCGTCAACAGAGTAAAAGAATCAAAGTTCATAACGATTTCCATGTTCAACAAACTTGACTCTTAACTTTGAATTAACCTTACGTTAAACAAGCAAAATTCACTCAGAAATATTTCAACAGTTGACCGAACTCACTGATCAACTAGCTAATACAATGTTGAATAAAACTGTAAACATTATCAATATTTCTTAAATAATAAAGTCTAATTGTCAATTTAAAATTCAAATGTGAACGTTACAATTGAAAACTGTTTGTTACAGAAACTTTACTTTTGTGTTTGTATTTTCATTCAATTGGAATGGAGTGAAGTTATTGCAATAAACTTGAACCATCGAAATTCATGGTTATTTTTATGATAAATTTCATGATTCGTTTTTATTTAATGATCAATGCCTAAGATTGCGTTAAGATTCACACAAATTGACAAAAAGAAGGTGAAAACTGTAAGAAAATTTGAAAAAATGAAGATAATTTTCATTGATGTATTGATAACTACTTGTTTAATTTCATTTGTATCAAGTGAAAACTATTCATCTGCACCTTCAACTTCACCTTCTTCATCTTCCCCGTCACCGTCACCATCACCATCATCAGCTCCATTAATATCAGCTTTAATCTCATCTAGTGAACCTTCAGCAACAGTCAATAATCAACAACAGCATTACAATTCATATTCATCATTGCCCATTTTAACCCCTCATTCAGCAACTAAGTTACATTCTCTTCCATCCAATATTCCGCGATTTCTAAAACGTTTGGAACTTGACCTTTCAAAGATCAACAATGGTCAAAATCATCTGCTGGGCTCATCTTTAACAGCTCATAAACAACACCAAACAAACCCAAAACCACTTGAATTACCGTTACCAAAACTGTTATCAATTGACCTTTCCATTCTCGACAAACCTTTAGCCTTACCAATGAGCTATTATGGTGATTTTGATGATCTTTCATTTCCCAGAGACAGTAGATCCAATGAAATAGATGATAATCTCAATCTAAACCTAAACCATAACCAGGAAAACGGTAACATTAAAAACCTCGCAACCAACACCAAAACCGATACAAGCAGCAAAAGCAACCCTAAAGAGATCAATTACAATTCAAATGATAAAAGTAATTATATTTCACCTAATAATAATGGTGAAATGGACTACATTGGTCATTATTTTGACTTCAATGATGATATACCAAATGAGGTTCCAATGGATCCAGTTTATTTTGATGATGAGCAAGGTGATCATTCAATGACAACCAACGGTCAAGTTAACAGTGAACAAGAGAACGATTATCAACCCATTTTTGACCATTTACCGGATCATCTATCAACAGGCAATGATGCACTTTCAGATTATCTAGCTGAAATCCGATCATCAAGTAATCACCAATTTCCCTATCAACATCACCATAAACATAATCACCTTCAAGAGATAAAACAACATGAAATTGTTTTACCTTCACCATCAACATCTCAACCATTCAAATCATCTTCACCTTATTTTGTTGAATCTGTTTATCAACTTGCAAAATCTGAGCCTCCAAAGGCTATTTCAATTGTAGACCTTTTCAAACACTTAAACCATGAATCCTCTTCAAACCCAATCAACCCAATGATACCAAATTGGTTTCACATCGGTCAACCAGATTTATTAATGAACACTCTTCAAGGATCATTACTGTTGCCGGTTAAAAGTGAAACTCAACCAAACCAGAGTAACAATCAAAATCTCAATCAACACCTAAATCAACATCTCAATCAGCATTTTAATCAACGACCTATTATATACCAAAATCAACAGCAATCATATGGAACAGCTTCACGTAAAGGTCCAACTCATTTAATTTTAGATAACTCTATTTTAAACAATCAATATCATAATGTTCATCATCATCAACATCAACTTCCATCTTCCTTTTCAATACAATCTTTAGCTGATGTTAATCACCATAAAAATGATAATAATGAAAATAATGTTAACGATAAATCAGTCCAAACATTATCAAATTTAGCTCAACTCAACCATCAAGTTAATAGAGATTTAGTCAATATTAAACCAATCAAATGATCAAATATTTAGTAATTTTCATCTTTTGACCATTTAACTTCAAATAATTCATTCAACGCCACAAATCATCATTCATTCATTATTATTATGATTATCAATTCAGTTTGGACATTAACATTTTAGTCTCTGACAAAAGTGAAAATCGATTAAAATCAAATTGTAAATTGGTTATGATAAACATTTATCATTAAAGATTTGTTGATTGACTGTTAATTGACACCTTATTATTAGTTACAGCACAATTAATTGTTATTTTAGCTCTTAAATCATCTTCTTTTTGTTTTATTCATTAAAAAGCTGTTTGAAATTAATTGAAATCGTTTCCACTCTTCATTACCTGTTCATCAAAAAGCTGATCAGTTGTCTTTTAATTGCACAGTTATGGGTGAAAATTACTAGTTAACTTCGATAATCTTGATATAATTCAAGTCCAAGAAATTTAGATTACTCCAAAATTTGATACTTGATAATGATGGATTACAATGATTATAATTTGTCAACCTATTCCAATCAAATCCCAATTAGCATTAAACAATGGATTTTGATATCAATGGTTAAATGAACATTGTTATAATGTTTTTTGTCTCTAAATCTAAATTTAGTTTTTAGAGTTGGTTTGATTGAAATTGAACGAGAAATGTAAATTAATCACAATTAGGCGAAAATGACTCTTCACTTCATCATTACCATTAGTTGTGCATTATCAATTGTTTTACTTGTTCATTTTGATGGTTATTATGATGATTACATGAAACATTGATGATAAGTGTAATGAAATTTGGTTTGTTAATATACATATATAAATATAAATTAATGGCTGAACTGAAAGCTCATTTATTTTCACAATTAAAACCTTTATTTGGAAACAGTTAGATGTATTTTTATGGGACTGTTGAACGTTAATGGTGAGTTATTGCAAAAAAGGTCACTGGAAACATAAAATAGACGAGATTCATGGACTGATAATAGATTTATGATAATATCGTTAATGTTTAATTCTGTCAACAAAATTAGCTTTCAGTTTAGTTGTAAATTGATTGATTAGTAATAGTATTGTAAGTTGGGTTGATTTAATTAAAAAAGGGCTCCGAAGCAAATGACAAAGGTAGATGTGAGACAAATGTCAATCAACTATTCCAGATATGATACAATGACAGTAGCATTGTTGTTATTAATAACTTTCCTTTTCATAGTTTAGCTTAATTGTTAACATTGTTGTGGTTTAATCTAACTTTGTTTGGTGTGTCCATTGGGTTAATTAATAAAAACCAAAGGTAAATCTGTGGATATTTTATCTTGCTTTGCATGGTACAGTGATTTACCTAATCAGATTGACTAAACAAGACATTCTAGGTACTTAATTTAACAACTGTAATTGGATTTTTAACTGATTATGTAGATAATGCTGAAGTTCATTATTGATGATAATGATGAAGATGAAGATGGTTATGGTGAAGTTGACGGTTGTGATGATGGAAGAAGAGAATTGACAGTAAAGATGAGTTAACAGTGAAAAGATGCATTACATTGAAGCAAGAAATCTCATTTAAGCTTTCTTTTAATAAAATTAAACCATTGATTTAGTAACACAAAAGCACAATTAAAAGATTATACTTTCTCGATTAATAATCAATTTGATTTTACACTTGACTTTGCTCATGAATTAAACATAAATGGTTACAATTAATCGTTAGGCCTACACATTTAGAGCTATCTTTTGTTATGAACTTTCACTTTTAAGACTTATTAATAATCAAAGAGCTTCTCTTTTGTTATTAATATTAACCTTTGTTAAGGCGCGATATTCAAGTTTGTCCTGTTGGTTGATAAATTGTGATTGAACGATGATTGATACGAATTGAATCGGTGATTAATGAAGAATCTATTGAATTGGCTGAAATAAAGTAAAATCGGAAAGGTTGAAAGGTTACATTTTTGAAGTAATTCTCGATTTGGTCATTAGGTTTATTGTGTATTTTGATTATTTGACACTTGATAAGTAAATATACTATTTAGTTTCATCTTTAGCTGAGCTTTGATTCATTAAATTGTTTGAGGTAAAGAAAAAGATCATTGATCAATTTTAATGATTCTGATATCCTTTTACAGTGAATCTCAATTAGGTTGGATGAAGTTAAATATCAAGTTGACAGTTTAATTTAGTGATTGATCTTTGCTAGTATATTGTTTGATTCCCATTTGAACTGAAAGTGTCTTGACTTTTATGCAATCAAATACGATTGAATATATTTAATTGTTTTTCATTTTAAACAATTTGAGTTAAACATTATCGTCATTACCAAAATCATTCCAGTTGTTTGTCAATGTAAACAAATTAGATTCATACCAATGGCAACGGTAAACATATAGACAAAAAAGAAGCTGCTATTTGTTTAAAATAATCAAAGAGTTGATTTTAATACAAATTTAAATCAAAAGGTGGGTTTAACTTGACATAATTTACGCCATAGTTGTTAATTTGATTATGTGTTGGGAGTTGAAACGGTTGGGATTTAAATTATACATTAAATAGGATGAGGAAAGGTTAACTTATTGAATAAGGTTAGTTCAACTGGAAGCATAAATGGAGTGGTTAATGCATAATGGATTGTTATTATGTTGACCCCATAAAGATCAACTTGATTTAGATGTTAATAGTAGATGATGATATTAATATTAACAATTTGTCCAGATGGTCAAACAGGTTAAGTGAATAAGAATCAGAGTTAAGCATGCAAACAATCACTTGGATGATAATCAAAATGGTTGGTCGGTTGATTTGAAGATTGAGAAACATAGATTGATGAATGATGAAATGAATTAATTTGATGACTGAGTGAAAATCAATTTTAATCGTCAATGATCATTCAGTTAGCAATCCTTTTGCCTCATGAATAGACGATTGAGACCAAGAAACATTACAAGACAATGCCTTTGACTGCTCGTCGTCGTATGAAACGCAAAAACGCTCCCATAACCCCAGAAGAGTGCAAATCAATTTATTCAACGGACCATATTAACTTTACAACAACCGATCTTCCCTGGTATTGTAATGGTATTATCCATGGTTCCAATGGTAACAAATTTAATTACGGAAAGACATATCTGTCATCGAAAGGGATAGGAGCCAATGGTAATCCTCATCGACCATCAACTGGACTGGCTTTCGGCAATGTTTTCCCGTCCTACCAGTCTAATCAACCTTCCCATCCATCACCAGATCTTCACCGTCGCTCGTCTAGAGGCACAGGACAACCTCCACTCTCTTCATTGCCTTTCCGTTCACCTTCCCATCTGCCTTTACCAAATCTATTTCAAACAGGCGCAAATTCACCGGTCATCATTTATCGTGATTCAGGTCCAAATCGTCCAAATGATTTAACGGTACTCTTCTCGGACTCCTCGGTCCCTGGTTTAAGAGAGATTTGTCACTCTGATTCGTATCTACGAAAGATCGTTTGGTTCGTTGTTTTTACCCTGCTTGGTTTCCTTGCTCTCCGTGATATCCATCAACTTCTGTCTGAATTTTACAATTATCCAGTAACTGTTGATGTTCGTCTCCGTGAAAGTCGTAAATTACCATTTCCAGCAGTAACAGTTTGCAATCTAAATATAGTTAGATTCAGTGCTCTATGTAATAGCACATTTAACTTCTCCATGCCTGTTGAACTACAGGAAAAACTATGTGGAACCGTTGCAACTGCCCTTAACTCGGTAAGTTAATTAAATAGTCAGTGACTTTATTAACTGCTAAAATATTTGATACAACAAGGTAACAAAAAATATCACTTATAAATCACAATTATGAAAAAACCAATAGACTTGTTAAATGAAGCTTAAAATCACCCAGCTGATCCTCACTCCATGGGTCGTACGTTTGTGTTAACAATTATACAATTGCATTTTCTTGGCAAGTAAAGCAACTTGGTATACATTTTAGATGACATAATTCAATCAAAATCTCAACAATACTATAAAATTAAATTAGTCAGTTATTTATGTTGATTTAGAAGCCATCACAGCTGTAAAAGAAATAATTTCAATGTTGAACAGAACATATAACTATCCACATTTTCTTACCATTCCCAGTATCGCAAAAATAATCTGGTAAAATAAAAATTATCCAATCCCAGGTTGACTTATTTTTTCATTCCAAATTCAATTAGCAATATTTTTCTTTTTAACTTTGCTTTTCATCATTTTGATTTACAATTGACTTGATTACTGACATAAAAACTAATAACCATTCAATAAAGACGAAGACTTTCCTTAAGAGTTATTAATAATTTAGACAGTATAAAAGACAACAATAAATATTGATCAATGTAAGTCAAATAAAGAAGGAAAAAAGCAGTTGAAGTTGATAAATAGAAAAAAGTTATTTGATTTCTTTATATTTCTAGAAAATAAAAAAGATGTAATTTATGTTTTCTGACCAATTTGACAGAAAGGCAATTCTTCAATTGAAGACATCAATGACATAGGTGAAAAGAAACCCGATGATGAAGCTATTGAAGGATTTTCTTCATCCGCAGTTCCCGATTTACGTAACCCGACTTCAACCCATCCAACTACAACTAAAACCGGTGGAGGACCACTCAACGTAGGTGGAAATACTATCGGTAATAGTGCGAGTTTCAGTGGCAATTCTGGCACAGGAAACAGTTCAAATAGTGGAGCAGGTGGAGCAAATGGACCTGGCAGTTCGGGTAGTCCATTGCCACCAGGCAGAAGTAAACGACAAGCCTGGCGTAATCGTGGTGGTGGCAGTGGAAGTGGCAGTGGTACGGGCAACAGTGGCAATTCAAGGCCTTCAACAGGAGCAAACTTGACTGGATCAAAGCCTCCAACACCACCAAACCAACGAACCACAACTCCAGCCTATGATCCAAATCTGATGGCAGATGAAATTGAATTAACTGAACGAGAGGAGAAAGAGTTGCAGGAAAATTTGACCACTTGGTTAGCGGTTATGGCCAATAAGGACAAAAAAACGACCGTCCAGCTCGGCCACCAATTTGAACAGATGATTCTCCGGTGTACAATTAAATCAACGAATTGTACACACATAAAGTAAGTTGATTGTTTCCATGTTTATCCTAGAAAATTGAAAGGTTACAAATAATCAGTGTTGATTGATGAAAATTGCCAAAAAATTGAATCAGGTTTTTAGGTTGATGAAAAATAGCTGATAAGGTAAACATGTAATCATGTCAATCATAGGTTGATACAGGTTAAGGACATTGTAGGATTGATTTGGCAAGTTTAATATAATAAACATATATTTACATTTTGATTTATTTCAATAAACTCGATCACTCGGGTAAATATGAAGTGGAAATAATCAATACTATAAAATGACTGACTGGCTTAATGTTGATTTTTTGTTGTTGGGTAAATAAGCAATCAAAAAGGTTATAATGCTAATTTATTTGCTCTTATAAATTGTCCTCGTCAACATCACCATATCAACTACACAGAAGCTTTCATTCTGAATTTACTCCAACGGAAGGTAATTGTTTCACTTTTAAATCTAAAACATGGGATGGTAAACGTAACAAGCAAGCTAAACAAGAGGAAACAAGCCTAGCTGGAGTTGATCATGGTAAGTTTGAAACCATTATCATTAAGTAGTCAACCTAACAATCAACTGATTAATATGTTGCATGATGAGATCTCTGTGTTTTCCTTTCAGGCGTTCAACATATGAAAATGTTTCCCGTTTAAAATGATCATTAAATTATAAGAAAAGGTTATTTTTAGTTGCATTTTTGCTCAGGAAATTTATTACCATTAAGTAAATCAATTTGTTAATAATCAAAATCATTACTTAATGATTAAAATTACAATCTCAATTCATTGACAGTCAGGTTTGGGCAAAAAAATACATTGAATGCCTAAAGGTTTATATAGAGGTTGAAACTAGTAATAGGTTGAGGCGTTTGATGAACTTGGATAAATTTTGATTAGTGAATTTTGTCAACAGCAATTAAATTAATTAGTTGATTAATGTTTTTAATGTGTGTGCTTGACAAATCATGTTGTGACATAAGAGATTCAGTAATATTAATGTATTTATTGCAATCCTTTTGTTTTCAATGTTACCATTTGTATAACAACATTGATATTTTTGATTGGTCTTAAGAGACGCTTTTATCATAAATGTTATTACATTTTATGATTATTATTATTACTATTATCATGATATTTGACTTGAAGTTGACATCGAAAATCTTCAACATTCTATTGAGTGCAACTCATATTTAAAATTACTCTCAACAGAAAATAGTAAAAAAATTGATTCCTTTCTGAATTTCACCAGTTTTATACAATCATAATGTTATAACAATTGATTTGATTCTGGGGTTAAGAGAATAAAAAACAGATTTTTTTGCTTTTACATCTTCTAGGAAACAAGTATATTGCATGATTACACCATCATGCTATCTTATACTCTCGTTGGGAACAAAAAGATTGACCAAAATAACCTTTACCTTATAACAATTTAGATTGTCATTGTAACAAAGAGATGAGAGAGAATAGCAAAAATGATGAAAAAAAAGAAATGAACAAGAAAGGTATTAAACTCATTCTTTAACAACATATCAAGCCATATTCAATGAGACAGATGGATTCCGTTAAAGCATTGTCATGTTATTCAAACTTTTAGTCCCTTGATTCCGTCTGGATGATTTGTAACATTACAATGGTGATGGAAAATAATTTAGCTTAATTGACCCGCAGTCGACCAATGGTTTCCTCAATCCAATATTGTTGATTAACATGAAGATGATTCCATTTCTTTTATAATGTATTCATCACTCTCCCATGCAATCACCACCGTTAGACACTATAAATGGTTTTCCGTTGTAATTGCCATCTATTCAATTGAGTCTCATTTCGTTGCCAAAATTTTGACCATTGTTTCATTGGGCTGACTTGAACTTGACTTGGCTTTGAGCATGGCTTCTTGGTAATTCAAATCATCTCCAAACAGGGTTAACAATGAAAATTGAGAGTAGAAATAATAAAATAAAGTTCCATGATGTGATGATATCTGATTATCAATCAAAACTTATATCGTTTCATCTATAATATTTAAGAAAGCAACAGATACTTTTAGTAAAGGAAAAGCAATTTCGTAGTAATTGAAAAGATGAAAGCATTGGTTAATATAAAAAGTGACTTGAAAGGCTTTCTCCATCCATTCAGAAACATTTGTAAGGTAAATTTCATTACCAACTGAACTAGAGAACAAAAAAAATGATATTCAGAATGTATTATTGGTGTACAAAATCAAATGAAGATATCTGCACTTTTACTGTCAAGCACATTAAATTTAATCATTTGATAACTTTATATTTAAAATCATAAAGTGATATATTGACATTTGTTCTGAATATTTCATAAATGTTTAATATCTAACTTTAAATTATTGATTGAATAAGTCACTTCAATTCAACCTTTGCTGGTTTTTTTACCAGGCAAGTTGTTGATATGTTAGGCCTAGATCTTAAGCGTTAGATTGGCAGTAATTTTAATTATTGTTTTCCATTATTGTTGATTTGAATAAATGTAACTTGAAGCTATGTTATTGTTATCATTAATAACAGCACAATTATTTGGTCATTACGGTTTAATCAGCATGTTATTATAATTTATAAACATGTTAATTTTGTAATCTAACGGGAAACCCTTTGGGTAAAAAAAGGAGAGAAGAGTGGAAAACATTGGCAGGTTAAATGGGTTTACATGTTAGATGGAAGAGACAAAATACTAAAATTAAATGAATAATTAAACATTACGATGGATCATTAGTTTAACATTAAATAGATTTAGGTTAAAGTCAGAGATCAGATTGTTTTTAATTAGATATCCTAATTTTAACCTTTCAAAATAGGTTAAAATCAATGAAACCAAATTGTAGGAAAGAAGCGAGCTTATAAAGTAAGATACGGAACAAAAAAAGGTACTTACGTTTTGTAAAAGAAAGAAACAAATCTTGTATCGAATTATTGTATTGACATGAAAGTTAACTTTTTCTAATCAATATGTTTAATTAAGATAAATCATGAACATATTCTCTGATTTACACAAAAAACTATTCACAATTGTAAATTAATGAAATCCACTTGATCAAGATTTATGGTGACCATCGAAGAGTAGCCATGTGTTTGGTTGCTAGTCATGTGAGTAGCTAACCCTAAGTTAACGGTTAGGATTACGTTAATCAGAGTTGAAAATGTAAACAAATGTTGTTGCTCTTATTTAAATTGGATAAATCTTGATTAACGTTTATTTTATTGATTTGATTGAAAAAATTCATTAATTAAGTTCAACTAAGTTCAGTGTTTTCCTTATTTTTGTGGGCGAAAAGTTTAATTTACAAAAGTCAAGCAAAAAACATTCTGCTTGGATATTAAGCTTGTGGTTTACATAAAAAAGCGTGAATTGATCAAAGATTTGTTGAATTAAATTCAAATGATGGTTAATATTGGTTAATTAGGATTGGAATTGGTGTTAAATTTGGAGACCAATGAATATCTACCTGGGACGGCTCAAGTTGGTGCTCTGGTTATGGTTCATTCACCAGATGAGTTGGGCATATCTGCCAGTGAAGCTATCTTTGTGGGACCAGAAAGGGCTAATTACATTGGACTGAAAATGCTTCGTATCACTAGATTACCCTCACCATATCCTGAACACTGTATTGACCATTGGCCGGAAGGATTGACAGCAAGTTTAACTCGTAATTCTACCTATTCTCAACAAGCTTGCCTCAAAATCTGTCTACAGAAGACAATCCAGATGAGATGTCGATGTCAGTCAGCTTTTCTCAACCAATTTGAATTAAACGATACAAATTTAAGGATTTGTGATACTCGAAGGAAGAGTAAGTAATCATTAAATCAACTGGTTCTTAATTGTGATTCATATTCAAATGCGTAAAAGGTATAATGCAGATTAATAGGCAAACAAGCCCAACTGGGAATCCATTTAATGGATCATACACTTTGAAATTTAAACCTTCAAACCCCAATTGGTCTAACCGTGAATATATTTTCTTCTTCCCATTATATTTATATTTATATTTACAACAATTAGTCTAGCTTATTTGGCATTTAGAAACAAAAAGGATCATAATTTACCGAGAAAACAATGATTATACAAAACTAGCAAACACAGTACCAGATAACAGTATAAAGCGGGCGAAAGCACAAATCTGACAAGCTAATGATGATTCTAATCAGAAACACTGAAATTAACTCAAATTGGTCTAAAATTGATATTAATAAAAACCTTTTTGTTTTATTGTCCATCAGATACCCGTAAATGCGTCGAAGAGGTGATGTTAAGGCCTGAGTCTAAAATTGATAACTGTATGTGTCCACCAAGATGCCAGTGAGTAAATAATTGTTACTATCAGTAGTTTTATTATAGTTTATTATTATCGTAACTATTGTTTGAACAACAATGTTAACGTGAACCCATAAAAATGAATACAAGATGAAAAATTCATCAAATAGGAACCATTTTCACTATAAAACTTTCAATACAATGGTAACAATTGATGCAAACCTACACACATAACGTTAATATTGTTTTCATTTAAAACAAACCGAAAATGAAATGTTTATTGTTTTGCTTGCTTATTAATATTACAATTAATAATTACATGATGGTAATAACTTTGTATGTATTCATAAATTGCTCATCTTTTTGCCAATTTAGGGTAACTCAATATGAAAAAACTGTATCACTTGCTAAATGGCCCACAAGAGAGGTAAAGTATAAAATGTACATTTCATGTTATCCCTTAGATATTATTACAATCAATAATCAATATACATTTATATCTACGTTTATCCAACAATTTAGAGAACCAATATCAAGCTCAATTACAATAAGGGATACTCAAGCAAATTACAGCAATCATCCAAGTTGACAGGATTAAATTGATGTTTAAACAATAACATTGATGACCTTTGATGGGAATGAATTTAACCTTTTTTTGAAAAATACAAGTAAATTTCTGGTAATGATAATCATTGTATTACTTGAACTTTTGATGATCATTACCAGTTAACGGTGTTAACTTTTTGTCAGTGTTTAATCATTAAATTTAGTCAATAGCGGGTTGAATTGTTAAAAATATCTCAATTTAAACCGCCTACAAACGGTAGAAGATAATTTCCGTTTCTCATGATAATAAACATCTCAAAGGTTACCTTTGTTCACTAATTTGCTTCCCAGTTTGTATATATCAGTCCCAAAGCTGAATTCATCTCAAATTCATGGTTGTTCATGATTAATATTCACAAAAGAAACATTTTGAATAACAATGCACGTTTCAAATGAATGAGTTATTACATTATTAAAACAAAAAAAATAGTGTTAACTTTAGTATTTGTTGACAAATGAGACTAACAACATTAGAGTAAAAAAATCAATAACTGATTGAATTAAATGGTAAAATGATTCAAATTTCATTTGCTCTATAAAATGGGACACTTTCGATGATTCCCAGACTTGATTAAGTTATTAAATTAGCTTAGTTATATGAATTTGCTAAATTAGCGGATGTTGATGTTGATGGTAAACTCTTTTAATCTAATGATTATAAATATAATACAAAAATTTCTCATGTTTTCTTTGCTATTAAGGATCGAGTTTCATTTGATCGTGGATCTAAAGGACTTAATTTCCAGTGAGTTTATCAACTTTGATTACTAATTTGATTCATATCTTTGATTCACTAAAATCGTCGATTTAATGAAGTCTAATTTTATATTTTATTTTGTCTTTGATCAGAAATTTGGCTAAAGTAGTCGTCTATTTTCAAACAATGACCATGCAAGAGGTTGCCCAACAAGGAGCTTGGACTGTAAGTTTGTTTATTTATATACTCGTTATTTTCATTTAATTGATTTTTATAATGTTTTAATTTTGATTGTTTTCTTTTTATCTTATAGACAGCTAAATTATTGAGTAGTCTTGGAGGTTTCATGGGAATGTATGTCGGATTTTCATTTTTATCATTATTCGAAGTATTTGAAGTCATTGCTCGACGGATCTGGTATTCCTGTACAAGGAAAAGACTTCGCTTCAAGACAATTGTTCAAACAATAATGGCCACATTACAATATAAAAGAAGACAAGAGTTGAAATGAAAGAAAAAATTATAGATTTTTCATCTACATCAGGAGAATCTAGTAGCTTACGTTATTATCCTCAACATCAAAACCGACACTTACATGGCGTTCAGGTCAACACCCCCACCAACTACGAATTAATCATCACTACTATCGAGGTGAAATGAATCCAAATCAATTCGAAAAAATTCCAGATCTGACCCTGACATTGAGATAATTAGTACTCCAAGTCGAGTTCAACATCACCATCAATAATATAAAACAACACCAAATCAATTAAATTATCCGTTTCAACCGATATCTTTACTTGATTATTGTCAATGGTACTGATGTATTAGTTGCGTAGTCCAAAATTTTGCATTAAATAAAGCCAAAAAATATTTCCAACATAATAATGTAGTAAAATATAATTTAATACATTCTATGAAACTAACTGCATGAGAGTTAACAGCGTGCACTAAATAAACTAATTCACAGGAGCTGTGGAATAACTTATTGAAACGAAAAAAATCAATGACACAAATAGTCGATGGTCAATTCATTGCTCGAGAAATGTAGGTAAAATGAAAGAAAAAATTTTGAGATGTTATCTTTTAAATGCTTTCTTTAATTTTCAGAAAAAATTTTAGTCATTTCTCTTAAAGAATCAAATTTTCTAAAGATAAGTTGATCCATTCAAATAAACTCCTGTCTAATAAATTGAGAATGATGATAGTGAGGAGGTTGATGATAATTGTTGTTGATGCTAAAAATCACAGGGCTTGTAATAAAAATGTTTAAAAAAAAGTCATTAGTCAATCATTAAAGGTTGTTTGCGATTGCATCCTTGGCCAGTGTCAAAAAATCTTTTTCTCCGGATTCTTTCCAATATTTAGCAATTAATTCCAAATTTGGACAGTCTGATGGACATTGTAGGTTACCAGAACTCATTACATTCACCAATATGTTAGCAAATTTATCATCAGCAGATCTTGTTGAAGTTGTAGTTTGACTCAAATAACGGGCCAGAGTAGGATAATCACGAGCAACCTGGACACCTGCTTGACAGGCGATGGTTTCTTTACACTGATCATTATTGATCCCAAGAATTGTTAGCATGCTTTCGAATAGTGGCTGTAACTCAGATGCTTCGTTCATCCTTTGGACAACACCGCCGGGTGCTAATTCACGAGCTGCAAGTGAAATCGTAGGACCTACAAGGTATGATGTGACACCAAACAGCGCCATTGATCTTTGAAGAGCATCAGCAAGTCCAGGAACTGGACTGGTTATTGCACGAATCATGACGGGAAAAATTAAATCAGCTATTTCTTTTTGGTTGATCAGATTATCCTTAATTTGTTGCATAAAAGGTGAACTTTCAACGAATTGAATTAAGGAACTAGTGGGTTCATTTCTCATTTCCAAATCGTAGACCGGCTCATTTGGACGTTGAACTGACAGGTTAAAAAAGCAGGAAAAAAATAATGTGATCAAAACTAATTTCATGTTTGCAATAATGATGAGTAAAGTACACTTGAACAACTAGATCTAAATTTATAAATGGCACTTAATTAAAATAAAAAACGCTTTTATACAAAAAAATTAGCATACACTTTAACTGTGAAGAAGCAACATTTGATCTCATCAATCTTACTTTTCATTGGACAAGCCAGCTGTGATTAAAAAAGAATAAAGCTTACGTTATTTTTTTAAATTTTTATTTCTAGAAATATTGTCGTTGTATTGTCATTGAAATGATGTAACTACTTAAGTGGATGATAATTTTTTATATAAAGCCTTTTTTATTTTAATTAAGTGCCATTTGTAAAGTGAAATCTAATTGTTCTAGTGTTATCATCATTATTGCAAACATGAAATTAGTTTTGATCACATTATTTTTTTCCTGCTTTTTTAACCTGTCAGTTCAACGTCCAAATGAGCCGGTCTACGATTTGGAAATGAGAAATGAACCCACTAGTTCCTTAATTCAATTCGTTGAAAGTTCACCTTTTATGCAACAAATTAAGGATAATCTGATCAACCAAAAAGAAATAGCTGATTTAATTTTTCCCGTCATGATTCGTGCAATAACCAGTCCAGTTCCTGGACTTGCTGATGCTCTTCAAAGATCAATGGCGCTGTTTGGTGTCACATCATACCTTGTAGGTCCTACGATTTCACTTGCAGCTCGTGAATTAGCACCCGGCGGTGTTGTCCAAAGGATGAACGAAGCATCTGAGTTACAGCCACTATTCGAAAGCATGCTAACAATTCTTGGGATCAATAATGATCAGTGTAAAGAAACCATCGCCTGTCAAGCAGGTGTCCAGGTTGCTCGTGATTATCCTACTCTGGCCCGTTATTTGAGTCAAACTACAACTTCAACAAGATCTGCTGATGATAAATTTGCTAACATATTGGTGAATGTAATGAGTTCTGGTAACCTACAATGTCCATCAGACTGTCCAAATTTGGAATTAATTGCTAAATATTGGAAAGAATCCGGAGAAAAAGATTTTTTGACACTGGCCAAGGATGCAATCGCAAACAACCTTTAATGATTGACTAATGACTTTTTTTTAAACATTTTTATTACAAGCCCTGTGATTTTTAGCATCAACAACAATTATCATCAACCTCCTCACTATCATCATTCTCAATTTATTAGACAGGAGTTTATTTGAATGGATCAACTTATCTTTAGAAAATTTGATTCTTTAAGAGAAATGACTAAAATTTTTTCTGAAAATTAAAAAAATATGCAAATCGATAACATCTATATTTTTTCCTTTCATTTCTCAAAATACATTTTGCGGCTTGACTGTTCATGTCATTGACTTTCGTTCTAATATGTTATGTTCGGTTCTATCGTATTCGTTTTTTTGCCTGCACGCTATTAATGCTCATGCAATTAGACTTCTATTGAATGTATTAAATTGTTATTTCACTTTATGATTATGTTAGAAATATTTTTCGGTTTTATTTTATGTAAAATTTTGTTTGACTACCAAACTACATCAGAACCATTGACAAAAATGAATGAAGATATTGTTTGAGACATAAGATTTTATTTTTTAAATACCGAAGAAAATCAAGATAAGAGAAAGAGGAAAAGACAATAAAGTAGAATGATGTTACCAAGTTTGAACAACCGGTGTGTATGTCAAATTGAGAACGATAAGCCTCGAATTTCACTTTTTACGTCAATAAGACGATGCGCTTTGATTGGAAACACTTTTTACGAATACCCAAACTAAAAGAGCCATCCCGATCAATTCAGGTTCTGTTTACAATCTTGAGATTTAATATTTTCTTTTTTTCAATGAAACTAGTGCTGTTGCTCATTGTTGTTTTTGTTACTTGACCTTTTGTATGGTTTTTTATCTTTTTTACTTCGTTGTTTAGCAGAGACTCTGTGTCGATTGGAAGTTTGAGGAGATGAACCAGCAGCAGATTGATGGTGATGTTGAACTCGACTTGGAGCACTAATTATCTCAATATCAGGATCACATCTGGAATTTGTTGCATTCATTTCACCTCGATAATGGTGATGATTATTGGTCCGCTGGTGGTGGTGGTGATGATGAGGAAGCTGAACACCATGCAAGTGTCGGCTTTGATGTTGTTGTTGAGGATAATAATGTGAGCTACTGGATTCTCCTGATGTAGATGGTCCAGCAGTAATAGCAAGAGGAGCTGAACCCTGACTTGAAGTTAAAGCTCGATCAGCATGATAGCCTCGACGTTGTGCATATGCTGATCCCATTCGAGTTTTCCATTCATCTTCAAATGCTTGACCTTCTTCTTCATCAAGATTAATGAATTCGTCTTTCTCTTCTTCCTCTCCCGTGTACCAGTTCTTACTTTTCTCCATAACATGTCCTCGATCATTAATGTGATGACCAATAGCCATTTTTTGTAAGCCTAAGAGGAAAGAAAGAAATAAGCAAGAGTTAATTTAAAAAGAACAAGAGATTTAATAAGTAATGGAAAATGTGCCATAAGATAGTCGAAAAGATAAACTGATTTGTGGGTCAAATACAGCAGTAAAGGTGTATAAACAAAAAGACAGTCTTAGATTTAGCCTTCAAGCTAGAATTGAAGGTAATAAATTGTTGATTTATCAATTAAGAATTGAAAAATTTACATTAAATAGCAAAACAAATTTTGTCTGCAATTTGAAAGTGTTAAAACACGTTACTATGGAGATTGTGAGGCTTCAAGTTTCTAATTACCATATCGATTTTCTGGAAAAATCAGTAAGATCTGTAGCTGTGAAACATGAAATTTATCCTTAAATTATAAATATAGATGATAGATGATTATGTTTATATGCTAACGAAATGCTTAGAAGCTCTGAGAAGTATCCCTTAAAGAGATGAAGATTTAAGACAAAAATAGAGTAAAAAATGACTTACCAGAAGCAGAATCTCTGACTGTTTCTTGAGTTTCCTTAACACCATCTGGACCATACCTAGCTGATTGAGTAGCTTGATAAACCTGAGGTCTACCTGAGCCATCATTGCTTATATGCATCACAGATGAAGAAAAATATGAGCCACCTTGAGCCATATTAGGGAAAGTAGCAATATTTGTTAGGCCAGGCATCATTGTATCCATCATACCAAATGGATCAGGCATTGGATTAAACATATTCCTCATAATATTGTTCATCATTCTATCAACATGTCTGATGAAAGTATATGAAGCAAGGCCGTCCAAGGTCAGAAAGAGAGAAACATCAATGAAAAAACATTGATAAATTAAACAGAGATCAGTCCAAAGGTGCAATCTTTGTCGAGTCAAGTCAAGTCAACAAAGAAAAAGCTCAATTTTGAATCAAAGCTTGAAACAGGGAAGCACATCTCAAGCCATAATCAATAGTTAATTCAATGGTTCGCCACTTACCCAAACATATCGTTGAAATCACCAAATCCCATTAAAGCCATTTTCACGTAAAGTTAATTAAAGGTCAGTTGCGATAAATAAAATTGCAAGATTTTTAAGAGAAACAATTACTAATCAAAACCTAATCTTTTCAACAACAATAAGATTTCTTGTTAGGCTTAAAGCTATCACTCTCCAGCAAGGTTTAACAAACTTGTTAGTGACATCTTTCGATAAATAAAAGCATTAGAAAAATAAACACGAATTTTCGTGATTAATCTAGAATCAAAGAAATAAATTAACAAATTCTCAAAGGTTAACTCAAGGTAAGTGATGAAATTCATTTCTGAACAAACACAGGTTAGTATTATCCGTGACTCAAGTGCCGTTTTGTATTCATATTACAACAGGAACCAAATGTAGGTAGCAATAAGACTAAAAGTTTGTTTCTATAATAACACGCGATCTAATTGTTAGCAATTTACAAATAAAATACAAAAATACAGTCTCATCCAATTTGCATCTAGTCTGCTTGATTTTCAGAAAGATATAGAATTCAAAATAAAATCAATCGCAAATTATCATGATTTGCAGAACCCATTGATAGGCAAAAGTAAGAGAAAATTGATTACAACTGTTTAAATTTGCTTTAACTACTCGATTCATTTGAATAATTTACGATGATCTAACTTGCAGAAGCGTTCAAATGTGGTATGATCGTCTAGTTCGATCACTAAACAGAACTTAAAGTTTCATCAAACCTCCCTTTAAACCCACTTACACACGTACAATGTATTAAACATTAAATTGTTTACCTCAACCTGCTGAGGAAATCCGATCTTTGCACCATAAAAAATGACAGTAAAAGTCAAATAATTAATTTATATTAATATTCTAATATGCAAGAATCTAAATTCATAACCCAGAAATAAATATTGCAGTGAATGAACTTAACGAATGTATCTCTTTGCTTAATAGGAAAGCCTAACCCAACCTAACCTCTTACCTTTTTGCCAAACAAACATATTAATAATAGGAAAGCTTTCAATGTAAGCTAATGCATGTTGAGTTGTTTCAGGTTATTTTGATAATCTCTTAATAATAAAAGGTTTTGAAGAAATTGGTTTCTAGTAAATAATAATATTTCAAGGTAATCGAATTATTGATTTGAAAATGTTAATCATGGTCAAAAGCTTAAGTTCAATAAAACTTGATCTGACTTCACTTATGCATAGGATAGGAAATGGTATTCATGAATGAAATGTTAAAGTTAATAATTGATAAACATGAACAGTATTGAATTACTATGCTGAGTTATCGTGTTGATGTTGTTATTTCCACCATAATTCGATGCATCTTTTTATCGCAAAATAATCAAAAATAACCTCTGGACAAAATAATTTAATAATCTTTTTGGACTACAAGTCAAATTTGATCTGAAAAAACATGAGAGGGTTGAACATTTTGAGGGTGACAGCGAGTCACTTTAAAACTGCCAGCTGTCAACTTCTAGTTGATGGAATTGTATTTTTCAATCAATCTATCCATCTCATTGATTAGCTCCTGTTCCGTCATCTCGAATTGATTGTCAGCCCAAATACTTTTAAGCTCTGACATGACTTGACTTATCAATTGGCGCCTCTTCATTTTCGGTCCGATTTTATCACCTCGCAATGGAAATGTCGGAATATTCCAATCAACTAAATCATTATAAATATCTTGCAATCCTTTATACTTCAGTAATTCAAGGCTATAACGATGGTATACTTTTTGGTTAGATTTTGAAGTTAATACCAGCTGTTTTTTCAAATTGTGTAAACTGAGATTGTATCCGTCATTTCTGTTGGTGATAATATGAAAACTAGTTTCTTTTTCAAAATTAGACATCTTTAAGCGAGAAATTAAACTTATTTGTTCCTCTGGTGACCTTATTAAACTGGAAAAAAGAGTTATCGGCTCAAACGCGGTTGACATTGACCAGACATTTCCATGTACTTTAAAAAATTCTTTCAAATCCATAGGTTTCGTTTCGGTATAAAATCCCATGTAAGTTGCAACGTTAATATCAAATAACAAGGGAATAACTTTATCACAATTACGTTGAACGAGCGTCTTTTTCATTTCAGACCATATTCGTTCGCCACTTATCGATGACAGTCCATCAATATTTTCCGCCAAAGCTTTAACTGTTTCTTTTTCATGATCCTGGTGACCAAACCTAGAATAAAACCGAAAATACCTCATAATTCTGAGATAATCTTCCTTAATCCTTTCCACTGGATTACCAACAAATCGAATAACTCCGTCAGATAAGTCTTTCTGACCATTAAAATAATCAATAATCGATCCATCTAATTCCATAAAAATTGAATTTATTGTAAAATCACGTCGCAACGCATCAAGCTTCCAATCTTGAATAAACTCGACTTCAGCATGCCTTCCATCGGTTATCTTGTCAATTCTTAGAGTAGTAATTTCAAACATCTTGGATCCATTAATCAAAGCAGCGACAGTCCCATGTCTTTCTCCTGATGGAGTCGTTATCAATCTAATATTTTCTTTATTAGATAGTATCTCAATCATTTTGTCTGGAGTAGCATCTGAAGCTAAATCGTAATCATTTGGCTGTATATTCAATAAGATATCTCGAACTGCACCACCAGCTAATCTTAAGCGATAACCACGCTGACTAAATAGATCAGCGAGTAATTTAAGCTCCGGCATATTCAAGATATCCTCTTTTACTGTTTGTTTTGCCATTGCACCGTAAAACTTTGGGCACAGTTTAACTAAACTAATTGCGTGTAAAATGCTGGTAATTGGCCTCATAAAGCCAATATTGAGTGAATTGAAATCAAAAAAAAAAATGAAAATTAACTTTTAAACCATTTCAATAAACATTATAATCTATCAATATTTACTACAAAAGCATGTTTCAGAATTGTAAACAATGTGAAAATAGGTCACATGACCAAGAATGAGAAGTTTCTAGAAATATCTATAGAGGACACCACTCTCATTCATTTGAGTTTGAAGCTTAAACGATCCTAGTGTTTATTAGTTCATCTTATTGTTTATTGATTTAATTGCTATTGTTTTTTGCTCGTTTCTTAAATCGCTGTCCACTATTTCCTAGTATTGACCATTCAATACAGTCTTGAAATCTTGCTTGTGTCTCTCTTACTTTTAATGTAGATTTATCAGACTTGGAAGAAATGATGTTTATGCCAAATTCAGACAGACAAATTAATTTATCATCAAGGTAAGAATTTTTACTTTTAATAATTTGTAATTAGATTATCATTATTGACTCATTGCTTTCAATATTTCAGTGATTATAGATCACCAGCCAGTATAATCAATTCTCTTGGATACAGTCCTAATTATAATCTCAATTTCAATCCTCTCGGAGCTGGTGTTTCGACTGGTTCACCCAATATAAATACTGTAAATAACATGATGGACAACTTTAATAACTTCTGGTCCCATACTGTGCCTACCAATATGCCCTGGGCTCAATCACAAATCCAATCAAACCCTGCCAATATGAATCCTTTATCAACTCAACCTTTTGTTATGAGATTCACAGCCGGACCTTCTGTTTTCAGTAAGTGTGTTCCCAAATCTGGTTTATTTTTTAGTAAATCTTACTTTTCTTGGTTCTCATTCGTTATTTTTTCTTATATATTGTTTAGATGAAATTTGTGCCCCTGATCCTTGCACTTCACAAACAGCAACAGAATGGGAGCTTTTAAACAAACTTTCATCAGGAACCGGAACTTGTACTTCTAATCTTCATTTAAAACGTCGTAACAGTTCCGATGATGACGATGAAATTATTGGACAACCGCCTACTAAGCAATATATTAGTGAGGATAAAGTTACAGCTAAGTTTAATCAAATGAGTATCAGTAATTCTGAACCAGCAAGTCCAAGCTCTCCAACTAAGGTAGAGGAAGACGATGAATTGGAAACTGAGTATGAAGTCTCCAACAAGTCTACCATTGTACTTTCTAATGAGATTAAAGAAGCGCTTTCTGCTCGTAATGACCGTATTGAAAGACTTTTTCAAGACGAATTAAACAAAGCCACCAAATCTGTCGTACTTTGGCAACCCCCTATTGGACTGCTCCCCCCGCCATTGAATGTGTATAAAAAAGATGAGGAGGAAGAGAAAGAAAAGACAGAAAAAATTATCACACCAAAACAAAATTATGAACCACTGGAAGTCGATGTCGATGTGGTAGATACTTGTATTATGGATTCAAATGAAATGATGGACTTGTGAAAGAAGAACTGTCTTCCTATTTGACGTTTTTTATTTCTTGCGATTTTCGTTGATCTTTTCATTATAACCAATTTATATAAATACAATCAATCACCTGTCTGTTCATTTTTACGCTAACTAGCCTCTTTCAGCATATTTGTTCTTTGCACATAAATCACTAATTCTGAAATGTGTATACAATTATAAATATAATATTAATTGAACTGACTTTTGCGATATTTCATTCCTTTTGAAAAAATGCGGTTATTTAAAGCTGGTGTAACTTAAAATGATGAAGAGTGTAGAAGCTTTACATTTTAATTTCTCTAAAATTCGTTTACATGTATATCGAATTATTCAATTAATTTCTAATTGCTTTTAAGTTTAAACAATTAACTCATAGAAAGATAATCATTGACACAGTCTAGAAAAGAAATACACAAAATGTACTAATGAATCGAAGTTTATTATCCTACGAGAAATATTATTGATATCTTATATTTCTTATTACAATTCAATATTTTTCTCAAAACATATTTGCAAGTGTTACATCTATTAGTTCCATGTTATTACAGCTGTATAAGGTTAACCTTGAAATTATCAATTATTTAGACACTGACAATTATCATAATAGGATAACTCAAGCAACAGTCAGGGGAGGTAATATCGGATAATAGAAGTTGTAAAAGATTTATCTGCATGTGATTCACAGCAAGTCTTCATTAAGTCTTGTTAAGAACAAGCAGAGTTGAAAATCTTCCGTCAGTGTATAGTTTCTTTGCTGATCTTCTTACTACAAGTTTAATCAACGTCATTTGTTCACCCTGTTTCCGTGAATTCCAGCTCTATTACTTGCTCGTATTCAATAGGGAAAAAATACTTTTTACTGGGTGTTATTTCCTCATTATTCTTCGTCTATTGCAGATTTATATTGACTGCTACCAAAAAAATAAATTAAGTAAAGTAAGTAAAAATTTAAAAATATCTACTTTTGACAAACGATAGACACCATTTCTTTCAACTTTACCCTTGACTGGAAATAGTTACATTTCAATACAATTGTTTTCTCATTGAACTTGACGATTACTCAAAAGCTTGGTCCCAATTTCTTAATTAGATGATGTCCTTGTTTGATTATAATCGCAATTATCAGCTGTTATATTGTGCATAAATTTAAAACAGTTTTTCGTTTGAAAACAATCGTTTGGAAATCGGTTAATTTTGTTGTTGTTGTTGCTTCCTGTTGTCAACTATATATATCTTTAAAACATTAGAGATTTGATCAATTGTGAAGCTTGCAGTGTTGAGTTGATTTCAATTTGATTTGAAGTTCACCTAATTTTTACAGTTAACCAAATCTAACACAATCAACTTTCAACGTTCACCTTGCCCTATAGTTACTTAAACTCAGTGTTCTGCTAATTTGAAATATCTAATATCGTATCATTCTCCATAGATATTAATCATGGCTAACACTTTGGAACAATTGAGACAGTATACAACTGTTGTTGCCGATACTGGAGATTTCGAATCGATGAAGGAGTATAAACCAACAGATGCAACAACTAACCCTTCATTGATTTTGGCCGCAGCCAAGTTACCTCAGTATTCAAGTATAATTGATAAAGCTATCGAGTATGGTAAAAGCAATGGTTCAGATGTGACTGCAGCAATGGATTACCTTTATGTTGCGTTTGGTATGGAAATTCTTAAAATTATTCCAGGCAGAGTATCAACTGAGGTTGACGCTAGGCTCAGTTACGATAAAGAAAGTTCCGTCAAGAAAGCTCGAGAATTGATCAAGCTGTATGAAGCTAATGGAATTAGCCGTGATAGGATATTGATAAAACTGGCCACTACTTGGGAAGGAGTTGAGGCTGCTCGAGAATTGGAGAAAGAAGGAATCCACTGCAACATGACTTTGTTATTCAGCTTTTCTCAAGCAGTGGCTTGTGCTGAAGCTGGTGTCACCCTGATTTCACCTTTTGTCGGTCGAATTTATGATTGGTGGGTCGCCAAGACAGGCAAAAAAGTTTATGAAGACCCATTCGAAGATCCTGGAGTCAAAAGTGTTACTCGAATTTACAATTATTATAAGAAACATGGATATAAAACAGTTGTTATGGGAGCTTCCTTCAGAAACGTCAGTGAAATTAAGTGTCTAGCTGGATGTGATTTGTTGACAATCTCACCATCATTATTAGCTGAACTATCTAATGAAAAGGATGTTCCATTGGAAAGAGTTTTGAGTCCTGAAAAGGCCAAGCAATCACCAGACGACAATAGCTTATCTAACTACGATGAAAAATCTTTCCATATTGCTCTTAAGGCTGATCCAATGGCTGATGAAAAGCTGAAAGAAGGAATTGAAAAGTTTTCAGCTGATGTCATCAAACTTGAAAACGACATTAAGGAACGACTTGCTAAAGCTTAATTCAAACAGTTGTCGAGTTAATTGATGAACCATGAATATTTTTAACGATAATACTTTCTGTTTAACACTTAGTAGGTATAACAACCAGGAATTCCCAACTTGATCCTACAGATGACATTTATTTTTTCAATGTTATCAAGATTGATTGAATATTTCAAAAGAAATTGCTTTACAATTGTTTTTTAATTAATTATGTAGCGGCGAAATGGTTTTTACTTGTTAATTTAATAATAAAATTAAATTCAATACGTTCCTAATTTTTATAGTCGTTACGCGATTGTTTGAAGCTTACGTTGAATGGGTTGTAACAAAACAAATAGCAAACGTTAGTTGAATCATAAAATTCATTCTTGCATGAATCTAATCGTTTAATGGATATAACATTTTTACGTCAATTCTGTTAAGGATGTAACAAATGTCTCGTGAATTATTTTTGTACTTAATCATCAATAATTGTTAGCTTGAGTAAAGCAATAACTAGAATTGAAAAGTGCAGAGGTTTTCTTAGGATTATACTAGCAATCATCTTCAACGTTTAAAAAATGATTAAATTTTAATCGATTATAAAAAATATTCAACAGAATTAAACCAATTAACAAAATATTGATCTCATACACAGGATGGCTTTTTATCGAAATTTTCTCCAAGAGAGTCTATGAATGTTTTCCCATTGATGATGTGTGTTGTGGCGATTAAGAATTCAACGTTTACTGCATATAAAGGATGAAAAACAAATTGTAATTAAGATCAAAGCTTCTAGAAATTACCCAGTTATAGTTTTGGCAATAAAATAAAATAAAAATCTAAATAACTCACAGTCAGCTCTTTGAGATAGCAAGCGAAGTGCAGATATTTCGGCAAAAGTAACACCACCGATGAAAAAAACAAGCACCACTTTTGGTTCTCCGGATGGAGTTGGAACCGAAACGGGTGAATCACTGTTGTGTCCCTTTCGAAGTCCAGTTGGAATGATTTGTTTAGTTTCAATTGTTGGTTCTGGGAGCAATTTTAAGGCTTCAGGAATTGCCCTCCATCCAGGATAGATCATGAATTCAACAAGTCGAACAGAAAGTGGAGCGTATCCACTATAAACGTAGGTTATATCAGAATCAGGACCAGAACTTTTCTCTTTGGTAAGTCGGAATGTTTTCCTTAATATATTGTAACTTTTGACGAGATAGCTAGTCTTCTGTTTTATAAGTCCAGCTTTTTCTAAATTATTTAAAGTAACCAAATGTTTGTACCGATATGTTTGAAGGATTTCACGAACATAATACTCAAAATTTTTGTTTTTAAGGCCATTATTGGTTAGAGATTGAAGAGAGATTAATCGAAGTATCTTAGTTAAAGGTTCTTGTCTTGCAATACAATCCTCGATATAAGTATTTACCTTATCGGTATCAACACAATTCACAAACAATTGTTCCGCTTCAACAGTTTGATTAAACTCTTCAGCATCCACCACAGTTTTAACAATTTCGGCAATAGATGTTTGATTTATTAAACTGTTTTTAACAGCTTGAAGGGAGGGAAGTTTTTTCATGAACAACTGCATCTCAGGGACACTTTTTGCCTCATGCCTCTCATCGATTAAGACGGACAACTTTTTCGTATTGTCTCTAATGATAGGCCCTACATCGTAAAAAGTTTTATCTCTTATTTTGCTATAAATAAGATCAGTCGAGTTTAAACGGAATAATTTAACCTCAGTAGGAGGGTCAACACCATCAGCTGTATTAGTTCGAATAGATCCACTTTCATTGGTTTTATTAAGTTTATCAGATGGAATTTTGATAATTCCATTATTTATACCGAATATCTCGTCAAGCAGCCCTTCGAAGGTCATTTGGCTCATTAAAGGTGTAACGAAATCAACAGATCTATCAAGTAATAAGAGACTGTGAATTTGTGGGACCACTTGAGACTCTTTAAGCGACATTTCTTTACTTAACTTGGTCATCAAATCAAAGACTCTTTGCGACCAAGGACCTTGTCCATACACATTTCCAATAATACCGAATAATGATTGAATTGTCATAATAGCACGGGCAACATGTAATAAACAAGAGTGATCCTTTTCAATCAGAAGCTCCTTACAACAATCAACCAGCTGCATAGAAATGACATCCGTGTCCAGTGGAAGTATTTCTATTGGATATTCATTAATGCTAGTTATCAATGGTAAAATTCCATAATCCTGGAGTTTCTTTTCGCAAAGCCAACTCTTATAAGGCATTAAAAGTATATGAATCTCTTTGTTAAACGTTTCACGAGTTTCACCCTGTAAATTATCAGCAACAATTTTCATTAAAGATGCTTTAGAACGAAGGAAATAGATCAAGTAATCAGCTTCGATTTGGGGTAGCTTTTCAGATCTTAGATGCCGCATCTTGGTTACACCGCATTGCTTTAGGAAAGTAAAATCAGCGACAAGCTCTATACTAGAAAGTAATTTGTCATCCCAAATAATGGCCTATTGTAAAATTGTAATGCAAAATATATATGATTAATAATTACACCCTTTAAAAACAATTAAATGAGATAGATGAAATGAGTTTCTTACTTTAGTTCCCTTGAATTGCTGCAAATACGTCCTTAGTTCATTGCGAGCAACCTCTTTTAATATTGAGATATTCAAACGATTCGATAAATATTCCATGACAAGTGCTTTAAAAAAACATAAGTAATCAAGTATTAACTAAAATAATAATTAACTTTAACATTAAACTATTTAACAATAAAGAGATTGAAAGCAAAACATTGATGTTTATTTTGATACATCAAACAAACTAAGCAGGTTACTAACTGCATATATTTGGCGCATTTATTTGAATAACTCTAAGCAGAAAATTTAGATTTCACAATTTTAAACGATTACAATAATCAACTTAAGGTTTTAATAATAAATTTTCTACAATCAAGAAGCCAACATTCATGTTAGTATAATTTAATATGATTACTTGTCGATAATTTCTTTCAATTTAATCAATAAGTTAAATTGACTGGATTTATACAAAAAGTCATCAACCTGGAAAGTTTAATATATTATGTTAGACTATAATAATAAAATAATGAATGATCTCCAGAATCATGAACTTAATGCTCAAAATTTATCACGAGAAGTATCACAGGTTGACAAAAAAGAAAATTTTATTGGATAAAAACAGAAAGCTTACACGTAAAAAATTAAGATCATCATTTCAATAAGAAAATATTGAAATAAAATATTAAAGCTATTATTTAATTTGATAACAATTGACTGTATAAATCAAAAGCCATCTGGATTAACTTAGAAGATCCTGAATCAAACAAACTCATGAAAATGGCAGTTTTAATTTCATAGTTTCAGGCAAAGAGTAATAATCTTTGGTTTCAGGTAAGGAATTGGTACCACATAAAAGATATGTAAAGAAAATGAGCACTTGAGCTCAAAATTTCTTATAACTGATAATGTGCTTAATTGAGACTAAATCAGCTCTTTTTTCATCCAATTGAATGCTAGAGACTTAGATAATAGTTTGATTAATCTAAGCAATTTACTTTTCATGTTTCAAGATCACATATTTCATACCCTTCTACGTTTTTACAGGCATCAAATTTTGAACAGAAAATCTGAAAATGTCTCCAAAACAAAACGATTTATGCACATTGTTGATTTGTTTATTAATCTTTTGTAATTGTTTCTCATTATTACTGTGCAAGACAAGACAAAGGTGTATCTTTAAAAGTAAGTTCAATCATTTTATTTTTGTTGTAGCCATTTTTGTCTTTGGTATGGTAAATTTGATGATACAACAAAAAAGAGTATTCATTAGCTATTTAGAATCTGTTCTGACAATTAACGATCTAATTTGCAATCTGTAGAATGTCTAACACACATTGGAGATCTCGAAATGGAGGCCGGTGACATGATTAGTTGCCGACAATACTTTTTGCTTCCATACCATAACCTTTTGGCAACTGGACCGAACAGTATAATACATATTGTTGCCGATAAACGACAAAGCAGAGGTTACATTGTAGAGGAGACTCGGGATAAATATATAGCGAGAAATCAAGTGTCTTGGTGTTTCAATGAAGGTCCAGGTTTCTTAGGGCGAATCGGCGCTGTAAACATATCTCGACAAAGTTTAATGATGTTCAAAAACAAACCAGTATATTATAATTTACTAAAATGTAACTGTCAACATTGGGTTGAATATTGGGCTAACGGTGAACCTAAATCACCAAGTGTCTGGAAAATCTCAATTGATGAACGCTGCCCTCTTTTGACGATTAAATCAAATCAAATTCTATCTTCATGATTAAAACTCTGTATTGTTTCATCAACTCTTGATTTTATTTTCAACAATGCAAAGCTATTGACAATTAGCAAAATAAATAAAAGAATTTATTTATAACCTATTATTTAGTCGATTTCTACTTAATTCTACTTAACTATTGTAAATATTGATGATCAATCAATTAAGGTCTTATTGCGAAAAATAAAACGTTTCTTTTTCTGTAAAACCGATTAGGTCGATTTTCGGTTAAACCGAGCACTTTTTGTGACCGTAAGAGTTTAATAGCTAAAACTTATTATTTGTCCATAAAAATGCTAAACACAAATGATGGATTGAAAACTTTTTTCAATTTATCAACAATTTTCCTGATTTTGGCCATTGGCCTTAAAGAATTTGAGACTCAATATTTCGAGTATAACATCACCTTCGGCCATCACTCTTTGACTAAACATTAAATTTTTTACTAACATATTCAGTTCAATTCGATAACTTTAAATATTTTATTCAGCAACAACTTATTCAACTAAACAAGCGCATCTCAACCCATTTCTTGGTAAACAATTTTATGGTTTTAAACTGGCAAATGCAATGCAAACAAGTAATGCCAAAGGCTCGAACAATTAAGAGTTGGAATTTGGTTGGTTTGTAGGGACATAAAAACTGAGTCTATTGATGCTAACAGATAATTCATCCGGTGGACAGTTCTCGAGAAAACCGAGGTCAAAATTGGAACTTCGATCGCCTTCAGTTCAACTGTGGAAGCAGATTTTTTCATCAAAATCATTTTAACGTTGAAACACTTGATAAGCAACCAGAAAATGGTCTTATTTTGAGACATAACATTTTTACTTCTGTAAAACAGATCAAGTTCGATTTTCAGTTAAACCAACCGCATTCTGTAACCGTAAGAGTTAGCAAGCTGAAACTTTTTATCCTCACAGAAGCATTGTTGGCCCACATCATGAATGGAATAACTTTTTCAATTTATCAACAGTTCTCTTAATATTGGCCATTTATCTAAAAACTTTGAACATCGATATTTAGAGAATGACATCGCCTACGACAATTTTTGTTTGAACAGACATTAAATTTTGTTTTAGTTTATGATATATTTAAATTCGCGATTATTCAAGAAAATACAAAAACAGTTATAACATTGTATTACTTTGGTTGTTAGATTTGATACTTGATTAACAAAGGGGAAGAGTTAGTTGTGGTGAGTTGAAAGAATATTCATTCTTAAATGAATAGCTCAGATTTTAATCAGCATTGAGTCATATTATATTATAACTCGTAATGCAATCTGTTGTTTGGTCAAAGAATGATGGACTTATGTGATTCCGTTCTCGTGATATTGATGTTCGAAGTTTTTAGTTAAATGGTCAAAATCAAGAGAACTGTTGATAAATTGAAAAAGTTATTCCATCCATGATGTGTATCAACAAATTTTATCGCCAAATAACCCCTAATAGCTCCCTAACTGATCCGGTTACAAAATGCGGTCGATTTAACTGAAAATTGTGCCGATCTATTTTATTTTGAACCCAAAGTTTTGTGCACCTAAATAAAGAGATTTTCTGGTTGGTCATTGTGCGTTACCTCACCAAAATGAATATCATGAAAAAACTTGTTTCCATAATTGCATAAAAAGCGATCGAAGTTTCAACTTCAATCGCGATTTTATCGAAAACTATTGATCAGAGAAACTTTTAAATTGCACAAATGGGTTCAGATTTTATGCTCCTACAAGCATAAAAAGTGAAAACTTGGAGGGAACCAGTTGCTACCCTTTTTTGCCCATTTGTCTTTCAGTGTTTGTGTAAACTTGTGCTTAGATGAGATGATTGTGTTATTTGTGTGTTTTTAGAACAAATTAGATTCATTTTCGACTGCATTCTTTGGCCGTAAGAGTTAGAGAAGCGAAACTTTTTAATTGTCTCTTAAAGTTGTAGTTACACATCCTGAATCGAATATTTCTTTCAGTTTACCAACAGTTCTCTCGATATTTGCCATTTACCTGAAAACTTTGAACATTCATATTTCGAGAACGGCATAACATACGGTCGTCATTCTTTGAACAGACATTAGATTGCATTATGGGCTATTAAGCAGCATGACGGAATAGCTTATCAAATTCATTCTGATTCATTTTATAATGAAAATCCTTCAAACACAAAAGATTTGTTGGTGAAAAAACATTTAACTGCATAAGTTAAGCTCAGTCCGTGCAACTGCAGTGAAACAATGATAAACTTATTTTGTAGGATCTTTCAACGACAGCAATCTTTTAGGAATAATTTACTAATTGGATATTTTATAGCCCATAATGTAATCTATGTTTGGTCAAAGAATGATGGACGTAGGTGATGCCATTTCGAAATATGAATGTTCAAAGTTTTAAGGTAAATGGCCAATATCGAGAGAACTGTTGGTAAACTGAAAGAAGCATTCGAATCATGATGTGTACCAAACAACTTTAAGCATAAGTTTCACTTCTCTAACTATTTGGTCAAAGAACGCAGTCGTTTTAAAGGGAAACGGAACTGATTTATTCTAAAAAACACACAAATGGGAATAAACGGGTAAAAATCGATTTCTTCAAATTCAGAACTCTATTTGTTTGTAAGGACATAAAAACTGAGCAAATTTGTACGATTTAAAAGGTTCTTTGACCAATAGTTTTTGAGAAAATCAAGTTCAAAGTTGAAACTTAGATGGCCTTTATACAATAACGTAAGCAGGTTTCTTCATGATACTCATTTTCCTGATGTATCTTTTGATGGTCAACCATAAAATGTACTGATTTAAAGAAATAAAACTTTCGATTCAAAATAAAACAGATCAGAGTGATTTTTCTTTAAAGCGACCGCATTCTATAACCGAAAGTGTTAATTGGTTTCTCAACACAAATCATATTGATTGAATCATATCACATTGAAATAACGTTTTTATTGAAGAATATCGTATATATTATAGCTTCATATCGCCAACGCTTAGGGCCACAGAAAACGGCCGGCTTAACTGAAAGTCGAACTTGATCTGTTTTACAGAAACACGACAATGTATTTCTCAAAATAAGCACATTTTCTGGTTGATTTTCAAAGGTTACATCAGTTCAACGAGTTTCAATGAACCTTCTTCCATAATTGTACAAATAGCTAACAAAGTTTCAACTTGGAACTCGATTTTCTCGAAAGCTGTCGATCATAAAAACTTGATGCACAAATGGACTCAGTTTTTATGTCTCTACAACAAAGTCTAAATTTGAAAGAAATCTTTTGTTACCAGGTTTTACCCATTTGTGTCATCGGTTGAATTCGTGTTTACAGAAACGTTTAATCTCAGTTTATTAACTGTTCAAATGATTTTTAACCACCATTAATTGAGTTTCATTTAAACTATAACAATCAATCAATTAGTCAATTTAACTTATGAGTTTATGGAGAAGCTGTTTGAGAAAAATGAGTTACATTACAAAGTTACATTAGCAGTTGCAATGGATATTCCAGAGGATAATGCCCTTTAATTGTTGACATTTATTTACCGTACATTTCCTTGTAAACATTAGTTACTAATAAATTTAGTTACTTGGTTGAAGCTAATTCAACGTGATGCTGATGAGGATAATCGTGAATTGTGATTGATCAAGGATCGCATACAACACACATACAAACATAACAAAGAATCTGGATAACTCACAGTTGATGATGATAATGGATTTCAGTAATTTCCTTGTTTCATGTGATAACTGTGATGCATGTCTAATTGATTGGTAATCAACCGTTATTATTTGAATTTAGACAACTGTGAACAAACAGTAGCCATAATTACAGGAATTAAAGACTATTGCATTTCTCATCGGTTCATGAATCAATTTAAATCCAAGCGTTTCTATGTTTCTTCTTAGCTGCTTTTTTAAGTCAAGTCAATTCTTGATTCCTTTTCTACTTCGTTCTTAACTGTCTAACAAATTGTTATCGATTGTCATTATTTTATTCCAATGGATAATTTCCAACTCTATTAAAAAGACTAAAGCCCATATTCGCAGCCATTTTCAATAAAAGTAAATTAACGATTAAAGAAGACTGATTGCGTGATGAAAAATCATTGATGAATCAATTATTCATTTAATCACTTGCCTTCAAATTTTCTTATGACAACAATAATATCATAATCGCCTTCATAATAATTTCTGCAAGAAAGATCCATCTTACTCTTCCTTTTCATGATTATATTTTATTTAATTTCAATCAGTTGAACACCTATCGGAAACCCAAAGTTTTATTTTCATAATTATCTTTTCATTCACCATTTTTTAAATCATTATTCATGCTTATCATGGTTATTTGTCTGATTTTATTAACCATAACATTCAAACCACAACCAATTTAAACAAATGGTGAATGTTATTAAAAATGATACAATTGTGACAATGTACTAAGTATAAGTGAATCCAAATCATTTCAACTAATATTTGCTCATTCTCATAAATGTTTCAATTTTAATTCAATAAAACATTACTCTTCGATCAAACCTAAACCCTCCTAGCTTTTTGTTGTCTCCAATCAACTTACAGTCGATGATTTAGACCTTTTTCTTCAACAAATATAAACTCCAATCATGATGATTTGACGATAAAAAATTCATAATCAATATTCCGAATATCGCGTTTACTGATTTACTGGCAAACAAACCATTAACTCAAAACTCAGATCAATGAAGCCATAATCATCTTTACTTTTGATTTACTTTTAAAAGATTCGCAAAATATCAACCTGATTTGACTTTAAACTGGTTAACCTTTAGTCCTGGTTAGCAATTAATGATCTGGTTAATAGTGTTTTGAAAACACTGGAAGTATACAAATGCATTAAAGAATTGATTCAACTCAAAATCTGGTTAGCTTCATTTATAAATTATATTATACATTTCATAAATTTATAAGTTAATGATTTTTAGATGACTTGTTGATTGCTCAAGTTTTCAATCATTTTAGTCGATTAACCATTATTTTATATCACTCGCCTGTGAATCTCCTAATGCCAAATATTAATATCATAATCACCATTACTATCTTTCCAGACAAGATTCATAGTTCTTTCCGTTTTCATGATAATGATTTTATTCAACTACAATCAGGTGAACACCTATCGGAAATCCTACCGATTTTGTCGCTTCCACTTCCATAATTGTCCTGACGGGAAGCAAAAAACAACAACAAACAACATAATACTTTTATTATTCATCCTCTCATCATCTTTGTAAAACATTATTTATACTTATCATGATTATCTCACATATTTTTGTTTGATTTAATAATCAATTACCATTTCAAGTTAATAATTAATGTTAATGTATCGAGACAAGGTAAACAAGTAATAACGGATTGCTACAAATATTTCTACAACTTTATTTCATTCCAATGTGTTTCACTTGAAAGTCACTTGGATATTGAATAAAACCTTTAAAAGATACATAAATCAATGAATAACATCTAACATGACAATATTCGATGTATAACCGCACCTTAGTAAATGTCCAATGTTAATATTAGTAGATTAGCATTTGACCAATTTTAACACCAATCTCAATGGAAAAAGAAAAGGCTTTGAATTGTCAAATCACTAACATTCATTGTAAGAATCAACTTACAGTCATTGACTTAGACTATTTCTTTACCAAATATAAATTATAATCATGATGATTTGACGATAAAAACTATTTCAAATATCGAATTTACTAAATGATCAAAACATTGAAGCGTAAATCAGATCAATGAAATCATAATCAACTTGACTTTTACTTATTCATAGGATTCACAAAATATCAAACCTAATTTGGCTTGAATTTAAAATGGTTTATCTTATCGTTCTTATCAAATTAATGAACTTTGCACATCCTGACTTGAAAAGTGTTTCATTTCAACTGAATATGATAATCTAGTAATCCGCCTTTTTTAATCATTTCCAGCTTTAAGATAAATTTCACTTGATAATTCAGCTATTATTACAAATATATAATGAACTTGCTTTATAGCCTTTTAATTTTACTCCTTATAAGTTAATTGACAAGTTTGCATAATTTCGATCATAATTTTATTTGATTTGGCTTTTGGCTTTACCATGACAGACTAGATACTAAATTTTAAACAATTAGGTAAATTAACTGAGTTTAAATCAGTAGATTATTTTAGTCTATCCCATCTCAATTACTAGTATCTTTTAGAGTCACCAATAGATTACTAGATTTATTAACCACAGAACCTAATTTAGTTAGTTTTACAAGCTGTTTAACTTAATCTTTTAAGCCTTTACAGCCGCAAAGATTATTTTTAACCTCACTTTCTGCTTTAACCTCGAGGCTTAGAGCAGGTAAATTTACCGCAATGATATTATTGAATATACAAAGTTAGGCTTCAATAATCTTTAATAATAGACTTAACAGTCAACTTTCTATGTAATCATTTATTATACAAGAAGCATCTAATATAAGCCAAATCAAGCTTAGTCTGAGATTTAAAACTTTAAACAGATTAAACATAACTTGATGAAAGATTCAATAGTGATTATGGAATAGATTCGAGTTCAGATAAATAAACTAGTAGCGTAAATCAAACCCAGACTGTCTGATTAACATATTGAATCAAAAGAAAGAGGAATGTGAAATATTGTCACAGAAAAAGGAATTAAAAATGAATTGGCAGATTAGTCGGAGATTATTGAAAAAATTGAGTGTTTATTCATATTTATTTGTGAATGACCATTGAAAATTGACTTGGAAGGTTTACACTGGCTTTGGATTTGTGCTTTTGTTTTGCCTTGAGTCTATTATAGCATAGTTCAGTTTCATTTATAATGAATATCATTATTATATTTAATATTACGATTTGTTTTATTTTGTTGTTTTACTATCATTATCAGAAATAAAATAAACGATCACAGGTTACAATAGTGGTAAAATCAATCAAGAGTCAGACTAATAATTAATAATTAAAAACGATGAGTAAACCGGTCAAATTGTGACATTTTGTGTCATTTCCTTGGCTTTTTTCCTTAGCTTTCTTGTTTTTTTTTTCAGAGCAGATATGATGAGAATAGATATGACAGAGAAAGATGGAGAGGGAGGAGGATAGAGAGCGAGAGCAATAGAGTCTATTTTTAGGTACTCAGATGTGAAGATCTTGGTGGAGGTTGAGCTTTCTTCGCTAAATCTTCCTTCTAGACTTCATCAGGGAGCAAAGTTTCGCCATTGTTGGCAATATTATTGGCATTTGCGTCAACTGAAAATTTTTCCTCAAGATCACGGATTCTGACTTCATGTTTGAGAATAACAGTTTTCATCTTTTTTAATTCGCTCATTAACTCTTCTAATCGATTAGCATTAGCAGGTAACGGAGATCCAGGCGGTGAAGGTGTTGCCTCTTTGGAACCTGATGGTGTAATTTTCTTAGCCGGATTTTTGTCCAGAATATTGGGCTTCTTTGGAGGAGCTTTAAATTCTGCTTTTTTAGGTTGAGTTATTCCGTCTTTTAGTGACATAAGAATAGGTTCTCTGTCAACCCCGCTAATCCATTCTTCTGCCGTCATGGCTGGCTCTGCAGCTTGAGTATCAGGGAAAATGTCTCCTTGGAAAAGATCCGATTTCCGAGGCACTGTGAAGCTAATGACTTCTACAAATCCTTTTGAGTGTAGTTTATAAAATCTGGCAATTTCACAATTTAAAATATCACAACCTCGTTTAGGCATTGAGCCGACACCTCGTTGAGGTTCCGTGGACTGATAGGTGCTTATGTAATGGACAAATGGTGGTTCTTCGGTTATCTCAAAATATCTTATATTGCTATCACCTTTGGCGCATAAATAAACCAGATTGATATCTGGATCGTAGATTGGGAAAAGAACTCCGTTACTTGTGTCCAGAACTTCGAGTACAATTGGTTCACCGAGGGCGGATTCACTTCTCAAAGAATATTGTCGTTCACTCATTCTTGAAAATCCGGTGGTGAAAATAAGATTGTTTTTTAAGTACATTGCTCTTTGAGGTTTAGCACCTTCGTGACCATCAGCTTCTTGCTCCATTTCTCCTGTTCTAGGATCATAGATTCGTATTTTTTTATCTTTACATGTTGTACATAATCGACTTCCATCCCAACTCCATGAACAATGGAAAATAAGATCAGGATGATCAATTGATGATAAAATTTCTCCGGTTCCAACATTCCATATGATTATACGACAATCAGCACCAGCTGAGAGAAGAACATTGTTGGCTGACGGGTGCCATGAAACAAGACCTACTCTCCTTTGGTGTCCAACCAATTCAACAATAGGTTCTGTTAGAGATTTTGTGAGACCACCATCAGGAATATGCCAAACTCTGACAATGCAATCTTCTGATCCACTAGCAATTACATTGTCATTGAAAGGACACCAAGCGATGTCCAAAACTGTGCCTTTGTGGCCTGAAACGAGAGGCGCATTCACATCAACACGCCCAGTTTTACTCAATGGCAAAACCAGGAAAGCTCCTCCACCAGCAGCTTCGATGACAATTGCTATAAACTTTGGATTAACCGCACAGAAAAGTGAATCCCATGAATTTTTGGTAATCCTTATATTATCATAGCACTGTTCTCGTTTCAAAGCTTGGCCATAGACATGTCGGAACTTGGAACGCCGGACAATACGGAAAGACATGTCTTACACAAGAAAAAATAAAGAGAGAAAAATAGAGAAGGGGAGGAAATTCACTTTGACTGAAGAGTCAATATCAAACACTGAAAAATGTACCGATGGGTAAAAATTATGAAAATAATATGAAATGGAGGATTGAAGAGAGAAGGGAGCAATGGAAGAGATGAAAAAAAGAAGAGATGAAAGAGCATAAAGAGCCTTTCATTCATACACAAAATCTACTTTTATTGTGCAGAGCTTCACCCAATTACGGGAATAAGGGATACCGCTCTCTAGACCTAAGATGGTTACCACTAACCGGTTACTCGTTTTATAAATGAACTAACCGGTTATTGGTAACCGTATCATTTAGAAAGAGAAAGAGAAAGAAAGAAGAGTCGATGGTAAAGAGGGCAGAAAAAGATCGAGTACTCGATAGATCGATCTCTGAGAGCTATTGAACCTCCGATCTTATTCAGCTTGAAATTTTACAGATTCGAGCCCCCATGAAAGATGGACGGCCTAAAAAGTACAAAAATAATCCAAAATTGAAAGATTTTTGATGATTTTGCTTTTAACTCAATTATTTGAGTGAACAGTTGTATGGTAAATCAAAACATTGAAAGATCGATCTTCTCATTCCCAGCCCATCTTATGCTCGATCTTTTAATTGCTTTAGACCCAAGGCCGAGCTTGAAAATCGCCGATCCTGTCATCCTAATCGATGTTGTGTTTGTTATGATGTGAGTTATTTGCTCTATCGCTAGAGGCGCTCATCTGTTTCAACAATCTACTCCTTATGAAGTTATCCTATTTATAATCAGATAGCATTGAGCTGCCTCAGTAACCACCGATTACTTGGTTAATATAATCATGGGGGTGGAATTTGATAGTTACTGGTTATGCTAGAGAGAACAGGATAGATGATTCAGGCTCGATCTTCGGATTGAAAGAAATGAAAATATCGAGCACAAGATCGATCTAGAACTCGATCTTTGTCTGCCCTCTTAAGTTATACTAACCATCTCTAATCTCAATTGATAAACTCTGTCTTCTCTTGCCAATCATTTTCTATTTTCATGATTAAAACTCTGAGTTGTGAATATTTTACCAGTTCTTGATTTAATCTTTTAACAATTCAAAGCTATTAACAATTAGCAAAGCGAATAAAATAGTTTATTTATAACCTATTATTCATTTGATTTCTACTTAATTTTCTTGTTAGACAAGGTTATGTTGCACTTAATACTGCTTGGATTGCTTAAATTGTTTCACTTATTTGATTAAGTTTGCGGAAAGGAACGAAAAAAAAAAGGTTTTTACGCAGAGAATCAATTGAATTGTGAACTGACAGAAGCTAATCAAGTCAAGGTTTCGTTTAAAAATAAGCGTTAAAAACATCAAACTTTCATCAATCAATGAATTAACTTTGGTTCAAGGAATGAAATTTTATTTGACAATTTTTGAGTGTCAGGGTTTTTTTATTAATGAGGGTACAAGATCAAGAATAATCTGATTGATTCAATTAATGAATGTTTATATATGATTGTGAGAAATAGTTACTGATTTTATTCAATTATTTTGTTCATTGATTGATCTAAATATGGTTGATAAATAGACTCTATTTCAGAGCAACGACGATCCGACAATTTAAGAGTATCATGGCAATACGAGAATAAATCAGGACATTTATCAGATATTCCCAGTGATTTAACAACATGATCACCACAATAAGGCAGCTTACAGTTTCCACCCATAAAATCAGGAACATTTGAAGGTTCAAAATAATCAGAAATACTTTTTCGTGAAACAAATTTAATCAAACTATCTGATGATCCAACCCAGGTTTTAACCAAAGCCCAGAAACCTTTTAAAATCCAGGGTAAATCCACAACCAGAATGAAATCCAAGCCACATGGAAAATGAGTTTTAAGTGTTGATATCATTTTACTAAGAGTGTCTATGTCAGCATTGACCAAACCAGCTCCATCAAAGTCCATAATCAAAATCCAACCAGATTCACCTGAAGCTTCATCGGTTTTCCATAAAATGTAATCAACCAAATCACTGAGAAGAGGTTTAAGCTCACCAATTTTGCGTAAATATTTAACCCTTACATAGAGTGTTTGATGGCCCCATTTGTCAGGTTCATAGGTGAACACAGTTCCCATACGGAAAAACAAATCTGGATATGGATAGTGAGTTGTAAATGAGTTGAAATTTTTATTCTTCCTCCATTTAAGTGAATCGATTAAAGCGTTTGTAGCACCGTCAACATTACCATTAACAAAAGCCAAAAAACGGAAACACGTCCAGTCGGAAGAAACCATTTTTTTGATATCATTTTCATCAAATGATTCCTTATCTGATTCATAAGTAGCTAAAACAGCTTCACGTACTTTTTCAATTGATTCAGGTTCTACTTTGATAAACTTTCTGAATCTCATTTTGATGAAATAAAAAATCAGATGCGATGAGTAACAATGGATAAACGCTGATTGTAGTAGCACACAATTTAGATTAGATTAGTCAAGTTGAGTCGAGAGTCACAATAATTGAAATGAACGCTAAAATGGAGATGAAATGTACAAAACAAGTGGTCAAGGCGATGAGCAAAACAAAACAAGAAACGTTTTTCTCGGTTTCCCAAATCAACGAGATCTATTTGAATAAATTTTCCCTTAGGTTAAACAGAAATCGGAAAATTCCTAAGCTTATTCTCCTTCAGGTTTATCTGGAAATTTATTTTTTTTTCAATCTAAACTTGATTGAATTAGAGTTGGGTAAAGATATGGATAGTCACTGTTTATAAAAATAGGTAGAGCGGTTGGAAGTGGTGAGAAAGTGATGTTTCAACAACTGATGTTGAACTAAAACAAATCTTGGCCTGAATTGATCTAGAATGATTTTATTTTGAAAAGTGAAAGCTTTAACTTGAGGCTATTTAGATGATAATGAACTTGAATTTTTGGGAATTCAAATAGAGTTAAGCTTATTATATTGAGCCTCCTCTAAATTAACTTTCAATCTTTTGGCAATCCTCTTTCAACTCTTCAACTCCTCCAACTTGACTGGACCAACTAATTAATAGTTATTATTTGAGACATAATGAATGAATGAGAAGAGGTAAGCCAACATTAATCACGCATATTCGTGTATCAATGAAGCCAATTGTGGTTGTGATCCATAATGATACTAATTACCGCAAAGATTATTACCAGAATTTAAATGATGTCACTTTAAATCAAGGTAGATGACATTGTCCTTGATTGTCACGAGAATTTTTTTCATAACATTTTAAATCGACATAAACAGTCTCTTAAGCTTTCTAATCTTGATTGTTGACTGGTATTTCAATTTAAATTGCTAGTGCAAATTATTTATTTAAATTGGTTACTTTAATTTAGTTTATCGGTTGTCTTTGAATTCTACTTTTAATAGAGACATAGATGATAATTAAGCCGGATCATTTGCTGACAATTGTCAACATCGGGAATGAAACAGAGTAAGTAAAGGTAAAGATTATTTGCTGATATTGCAATTTGATTTTCATTTGTCCTTTTGTTAGTTTACAACTTGTCTGTCAATTTGATTTTAATTTTAGGAGCAGATCACAATGAGCACTGTTAATTGTTCAGACAGAATGGATTATATGCACGCGAAAATTTTGCAAAAATAACTTGTAAGTGAACAAAAAACAAAAGGAAAACCGAGAAATATTAAGATTTTGGTTGCTTTTGGTAAAAAGACTGAACATTTTTTTTCAAGCTTTACAGATTCCGAGAAAAAAACAACATGAAAAACAAAACATGACAATTGTTAACGAGGGCGCCAACAATATTTTGGTTCCTGAGTTTTTCCTGCTATATTATTGATTGATTTGTGTGATTAAAATCCTTCGCCCACAAATAGCAGGTACAATAATGGGTACCACAAACTTGCTTCATCTTTTAGCCAAACTTTACTGAAAATGGTTATCTAATGAGAAAATTAGAAAAACGGAAAATATTAATTATTCACAAAAATCTAGTTTGTTTTTCAAAATTTCATTACCTTATGAGAGCCCCAACATTTTGAGCAATTTATCAGGAGTCGAACATGATTTATCTGAGTGAAAGTTTTCCGTAAACTGAGCCAATTTGTTGGATGAGAAAAGAGTTGATTCACGTTTTCTGACTGCATATTCATTTGGCATCAACCATTTATGGTCTGAACATTCTTCAATAGTAGGTCGTTTTCTGGTTAAAAAGCAACATATAAAGTTAATATTCATTTTAATATAATAAATGATCTAACAATCTGTGTAGCAAATCAGTAAAATACTTACGATGGAGATCGTTTAAAGACTAACATAAGGAATCGAATTGCTTCTTGGGTAACCTCTTTATACAAATGATCAAAATGATATCTAACATATGAAACATTTTCAATCGTTTCCTCTTCCGTTTCTCCTTTGAAAGGCGATGCTCCACTTAGTAAGATATAAGCTAATATACCAACACACCAAATGTCCGTTGCTGTTGACACTTCTTCGCGTTTTATTATCTCTGGAGCTGAAAGCAGAAAGAAGTAAATATCAGATATTAGTGATCCAGATAAAAGTACAATAAAACGCCTGAATTTACCTAAATATTCGGGTGATCCTTTAATCGTGACTTTGGTGCCATTTGGCGGAACATGACGAGCATTGGCAAAGTCAATTAGCTTTACATTAGGGAAACGATTATTAATCAAGACAACATTATCCGGCTGTAATTCAAGAATACAAATTCCTCGGAAATGAAGATATTCAATGCCATCGAGGACTTGTTGAATGATTCGGGTGACACAATCTTCACTGTAGACTGTCGATTGGGACAGATAAGTTAGTACATCGACTCCAGAGAGTCTTTCCATTCCCAAAGCGATAAGATCAGACCCACAGGTAGCTGAGTGAAGGTTGACGATTCTTTCATGACAAAGTGATTTTAAAATTTCATACTCGTTCATAATGCCAGAGGAAGCTTGATTTTCAACTAGGCAGATCTTCAAAGCCAATGGTTTTTCGCTCTCTTTACAAGCACCTTTTATAATGGTCGAGAAGTGACCTCTTGCAATCACATCAGATGAAGTATGATACAGTGAATTATATTCAACGCCTTGTTTCATTTCAATTGGTGCTTTTTCGCGTGAATAATCGAGATCTGGAGCAATAGGCTCTTCCCATTTAGCTTCCCCAACCTCACCAATCAACATTTTTTCCTTGAAACTTCGAGGTATTGAAATGCGAACATCCGATCCACTAGGTGCTGTTGTTGCAGGTTCAGATTCATTTGAAACCTCGGACCAGCCAAACTTGTTTTTAGCTTTAACTCTAAAAACATAGTTGGTTCCAGGATCCAAGTCTCTGACAAGATAAAACTCTTGAGATAGCTTGTCGCCCAACAGGTTCCATTCATTACTTGTATGCTTCGAGTATTCTAGTGAGTAACACGTAATCCACGAATTTCCCAGTCCTTTAGGCTGAGACCAAACCAAATATGCTTCAGTTGACGATGTATCTCGAACTTCAGGGGGATCAGGTTTCTCGGGTGGTGTTCCGATTCGAAGTCGTGCTCTGCAAAAGACTGCACCGTGTTCATTTCGAGCAACAACTTTGTAGCAACCAACATCGTAGGCATGAACAGGATTAATGGTCAACTCTACTCGACCTGATGAAAGCTGTTTCACGCTGATTCGATGTGATTCAATCATAATACCATCATTACGGAACCAAGTGTAAGTAGGCTTTGGTTCACCGACAGCAAAACAACTGAATAAACCGATTGAGCCTTCAGTAACTACAACATCCTTTATCTTTTCACGGAAGAATGGAGGAGCCATTCTGAGTGAAACATCCCGACCTAAATGTAGAGCGGCTTCTTGCTTCAACTGGTGTACTTGTCCATAGGCATAACTATGAGTTCCTATCTCATGTTGCAATCTCATTGGAACGGTTCGAGTGTCCAGTCCTTTGCGTTCGTCTTCAATTTCTTCGTCCATTACTTCAACAAATTTACGCCTTTCACGGACAGCAACCTGAGGAGAAGGACGTTGACCAATTCCAAGCTAAAACCATTTCGAAAATTCGAAGAGAGAGAAAGAAGAAAAAACCGGGTCCCGAAGAAAAAGCGGGATATTAAGGTAAGCAGCGTTGACTACAAAACATTTAGTGCACACAGTTAATTGTTAGTTATTGGCGAAGGGTTAATGGATTCAATTAACAGAGTAATTAGAGAGGTTCAAGGTCAGTTAATCATTTAAATCCTAATTTGAATAATTTCAAGGTCAAAAAGATAAGCATATTGTGCTGACTGTTTGCGAAGTTGATTAACCATGTTTGTGTTTTCATAGAGCATTTACAAATCTTGATAAAAACGATTCCAATGGATTTATACGCAATTTTTTGGTTTCACAAAAAATTGCCTAATTGTTAAAAATGTCCAAAGATTGACGCGAGAATAAACGGAATAAAAATTTACATAAATAAACTTTTATTTGATCGATAAAATCTAAAAATTAAATTTAACATCGAATAATAATCTAAAATAATGATTTGACAATTTATAATGATAGGACGGTAGCTAAACAACTACAGAGAGACAATTTAAACAATGAAAAACAAAATTGTACAGTTTTTAAGATTCAACTAATGGTGATTTAGAATCGACACCTTGATTGTGATTAAAATTGGATGGTTTGTTTAAGTGGTTGAAAATGATTGACTAAAATAAAATTTTGTATGTCTTGTTGAATGATGCTGTAAATCTAATTCATGAACGATAAACAAACAAATGTTAAATTGTATTCTGACAGCGAAAATTGCTAATTGTTGGGCGTAATTTATAATAATCACAATTCAACGGGGAATTACAAACTCGGCAATACACTGTGATGGTGGTTGTGATTGGGTTTCGAGGTTAATCAATACTTCGCACACAATTAACATTAAAAGAGCCAGGGAACAGATGAAGGAAAGGCATAAAAAGGTTTCTCTACGAAGCAAGTAACGGAAACCAGTTAATAGGAAACACTTATATCTTACATTGGTGTCACCCCAATGGGCTGAGCGAAGGTTATTTGCCAAACTTGGACTTCGACTTGCACCGACTCGAAGGTATTCTCGAATACGAAGTGGGAAATCGACATCACGATGAGGTAATAAATATGTATCTGGTCCAGATTGATATCTTTATGGTTGATTGGGGAGAGACAAAGAAAAGAGACAAAATATTTGAAATACAGAGTGACAATAATTGCACGGAGCAACAATTTAATGATTAAATGGATACGATTTAAAGGACAACTTCATCGCAAGTTAAATTTATGTTGAAAAATACTCGACTGGGAATGTGATTATCGTGATAGCTTTCGGGTTACTAAATGTATTGCTTTAATAGATATTTAATGTTTACAAGCTAATATTTTATTGATTATACATTATTTGGTTTTAAGATTCATATTAATTTTTTGACTAAAATAATTGAAGAAGATATACTTGTCGGTTAATTCAATACATTATATTATTGTGGTTTACGTTGTAATTGATGATTTATAATTTTTTAATACTTTTGTTTATATAGCTTATTAGTAAACTAATTAATTTACCAGCAATTGGCATATCAAAATTCAATCTTTTGAGCAAATCAAGTTTTGGATAATGACTAAATGGATTGTCAATTTTTTCATGTCAGTTGAATGTATATGTAATATTTAGCTACATCTAATGTTATTGAATGACTTTCGTTTTCTTGATTGGCAATTTGTGAACCATTGTTTTAATTGTACGATTTGTTAATCAACAGAAAGTGAATGTTTGAGATTAATCAAGTTGTTACGTTTAAATTGAGCTCAATAAAAGGAATGTAATTGTTAGCTGTTGGATTGGATTGAAACATAAGTTTATAATTAGTGTGTCATTTTAAACGTATAGCTTTTGATTGAATTTTGTTTTGATTGAAGGTTCTCTGTTTCAACTATTAAATTATAGAATCAAATATCAATTACAACCTGTTAATTAATATAGTTATATGATATAATAGTTAGAATTTAAATTAGGTAGAAGCGGCTACGTGGCAATCTTATCACACTGTATTTTCCCAAACGAGATTATTAGAAGATGATCATTTGAATTGGTGAAATGATCGATATATTTCTAAGGCTAATCAAAAATCGCAATGAAGTTATTTATACAATCGTATGAACATTTAACCTGATTATCTATTAGTTTAAACTTACTGGCTTTCAGATGTAAAGTTTGCTGATTCATAACCAGGTCTAGGTGAAACTGAGTCATCAACTTCGCCTGGCTTGAATTTAGGTTTGTGTTCTATAGTTGGGGTCTCTGGTTGCTTGTAAGGTTCATCAGGAGGATAAATCATTTTACTTGGATGAGTGAAACAGTACTCGAGTGGATTACGGCGGAAATATTTTCGACATGAAGCATTTTTGTACTGTAAATGGAGAAGAAAAAAGTTACAGTGACATTTACAGTAAAAAAACAAAAAAGATGACAAAATTGAAAATTTGGATGCATATACTAACCCAGCTTCGCCATCTTTTAAGATAATCTGACAAACTTTCTATACAAGGCAATTTATCTTCTCGGTGTTTAATTGAGTCTCCGGAGATCCATCGGTGTTCAAGAGCTTTTTTCACATCCATTCTTTTGGTTGGATCAATAATTAACAATTTAGAGAGGAAATCTTTGGCATCTTCTGAAACATGGATGAAGGCCTCATGAGAGAAGCTTATTTTACCCTCTTTCAATCGACTCAAAGTTTCACGATCATTATCACCCAAAAATGGTGAAATACCGGTTAAAAGGATATAAGTTAAAACACCGACACTCCAAAGGTCAGCAGCTAGAGATATTGGTTGTTTATTTACAATCTCAGGAGCAACAAATTCTGGATGTCCATATTCAAGGATGTACGATTTACCAGGTATAAGACGACGAGATAAACTGAAATCTCCAACCTTTAAATCTTCTCCTCCAATTCTTTCTAACAATATGTCACCAATCTTTAAAAATTAAACAACAATGAAAAAAAAGATTGTAAAGAAAATGATTGTGATTTAGACATTAATTTTCATTTTATACCGTTAATCCAAAATGTCCGATATCGCGACCATGCATATGGTTTAATCCTTCTAAAATTTGACGGATATAATTGGCTACTTCTTTCTCTGTTAAGGAACCTCTTCCAACAATTGCTTCAAGAAGTTCCCCCCCTCCACATAAATCAGTGATTAAAGCTAAAGTTTCTTTGTGATCAAAAGCGTCCCAGAGACGAATTAATCTGGGATGGAAAAATTGATTCATCATATCCAATTCTCGATCCATGAAAGGTCTCACATCCTCTTTACCATGCATCATTTTGATGGCATAATTGTTGCCACTAGCTCTTTCAACTGCATGATAAGTAACTCCTTGAGTTCCCCGACCAAGTTCATCACCAAGATCATAATAATCTTCCAGTGCTTTCTTTCGAGGCCGAATGACTCTTGGTATATAATTGGCCCAATTGAATATGATTTCATCGTCTGTTTTGTAAAAAAATGATTAGTTAATTCCAAGTTGTGTGAAATGTAATGTAAGTTTACTTTTACCTTCAATCGTTAAATTAGCTGAACATGATGCCGAACCAACAATGTTGGTCGCCGTGACTGAATATAGACCAGCATCTCGTGAAATGGCAGAACTTATGAACAGAGTTGATTTATTTTCAGAATCTTCCCATAGAATTTTCGTTCGGTCAGAATCAGAAATTGGTAACCAATCTTTGAACCACTTAAGTGTTGGCATAGGTAATCCTGTAACTTTGCATTCCAATCTAATTGATTTGTATGCCATTCCTGTTGTTTCTTTAAGCCTCAAAGTAAATGATGGTGGCTCTACAATAAAAAACAATTAAAAAAATAATTAAAGGAAATTTTTTAAAATTGAATTTATAATAAGGAAAAGAAAACTTTACCTGCTTCTAATAATTTAATTTTCTTCCAAGCATCACCATGTTCATTTGTTGCGTGACAAGAATAAGTACCAACTTCTCTTTCTGTCATTCGATTAATGAATAAACAAACCTTTCCATTCCGATCTTTCATAACATCATAATTACCCGAACCAATTTGAATCTTTTTACAAAAAAAGAAATGTTAATAAACAGTTTCAAACAATGGTAATGAACACTTACCTCAATATCATTAAAGAACCACTTTATTTCAGGTTCTGGGTAACCATAAACCCAAAATTCGATGGTAACTGGACGACCACGAATACCATACATTTCTTCGTCCTCTTTTCTCAACCAACGAGGAGGACAAGCTAATAGAGAATGATAAAAATTGCAAGATTGAAACTTTTCTATTAGGTTTTTTGGGTTTACTTTTTTGAATGAACTAAAACTTTGAGATTAAACCAGTGACATACCAGTTTTATCCATCGGTGGCCTTTCAATCTCATAATCTTTGGGTTTAGCATCAAGAGGAGTCAATAATTTGCTTCTGAAAGCAGTAAGAACTGGAGATGGATCAGAGATTCCATGTTTATTTTCAACTCGTACTCGGAAACTATAATCTTGACCAGGTTCCAAACATGGTATATCGCAGCGGTTATCACGCATTCCCGTTCGATAAGGCTTCCAATCAGAATCATTGTAAGGATGTCTACACCAATCAAGAGTATATGTAACTGGAATTCCTGAATAAGAAGGAATAGCTGGTTTCCATCCAAGTGATATTCCAGTATCCCACATTCTAAGAATTCTTGGCTTGTCTAGTAATGCAGATGGAAGTCCGCTTCGTTTGCTTAACTCTTTACCAACATCCATGCTACGACGACGATACTTTTTATCCATGTCTAGAAAAAAGTAACGAAAAGCTCAATTTAGTAAAGATTTTATTTATCACTTATATTATTGCAATCTTTTGATCTCACTCTAAAAAATTATTGGTTACCGTAAAAGACTTAGAATAGAATGAATTGACAATATAAATGATAATTGACAACTTACTATCAAGTGAAAGTTTAGCTGAAGAAGAGTCATTGCCGTGAGGATTAGAAATAAACAATTTGTATTCTCCGACATCACTGGGCTCAATATTTCTAATTGTTAGTCTAACAATTCCATTTGATTCAACGTCAATTAAATGTCGAGAAGTGGGTTCAAAATCTATTCCATCCTTGAACCTGTAATGAGTAATTTAATACATGTATTAATAACAAAAAATTTACAAAACAAGACATGAAAAATGCGCTGGTTTATTTCTTCAACTCACCATTTAAGTTCTGGTTTAGGATTACCCACTATACATGCTGTGAATTTGGCACTTTGTCCTTCACTACATTCATAATCATTGAATCGCTTGATAAATGCTGCTGGTTCTTCTTTAGACGATCGATCACTAAAAGAACAATAATGATAAATTTAAAAGCAAATTCGATGATCAAAAGGGCTAGAAATTACAAAACTCAATTTTTACCTGATTTTAATCGAGCATCGAGTGGTATCAGAACCCAAAAGATTATTTGCTCGGCATTCAATAACACCAGCGTCACTTGCTAACGGATTGTTTATAGTTAAATTTAATAGTCCTGAATCTCTTTTCATCTGATATTTCAACCCAGGCTCAATTAGGTTACCATTAAGATACCATGAAATATTAGGTTCAGGATTACCAGTAACCCGACAACTAAGAGATATTGGTGATTTTGTACCAAATGTTGAATCAGATAGTTTTTGAGTAAACTTGGGCGGACCTCGAGATTTAACTAGCCCTTGGCTTTTAGAGGAAACTTGTCCTAATCGGTTGATTATTTTAACTTCATATTCACCTTGATCAAGTGGACCACAATTTCTTATTTCCAGACCAACATGTTTGCCATCAAAGTAGGGAACAACATTAGACCCTGAAATTAATGGTTCACCATTACGGAACCATTTTATATCAGTAATTGGATTACCTTCAACAATGGCTTCAAATTTCATTGATTTGCCCTCATCAGCTTCACAATCGGACAAGCTTTTAATTACACGAGGCATTGATTCAGCTTCATCACTTTTCTTGATTGGACTTACATCTACATCACCTTCCGTTTTATTTGAGCCAAGAGGATTGGTCGCAGAACACGAATAGTGTCCTTTATCACTGGGTAATGTTTTAGCAATTACCAGAGAAGAAACACCATCGGGTTCATTGATTATTCGAAGACGATCACCGTCTGGAATAATAGATTTTCCATCTTTATACCAAGTTAATTCAGGTTTCGGCTCACCCTCGGTTTTCACTTCTAATTTAATTGGGAATCCATCAACAGCTTCAATGCTTCCATCCAAAGGTTTAACAAATCGTGGAGATTCTGTTTGATAGTAGAATGAAAAAAAAGTTGAGTGAAAAAATGGATAAAGATTTAAAATCACGAAAGTACTTACGGTTAACTTTGATGGGTGCTGAAGTTTTATCTTCTCCTTGATTATTTCCAGCGACAACTGAATAATTACCAGCATCTTCAGGTTTAACATCATCAATAATCAAACTCTTTGTATTGGGAGGTTTCTCCACAAAATGATGTCTTCCATCAGGTTCGATTTCTTGACCATCCTTTAGCCATTTTACTTCTGGTGTTGGTTCACCAGAAACAGCTACTGAAATTGTTGCCGGTTCACCAGATTTTAGCGTAGTAGGCTTAAGAGGCTCGTCGAATGATGGTTTAGAAAGAGAACGAGATAAACGACGAACGGTTACTGGGGCACTTGATCTTACTCGACCTTCATCATTGGCAGCAGCGACAGTATATTTACCCTCGTCATCAGGTGAGGCTTTATTGATTGATAGAGTGACTGTTCCATCAGGATTTTGTGTTAGAGATATTCGGGAATCGGGTTTTATCTCTTCCCCATCTTTTAACCATTTAACACTTGGTGCTGGATGTCCATCTACCTTTGCGTTCAGAATTAAAGGTTGATCTTCGACTATTTCGACGGGTATCAATTCACTGCTAAAGTTAGGCTTGCTTGATGGCTTTTCAACAGTTATTCGTGCTGAAGTTGTTGATTCTCCTGCGCTATTTGTGGCAACGGCTTTATAATCTCCAGAATCATCTAATGTGCAGTGATCGATCATCAATCCAATTGTTCCATCAGGTTCACTGATAAAACCGTAATGTGGACTAGGAGAAATGGGCTCCTCATCTTTAAACCAGGTAATTTCTGGTTTAGGATTTCCACTGACTTTGGCTTCCATTTTAAGAGGTGATCCTTCTTTGGTTCGAGCATCATGAAGATCTTCAATAAATTTAGGTTCAGTATCTGGTTTTTTAATTTCTGTTGCTAATTAAAAAAAGATTCCGAAGAAAAAATTAAACAAAATGAAGCAAAGAAACCACAGAAAAATTTCTTAATATTTTTCTATTTTGATAAAGATGGACTAGAAAATAATGGCAATTCAAATAGATTACTTACGAGTGACTGCGACTTTACTTTGAGAATTGATTTCATTTGGTCCTTCACCGGCAACTATTTGATATACTCCACTGTCTTCAGGACGAGCATCATTAACAGTTAATGTTACAGTTCCATCAGGAAGTACTTTAGTTTGGAATCTTCCATCAGAGGGTATTTCTTTGCCATCTTTTAACCATTTGATTGGTTGACTTTCAGGTTTACCAGATAACTTGGCGTCCAATTTTAATGTTTCACCTTCCTTTGCATTTAAATTGTCAGGCAATCCTTTGACTAAATTCACTTTATCAATGGTTACCTTTGCCGATGAGCTTGCTTCACCCGCCTTGTTTTCAGCTTTACATGTATATGTACCTTCATCAGAATTTTTTAGGCCTTTGAGAGACAATTTATTTAAGGTGCCAATTTGAGCAACAAATGCTTCAGCTGATTCAATCAACTCAGAACCATTTTTCAACCATGAAACTACAGGATGTGGAAATCCCGTAACTTCAGCTTCCAATGTTATTTCTGATCCAAGTGAGCCAGAACAATCTGACAACTTTTTGATAAACTTTGGAGGTTCTGCAATGATAGTCAACTTGACGTCTGCTTCACTTGAACCAGCGCTGTTTTTAGCCTTAACTATGTAAGTACCTTGAGTTGTTTCAGAAGCCTTCTTGACAACGATACTGTATTTTGTATCAGAATCAATAACAATTTCAAATTCATCATTTGAACTTAATTGTTTATTATCTTTAAACCAAGTTACTTCTGGCTTAGGACTACCAGTAATGGTACAGGATAAATTTGCAGTTGATCCACGGTCAACTTCGATGTCTTTTAATCCAGCGATTTTGGGCTTTTCAACAGCAACTTTGACAGCTAACGAAGCTTGATCTTGAGCTTCACCAGAATCATTTACAGCAGAAACAGAATAAACTGCTTGATCACTCAACTGGGCATCTTTAATTGTGAGAGTATACGTATTATCATCTAACTCTTTAGATATTATTCGTTCAGATTTTGAAATTTCTTTGTCATTAATTAACCAAGTAATTTTAGGTTTTGGCGAGCCGACAACTTTAACTGTGAATGTAACATCGCATCCAGCGTCAACTGTGGCATCAGCTAACGGTTTAATGAACTTAGGAGCTTCTCTACTTTCTCCAATAACAGTTAGATGGCCAGTTCCAGAGTCAACTCGACCAAAAGCGTTTCTGGCGACAGCTTTGTAGTCCCCAGCATCATCCATTTTAACTGGTTTCAACAACAATTTATAAGTGATACCATCAGCTTCAGGAGTAGCTTCACACATTTTCAAGCCATCTTTATACCATTCAACTTTATCTGCGCCAGTTACTTGAACTTCAAGGATTAAATCACCTCCAACAGAGGCTGAAGTATCACTCAATCTTTTAGTAAATTGAGGCGGACTTAAAATTGTGATTCGTGCTGATGTTGAATCCTGACCAACTTTATTTACAGCTGTACATTTGTAGACGCCTTCATCGACTGATTGAGCTGAATCAATCACCAAACTGTAAGCATCATCAATTTTACCGAGAACTACTTTGTCAGAGATTTTGGTAACTTCTTGATCATCCTTGAACCATGTCAATTTGGGCTCAGGAACACCATCAACTTTCACTGTTAAAGTTAATTTGTCATTAACATCGATATCTTTATCTCGTAATTTCTTCAAAAATTTTGGTTCTCTTAAAATAGTGAAAGAAGCGCTCGTTTCATCATAACCATAAGGATTTTCAACAACCAATTTGTAGCGTCCCTCTATCGATTCGTCAGGTCTTTTAATAATGAGCCGATATGTTCCAACAGGTTCATCGGAAACCATTTTAAATCTACGATCAGATTCAGTTATCTCGATATCGTCAAGGTACCATCGAATAGAGGTTACTTTTGTTTTATCTGGTTCATTGATAGAAGCTTTAAAGGTAACGTCAAGGTCGGTCTCCAAAGCCTCTAAATCCTTAAGTTTCTGTCCAAAACTGGGTTTCTGTGTAGATTTAGTATCGTCTTTTTTAACATCAACGATACCACTGCTTCGAACTTCACCTTCGGTATTTGTAGCAATTATAGTGTATTTACCAGCAGTTTCGAGAGAAGCTTCTTTTATCCTCAAAATATAGACACCCTCTTCTTCTTCAATGATCTCAGTTCGTTTGGAAGATCGGCTTATTTCTTCTTCTTCGAAAAGCCAACGAACTTTAGGCCTTGGACTGCCACTTATTTTTACTTTCAGATCAATATTAGTGTCTCCTTCTTTACACTCAACATCCTCTAATCTTTTTTCAAAAGTTGGCTTTTTAACGATAGTGAGTGAACCCTCACTGGTCTCTTGTCCATATTGATTACTAGCTACACAGCGATAAATGCCACAATCTTCAAGTGTTGCTTGTCTAATTTTGAAACGATAAACATCATTCTCTTTTTCAATCGAAATTTGACGATCCAATTTTTTACCATCTTTCAATAGCGTAACCTCTGGTTCTGGATTACCGAGTATCTTAGCCTTAAATTCAATTGTATCTCCTTCTTTTGCTTCAGTATCTTTCAAACCGAGTTGAAATTTAGGTGGTGCTGGAAAAAAGAAAAGTGATAATTGCGTCGATTAGCGAACGAAATTTGAAACGGAAATAAATGAATCAAACTCACAATTAACTGTAACAACCGATTGTGTTGTTTGTTGGCCGCAAGAATTGGAGACAACGCAAGTATAATTACCAGCATCTTCAAGTTTTACTGGGGTAATAACCAAAGAGTGTGATTCTTCTTGACTAATCATTTTAATTCGATCATCAGCTTTAACTGGTTGACCATCTTTTAACCATTTAGCAACAGGGACTGGAGTACCTTCGACAACAACATCAAGTTTCATTGGCACATCAGCCATGACAGCTTGATCTTTTAGTTCCCGCTTAACCTTTGGAGCACTGTTGACTGTTAATAATCCCTGTGTTTCAACTTCACCAAGATCATTGGATGCTTTAAGACGGTATTTAGAGGCATCATCACGCCTTACTCCTTTGATAACTAAGGTATAACTTTCTTCATCTTCATACAAAAATTTGTACCTTTCATCAATTTTAATTTCAACATCATCTTTCATCCAGGTAATTTTTGGCTTAGGATAGCCAGTAATTTTGGCTTCCAGCATGGCAGACGCTCCTTCGTTTACTTCAACATCAGATAACGGAACTTTTATCGCCGGTTTTTCTGGTTCACGTAGCAACTTACGCACTTCACCTTGAACAGAAAGTTCAGCAGAGCACGAAATTTTACCACTCGAAGTACTAGCAACACAAGTGTATAATCCAGCATCATCAGGTGTAACATGTTGAAAGATAAGGGCAATTGTGTCTTCTTCATCATCAAATGTACATTGGAATCTTTCACTAGCCTCAAACTCTTGACCATCTTTAAACCAACGGAAAGCCGGTGTTCGAGGTCTTGAGTCAGCTCGAGAAACATCACTTTCTGGTTCAGCCAGGGAATGATCATCTTCCAATCCTTTGAAAACGTCTTTGTGTTCTAGATGAAGAAAACAAATTCAAAATTAGTAGATAAAAAAAAATTATAAGCGAAAAACAGTAAAACAAAATCAAAGTTTTAGGAAATGTTCAGTTAATTCAGATAAAGAATTTTAAATAAGTTCAAGGTTACACTTTGATGGAAACGATTGGGACCAGAATGATAATACAAAAACAATTTGATATTATTTCTAGTAGTGAAAATAATAAACTTAATAATTAAACAGAACAGAATTGACAGAATTAGGCAATTATTAAGGAAAGTTGATTGTTAATTAAACAGGTTAATTGTTTCCTAATAAAGTACCTACTTGTAATTGTAACCCTTCCACTGGTCGAGTCTTCACCAAGGCTATTGATGGCGAATGCTTTATACAAACCAGCGTCTTCAGGCTTAACGTGGTCAATAAACAATTCAAAAACTTCTTTGTTTTCATAAATTATTCTGACACGATCATTTGTTTCAAGAGGTTTGTCATCTTTAAAACTAACATTTTAACAATGATAATTGTTGGTTGGCGAAGTAAACGAATGAAAATATGAATTAAAAATAGAATAGAAAGAAATAGAACAGAAAAGCAATGTAAATTGATAAAATGGACTGCACAATGGGTTAATAAGACAATTGTTATTAAACTAATGTTATAGGATTTAAATTGTTAAAACAGAGTCTAAAATTATGATTAAACTAAATTTATTATTTATAATCTATGTTTTAGTGAGGAAATAAAAACTAATGGTAAAGACTGATGTCTATTGTTATTAAGATAGTTTTGTTTAGTAATCTACTAATTCTGATTGCCTTACAATGTAACCTGTGGAAGAGGCATTCCTCGAACAATCATCTCAAATCGAACTGTAGTTCCTTCTAATAACTCGGTGTCCTTGAGTTTAACCTTGAACTTTGGTGGGTGAGGTAAAACTGAGCCTCCAGGAGTAGTTGGTCTAGAGTCTGGTTTCAATGGATCTAAGATCAACATGATGAAAATTGAAATGTGAAATGAAATGTATGAGACAAAAGTCCAGTAAAAATTTGGTAATGGTTAAACCAAATTAGAATAAGGAAAACAAATGTATTATTTTCATCTAATTGCTACAATTTGAACTGTCAGTTGTTAAATAGAAGTGTAAATATTGTATCGTTTACCAATGCTAACCTTGTTTAACGTTTAGAGCAGCACTTGATGACGTTTTACCCTTTTCATTGGAAGCAATAACAGTGTAAAGACCAGAATCTTCATTGGTAACACCATCAATGGTTAAAATAAACTTATCACTGTAGGCTATACTCTGAACATTTTCCGATTCTTTTAATCTTGCATTATCTTTTAACCAGGTAACATTCAATGGTAAAGCCGATTTAACTTGACATTCGAGAACAGCCTTCTCTCCAACTAATGGTCATCACAAATGGTTATCATAGAGTCATCATTGAATCAAGCAGGTAGAGATAATATTCGGACAAGCAATTGAATTTGAAGTCGAGACAGAATGAAAATATCACAATATCAGCCAATATAATTAAACAAGCAAATGATAAAAAAGATAAAGTTGAAACAATTTATGAACATTAATTGAAACTTTGAAAGCAAAAAAATAATAAACTAACCATTTTGAGTTACCGGCTTTAAAGGCTGTCGGAAGACTGGCTTGGCGTCTAAATCACAAGCTGAGAAATATAAAGAATCATCCTCTGAAGCAGAAGCAAACTCTACAATTGAAGAGATGAAGATAGCCATAGGAATTCGGGAGGATGAAAGAAGAGAGAGAAGAGAATGGATAACGGAAAACCCAATTATGACCGCGATCTTATAAATGATTTGCCTATTTGATTGATCAACTTTAATTTTGAGGTTTCGCATGGGAAATGAGATGAAAATATCATGTCAACTTTAAAAAGGTTTGCACTTCATGATTCTTGTTAACTTTCAAGTCTTGATTGTTAAAATCTAATAATTTGCTTCGCTGCTAAATGAATGTAGCACTGGATAATGGTTTTGATCGATAGGAGCGATAATGGAAGCGGAATAATACCTGAGCGCATATTTTTTCCATTACTAATACTGCGATAGTTAATAGCTACTAGACTAGGCCTTAAGTACTTGAAGCCATTTGTTTTGCTGATTCAATTTTTATTGTTTCTTCTTAATTTGGTCATAATTTGGTTTTGTTATCCACTAGTTTAAGCCATGCACTGAAATATCATGCAATTGTTATCAGTTAATCTTACCGTTAAAGAGTTCATAAAATATTTCAGCGTTAGTTATATTCAAGCAGGAGGATTCACTTATCAGTTTAGTCTTTGGGTTAGTTGATAAAAAACATAAAACTGTACTTTGGTTTATACCAACAGGTTCAGTTTGACGAAAAACGGCCATAAAAGAGGTTGCTGGATTGGTATCAGGTTCATTTACAAAATTTCTTGGGATTCAAAGATTTAAAATGGTTGGTGAGGAGGATAATGTTTTTAAAAGGTTGTGAGAAGCGTACTAATCAGAAATTATAATAGTAATTTGGTTGCAAAAGTACTACATATGGGATTTTTTTGTAAGGTGAAAATGTTGAAGCTTCTATGTACCTTCAATGTCGGTGATTGATCCTGATCGAAGGCTTTCCGTTATAACTGTATTAGTTCCATCATTTGTATGTAAATCTTCAGCTACGCCAAGTTTAGTGTCAATATCACTAGTTGCTACAGATTCGCTTAATTGTCGAATGGTTGAAACTTCACTTGAGGGTTCTGGTGAGGTTGCGGTACCTTTGACTGAAATATCATCAACTTTAAGATCTTCAACATCAGTTACCTCTGTTATCTCAGGTTCTGGTATATCAGCTAATTCTTCAATAGCTAAACAGATAAAATTTAATGTTAACCAGTTAAACAGCTCGATGAGAAACTTGTTGATAATTATTTAACATACTTAATTTTCGAACATCTTGGATTTCTTGTTTCCACGATTTAATGATTTCTGGTGTTTTGGCTTGCAGTTTAAATGGAAAACCTTTGACTCCTGGTTCCTTATGTTGAACTTTTATGGTGAGATCATCAACATCTTCAAAGTTTATATCCTCCAACTAAAGAAAAAGGTAATTTTGTAAAAAAATTGATTAAATTGTAAAATGAAATATAATTCAGTTCAAAATTTTTTAAAGTTTGCTACCTTTGTTATGCTTTTGACAATGTATCCTTGACGATCTTTTGCTAAATTAACGACATCAGTCACTATTAATTGACGAGTAAATAAGAATACGTATCTTTCAACTGGATCGGTAGAATCACTTTGGATGACTTGAAACCAGTCCTGTTTACGTTGAATAGGTTGGATGGATAAAAGTATAGACGATACACTGATTTACACTGAATTGGTTTATAGAATGGGTTTTAGGTGTTTTAAAGGAGTTTAAATTAGGGATTTAATAGCACTGGTTATTGAATTATAACAAATTAATTGCTTTACAGGGAGGGATAAAGATAGGAATCAGGATTGAGGTGAATAAAAACCGGACTATTTGTAGATTGATACTCTTCAAGGATTGATTGCTTATCACAATTACGCCGAAATTAAATTGGAATTGGCATGATTATCGACACAAAATAATGATAAATCAAGGAAAATTAAACTGTCAAATAACAACAATGGTAACAAAAAAATAGAGTGCAAAAACCAAACAGACGCTGATTAATGGATGGAAAAAATTTACCACAAAGTCTTAATTTTTGGGAAAGGGTGTGAATGAATTTAAGGGTAATATCAAAAAGAGATTTAGGTTCAAAACCGGACGAAAAGTTAGAGACAAACTGAACAATGAAAATTTTATGCCATTTCAATAGTAGTCCGACGTAGTTGTAATGAGTGATGGTGAGTCTGCGAATAAGCAATTTTTAAGCGAAAACTTCGTTAATGGATTATATTGGCTGATGATTGCTTGTGTTGGAACAATCTAAAGAAGCTATTTTAATATCTGAATCGGATATCAGCGCATTGCTAGCGAGAATGAAATGCGTAAACTGTCCTACAAATAGTCCGGTTAGGAGAATAAGGTGAAATTGTAACTTAATTTTGCTCGCAATACATGTTTCAGGAGACGACCAGATTTATGAAGATTGCCTTTGTAACCAATCATATTATTGATAAATTGGAGATCAGTTCCTCTTTGAGGTATAACTTGCATTAATTCAAGAGCTTTACAGAGATCACCACTGTCTTCACCTAATCTAGTTGAATATTTAATCAATTCCTAAAAATAAATAAAAATAAATCAAAATGCAATCCAAGACCAGTGATGTTAAAGTACCTTAAGTAATAATTGGTAGTCATTTATTCGCTGGATCGGTAATTTAAGATGATCGGCCAGACGTTTATCATCCTTAATTTTACTGCTATAGTTCTGTAATGGCGGAATAGGTTAGGTTAAATAATTAATTGTGATTTCTTGAGATGCTTTACGTACATCAAAATAATCTTTAAGAGGACCAGCTTCAAGTAATTTTTGAGCAGTGTTCAAATCTTGACAGTAGCGAACGTGCTGGTCAAAATCTCTTTCCAATCGAAGGAAAGTGTTGCCCACTTTGGATGGATCTTCAGTGGCATAGTATTGAATTCCCTTCATGAGAACATCATTATGAAAATCAGCAATTTCCTTGAAACAACCAAATAGTTGACTTTTTTGATCTCGTAATTCCTTCGGCATAATCGAACTGTCCATGTGTTTAAGATAGGTATTTGCAATGAATTGCATATCACGATTGAAATCTTCTTCAGTCTCGACTAATTCCTTCAACACATTCCTTAAATTTCAGAGAAGAGAGATGAAAAGGGTTGAAAATAAGTCAATATTTTAAAATAGAAACAAGGTCATTAACAAAAAAGACGATAATGAAGAGGAGGAAGTTAGTTAGAATTTAAATAGAATTAAATTTGAATTAGTTTAAAAATTGAATTATTAATAGAATCAAATATTTATAGTGGTTGAAGCTAAATATTATGAATATTAAAGCTACTAGAATGTCAAAAAAATTAGGATCTAACTAATATCAAGAATTAACATTGTCAATCATTACTTTCTTTTCCTTTTGGCTTCTTCAATTTTAGGATCAACTTCTTCCAAAGGTTCATCGTCAATAACGGGTTGACTTGGATCATACGGAGTTTTTTGTTCCAAATAACAAGAAGGAACAAATCCTTCTTCAGAAATACGATTCTGTTTACATGGTTTTGTTTGGACTTTCCATCTAGAAGAAAATAAGAAAAATTAAATTAGTTTTACATGAAAATGGCCCAAAATGAAATAACAATATATCATCAATAAACTAAGAGTTTCAATCCAATTTGTTTTATAAAAAAATGCGTCTTAAATGCTTGAACAATCTCTATCCTGGATTTATATTGATATTTGAAGTTTTTCTGTTATTTAAAATTTCAAAAGATGATGGATTCAATAATAATCCTACAAAGAATGTAACAAAATGAAGGTGGATAATCCCTTGATCTTAGGTTGGCAAATGGATTTAAAATTGCGTTGAATATGAAAAATGCGCATGGTATTTCTTTGAAAATATCATGAAAAACAGCCGATTGGTCCGTTTGTGTTTAAGCTCGTTAAAAGTATTGATTACAGGGTCCAAGTCAGTTAATTTATTGTATGAGTCCAGGAATTGGTTGAATTTTGCAATTACTTTGAAATAACAAATTTTATCGCTTTCCATTTAGGGCCAAGTTTTGAGAAAAATAAAAGACCTTTGAGAAAAAAGAGACTTAGGGTCAATTCGATCCGTGTTGGTCTTGTCCAGCAAGTTTGAAACCATTAAAGCCGGGAGAGTTTTAGCCTAAGGCTTAACATAATAAGATTATGTGGTTCATTCCTATGGGTCCAGGTTGAAGTTTAAAAGCTTTGTCCATCATCAGCAACATCTCATTCATGACCAACTCCTAGTGAAGTAAAGTTCAAATCTTTCATAGTGCCATCAATTTTTCTACCATGATGAAAGTCTCAGTCCCAATTTTCATAATTTGTGTCCTACTTTCTGGATCACAGGCTTCCCTAATGGATACATTGATGACTCCAGTAACTTGGATAATGAAAGGTAAGAAATATTATAATTGCTTATTAAAAGCTTAAATTAGAAAATTTTAACGATTTTAAATTTTGAATTTTGATGTAGGACCTTCTTCAACATTGGCATGGTTAAGGTCTGGTTCTTCTAGAACTAATAGAACATCTGATCTAGTGTCATCATTATCCGATCCTCTACCATTAATTGATTCGGATATTCCAGTATTTGATAATGAAACAAATGCTTTTAATGATACGGATGAAATTCGCCTTAATCCTTCAGAAATCGATCCATTGGATAACTTTCATAATGCCAGTGCTTCACCAGACGAAGATGTTGTAGACCGCAATGTTGAATTAAGGAATTTATCTTCCACTGTTGATGATGAAGTGACGCTAGTTAATGATTCACCAGCAGAAATCACAACTATGCCAACAATCCCCACAACAACCACTTTGAGGACCATTAAAATGATTACTGACACTTGGTATCCAAGTACGCAGCCAATTACTACCTTGAAATCAGAAACACTTGAAGACGATGAAATTAAGGAGATAACAATAGTTCCTCAAGTCACAACCATGAAACCCGAGGAAACAACACTGGCTGATGAATTAGTGAATACGGTCCGCCAGCCGCGGAAACCACGAGTTCATGAAAACAAAACAGAGCCGATTGAATCAAGTAGCACAATCGGATCAATTCCAGAGATGACAACTTTGAGAGTAACCAAAGCACCAAAAACAGTGGAAAAAACTACCCTATTGCCCACTACAACCCAAGTACCCACTACAACTCAAAAACCAGCTACAACACCAGAAAATCCTCCTGCCTCTCTAATTGAAGCTTTGGCCAATTTGACGGCCAGTCATGGCGATTTTAGGAAAGGTCGTCAAGATTACGATTATATGCCACAACCCGTTTACATTCCAGAAATACACGGAAATGAAGAGAAAGAAATTGAGGAACCACAATTCGAGTTTCATTCTGAACTTGCCAAAGCTCTCGGAATTCACCACGGCGTGAAGAAAATATCACCAGGAAAAGTGAACAATTTTTTATAAAGAAAATCGATTACAACAGATCCAATCAATTTATATTAAATTTACAATTGTAACTCTCAGTTGATGATTGTGAATTGAAAGAAAAAAATTGTATCAATTCAAAAGAATTATAATAAATATATTTGATGATTACTTGAAATGAAACTTACTTGTGGGGTTTATCCTTATTTAAGACAATCACTTCTTGACCCTCCTTCAATTCAATCTCATCTTGAGCCGATTTAGGTGGACTGTAATCCAATACAGCAACGTAAACATTTTCCTATAAGAATGGAACAATAAATTGTTAATACAAATGTAAATTGTACCTAAGAAACGAACAATATTTAGCTTATTCAGAGCTATTTGCAAGGTTACTGATATTCATTTTCCATACATGAAATACATGTCAATGTAAATGGTTATTACAGTGGTTTTTAATTGACTATATATTTTAACATGCAATAGATTGTTTACGGCATCTTGTTAATTCGATTCAAACATATTTACCAATACATGTTAATCACTCAATTGGTTTACAAAAGTTACAATTTAAATGATTCAGCAATCTATCCTTTTTAACTTATCCTTCCTGATTGTCAATGTTAATTGGCTGCTAAGAATTGGCATCAATTTTCATGCAATATTATACTGACTTCGAGGTTGCCCATAAATGTTTCATTGAACTATTCTCAAGTTCGTTGACATGCTTACTCCAGCAATTGTTTTAACTAAGTGTTAAAATTGATTTCGTAAATGTTAGAAGTGTTGATTGTAATTGACAGACTAGACTCGAAAAGATTGGCTTGAAAGCAAGTAAAAAAGGTAAAAATGATAACATCATGATTATTTGATTGAACCGGTGAGCTTAATGTTGATGCTTGGTAAACCTTAAATTATTTGGATATATATCAAGGCTATTTACAGTTTAATTAAACTTTTGAATTCACCTAAAATTATTTCTCTACTAAACATCTACTAAATTGAACCAAAAAATATTTTAGTGCTCAATGCAACTTTACTTTTTGCGTTTCAATTTACGCTGTGAAGGTCGGTAAATTCAATAAAATTGGATTCCTGAAGCACAAAAATTTAAAAAAAACTTGTATTCAAAAAGACGAAACCTTTGCCAACATTTGACCTGGGCTTACGAAATTAAATTTAAAGGTATTCCATTCAAAGGGAGATTGAAACTGAAAGAAATGAGAAGCAAGCGTGAATTTATGATGGAGTTATCCATATTTGCCTTTGGGATATTTATAATTCAATTTGTTCAAGATTGTCGTCTTGGTTTAACAAATTGAGCAAAAGGATTTGAATTAGAATTATCGTGTAGTTTTGAATATGCTTTTTACCCAAAGAACCTTAACCTAATTGATGCCAAGTATGAAATCAAAAAATGAAGTGAGAAAGACACTAAAAATGATGTTGAGGAATTGAAGGAGGAACGTTAGGCAAACATGGAGACACCATGAAAAGTTTGAGTTGAAAATATTACATGTATTAATATTAGTATTGAGATTTTTTTACTTTCTGAAGAGTGCTCAGGGAGCATAAATAAAAGAGACAGGAAAACACACTGAGTTCAGAATTGAGAAGAAAAAGGCTGATGGGGAAAATAAACAGACCTGTCTTAGTTAAGATTTGAAGTGAATCGTTTGCAAACTTGCACTAATAATCTAATTCTTGTAAGATAAATACGAAAAGAAATGACTAATTTCATGTTTTTTTGGTTTCTTTTTCAGCAAAACTGCCAAGAATTTGATCTTTTTTTCACACTAAAATGAGATCAAATTTTGTATGAAGAGCTTATTGGACAATTACAAATTATACCTCACGCTGTGTCACCGAAAAATGACCTCTAGTGCATATTCAAGTTTGAATCGATTCTTGTAAAATTTAGGTAAATGCAGAGGTTAGGATATGAGAAAGAGAAAAAGACTTTATGGCTGATAACCTGGGAAAGATGAGAATAACAAAGGAATTACAAAAGAGAATCTTATTCGAAGTATTAAAAGGTTGGGAAAAGTTTACGTTGGAAGACTATTTTTAACGCAAATTAGCCCAACATAGCAAACAGTTAAAAATGAGTTCTTACCCACCATTCACTCAACAAGACTTAAGCCTCTCTATGTTTCTTCCTTAGCTCATTTTATCTTCTTCTTCTTCTTCTTCTTCTTCTTCTTTCCATCTTCATCATTCTCTATTTTTTCTCTTTTCTGTTCTTAAGTATGAATGCAATTTGAAACATAATGATTGTCATACGCATTTGCACTAATGGCGTTATTTTACTTGCTAGTTTTGTTTTTAGTTTGCTCCCTCACAGGCTAATTAAAATAACCAGGAAAACACCAGTGGCTGTGTTTCAAAAACAAAGAAATTATCATGATCAACAAGTAATTAAGTTTACCTCATTGATGGTCGATGATCGTGATTTCAACCTTAAATTTGGTGATACCGGTCTATCTTCATCTGAAGCTGATATTTTGTACGATTTGTATGAATCTACTTTGTCCAGAGACCGTTTGAGGCTACTAGATTTGAAACTTCCATCTTCTGAAACATTAGATGATTGGCGATGAAGTAAAGATGATGACTCTTGACTCTCTGATCTTTTGTATCTTGATCCACCAACTGTCAATCCACTGGCAAGACCATCATCATCATTTGAGCCTAATCGACTGAAGCCACGTTTAGTTATACCATAGTTTTCATCTTCTGACATTCGAGATGTTGATAAACGAGTAGATCTAGAAGCAGTTGTGGACATAACTCCACCACCAAGGTCAAGATCATCCTCTAGAGCATAAATACGACTAGAATATTTACGTGTTGTAGTTGAACTTTCTTCACCGTAGTCACGGGCAGATTTTTTAGAAATGACAAAATCACTTGAGCTATCTTCGATTCCATGTGATCTTGAAGTTTTCCGCGTGGACAAGTATGATTCACCTGCGCCAACATCGAGGTCACCACTCAAACCTCGAGAGTATTTCCTTGTATACCCACCTGATTCCTCAGATCGGCTACCTGCACGACTAGAGATTCGTTTGGAAGCAGAAAATTCATCATTAGAGTCTTTACGATCATATAAACGACCAGAGATTCGAGAAGATGAAGTTGACTCGAATGAATCCTCTCTGGGTCGAATATTTCGACGAGTCGATGAAAGACCAACATCATCAGAATCTAAGCGAGTCAAACGAGATCCTGATGCAGCTCCTGTTCCTGTCCCTGTTCGAGAAGTGGATTTATAAGAGCTTGTAAAGCCTTCATCACCACCACCACTTCCACCTAAAAAGATAAAACAAGAGTTATAATCAAAAGAACAAAATCAGGTCAATAAGAATAAAAACGTGTATAATTTGTCTCAAAATCAAGCGAAAAATATTTAATGAATAGATTAACCTTTGTTGATAAGTTTAACGTTATTTTAATTTTAAATAGTCTTTCCCCCTAAAAAGCCAATTTGCAACCCTAAGTACAGCCATCTATTGTTTCATTTAACCATTCAACCAAATTATTGAAAATGAAACTTTCATTGCAAAAAGGTTGATTTAGTAAACAAATGTCAACATTTGATACAGATGGTTAAACATTTCTCTTAAATATCAAATATATTAATTATATGAGAAGTAAGTTATCATTTCTCTGATCATTTCTTCAGTCAAATTGTATTTTCGGAAATCATAAACTAGGTTAGTTTTAAAATCATTTCGAGTCCTTGAAAGCTAAGCCAAAAATTTTGTTATTGCTAATAAAACCGAACACTTGTTATCAATTAGGCTTATCAACGTTAAGTATATTCCTAAATATCACCAATTTCATTGGGTTTCAATCGACGTCAACTCGATTGAATGAAAACCAATATTTTCCACTATGAATCAAATTCCCATCAAAGCTTCACTTTAAATCTAATCAATAAATCAACCTCTTTTAAAATTTATTTTTACTCAAAACATGACAAAAAGACTGAGAAAATTCATTTAGTAATACAAGAAAAGCGTATTAATCAAGCTTCCCGAATAACTCTATTAGCGATCTATTAATAAGGCAAGATTGTAAAATCGGCTTTACCTTCACTCGATAACCGATAAGATGTAGAAGTGGCTCGATAAGATGACCGTGAATAGGACATGGTTTAAGGTAATAATCCTGGTTGGATAATCCTATTGTGACATGTTTGGGTTTGTAGCTTGAATGAAATGTTTGATGGTCACTACCAAATGACGGATGAAGTAAATCACAAATTATTAACCGATTTGACACTAAAAATTAATTATCATATAACAGGCTAAAGTTATCAAATTGACTAGAACTTGTTGATGATAAAAGGCGTTTAATTATCCTTGAATACCAGTAAGTTGTTTAGAGTAGATGTTTGAGTCGAAGATGGAAAATCGCGCAAAAAACAAAACAAAAAGGTTAAAATTATAAAACAATTATTTGATGGAGATGATGATGTTGAAGATGATTGATACTAGCAAGGTAGACTTTCAATGAGCATCATTAGATTGTTGTTGATTAACTAAAAATAAATAAAAAATAAAATATGGTGTTTTAACTATTTTCTGGTAAACATTGAAATACAGCATAAAAAGATTTGGATGTTTTCACTCTATTCAACTTACACAGATGAACAGACAGAGGATTCCAAGTTTACCGATGATGAAAGGAAGATGATGATAAAGATCCAAAGAGGCTGATGATGATGAAGATGAGGTGGGTAACTCGCGTCTACATGAGATGCTGTTTATGGAAGTGAAAGGCTGAAACTTTGGTTAACAAGATTGCAAGAAGGTTGGTTAATAAAGCTGTTGTTTAGATGCTGCGTAACAACCCAAACATTAAAAAACAAACCACCAAGATGCCTATGAAATGATAATGTTAAACGCACTCTCTTCACGTAACACGTATCTTTTGTTGAAAATGAGAGAGAGAGAGAAAGAGAGAGACAGAGACAGAGAGAGGAAGATATGCTAAAAAGAGAAGGGAAGAAGAGAAAAGAGGAGAAAGACGAATAACTATTTTGAGAGTGAGCTTCGTTAAATTTGGTACAATTTCGCGGTGACAAATATTTTACTCTATGCTCTTAACATTGGAATACTTTTCATCATCTCTATCTTCATCATCTTCTCCACTACCATCATCCTCATCGTCAACTCTGTTAGAGCCAAACAGTTGTCTTGTACATTCAATCTTTGCTTTACACTTGCTATCATTACTGGCTCCATTTTACCTTTTACTTTAAACTTTTACTCTACTTATTTTCTGGTCATTCCCAGTGTTTCCATCAGTATCAGTTTCAACATTATTGTGTTCAAGTGTTCGTAAGCAGTGATTGTAGTCAAATCGCTATGAAATTCAGTCTAGAATTGTCAAGAATTCAAAAAAAATAGCGAGAAATTGATTCATAAAATTGTCAACAAGTAGAAGTTGTTGTTACTAAAGAGAGGCATGTTGCACAGATGAGAATAAACGGGCAAAAATGGATTTCTTTCCGCTTTAGACTCTGATAGTTTGTAGTGACATAAGAACTGAAGCCATTCGTGTGATTTCAAGATGTCTCTGATCGATAGTTTTCGAGAAAATCCAACTCAAAGTTGAAACTTCGATCGTCTTTTGACCAATTATGGAAGCAGATATTTTCATAATATTCATTGCACTGTTGTAACTTTTGATGGTCGACAAGAAAATGCACTTTTTTAGAAAAAATACATTTTCTAATTCTATAGAACATATCAAATTCGATTTTCAGTTAAATAAACCGAATTCTTTAACCGCAAGAACTAGCGAGCTAAGCTATGAACTTGTTCGATAAAAGTTGGCGGTACACATCATGGATTGATTGCTTCTTTCATTTTACCAACAGTTCTCATACTATTGCCCATTTACCTAAAAAGTTTGAAACTTGATATTTCGAGAATAGAATAACATACGTTCATTATTATTTCATCGAACATTAGATTGTATCATGAGCTATCAGATCGTATGACTGAGTATCGATTAAAAGCCGATCTGATTCCTTTTTCAATGCAAATCCTTCTAACACAAAAGATTTGTGTGTAAGAAAACATTTAACTTCATAAACTAATCTCAAATCTGACAGCAGAAGCAAAACAATGCTCAAACTTATGTTGTAGGATCTTTCAACGATAGAAATCTTTTAGGAATAACTTTAATATTGGGCTTCATACTAATATAACATAGTCCATAATGCAATCTATGTTTGGTCAAAGAATGTGGACTTAGGTGATGCCATTCTCGAAATATTGATGTTCAAAGTTTTTAGGTGAATGGCCGATATTAAGAGAACTGTTAATAAATTGAGAAAAGGACTTGATCCATAATATATATTGGCAACTTTAAGCGACAGGTATTAACTCTCAGCTATCTAACTTGCGAGGTTACAGAATGCGGTCACTTTAACTGAAAATCGTCCTCATCTGTTTTATGTCGAACCGAAAGTTTTACTTCTCAAAATAGGTGTCTTTTATGATCGGTCATCAAAAATTACATCACCAAACTAAGTATCATGCAAAAATCTTCTTCCATTATTGTACAAAAGGCCATCAAAGTTTCAACTTGCAACTCTATTTTCTCGAAAATATTGACTTTAGAATTTGTAAACTCAGTAAAGTGGACAGTTTTTATGTCTTCACAAACCAACAGAGTCATAATTTTAAATAAATCAATTTTTATCCGTTTTCGCCCATTTTTCTTGCAATATTTGTTGTGCGTAAATGTAATTATTGTGATAATCATGTCTTTTTAGTAACAATCGTATTTCCTTGAAAATGTTTTGTAACATTTTAACCTGAGAAACGTTCAGATTGCGTTGTTTCATTTCAATTTATATTACCTTTCACTATTTTGGCAGGTGATCGAGCAATATCGAAATTACTCCGAACTTGTCAGGCGGTCTTCACGATGAAAAGCGTCATCTTGATCATTTTGGTTCATTGATATTGCCAACAAACAGACCAAAGATGCTTGATAAGCAAAGTGTATCTTTATCCAAAGCGATGTGTCTGGATGATAGTACATTCCTTGTTAAATAATCGTACAATTACTTTATCCACTTTGTCTTCATCATCATCATCTTTCGTTGGTCTTTTATTCCTGTATGTCTTCCTGGTATAACTGAGTCTTTCCTTCTTGGTCTATCCAGATACACTCAACAATTTATACTTTAATTTGTTTCCAAAGCCTGAAAGACTAAGAGGCAAAATTTGATTACCATCCAAACAGCCAAAAATCAAGCTTTGCAAAAACCTAATAGATCTTAATCAAATCTCTTTCTTTTCTTTTGGTGATTCCATGAGCAGTGATAAATCCGACTGAGTATAAGCAAACAGCTAAGACGAGAGCGAGAGTTTCGAGTAAAATGGAAACATGAAAAGTGAGTTATGAAATTCATTAGACATTCCTTGTATAATCACTGAAAGACACAATAAACACAAAAGGTTGATATAACAATTAACCCTACCAGTTTGGCTTGAGACAGGTTCGCGTTTGTTGGAAAACCATTCAATCTTAATCAAACTGAATAATCAGTGGCTATATTAAAACAGTATTTCAAACTATTTGCTTGTTTTAAACACTTTCTTTCTTGCACGAGTTGAGTTGATGAACGCTAATTGCTTTATCACCACTACATCAATTATTCAGAATAACAATGGAATACAATATGAAATACAAAGCATTGCCTTTGTATCAAAAACTCAATATTCTGAGTAAACTAAGCCAATGAGAAACCAGAAAAATTAATATTGAGTAAAGTGATAGTTCTCGACGAGATTGACAGGTTGACTCGCTGGTTGGAAATAAAAGATTTGTTATGTTCGATAACCTGTGATCCAAGTTTCAAGTTTAATTTTTACAAAACTGCAAATCTTAAAGGAGTTCACAGCACTGCATAGAGGAGCAGTCCTTTGACTTGCGAGTTAGGAGTTGAGGCTTGGTGGGCTCGTCGAATCAAACACGGAATGATGACTCTTATTCACTGTTAGCACTTGGTTGCAGTTTGAATTGAGGAGCGAATAAACCGAATTGATTATTGCGTTTTAAAAGTTTCTATGATCGATATTTTTCGAGGAAATCCAGCTCAAAGTTGCAACTTCAATTACCTTTTGTATAATAATGGAAGCAGATTTCTTCATGACACTCATTTTCCTGAGTCATCTTTTGATGGTCAACCATTAACCATGGATTTTTCTTTGAAGCGACCTCATTCTAAGAACGAAAATGTTGAAACTAGTTACTGAAGAGTAAAAGTTGGTGAATAACTTTTTCAATTTATCAACAGTTCTCTTAATATTGGCCATTTATCTAAAAACTTTGAACATCGATATTTAGAGAATGACATCGCCTACGACAATTTTTCTTTGAACAGACATTAAATTTTGTTTTAGTTTATGATATATTTAAATTCGCGATTGTTCAAGAAAATACAAAAACAGTTATAACATTGTATTACTTTGGTTGTTAGATTTGATACTTGATTAACAAAGAGGAAGAGTTAGTTGTGGTGAGATTTTAATCAGCATTGAGTCATATTATATTATAACTCGTAATGCAATCTGTTGTTTGGTCAAAGAATGATGGACTTATGTGATTCCGTTCTCGTGATATTGATGTTCGAAGTTTTTAGTTAAATGGTCAAAATCAAGAGAACTGTTGATAAATTGAAAAAGTTATTCCATCCATGATGTGTATCAACAAATTTTATCGCCAAATAACATGTTTAAGCTCCCTAACTGATCCGGTTACAAAATGCAGTCGATTTAACTGAAAATTGTGCCGATCTATTTTATTTTGAACCCAAAGTTTTGTGCACCTAAATAAAGAGATTTTCTGGTTGGCCATTGTGCGTTATCGCCAAATAACATGTTTAAGCTCCCTAAGACTTTGGTTTTTAGAATTCGGTCACTTCGAAGAAATATCGCTCTGATCTGTTCTATTCTGAATCGAAAGTTTTATTTCTTTAAATCAGTACATTTTATGGTTGACCATCAGAAGATACATCAGGAAAATGAGTATCATAGAGAAACCTGCTCACGTTATTGTATAAAAGGCCATCTAAGTTTCAACTTTGAACTTGATTTTCTCAAAAACTATTGGTCAAAGAACTTTTAAATCGTACAAATTTGCTCAGTTTTTATGTCCTTACAAACAAATAGAGTTCTGAATTTGGAGAAATCGATTTTTACCCGTTTATTCCCATTAGTGTGTTTTTTAGAATAAATCAGTTCCGTTTCCCTTTAAAACGACTGCGTTCTTTGGCCGAATAGTTAGAGAAGTGAAACTTATTATTTTATGCTTAAAGTTGTTTGTTACACATCATGATTCGAATGCTTCTTTCAGTTTACCAACAGTTCTCTCGATATTGGCCATTTACCTTAAAACTTCGAACATTCATATTTCGAAATGGCATTACCTACGTCCATCATTCTTTGACCAAACATAGATTACATTATGGGCTATAAAATATCAAATTAGTAAATTATTCCTAAAAGATTGCTGTCGTTGAAAGATCCTACAAAATAAGTTTATCATTGTTTCACTGCAGTTGCACGGATTGAGCTTAACTTATGCAGTTAAATGTTTTTTCACCAACAAATCTTTTGTGTTTGAAGGAATTTCATTATAAAATGAATCAGAATGAATTTGATAAGCTATTCCGTCATGCTGCTTAATAGCCCATAATGCAATCTAATGTCTGTTCAAAGAATGACGACCGTATGTTATGCCGTTCTCGAAATATGAATGTTCAAAGTTTTCAGGTAAATGGCAAATATCGAGAGAACTGTTGGTAAACTGAAAGAAGCATTCGAATCATGATGTGTACCAAACAGTTTTAAGAGACATTAAAAAGTTTCGCTTCTCTAACTCTTACGGCCAAAGAATGCAGTCGAAAATGAATCTAATTTGTTCTAAAAACACACAAATAACACAATCATCTCATCTAAGCACAAGTTTACACAAACACTGAAAGACAAATGGGCAAAAAAGGGTAGCAACTGGTTCCCTCCAAGTTTTCACTTTTTATGCTTGTAGGAGCATAAAATCTGAACCCATTTGTGCAATTTAAAAGTTTCTCTGATCAATAGTTTTCGATAAAATCGCGATTGAAGTTGAAACTTCGATCGCTTTTTATGCAATTATGGAAACAAGTTTTTTCATGATATTCATTTTGGTGAGGTAACGCACAATGACCAACCAGAAAATCTCTTTATTTAGGTGCACAAAACTTTGGGTTCAAAATAAAATAGATCGGCACAATTTTCAGTTAAATCGACCGCATTTTGTAACCGGATCAGTTAGGGAGCTATTAGGGGTTATTTGGCGATAAAATTTGTTGATACACATCATGGATGGAATAACTTTTTCAATTTATCAACAGTTCTCTTGATTTTGACCATTTAACTAAAAACTTCGAACATCAATATCACGAGAACGGAATCACATAAGTCCATCATTCTTTGACCAAACAACAGATTGCATTACGAGTTATAATATAATATGACTCAATGCTGCTTAAAATCTGAGCTATTCTTTAAATAATGAATATTCTTTCAACTCACCACAACTAACTCTTCCCCTTTGTTAATCAAGTATCAAATCTAACAACCAAAGTAATACAATGTTATAACTGTTTTTGTATTTTCTTGAATAATCGCGAATTTAAATATATCATAAACTAAAACAAAATTTAATGTCTGTTCAAACAAAAATTGTCGTAGGCGATGTCATTCTCTAAATATCGATGTTCAAAGTTTTTAGATAAATGGCCAATATTAAGAGAACTGTTGATAAATTGAAAAAGTTATTCCATTCATGATGTGGGCCAACAATGCTTCTGTGAGGATAAAAAGTTTCAGCTTGCTAACTCTTGCGGTTACAGAATGCGGTTGGTTTAACTGAAAATCGAACTTGATCTGTTTTACAGAAGTAAAAAATGTTATTTCTCAAAATAAGACCATTTTCTGGTTGCTTATCAAGTGTTTCAACGTTAAAATGATTTTGATGAAAAAATCTGCTTCCACAGTTGAACTGAAGGCGATCGAAGTTCCAATTTTGGCCTCGGTTTTCTCGAGAACTGTCCACCGGATGAATTATCTGTTAGCATCAATAGACTCAGTTTTTATGTCCCTACAAACCAACCAAATTCCAACTCTTAATTGTTCGAGCCTTTGGCATTACTTGTTTGCATTGCATTTGCCAGTTTAAAAACAGAAAATTGTTTACCAAGAAATGGGTTGAGATGCGCTTGTTTAGTTGAATAAGTTGTTGCTGATACATTTACAAGCCCGAAAATCATGACCAAATTAAACTATTTAAAGTTATCGAATTGAACTGAATATGTTAGTAAAAAGTTTAATGTTTAGTCAAAGAGTGATGGCCGTAGGTGATGTTATACTCGAAGTATTTAGTCTCAAATTCTTTAAGGCCAATGGCCAAAATCAGGAAAATTGTTGATAAATTGAAAAAAGTTTTCAACCCATCATTTGTGTTTAGCATTTTTATGGACAAATAATAAGTTTTAGCTATTAAACTCTTATGCTCACAGAAAGTGATCGGTTTAACTGAAACAACAAAACTCGAAAACAATCGGACATAGGAACTTACAAATCCCACAAATGGATTCAGTTTCTTTGTCCCTACAAACAAACAGAGTTCTAAAATTGAAAGAAACCAATTTGTTTTGCATTTTCCGAAACCGATTTTAAGAAACCCATTTCTGTTCATTTGTCTTCAGTATTTCTGCATAAATGTGTTAGCTGTGTCTTTTCAATGACAAGTTTCTTGATGAGCAACCAGAAAATGCACTTTTTGTGAAAAATAAATTCAATGTTTCTGTAAAACTAAACTGTCCGATTTCTGGTTCATATTCACTTCAAAACTTTGCAAATCGGTGAGTTGAAACGCATTATTCATCATTACTCTCAATCAATAGATGACAAAGTTGATTATGGTTATACCAATTATGAGGCCAATCTAGTCAGTTTATTATGAAATAATAAGTATATATGCATTAAATTATTATTGTATAAAATTTATTCAACCTTTTTAAGATTCTCCTCAATTCTATCAAATGAATGAAAACGAAACATGTGAACGAGCCTTTTCTGGTTATGGGGCTGAAACTGATTTCCAAGACAACTTCATAGTGACTAAATTTCTTCGAGTTTCGCTTTATCTTGTAAATAAACATTCCCATGTGCTAAAAACGGAGTAAATGTCTCCAAACAACAAGGCTAGCTTTCATCCATAGGTCATAAAATCCATAAAAGTCATCCGATCTTTAACCCGGAATAGTCTTGCCCCTGGAATACCTGATGTAATGGTTGCCTCGAAAATGGTATAAATATCATTATCATTTGATTCAAGTTCAGGATGTTCAACTGCATCCACGACTGTGCATTTGCTATTATATAATTGTAATCGGTAAAGAAAACTGTTAGCTTCAAAAGTATATAAACTGGAAATAATGACTGCTGATGTTGGAGCAACTTGTAAATTTGCTTATTTGAAAGTATTTTCAGGGAAATATATCCAATTGGTGAAGGCTGAGTTAACTGAAGGTTCAATAACCAAAGTTAAACAAACAAACAGTTACATTTCAGCTAAATTAAAAAGGCATGATTTAGCTTTAGCTGGTTATTGTTACTCTCTGTTTGTTTACAATTTAGTTGAAACAATATTTTGGTTACACATTAAATTGACTGGTGAAAACTCGTAGTGAACTCATTCAATTAGACATCTAGCAGTATTCGTGAGTTCATTCGTTATCCTTTTGTATCTTAGGACAGAAAATATAAATATAAATTATAATTAAAAGCTTCACGAGAGTTAGATGACCGGCCTTTTCCACCTTCACCATTACAAGCTCCTTTTTAATGACACTCTTTCCGCATATCGTTCACCATTACTGAAGCATAGCTAGCGAGTATAGCCTGTATAAGCGAGATGTTCATACTTGGATTTATTGGAAAATGGTGGATAATAAGGGAAAAGATGGTGAATAATTTGATGAGAAAAGTGGCCAAAATGGGTGACGATGAGGTGGAAAAAGTTAGACCCTTATCATTAGTGATTTTCATGTTTAACTTTTTATCTCAGCCAGCTAGAAAGGTCAATAATTAGCCGTAAATTGTTTGATTGGCCTTATACTATTTAACTGTGTCTCTGTGCTTTATATTTCTTGGTGGAGTTTACAGCAAATATAAAAGGATAAGACTGGACAATGTTTAATTTTGGATGTCAAATGTTTATGTTAAGTTATAACTGTTAGAAGGGATTGCAGTGGAAGATTATCGGTTGATAGAAAAGTAGAGTTAGATTTAAAGGATAACAAAAAAATTAGAGGTTAATCTATCAAGAGTGAGAGATTGAGTTATAGTGTAAGGTGGAAGTGAACAGATGCATGCAGATATTAATACATAGGAAATAGTAGCTTTCAGTTTATAAGTGCGATTCACAGATTGAATTTTGGTGAATGTTAGTGGATTTAACTCCGATTAACCACATAAGTTATTAGAATTGAGAAGTGGATGATAAAAAATGCCCAATCTAAAGATTTTAAAAGATAAATTTAAAGCCTAGATGTGAAAATAAAGAGATAGCGGAAGAAAACAAACGATATCGAAAACCTGACAGTCATATGGATTTAAAGCGAATTGAAAAAGGCGGGCTATTTTGTGATTGGATAAATGTAAGGGGCTGACATCTTTAGCTTAATTTGAATGATCCAAGTCAATCAAATCCAAATGTTATTAATTCTGTCTATCTGTTTTTTTAGTCTTTTAATTATTTTATTCTAAATTTGTGTATTGTTTATTAATTTAAGTGTATCAATAATATGCCAAGATCTGAAACAAATGAGAAAGCTACAGTCGATTGGGCTGCCACGGTGGATGTAAATTCAATCACTTGGGATCATATTTTGAAAGCATATCAACTAAGACTTAAATCATGTTCTGCTAAACCTAATTTTTGCAAGTAAGTTGATTAATCAATTTTGTTTAAAAAAATATTCAGTTTTGTCCTCATAATTTTATCTAAAATCTATTCTATATCTTTTTTCACAGGCGAAACTGCAACAATAACCCAAAATGTATAAGTGGTTTGACAGAGAATCGTCCATCCATTAATAAGGAAGCCTCTAATATTAATTTAGAGGATGAAGAAAGGAGAGAACCAGGGTCCTTTGCTGGCTTAAAGAATCTTGGAGCTACTTGTTATGTTAATAGCCTTTTACAGGTACATCTACTTTATTTTACATCGAGATGACGACAATTTGACACAGAGACGGCTTCATCACCAGTGTTCATATTTTAGTTATTTTCCCAAAACAGATTCGAGCTATTCCAATTCAGATAACTCTGAGGCTCAATCTTATTGCAAGCTTATTTTGATATTTCAGAAATCTATCATAATATCTGGCAATCTCATCTCAATCTAGATCTGAAGCTTGAATGGCTCCAAATTAAATCTGCCGGAGTCTCAAGACCCTCTCTCCAACTCATAGTTGATGTTAGATTTGTTGTGACAAAGATGTTTATAAAAGCTTCATATAATTAGCTTTTAGCGTGTGATATTTTGTATTCTCAATTAGATTCGTCTAAGAGTAGAATAGTTACTTGGATTTAAAGATGTAATGCTACCTAGATCTTGCTATTCACCTAATACCTTGACAACTCTGTTGTATTTTCATATTTTGCATTATAACTTGAACATGTGATTTTGTACCTCCTTTGTCAAATGATCAATATTCAATAATCAATTCTCACCCAATTGTTTTTGTATCTTACAGATTTGGTATCACAATCCGTTTTTAAGAGAAGCTATCTACAAATGGAAACCAGAAGACGATGAAAAAGAAATATCTGCTCAATTGAATAGAGCAGTTTCACTTACTGATCTCGCCTCGGGCGTACAATTCAGTCCTGTTTCGCCCATTGGACAGTTACAGTTAATATTTGCCCGATTGCAATTCAGCGCCCGGCGTTATGTTGATCCAACCCAATTTATAAATAGCCTGCAACTTGATGTGTCACAACAACAGGATGCCCAAGAATTTAGTAAACTTTTTTTAACCCTACTTGAAGAAGATCTCTCCACTCAAAAGGACGTCAAAGTGAAAAATATTGTCCAAACCCAATGCTGCGGAGAATACGAATACGTCACAAGGTCTGTACCGGTCATAGATACAGTGTTGGACTATTTTTTTAATGAATTCAAGGCAAAACTTGGGCATTCGACAAAATTTCAAAAAAAATCCAGTGTTGAACTCTATTTCTACTTTAGATACCATTTCTGAAAATTTTCTTGACTTCAGTTTCCATAAATATTGTCAAGAATAGTTTATGGAATTCAAATTCTAAGAGCATCCAACTCACCTTATAACTTATATTCTATCAATAATTGCTATCCATTGAATGGATTTGATCCAATTCAAACTCGCTCAAATTCAGCTCGAAAAACATATCTTTTTCGCGCTTTCATGCGATAATTTGATTTTATCATAAGCTTTTCATTCCTCGTTTTCAGTCTGTTCCTTGAAATTTTCATTAAACATCAGTGTTCAACTATGTATGCATAATCATGATAATTTATGTCAATTTAATTTCAATTCTTGCTTTAGCTAATGATTTTTTTAATTACTTCACAGATGTAGCAATTGCGGAACGGAAACCACCTCATCATCAAAGTTTTATGAACTAAGTCTTAACATAAAAGGACATAAAGATATTCATCAATGTCTAGATGAATTTTTTTCGGTAAATAGCTGGATTTTAATTAATTATTTGACTCAGTCTTTCAACTTTAACACTTAAAATCATCATGCAAACAATTTAACCCTAGACCAATCATCGTTCATGGATCTTCCAAACAAGTCAGCTTGTTCAAAATTTGTGTCCCCATAACAGTCTCAATGCGACATGATTGAATATCAGTTGATCAAATCAAATTTTTATCCAAGGAGTCTGGTTGTCATTTCGTCTCATGTCAGATGATAAAACCGACTGTGTTCATTCTTTTAAAATCCTTCCGATTTCAGTTGAAATAATACTGGCTTCATCAAGTGCATTGCTATGGAAATTTTAGTTTGCGATAAAATGCAATCTCAAATTTTATTGTTCAACTATCATCAGTTATCCATGACCTTTCACTTCCGAAAATTCTATGCTGTCTCGAGTCTTAATTTCAAGCTTAACTCAATCACATAATTTACAAAGACTGATTGAATGGATTTTCATCAATTTTTTCCTTTTTTGTTAATTGTTAAGGTTGAATGAAATGAACCATTATTTGGAATAGTTAATCTAACAGTGTTCAAGTCGGTATAACATGTTTTCAGTTTTTTTAGTCATTTCCACCATTTTACATTCAAATCTTTTTTTGTTTCATTTGAGCAAAATTTCACGTTCTGGTGAGTCTTTTGTTTGAATTTCATCCAGTAAAAGGTTAATAATTATTTGCTGTAATGGTTTATCATCCTCTAAATGTCAGTGTTAATCTTTCACACTCAACAACCGATTAATTGTAAATTTCAATTGCAATCTGATCATAATTGCTCAATCTTTCAGCTTAACTTTTAACAGAAATCTTGTCATGTTTGAAATTGTCGCGCAAGTTCTAGTTTAGTTTGATTAATTAACATCAAAGTTGCCAAAATTTTGAAACAATCTATCACAAGTTTCTGATGATTTATATACTATTAGCTCCATAGTTGATAACAAAAAAAAAGTAAACCTTGATTAACCTGAAAAAGTTCATTTTTAACTTGAAACATTTCTGAAAATTTGATTGATAAAATTTCCACTTGTAATCCAAACCATGACAATCAGCAAACATTTATGTTATTACTTTGATTACAACTGAATACAGTATTTACTGCACAAACTAACATCCAAATAGTCACAATTTAATCAAGATTTTTGTCCACTCTTTTGCAGAAAAATTAAATTGAACGAGTCAACATTTAGCCGATTCAGCAATTAAGGACAGATTTTATTCAGTAGTCCTTGATATAATTTTCATCCTCATGTATCTATTTGATCAGTCATCTTCAATAATCAGGATGAACAAAATGATGGAAAAAAAGAAGAAGCAAAAAAAATATTAAGAAACACTTAACCTAAAGAAATCAACTAATTCACATTTTGGATAATGGTTGCTAGGCACTTTACACAAGGAATTAGGAGGTTAATCAAGGAGACAGATTCAGTGAAGATTACAAGAGAAGCCTCAAGAATTCAATATCAGATTTAATCATGCCCTTAAGGTGATCAAGGAAGAAGGATGATCTTCTTCAACTGTAAATGACACCTTATTTTGATGAATCTTTTCGCCTTATTGCACCATTTCAATCTTTCAACTGCTATCGACACTGAAAATCGTTGTATCCACCTAAACGCATCATTCACTTGACTCTTGCCTCTCTATGTCAATCGCTTAACCCTTTGCTAGTCTATCATCAACCTGATCATCATTAGCTTCAAACATCATCATAGTCTTAATCAAAAATCGTAATCAAAGCTCATAATCATCAGTACAATCCATTTTGAGTAAACAACACGTTCCGCTGACTCTTTTTCAATTCAATTTACAAGAAATTCCGGTTAATTTCATCACTTTATTAGACAGTTATTAAATTAAAAATTGATACAAATCAAACCTCCAGTTTGAACATACTTTAATCATTTATTTTGATAACTTTCGCCCATTTTGCTTTACGATTATTTTCAACTTATCAATTTTTCTTGCGTTAATATCAGACTTCAATCCATCAATAATTATAAACATTTGAAAATCTTTACCATCAATGAAGACTTTTATCGACCATGATCAATCTTGAAATTACCAGAAATCATTTGATTACCTCTTATTAACATTTAACCATTTTCTAATCACATTTAAAATCTGGTTAAATTTTAATGTTCATAATTCAATTTTATAATTGAAATACAGTTAGAAAATATTTTCTACCTTTTACTTTTCATCTCTCATTTAAGATCAATTAAAAGCCTTTAATTTGTTGACCAAATGTAATTCCTATTCTGAATATCATCTCTATTCATTATAATCATCTTTAATCATCTTGATCATAAATTAACGAAAGATGATTATCTAGAAACTGTTGAATAGTAGAAATGTTATAATTACTTTGATATCACCTTATCCTTGCCACTGAATACATAATAAGGTGTTCAGTATACAACTTTGAATAATAACTTTTCCAAGTCTAACTGTATATACTTTATTAACAGCAGGACAACTGAAATTGTTAACCAAAACCTTGTTTGGTTAACGTATTAGACGATCAACAAAGTTGTTGATTGCAATGCAAAGTGAGTAAAAATTAACGTCAAATGCAATTGAAAATACACATGTAAAAAAAAGCTTCACAAATGCTGCATGCTGAGTTAAACTAACGACTTAACTAACAAACTGATTACAATTATTTTTGATTTGAAAAGCAAAAACAAATGTAAAATTGTCTCCTCCTAACAATTTGGGTTAAAGTGATGGTTCATCAAAGTTATCAAAAGTGAACCAATTAATCCATTGATTTAAAATGATTTAACCAAATTGATTGCTTTCTCATTGGTAAACATTTTTACCTTGAAAAAAGAAACAATTAGCATTTGTTGAACGTTTACATCTAATGACCATTAAAACACAAAAATCAAAGGTCATCATCTTGATCATTTATATTCATGAATCTTGCCCCTTCAATCTGAATCGTGGGAATCTGGTAAACAATAGAATCGTCGATGAACATTGTTCTTGAAGGTTAGATCAGTGGGAAGAAGGGCCAATGAAGATAATAACTGATGAAGATGAAGAAGATAAATTTGAGGAAAGTGAAGATTAAAAAGTGTTCACATTCTATGATGATTTGTTCCAGATATGACCATGTTTCTTGTTTCCTTTTCACCATCAAATCATCTTTTCTGATTACATTTAATTTATTGAATTATTGTACCGATTAAATGTCCACCCAATCTCATGATTATACTCAGATTGATGTCTTTAAGTCCCATTGTTGTTCACCTTTTTCATTTCTTGTTACTTCATCTTAATTCATTTTTTGTTCAATTATCATTCTCAATCACAAACTTTTCATTTAACATTTCGCTTTTTTTTCTTCTCCATCTACCTTCTGATGAAATTTCATTGCTTTTATGATTATCTTCATGAAAAGGTGAAGAGACGAAGTGTGTAAAAAATTATGATTTCAGTTGTTGGTTTAATTTTTTTTTCTACCTTCATCACCTTTTTTGATAATAATATGTTTTTCAGGTTCGCAAATCATTAATGAAAGATGTGTTTATATCATCTAACTTTAGATTACAGTTGAATTGAGTCAATTATATAAAATCAATTGACGATTAATAAATTGTCAACTGATAATCATAGTTATGATGTATGTTATGTGTCAGTGTGATGTGAGTGTCTAAAATATATTTTGGGTAAAAAACGGATTTTCAGTAAAAATTGAGATTCAGTTGAATGAAGTTGCACTGAAATCTCATTGAAAACTTTCTCAATCTAAATTATGATTTCTGTTTTTTAATCAACAATTTAATAATAAAATGAACTCTTCAGTGAAAATGAATGACACTTTCACAATCTAATGGTCAACATCTTATTATCACCATTATTTCATTATAATTGATAATCTTTTCATTTCTCTTTTGATCAATCATTTTGCTATTTTTTCATTCCAACATTTGTAGAACTCATTTTTGCTCATTTGATTGTAATCATTGTACTGATTAATTGCTGCCCTTTCCTTTTGCTGGTTTTAATTGAACAAATCAAGCAACAGGCAAAAAAAGTCTCATTACCTTTACTCAATAACCAGATCAGGTCAACATAATCTTATACAATACAGAATCTTATTTAATCATCTTCTTAATTTTTGTAAACATTTTAACTTTTTCCAGTAAACCCAGCAAAAGTAATTCACTTGCATTATTTTGCTTATTAAACTTGAATGTTTTTGGCAACTCAATTTTAAAGCTCAACTCTTTTCAACAATTTAACAACATTAATAGTAAACAGATTATCATTAAACCTTTCATTCAAATGGTTCAATGGCCATTCTGTTCATTTTATCCATTTATCGACTAAAACATGTCAACTGACCAAAGAGCATTAATATCAAAATGTTAGTAACACATTTTGTAATGAATTTAACAAAAATTGTCAAAAACCTGATCAATGATTTAAGACTTTAATTCGTTCTGAAAAAAATGAAACAAAAAATCTCTGGTTTTTCTGGTTCATATTTTCATTTGCATTTATTATTGTGCCTTTTTTAGTTGAAATGGTTTACCTCTTCAGAACGATGATGAATCTCATGATGATTGTAGTTGTTTTAAAGAATTTTTTATCTGAAATGAAAAATCAAGAAACCGTTCTGTTTATTTCGTCACTCTTTTCTTGGCTAACATTAATTTATTGTTTCTCTTTCTTTTCTTTCTGCGTTTCAATTTTTTCTCTTTTCATCTTTTTTTCACCATTTTTACCTCAAAGCCTGAAATCTTGGAAGGAAGTAACCAATACTATTGTAATACCTGTGAAAGCAAGCAGAACGTGATCAGAACCATTAGGCTGCGAAAATGTCCGCCTTACCTCAATCTTCAACTTCTCCGGTTTATCTATGATCGCCAGAAAAACTGCAGACGGAAGCTCAATTCATCAATTAATTTTCCTCTTACCCTGGACATGAGAAAATATTTTCAAGAAACTGTAACTGGTTGCACAGAGTACCATTTATGTGCCGTTCTGGTTCATAGAGGACAATCAGCACACTCAGGTCATTATATGACTCACATTAAAGATCGAGAAACTGGAGATTGGTATAAATTTGACGATGAATTTGTTGAGAAAACTGAAGGAAATTTAATTGAACTATGTGCAGATGGGTCAAAGGAAACCTCGACAGTCACGACAACAACAACAACCACATCATCTTCATCATCCTCTTCATCTTCTCCTTCATCATCGTCAACCTTAGTATCATCAGCGACATCATCAAGTTTACCCTCCATAGGAACTCCTTTAGCTGAAATTTCATCAACAAATTTACTCTCACCATCCACTTCATCCTCATCTCAGTCCCTATCAACACCAACTGTTACAATAGCACCAGAATCAGCACCAAATCAAGTAACAACAACAGCTACAGCAACTACAACAACCACAACAACTTCAAGTAAATCGACGGATAAAGAAATATCAAAATTCAGTAAAGGTTCATCTGTGCCGTACATGTTGGTCTATAAAAATGCAGTACTTGATGACAAAAGTGAGCAGAAATCCCTTTCTTCTTCAAGTTTAATCATGATAAATTAATCATTATCGTTTATCAATTTTCAGACTTTCTACTTGTTTTGGGTTGAAAATGATTTGCAAGTGAGAAACAGAAAAAAAGAAAAGCTTTTTCTTTTCAAGTCTAATTTTTTAATTTCAATTTCATTTACCAATCTATTTAGAGCTATTCACAGAAATTTAATCACTGATCGACTATTATTGCTGTGAATATCAAAAGTTGCTTTCATAGACTGGAATGGAATGAAGATTTTCTCATTTCAACTCATCAAATCCAGTCAAGATGATAGATTTTTGAAAAAAAACTTTATGAGATTTTACCTGTTACAATCAATTTTGTTTTCACCCAATTTCATGCGATAAAAAAGTATCAAAAAAGGAGAATCAATTTTACATTATTAACAGCTTTACATAGATCGATGAATATGCTAATTCACACTTGCCTAATTTATCTTACATCATGATCTTTAAGAATTATCCATCATATTGATCCAGAAAGAAGAGATTATTAGCAAGATGACGAGGATGATGATGATGACGATGAAAGGGATAGTAAATGAAGAGAGCAAGATGAAAGACAGACTTGTTAACAGGAAAGAAATGGATTATAACATTTTTTTCCCTTTTCCAGTGCGATCTTCAAAAGATCAGGTTATCACATTATTTTGACAGTTTATTAGGAACCTCCTAGAGACTTATTTAGTCATGAAATTAGTCAAGAATCTGTTTTGAGCAACGTTTTTTTGCTAACACCAAAAATCAGTTGAATAGTGATATTGATGATTATAATAATATAAAGTGAAAAAAGTCTTCTCTTTGCATAAAACAAAAAGTAAACATTGATAAAGTTAAATGCAAATCAACTTTGAATGAAAAGAAACATTGGTTAAAGGCAATCCTTTGTCAATCCTAACAATAAATATTTTAAAATTACTGGTTGATCAGATTAACCAAATCTGTAACCTTTCAATAACCTTTTTGTGAACTTTGCTCCAAATGCGTTAAACAGATAGGTTACAGGTAATGAATATGGTACATGAAACGAATCGTAAAATACATTCCGCTGAATACCCAGAATCAGTTTTGTTGCTAATAATATTATTAACATTGAGTCTTACCATTATTGTAACCATTATTATTATCATTAATAAGTGTACGCCCGATTCCCACAGCTACTTAAAGATTTACCATAACACTCAGGGCAAATTGATATTAAAGGCTGAATCGTATTTAAGATTCCCGGAAGAAACCAGGGTAACCCTCCTTCTGAGACCTTCATCTGATGAAGATAAAGAACCTTGAATAACAAAATTTACCCAATAAGTTATCTACTTAGGAGGTCTGCGCCTTCACAACTTTCTCTGCATTATCTTCACTCCATCATCATGATCATTCTCATCTTGATCATCTCCATCTGCATCTTCATTTTATACCTCAATACCTAAGCTTAACCATTTTTTTTCAACTCAATGTTGAACTAATTATCTTTTTTTCAACCTAACCTAGGTTTGTATTACAAATTACTTGAGTTTAATCAGGTTGACAATTAGTGGAAAATTATTTTTTCAAGATTCCCAGTTATATCTCTTGTCTTAAGGTATCTTAACCCAATCCTTATCCAAACTTATTGATTCACTCTTAATCTATTCTTGAACCATTCACAATTTGTTTTCAATTGAACCATAATGTTAATGGTAAACAAACAAAAAGTTATTTCACCCTGAAAATGATTATTCAATGATATTTTTCTTAGCAAATAATATGCTTACGATTTAAGGTTATCCAAGTTTTACTTTAATCTCTTCTTTCACCACTTTTAAACCTTTTTTTGTATATAAAAGGTTTTATCATTAAACAGTAGCCAGCAGTTTTTTTCATCATTTCAACACTACAAATATGTTTTTTCAACTCGTCATCAACATCCTTCAGTCACTCAAAGATTGAAAGTGAGATTCACAAGTTATCCTTTAAAGTCAATTTATCTTCATAAAAGTGAAATAATAAAAAAAAATGACAAACAAGTTGTTTCTTTCATTGTGACACTTTTTTGCGCTCAATCAATCCAATAACTGTTGACTCTCTGTGCAAATGTACACTCTTGTACAAAATACTCTTTCCATTAATGATGATCAATCGATTGATTACTGCACCCAAAATCATCCTTCATCTTCCTCACCTTTCATCTTTTGCAATCCTTCATCTCCTTCTCGTCCATTCAACCCTAATTACTAAATTTGTAACTCAATCAAACGCACAAACTTTTCACCTGACCATTGATGTGCAAACAATAATTTAGTCAACTCTCAGCATTTTCAACTTAAAACCAATTCAAATCGTTTATTGTAAATTCCAATCTGAAGAAATCTTTCAAATTCTTTGGTACTTTAATTGAACTCGAGACTTTCCTGCAATTGTTAACCCGCCTGTTGAATTTTAGTCATCAGTCTTTTAAGGGACAAAATTGAAAGATTTACAATTTCTTAACTGTTAATGTCTTATTGATGTTAATCATGCTATCATTATCATTGTTAACATTTGTAAAGACATCATTTCAGTCACAATAATGTTGATTCTTGTTGAATGATATCTCATATTTGTGATGTTTTAACCATTTAAATAGCAACAATGACAATTTTCAATGAGTTTTAAAGCTTTCATTTTCATCATTAGCTTCATCTTTTTGTTATTTCACAAAAAAACAACATTCATTGTAACTAAGTAAAAGTGAAAATTATTTTTTGGCCTTTATTCAACAAAACTAACCTAATATTATTTCAAAATCCATCATCACTTTCAGGGAGAAAAAAAAAGATTCATAAAAAATATACTTAGCCAACTGATAATTATTTTTCTTTTGTTGTTCTGGTCTTATCTAGAGTTTCATCAAATCTGATTGAAAAATTACATTTAAAACTATTTCTCACTTGATTAATAAAACTCAATTTCCCATTTAAATTCATAACAGTTTGTAAGCAAATATCGCCAATTAATCATGTAACCTTGTTAGGGTGAAAAATATCTCTAATAAATGCTTATCATTTGAATGTAAATAATTTGATAACTTGAAATGAGCTTATTTGTTCAATAGCAAAATAATGATTATGTTAATGATTGAAATAAGTGATAATTTAAGTGTATTATATTTGTTTATCGAAAAATTAACTTCTTTTTTTCTGGTTACAGAATTACCTTCAGATAGTTCAGTTCAATGGGATATTCCGGAATATTTACAAACCATTGTGGTGGAAGAAAATAGTATATTTGAAGACCACCTCGAAATCAAAAGGAAGGAAAGGGTAGGTTTCGATTACCTTGATTATTATCTGGTTATCAATGAGTTCCATTCATTTCAACATGATTAGATGTTGTTGACGGTGATGTTGGCCTAAAGACTGCGATCAAGTTATCATTATTCAAGCAAAGACAAGCAATCAGCAAACAAGAAGAAGGCAAAAAATTGAAAGTAAATCCTGAAAAGATTGAAACAAACTGGAAACATACAATGGAAAGCTAAATGCATCGCATGAATCAAAAAAAAAATAGTTACTTTGAATTACATTTTTAAGACTGGATTTTGTTAAGACATAATTACATTCATATTGAAGGCCACACACTGATAATAATGCCAACCAATGACCAATGATGATAACCTTTTTGATGAAACATTCAAATCTTACAGCCATCAATATCTTTGCTGTTGTTCATCTTTCAGTTTCACTCTGTCAATTCTTCCATCTCTCATATTCATCATCCAGATGCATTTTTTGTTACTTTCCCTGAATAACTATCATCACCGTCAACATGGTCATGACTATCAAAAGACTACAACTTTACAATCACCCATTCTGTCTCTTTTGATACTTTATTGATAAACCTTTTTACTTCTTCCTCTCAATTCATTGTTACCATTTTTTTTCATGCTCATCATCATCATCTAATTGTTATCATTTTACCTTCTCTTTCAGGAACAACGGTTAGCCCAGAACAGGGAAAAACAAGAGGAAATGTTATCTATTTACAAGAAACTGATTATTAAAGATGAACCATTTGAATGTATAAACAAGAGTTGGCTTCAAGACTGGTCAAATAGTGATTCAAAAAGTACCTCAGGCAAGTCTCCACCTTCCTCATTATATCTATCATCATCTCCATCATCATTTCCATCATCATTTTTATTCTTCATTATCAATCCACTTTTTTTTGGTTAACTTCGCTTGTTTGTTTCTCCCATATTTTTTCACTATTTACATAGCTTTGCATTTCTTTAACCATTCACAACACACTTTCTCTGTCTTCCTTCATCATCATCACTACTTTTTTTTCTTACCTTTTTTTCTTATTCATCTATTTTCCCTCTTCCATCATCATCATCATCTTTTTTCTTCATCTTTCGCCCTCTGCTCACGCTTAATTACCCCTTGAAAGGAGCCTTAGCTGTTTGTAACAAAATGTTGCAAACATATTCACAAAATGTGCATAAAAAAAAGCAAAGTCACAAGCCTCAGGTAAACTCACAAGTAAACTTTACCTTTCACTTTTACTCATTGATGGTACATCTTACAGGGTCAGTCAAAATTAGGTACAAAAAAAGCGATTAACAGTCAAATTTACAATTGTCAATGTTTGCACCAATAAATTGCATTAGTTAATGAGTAGCAAAATTATCATTAACAAGCAAAAACACACACAACATTTGTTCCCATTGACATTAATCGTTAACATTCAAAACCCAGTCTCTCAAGATAATATTAAATTTTCATTGCTTTTTCTTCAACCTTCTTAATATTCAACTTTATTCCAAGCTATTCAGATAAATATAAAAAAAAAGAGAGTTTCAATGATTGAAACAAATAAATATCTTAACTTTCAGTACGAGGTAATAACTTGTATTCAAGGGATTACACCTTTTCCATCATCATTTACTTTTTCCTTCATTTCTTCCTCCTTCTCAAGAGATGGTGTAAAGATACCAAAGAAGATACATTTTGCCTTTGATGCTCTCGCTAATGGCATTTTGATGAGCCATCTCATAAGAAAATTTTTCAAACTCATCATCATTGCCATCCTCATCCTCATCATCCTCTTTCCCTGCTTCCATTGATACTTTTTAGTTACCAAATAATAGATGAAAATTTTTCTTAATCTCTTTTGTTGAAGAAGAAGAAGACAAACTTGAAAACATTTCCTTCCTTTGGTCAACAGTAGTCGATGACCAAAGACATTAACAACACTCAATTGCTAATCCATTTAACTTGAACAGTTCAAATCAACAATTCAGTTCAAGTATCACTATTCCATTATTATATAATTGGGTTTACAGGCAAAGTTAAATCGTTTACCAATGTTAAATGGTTAATTTAATTTTATTGTCATTACAAGTATTTAAATAATCATTTTTCAATACTTTACATTAGATACAAATTAATAACATTTACTTTTATAAGTAAATCTAGCAAATCCACAGAAATTAATTTCCATCTTTTCATCCTCATCTTTACCCGTTTCAATATGATTACACTTTTCCTCCTCTTTTTTATAATCATCTTCTCATCACTCTTTTTATGTTCACTTTGCTGTTCATCATCACCACATCATCCCTTTCAAATTGAACATCATCTTATCATCCCGCGGGTCAAACCTGTAATCTTTCCCTCTCTTCATTGTGTATTATCTTGTCTATGTAAATACTATTTTGTGTATCATGTTGATGACTCTTTGTGATGAGGATAGACAATGGATAAAGCAGAGTTAAAAAACGATGAACAAGAAGATGAACAAAAAAAACAATCTTCATCATCCCTGGTGAATTATAGATTTTAAATTATGGCGACACTTAATTTCTTTGAACATCAATTTTCTTCTCACTTATCACAACTTAGTTCAGTATTTTTCAAGACATGAATCTCTCATTTGTGGCTGTCTTCATGATGATACCTAAATCATCCTTCTCATCATCCATTTCCCTGTAACTCCTTATTCATCATCTTCATAATCATCATTTTCTTACCCCAAAAAAACCCTTTTTTTCTCTCGTTTTCACCCAAAAATGACTTTGTCTCTCTTCCCTGTTTTTCATCACTTCTTTTACATCTTTTTCAATCTTTTCCAATCATCTCTCTCATCCATCATTCAGATCCCTGTGAACCCTGTTTTGATCAACTAGTTGAAAAGGAAATGGATAAAATGTTAAATTACAAAGATGCGAAAATCTATGTAAGAAAGATTCAGAAAAAAACAGATGACCAACAAGAACCCGATGCCGATGATGATAGCTGTGATTCATCATTCCTCGGTGTAAGTAATTAACTAAATGAAAGGTTACAATGGACATTACAAAACTCAATCATTTAACCATTAAAACACATTAACATAATCTAATTAAAAACCAAAGACTAACTTAAACCTGATTACTAACACCTCAAATTATCACTTGAATTTGCATTCATTGTAAATGTAAAATGGTTTAAAACAAACCTTTAATTTAGTTACTCCTTTCCCTTAATTTAATATTTAAACATGTCGGAAGTTGAAACTGATTCCACCTGTACCTTGAAAAGTGAAAATCTAAATGCATAAATGTCTAATTTCATTTATTCATAATTATCATTAATATGGTTATTATTTATGTTTTTTTTCATTATTTTCAGACAACTCGTAAAAAGATGAAAAGTCAGCCTGGAAGTGAATCTCAGTCTATTCAAAGTCTTTCTGCTCAAGGTAAAGCCCCTAGGCGAAGCTCAAGGATAAGAAAATATCGAGATGAACGTGAATTTACCGTCTCTTCAATGCAAACCTTACTTTCACTTAAAATTGAGGTAATTCAATCAAATTAATCCAACAATTAACCTTTACTTTTTGTGGTCAACTGATTATGCCAAACACAAAAGCCTTTAACAATACATTTCAGTAACCATGTTTTTAACACCTAATGTAAAGCTAATTATGTTAACCTTTTTTTTCCGCTTCAAATTCATTTGTTAACATTTCATTTGTTTATTATGAATTCCATTTGGTTTACTGGATAGTTTCATGATAATATCTCATGGTGATATCAAGAATGATTACTCAAATTGAATCTCAACCTTTCTCAATGTTTTAATTCAATTGAAAAATGGTCTTTCCCTTTTTTTCATCATTCATCCAACATCATTTATTATCATCACCTAATGGATCTTGTATTTTGATTGATACACACTTAAACATGTTATATTAGCTTTTGTAGCTTCTTCACTTTTCACACCTTATAATGTTTCAAATATCCAGTTCTTGTTTCATCTTCATCTTCCCTCTTATCATCCGTGTGTCCACAATTTTTGTGACTTTTTTTTTTCTCATATCAAGATACAAATAAAAATGGAAACATAGACAAGAAGGATGATGATGATAATATGCTGAGCATCATTCATCCTTAATGAGCTATTTCTTGAATTAGGTATGAGTAAGAAACTGTTATTTCACTTGTTATTAATCTCATTTTATGGTTAATTATCTTGATTAACCATTTGGTTAAGGAAGTTAAATAGTCAAGTGAATAGGGAAAAAAAAGAATCATAAAATGTACCAAAAATTGTGAGTCTTTAAGTTTTTAATTCTCTCTCGATCTTCATTTATCACAATTTCCTTGTCATCATCTTACCACTTGTGGCACCCATTTCGGGTTTAAAGTTGGACAAGATGATTAAGATTATGATGATCCAATCACAATCAAAACTCAAGTGAAAGTTAATTCAATAACTATTAAAATATCAGATTCCAATCAATGTATAAATCATAATTAAACGGTTTCAGGTTATGTTTTGACAATTGAATATCTTTGATTTGTCCAGGATAATTGTTTTTGTTTAAATCATTTTGATTTGATTTAACTCTCAATTTATAGTTTTAGCATTGAATTTGAATTTTAATCAAATTGATGATGTAATTTAAATTTCATTATTGTGATTTAATGAACTGATTCACAGATGAATGGTAAAGTTATTGGAAATGTTTGCTTCTTTTTTTGTTCATTTATTTCATGAAATCAACTTTAATATTACAATGAAATTAAGTTGAACATTTTTGCGATTGAATTTTGTGTGAATTTTATCTGGATTGATTGGGAAAAGTTTAATTTCAATTGTTCAACTTGCGAATCGAAGGTAAACAAAGGTCAAATTAAAAAGGTATTGTTTACCTTTTGAAATTGTTTAATTGTTTGTTACCGTTAATTATTGATCAGTTTGGTTATTTGTTTGTTTTTGCCATTTAAACTTGATGATAGTAAAGTTTGTTTGATGAAAATTGTTTCATTTGATTCACTGATGAAACCCAAATTTCAGATCAATGATCACAATCAACATCAAAATGAACCTGATCACCATCATGTGATTGCAACTCTCAACAATTAAAACAATCATGCTCTTGATTGTATAAGTTGATTAACCTTTGATTGTTTTGTTCACTTAATTGCAATTGGAATCCCATCAAAACTTAACTATAAAACAGTTTAAAAATGTTTCCATTTTGATTCACTGTTTTTGTCTCTTTTCATAAGAATCACTTTCACAAAAGGCTTTTGAGGTAACATTTTTAAATGTAACAATTAACCGGCAATACAAATCATCAAATTAAATAAAAGCCAACAATAATAACTCTAATTGTTTCAAACCCTATCGATGAAAAAACAAAGACTTTCACTAATTTTCCAATCCTTTTATCTCTTCCAGATTATGCATGAGTTTAAGGTTGCTCCTTTTGATCAGGAATTATTTCTCGATGAAGTGCCTTTACAAGGAAATGAACGGACTCTCGGTGAACTCAAAGTGGTTCCTAATTGTCTAATTTATTTAAAGGTAAGCCAACTGATTTTGAGTTAATGATGAGCTAAATCAAGTAAACAAGCAAACCTCATAAAATCAATGAACCACTTTACATAATAACAGCAATTTTCAACCCAAATAAATGTTTCCATGTAATTATCAACTCAAAAAGTATATCAATGATTCCATTGTTTCACCTGAAGCAACAACAGTTGATTTTTGTACACCAAATGAACAGCGAAATCCAATGAATCTCAATAGTCAATTTTCTGGGAAACATTTTTTTTTTGTCTTTTCACTAACCTCACCTTTATGGTCAATCTTAACCTGTCAACCCTTTTAATCATTACTTTGCATCATCAATTGACTTTATCAAAGCAACAGCAATAATAACATATGGTTATGTAACAAAACACGCATCTGTCTTCCTATCATAACCTTTTTACCTTGCCCTTCACCTCAACGCTTTCATCTTACATTTGATTTAATTTTTTTGCACAGACAAACCATTTGAAAGCATTTTTTTTATGTTTATTCATATAGGCTTGCTTTCATTCATTCTTACCTTTCTCTTTAGCCTTTTACCTGTAAACTTGAAACTTTCACTTTAAACAGTTTCTTTCAACTTGCAACCCTTCCAGGGTTACCCTTCACCCTTCACCTTCCGTTGCACCCATAACAACCCTCAACTTAACCTTACCCTTTAAGTAACTAATGACTACCAGCATCTTACCTTAACCTTGAAATCTTTTTATTACCTTTTTTTCATCGCATCATCAAAATGATTTTTCACTGACTTTACCATAAAAAAAAAGATTTCCTAGAAAAAATACTATTCTTAACCCTTTCACACACTCACAGTTATTCAGAGTAACATTTTAATACCTTATGTACTGGTTACCTGTAAACATGAAATAAAATCTCACGGACTTTACTTCAGGCAACTGGTTAACCCTTTACATTGATTATTGACTTTCCTAGTTCACTGATTATCACTGAACATCAAAGAGGCAACACATTTTTGCTATTTATTTCAATTTTCATCACAAAACTTGCTCTCTCTCTCTTTCTCTTCATTCGCCTTTTTTCCCTCATCATTCAATTGTCTTTCACTTTTCGTGTTAATCGTCATTAATCAATGTAATTAATCATTACACTTTTCAATACTCGCACAATTGACAACATATTGTTCAACACTTTCATTTACAATTCAATTTCCTTTCACTAATTCATCTTATTTATCCCTTTCTTATGAGAAAAATCATGCTTTTTTTGCCTTTCACCTTTTTTTCCTCACTTCTGATTAACCCTTTCATTACTCTCTGTAATTAAAGTGTAACATATTGGTATCGTTAATGATTATGTCATATCAACTAATTTTGGTAAAACTCAATGTTTTCCTCATTTCCTAATTGCTAGTACAGTTAATAGTCGCCATGAATGCTATCGATTAAACCAAAATTAATCAACTTTTCTCCTCAATTGTTGTTCAAAGTTTACTTTTAATTTCCCAAACAATTGACCAAAAAATCACTTTCAATCTTAACAATTGTATGCTTTAAACTTGCAAAATAAAGCTCATCATTTTGATGATCAAATTTGCCAAAAAATCCTTTCAGTTGCAATTAATTAACTGTAACCATTATTTATTAACAGGTTGATGAACCAAGTTGTATTGATCCATCATTTTTGGAAGAAGATTATATCAAAGGTAAATTAACTGAATTAATCAAATCAACTAAATCAACTGATGAGATGGAAATATTGAATTTCAAAGCTTTTTTTTTAATCTCAAAATTGAGGTTAAAAATTATAGTTAACTGATCATCTTAATTTAACCATTTTTTAATCATTCATTTTATTCATTTTCAGATCCTGTTCCTGAAACTGGATTCAAGGGTAAGATTCAATTTGATTGTTTCCATTGAAACAATTGAAACCTCATCAAATTATGATCAAACTGTTGCTACCTTTAACCCTTCAGTTTGTCGCTGAAGCAAAAAACTATTGAAAATTTACTTTTAAAGTAAAGCAAAAAAAAACATTTTGATTTGTAAATTACATTAATGCTACTCAACTATATTTTAATGGTAATTAGTAGTTGAAGTTTAAAAAAGTTTACCTTGTTTCAGTGAAAACATCAATATAATAATCAGAATAAATTAGATTAAATTTGAACATCAAAAGGTATATAACAATACTCTGATGAATCTTGATAAAATGAACTTTTTTACTTCTATTTGAAACACTAGATAAAACTTTTTTCACTCTTACTTATTTATATTAACATTTTCATCTTCAACTTGCCATTGATATAACACTTACAACTTTTCCTTGTTACACTTTTTTTTACCGATGTTTATAAGTCTATCTTTTTTGTACTCTTGTTTGCCTTGTTTTTGTTTTTCTCTCACCTTTTTTTCATCCCTTTTCATCCTCATCTTCATTCGCTTTTGGCTCCTTTCATCTTACATATATTCATCAAGCTCTTTTTTTCTAATCATCCAACATCAGCATCATTTCACCTCATCACATACTAACCTTTGTGAAACCAAACAACGATACAGTTAACTTTTTACACATTACAATGTTGACATTTTTTGCCGCCTTCCATTGCCTCATCATCAACCTTTTTAATTTAAATCATCATTTCTTTTACTTTTTCATTCTGACAGCTGTTAATAAGCATCATCTTAGCAATCAATTCATTTCCCATAGACTTGCAATTAAAAACTAGTCGACTTTTTTTTTCGTCAAATTTTGAAGCTAAAGTAAAACTCAATTCGTTTGGTGCAACAATTTGATTCTAATTTATCATTTCAATCTTTTCAATTAATTACTAATTTTCTCATTTTATTGCTAATAGGAACTCAACTGCAAAAATATTGACCAAATTGATGAGCGACAATTAAAATGAGCATGAAAGAAAAGAAGGAAATGGAAAAGACAAAGATGATGAAGAATCGATTCGATGTTGATTATTGTTGATTCACCAATTAGCCACTAATGTTAAACTTGTTATACTTTTTTATTGCTACTTATTTTAATGTCCAACTCGACATCACTTTCATTTTTGGCCTGACGTTGGGTCGATCAAGTTAAAGCATAATACAAAAGGACAAAAACCTGCAGAAGGCAAAAAACGAAACACAAAAAAAAAACTTAAAAGGCTAAAAAAACATGAACAGAATCAAGTTGACTTTACTCAAAGAGTAACCGTTCAAAGGGAATCCGCACCAAAAACACCATCGCATTCACCAGCAACACCATCATCATCCAAGTCCGTCAAGTGTCCCAATGACTGAGCAAGCGCGCATAAAATACTTACACATCCAGCCAATCACAAATAGGAGTGGTTTAAAGGGCTCAAAATTTGCTCTCTTTTCCCTTTCTTTTCTTTCCTCTCTTACATTCATCTTGTTTCTTAATCTCTTTCTTTCCTTTTCCCCTCTCTTCCCTTATCATCCTCTCTCTTTCTCCCTCTCTCTACTCACTAACTCACTTGATGTGTTGTGTATCATGCAACTTGTATGTCTGCATGATACACTATTAAAGCCACTACTAATACACATTTTGTTTGTTTCAGTGTATCCTTTAAAAACGTATAAATATATATATAATATAATATATAATAAGTTTATCAAGTTCATTTATCATGAAATCGGTGTAAATTGTTTACCTTTGTTCACCGTTGTTTATCTTTGTTTAACGTTGTTTAATCACAACAACTAACTTAACTTGACCATGGATAACTATGAAACTTACGGAGCAACTGTCGGTAACTCTTATGAATCTCATGGTTACATTCAAAACCTAGATGGTTATCAACAGCATGTTAAATACTCTAATTATCGGGATTACCAAATTAATCCATCCATGGCTTTATGGGATATGATTAAAGCACCATCTCTATCAATCTACTTACCAGTAAGTATCCACTGAAAAGTGCAAAGTGGTCGATCGTGTCAGTTGATCAAACCATGAAACATTTACAAATCAGTAAACTTTGCATTCGTATAAATGAAACTCAAACTGCTCCAGAGCCTTTACCCTTTCCTAAAGATCACCCAAAGACCTTCCTAAAGACCGTTTAAAATGATATCTTAAACATCGCCTTGAACGGCAACACTTTTCATGTTAACCCATCTTTAAAATCCTTTGCCTTAACCTTTACCTTTTCCCGTTTAACCTCGTTTTCATTCAACTCAATGAATAGCCAAATGTAACCTTTTATATTGTGTTAAACCGTTAATGTATTACAGTTTAAATTGTCAACAGATCCTTTCCTTTGTAACTCGTCAGTGTCCTTTTTAATGGCCAATTTGTCTTTACCTTTTAAACACTTTTACCAGAAAGTCTGAAGAGACGTGTAAAAAGGATGCAGAAAAAACTCCGAGTATTAAATCACCTTTAACCTCTTTTTTAACCCCAATTTGACGCATCTTTTTGTGACAATAATAGACGCATCTTATAGTAGTCATTGAGACAGGATGAATGAAGATTGTACATTGTAAAGGTCAAACACACACACACAACGTTTGTTAACACAACAACACATAATCGTTTCATTAGTCGCGATGTTTATCTTTTAACCAAAAAATGTGAAAAAGCCTTTCATCAACAATTCACTTTCAAATTGTATCCTTTAACAACCCAAAATGGTGTCTGTGATCAACAAAAAATACATTCATCTTCCGACTCTTCTTCATCTTCTTCTCATCTTTACTGACTTTAAACGTTTTTTTTGTGAGGTTTAAATCTTTGTGGTTCCCAGGGTTTTACAACTATCTATTTACAATACAATAAGTTTGATGATTTACCTTTAACATCTATTTACTTGGCCTAATTTCAATCACTTCTGATTGTCATTTGAAACACTATTAACATTAATTTAACCTTTCAAATTGTTGATTAACAACATTCTTGTAATTTATGGAAATCATTAACCAATTAGTTTTGTTTCAACTCAGCCAATTTGATTAACATTTACAAATCTTAAGATTAAAAGACAAATTTCAAAACTAAATTCAAGATTAACCCAAGATTAGCTTGAAGATTTAGATAGTCAGACAGCATTTTGATTATAATTTGAAAATCTAAATTAGATAGTAAATTAGTTTAATTGATAATATTTTTTTCTTCACTCACTTTTAGGTAAGAAATGGTAAAAGGAAGGGAAAAAAGTCTGATTAGATTTACCTGCTTTTCCCCTTGTCTTAACAACTAATCCTACTAATTTTGACTACTAATCATTTAAATATGATACATTAATAGACTAATTAGATGATTAAATTACAAGTTAATTCAAGAGTTTACCTAATCTCGACATTTTACCCAAATTTTTCCTCCAATGGCGCTTTGTTACCTTGTCAATGTATACAAAAGCATAATTGAGATTCCATTTTACGAGACAAATTACATTTTGCTATATTTAACAGTTGATTACATTAATTTGATTAAATTCACTTGGGATCATTTAGATGATGAATGTCCAATCAGATTGGAATTAGCAGAAATATTGATTAAAATGTTTCCCTTAATTGTTGGTAGACTGTGATTTTAAGTGATTTTAAGACGAAATCTTAAGGCTTTTCTTTCTGGTTGGCTGTAAGTTAACAGCAAAGGTTAACAAAATTGTTTGTTCATGAACCATTTAACCTTAAATTACATTGTTTAATGATGTTCAAATTAACCATTACAATTATATATTGATGAGATGAATTAAGGATTGATGAGGAAAGAATTGAGTTGAAACAATGTTAACAATCTTAATGATGCACCAGAAAAATGATTAAACAGTTTTTTTCTTCTCACTTTTTGTATTCACTAATCAAGATAAATTGTAAGCCAAGTGCGATTCATTGATTTGTACAGGAAAAAAAAGAGTTAATCAAAATGCGAAACAAAAGAAAACATTTTCCAAAACATGGTTTTCATGATCACTTTGGACGATGAAATTGCCATGAAAATATGATGAGGCAAAAAGGGGTATAAAAGCACTTTGATTTGCATCTTTAACTGTCATAATCTTATGTTTAGTCACACTCAATGGTCAGTTTAGTTGAACGATTTAGTTAATCTTGATTAACCAGGGATTCCTCGAATAACCATATTTAATCCTGATGATCATGAATCTGAAATTGGCTGGTTTTTATTCAATCTTACATGATTCGCCTCTTACGCCTTACATTCAGATGTTACTTTTTTTACCTCAATAATCAAGGTTGACTTAATCGGCTACTGGATTGACTGTTATTGATGTTTAATTTTTAATACTTTAGTCTTGTTTTTTTTTGTTGCCATATAAATATTAGTCAATTTACTGTTGATTTGATTATAATTATGATAATTTTTGTCCTGTTCATTGACATTATGTTTATTGATTTAACTTGATTTACTAAATCGTAACTTTTCCAATTGAATGTTAACTTTTTTGTTTACCTTCAAGATTTACTCGGCTTTTTATATAACTGTTACAATGAACCTATCAATTTATGGTTGCACTTTTTTACACCCAATTGAATGCATAATCAATACATTTGGATTTAATTCTTGGTCATTCAACTGATTATGTTTAAACATTGAAGCTTAACTAGCAACTTAACAGTTATTAAAACGTGCCACTTATGTTTCTGTGATTAACAAAGTCTATTAACATTGATTGTTTAAGTATTGATCATAAATTGAACCCCTTAACCTATGAGGATACAAAGTGATTGCATGCCTTTTCACCTCATATTAACCATTGAGTAAAAACCTTTGAAAGCAAATATCGATAAGTTCAATAATTCAATAAAATTTGAATAAGCAATGAGCCAAGTTGCGAAAACTGAATCTTGGTTAAGCTACAAATTAGGATTCCATAGGAATTGCATTGAAATTTAAATCTTGATTGATTCAAAAAATATGAGTAAAAAATCAAAGAAAATATTGAACTGAAAAAATCAAATTTTCACGATTTATTAAACAAGATTCACTGAAAATGATTTTGCTTTCAATTTGGGAAAACATATTGAGAAAAGATTTAACTGTCAATTCCTTTGGAAATCTAATTCTGGAGATTCTAGTTTTGAACAATTAGTTGATTATTTTGACGCCAATGCTCAGATAAGATACATTGATACTTGATGTTGGGCTGAAAATTAAAAGCAAAGTTCAGAATGAAATTGAGAAAAAAGGATTTTCTTTTTATAAATTTCTTCGCTGGAATTTATCATTTCAATAATTTTGTGGTCAGATTTTTCCATGTCATGATACAATAAAATATAATCTAAATTGACGAGTAAAAATTATTCCATTTATTACGCTATTTAACCAATCATTAGCGATGATTTTGAATTCTTATGTTTCTGTATTTCTTTAATGTTGAGGGAAAACTCGTTTCTTTATTGCCTTTTGATGATTTGGATAAAAATTGTAACTTTCACTTTAATTTGATTACTTGGTTTTATTTTGTTTAATTGTTTTCCAAATGTTTTGAATGATCATCTTTTAATTGTCGTTTAATCATGTTTTTATTTGTAAAAGGTTTCAATTTTGAAAATTTTATTGTTGCCTGTAAAAAGTTGAAACAAAAATCAGGTTTTCATTTGGCAAGATTTGTTGTTTCATTTGAACAATTGTCATTTCGGTTTACCTTGTTAAGCTAATGTAACCATGAAATTAACCTTGCTTTTTCAAATTGTATTCGACAATTAAAAGCTCATTCAATAGACACAATCAACTACAATATAAGATAAAAAACGAGGTTGATTAATTCAATAGGAAAACAGTTAATTACATTATAAATGAAAGGAAACCTTGAAGATTTATTCCAAAATGCCTTTTTCTATCGTATAAATGCAAAGTTAACTGATTTCATCTTTAACCAAATTTTCATTGTAATTGATCTAATTATCATTTCTTGCCTTCTTTAATCAGAAACAAATGAATTCACAGGATAATCAGCATAATTCAATAAATAAAGGTAAGTTTAATTTACAGTTTACATTCAATTTACAACTAAAATCTTTGTTTGGTTATGGGAAAGTGAAAAGGTTTCAATCAATTTGATTGTAAAAATAACCAAATATCTATATTTATATTGTGATTGTGATCAATTTAATCATTCCTTGAGTTGAAACAAAAAACAAACGTTGAATGTTCTTATAAAATCTTTGAAAATGGATTAACTTTGGATTCAAACAAAGCATGAAAACTGATACAATGAAAGTTAATTGAAGAGTTGACACTTTCAAATATAAACTTATAATGGCAAAGGTGAATCTCGATTGTTTCATCTAATTGTTTATCGTGAATTGAGTGAATCACAATGAAATGATATTTTTGATCATAATACATAACGTATAAAAATACACTCAAAAAAGAGGTTTGAATGTCTTATTTCAATTGACTTTGGCTGCCTTTCATCGCTTTTTAAAAAAAAGGTTTTCATCATTGTTATTATCAAGTAAACATTAAATTATCATCTACTGTTGAGCTTTTAATGGTTATAATGTTGATTATTGTGGTGATTTGAGTATCACTCATTCAACAAACATCTTTTTGGCATGAAACAACACACACCTAGAATGATGGTTAAAAGTGAAAAAGTGATCTTCTTCATTCATCGCAAGTTAAGCCAAGTGAATTGACCTTCTAACATCGTTTCCATGATTCCTTTTGATGATTATTTCATCTAAATTGTTACAATCAACAAACCAAATAATGAAAGGCTGTTTGGTCCATTGTTAACCTCAACTTTTTACAATACTTTCACTGTTTTCTGATGTTACATTGTCTTTGCATTTACAATTTATCTTTAGCTCATTGTTTACTTCTTGTCGTTACTCATATTCAATCATCAATCTTTAACCATTTTTACCGTATTTAAATCATCATTTATCAACTCATAAACATGAAACACTCATTTATATCATGCACTTGTCCATCAGTTTTCCAAGTTGTTTCTGATTTAATCAATTATTTGATTTGTTAAGTTGTAAATTTCAATTTCCTTCCAATGACATTGACAATTTTGTTATATATTTTGTATTAATCAGAAAACTCTTTTGCTTGTTGACATCTTAAATTTATTTTGATTTTAGTTTGAAAATTAACTTGGCTAATAATAATTAACGCGTTTCAAAATGTTGAACCTCACAATTTGATTAGAAGTTGATTAAAAGCATTTTAAAAATACCCTTTTCTTTCATGTACTTTCAACTTGTAACATATTTAATCATGTAGGACGTTGATCAAGTTAGTAATTTAATTTGGACTTGACTTAAAGTAAAAATCAATTGAAATCAGTAGCAGACTTTCAAGTTCAAGTTGATAAATTGATATTCAAAGATTATGATTGAAAAGGTTGAGAAAATGAGCGGAAAAAAGGAGCAATTGATGTTCAATTGAAGACATTTGTTGTCAGACATTCAAAACTTAATTCAAATAATCTGATAATAATAATGATCTGAAGAGAGGGCCTCATCAAAATGAACCATTTCTTTACCAGTTTAAGTTGTACTCAAGCTACCAAATAAGCACCAATAAACAAGTGTAAATAATAATAATAATAATGATAATTTGATGATTCTTAATCATCCAGTGGAAGTTTAAAAATAATGGAAATGATAATGATAGTTTGCCCTGTAATTGGCGTAGTCTGGTTGTTATAGTAATATCTTTGGGACAATTTTTCATTCATTAACAATCATGAACTCTTTTAACCATAACTATACTCAATTCAACTCAATTAGAAGGTGATTTAAGGGGAAATGTTTTTCCTCTCTACTTCTTCAGGTTCTTGTAAAGGTGAGAGTGAAGTAAAAAAATGATCTAACATGTTAGTTTTTCAAGAATAATTGAATGAGTTGAGTTAAGGTGAAAGAAAAAAAAACAGTGAAAGATTTTACACTTTCCTCTAACATACAATCCTCTGCAAACTAAATTAAATAAATGATCTTTTAAATGATGAACTGAACTAGGTAAGTTGATGCTATTATTATGATGATTATTATATAAATAATGTAAAAATATAATGGTGTTTCCTATCCTTGCTTTTCCCTGTAGACTTTACTTTTTTATTATCTTTGTAAGGCCAGGACAGTTGAAGAAAGAACGTAGTTTCTCCCGTTTCTTATCCGTTCCACAAGGTTGTTTTTAAACCGGTGTCTTGATAATAATAACCGCAACGGCATCTCACTTTCACTTAATGATAATGATAGTCTTTAATCTGTGGGGAGAGAAAGGAAAATGAGCATTAGAAAGGCGAGATATTTACTTAAAATGGTGATAATATGATGAAAATGATGCAAGGTGAAAAGATTAGAAACATCAAGATTTACCTTTTTTTATGTTACGCTTTCAGGTAAAGTTACAAAGGAAAAGGGAAAGTGTGTTTATATGGATAAGAAAATATTTTGCAAATGTATTAACGATCGTTGAGTGTAACTTGTTGCTGTCATTGTAACTCCTCCTTTACCATCACCGTCACCACCACCATCATGATCCTCATCTTGAGCTATCATATCTAACCTTTTGTTAAATATCATAAGATTGTTGAAAATGTTGATTGTTTCTTTTTTTTCCTTTCTTTTAGTTGTGTGTGTTGTTGATTCGTATAGAAGCTTGAGTTCAGTATTGAGGGACACGAATGAAAAATGATACACAAAAGGCTTTTCCTAACCTGTTATTACTTTAACGTCACGGATCGTATATTTTGCCTTAAAATTTCTTCGCTTTTTCATCAACAATCCAAACATACTCATATCATCCTTCATCTCATCAGCTCTATCTTTTGAAAGATCCCACACTGTAAAAATAGCCTCTGGTAGCCATAATCAACTCCTCTTATTATAAGGTTAATTTTGGATTCCTTTGCACACCTTGGTCATATCAAAACTATCACTTTCCATCATCCTCTTGGACTTTCCCAAAGAAACGCTTTTTTGGTACGCTTTTAACTTCTCCTCCTCCTCCTCCTACAACTCCTACTCTTACTCCTCCACCACCACCATCTTTACCACCTCCTTTTTTCTTGATCATCTCTTGCACTTCTAAAGGAAGTGATTTTAAGGCTAACTTTGAAATGAAACAAAGGTATATATTGGCAAAAAAATGCTTCTCCATTGCTTCAATGATTTTGGAAAAACTTTTCTCCATCTTCTTGATTTTCCGCCATTTTCTCATTTTTCTCATTTTCCTTTGAGTTCCATTTTCCATCCTCTTTCTTTGGACTCTCTGGCTAGATTTGGATCTCTGATATAAGGCCAATTACTGAACATCAAAAGTCCTAGAAACCGAATTAACTTGCTTTAACAATTTCCTTTGTTTTTCACTGTCCTTTACTGGCAATCGTCCCATATTTGTGTTTTCAGTAAATTAAATTTAAACCAAATGCTGAGCTTCTTTTAAATTACAATTTACTGACCCCTTTGCTAGACGCCATTTATTTAATCATTTTATTTTGTTATTTGTTCCAATTGCATGAAATCCAGTCACCTCATCTTCATCTTAATCACCAACCTTAGTCTTCCTGTAGTTTTGTCCATCTCAGTTTTTTCCTATTTATGTTTTATATCCTCTTGAAATTTTTGTTGCCTTTGCTAGAAACAAGTCAAAAATTGAAATAAAATAAAAATAAGCATTAGTTAATGACAATTTGTCATGATTATCGAGATTTGTAATGTCAAACTGAATATTTGATTCTTTATACTTACATTGCGTTTCTGTATCATAAACTTTATTTCATCATCTCTCCTTCTTCTTCTTCTTCTTTGCTCTTGTTCAACTTCATTTCTTGAAACTTGATTTTCTACAACTCCATTTATGATTGAATTCTCATTGTAAAAAGAGGTAAACTCTGTTTCTCATTAATGAGGACCAATTATCACGTGAAATTTTATATTACAATTTAGTCTCTTCTCATCTCTTGAATTGATTACCATCATTAACACCATGAAAATATGGGACTAAACGGGATTGTATGTCCATGACAACTAATGTGCTGTTTGTAGCCTTTTGGCAAGACAGAAATACATTGCTTTCTACCCTCAGGTTAAACTCTTGATTTAATAATTGTATTAACCAACGTTTAAACGGCAACTTCGCATTTTGTATGAAAATGTTGGCTCAAAGAAAGTGTTGAAGATTCCAAACGTCGTACTGATAGTTGATAGATATTTTACAAAACAGCATTTCATCCCATTATTGGAATTTGCAAGGTGAATTCATCATAATGATTGTCATTTTGTTTCTTGCAAATTAGTGCCACCAACAAGTGAATGGAGAGAAAAAAAAGTAAAATGTTAATTTGCATTGTAAGCGTCATTACTTTCCATTGTTTTAACCGTTTTGCTGATTCTTCATTATCATCTTTTCTCATCATCCAACTGTTGAATGGCAATAAAGTCTTTTTGTTTCATCTCACAGTATGATAATGAAGTTGAAATGTTGAAACAGGGTGAACACTGTGAGTCAGGTTGAGTGATAGAATTGAATGAAAATTGAAATTACCAATGTAATAATAATAAACGGGAGTCCAATGTTATATTACCTGGGAATATTGAGAGAAAGAGAGAAAAGGTAAGAAAAGTATTTAAAGTAAACAAGACGATGAAAAGCAGAAGATGATGGTGATGAAGATGATGGCGAAAGGAGAGAAAGAAATCAAGGAAATGATCAACTGGTTTAGACTCGCTATTTTTAAGTGTAAACCCTGTTTCATTTAACTTGATTTATGATCATTTCCTTGATTATCACTTCTCAATTTTTTTAAGCTTTCAGGTGTGGTTGATGATCAGGCTAACCATCCTCATGATGTTGATGATCAACAGTAACATCGTCATCATGAAAGAGCCTTTCAAGGTTGACCAACAGAGTAAACCCTTTTCTTGTTTCAGTTATTAATTGAATCTGCCAGATAATTTTATTTTGAACCAGAAAATGGTTCATTTGTTCATCAATTAACTGGTAACAATAGTTTGAAATTATTTTCCCTCATAACCTGATATTGATTTGTATATGTTTAGATTGTTTGTTTGCAACAAAATTAAACATAATTTATCTTTCTCATGATTATATTTAATAAATGTTTTAACCACCAGTCAACCTTGATTAAATAAGACAAGTAATCAAGTTGAACTGATTAATTTATAACAGCAATTTGATTCAGCTTGGTATTGATGTACCTGATACAATATTTGATTTGAAATATTGATAATTAATAATTGACTTAAGCTCATAACTTGTGCATCTTTTTTCTCAACATCTTCACACAAATACACAAATCAACACTAAAAGAATGAGAAATTTGCCGGTTTTATTAATTATCGGGTAAACTTGATTTTGTCTCTATTCAGATTATCTTATATTGACAAACAATAATGATTAATAACTCATCATGGTTGAAAAGTTTAAGGTTGTTATATTTTGATTTACGTTCAATTGTTTACCTAAAATTTTCACTTCTACTCTTAGAGATTCAAACAACCTTAATCAATTCACACAATCAATTGTAATTTGATTGTAACTCCTATTTTTCAATGGGGTCATGAAAACTCAATATCAACATTTTTGATTTGAACATTTTTCTCATTCATCTTTTATGTTAATTATTTAATATCAGCACGAGTTTCACGCAATCAAAGTGTGAATAACAGAATGCACTTGATGTTAAATAATTACTTTTCAAAGTAACGATAAAAAGGTTTACCCATAGTAACCGGTTTATCTTCAACTTTCAAGTAAACAGTTAAATATACACTAGTAGTCAGGGTTAAGTTAACAGAATCGCAGATTTTCTTCGTAGTCGCCATCTAATAAGAAATAAAATTACCCTTCGAATTTAATTAGATATCGAAGTCAGTCGCTGCGTCGAAGATCGTGTTTGGCTCCAGTCGATTGACAACAGGCTGAGTTGACTGAAGTCACCTGGACAGTATAAAAAATTTCAACTAACATGGACTTGCATTTGGTGTTACTTGTGGCAAGGTTGAAAACTAGAAAGAGTGAAGACAAGATTTAACACGTTTTATCACTAAACTGTATTCTGAGATACCATGTCCTTGGTCAGAATCACTCATGATAGAACTACGATTAATTTTTTTGCTGAGAACTGATTAACCATTCTTTAACAGCATAGTTTCATTTCTTTAAATTGACTCGTTCTTAAGTTATAAACGGCTAAAATATTTAATTTTAACTAGATTTTCTAAAGATCAAGAATTTCGATATAAAAGATTTTAATTGACTAGCCAGTCGAGATGATGAAATTTGGCTGTGTCCACTGGACAGGCTCAGCTGCAGCCAGTCACTCATTTACCTTCAAGTCACCAATCGACTAGCTTTGTTAACTGAATTGCATTTTTCATATATTTCTATTGTTTAGTGACTCTTAAAACTGTATATGCTTGCGGTGGCGACACCAAGAATTAACTCTAACTTTAACAAGAAACACCATTAACTTGCATCTGAACTTTTTTGTCAACTTAAACCTGGCTGTTAGTGTATTAAAGTTGAACAGATGATTTGGAGTGGACCGTTGATAGACTATTAATTGAAGGTGATGACAGTGAGGCCGCAACTCTATCATGGTTGATCCCATTGTCATAATGGTGTGGATTATGGTGATGATTAGTGTGATGATGACCATTGGATCGCCCATTTACATTCGAGTTATTACCATTGCTACTGTTATTATTATTACTATTATTTTCATTATTGTTGCTGTTGTTGCCATTATTTGTGTTATTGTTGTTTACTGAGTTATTATTGGCTGAACAATGATGATTGGCTGAGGAATGACTTGTTGATGGAACTGGTAAACCAATTGAGCCAAATAAATTGATTGAAGAATCAGGTTCATGAGATACACTGAGAGAACTGTCTTTCATAAAGTCCATCATGATTTCATGAAGCATTCAAGATTAAATTTCGATTGCAATATTGAAAGTATATGCGGAAATGGAGTTACAAAAAAAATTGATGAAAATGACAGCAGTGGAAAACAATTTTGCTGTCAATGAGTATATCCACCGGATTATTGAAATACCAGTTTAATTGATTTACTTTCAGCATCCACAGTCAAAATGATTAACCAATGCGGATATAATGTTAACAATTATGGAATTAAATCAAGAAAATTGGGAATTGAAGATCACAAGATCATGGGAACAAAACGAAAGTCCAATTGGTAATTCAATGGAATGAGAGTTACTTCAAAAATCATTGATGGACAGATACACTTTTCAGAATGGTAAACACTGTAAAAATTATCATCATGTTATCCAATTAGATACTTTGTTATTACACTAGTTTTGGGTATTGATATTTTTGGTGAATGTAATGGCGTATTTTTACACTGTTTTTGTTATTGTTGGTGGTGAAGATGGAGAAATATATTTCAATCTAGAAGACAAAAGATGAGGATCACGATTCAGATAATAGTTACTAATGAGATTCTCTGAGAAGTAGAAAAAATTGAGTTTACTTTTGTTTTCAAACCTAAAAAATCGTTTACACACAAATCGAAATCTAAAAGTAACAGTGAAAATAATGAATTTTCTTTGTTTCTTTGTAACCCTTTCTCTAGCCTATCTGCTTCTTCCTCTTTCTCTCGTCTCTCCTTCTTTCTCCTTCACTCTCTTTTTGCCTTCTTCTGATTTCACTTCTTTCTCTGTCTTACTAACTAACTCTCAACCATTTTTGTTGGACCCTTAAAATTGAATCGAAAGAGGCTCCGCCTTGATCTATTGATCTCGCAGTATCTAAGTCTTCATCTTGCCCGCCATCATTTTGTCCTAAAATAAAGTTTAAAGAAGCTCGGTTAATCACTGGATTTAATAAGAAAATAGTAAAATAAGTTAAACTAGTTACCTTTTTTGCTTTGTTTTATCATCAAAACTGTGTTGTGTTCATTACCATCCCGATTACCATAGTGATGGACTTCCATCCGAGATGATTCAGGTAAGTTGATTTGTTTTAAAAAAGAGAGTAAGAATGAAAAAAAGGTTTGGCTTGGTGCTTTTTTGCAACATTGAAAGGGTTAGTAGGATAACATATGATGTGATTTCACATATAAAAAAGAGGGAATCACATAAAAAAACAGCCAGAGAAGAAAAGGTAAAAAAAAGTCTGAAAGGATTTAAGGATGTTGTTGTTGTTGTCTTGAAATCTTTGTCTCTCTAACCCAATATGTTAGACCCACTGCCCCAGGTATCAAACTACCGTTACTATATTTAATTTAATATATCTGTCGATCTATTAAATGACACAGCAAACCATTGAATTGCAATGGAGAAAGGGTTAAAATCATTTAATGTTTTCAATCATCATAATATACCTTGAATTAGATTCAATCAACCTTTTTTTTATAAATACATTTTCTTGAATTTCCTTTTTTCAATTTACTCTCTCCTTCTCTCTCTCTCTCCTTCTTAACTCTTTCAGTTTCCTTCTTATCTTCCTTTTAACCTAACTGTTCTTTCTTCCTTCTTTCTCCCTCTCCTTTTTTACCTTTTTGATTGTCAAGGGCAAGGGCAAGGAGTTGAAAGGTGAACCGCGTTAAGACATCAACCCTTTACCTCTTGCTACCCAACCCTTAACTCCCTATTGATCCTGATTGTATTACATAACAGAGGTTTTTGCATCAAAGGCCATTCAGTATTCAATTGAATTCATCATTTCCATCATCCGGTTTTGGTACTTTCTTTTCAGTTTAACTCTTTTTTTTTACTCAACCAACATTTCACTAATCTCTTTAACCCTTTTCATACCTCCTTATGTTAGTCTTATAAAAAATAGATATTTTTACATCATCTTATGTTATCAATGGTTTTCTTAGGGTCCACATCAATTGTATTCAAACTCAATGAGTATTCACTTGATTTTTCACTATTCTTGTTCAACCATCGCTTTCATTTTTTAACATCAGCCATTTTTATTTTCATATTTTTTTTTCATTAACATCCTTTTTCATCCCCAGTTTTTTTTCATTCATCCTCATCTTCTTCCTTTTGCTTTCTTCTTTATCAATTTCATTTTTCTCTTTCTTTCTCATTTGCTTGATGCACTTTTGTCTCAATCAATTTTCATAATTTTGATTCTCTTTCTTCATCTTAATTGCCCAAGGCTGATTAATTTTCACTCTAACAATTTTTAGGTTTCATTGTAAAGCTACAAAGAGTAGAGTACAACTCATGTATCCATAGTTTCAATCTTCCTCCTCATCATCATCAGCCTCCATCTTTTTCATTAACCCTTTCTTTTTTTGAAAAAAAAATCTCATTCTTTTACACAATTCGCTTTTTCCATTTACTTTTTCTTCCTTCATCCTTCCAACAATTTTCCTCTAACTTAAACTTCTCTCCCTTTCTCTGTCTTTCTTCATCTTTCTTTCTCTTCTCTTTCTCTTTCACTCTTCATCATCTCTCCTTCAGCCTATAGGAAATCTATATTCTTAAAAGGCGGAGCTTCGTTCTATTCAATTTTGAGGGTCCAACAAAAATGGTTGAGAGTTAGTAAGACAGAGAAGAGGAGAAATCAAAGAAAAGGCAAAAAGAGAGTGGAAGAGAAAGAAGGAGAGACGAGAGAAAGAGGAAGATGCAGATAGGCTAGAGAAAGGGTTACAAAGAAACAAAGAAAATTCATCATTTTTTTCACTATGTTACTTTTAGATTTCGATTTGTGTGTAAATGATTTTTTAGGTTGCAAAAAAAGTTGAACTCGTTTTTTTCTACTTCTCAGAGAATCTCATTAGTAACTATTATCTGAATCGTGATCCTCATCTTTTGTCTTCTAGATTGAAATATATTTCTCCATCTTCACCACCAACAATAACAAAAACAGTGTAAAAATACGCCATTACATTCACCAAAAATATCAATACCCAAAACTAGTGTAATAACAAAGTATCTAATTGGATAACATGATGATAATTTTTACAGTGTTTACCATTCTGAAAAGTGTATCTGTCCATCAATGATTTTTGAAGTAACTCTCATTCCATTGAATTACCAATTGGACTTTCGTTTTGTTCCCATGATCTTGTGATCTTCAATTCCCAATTTTCTTGGCTTTGATTTGATTCCATTATTATTAACATCCCATCCGCATTGGTTAACCATTTGGACCTTGGATAAAAAAATCTACTGATTAAATTGCTATTAAAATAATTTCGTGGATAACATATACTTACTTAATTATTCAAATACTCAATTAATTGACAGCAAAATTGTTTTCCACTGCTGTCATTTTCATCAATTTTTTTTGTAACTCCATTTCCGCATATACTTTCAATATTGCAATCGAAATTTAATCTTGAATGCTTCATGAAATCATGATGGACTTTATGAAAGACAGTTCTCTCAGTGTATCTCATGAACCTGATTCTTCAATCAATTTATTTGGCTCAATTGGTTTACCAGTTCCATCAACAAGTCATTCCTCAGCCAATCATCATTGTTCAGTCAATAATAACTCAGTAAACAACAATAACACAAATAATGGCAACAACAGCAACAATAATGAAAATAATAGTAATAATAATAACAGTAGCAATGGTAATAACTCGAATGTAAATGGGCAATCCAATGGTCATCATCACACTAATCATCACCATAATCCACACCATTATGACAATGGGATCAACCATGATAGAGTTGCAGCCTCTATGGCACTGTCATCACCTTCAATTAACAGTCTATCAACGGTCCACTCTAATAATAATGCCAATCATTCCAGTGCAGCAGCTACTCCTGTGATATCACTGTTTAAATTGAAAAACTTTCTCCACCAACCCAAGTTCAAATCTTTGGGCAATAGCAACGATGGTAAGATTGGTAATAACAATTGATGAATTTGTCCAAAAAAATGTGTTACCTAAAAACCAAGTGCGAGAATGAAAAAGAGGGAAAACAATGAGAAAGTAAATGGACAAAAAGTTTGAATGTGAAGAGCCAAAAAAATATTTTCAAATACAAGAACTTGAGTTGATTAATAGAGTGTAAAAGGTAGATAGAAACGGATCTTACCATTAAAAGAGGTCTAAACGAAAATAGATTTATAAATTGGGGGAAAAACAAATTAAAATTATAAAGCAATGAACAGTAAATGTTGAATGATGACTCAAGATCCAATCCAAGTCTAGTTACATAGTTACTCTTCATAGTGATCTTTTGGCTTGAAATAATTAAATTTGTGTGACACAATTAAATTCAAAGGATTTAATTATCAATCGGTTAATTAGTTGTAAGAAATAAGGATTAAAATAGATTAAGCATTTTTTATCAGTGATTCTGTTTTTTATTCGATAGAGTTTTTTACGAGTTTCGATAAATCGAAATTTTGATATCGATTTATCGAACTGCTTCCTCTCATCTGGTTATGTAACCATCTTTTTTTATCCTTCACAATCTGTTTATGTTGGATTGTCATCTATGGATTTTGCAATGTTCATTTAAATCTACTGCTGATAATTGAACTGATTTTATTATTGTTTTACCTTCCACTATAAGTTAACTCAACTATTGAATAGTGTGTTTCTTTATTCAGCTTGAGATAAAAATAACTCATCTGATAACTTCATGATCAAATGTGAACACTTTACTGTACATCTTTCCCTCCTTTTTCCTTTGCTTTTTTATATACATTTTGTTTGTTATTATCTGTGTTTACTTATTTCACAGCTAATTTTTTAATTGATTTACTTTTTATTTTCATTTTTGTGTACAATATTGTTTAATTTAACTGACTTTAACAAGTGTTTACAGTTTTAATACTGCAATATTTTCATTTTCTCAACGTTGTTTTTATCAATCTTTCTGAATGACTTTTTCACTGCCTAGTAGTTTGTTTACCATACCAACCATTGAACCAGCATCAATCTAACAACGATGATTTCATTCTCCTTTTATCGATTTATCTTTCCATTTCCAATCAAGATTACCAAACATATTCAGGTCCCAACAGTGTGGAAGAAAGTCGATCAGGTTCAAGTGGACTGGATACATCACCCACAATACACCATAGTCTCTACGGAAATCGAAGTGTAGCCAACTCAAGTCCAACCTCTGGTCCACCTCATCAGTCTGTCTTGGTAGTACCTCAGCCGGTGAAAACCTCTATGCCCAATAACCCCACAACCAACGGTACAGGTCGGAAGTATCAGTGCAAAATGTGTCCTCAGGTAGAAGTTATTTTATCCGCTATATCTTAAATTATTATTTTCTTGCCCTTCCGATTTCCACTCATCCAAGAATAAGATTCTTTATCAATGATCAAAATTATATTTTATCGTAACCTTTACACTCGCCATTTTAAACTCTCACAAGATTAAATGAATCTTAAGGAGTGAGAAAGTTCAAAAAAGTTAACGCAACAATAAATCTAAAATTAGATCTTTGATAGTATTGAATATCACTTTACGAAGAAATTTTTTTATAATTGTTTTCATCAAGGAAATGAGACTGACAATTTAAACCTTTATCTTGTTTTCTTATTCTACTTTTCGTATCCCGTGTAAGCGGAAGCTGATTGTTAAGAAAAAAATATTAAACAAAAGTAAATTGTTCCCTAGTGGTCAAATTATCTTGATCAAGAGAGGTGTAAGGCGTAAAATTGTGAATCTCACTAATGAGTAGTCAATTTGAGCATTTGGTCAACTTTCTACCTTCTGTAATTTTTCATTTCGCTGGGAAATAAGCTTACTTCAGATGACAGTCTTGATTATTATTGTTTAAATATTTTTTTGTGGTACAATTTATCTTTACGATTTTATCTAAAACTGTTTATGAATGACATTTCCCTGTCTTTTGGTCACTTTAGTGGTGACAACTGTCAACCTAATCTTTTAAGTTTCCGAGTATTTCACTTGACAACCTGTGATGATAAATTGTAAATACCTTAAGTTTGTGTGAATGAACATGACTGTTGTAAAAAAAGTTAAGAATGAAATAAGAGTAAATTACCTCGACTGAATATACCCAATTAATCAAAATAGATCAATGATAAAAACAGTAAAGTTTATCACTCTGATGGTCAACACTGTACACTGCTAAAGTTTCAACAATCATTTCAAACTCAACAACATAAAAAATATAGAGAGACTTAATTTGAAAGCTAAAATGAATGACTAAGAAGTAGTGAATGAAAAGGGAAATACTGCTTTTGATGATGATGATGATGAAAAGTAATACATCTTCGGAAGTGGATAAGATATGTTAACTTTGTATAGGGTCAAGGTTGTCATTTTAAGCTATTTAACTTTCTCCTTCCCTTGAATGAATGCAAAGGTATGGATGACTGATGTCGATGTAACCTTGTCCACAAAAATTTGTTTATGTTAAACAGGTTAATGTCGTTAAAGATTCACCATTCACTTGATAATAATCATCATTATCATTACCATTATCATTATCATTATCATTTGTCACTATTATCATCATCATTCGTCAATTAGAATTAACTCCCTCGATAGGCTTATTATTTAAATTATCTTATTTTCTTGTTTTTTTCACTTCCATCTTCTTTCCTTACATCATTTCCTTTCCTACCTTTCATCGTTTTAAATCAACAATCATAACTACCTTATTTACATGGAGCATTGTCCTAACAGCACTTGAATGGTTACCCACAATCAGTTGAATGAATCGTAATGATACAATTATCCTTTCCACAAAGTCTCTTATATTCACTTTGATAGGTTTACTATAGGATTTGAATTTTGAACAGTGTTTCTCAGCAAATAGTTTACCAATTTTACCTTAGCACAAAATAAATAGCACTATTGTTGTAACAAAGATGATATATTTTATTTTCAACAGGTATTCGGATCCAAAGCAGATATGCAGCTTCACACTCAAATACATATGAGAGAACCTAAACCGTACAAATGTTCCCAGTGCTCCAAATCATTTGCAAACTCATCATACCTCTCACAACACACGCGAATCCATCTTGGCATTAAACCTTATCGATGTGAAATGTGTCAACGAAAGTTTACCCAATTATCTCATCTTCAACAACATATTCGAACTCATACCGGTGATAAACCTTATAAATGTCGTCACACCGGTTGTAACAAAGCATTTTCCCAGCTTTCAAATTTACAATCTCATTCGCGATGTCATCAAACGGATAAACCCTATAAATGTAACTCATGTTATAAATGTTTTACCGATGAGGCAGCTCTTCTTGATCACATACCTAAACACAAAGAATCGAAACACCTGAAAACCCATATTTGTCATTTTTGTGGTAAAAGTTATACTCAAGAAACTTATTTAGCCAAGCACATGCAGAAACACGCTGATCGTCCTGAAAAACGATCATCCGGGTCTTCATCAACTTCATCCTCTTCAACCTCACCGGTTGCTGCTGGTGGTCCAGCAGCTTCATCATCAGTCCCTGCATCAGCCGCATCATCAGTCCCCGTATCAGCCGCAGCATCAGTCCCTGTATCCGCAGCAGCATCAGTCCCCTCATCAGCCGCAGCCGCGGCAGCAGCAGCAGCGGCCGCTGGTCTCATTGGAAGATCTCCTGGTAATGGTGGCGGTCCTGAAAGTCACTACGGATGGCATTCAACGTCATCTGCCAATAACAACAATAACAATAGTACCAATAATAATTCCACTAATAATAGTAATAATAATTCAAATAATAATAATCAAAATGCTGTAGCAGCAGCTTACTTCCCTTATGACACCTTTGGTTTTGCCAAACCTGGTTCTGGACCAGTTCATGGTATGGACATTAAATCATCCATGGAAGCAAAATCAAGCGGTTATAGCTCATTCCCTAATCAATTGATTGCATTACACCAGATCCGTAATTATGCATCCATGCCCAATAGTGCGGCATCGATAGCTCAAGAGCATAGGATTTTGAAAGATAAATCATTTTATGACAAGGAAATGAACATTCATCACCCAATATGTACTTCCCTGATATCCAAATGAACAGAACGCATCCATTGTGTTTCTTCATTTAAAATAATATAACACTCATAAAAAAACAAGTCCTTAAAGTGATCATCTTAATTGTCACTGTTAAATCTTAGTCCTCATCATTATCTTCACTCTCTCTCTCTCTTCTCTTCTCTCTTTCTTTCTCTCTTCATGTAATTTCTATCTTTACTAATATTGTTTTCTTTGCTTTCTTTTCATCCCAACTTGTTTATTTCTAAAAAAATAGTTTTCAATACTACATTGGATCTAATTAAGAGTCAATCAAAGTAGTTGATTGTAATTTTTTCATCTCTTTATTAGTTTGCTAATTAAAAATTTCACCCTCATCATTCATTTAGTGTTAATTGCTAATATGTTAAGCTTGTCAGCCTGTAATGAATCTTTCCTTAGCTTGACTCAAGCATTACAAACTGTATTACAAAAACTGAAATATCTCTTCAACATCATTTCATTAATTTGCGAGTTATCATCGTCATTTAATAGACTGATATAATCATCTCCTTAACCTGTCTCATCATCAACTAAATCATCATCTTAATGTTCAATATTTGCTGGCTGATTGAATATTTATTGCTAATAAATGCAAATTAAACAATTTACTTTCAATACATTGTCCATTATCATATGCATCCCACCAAGTCAAATCAACATTTACAGTCTCAATCAGGTTAACTCTTCATTTTCATTGAATTACTAAATCATATAAACTCAAACCATTAACCATATTATTGGCTTTAAATTGGTGATTTAATGGGCTCAAATGATTTGTTAAACTCATTACCAGAAAAACTGAAAAATGAGGATAAATCAGAAGATCAAAAACACATAGAAATATTGGTTAAATAGTAAACTCTTAAACCAGAAATTAAGTTTACCATATGTTTGAATAGAGTTTTTTTTGCCACTCACAGAGTTGACGATTAATTATGTCTCGGTCTGTTAAAATAATTAACTTGTCAGGCCACTCATTCAAATTGGAATGTGAATTGAAAATTGTTTATTATTCAATTTGTCTCATTCAATGTGAATTATATCATGATTATCCTAATACTGTTCAAAATTTTACTTGCATCAACCTTAGCAAAGGCAGCATTAGTTAAAGATGAAAGTAAGTTTATCCCAATGAGTTTCTATTAATGTCCTGAGTTAATATTTTCAATGATCTCAATGATTACAATTACGGTTCTTATTAATAGATCTTTTAAAGCAATTTGAAAAGATATTCAATACAAGAGACAATTTTTCAATCTCATTGAAAAATGTTAAATCTCCTGCAACATGGAAGTTCAAATCGGTTGAAAATCAAAATCTGTTTCAACTACAAAACGGTGAACAAGTAATTGATTTTAGTTTGGATCGTGCCAATTCAACCTTCAAAATAACCATTAAGAGTTCCGGCTATCCAACAATTAGTCAACATGCTTGGAAATTGTCGGTTCCAATTGTTAATCGAACGTCAAACCATAGATTGGTTTTGATTTACTTTGATCAACTGGAGACTAGAGGTTACGTGGATCAGGATAAGCTAAAGGCTTGGGTCTTTGTTGACTGTCAATCTTTTGGATTTATTGAACTTAATATCAATCCATTCGATAATATTGTTCCAGGGGAAAATCAGATCACTTTGGTAAGTTGCTTTTTTAGCATCAAATTATTTTTACTAATTGTTGATTTACTCAGGAGAAGGAGGTAAAGGTTAGAGTTGTAGTTGACAAAGGAATTGATCTATTTACTGTCTTGGATCGTGAATCTTGTCCAACTGCTTCTGCTTCACCTTACTATGTTGTTGCTCGGAGCCTTCCTTCAACCAAATTACCTTGTTTCGGGTCAGATGATTTGACAATTGAATCAGGTTCATCAACATGTAGATTAACTTCGTCTTCATCTTCAGCTACAACATCAACAACAGCAACGACATCCTTCAATCGAGGCCTTGCTATTTTAACCAAAACTCTGATTCAATTGGATAAAACTGTAAAAGATGCAATTGTATCCATTGATCAACAGGTAAATCAAACATAAAAGCCAATTTTTTTGCTTATTATTTAATCTCGTCTATTGTAAATAACTTTCGTTGTATAGACTCAAGAAACTAAAGCTTTAAGGCAACGTCTAGAGCAATGTGCGCTTTGTCGTTCAGGTAAAATGCTAAGTCAAAAGCTTGATTGATGAGTGAACTTATTTTGACAAATTTTATCAATACACAATTAACACTTTAGATGACAAGAAAAGGTCTTGTAAGGATAATCCTTGTTTCCCAGGAGTTAACTGTAATGATTTGCCAAGCTCACCTCGAGGTTACCAATGTGGTCCTTGTCCTGCTGGTTTTACCGGCAATGGTGTTGAATGTGAGGATATTGATGAATGTGCTTTGGCCAGTCCTTGTGCTATTGGTGTTGATTGTATTAATAAATCGCCAGGCTATGTTTGTGGGCCTTGTCCACATGGCCGTCCAGGCTATCCAACTAAAGGGGTTGGAATTGATTTTGCTCGCAAAAATAAACAGGTAATTAGACTCTGATAAAGATTAGTAAATCCAATATGTCTTTATGATAAATTAAAATTACCTCAACCACTTTATACCACAATTCAATAGATCTGTTCAATAGTAAATCCTTGTGAAAATGGTTCAAATGGGGGCTGTAAGCCTAATTCCCGTTGTATTTATTTGACCGCAAATCGCGTTATTTGTGGCGAGTGTTTACCAGGCTTTAAGGGTAATCAGTCTGTAGGCTGCTTTCCAGAGTCCTTAAAAACTTGTCCTGATGGAGTTACATTGTGCCATTCAAATGCCTTTTGTTATAAAGTCAGATCAGAGGCTAAATATTCTTGCAGGGTAAGTGATTGTCTGCTAAACGGTAAGTAATCATCAAGTAATTTATCATAATTAAAATTGAAACAGTGTGAACCAGGATGGGCTGGAGATGGTCATAACTGCGGTATCGATACTGACATGGATGGCTGGCCTGATATGAAGCTTCCTTGTGAATCAACAAGGTGTAAACAGGTAATTTCTTTAACCTTAATCATTGACCATTATGCTGTTTATGACAAAATTAAGATTTTATTGATTAGCGTTAAGACTATGAGTAATGAATCTATTTTTTTATCCAATCCGATAGATACTGATACTAGTTGATATTTTAATAGATATCAGTTGTTTTGATTTTTTTAATACAATCGTTATCGTCTCAACTCTTTATTTACTTTATGATTTTTTGTCGTAATTAATAATCAAATTAACCAAACTTTGATAATTTAAGTTTATTTATCGCCAAAAAAATTATTAACGTTGGATTTTAATAAAAATACTAAAATTTCGTGAAAATCTTACAAGAAAAACGTTGTTGCGCTAGTATTAATAACTATGACAATGAAACATTTTAGGATAGTGATATGAGAATAACGATTGTAGCAAAAATCTATTTTTCATTAATTTTTCAGGACAACTGTCCTTTGATACCTAATAATGGACAAGAAGATGCCGATGCAGATGGTAAAGGTGATATATGTGATGGAGATGCTGATAATGACGGAGTAATTAACAAACTTGTAAGTTGAAGATATTTAATTTAGCCGATTGACGTTTTTTATCAATCCAAGTCAGTTCAAGTTTTTTTTACATACAATTTGATTTGAAATTCAACTTTTTTCATCATAATTTGTGCTCTTTTAATCAGTTTTATTTCGAATCTAATATATAATTATTAATAATTTAATATTTAGCTCACAAATTAAAGTTGAATTAATTACTATTGACTGGCTTTACAATTGAAGTGTGAGCTTTCAATTGAGAAACTTGTTTATGTTTAAATTCATTTTTTGTCCTCAAGGATAATTGTCCACTTAAAGGTAATCCAGATCAAAAAGATTTGGATAATGATAGTTTCGGCGACGTTTGTGACAATTGTCCAGCAGCATCAAATCCTAATCAACTTGATTCAGATTTAGATGGATTGGGTGACGTTTGTGACGATGATATTGACAATGATGGTATAACTGGATTAGCTGATAACTGTCCAACAGTCCATAACCCAGATCAATCAGATAGAGACGGTGATGGTCATGGTGATGCATGCGATAACTGTCCTAATCTACACAATCCTGATCAATCAGATGATGATAGAGATTTGGTTGGTAATGCATGTGAATCAACATCAGACATTGACTCCGATGGGATTCAAGATAATCGAGACAATTGTAGAACCATCTCAAATGCTGACCAATTAGATACTGATAGGGATGGTTTAGGGGACATATGTGACAATGATATTGATGGTGATGGATTGCCTAATTCATTAGACAATTGTCCATTAGTGTACAATCCTGATCAACGTGATTCAATACCAGGATCAGGTGTTGGAGATGCTTGTCGTAATGACACTGACGGCGATGGTATACCTGATTCAGATGATGTTTGTCCAGACAACAAATTTATCTATGTCACAGATTTTCGATCTTTTGCAACAATTCCATTAGATCCAGAAGGTGATTCACAGATTGATCCTCATTGGGTTGTTTATTCTCAAGGAGCTGAAATTGTTCAAACTCTCAACTCTGATCCAGGCTTGGCGGTGGGCTACCATGCATTTGCCGGAGTAGACTTTGAAGGAACTATGTTTGTTGAGGCCAACATTGACGACGATTACATTGGCTTTATTTTTAGCTACCAAGATAATCGTAATTTTTATACCGTCATGTGGAAAAAATCAGCTCAAACTTATTGGAGACCAACGCCTTTCCGAGCTGTTGCCTCACCGGGAATCCAATTGAAACTAGTCCATTCCTCAACAGGTCCTGGTAAAATACTCCGAAACTCATTGTGGCACACTGGGAATACCACCAATCAGGTAACTTTATTGTGGAAAGATCCGCGAAATGTTGGCTGGAAAGAGCAAACAGCTTATCGATGGTCTCTCATTCATCGGCCTGAAATTGGTCTCATCAGATTGAGGATTTATGAAGGAGACTTACTAGTCGCAGATTCAGGAAATTTATTCGATGACAGTTTGAAAGGAGGTCGATTAGGTGTTTTTTGTTTCTCGCAAGAAAAAATAATTTGGTCAGATTTGGTTTATCGGTGCAATGATCAAGTCCCCTTAATGGTTTACAATCAATTGCCTAAAAGGACGAAAGACATGGTCTCTGTCGATCTCACCAAACCAGCTGATATGAAGATGATCGGTGGCAGAGTTTGGTCAGTTGATAATAACAATAATAATAACAATCACGACGACGATGACGATGACGATGATGATGATGAGGAATCAAATTTAATCCCAATGTAATTCAAGGTACTGACTATAACTATTATTAATAGACAAACTAAATTCAAACCATTCAAAAATTATTATTAGATGGTATTATTAACAATTTACATTGTATCTTTTATTGGCCCTTTAATTGTGTCATTATTAAAACTATAATAATTGTTCCATAATGAAATTACAAATTTTTACAAATTATTAAAATGTTGACAGTCAATTGATGTCCCATTTTTCATGTTATTTCGTGTTTCAAGCTTCACTTCTGTTCTAGTTAACCATGTAATTGTTAACTAAAAATATTAACCTAACTTTAATGCTGAGAGATTAGACCCTAAAGACTTGAGTTCAATTTAAGGTTAGATTGTAATCACGGGAATAAAGTTAATCTTTGTTTTAATAAAAATCGTACATTAATCAACTTCAAATTAGCGTAATGAGTAAAAATAGACTGTAAGAGTCAAAAGAACACAATGATTAAGTTAAATTATGCAAGATGATTAATCTTGTAAGCCATATGTATAAATCACATTGACTTTTAAAGTAGCTGTAACTTTAAAAGACAATACAATTCAAGTAGATTAAGGTATTTAATGCAGATACTGATTAAAAATCTTAAAAACAAGAGTCAGGTTAATTTGAAAGGAAACGACTGTAACAATAAAATGGATTAACCTGTAAATAATCCAAAAATGACTTTTAATGACCAAAACTAACCAACAACTAATGGTTAAACAAAAAGCTGTTAAATCATCCGATAACCAATCGAGTGATATTGAGGATTGCTAGCAAGGAATTGTTAGTCAACTTTGAAATGAAAATAATTTGACAAAAATGCGTTTTTAATGTGTAAAAGTCAGGTTCGATTGTTTCCCTGTTGATTATGATTATGAACAGATCCAACATTTGTCATGGATAAATACAGACCTATAGAAAATGATGATTGTATCTTAAAAGCAATCATCATCATTATCATCATCATGTTGAGAACAAGAAGAAAATAAGAAAGCAAAGAGGCAAGGAAGAGGAAAAAAAAGATCTTCTTGATGTTGTCGTTTTTTTTGCCGTACAATTGAAAGGTAACATTAAGTTGAGAATGAAAAGGATAAAGAAGGAAAAGATGTTGATGAAAGCGATGAAGATGATGCTGACGATGATGACGACAGAGAGTAGGAGGAAGATGGAGATGACGATAAGGATGGTGATAAAGAAGATCTCAGAGGTGGTTCAATGATGCGCAATATGATGGCTTATAGAAAGCAAAGTGAAACTGATTCCCATGGATGGAAGATTCACTGAGCCAAGTCATGATAAACATGATTAACATTATTTACAATCTATGGTCCAAATATTCTTACATTTTAGACAATTGTTCTTTCTTCATTTTCTTCATTTTCTTCCATCTTCTCCATGATCAGAAATGATGATATGTTTTATTTGTTTTGGTCAGTCAGCTAGAAAGATGGTTAAAGGTAATCTTCGCACGATCTTCCAATCACCATCTCCATGCTTCAGGTTACATGATATTATAAGTTTACTGTTGTCGGATGATGAATGAAATATCATTTTAGTCTAATATTCATGAAACATAATTATTATCATATCTTAAAGGAAGCTGATCTGGCGAGTCAACAAATGAGTCTTTGATGTTAGGCCTGACTATCATTTTTAGTTTAGTGTAAAGTAAAAGTGAGAAACTGATATCTATTCATATATTGAATCAAATATAAATGAAATAATAATAGTAATGAGCCTTGATTAGTACGATTTTGATCATCATTATCGTTATCATCATCATCATTCAAAGGTAATAAGGAGAGTCTACTGGGAGGTGAGGTTAATGATGAAACTCGGAGGTCTGTTTGAATGAAGGCACGATTGTGTTGTAGTTGTTGATGGTGATCAAGATGATAATGATGATGTTGTCAGTGTTATTTGATTGTCATTCAATTGATGGATTACCTTTTACCATCAATTAAGGCGATCCAAAAAAAGGTAAAGGAATGGATGATGATGATGATGATGATAAAGAAGGAAACCTTTTTTTCATCATTGGGAGTCTTTTTGCTTGTTGCTGAAAAGTTAAGAAACAGATAATATAAGAGCAAATTATTTGGTTCATCATCATGAAGATGATTATGGTGATGATGACGATGATAATGGTGAGGATGAAGGTGAAAAGTATTGAAAATAACAAGAGTAAGGAGAAAAAAATGAATTCAACTGATGATGATTGAGATGAAAATGAAGAGGAAATATCCTTTTGGATGCAATCTTTTCATTGTCCTATTCACTGCCATTGTTAACCAACTATCGGACAATCTATTGATTATTACGAGTTAATTACTTGTTCTTGCAATTTGTTTGATCTTTACTTGTAATCAACCTTTTGACAGTTAGGCCTAAAATAGGAAAAGTGGTCGAAAATTGGTTTACTTCTCAATGTTAACATTTATTTCAGGTCAAGTTTCGACTCCTTTTTTAGTCTTTCTTGTTTCATAAATTGTTAATTGTCGATGTTGATTGCAAATTGATTCAGTTCAAATCGTAAGTAAATTTTTTGTCAATTTTTAAATCACTTAACTGGTAAGGTTGGCTGTTGATTTACAAATAAAAAGGCTAAATCATTTTAACCTTTCTCTACTATTTTTACTGTCCGCCGTGGAGTTGATCAAGTTTGTTCATTTATCTAATGTCAAAGAACTACGATTTAACATTTTTTTATTTGATTAGTTGATCTATATTTTGATAAACTCAATTGTTTTGATAATACACTGCTACAGGTTAATTCAGTTAAATATTAGGTTGGATGAGATTTAATTTCACGTCCTTTTTTTCACTTCTTCTTACCTTGGATTTCAATTTTATTTCAATTTAATTCCATCCAATTTGGATTTCAATTAAAGTCTATTGAACCATATAGTTTGATATTGATGATCAAGATTGCTGATGATTAACCATTTGGTGTGAATTTGACATACTAATAAAGCAATAGATTTGGGTTGAGGTAAAAGTTGGTGCAAAAAACTGTATGATCAAACAGTTAATCAAAAACAAATTAACTTCAATCAAATTATTAACACATTTGAATTTGATTTTTTGTCTCTTTTCCTTTTAAAAATCTTTAATAACCTCAAGTCAAGCTATTGTTTAAGATCAAAACTGTTGACCAGTTGTAATTAGATACTTTTCCCTTGAAAGTGTTTGCTTTTTTCCTTGGTTTAACTCAGAAGCAGCAATTTGTTTTATCCAAGTCATCAATTTATCAACAATCAAATTGTTTTCTAATCATTATTTATCCTTTGATCATTTAATTATCTTGATAAGTTAACTGTCTACTTAGTTGATTGTTTGATTGATGATGAATCCCATGAAATACTTTGTCAAGTGTAAATCATCTTCTCACTTTAACCAATAATCATTTTTCATTCTGTTAACAACCATATAATGGTCATAATGATACTTTTCCGATGGCCAAGTTATTAATCATTTGCTCCTTCAAGTTCAACAAGTCAATCTTTTATATTTATTAATACCATGAGTAAATTAATACGCACTCGGTTGTAAGTCAATTCAGACCTTTACGTTTCATTGTGTATCATAAAACCTGTTATACCTGTAAGTCATGAAACATCGTGAAAAAGATCTGATTGTTGTTTGTAAGATCAGATCACTCACAGGTTCATCCGACTATTATTTATCAAAAAAAGCCTCTGGTCAAGTATCAAAGTACACCCATCCAGTAGTAAATACAAGAGGTCAGGAAAATTACATCAATCAATATGCTCATCCATATACTTGTATATCCATCATGTAACATGTAAATACTAACAGGTTCAACGTTAAACGTTATTGAGTCCAGAAATTAACTTGAACACTCGGTTTTTCATTACCAGATAAATTATTTATCGCTACCATGAAATACCATTAGATTCAAATTGGCTTTAAAATGCAGCATAACAATAAACAGGGTCAATCCAGCTTTGTCTTATGTTTTATTTACACTACAACGAATGGCGTAAATAGATTGTAATGGTGTTTAATGGCCTTTAACTTAACTCCATTGGAAATACTTGAGATTAACCATGATCTGCACTTCCATTGATCCAACTTGTCTTGACTTCATTTGAGCGATCGATCATTTGACCCAGTTATAGAAGTTAAATGGTGATTGAAAAAACGTGTTTCTAAGATATAGGGATGTGTGTAAATAGCAGAAAGAAAAGAAAGAAAACAAGACAAAAATTAGTGAAATGAAAAAACTCAATGTCTCTGGGTATGTGATATCAATCACTTATGCAAATTATTTTTGAATAGCTTACCTATGAATAGCTATTTTCCTTTGAGCAATACTTTTCTTTGTTTCCTCGTGATCCTTGTCTGTTGAGTAAAAATAAAAGGATAAACACTAGACTATACATTAATATGCATTAACACTTTTTTTAACCTTTTCATTTCTTTTATTCAAGTCTTACCGCTAAACTTACCTTTAGATTATTTGATTCTTCAAGCTATTCAAAAGCCAAATTAAACACAAAGTCAAATTAAAAAAATTTAATTTACTTCAATTATTAGTAAAATGTTCACAATACAAAGCAACTACTCGCAAGCTGATATCTGAATGTTTTGTTTTACCCCTTGTTAACCATCTTTGAACGGTTTATCGCGCTCTTTACAAATCATTACATAAAGATATTGTTAACCACCAATGCAAAGATGTATAAATATGAATATCAATTTGCTTTGAATTATTAGCTTGTTTTCATTCAAGGTTTTCTGAAATATTCTGGTCAAACTAACAATATGTAAGATGCCTCTTCAATGAGGATATGATTGGAACACGGAACCTATTGATCCTTCCTTGGTGGCTTAAACAAACTAACCTTTTGGAGCTGTTTTAAGGTGATATAATGAAAATTGAAAGTCGAAATGAAACAGAATAAAGAATGGTAATGTTTAGCATAAATTTTAAGTTAAAATATGTAAATTTTTTGTAATTTACTGTAACTCTGTATATTGTACTCAGCTAACCAAGCCTGTGTGGAGGGTTAACCAGGGGGTTCCTAAAGTCACTCAGCTATACATGGGTCAATCAATGCGCTGAAATAAATTTTTGACTCAGCATGATTCACAAATGAATTATCAAAAATCATTACAAGAAATACATAGTTTACATAATTACATCCAAAAGAAATTATAACAAACATTGGACATTCTTTCTTTTCCATTTCATTTGACAAAACTGTCCTCCCCAAATGGTTTCAAATGACCAGCCAAGTCTATTCACCACCCAATATTTCAATCTGTCTTCGTTGACTATCATCTGAATGGTCAGTCTTGAACCAAAGTCAAGATAAATATTCCGGTATTTTAAGTCTTCACTATCATTACTCTCATCATAATCATCACCTTCATCTTCATTGTGGGAAAGAGAATCGCTTGAGTAAATTTTACTCTAGAAATGCTGAACGAATCCATTCAAAAGTGTTTCTTATACTTACTTCAGTCTAGTTTTAAACGCAAGAGTGATTAACTTGATTTAAATTGAACAGAATAGATTGAATTAACTGATAGTTAAGAGTCATAAGATACACGAAGTGTTTAATGTTGATAGGTTATCACACAATAAATAATGTCAGGGAAAAAAGTTAAAATAACAAAGTCAATTCAAGAGTTAACTCCACAGTCAACATGAAAATCTAATCAAAAATCAGGATTAGATTAAACTAGACAAATTTTAATCTAACTAATTGTTTAAACTGAATTATCCCTGAATCACAACTTATTAACATTTTACCTTTCAGCTATTACAATCTGGCAGTAATAATGATAAAAGTAGTCTTACGAAAAATCTAGTAATGGATGTTATTCAGGTTGATCAGAAATATGATACAAGGTGAAGACTATTAGGTACATTAGGTTACTTTTCTTGACGATATTTTCATTGTAAAATCGATTAAATATGAATTAAAAGTAATTATCTGTTTAAAAAGCAGTCCATCTGTATTGTAAGTCATCTATTATGTTTGAAAAGGGAAAGTTTCTAGGATATCAATCATCTATGAACAACATTTAATCTGTATTCAATCAGCGCGCCAATTTATACGCTGCATTGGTAAGCAACAGTAACTACAAGATGATTTTTGCTGTTGAATTTTATATCAAAAATTATAAAGCCTTTTAACTTTGTAGACAATTTATTTCTACTCTATTAATTCCAAGTATCCTTTCTTTTACACTTACACTCTCTATGACCTTCACCTATGTGCACTTTGTTATCACCTTACGGTGTCAGGTCAATCAAACCTGATGACAAAAAGCTGAGATCAACCTTTAATCGGCTCTAGACGCGTTTTGTGTATCTACATCTCTACATTTACCTGTCTATTTACGGATCTACAGTGTATTTACGGCTCCGTGTTTATTTATGTGTACATTTATTATGTGGATCTGTATATTTGTTAAGAGCAGCAAATTGTTACATCCCTTGGATCAAGTAAACCTTACAAATATTAAATATCACCAATCTTTTTTTTACTTAACAAAAAAGGATCCTCTAAAAGATCTCAAGTTAAGTTAACATTTAATCCTCATCGATCACTTTTATCATAACCATTTGGAGTTTTTCAAGATGAAATAAACTAAATCATCGAAAATATCACAAGCATCAAAAAAGGACCAAATATGATGATGATGAGGATGAAGAAAAAAAAATAAATAACAAAATATAACTAAAAAGGATGCTTTTCCCTACTAAAAATCTCAACTTTTACTTAATAATCAGAGCAACAACACAAACAACAACTAGACTTTCTCGAAAACTTTTTCATCATTATCTTCATCTTTTCTCATTCTTTCCCTTTCTTTTATCCACCCTTATCTTCACCCACCCACCATGTTTCTTGAAAGAAATCACTTATACTCTACTTCATCCATCACAAGCTTAATTTTCCGTGCAATTCCGATTGATTTTCAAATAACCAATGTTTCTGTTTCAGGGTATAATACTTTTGCTTCTTCAACCATCTAACTCATTTTATAAACTTATTATCAACAGACTAATCACCATCATAATTATCAATAATCATTTGATCAACTTTGGTAACCATAAGGAGGCTGGAAAAGATAATTACTCGGAATTTGCACCTCAACTTGGAAATCTTGTCCAACTGAATGAAAATTAACCCGATATAAATCGAGACAACCTAATGTAACCCATTATTCAAGCTTTTTTGTCTTCTGGCTTATGTACGATGCTTTTATAAATGACCAGAGTTGGAGTTTTTTTGGAATATTACATGATGAACCAGTTGAATCTAAGAATGATTGGTGACATTAGTTTAAATTTGAGTGAATGTCAGAGAGAATAAGATTTTGGATTAGATCTGTGGTTTAACTTGGTTTTGTCACTTTAGACGTTTTGTTTACTTGTTTTTTCCCTCTATTTCAGTTACATGGATCGGTTTGATTCTTGTTTGAGTTAAACTTGAATACAGAAGACGGAAAAAAACTGAAGCTGAAAAATTGTCAAGGGATGTACATTACGATGAATTGGTCCTGATTTGACTTGAAATTTGCTTCAAGGAAAACTTTGACTTTTCATATGATCGATTGAAGATCAATTGTAAATGTCATTTGATCTCTTCTGATTTAAATCTGTCTCATCATCATCATCATCATCATCTACTTCTCTCTTCCTTTCAAGTCTTATTCAAGTCTTAATCAATTCAACATGTCTTTGGTATTACATTCAAATGATTTTACCAATTGGTTAATGTATTCGTCAACACTTAATCAATGAGAATCTTGTTGAAAGGCGAAAATGTGGTAAATCTACAGAATTTTTTGCTGTTGGTTTACTTTGAATCATTTGCAGACCTTTGGACAGCTGATGAGGCTAATGGCTTAAACAGTTTAACTGATTAACATCAAACACGTTGACAATTTGAAGGCAATTTAAAGGCTAATTAGCAGACAGGAAATTATTAATCATTTGCAAATAATTTAAGAATTAGCTTTCATTTTTGTATTTGGCTATTGCAATATTTAACATGGAGCATCAAACGGTTATCAAAAACAGCTTTCAAGATCAAGCCAATGAACCAGATTAAGACGGAGCCCACTCAAGTTAAACCTGATTTCACTTAAATCACAGATTAAGGCTGAATCCAAATTTTGTCAAATCAAATGTGTTAACTTGTAAACAAAAGGTGAACAAAAGGTTGAAATTAACTTGATTCGAGCTAATGGTTTATTTACACAAATGTTGGATGCAAAAAAATCAAATGAAGAATGGAAATGATGAGGATTCAGAGAGAGAGAGATAAAAGGAGCTTCTACTGAATCTTGCTCATCTTCAATCAATCCCAAGAATTGAATGAGAAGACGTTGTTTCTAATCAGTCACAATTAGATGGTGTTTATGAGTAAAGTACAGAAAAAAATCAAACTAACTCAATCACTAATCATATAATCAGCGTCTCATATATAAAAAAAAGTTGTTACCTTTGAAACAAATGAAAAAAATAAACTCAGTAATGACTTTAATCAGGTAAAAGTGCAAATCAGGTCACACTTTTGATTGAGAAGTTAATTGAAAATTTAATTTGAAATAAACAACAGCAAATGACTCAAGTCAATTACAATTGAACCTATTATTACATAAGGAATGAAAGACATAGCGCGCAAATTGAATGAACTGAAAATAATTAGCTCATTATTTGACTCGATTATCCAGGATAATGTCCAATTTACAATCCGTTTAAAATCAATTTAATCAACTATTGGAAAAATTAAAAGATTAATAATTGTTGAATAAAACTAAATATTGTTGGTATAAAATGTGAATAAATTGATGGATTGCTTCCATTGAAAGATTAGGCTTTTCAAAGCAACAGATTTTACTTGAAATATTTTCTGATTGCTTATCAAATGTTAAAGCTTTAATGTTTTAATTATTTTTTTTTCATGTGAATGTTTTCGGATTAGAGAGTGATTAATAATGAATAAGACTGATGATGAGCTAATATATAACAATAATGTTACTAATGAAGAGATTAAAAATGAGGCGCAAAAAATGCTGGAAAATATTTGCTCAGCTTCAGAAGTGATCAACTATTGATCTTGAATGACAAAAGGATGAAAGATAATCATGAAAAAGCAAATGTTAACCTCCCTTTGGATTGAAATTGAGTTGTGTGATATGAAGATGATTATGAATGATGAGTGGAGGGAGGAAGTTGGATTAGCATGAGCCTCTGTGTCTTGGTGGGTCTAAGATTAAACAATACAACATAACAATTATTATTTGCAACTTAACCCACCCAATGATGATCATCTTTAATTTGTGGTTATAATATTATGCCAAGCTTTATCTTCATCATCATTTTGATCATCTCTTTGTCTCTCTTCATTATGGAATTTACAATGATTTTCGATCTTCCATGTTGATCTTTATTTAGCGTGTAAGTATATACAGGAATCTATCTTAAGTTAGTCGTTTTTTTGTGTGTGTTTTTGTATTCATCTTATTACTTCATCTTCCTTTCACCTTGATTAACGCTTTAAATCACCTTGTCTCATCTTTTCCTTGATTCCAAACAACATGTTACTTGATCATCATCATCATCCTCATCCTTTTGGTGCTTTACCTTAACTCTGGGTTAACTAAATTTACCCAATTAGATTGATGAGCCCAATGGGGTTTCCCATTTACTGTGTCTTGTATGCATTATTTTTATGTATTTATGTTTGTGAATGGAGGCAAAACGATCAACTTTTATAAATTAAGCTTACATGATCAGGATTTGATTAAGGTTTACCAATTAAAGGAGCATCTGAGGATCGAGAATAAAAAAATAATTAAACCACAAAAGATTAATGAGATGGGTTAAGTTACACATTGTTAACTTGATTTATTCATTGACATCGTAATGATCATTTGACACTAGCAAATTTGCTTATCCGCTAATTGAAGCTTGATTAACGCTGAATTTACAATGATCATGCTAATATTTAAGGCATTAAAATCTTTTTTTAACACATTACACGCCAATTGGAGCCATGCTTAATACATCATAGGTAATCAGTTCAAGTAATTAGTCTGTAACGTTTTAGTGACAATTATTCTTGGTTTCAACTGACGATATAAATCAGATATGAGTATGAAAGTGATTACAAGCAATAGATGAATGATGATACATTGCTGTGAATAGATTGATAGGAATGGATTGAACAATTGAGAGCAGCTAATTTGTTGGATATCCGATGAATGATCAAGAATAATGTCCAATAAACAACATGGTTGATGTTTCCAAATGTTGAAAAGGAAGTTACAGAAGATTTTAGGAGAAGAAGATGAAGATGAATAAGATGATGCTGGTGAGGATGATTATCTTGAAGATGATAACTTTTTGTCCAATGGATCAGAAAAGAATAGAAATGATGGGTTATGGGACAAAAAAGATCCAAAGAATCGAATTAAGTATCAATGTTGAATGTAAAGATGCATCTTTTGGTTCTTATAATTTTTTTTGCACCTCCAAATTGTTCCTCCTTATCCCTGTGATTTCGTCTTCATCATCATCACCATCATCTTGTCTTCTTCACTGGAATATGAAAGAGTCATTTTTGAAAAGAAGATAAGAGTGAGATTCAGAAAAGAAAGGCAACGTAAAAGAGACTTTCTCCTCTGGCCTCTCCCTTGTTGCCAGTATTTGACAATGATTGATGACATAGTCGATGTTTCATACGAACTGTGTACAACTGTGTGTGTGTGTGTGGATGTGGATGTATGTGTATTGATTAGGGAATCACAGTCAAGTTGCTTGCTTTTGCTTTACAACCAAAGAGTATAAACACATCTTTTATTTTTTTTTGACTTGCTTCTTCCTCTATGCTCGTTACCCTGAGTTTACTTTCTTTTCCAGTTGCTTTTTGCCTTTTTTCTCCTTTTCCCTCATCATCTTTTATATCAGCTTCCTTTTGCTTTCCTTTTTCTTATCCTGATTACTTCTGATTTCTTGCGATTCCAACTTCACCAAACCTCCATTTGATTTCTCTCCTTTTTCGCCTTCCAATTGATCTTCTTGTCGGCTTTCTCCTTCTTTATCCACTTTTCCTTATGCCTCTCTCCCTTCCTTTATCATCTCGATCATTTCTACATTCTTTTCTTCTCCACCTCATCATCAGCTTTTTTCCATCTTATTCACGACACAGATCTATCATTATCATCACCATCGCCAACCTCATCTTCATTTCCATCATCGCCATCATCACCATCGTTGTAATCATTACCATTATCCCATGTTTTCTTTTCATGTTGTTCTTTTCAATTAGCATAGTCTTTGGTGTTGTCATTGTCGTTTTTTAAAAATAGATCTTCTCGATTTTAAGCATCCAATTTTATCAGTCAGGTTCGCTTGGCCCATAATATCTTGTCAATTTACTGTCTTTTCATCTGCTCGATTCTTTATTAACTTTCACTGCATCCTTGTCAAAGTTACTAGAGTTATAAAAAAATCATGATAATTGATTACATTTTTATTCTTTAACATAAATTAATAAAAAATGAAGCTATTGTTTGCATCTTAGATAAACTTGGGGGTAATGAGGCTAATAAATGATAATATCAATTTGGCATTCCCTCAGAGGTTAAGACTTACGGAAAGAAAGGAGTTGCATGAGTAAAAAATAAAGGAATTTAAGTTGTTGCTTAAAACAACAGTTATTTTTCTAAGGTTACCTCGGTTTCTTAACATAATAAATCATTTCATGTTCAATAGTAATTCAATATAGACGGAAGAAAGAAATATCGTGAATAAATTTCAAAGTGGTTCAAGCCGCATGTCAAAATTATTAACTCTAAATAAAACTTAAAGATCAATGTTCATTCGCGTTATGGGAAGAAAATTCAAAACTCAGCCAGTTTCAGTGAAAAATCAGAGTTTTAGTTTAGTACTAGGTTCATTTATCAAAATTTAAAATCAGTGAAAAACACCAATAAAATTGATCTTTCGATATTCAATGCATATTTAGACCCAAGTGGATAACACATGATTTTTCAATGAAGAGCTATTGTTGACGGGGTTCATGAGTGGTATGAAGAAAAAGACCATGTTTTGACGGCATAACTAAAGTAGATTGAAAAAATTAAGCATACCCTCGAATTAAGAGAGCTCTTTTCTTGAATTAGGTAAAAATAAAGGAATTTTGCAGTAGCGATGTGGGCTTCAGACAGATCTGTGTAACCGATGGTATGAAGAAGAAAAAGACCATGTTTTAACGATATCTCTAAGGTAGATTTATTACTTAGCTATGGAATACACTTTTACATATCCTTGAATTGACAAATTAAACTTTGTATCCAATAATGGATCGTTTTCCAATGATTTCACCTACGAAAAACCAACAAATAACTTCAGCTGTGATAATAGCATTGACTAATCCTTCTCTAACTGTAACATGAGCCCATCTTCCAGTGGCAGCTCCTTTGATCAATTTTCCAGCATCTCTGAATATTTGAGGGATTTCTCCAGGGTGAGGAGGTGCCAATTCGACCTTAGCATAGTGCATGAAACGACTGAGATTAGCATTGACAACAGGCTTAGCCTGGTTGACCACTGTAATTAAGAAAAGAAAATATTAGGAAACCAAAACTACTATTAATGAAAGCTCATATGAAGATAGAAAAATAGAAATGCTGGTTAACAAATCATCACATAAATATATTGAGGTACTATTTAATTAAATCAACGGGCTATAATAAGATTCAATCTACTTACATTGAGGTATTTTAGCAGCAAGTTTGCTCATCTTTAGAAATGAAACAATTAAAACAATCAATCAAAAATTACAATCAGCTAGCAACTTTGAGAAGGTCAACTGATGCAGTATTTTTTTACTTTAGTTTTCTTTTACTCGATAGAGGGCAGTATCTAATGAGCAGGCTCTCAATTCAAATCCCGTGCAAAATAAATTCAATTTTCAAGAACAGAAAAGTTTAATTGAATATTTTATTTTAATTGAAACAGTGATATAAATGCTAATAATAATAATTCCCCAATCAAGCTATGAAACTTAAAAGACTTGAAATTAAAGTACGAAAAATATTAATTTTATGAATTTTTATTTTATAATCAACACTTAGTTTTAAATTATTATTTTGTTAATAAACTCTACAATTTTTACAAAAGCTTCTATTTTTAAAGATTAGAATTCAATGGTGATTTTCTATCGACTTTCCACTTTGAGCTTTATCATCATCTGAGCTCTCACTTGAGCTATCAGAGCTATCAGAGCTTTCGGAGCTTTCAGAGCTTTCCTCGGAGTAGTCTTTCAAAACAATTCCATTCTTGGTTATGATCTCTTCCAAACGGTCACTGAAAAACAAATGAAATACATAAATGAATGAATTATAAAAGAAAACAATAAAATAGAGACACGGAAATAACTCACAGCAAATTTTGTGAAGCATTGTTCTTCTTGCACAAATGAACTACTTTCGCTAGAACTGAAACATCACCAAAGGCAACAGTAGTTTTCACTATTTCAATAACGTCTTTTCCACTTCCGAGTCCAATAGCCATATCAACCAGATTCCTCATAGTTTGGAGTCTATAAATATATACATTAAATAAATTGGATTAGATGTTCCTTAACTTAAAAACACACACAAATTATAGGAATTATACTCACGATAATGGACCATTAATAGAATTCTTCAATTGTCTAAGCAGACCCAAGACATTCCTAATTTTGTTTAAATCTTTATTATTTGACAAGATTTTCAAGCTATTATCAAATATGGCCACGTCAAAACTGGAAAGAAAAATATTGAAGATAATAAAGTAAAACTGTTTTTTAAAAACTCTGAGGTTGATAATTACTTTGCTAGTTCTGATGCATTCTTTTGACTTGCTTTACTCTGGATAACTCGCATTATATCAAGCACGGTATTATTGACATGCTCTTGGATTTCTTTCGGGTACTCTTTTCTTGCAAGAATTTTCAAAAATTTGGTGATATTGTCCGGTGCTATGTAATATTCAAGAAGAAGAAAATCAGAGCAAACTTGTGGTATGTAACGATCAGCTTGATACAGTTCAATTGCTTCGACAAGCTCAATGAAGGTTGAGGAATCGGGCACATAAATATTAGGAACATATTTATAGTAGGCTTCCATAGTTTTATCGATTGATTCACTCTTTACTATAAGCTTGAATAGATTATTGCTGAAAATAGGAAAATTATTTTAGAAATTAAATCTGTGACAACAAATTTATGAATTATATCAAAAGAAATATTTACAACACTTACTAATAACGGAATTCAAACTCCGTTGAACCAAGTAGCAAATAATTTTGATGAGATGAAACCAATGAGTGTAATTTATAAGCAAGTTGAATATCGGACAATGAATTGCAGATTGACATAGCATTTGAAAAGAAAAAGTCTGTGACAAGAAAGATAGAATTTTGAGTTTTTAAAATTGACTTATTTTGCTATCGATAAAGTTTTTATAATTACCATCCTTTTCGTGGCACATAGAAAGCTTTTTGTTCCCCAGTTCATTCAGTATTTCTTCAACTATTCTTGGACGGGCATTATTTCCATTAGCGAAAATTCTTAGTAAATTATTATAAACACTTAAACTTGGTTCAATGTTACAGCGCTTCATTTCTGCCATTAGTCCTCTAGCCTTATCTCGGACTTCACCAGTAGATTTGCATCGTACAAGGATTTCGAAAATGTTAGCAAAAGTTTCGAGATTGGGTGGGATTTTATGGTTATTCATCTCGCTGATTACTTGCATGATTATTGACCATCTATTTTCAAACGATTGACCACGAATAGCAGCAAGAATCAAAGCATTGTAGCCCTCGACAGTAAGAGATAGATTATTTTCTTTAGCAGCATCATGCAGCTGTAAAGCTCTTTCGATAGCTGAATGCTTGCAAAGACCAGCGATCATTACACTATAAGCTTTACCATCTTTGACAGACAACGAATCAAAAACTTCAAAAGCAAAATCTGAAACCCATATCGAGTCTGCAGGTCTTTCCGAAACAAATTTTTCTCGCAAATCTGTATCTGGGGCTTCAAGACTATTGAAAAAACAAACAATTTCAAGCAGACTTATTTTTGTATCATCAGTTATTGTATTTCCTGCAGCTTTGATGACTTTAAATGCCGTTATTGCATTGTCGATTTGATGATTTTTTATGGCTGTTAGTAAATCCTCTTCGTTCAAGTCCATTGATTCGTCATACAATTCTTTGAAGTGAAATGCTTCAACTTTAGGTTCAGCTTCATCCCGGATGAAAAATTGAGGGAACTCTTTCATAAAATATTTCGCCGCTTTACGACCAGATTCTTTTGATAGACTATAAACTAATTTGTGGTATCTACTACTTGGAATCAAATATGGATCATCTATAAATTTATAATGAGCAGCTGTTGGATCCTAATAGCAAGAGAAAAATAAAATTAATATGAGATCGACAAGATGAAAAGTAAATAATACTAACTATTCCAACAGTAGATGAAAGTGCCTTCAGAATATCAGTTTTATCCCTTAAAAAATGAATAGAATTAAGTTAAAATTTTTAAAACAATCATCCTCACAAGTTAACACAAGAACTCACCTCGGTATTCGCTTTGGTATTTTAATTTGAGTCAACTCGCCTTTTTCATGGTGCATAAAACGATTGAAACTAACATTAACAGCTGGCTTAGTCTGATTGACCACTATTTTTTGAGAAAAATAAAATAAATAATTAGCTTCAGAGTTACGCAAGAATTTTAAAAATAGCAGAAAGCATTGATTTGGAAATCAAAACATGGATCTGTTTAGATAAGTAGTTTTTGTAGCTTTTGCTTGATATAGAGAATATGTGTATTATACTTACATAGAGGTATTTTAGTAACAAATTTACTCATCCTATCAATTGCAACAATTTGAATCAAATAAACTAAAACTAAAATCTGTTAACTACTGTGAAAAGGTCAACATCATGCTGAATCTTTTATTTTTATGCAGATTTCTGAAACTCTCAATAGAGGGCAGTAGTAAATTAGCCATAAACCGGATTTAGTTTGATTCATCAAAAGTTGATTGTAAATTGCTAAATTCAGACAACCACCTACAAACAAAAGTTTTGTGGCCGGAAGATTAAAATTCAGATAAAACTTAAACAATGAACAAATTAATAAACAATTTAATTATTTAATGATTTAATTCCTAGTTACATTTGGTATTTGTGTTGTTCGTAATCTGCATACTTTAGCAAGAAAATTCATAGTACATTATATTTTCAGAATGTCTGTTACCCAGAGTGAAGGCTATATTTTTTCATCCATTTAAAGATTTGCATTTAAAGCTTCATTTATAACGATACGACTAGCTAATATTGTTTTAAGTTATGATCAACATTTCTTCTCAACTTTACAATGTTTTTATAATTACAAAGATTGATGTAAGATTCGAAAAGAAAATAGTTTGAAAGTCGTTGGTTAGTTTTTTTAATCCATATGGTTTACTATCGACCTACTGGAATTGGTTTTGTTGAGCAATTTTGTATTGAAACAACGTCTCCAGCAATATTAATTAAACATTGGGCCTGATAGAAAAATTAAAGAAGAAATGTTAGCAATTTGATAGCAATTACACACAGTTGAAGACTTACCTGATTCTTGTGCGGATTGTGAACGAGGACACATTGGGTTAGATGAAGAGAAACCATAGCGTTACCACTTAGACTCGCCACATGAGCTCGAACAATGGCGAAAACTTCACTTAGAAAACTATGAATAAAACCGTTAAGACCACCGCTTTCCCGAATACTAGTGGTTTCACGAATAAAAAAGAAATCTAAATTTCCTAGATATTTTTGAATATGAGACCCAGGAACATAACTTAATGGTGTTAATTCAATTCCATTTGATTCAGATAGTGTTTCAGAAGGAATAAAATTTTCCTTTTTCATATCATCAATTTCATCTGGATTTGACCCATGATCTTCATCCATTGTGAATAACAATTCATCGCAGCTATCATTTGCAGAAAGAGTTCGACGTCTTCGATATGTTGATGACGCAGGCAAATAAAGGTTTCCTTTTCCAATGGGACCAAGAGAAGATGATCCGACAATTCCGATAGCACTACCAAGAACAGTAACTTGTACTAAATCTTGTTCAGGTAAATCAACGTGAAATTTAATATCAGTCAGGCAACAAGGTACAAGGCGACGGAGTTTTACAAAAAGTCCTTGGATTATCCAATCAAACTGTTGGCCAAATTGTTTAATAGCTATCAGCTTGACTCTATGAACTTGAGCAAAGGTTTGTAAAACACCGGAAAAACAGCCAGATAGACCGGGCATAGTTTCAGTATTACAAATCTCATATCCTTTGGGTACATCAGAGTCAATCATCAGAGATATTATGTCTGCATCTTCAGTATCATCAACCTCCAACACAACACAACCATCTTTACTTCCCAAAACTTGATCTAGAGCCGGATCTTTAACTTTTTTCAAATAATTGTCAACATATTCTGATTCATTATCGCTGTCTGAAACTTTTGTTCCGTTTCGCTCTTCTTCTCCTTCCGAAGGTTCACGTTCCTCTACTGGAATGTCAGTTAAACCATAATGTTCACGATTTCTGGACATACTTTCTAAAATTAACTTCTGGATAGCGTTCAAATCAGTTGTTTTCACTCCTTTACCAGATGATATTTGTGGAGGATCGGGAGGAGGTAAGGCACCTACATAAGCAGCAGTTCCAGTCTGTAAATCAAGAAAAAAAAGAAGGATGAAAGAAAAGTCAGAGATGATATATTACTTTGAAATGGGCTCAATGTCAACCCATCTAATTACGATGCAACGAGAAAAAATTATTTTTATTAAACTTACAGCCAAAGCAATTAGCATGTTCTCTCCAAATGATATTTGTACTTTTAGACCGAATATTGCATTCATCCCTTTAACTTTAACTTTACTTAGAAGTTGTCGATGCAATTCATGCTCAAGAAAAGGAAGACTCTGAAAGACAAAAGACAAAGAAATGAATTATTAATCATTGTAAAGGATCCAAAAAATAAAATAGATTCAATTAATTAAAAAGAAAAAGTCGCCTGATTATTTACATCACTGAGCTCTTTGGCACATTGTTCCCCTTTGCTATCTCGCTTATTACGACAAACTCGAGCTTGGATTAGACAACCTCGTCCCACAATGGGGATGTTATTTGGAGGTTCAATAGTCATGAACAGAACATCAGAAACTTTGGCTTTCTTACAAATTCTACAATTTAACAAAGATGAATGAAACGGTACACTTGATTCAGGGTAAGGTATGTGACAAATACTACAGTTTGGTGATGATGATGAAGATGGTGGTAATGAAGATGATTGTTGATAGTCTGAAGTTGAATGATTTCGTGTTGATTTGTTTGGTTCTCCTTTATTGACTGGAAGAGTATTGGCTGAAGATGTTAATGTAGGTGCTGTTGTTACAGTTCCTGTGGATTGATTAGTTGATGATGAGTTACTTTCAGGGTCACTTTTTGCCGCTTTATCCTGAGTTGAACTTCGATTCGAATTGATGAATTGGGCATGATCACCACCACGGGATAAAACAACAGCTGTTCCGCTTGCTGATAGTATGACAACATTGTCACTGTAATCAGGGAAACATAAAACAAAGTTAAATTATATTTTTCGAGGGAAATCCACAAAAAACAACCAAATACTATTATAAATACTATGATTAACAAACCAAATATAAGTTGCTTCCGAGTAGCCTAAAACTGCATTACAAGTCAAACTTCGGCAGTGACTTCTAATCTCTTTTCTCAATTCCATCCACCAAGCATCTCGAGTCTCTGGATCCTCAGGACAGTTTATGTGATCTAATAATTTGACAGAGCGAGATGAAACTGTACCGCCAATGTGAGCAATGAATCCAGGAGGAAATTGTCGCATAGTAATAAATGGATATTCCTGCAAAAAAACAATCAAAATTTACAGTTTTTTTTTATCACCAATTGTTCAATTGTTTTATTAAACGTTGCCAAGTTAATTTTTAGATTCAATTGCATAACAAATGGTGTAACTAAAACTGACAAACTTTTGAAATCTATTTTTGGATATAAAATGATGCTTCTAATACACCTTTCAAAGACAAGCCGTGGAAGTTCAACCTTTTAAGGTTACAACCTGTATTTATACAAAAAGATTAATTTAAGATATTTTACTAACATTAAATTTGTTTTGACATTGTCAATTCTTTCAATTGTTCTAGCAATTAAAAGAATCAAAAACCAAATTTCCAAGCACAATCTTGAATGGTAACCTATCTTGCAGTATCTGCTCCTTCTCACTTACTTTGTATCGAAATATATAGCATAAATATTGGGTATTTCAATCCTGAAATAAGGTGGAACAAGACTATCGTAAGCACTGCTTAAAATGATGAAAACTTGTTTTAACATTGTCAATTCTTTCAATTGTTCTAGCAATTAAAAGAAACAAAAACCTGGTTCATAGGTATAAGCCTAAGTAAATAATCTTAAGTTTGAAAATATTATTTCAATTAAAAGGGAATGAATCAGAAATGATTAATATCTTAGCAGAACAGTTAATTTTCAAGATTTAAGTAAGAGCAAAAAACTGGTAAACTCAAATGAACTCTATCTATTTTTAGGCTACATTTATTACTAGATGTTTTTGAACCTCAAAGTATAGCATTTGAGTTTGACAGCTAAAATACAGTTATTTTTTGTTGATGCATATGAAATTACAAAATTTGATCTAATATGAAGCAAGCTTTAAACAATTAGGTATTACTTACAAGGAGATGAAGATTTTCTGGAGAAATCATAAATTTAATATTGGGTTTACCGATACTACCACAAGTACTACTATGACTACTACTCGGTTTGGTTGGAGTAGTCGACAGATCAGGATCAGATGACCCTCGTCCGAATTGTCCTTTGCTTGGTGATCCATATTTATTGTTTATCAATGTTGATGAGTTATTGGCACCAAGTATGGACTCAACTTCATTATTATTGGTTTGTTGATATAGATGGTTATCCGAGTTAACAACATTGACTGAAGAGGAAGGTGAAAAGGAGTTGGGTATGGGCATTGTATCCTTAGTGGCATTATTGGTGTTAGGTGCATAACCGCCAGGGATTGTAGCATAGCTGTTGGTTATTATGTTAATAGACGAGCCATGGTTCGTCTGATTAATCATCGGGGTGGTCACTGGTGCATTGGAAGATGGTAGAGATGATGGTAACCTGGGTGATATTGAAAATTGATGAGATGAGGAAGTTGAGTAGAATAGTGATGGTGATGGTAATGGATCTACGATTTCAATTAAATCCTCAAAATCATTACAGTGCGATGAAAGCCAGCGGGAAGGATGATTGACATTTGAAGAAGATGTAGCAGCAATGTTAGTTGTTGCAAGCGAAGTTAGTGGAGAAGGTGGTACAAGAGGATGGGTTGATTCGAAGGTAAAATATCTATCACTAGAGGAGGATGCAGGTAATATAATGGAAGGAGTTGTGGCTAATTGGCTAGTGGATAAGTGAAAATTTGATGGGGTTGTTGGCTGAGAAGCAACTCGTTTTAAAGTTGGTTTATTTGGGGGTAGAAATGATCGGGAGGAAGATGAATGACGCTGTCGTTTCTCTGATAAAACATCAGTTTCAGCATCTTTCGATAAACCTATCCGTAATTTGGGAAGTTTTACTGACCCACCTGATGTGCTAATATTTGTTAAAGAAGGGGTTGGAGTAGAGCATTTTTTAATGCTTCCGCCGATGTTTCCACTTTCACCTTTTCCACTTTTATTGACTCGGGTCAATTTACAAAACCAATTACATAGTTTAGGTGAAGAAGTGAAAATGAAAACAGGCGATGAAGAGCGGGAAGGTTGTGATGATGGAGATGAAGCAAGTGGGTAGGAGTATGGATTGGGATAAAAGGGTATTTCGATGTCTGACAGGAATGCAATCGGGATGAGCGGGATTTGAAGGGAAGAGATCAATCTTAATGAGAAATCACAAGATAAACAAGTTCCAGATAATGAGTCTTGGTGAGTTTTGCTACTAGCGAGATGAGATGACACGGTAGGTTCACAAGATCTTCATAAGCAGTATGATCAAAGAAAATTAAGAAGCGAAAAGAGAGAGATTGGAAGCGAGAAACAAATAGACGCCAGACACAATTACATTGGAAGCGGGTTTCAGTGCAGTAAATGATTTAATTAATGAGTTCGACGAGGAGCCGGCAAACGGATATGGCACCGTACGGTAGATATCACAATGAAATGACAAGAAGATACCAAAAGAGATATAATATAGCAAAGCAAATGCGGAAAGAGAGAGAAAGAGAGATAAAGGGTGAGGATAGATAGAAGAACGAAAGAAATATCCAAGAATCAGATAAAAGATAAAGATTGACAAGAAATCATTTAACAGCAAAAAGCGAGCGAAATAGATTCGACTATAAAAATAAAACAAATTGAAAGTAAACAGTCTCAATGAAATAAGAAAGAACCAAGATAGAATAGAGAAAAGAAATGAAGGAAATAATCTAAGTAATTTTGCATGAAAATCAAGATGCATATCAAAAGTAAACTTGATTAACAAGTAAGATGAAATAAAAGCATAAGCTATAATATAATTGAAATATCTATGCATACTCTTCGTTTAAAGCTGATGATTGAGTTTGTGCTTGGGTTGGTAAACCAAGATGAGAATTCCGCCCGTGCGGTCCATGTTTTAACACGGCATTATTATCAACCTTGGACAAAACAACAGCAGTTCCAATTCCTCTGACGACGATGCCAGATTCGCCTTCAAGGTCAAAATATTGTTGATATCTGGTAGAATAATACAAAAAAAGTAAAAATTTAGAGTTTAATGATGAACCTTTCATTAAACGAGCAATCGATTTAAAATGAAAACATGTGCATGATTCATCTTATTTCGTGACTAAAGAATAGATAATTGTAGTGGATGATGAATTATATCCAAATAATAGAAAATGAACAAAAAGTGATGTAATAAAGCATTATTACCCAACAACTGAGTTACCACCAAGTTCAAGAGCTTTGAGCCCAATTTTTCTTTTTACCTCACCAGATAACTTAGAGAAAAGAGTTTGCCTTGCTTCATTACTGGCTCTTGGTGTACGAATTTTGTCAATCCATTGGTATTCTGGATCGTCATTAACAACCAATTCTTCAACAAATCCAAGAATTGCTGAGCAAACATAGCCATGGGGTACACCAGGAGAGTAAAAGAAGCATACCCCACAAGATGATTGACGATAACGATTGGAATCCGAGAAAAGATCTACTTTAACCGCACAATGAACTTCTCCACGAATACCGTGCATAGTGTCATAGATTGGAAACCAGCCCCACATTGCATGAACTGAGTCTTTATGGAGCAACGGATTCAAATCAATATAGACCTTACCAATGGCATCATTGGCAGAATATGTATCATAATCCATTATGCGAATTTGCAGTGGTTCATCTTGAAGTTCTTCATCGTCAACTTCGAATCTGAAGCAATCTGAGTTCCAACAAGGGTTTAATGAGTGACGATAAACCTCTGTCTTGTAGGTTGTATTGCCCAGCTTGACCTGGAATCAGAATAGGAAACAAAGGAGTAAATAACAATCGAAAGGCTAAAAAGCAATGATATATATTTACCTCAACGAAAGCATCCGAGGTATCTGATGATTTGTCCATGACAGGTAGGTTACGACCTGCTATGATTCGCACTTTAACTTTACCCGGCATTGTTAAGCAAATTGTTGACAGTGAAGCCAATTAAGTCAAAGAATCAGTTAACAGCCATACTCTATAGATAACAACAATGGAAATAGAAGATAGATACCAAAAGTGATCACCATTAGATGTTTACCATTAGATGGTTGAGCATTAAAAAAGGGGTTTCCGTTTGGCTATCTTTTACATTTGTTTCCTAGTTGAGTTGAGTTGAGCAGGAACAAAAGAAGATATGAAACAAAAAAATGTAAACAAATATTTAATGAGTACAATTTTCACGTTAGTCAATCAATTTTGGCAGTCAAATTAAAATTAATTTTAGTCTGGTGAGCTTTGAGAGAATTGTTGTCATGGTGGCTATCATAGAATCACAGTGATTAAATTGCAGTTACTTGAGATTTTGATGGATATGATGATTATGAGTATAGTAATGTGAAGATGATTGTTCCAATGCAATCAAAGATTGAAAATAATTTACAAAAGCATCATTACTTCATCTTGTCATCCTTCGTCTTATGTTGTTCTCCTTCTCAAAACTAATGGAGAGTCTCTCAGAAAACAAGTTGCAAGGATATCTTCACATGTGTAGATAGTGTCTTTTATCTCATGTGGTAACCTAAACAACTTGTGTTCTGCCGCTCACTTCTCTACAATTTAAATTAACAAATTAATCAATTTCTAGGACCATATGCTTTGAATTTAATCCTTTTAAAACCATTATGTAATTTGAAACCTTATTTGTTCAATTTCTATGTTCTATTATCTCTCTTAACCCTATGTTACTCCATACCTCTAGGTGACTCACAGTCTTCAATGTGAATCAGGCTTTTGCATTCAAAGTAGCTGCATCTCGATATAAACAGTTTGTCATACCTAAGTGGGTTCCTTTTCTGTTAATCTTAAAGATTAACTTATTTTATCAAGTGGGCCACAAATCATGCTGTTTAATTTTGTGAATATTTCTGTTGGTAAGTTGAATATTTGTCTTAATACTGAAGTATTTAGCTATTCAGTTGCTGTGCGTTTTGTTGATGTAATCTTGAGAATTGAGCCTTTTCTTTCCGGTATTTAAGTTGGTTTCTAAACGCTTTTTATCGAAATTTCAACTAATTAGCTCACTAATAAGGTTTAAAACATGTAATTAGTAAATGCTCATTTTCATTATTATGCCAATAAAACCATTAAATACCTTTTTTCTGCAGTATCTTACTTGGTCTCTTTTGTTTTATTCCAGTTCTACTTTATGTTTAATCATCACCAACCATCAACTTTCGCCTTTTGACACAACCAATATATATTTAATCCCTAAAACTATCCCCATCATCATCGCCACCACTGTCATCAACTTTACCACATAGCCAATTGAAGTATAATAGACAGAAATATATGCATTAAATACTGGAATATTGCAAGCTTAAGAAAACAAAACATGGATAAAGAAAATGCAAATGATGACTCTGGTACACTCAGTTATATATGCCCTCTGTGTGAAAAGATCGCAGAAAATCCAGTTAAGAATAATTGTGGATGCATTTATTGCTCCAAGTGTGCTGAAAAATGTGTCACAGAGTCTATAAAATGTCCAAAATGTGACAAGCCTTTGTCTATTGGTACTTTAAGCAAGCTTAGTATAGTTAAAATGAGAGTCTTCAAAACCTCAACCATGAAGCGAAAATACTCTTGCCTTGGAGTCAATACCGATGAAACAGGTTCTCCTAGTGGCAGTGGTAGCACAACCAGTACGACTACGAGTGGACCTAATGTCAGTGCGACAATCAATTCAGCCGCTTCAAATTCTGGATCTTCAGCTGATCCTATGATAAGTGATTCTTCCGGTAGGAAGCGTGCAAAAGCTGAAGAAACATCTAACACCGAAGAGGTAGTAAACTTGGAAAGTTTGTTATCATTATCGTCTATTAAAGAAAGAGAAGACAAAAAGATCAGTAAAGAGATCCTAGATCTACTCAGTAAACCAACTGCCAAAGATAAATGGGTGATAGAGAAATTTCAATCAGTTGGAGGTGGACAAGTTCAAGAATTTTGTCCCCATGGTACCAGAGAAGATTGTAAGAGAGTTACCTCTGCTCAAACCTGTGACAAGCTTCATTTCAAAAAAATCATCCAAAAACATACCGACGAATCTCTAGGTGATTGCTCTTTTCTCAATACCTGTTTTCACATGGATAGCTGTAAATACGTTCATTATGAAGTTGATTTAGGAACTGTTAGAAATAAAAAAGAGCGTAAAGAAGAAATTGCAACCGATCGACGATTTAACAATGCATTGCGAAATCCTCAATGGATTCAATGTGATCTCAGAACATTTGACGTATCGATTTTAGGTAAATTTGATGTTATTATGGCAGATCCTCCGTGGGATATTCACATGGATCTACCTTACGGAACTATGTCCGACGAAGAAATGAGACAGCTGAACATCCCTTGCTTACAAGATAAAGGACTTCTGTTTCTTTGGGTGACTGGACGAGCCATGGAATTGGGCCGAGAATGTCTTGAACTTTGGGGCTATGAAAGGTGTGATGAAATCATTTGGGTAAAAACTAATCAACTACAAAGAATTATTCGAACTGGACGAACTGGACATTGGTTAAATCACGGAAAAGAACACTGTTTAGTTGGCGTCAAAGGAGAACCTGAAAATCTAAATCGTGAATTAGATTGCGATGTTATTGTGGCAGAAGTGCGAGCTACTAGTCACAAGCCGGATGAAATTTATGGTATAATTGAACGCCTTTCTCCAGGAACTAAGAAGATTGAACTTTTTGGTCGTACCCATAACTTACAACCAAATTGGATTACCCTTGGTAATCAATTACCTGGGGTCTGTTTACATGAAGAACAATTGTTAACTGCTTTCGCTGTTCGTTATCCTAATCGGGTGTCTGAGCTTAAAAAATCTTTAAGTGATAAAATAAATAGATAAATTAAAGAGTATTGAGCTTTGGTGCTCACCAGCGACAAAGAACGTTTTCCAATTTATATGCTGATTTCGAATGAAAATGTAAATTATGAACTTTAAAGTTATCATTTCGATACATTTTTTTCTTGACACTTTTATCTCTCTCTACCGCTTATTTCTCTCTTAATTTATCTTTATTTCTAAATCTTTCTTAATCCTTCTCGTACTAACTTATACAGCTTAATTACTAATAATTGTGTTCATTTGAATATTACTTACAGGTTTCAACGAGTGATTACTACACTTATTAGAGGAGACATTTTGGCTAAGCTAACGCCTCTTCGGGTTAATTTTACAACAATATCAGCACGCATTTTTCATCACTACCGTTTTCATAATCTCACCCAATCTGGTAGCTCCCTCGATGTTTATTTTAAAGTCAATTTTGCGTATTTTTTGTCAACTATAAAAGACGAAGTAAAACTTTCGAAAATCATCATTCAATCGACATCAACAGTCAAAGCAACAACAAAAAAACAGTTTTAACATTATTTTGTAAAAAATCAAAACAACAATAACAACCAATTTCATCATGAAACAATTCATTGCCATCGCTTTATTTGCCATCGTTGCCATTGCTAGTGCTAACAACCACGCTGATGGTGGCCACAGTACAATTCATCGCCACCAAGACACCAGTGGAAAGTATGATTTCGGTTACCACATCAACGATCCATGGGGTTCAGCTAACTACCGGGAAGAATCTGGTGATGGCTGGGGAAACGTTCACGGTTCATACGGACTTAAACTTGCCGATGGTAGACAGCGAACTGTCAACTATGTTGCTGACAAAAGCGGTTTCCGAGTAAAGCTCGACTCTAACGAACCCTCAGTTGGATCAGTTGACTCTGCTGATGCTATTTACAACGGTGCTGATCCTCATGGACACAGTCACACCCATGTTCCCTCAGGACACAAGGGAGGTCACCATGAAGGTTCCTGGGAAGGTGGATATGAACACCAAAGCCATGTACCTCACCATGAAGGTCATGATTCATGGAAACAAAAGGACTCATGGAAACCCGAAGCCAAACACGATGGATGGGTTAAACATTAAATTGATTAATTGACTTTCCTTTCATCCCTCTCTTCCTTCTTACCCTTTCACTTTTCCCAGTCTTGCTCCTCACCCTCATCATCATCCTTCTCCCTCTAAACCTATCCCAAAGAAAGCTAATCGAGATTGTGATTATACTCAAAAATGGAAAATAATGGTTGGATATCTTTCTCCACCTGTGAACATTCATCAACTCGAACGGACACATCTTTCCACTTTCCGTTCTCCATCAATATTAATTTTCTCATTCGCCAGTTTGGGGTTGTTTGCTTCATTAGATTTAAACACCAACATTATATCGCTCTCACTTTGCATGGTTGACACCAAGCACCAAAACAAGTCAACAGGGTTATTTATAATTATAATTAAATGCAATCATTTTGACTGTAAAATAGAAATATTAGATGAAGTTAAAAATGTTAAATCTTATTAATGCTAATAAAAACATCGTTATTTAAAAGAAATAAAATATTTTGACAATTTATTGGTAAAAAAATTACAAAGTTAAACCTGTCAATCGAGAAGAAAAGTTTAATCATACTCAAAATTAGATTATATTACTCTTTGTTACTGTCGCAAATAGCAAAATAATTTTGGTAAAAATTTAATTAATCTTTTTTCTTCTAATTCAATTTAGTAAATGGGTTTTTATTAATAGATAATTGTAATCAAATTTATTAAAACTCACAGTTCCACTCAAATAAACACACATGATTACTCAACAGCGTTATTAAATTATACGATATCGTAAAGATCACCTTAATTGGGGATAACAATTAAGGAAAAAGGAAGGTATACTGAAAAATGCGGAACCAAAATCAATCAGTAATTTGATTAGACTAAGTCCACTCACGTAGTAACAATTAATTCAAATAGATATTTGAGAAAATTATTTAAATTAATGACAGTGTTTTGTTGTGTTTTTACTTGAATGTTTCATAAGTTTCACAATTAATAATATAGCATTTAAAATTATTGTTCAATCAGTTGAACAAATTTGGTGATAGAAAAAAAATGAAAATCTTCTGATTAGATTGGATATGCTTAATGAATGATTAGTAAGAATTGGCATAAATCATTAAATTATAAGAGTACTTCCAATCAAGGCAATCAATTTTAGCAAGCTCACATAGATTTGTGTCCGTTTATCCTCACTGTATATTATATTACATGATATTCATTAATAGTTAATTTAGTTAGTGTAAACATTCATAAATGATTGGACTTAGCAATTAACAATTAAAAATAATTTGAAGAGCATGATCTAACAAGAAAAAGTTAAAACATTTAAGGTTCATTTAACTGGGAATGGCAATAAAACTGTCATCTTTCATTCACAATTTCAAGGGTATTAAAGATATAAAAAAAACTTCATTCGATTCAATGATTATGGTGTAACTGGCGATTAAATCACGTGTAAGGCTTTCTTTAAAAAAGTTCAGTGCATTATGGAATTCTTTGTATTCATCATTCATCTCTATCCTATTTTTCTTTGTATCATTTCAAGTCTCTAATTCCTATTCCAATTTTGAATGTTAATAAATTTGTTTCTATGCTGAGAATGGATCTAGTGACTTGATTGTAGGAAATCATTGCATGATTGGCTCAGTGTATTCTCTGTTTTCCTCGTTATTCTTGTCTGATTCTTCATAATTGGTTCGATTTCGTTGACCTCTCCATTTAAGATAAGCCGGGCGAATGAGCACATCATTGTACAAGAACATTCCAATTAATAATAAAGTAAATCCTCCTAATTGAATTCCATCAACCTTTTCCCAACCAAGGGCAACACCAGCAATTTTAATAACAATGGTTCGAATTGAATCTAATACGGTTCGGGTTGTGGCAGAGATTTGTTTGGTTACGGATACTCCAGCAAAATTGAAAAAAGCAATTGAGATTATTGTTCCTGTAGTAGAAAAAAGAATAAACATTTAACATTAAAATTTATCAAAAACAAATTAACTCCCATTCAATAAATTTAATAATCATTGATCTTAGACATTGCACCATTTTCAATTCTCGTTACTCAAATTTCCTGATGTAATAAAAGATGTGTGATTTACTTTGTTTAGATAGATAGACAAATGGCAAATTTTAACATTTGCTAATATACATTCGCTGAGATTAACTTCTTCATCTTAATCTAAGTGACCTGATATTCAATGTTTTATCACTAAAGTTGTTTAGTTACGTTACTTTTTCCCGTCTGTTTCGATCGAACTGAGCGGATTGCCCTTTAATAGCAATAAATTAAGTCTAGCCATAAGATGTTGAAGGGGAACTTTTAGTTGCCATTTAATCTAATCTAATTGATTCTTATGTAGTTGAAAATAACAAACATTAGGCTATTAGAGAGTTATGATCAAAGTTAATATTATTAATAGCTACTAATTTCTCTAACATAAAATAACTTATTTTGGTGAAATCAAGCTCAATAATAGAAGGGGAAAATTTGCTGAAAAAACTATAATTTAATCTTCAATCCAACAAAGGTAAATGGAAAAATTCCTTTAATTTTAATGACTATAACAGAAATAAAATAATCGTTCGTGGATTGTTCATCGCTCAATTGAATGGAAAGTTAAAGCTATAGAATTGAGTTTCTTTACCCGCTCGTTGATTAATTGAAACATGTGAAAACCATGAGGCTGTTTCACGTGCAAACAATCAAGCAATAGTGAAATTTAAATTAATTGTTAAGAATCTTTTCGAATTCATGGCAACTGCTGGTTTGTAAAAACAGTAAAGGTAAAAATTGGTATCATATTGTTATTTGAAAATAACCAGGAAATAGTCAGTCTTTTTATAGCTGCTTCAGCTATCAAAACAAATCATAAATTGAGTTGAATCTGAATTGAGAATCAGATCGATCGATGAACAAACTCAATTATCAAGTTTGATAAATTATCTTATGGCTGTTGGATGAAGCTTATCAAACATGAAATCAGTAGGAATTATTTGGTTAACTCGTATGCAAAAATTTGTTTTTTTCTGGTTACAAAATGATAATTACCTGAGAAACCACAAGCAACTTGCCAATTGTTTTTAATTTGATACCAGGCATCAATAGCATCTTCAATTTGTCCTTCAGGGTTGTTAAAGACACCATTTCCAACTTTGATGAAATACATTGGCACTAATAAGACGGCCATAGTTGTGAATCCAAAGAAGCCTTCCCAACCAACAACCTGAAGTGGTGAAACACGCTGTGAGTTGACAAATTTTTCCTCCAACACCATTTGAGCTGCAGTAACAATTTGAGCCAAAATGATGAGTACATCACCGATAATAATGTGATCAGTGTTTTTTGTAGAGGAACCAGAGGAAAGCATATCAGAAACACCAACAATGGTCAATCCAGAGATGACAAAAGCAATACCAAGGTATTCATAAGGCTTGAGTTTACGCTTAAGGAAGACGACTGACATGATGGCAGTGAAAATGATTAAAGAACCTCTTAACATTTGGAAACTCGAGGCATAAGTTAAATTGAGTCCAACGTACATAGTGGAAGTAGCTAGTAGATCACATAGTGCAGGTAAAGCAAAAACGGATCTCCTAAAATTACGGTTTCCAGATATCGATGGAGGCAATTGGTCTTCTGTGTAATCCTTTCGTGTATAATAAACGTAAAGAATTTTAAACCCGAGAAGACAACTAAGTTCACCGAGAAACATTCCCAGTGCTTGGACATATGGATGGTTAAATTCACGGTCAACTCCATCTCGACCAGGAGAATGACTTCGATCAGCCCATCTAAGATTAAATAAAAAAATTATATTAGTTAAGATAATGTAATATGTAACATATCGTAATATTTTGCAACAAAACGTTTCTTCAAATCTATCTTCTCCATATCTTGAACCTCGTTAACTTTTGCTCTTTACCAATCGTCTGTTTATTTTTCATGCTGTAATAGTAGGCCTCAGTTAATTGCAGTGAAAGTTTTCACTTCTTCACTAAAGTCAACATAATTGATGAAATATGAGTCTTAACAGTGTCTGCTTATCACATGAAGTCATTTCAAGTGTTTCAGTCCTCTTTAACCCCGACAGCTCGAAAACCTCTCAAGACTTTTTTTTGCATTTTTCTATTCTCTTCTAGCCATTATCATTTTAATCACTATCATTTACTCAATTCTTAGCTCACAATTGGTCTTATTATACCATGTAATTTTCAAGTGTCCATAAGCGATAATCTCAACTATGTGGTTTCAACATCTAGCAGACGAGTAATTGAATGAATTTGCTTTCATTACCCGGAAATTATTGAGTCATTTTCAGTGTCAGATTAATTTTCGGATTAACTAATTGAGAAAATAATTTCAATTGCCAAATTGATAAAAAATGCTATTACAGCTACAAGTTTGGTGAAAAATAAATACAAAACGAATCCACATCATCAATTTATTACTGATCTAAACTCACACCATATTATCAAACCACTAACGCATCTGTTGTGTGTTCATTAGTATCATGCTTGGCAGTATTAAGAGTCATTGAGCTAATTAATTTTATTGTTGATATGTGTAACAGTTTAAAATGCAAATTATCACAATTATATCGAAGCTATTAGTAAAATTGAAAGTTTAACACATTTCTTTTCCTTTAAGCTTGATTATTGATGATTAGTTAACACTATTAGCAATAAATTCTGTGGGCGTTCATTATTCATGATCAGGACATGTAAAGGAAAAAGGTTCATTTGTAATAGCCAAGTTTTTAATATTTTTGCCATTTGGCTTTGAAAAAGGCACACAAAACACACAAGAGTAAACCTGAATCCAACAAGTAGAAGATTGACTTTTTTGTTCAACTTACTTTGTTGCAAGAGTATTAAGTGAACCAGTGACAACCATAACCACTGCTAGAAAAGTTTGATATGCAGTGAAAGCCATTGTGTTAACAATTGAATCACCTCGTTATACTCAACTAATTACAAAAATGGCTTAAAGGAACAGATTTAAATTAAAAATAAAACAAAAATACTGTTGAACAACAGGGGAAAAGATAAAGAAAGCAACCAAAAGTGAAAGGAAACAGCAGCAGAAAGTTGTTTGGAAAACACTTTACATATGTACACACATATTATCCGTCAGCTTCACTAAAATGTCTATTACAAGAATAAACTATGATTTACAATTATTTTGAACTATTGGTGTAACTAATGTGAAAATTAAAGATGATGATGATAGTAATAATAATGGTGATGATGATGACAAGTTCATTTATACAGCGTGGTTGTTGGATAAAAATGATGTTACCAGAGAGAAAAATGTTTTAACTTAAAGTGATGTTGAGAGGTAAAAGAGAGAGAGACTTGTTCAGGGAGAGGAAAACAAAGAGCCACAAAGTGAGAGTTATAGATGATCAGAAAGCTGGATGATTTGATCCTCAGATAGTTAGTTATTTCAAAAACTACAGTTAATTAAACTGGTTGGTATTGATTGATATAAATTAATTAGAAACAACAATGCGATATTTAACTGGATTAATCAAAAAGAAATAAAACCCTAGAGTTAAGATACAGATACTGATAGAGATATCGATATACCGATGCGGTAAACTTGTACATTAACGCCCTAAATATTAAGTTTGACCAAATTCATGTAAATAATGATATCTAGTTTTATTAATTTCTAGTAGCCTTGTATTTATAATTATCAAATTTCATTAATTATTTAAATTTTCACACATTTTATTGAATCTTGATCAACCGGTACTCTTGTTTTGAACAGATCTAACAAATAAACCTAAAATTTTTGGTTCAACTTTTAAAATTGTGCTTCGTGTGAATTCAATTTGATTAATCAGCTGGGTTTTGTGATAATCACAGAGATAGCAATCATCTAAATATATGTAATGGGCGTTTTGATTGTTAATATCAGTGATTAATAGGGTAGACTTAAATTGCTGTTAATCATGAGATTCTAGGAGACCTTTCATAGTGATTAGGTTAGAGGGTTAATAAGGCAAGTAAGGATGTGTATGGATGTTTGATTAAGATGAGAGTCTGTTAAAGGTTGTCAAATGATAACTTGACAAAACCTAATTAGATTAATGCTGATTAAACAAATTTTTATCAGACCGTCAAGTATTAACAAGTTAATTATTTGACACAATACAAAATGATATTTCCTTAGCCCAGCAAAAAGCAAATCAAATGGCAAAATCTTTCAAGGTAGTAACTTTTAAAGATTGGTTAAATTGTAACAATCAACACTTTTTATTTAAGTAATAATCATTGCTGATTCAATCCTTATTAAATTGGGAACATATTTTCCGTACTAAACTGCTATTTAACGGATTTAAGTGTTGAGATTAACCAGTTTTCACTTTCCGTGAACACAACCCGAAAACCAGAAATAAAATAGGTAATCTTGAAAGCAAGCCTCACTCAATTTAACCAAATGTTAAGGTTTAGTAAATTGTTGAACCTTTTTGGTTAATTATTTTTTAAACTTGGCAAATCATTTAGGTTGATTGTAAAACCACAAATCAATAACTAATCAATCAATTGTGATCATACTTTTGATAGGTTAAAATGTTACTTCCAACCAAAATCCTATCTGCCTGTTGGACTGTGTAGCAAAGTAGTTCAATTAGGATTGTTTATCTTTCAATCAAATTAATCGTACTTTAAACTCGACAATCTGTCAATTAAATCAACAAATAACTGTTTTAATTTACGTATTTTAATTTCATAATGTGATGAATAATATCTGAATGAAAGCTATGGGCTGGGCTAATTGAAAGTAAACGTGAAATATACTTATTAGTGCAGTTGTTTTTTTTTGTTTTTTGTATTGGCTCTTATTTAGCATTGATTTAATGAATTTAACAAGAATTTAGAAATTGATTGTTTCAAAGAATAAAATCAATCAACAAGTTTGCTGAGTGTGAACTTGTGATTAATCTTATTGAGTGTAAAGTATTTTTATATCACAAGATTGCAAACAATGAGATTTCACGTTCTTTAGACGAATTGATATACATGTAATAATATTGAAATTGTAGCTGTTAGCTGTTTAATTGAGATATTTTCACACATCAGATCTCCCCAGTCTTGAATAATCTTCAATATATTTGAGTCTTCCCTGATTTTGAAGCAGTTAATCATCATTATGAGACTATTTGCAATAACACTTTTCAATCTTTAACGCTTACCTAGACATAATGATAAAGCAAAAACAAAATATTAAGCTTTTTATTAATAGGTTGGTTTTTGTTGGCAAAATAAACCTCATGGTGTCTCGCTTGATAACATGTTTTGCTGTTTGGCTCACATTTAATATATCACAGTGTTATGTGTTCAAGGTTTGATAGTTTAATCGTGATTTTAATTGGTTTTCACAGCCGAAATTTTTATCATTCTGTTTACAAAACCAGCACTAAATTGGCTTCCCAAATTAGAGTAAATCTCGTGGATCTACAATAATAAAACTCATTACTTCTTATTTACATGTATTTTCTTGTTGAAAAGATAAGCCTTGAACGAATGATCTTAAAGATATTGTAAACATGATCGGTTTCATTCAATCTGATTCATCAAGAAGCATAACTGGTGCAATTGTTGTATCTGATTAATTTGTTGATGATCTTTACAAAAATACATTGCAAATGAGAAAAAAACAACTTGTTGATGCAACAATTCAAATTTTTGCAGATAGTAATAGACATAATATTCTTTATTAATTATGAATTATGCATTGATTTTTGTCTAAAAATTGGTTTGGGAGTTTTGCAAGATTTTATTTCGATTTTGATTTAATATTTCCAGACAGTTTTATCATCGCAATATTGTTGAAGCCTGTAACCTACCAGCTAACAACGTATGCTTCGAGTAACACCATATGCACTAGGCCTGTAATTTAATTTGACAGCGTAATTAATCAATGAAAAAGGCATAAAACGAATTGCTTTTGATTCTCATTTTTTTCACTCAAGGTACAAAAAATGAATTCAAATTTATGAAACTAAAAGTTTAGTCTATGATGTATCGTTAATAGTATTTTTATGCGCCACTAAACCCGAATTAAACACTGAAACAAAACCTCTTTTTAATTCCTTAAAACAGAAGGAATTCTTTTGTACAATTATGGAAGCAGATTTTTCCATGAAATTCATTTTACTAATGTAGTTTTGATGTAGCAAATCAGAGAATGCACCTATTTTTTGAAAAATGTTTCCTGTTTCCCTTAAAACAGATCAGCTCGATCGACCGCATCCTATGATTGTAAGTTAGAGAGTTGAATCTTATTCTTGATGCATTAAGATTGTTTGTAAAAATTATTGTTTAAATGTTTTTTGCAATTTACCAACAGTTCCTTTATTTACATAAAAAATTTTTAACTTAATATTTCGAGAATGGTATCACCTGCAATTATCATTCTTTGACTAAACATTAAATTTTGTTAGTTGAAACTTAGTTGAATCATAACCCGCAAAGCAAACTATTGTTTGGTTAAAGAATGGTGGACTTAGGTGATGCCATTCTCGAAATATTGATGTTCATAGTTTTTAGGTAAATGGTCAATATTAAGAGAACTGTTGATAAATTGAGAAAAGGACTTGATCCATAATGTTTATTGACACCTTTAAGCGACCAGTAACATATTGCAGCTCACTAACACTTTTTTTATAATGCGGTAGTTTTAATGAAAAATCGCTCTGATCTGTTTTATTTTGAACTGAGACTTTTATTTCCTAAAATAAGTGCATTTTATGGTTGACCATCAAAAGATACATCATTAAAATGAGTATCCTGAAGAAACCTGCTTCCATTATTTTACAAAAGTTTCAACTTTGTACTTGATTTACTAGAAAGCCATTAATCAAAGAAACATTTAAATCACAAAAATGGGTCCATTTTTTATGTCTTTACAAATAAGCAAAGTTCTGAATTCAAAAGAAATCGATTTTTTACCGTTTATTCTCATTTGTTTAATTTCACGCATACAGATGTAGATGTGACAATTGTTTTATTTGTTTGTTGTTCGAAATAAAACAAAACAGTTCGGTGCTTCCTTTAAAACGACTGCATTCTTTGACCTAAGAGTTAGAAAAGTTAAACTTATTATTTGTCGCTTAAAGGTGTCAATACACATTATGGATCAAGTCCTTTTCTCAATTTATCAACAGTTCTCTTAATATTGACCATTTACCTAAAAACTGTGAACATCAATATTTCGAGAATGGCATCACCTAAGTCCACCATTCTTTGACCAAACGTAGATTGCATTATTGGCGATATTATATTCAAATAGCAAATGCATAATTTGTGCTTTTCGAAATATTGAGGTTCAAAATTTTTAGATGAAGGAGCAAAAGCAAGAAAACTTTTGATATTATGATAAATTATGATAAATTGATGAAATTATTCATTCCATTATGTGTACCGACTTTTCATCGACTAAAATAATTTTCAGCTATTTGACTATTACGGTCATAGAATGCGGTCGATTCAACTACAAATCGAACTGATCTGTTTTACAGAAAACCAAAAATTTCATTTCACAAAAAGTACATTTTCTGGTTGACTATCAAAAGTTACATGAGAAAATGAGTTTCAAAAAATCTGATTCCATAATTCTAGAAGGGCTGGACTTTGGACTTGATTTTTTCGAAAATAATCGATCAGACAAATATTTACTAGCATTAATGGGCACAGTTTTTATGTCCCTACAAATCAACAAACCCGTTTTTGTGCATAAATTTGTCAATTTTATCAATTGTGTCTTTTCAGTAACAACCCAAAATTGCATCGACTTATATTGTAAATATTATAAATATAGCGATAGTTTAACCTTTCAATTTATTTACTCAAAGCTTAAATGATAGCTTAGATCTCAAATGAAAAGGAAAGTTGCGATGATTTTTCCTAAGAATGATATTGATATCACATTCACAATGTAAATGGTAAGTTTACAATGTTTTATTGGCTCTGTATATCAATGAATGTGCCCTTGAAATTGATTTTAATTCAAATAGAAATGAAAAATTCTATGTAAATTGCTAAATTTAGATTATGAACTCAACAGCGTAAAGACATTGTTTACCCAAATAGTTAATTGCGAAAACAAAACATTTGAAAGTTTGATAAATATAAATGATTTATCGATGTTTATACTATTTCGATAATCGATATACGATTGGTAAACATTAGGAGTAAAGATTATTTTCTTCTCATTGTGGACATTGATCAACGCCACTGATCTAATCAACTAATGGTAATCAGATAATTTGAAAGGTTAAAAACCATCTATGGAGTCAAAAGTATTTGGGCAGGGGTGATCTTTATCATCTTGCCAATATCCTCGTGAAGTCATCTTTGTTATTTTTCACACCATTTTTATCAATTTTCGTGAATTTTTCGATTTGTTCTCAGGTAATTTAACTCATTCACTTGTGTTTATTAATTATTTTTATTGAATATCGTTTTATTTTCAGAAGCTGCGTTGACCCAATGAAATATTTTTCCGTTGAGTCTATTGGTGTGAATTTTAATAAAATTAGAAGGAACTGCTACTCTCGCAATGTTTAGTAATAAACTTGACAAAGATGCATCAAAAGCTCTTCTCGAATGGGAATTAAGTCTTGATTCAAGTGATCTTCGATCTCATGCTTGGTACCATGGTAATATTGAAAGGGACACAGCTGAGTCTTTGGTCATTGAAGAAGGTTCCTTCCTAGTTCGTGATTCATCTACCAAACAAGGTGAATATGTTTTAACTTGTCGCTGGAATGGATCAATTTTTCATTTTGTGATCAATCGACAAGTGCTTCCTCCTTTTGCTGTCGGTTTTCCAGATAGAATTCAATACTCTTTTGAAGATGAGCCATTCGACACTGTATCTGGATTAATAACATTTAGCGTTTGTAACCGTAAACCAATTTCATTATCATCTGGAGCTCTCATTTCAATACCAGTTGCTCGAACAGTGCCTCTTTGTAATGACTCCCAGGGAACCCAAAATATTGATCAACCAATGGAAGACCAGCTTACTATGTCAACTATCGCACAATTATCATCACTGACTCTTGATTCTCGACTACCTATTCGAAGTGATTCACGTTCATCAATTGAATCACTTAACAGGTACCAAAAACCCATAATGAGACCAATCCCTGGTTTCCTATCGTCATCTTCTATCTCTACATTATCATCATCTTCCTCAACCTTTTCCAATAGATCAGGTTCTATTACACCGTCAGTGATGACATATTCTGATAGATTGAATCAACCAAGCTTGCACAGTGGTCCGACAATCAGTCAAGAACGTGAGATATCTAAAAATGAACCCGCCTATGCCAATGCTGAAATCTACCAAGATTACATGAGAAAACGTGAATCCGAAGATTTTGCTTATTTCTCCGATTACTCTGATAGTCGATCAGCTGGAAGTAAAGATGATTATTCATCTTACATCATTTCAGCAAATTATTCATCTTCACGAATTAATCCAATCAATTTTCATACTTATTTATTACCAAAAAATAATAAACCGTTAGATGGTAGTGCCATTAATAAGATCAGAAGTACACTTCTTGATACTGGAGCTCGTTTACTGGCAAATCATGTTACTCAATCTGATCTTGAGTTTATCTATCATGTTGAAGATTCATGTGACCTTGGGATGGGTGTTAAATCTGGCCTTGAATTACTTATTCTACCCCAAGGTGATAAATATAGGCAGGATTTTTTAGATAGAATCAAATGTTTCCAATATTTTATAGCAACTTCTGTGTTAACTTGCCAGTCCGAAAGGGAACGAGCAGCCATCTTAGATAAATGGATACAGATTGGTTTCGAATGTAAAACTGGCCTAGGTAATCTAATGACTTTTGCTATAATCATGCGAACTTTGTTGTTACCTGTGATTGTCCGTTTGAAGCGAACTTGGTTAGCGTTAAGACAGCTACATACTCAAAGCGCTGTCACTTTTGAATCGAAAATGAAGCCTGTTTTAAAAGGGATGAATGAATGTAAAGAACCAATTGCTCCAAATACAACCTTCCCTTACATTTGGCCTTCCGTTGAAATAATTCACCGTTACTCATCTTTACTTAAATCTGGTGAACCCAATTCAATTGATTCACTAGATGCTTTTAAGGTGAGTTGCAAGAAAACTTAAACCCTGATTTTTTTAATTTTGCTCCATGATTTTGATGCCACTTTTTATTAACTAATTTGCAGAATTTGTCCCTTGATCTAGAAGTGGAAAAAATTGGCACCGATTATGGTCTTGAAACAATTTATTTTCACCTCGACCATTGTCGACAAATTGTTTCACAATGTTCTTTATTCAAAAGAAATCGCAAAATTTTGTACGAAGACGTCGTCTTAGAAGACTTATTAGTAGACATGTTTCGGACCGAATTTCACCGGCGTTTCTTGTGGGGAACCAAAGGGTCCAATGTTGATGCAGCTCAACGTTATGATAAATTTGACCAACTATTGAATCTTTTATCTCAAAAATGTGAATTCGATTAGCTCTAGTACTATCCGCAGAAACAATAACGTATAGTTGCGTTATTTACTTAAATTGCCAGCGCATCCAAAATAACTCATAGAAAAAAGCTTTTAGAGATTCTCAACAAATGATCGACTAATCAATGTTTTAATTGTTCAACTAGTACAAGTTTTATAACCAAAATACTGCCTACTGCCAAATTATACATCTTAAGCAGATTTTACTGAAATCGAGATCGATTCAGAGCCATGCTCTTTTTAATGCATTTGTACAAGTTTATTATCAATATTTTATTGCATTAATTTAAGTGTAACTTGTTTTGTTAGTCATGTAATTTTAACTATCCATTTTTAATTGTCTTGGACATTTATTCACGAATTTTCCTAAATTTTAATCAATCCTTTATGCTGAGAAAATTGAAAAGTACTGACATTTTTCATTCTCGAATTCTTACTATTATAACTATAAATAAATATTGGTTTAAATAGTAATTATAGCTACAAACTTCAAATGTTTTCGCAGGTTTTTTTTCTAGTGGACGTTTTGTTTTTTAAATGTTCATCTACCTCTTGTATAAAACTCAAGCAATAAAATGAATCAAAATTACGCTTGGACAAAAATTGGACGCTCCAGATTTTGGTACGGAAAAAATGGCATTACCATTCATAAAAAAACTAAATTTCTTCCTAATAGGCTTCTACAGTAGTGTCGATGTTCATTCTGTATCAATTTATTCCGCGGATGCCTATTATAAATACTAATTTAAAGTAGTATTATTAGTAATTTTCAAAGTGAGTAATATATTGTTATAATCGTTCAAACCAGAAAATTTCTTTGCTTTTTGTTTATAGTCGACTATTTGTCCATCAAAATGTTTATAAACTCTTGAACTACTTCAAGAAGTTGAATGATGCAGAAAACAAGCGATTAAATCCAAATATACTATTAATAGTTTTTATGAACTTTTGCATAGTAAAAAAAATTAAGAATTTCTTTAGCAATCATTCATCATCATGATGGAATCATTTTAGGACAATTTAAACTAATGAAAGCAATTTTGAACATTTAAATTAGCAATTGTTTACAAGAATTTTTTGATAAACAACAGAAGAAACTGCAAGATTTTTAAGAAAATTGTAATTCCAAACTCGAAATTTCTTAAAAAGAAATCCAGTAGGATTTTATTTAGCTTCTTCTTTAATTTTCTTTGTAGCGCTACTTTTTTCTTTAGCTTTAGTAACTAGATTACTTAATTTTCCTTCTTGAGCCAACGCTTTTAGTACTTCAACAATCAATGGCAAATAGTTGTGCTTTCGACGGATGTTTTCAATCTACAACGATGAACAAGGAAAAGATATTTTCATTAGAAAACGTAAGCGTGGGATAAATAAATAACAAAAAATTATAATCACCTTATAACGCCTCATTTTCACTTCTTCCTCTTCAATTTGTATCTTAAGCTGACTAATTTTAATGTTAATTGTATCAGAATCAGCATTAGGTTCCGCTAGCTGCTTATGAAGATCTTCCAGTTGACGATCGTAAAGCATCTTACGATCACTAATAAGTGCGAGTAAATTGAAATGTATCTCGCCCTCACTATACTTTTGAATCCGCTTTTCAATCACAGGTTTAGCAACATCAGTCCATTCAGATCCTTCAGGGATAGCACCTAAATCGATTGGGCCATCTTTTAAACCATCAAGTTCATACAGCCTTCCTTCAAATGGTATATATGCCACAAAGTGAAAAACATCTTCATCTTTTGATGATGATTTAAAGTCAAATTCAAACATTTGTTGACGAGCAAATGAATTATGAACTTCCCGAATTTTGTCACAGTTGCTTAAGGCAAGTCCTTTCATAGCAGGATCGAATGAAGAGCTGAACTCACGAAATTCAGATAGAGTTTCTCCCAGACTAACATCTGAGTGACTGCAATTTAATAGAACACTCAAAATAGCTTGTGTAGCACACGCATTGTTGATAACTTGTTTAGCAAAGAACATTTTTTCCAGTCTAGAGTCTCGTACAATGCTACCAGAAGGCTCCTCTCCAGGTAACCATTTAAATAAGAAAATAAGTCCATGAATAGGTCTGTAAATATAATGATATAATATCAGTAATCTGAAGCAGAAATAATAAGAGCTACTAATGTTTTAATTACTTGAGTGGTTCGAAATTATCCTCATTTAAACTCCATAATTCTTCGACTTGGATACCGGTAACACCTGAAATGATAGATAAGATAAGTTAATGAAAACAAACATCCAAATTCAAACAGAAATTACAAATCAGCATGGAGTTCAGTTGGTGAAAATCTAGAGTTAAAGAACCAAATGAATCACTAATAGAAGTAGGCTAAGAATAAACATTTCCAAATTCGGATGAAGTAAACATTCAAATTTAGAAATCATTCAATAGAAATAATTTTTAAGATTAAACAAAGAAAGGGTTGCATTTAACTTACCAAAGCTTCTTATTAGTTCAGTGAAAACTCCTGGATCACTTTCAATTAGACACCAATCCCCTGCAGATGCCATGATGAAATTTCTAAATTGAAGAACAGATCATTCAATAAGGAAGACTGAATAGAATTATATTAAGATTGATGGTTAGATCAATCAATAACAATTTAAAAAGCAAGGAAACAATAAGATAATTTCCTGAGCAAAATTTTCTTCAAAAGTGTCTACTAATCTCGGAAAAAAGAGCTAAGCAGCAATATATCGACAGAAACCGATCTATCGATTAACTTTTTGACGCATGTTACAGGGTGTAGCGAAAGTTCGTGTATGTAGGAGGGATCAAACTTGACAAAACACTAACTCAGCGACAAAATCAAAACAAACCGAAATCGGTTTATACGCAGGGGAAAATTTGTTTTTGCCTCCTACACGAACTTTCGCTACACCCTGTATGCATACGGAATAAAATAAAAATGTTTACAAATTGCAATTCATGTCGACCCGTAAGAGTCTGACTATCTTTATTAATAAAAACTGATTTTAACTAAAAATAAATTGTTATAAATCTTTCTCCATCAGGCCATCAACAAATTTTTATATCATTACCTCTTCAATCGATGAAATATTTTTTTAAAATTTTAAGTTCCCAGTTTACTCTTTAAAAAAATTAATGACAACTAAATGTGATTAAGATAAAATATTTTTTATTGGAATGCCAATTGCGGTTTGGTACAAAATTTGTTGAAAAATAAGTCAAGCTACAGCCATTATCAAATATTGAAGCCAAAGTATCAATGTGTGTGAACAAGCTAATTAAGCTACCTGATCAAAGTGGATTGTGAACTTTAAATTGACTTTTGAAGATCCCAAAATTTAGAATTTCCAATGACTCAACTACCGAAAATGAAAAGTTAATAAAACAAGTTAATAAAACTTACAATAATATGTAATATGAAAAGTTCGTTGAAAACACAACAAAACAATCGAACTTTTTTGTTCAAAGAACAGTGCTTTTTTGATTTCCATCAAGATTTAGATTTTAATGATTTGCATCAAATTTTTATTTTCGTTACCTCTACATGAATATGAAAATCTTCCAAAATTTAGCTAAAAGCAATCCTTTTGTTTGTGGATTTGACCAGCGACGGTTATTACATTTGTTTAGTGCATTGAACATGCTGACTTTTTCTCGCCTGATATTTCAACCGATCCACTGGTAATCTGACGAGAAGAAAGATGTTAAAATTCATAAAATTCCAGCTGACAAACTTAATATACTGAAAGTGAAGTGAATTTTATTGTTTTAGGACAACTTTAAATCACTTCCATAATTCTTATAAATGGAAATGAGGAACGGTAGTTGTTCAAAATCGCATAAAATTTTAACAGTTAACTCACATAATAATCCGATAAGGAACAAAACAAAATTTGAGGTTTCCAGGCATTATTAAAGGTAGAGATCGGAGTGCTCATTATCAAGCAACTTGCTGCAAGTTTAATCATTTTTGGTATCTAAAATTAGTTGACCATAAGAATGGTGACATTCTGAATCCAGATCATTTTATATGAAACAATCTACTGAAATTGAGCAAGTTTAAGCAGGTGAACAGACACAGTTTAAAGGATATCAGGTCATTGTCGTGGTCGTCATTGGTTGTGGCTGTGATTAAATATTGCTCGTTTGTTCATTAAATGTATTCGATAATGATTTTTGATAGTATTTGATCTTGTAAGTTATTGAATAAAAAAAGCTACTTAAGTCCATGTTTAGATTTAAAGCAACAGAATTTTATTCTTGATTTAATGAGTAAAAAGCTGAGAGGACGAAAAATCATGATTAGAATATTAAAATACAATATATTGAAAGAAGCAAGTTACTTACCATTAGTTGTTAAAATATAACCAACCGACATAAGTGTAAAAAACAAAAGTTACTTAATTGTTTGAATGGTAAGGTTTATGAGACACAAATTTAGCTAATTTTTTTATAAAATTTCGGAAAAATTCTGCCGGAATTTGAACTTCCAATTTGAAAGTTTCAAATAAAAACATTGCAAAGAGCCACCTATTGAGACACAATTCAACAAATTTTTATAGTCTGCTAAATTCAAAATGCGTTAAAAATTTAAAGATTTCAGAAAAAAATTATATTATTCTAGCATATAAATTGTATCAGCTTGATAAGTTTAGTTTGAAGTTGATAGTTACATATGATATGCATGTGTATATTCGTATTTCAACTCGACAATGATTTCAGCATCTATCAGCGAATATGTCCTTTTATTTTTGAAAGCAACATATGAGTTTAGATTATTTGAGTGTCGTTATCGTTTCGATGTATTAGAAATAAAAATTTACTCAATTCAAATTGTACGTAAATTTAAATAAAATCTTTGTAAAATCTGAAAATATTCCTATGAGCTATGAGATAGGTTTAAAATCAGATAGACCTTAAGAAATGATATTTTCATAGCGAGATAATTGATTTTGAACTTATTAAAGAAAAAAGATGTAAATTGATTTAATTTCACTTTAATGTCGTTGTAAAATATTGAAAATCAGTTTGGATTTTGTATATTAATAAAAATAGAGAAATTATTTAAATACAATTTAAAAATTTACATTGTTGTGTTTAAATGATGATTGGTCTTAAAGGGTGTTAAGGTTTATTTCTACCAAAATAGAGGGAACAGTTATCATCATTTTCATTTTAATCTTAAGGTAATCTTATATTTCTTCTCCCTTATTTCGGTATAAATAAACCTTAACACCCTTTATATGAACAGAAAATTTAATAACCGCGTTCAAAAGCGATTAAAAATATTGTTACAATTGAAAAGTTGTGATAAAGAATGAACAGTTTAAAATTTGGACGTTTCGAAGATTGTTTTGATAGCTATGCTGATAATCAGATTAAGATTTTAGATTTTTTTCTTGTGAATAAAAATTTTCATATAGAAAATCGCAAGATTGAACTCATTGGCGTAAAGAAAAACACAATTGTGGAGCAAATTATCACAGAAGCTAATTATTTTGATAATCTAGAATGAAAACGGATTACTCTTTTCCTATTTTCGCATATCCAATACGTAAACCTGATGAAGATATAAAAACAGGAAAAATAAATTGAAGAACCAAAGATAATAAAAAAACTTACATGTGCACTATTATCTGCTACGCCAAGTTTATCACCACTTTTATTCCAGCACACTTCGAAAACTCCACCAATTGCTTTGTAAGAATTAACTAATTGACCACTGTTAGTACTCCATATACATACACGATTATCTAGTGCTCCTGATGCTATAAGTTTACCATCAGGAGAATATGCGATTGAATAAATAGGTTCGGTGTGTTTATCTAAGGTATGTAAACACAACCCTCTTTCAAGTTCCCATAAACGGACAGTGCAATCGAAAGAGCCACTGGCTATGATAGCTTGAATAGGTGACCATTTCACGGTGAAAATTGAATCAGTATGCCCACGAAAACTTTTAACAAAACTTGGTTGTTTGGTTGTCCAAATTTTTACTGTCTGATCGTCTGAACAAGAAGCCAAAAAGGTTCCAAGAGGATCCCATTTTATCGAATTTACATCCTCTGTATGGCCCTTGAATGTTTTAATAGGTTGAGGCAATCCTATTCTATAAACCTGAATGGTTTTATCGGACGAGCAAGAAGCAAACGATGAATTTGATCTCCAATCTATTTCTAATACTGCTGCAGTATGAAATTTGTAATCTTGAACGGTTTTACCAGTCAAAGCGTTCCAAACAATAGTTGTTTTATCAGTACTAGCTGTTAAAAGGTAATTTCCTTTCTTATTCCACTTCACAGACAAAACCGGCCCTCTGTGACCATTAAGCACAGTAACCGTTTTCTCCGCCACATTCCATACTCGGGCAAGATAATCAAAAGAGCCTAATGCCAATAATCTACCTTCGGGACTCCAGTCTACTGAAGTTATATCCCCATGTGATGGAAATATAACGCCGTTTCTTTCAATAAAATGTCTAAATACTATTGGATTCGCTTCAACATTTAGTTGATGATTTAGATTCCAGACTCTGGCTGTAGTATCAGATGAACCTGATGCCAATACATCTGAAGATGGATGCCATGCACAAGTGAAGACGTCTAATTCATGACCTTTCAAGACTGTAACTCTTGAATTAGGAATTTCAATTAGGCCATCTCCATTATTTAATGTCTCTTCGGGCAAAATACCGGTTCCAGGTTGAATATGTGAATTTCCTGAAGTTGGCGCTGAACTTGGAGTAGTGTCCATAGGTTGGGGTGCGTTAGATGAGTTTGAAGAGGATAATGTCGGAGGTATTTGTTGATTAACTGTAATTAAAATAAAATTGAGGTGAAAATGCAATCGTTAATTGGGAAATGCAAAAGTGACAATAGAGAAAAAGCAGGATACACATACCCGATGGAGCTGAAGTGGCAACTAAACATGAAGATGAATTTTTCGGATCATTGGATTCAGTTTTTGTCCCTACTGGTGCTGACTTTGAATCGAAGGACTGCAAATTGTTGCTTGATCCATCATTTTTAGATGAAATATTATTAAATGAACTATTATTAAATGTATTGCTATTAGATGAATCATCGCAACGTAAATTATTGCTAGATGAATTTTTATTATTTGCACTACTCGATGAACTGTTGAATAAATTTTTAGATATATTGTTAGATAAATTATTAGACAAATTGTTACTAGATGAATTCTTAGGTGTATTATTATCAATATTTATCACTCCTAGTGTAGACTTTGAAACGGGGGACACTGTTGGTCGAGATTGAGTGGGTTCACTTGCAACAATTGATGAATTGTCATTGGATGAATTATTATTAGACACATGACAGATGACAGATGAACTATTATTATTTGCATTGGCTAGTTTTCGCTGTCTTTGAGGGACAATGTCGGGTAAAACTGCATCAATAAGAGAAAGTGAAACAATATTCGTTTCAGTACCACCTTCACCAATCCCAATTTCTGCTTCAATATATTGTAATCCTTTTTGAATTAAATTCAATAAAGCTGCTGCTGGAACAAGTGAGCCATTAATATTGGTCAAGGTAACCTGTGATTCATTTGCAAAGACGAAGGCGGAATGTATGAAACCAGATTCCAGAAGGTATCGATAAATAAGATAATTGACTTCATCACTATTAATGCAAGCCATGGTTTAATACGGTAAATATAAACACGATTAAAAAGTAAGATGACCTTGCAAGTCAACAAAGCATGGATTAAAAAAAGGAGAAAATCGCATTAAATAAGTGTAAGGTGACGTTATCGGTAGAGCTGACAATTGTTAATTTTTTCACAATCAATTTACCAATAGAGAAGAATTATCCATTGCTTGTTAGTTGTTGTTTTTTTCCAAATGGGGAAAAATTTGAAAAATGCGCGCTTAGAAAAGGAATCGATTTCAGAGCTTTTCTTGACTGTTAATACAACAAAGGCTACTTTAGTCTTGAAAAGGTTTTAAGGTTTTCAAAGTGAAAGTGTTTAAAGGAGCAAGAAAATTCTAGTTGATTTATTTCTAAATTAGCCATTGTGTATTGGTCAACATTGATTCAACATTCACTGTTTAAGATCATGTCTTTTAGTAGTGATGAAGTCAATTACCTTGTTTATCGATATCTTCAAGAATCTGGTTACATACATTCCGCTTACACGTTTGGAATTGAATCACATATAAATTCATCTAATATCAATGGGTCTCTTGTTCCACCTTCAGCTTTGTTGAATATAATTCAAAAAGGATTACAATATACTGAAGCAGAAATCAGTATTGGCGAAGACGGTACTGAAAGGAATATTGAATCATTGTCTCTTATTGATGCAGTTTTACCCGATATTGTCCCACAAAGACAGCAACAGCTAACCAATTCAAATAATAATAGTTCATCTAATAATGTGTCTAATAATAATTCATCCAATAACAGTTCATCAATTGTTGCAAGTGGATCCACTGAACCTGGACCAACAGCGTCCTCCGTTTCAAAGTCAACACCGGTAGTGATAAAAACCGAATCAAATGATCCACAAGGCTCATCTTCATTATTAGTTACCACTTCAGCTTCATCAGGTATGATTGTGCATCTTTATTGTCACTTTTTTGCATTTCTCATTTTGATTTCATTTTCACCTCAATTTTATTTTAATTACAGTTAATCAACAAATACCTCCGACATTATCCTCTTCAAACTCATCTAACGCACCCCAACCTATGGACACTACTCCAAGTTCAGCGCCAACTTCAGGAAATTCACATATTCAACCTGGAACCGGTATTTTGCCCGAAGAGACATTAAATAATGGAGACGGCCTAATTGAAATTCCTAATTCAAGAGTTACAGTCTTGAAAGGTCATGAGTCAGAAGTTTTCATCTGTGCATGGAATCCGTCTTCAGATTTATTGGCATCAGGTTCAGGGGATAGTACAGCAAGAATCTGGAATCTTAATGATAAATCAAACGCTGTGGCAAATCAAATGGTATTGAGGCATTGTATACAGAGAGGAGGTGCTGAAGTTCCATCTAATAAGGATGTTACATCGTTAGACTGGAACTCTGATGGTACATTATTGGCAACCGGTTCTTATGACGGCTTCGCTCGTATTTGGACAACTGAAGGAAGACTGGCTTCTACGTTAGGTCAACATAAGGGGCCAATTTTTGCTCTGAAGTGGAACAAAAAAGGAAATTACATTTTATCCGCTGGTGTTGATAAAACAACGATCATTTGGGATGCTTCAACTGGCCAATGTACTCAACAATTTGCCTTTCATGATGCACCAGCATTAGATGTAGATTGGCAATCAAATACATCATTTGCTTCTTGTTCTACTGATCAATGTATCCATGTTTGTAAATTAGGAATGGGTCAACCTATTAAAACGTTCACAGGTCACACTAATGAAGTTAATGCGATAAAATGGGATCCTCAAGGCAACTTTTTGGCCTCCTGTTCAGACGACATGACATTAAAAATTTGGTCCATGAAACAAGACAAATGCATCCACGATCTGCAAGCTCACAATAAAGAAATTTACACAATAAAATGGTCGCCTTTCACAACAATATTAGCCAGTGCCTCTTTCGATTCTACTGTCCGTTTATGGGAAATTGACAGAGGATTATGTTTATATAACTTAACAAAACACTCCGAACCTGTTTATTCGGTCGCATTTTCTCCTGATGGTAAATTTTTAGCATCAGGATCTTTTGACAAATGGGTACATATATGGTCAACTTCAAATGGTCAATTAATCAACTCTTATAAAGGAACTGGTGGAATTTTCGAAGTGTGTTGGAATCAAAGAGGTGATAAAGTTGGAGCATCAGCTAGTGACGGATCCGTAAGTTTTAAATTGACAATGTCTCTATGCGAGAAACTTTTTTTCGTTAAGTTTCAACTCACTGATTCCCTCTTTTTTTATATCTGTAACAGGTTTTTGTATTGGATCTCAGGAGGTTACCTTCTCAATGATATTATTCTTTTCATCAATGCGTTTAATCATCGCTTTACTGTGACAAAACTTCAATTTTTTGGACAGACTTTTTTGCGCCACATCCCCACTCCATTATTCACCACTTTTTTCACCATTTTGTCCACCACATCCACCACTTTTTAAAAGGACTTGCTTCCGCCATTTTAATCCACCATATTGTCCACCATTTTTGGATACGATCAGTAAAAACTTTTCGGTTATTAAAAGTTGAGTTACGAAAAGTGGTGGATGTAGTGCAAAAAAATCGTCCCGAATTTTTACTGAAACGGTTGTATTATAATATTATATTAATATGATCTGTGATTTAATTTTGAGTTAATAAATTAGCTTCACAATTGAAATGATTTTATGAACGTTTTCTTTTTGTATCTTGTTACTTGAAGGAACTGTCTTGGAATGATTCCTGTTGCGAATCAAAAATACGATTCAATTATACAGCATGTTTTGTTAGTTTGACAAGCATGCACAGAGGACAACAGATTCAAGTATATCTTAAATTTCCTTTTTAACTAACTAGTATTAGGATTAGCAAAAATTAGAATAACTTTAACTAATAAGGTTCTCACCTGTTTCACCAATCTTTTAATCTTTTCACAGCTGGTAAACTGAGTGGTATATTCACAGTTCACCATAATAGTTGTGTGTGAAAGACATTTAAGTCAATGTTTCAAAGGATTAAAAGTTTGCAATCCAATAAGTCAGTTAAAAACAATTAGATTTAGACTTGATTTAGTTAAAGATCGTTTAAAGTTATCACCTCGTGTGATTTCAATGGTTAAGTTTTTGTTTGCTTTCTATTTAAACCTGATTCTTTCGACTTTCACAAATAGATGCTATCGTGAACTGAGATTAGAATTAAAATCCACATTCACTTATTAAAGACGCTTGGAGCAAGTTTTTAAAAGGATTAAATGTTTACCAAATTCAAAATGGTCATTTGAAAACAAGTTTCAGTTCCAGTTTCGCTGCATACAGTTTTGTCTTTGACAGTCCTAGTGCTATATTTTCATGACCACTTGAAAAGTGCAATTTGCGGCAAATGTTGCACAATTAATCTATCGGTTTAGTCTTGTCTTGATTAACAGAAACACGGCTTAATTTTTGGTTATTCTTTTACATGGTCAACTTAATCAGCCTGAATCTCGATCAAATAACTCTGCTTGATCAAGATTTATGTTTGACTTTATTATTATTACTGATTTATGTGTTAAAATACAAAGGAATTCCCCTTTTAAAAAATCCAAGGTTGCTACCGTTACGCTAATTGAATTGGAGCCAATATTGATTTCTCAATTACCTTTTTATTAGTATGATTAATCGTGATGAGCTGTGTCAGTGGAATGTAATTAACAGTATCTTTGAGATTAGACAGAGGGTGGAGAGTGGGTGAAGAGAAAAAGGAACGGATGATAGAATGATATGAACATTAAAGGTAATTATAATTTTAATCTGAGCAATACTTTCTTCAAATCAAATTTTGTTTGACTTTAGAGTGTCGACACAAATACTTAAGCATAAAAGTTAATTGCTGGTTAGTGTGCAACAACAATCAGCTACTTGTTATTAGTTGATCATTATATTAAATAAGTTTTGGCCACTTTAATAACGAGGATGTTACCTCTTGCCTTAGCTGACGTTATCCAATCAACCAAAGATTTATCAATCTATTTCATTGTCCTTCTCATCTTTTGTCTTATGTGAGTTCATTTTTTGGTTTTACGCCATTCCTGTGCAGCTTTGCTTGTGATTTTTGCTTGACTTGAGTTGTCTCATTGATCGAAACTTACATTGTATTGATCATTAAAATTAGAATAAACTATTATCTAAAAAATTGTCTGAATTTCTTGCGTTAAACCAGATAATGATTTCTGGTAGTTTTATTGCTTTCTGTGTTTGTCGGGATATATCTTTGTTTCGAATTAGTTTATCCTTGTTTATATTGTTTTAATGGTTTATTGGTTATTTTATTAGTTACAACGGATGGAAGATAAGTTATTGGTACAGAAATGGCATTCCTGGGCCTAAATCAATCCCATTTATTGGAAATGCTTTGGATCTACTGTTCAAGCCCAGCTTTGAAACTGAGCTAGACTATGTTAGAAAATACGGTAAAATAGTTGGGTAAGTTAAAGTCTTAATTATATTATCGTCAAATCTAAATACCACTTGAATTATCTGTAAATTATGAAGTTATTAGCAAACTTATGTTTCCTATGAATACAAAGTCTTCAAAGGAAACATATTATTGTACAATCATACATATTGTAATTATTAAGTTGAGTGTATTATGCGTTGTAAACTATCTTGCACATAAGATGGATTTATGATGTTATTCAAAGAATCTTCCTACTCTCTATCTCATCATCAAGAGTATTATGCTGTACCATTTGAACTGCATTTCATGTAATCAACATGAGCGCATGTGATGGTAGTTATTACTTAACTTTTATAAGTATGAATGCAAATAAATGAGTAAAAATCAGCATGATAGTTTAATATAACATGAAAATCGATTTGCTATTTTGTCTTGAGTTTATCCATCTATGTTGATACATCTTTCGCTTTTTTGCCTATCACTGGTTCAAATAGATGTAATGATATATAATTTACCTTACAGTAATAGTATCTGATAAAGTTCAATGATGTTCACAAGTATTTTAAATAAGTAAATGGTCGAGTAAGTGATTAGGGTTGATTAAAATGTTACAAATTATACGAACACAATCTAACGCATTTAGATTTATCAGATATTCAACCAATCCCCTTTTTTATCAATTAAATTGATCTAAAAACAAGCTGACTCAGGTTTCATCGCACTTGAATTGTTTACTGATATACAAAAAGTAGTCAATTCGATCTAATTTTAGTGTATGGATTCCACTTATTATTGAATAATCTTGTTGTTAATCTTAAGCAATAAGGTACAAGTTGATCTAAGGTTGATTGGACCTAATTTGCACTATTTTAACAAGCTTCGATGCTAATGAAACATTGGTGCAACTGCTTCAAGACAACAAAATCTCCTTTACATTTTTCTGATGTTTCTGTGATTTATTAATAATACAAGATTGATTGTTGTTTAGAGTTTTTATAATCTTTCATTTTAAGTTCAATGCACCATGGATATTCATAATAATGTTTGTCGCCCAAGTTGCATTACATTCACGTTATCAATACAATAGATTGAATAATCGTAACTCATAAAACTGAGAATTATACTTGTAACTTTTTTTGCTCAAATGTGTATTATTATTGTTGATATAAATTAATGATGAAATGATGTAACTGAACATTTATAACAAATCAAGGGCTCGTGAGTTCAGATGTTAGAATTGGTATCACAATTCAACATCTTAAAGATCAGTCAAGGTTGATAAACAACATATTATTGAACATTACCTTGCTCTTAATTGAACCAAATATTTTTATTGAGTAATTAATGTTCTTAGAAATGAAAAGATGAAAAATAATCAACCAGTAATCGTAAAAAAAACAATAAATAGAAAGTTTCTCTCAATTGCAACTCTATTGTTTAACTCTTTTATTAGGATTTACCATGGATGTCAACCTAACCTGATTATTGCCGATCCAGATTTGATTAAATCGATCACAGTGAAAGAGTTTTCCTGTTTTCCAGAGAGTTTTAGTTTTCCATATTTGTCACCCATCGAGCGCAAATTTTTGACTGTACTTTATGGAAACGAATGGAAACGCGTTCGCTCATTGTTGTCACAAACCTTTACCACAGGAAAACTTCGTAAAGTGTTTGATTTGATTAAAAGCTGCATGATCAGTCGTCTTGATAATTTTAGACTGTCACAAGACAATTTGAAAAGCTCATTCATCGATGTGAAACATTTCTGGGGACGTTATAATTTGGATGTAACAGCCAAAGCCTTTTTTGGCACTGATCTTAACGTTTACTCTCAATCAAAAGCCGAACAAGTACTTCACAATTTTGAGCAAACATTTAAATCTAACCCGATTTCCATGATAATTAACATGGTTGCACCTGAATGGTTCAACAAATTAACTCGTCAAAGTGCCTTTAATGTTGAAAATTTGGAATATTTGAAGAAATTAGCTGAAGCTGTGATTGAAGCTCGCAAGGAACATTATCCAAATCATAAATACAATGATTTTCTTCAACTGCTCTTAGAGTCTGAAATAAATGAAGACAGCAATGAATCTGATTGTGAGGGTAAAAGTGTCTCTAATGACATTACCAGACAAAGATTGAATACCGATGAAATAGTATCATCAGCAGTTATTTTTCTGATTGCTGGCTATGAAACAACATCAACTCTGTTATCTTGGACTTGCTATGAACTAACACGAAATCCTGATGTTCAAGAGAAGCTATACTCAGAAATTGATAGTCTGACTGATGTTAATTATGAAACTATAAATGAATGTGTTTATCTTGAAGCTGTTATTAATGAATCCCTTCGAATTCATCCTCCAGTTATACTTTTACCCAGAGTAGCCCATTCTGATTACCAATTACCAGGGAAAGGTTCAACCGTTTTACCCAAAGGATCAAAAGTTTTCGTTTCTATCTACGCTCTTCACCATAATGCTGAATATTATCCAGAGCCTCATGTTTTTCAACCTGAAAGATTTCTACCAGAAAATCGATCTAAAATTAAACCATTCACTTTTCTTCCCTTTGGTTCTGGACCTAGACTGTGCATTGGAATGAGATTTGCTTTAATTAATGCTAAATTAGCTTTAGCTCTATTCCTCAAACAATACAAATTAGTTGATAATGTACATACAACAAAAGATATTGAACACATTTCCCAATTCGGTGTCTTGGCTGCTAAAAATTTGAAGGTTGGAATTGAAAAAAGGAATTGAATTTTTTTATGTTTCTTATTACTTGATGTTTTGTGATTCAAAATTTTTAAATTATAATTATTTATTTTTTAAATGAGTAATATTTTTGTGAAACAAATAGCAGTTAATAATTTACATTTTTAATCGCATAGAGTCATTTAGATTGATGAAAATTGACAATCAATAGAGAATATTTTTAATTATATCAATAGATCGATTTATCAAAATTAATTGCGTCTTTCCATGGAAACTTGTTCTTGCTGGTACGATTTAAAAGCGATGTAACCTAATTTGTATTCACCCAGTAGACTAAATTATGTCCAATCTCAATAGTTTCAGTTCGTTTCTTGAGAAATATTTTCTCAACATTTGCTTCTTTGGTGAAAGTAATAATTGAACCATTATTTAAAAGCTGCAAGTTTTCTAGAGGTTTATCAAGATTAGGTAAACGACGAGGTCCCATGATTGGATCTGTGTAGTGATAAACTGAAATAGCCCTTGGACCTAAAGAGAAATAAAAAGAAATTAATATTTATTTGGTGAGTTTGGAAAATGGGAAAACATTAAACAATCGGACAGTTTAAATTTACGTACGAAATGAAGATGCTTATAGGAAGAGGACTGGAAGTTGAGTTTGATTTCTATGCACAAACAAATCTTATAACTAAATTTAACCTTCTTGGTAGGATAAAAAAGTGTGTAGTCATAATTTCAGTCTAATGAATCGTAAAATGTCACAGAGATTAACGTTCAAAGTCGTAGGAAGATTTACAAATTTTGAACTTGACCTGTTTAGATATTTGTTTATTCTAACCAAGAGAGTTACCGTTAAATTGACATTGGTGGTTTTTCAACAGTGGTCAGTAAATCAAGGTTAAAAGTGTGATTACAAGTCAAATGAACAACCTCGATTAAAACAAAAATTATTAATAGCAAAGTTTATGACATTGGCTCAAAGTATAAATATTGGATATTTATGGCTCAACTCATAATAATTTTGGATCAAGTTAATAAGATAACAGCTTATAATAATAAAAATATCCCATTGTAATAGTAATACCTATTGAAACAAAAATGAATGTTTACTATTTGATTGTCGTACTAGTGATTAATTTATCCTGTATCTTTGATTTATCACAAACATCAAATCAGCCTAATGTTGTTAATTCACATAAGAATCGAAATTATTACGAGATAAAAAAGTTGTTACATGGAAATGGGTTAACTTTGAATTGTGGAACTCAACTAAAATCATTAGCTGGTAGAGTTGTTGGTGGACGAGAAGCTGAAGATGGCGAGTTTCCGTGGCAAGTTTCCTTGCAATTAAAGCACAGATTTTTTGGATATCGTCATTTCTGTGGAGGAACCATTATTGGTAATCGTTGGATAGTTACAGCTGCTCATTGTGCTAATCATATTGATAATAATAATACGATTGCTGTTTTGGGAGCAATCGATTTAACATCATTTCAATATCATGTTAAAGCAGCCATAAATTCAACATTTGTTCACCCAAACTACAATCCAAATACAATCGAAAATGATATCGCTTTGCTCAAGACTAGTGAAAAAATTGATTTAACTGGACAAAACTATCCAATTTCTTCTGCCTGTTTGCCCGAATCATTTGACCAACAACCGTCAGGTAATGCAATTGTGACTGGGTTTGGGAAGACTTCAGAAAGTGGTGGTGCATCGTCAACTCTTTTAAGAGCTGCCGAGATTCCGGTTATGTCTCTTGAGGCATGCAAGGAATACTATGGGAATAGAGTTTATCCTAAAATGTTGTGTGCTGGTTACAAAGAGGGTAAACATGATTCGTGCCAAGGAGATTCAGGAGGACCATTGGTACAAATAGTAGATAACCATGGTGTTTTGGTTGGTGTTGTTTCGTGGGGTATTGGTTGTGCTCGTCCAGCCAAACCAGGAGTTTATACAAAAGTTTCTAGCTACATTGATTGGATATATGAAACTATTGAAGCTAATCAATGATAATGATCATTTCAATTTGAATTTCACCACTATTTTTTCAACATATATTTGTTAATTTAGCTATAATTATTCGAATAAATTTCAAGCACTTCGTTTTGTCCGTAAAAATAAAGAGTCAAAAAAGCGAAAGTATTACAATTTAAAAATAAAACTTACTTTTAATTAGTTTACATTCGGCCACAATCCTAGTGCAAATACGGTCAATGCTATCATTGTCATAGACAGGAATCTTCATACTAAAGAATGGTTTATATGGTTGATTATTAACAATATTCATCAGAACAAATGGATCATTGCGAAAAACAATGTAAGGCTCGAGAGGACAGCACTCTTCTTGAATTTTGGATTCAGCGGTATCAGCATATTTAACTTGTAAATCTTCCAAATCCAGAGTAGATTGAAGATAATTAATATTTTCATTTAGAACAGAAAGTTCATCAAATGGCGCCGTTTGATTGAAAACTTGATCACCCTGAGTTAAAAGCATTTTTCTTCTAGTTTCAGCAAAAGGCATAGCTTTTTTCATATACTTTTTAAGTTCATTAAGTTTGCCCAATTTTTGGGCAATCACAGAGTTTTCAGGAAGAGTCAGCCCATTTTCAAGATGGAGATCATGTAGAGTGGAAATAATGATAGCTTGCCATTGAGGAAACTTTTTAGCTACATAAATAACTCCATGTGTAGCTTTATTGATTTTTTCACCTTTATTTCCCTTGTTTTTCGTAGTCAGGTAAGTCTTCAAGCGAATTCTGAATGAATGACAGGCTTCGAAAAGATAATCTAATGATTGTCTTAAAACAAGACTAACAGGCTCTGTTGATGGCCAACTTGCTTTCATTATTGACTCTTTAAGTTCTGGTTTTTCCTATAAAAGATAATCAAAATTTAGAAACCGTTCAATTAGGCAAAACTTAATAAAAAATGCATATTTACCCTTCTCAAAAGAGTCCAGACAGCTTCACAAATATGAGGACAAATTGGGCTCAAGATAATTGCTTGAGTTTCTATAAATTTAAGAACTAGTTTTCGATTCATTCCATTTGACCCACAAAGTTCACGGTATTTATCACGAGCATCTTGATATTCAAAAAAGCCTGTTTTCAAAGCTTCTTTAAACATAGTTCCTTTGTAGTGTCCATTTGTTTCGTTAATCAAATAATTCATTTGATTGTTGAATGCTTGATCAGGGAAGTTTGGACTTGAAGAATTATCATCTCGAAGTTTCGTTGAGAAAGAAAGCATTTCTTTCGTCCATTCCATGAAATTAAATAAACGTAATAAGCCGGTATCAGCTTGTTTTTCAAGGAAATTGGCATCTTCAATTCCATCACCAGCGTCAGCCAGTGCAAATCGAACACCATCAGCACTAAACTTGTTGATAGCTTGTTCAAGAGTCATGAAATTTCCCGTTGATTTAGACATTTTTTCGTTATTTAAAAGGAGATGACCAGTTGCTCGAATTCCTCTTGGCCATTTATCAGGTTCATTTTCCCACATAGCACAATGATTGTACATGAAGAATGTTAAATGATTTGCAATTAAATCTTTACCAGAACTTCGTAGATCAACACCATACCAATAAAGGAATTCTTCACGAAGTCTATCTAGTTTTTCTTTTGGTATACCTGCTTCTGTTGGGTAGGGTTTGTCACTAAGAAAGATATAATCCCACACTTCTGGATACATCATTGAAGAATCAATGCCAAAAGAAGGTTCTTTGCCGTAAATATCTTTATGGAGCAAATGACACACAGTATAATAGGCCATATAGATGGTTGAATCGGAAAGGGACTCAATCAGCCAATTCTCGTCCCAAGGTAGTTTGCTTCCTAAACCATATGTACGAGAACATGCATATTCATGAAGCCAGTCAAGTACCGATTCAAAGTTTTTACGAACTTCGTCTGAAAAAGTCTCTAAATTAGCGAGACATTTTTTAGTCAGTGCTTTCCAACCTTCTTCTCCATAATCAAGATACCATTGATCACAGTTTGCAACAACACATTCATCACCAGATCGAGAAATAACTTGTTTCTCTGGCTCCATGTAGATTAAAACATCACCAGAGTCTAGCAAATCTTTTTGGATACTTTTCTTGATGTCACAAACTTTGGACCCCTTATAAGAACCAACCAACATTACTCCTTCATAAAATCCTTTGAGATAAACCCTCTCTTTTGCCTCTTTCAACTTGTCAGCGTCATTTTGACTTTGGATTTTCAGTTGTTCACAAACAGTTACTGCACTTAGGTCACCGAAACCAGGGATTTCGATTATAGGAACTGGTTCGAAAGGTAAAACCATTTCATCTTTGATGCCATATTTTTCTCTAAGAGCTGCTTTCTTTTTAATGTCTCGAAGAGCAGCAAAATCATCAGGCGAGTCTGATGGAACACTGGTGACAACTCCAGTTCCTTTGTTGTCTTTGATGGTCAACATAGGTAGAGTATAAACAAATTCATATTTAGCTAACGGAACTTTCAATTTACACCCAAGTAAATCATTTCCGATCAATTCTACGATATGCCCTTCTTTGATGATCCCTTGATAAAACATGTTCCTAGCAGCTCGTTCAGTGCAAATATAGACTTCTTCTTCTTTAGTTGTAGTTGGATCAGAGATGACTGCAATATATCTCAAGTCTGGTCTTAGCCAACAATTTGTTTGTCCATACATTGTTTCAGGTCTTAAGGTAGCGGCAACTAAATAAATCTTGTGTTTGAGATTAGGTTTAGGTAGTGCTTTGAATAGTTTGGGCGGTATAGGATCAATCAATTTCATTTTGATCAAAGTATACTCTTGCGGACCAATACCTTCACCACTTGCTCGGTCATGATCCATACATGGCTGCCCATCTTTTGGCGAATAAATACAGTACCGTTTTCCATACTTGATTTTGTTTTGATCACGAAGACGTAAAAATTGCCATCTTACAAAAGAATCATAGTAAGGGTTAACATTGGTAGTGATGAAAGATCTTCTCCAGTCAACATGAGCGCCAAACATTTTCAAATCTTTCATACAATGTTGTGGGAAATAATTTAACCAGTAATTTGCATCAGTAAATTTAACTATTTCCTCATCTTTTAATCCCAGTGCTTGCATAATTTGCCACTGATAACGAGCCGTGCCACTTTTAGCAGCTGCTTTACTTTTCTTGCCCTTTGCTTTATCTTTGATAATAGTTTCATCTTCTTCCTTTTTGTCGGTGGTATTACCATCATCTTCAGGAAACACTGGGGGATATCCGAAAACTTCAACCTCTCGTTTTAATTTATCAGCACAAGCTTTAATTGGCATACCAGTACAATGAAAACCAAATGGAAACAAGCATCGCCGGTTCTTGAGCCGCTGATAACCTATAGTAAACTATTGCGAAAAGAGAAGACATTTAGTAAACTTGACTAATAATGTATTCAAAAGACAGCTTACTTCAGTTTTAGACAGGGAAAATGAATGTCCAAGATGGAGTTGACCATTCATATAAGGATAGGGCCAAGTAGCAAGAAATTTATTTTTACCACCTTTCTCACGAGTTGTTGGGGCATTTTCTTCAAATATTTTGTCCCTTTCCCATTTTTCTTGGATATGTCTCTCGAGCTCGAGATATTGTCGAAGTTTGTAATCAGCTTTTCTTTCCATGATGGGTTTTGGAACTTATTTATGACAATTGGGAATCACCACTAACAAAATACCAGTTAAGTGACACGTTGAAAAACAACAACGACTCAACAAAAAAACCAAACTGAAAATCACATGGATCTTTAACTTCAGTTTAAGATGGCAGCACTACAAGTTTCTAATGCAAAGTTTCTACCATATTATTGTTCAACAATTTATATGACAATTAATTAATCTTTGCAATTAATTTTAAATCACAAATGGACAATCAAATTTTTAACTACATATTCCATCAATTTATAAATTGTGAATTATATTTTTTTGCTTTGATTAATTCTTAATGAAGCAGGGTACAAAGTAAGCTTGAAAGTCTGGAACCTGTTAGCTGTAAAATCTAACCTTTGATTTTGTATTCAGTACTGTGTGAAATGCCATCACTCAATTTGTAACTATTTGGGTAATTAATTTTCAATTTTACCTGACTCTAGACAAATCGACTGACTTCGCCATTACTGTCTGTTAGTTCTAAATAATAAACTTTAAAAACTCTGGAGATTTGGTTCAATGCCTTAAAATGACAAATAACTCGCAACAACAACCAAAACATTTACAGTTAATCAATTTCCGCATATTTGCTGGAAAGTATAGATTTGTCAAAATATAAATTGCGATAGAATCTTTAAATAATTAGTTAAGCTTAGCATTTCAAGTAAAAAATATTTCAATGATTAAACCAAATAAGGTTCAGGTAACCTTCAAACTTCCATCTCTAAACAAATTGTCAATCTTGAAATCGTTTGAGAGGAAAGTCTTACCAATCTTAAATGGCTGATAATCACAGTGTGACATTTGAACAATTAACTTTCGAAATCAATTGTTTTTTTGTCAATATTGTGCTTAAGAACTGGAACTCATAATTTTTCATAAAAATATCTCTAAATCTGATTCGAAGTTAAGCTGATCTAACCTTCAACTTTAACACTTCAAGGTTTCTGATTTAATCAACTTTCACAATTTTTGTCACTAATTCATCAAATTACTAATAAACTATAAGCAATAGTAATAAGACAATCAAAAGCTAGAGCTCATTTTGATTTGCATTAAAGTTTCAATCTCTTCTTTCTGTTCATTGAACTTGATTATCATTGAATAGCGCAAAGGTTACTGTCAGTATTTCTTACTGTAATAAGAAACCAAAAGACTGACAACAATTATAATCGAATCAAATTAGAGTGAATGAGGAAAGCAACAATTAAGATTAATAATCATTAAACTTTTTTCTTCTTCTTTTTTATTGTTTTTTTTTCTTTCCTTTTTAGTTATATTTTTTTCTCACTTTCACTCCCCCATTAACCTGAAGATTTTCGATTCTTTGCAGGTCACAATCTTTGGGCCATTCTTGTGAGATTAGATCTATCCAATACAATGAATTGATTTGGAAATGTTACAATTCAAGTCTTTCGTACTAAATTACGTTTCAAAATCGAGGAAGCTTAAGTTGTCCGAAACCAAATTTAGGAGTTCAAATGAACTTTTGCCAGTAATGTAATCAACATTTACAAAATGATGTCTCTTGAAGTCAATCTGTTTCTTCCGTTACCTGTCTGATTTAAACCAGTAAAATTGGCTCAACCAATCAGCCTGTTTTTACAGATAATTTTAATGGTAATGTTGCAATAATTGATTGACTGGAAGATCAAACTAAATAAATTGTCAGAGCAGTTCCGTTGCGCTTCCAAAGATATAGCGTGGATCTCCCAGTAATTTTGTAGTTCCTTTGATCTAGAAAGAAATCTAGTCGGTGTTCTTGTTATTGGCGCTAATTTAAATGCTTATATATTCCAATAACCTTTTGAGAGTTCCTATCAATGTGACGAATTGTTGTCCTTCGATATCTTGAAACGGCTGGAAGACGCTTGACATTCAAATTAGTTAACCACATTGTTACCAAGAGAAATTGATTGGTAAAAGAGTGAACAATCTTCAAATGGTTTCGAACAGATAAGCTCGTCCGTGGAAATATCAAGAGCTTTTTTGTCGAGTCAACCTTAGGCTCGTCCGATTTCTGTGATGAAATTAAACACTAATTAATATTTCAGCAAAATTAAACATATCGATATGGTTGATCGGTTGAAATTGATTAAATTCAAGTTTAATCTGTTTACTTGAACCTAACCTAAACTTAATTAAAATGGTTACTATTCATGCTTGAATGGGTGTTGTAAATCAACATTACCAATCGTTGTCAACAAAACAACCTTACTGATTATTTTAAAATAATTTTTGTCGTTAATAGTTATATTCATGGTTACAATTAAATTGTAGACTTTTATTGTTATCAATTGATTTCTTGATTCACTTATTATTTATATTAATTGCTTGTGTGCAACAATGTATCAGTCAGATGAGATGTTCAAGTAACTTACATTAGCCAGTACATCTGGATATGTGTAATAACATCATTTCAATGATGACAGTTGCTACCAGGGATCAGAATTGTTGTACCAAGTATTGGTCAATCATTCATGAACTGAAAAAAAAATTAAATAATAAAATTATTATATTTAGATCATGTAACATTGACAAAAACATTTCAGTTATTAAGTTCAAAACAAAATAATCATACCAGAATGCCATGTAAATAAATAAATGGGACATTATTCATGACTAGATAGTTTAACGAAGCGAAGAGCACATTAGATAAATATGTTGACTTCGAAAGCAGTTGGAGTGAAATTCACCAATTTTCATCACTTGTTGATTCTTGCCTTTGGATGGCAGATAAAATAGACAGTAACGCAACATATTAAAATCTAAATTAAACAAGGATTAAATTTGTAATTAAAACCGTAAAAAATCCCAATATCAAAATTGCATTCAACAATCGTCTTTCAATCTCCCAGCTGACAGAAAGGGGTATAAAAAGGTCGAAAGAGGGAAGAAACAAAAAGGAGGGAAAATATAAATGTAGGCATTTAATGTAATAATTAATGTAAACACAAAAAACAAAAACTGAATCAAGACAAGATTGATTGCTGTTCTATTAAACTTTAATCAACTACCTTTTGGTTGTCCAATTAAATAAATTGATTTCTCTATTTCATTAGAGACCTGACCTTAAATAAAGCTCATAAAAATGGTTACATTAATGCAAGTAGACACTCAAATAATACTAATAGGAAATCATTAAACGCCGATCAATATCTAACAAACATCATCAGTATTAATTGTCATTCAATTGATAGCTCAAAGTTATCATTAAACACACACATAAACATTTGAACGAGTTTCAAATCACATGTTTAACCGTCTTGATCGTTCAATTTATAAAACATTACAAGAGTTACGTATTGATATTAGAAGTTACTTTAGCTGTGTTTACTTGATTAATGCATAATTAAATACATTCCTAAATCTCCATGGTCAATGTAGAGATTGATGGTAAAGATTGAATTTTATCTGTGACCTTAAAGAATCAACTTTTATCCGTCCAAATGTGTCCTTGTTGAACCTTGTTTATGACTTTCATTCCTCACTCTTCTCTCTCTTTCTTCTTCCTTTATTTATATTTCCCACCTCCTCCTCCCTCTCACCTTGAATCTTAATCTTAACCCTGTATAACAATCCAAGAAGTACACTTATATCTCCGCCCCAAAAGTACCTGAATTAATAAAGATCAACCATCATTTTGATGATTGGTTATTATTTGAACTGTAGCTAACAGTTTAGTGTCTCTTATAAACACAAGTGTAAATGGTGAGAACGCAATTGTGATTCAACAATCTCGACATTAAAGTCAACTTTCACTGAATAACCCAAAATTTTGGTTCAACCAATTGTACCTAAACAGGTACAATTACAGTTAGGCTTGGAGTTTTTGTTTTTCACTCAATTGTTGGTTATTTGTTTACCAACCACGAAATACTGCATTGATCTCACGCATTGTTGGACTCGTTACTGTTAATGTTTCTGTTGTTGACAACTGAGGCCATTACCATGTTAACTGTCATTTATGTTTGATTTCAACTTACAATTGGTTTAATATCAATCCTCAATCGACACTTTTTCAATTCTTGTGCATTTCCATTTTTGACTTTTTGTGTTGATCATAAAGTAACAACATGGCAGCCATGGATCTTGTGAAAGCCATTGGAATCTTAGTAATATCATCTTGTTTTTTATTCAGCTCACCATTGGTACAAGGTGACAGAATTGATAGCTGTGATATTGATTCACTTGATCAATGTGCCAAACGTTTATTTGGCTACGGTGATCCTAATTATACTTTTGCAGCCACAGAAGAACAGGTTCTTCAACAATGCAAGTAAGTAATCCAAACCCAAAAGATTTTGGGTTGATTCATTATCATTTTAATTTTACTTTTTCCAATCTCTTTTATTTCCTAGGACATCCAAGGAAGCTGAAGTTTGTATTCGTCAATACAATAATCGATGTGTTAAACCATTTGCTCGTCAGTACATCAATATTATGCTTCGGGGTCCATCTAAATCATTAAAAGAACGATGTAGCTCGAAGAAAGGCATTGAAGGTAACTAGCGTTTCTCTTGACATTTCACCTTACTACGGAAAGCTAAACCATACTAATATTATTTTGATTTTTTGTTATATTTTCATATCCCATTGCACCAGACTACCTGAAAAACACAGATTGTTTAAATGCCACTAAAAAAGATCTGGACGTTTGTACACACGATGTCATTGAAAATTTCATGCTTGTTCCAAAAACCAAAAAACCTGAATGGATTCCATTATCTTGCTGGTGAGTTGCGTCAATTGTCTGACCTAAACATGGTGAATCAATTGATAAAAGATTTCAGTTTAGGCCTGAACCCAATTACCTTCAATTTGACAGTAAACACACTGTTAAAATGCTTTTTGTCGTTTTTTTTGTTTCCATTTACTATCATAAAAAAGTCCAAAGAGGTTCTCAGTCAAACTGTAGGTTATGAGGAAGAGATAATTGAATGTTAAAATAATTTATAAAATAGCTCCATCATTTTAAATTGTTGTGACTTACTTTTGTTACCTTTTTTCAATAACATTTGTAACTTAACCTGAATTTAATTGTTGAATTGAGACCAAGTCAATTTAACAATTTGAACGATAATTGTTTCATTTTTAATGCTATTAACATTAACTTTCACTTCTTTTTTTATTACAGCTATCTATCTAAACTGGAGAAATGTTCAAAGAGTGCAATTGAAAATAAATGCCCTCCAAATCAGACTGAATACACGAGTAAAGCCATGAGAAATTTAAGAGGAGATGTTCTTGATTTATTCTGTGACCATGAACTGGAATGGGGAACCGCAAAGTGTGATGAATTTGTTTCTAATTTACCAGTCAAAGAGATTAAAACAAAAAAACCAGATTCTGTATTGCCGGTTATACTAAACTTAATGAATCGATACATAACTAAATCATAAAAAAACATTGTACAGAAATTATTTTTGTTATATTAAGTGCAATCAACTTCAAACAACCAAAAATGATCTACATATCCATTGATTTTTATGTAATTTTATTCATTGAAAGGTAGATATAATCATTCATTAAAGTTGAATTACAATTTAGACCAAAGATTTATTAAGCCTTTCAAATCCTGAAATTCAGGTTATTTAAGGATCAACAAAAAGCTATTGAACACAGTTGACTATTGTCGTCATTTGAACGACACCATTTCAACCACAAATCTGAACCAAAGATTTAGATGTTACTTTTAATGAAAGTGAAAGTGTGACCAACTAATCTGGTTCAACTGGACCTGTACCTTGATTCAGAGCTTACATGCTCAGTTTAAAACAGCTACTTTAGCTTTCTTAAGCTTGATATCAAGTTGAGTATTGCAATGCATTATTAGCAAACCCGGGAATAGTTTATTAGGACAATTCAGACCATAGAACAAAGAACTTAAGACAATAAGGAATAAGCGACTTTAGTAATGTAACAATGAATCAAGCACAAAACATGAACTTGATAGAGAAGTATTTGAATGCTAACAGAAATCACAATTTCAAAAAAACTTTTGTCTCGTTTGAGCTTCAGATTAATTCTTTTAAAAGAGAAAAAATTGTTCCGTCTAAAATTGTTGCCATGAGATGGCTAATGGATCTTATTATGGATCTTCTGTAATATTAGGTTGTCCGGGCTGAAGTGGCGGAAGTCTGATCTGTAAGATATTTTCTTGAAGAAATTCCATAACTCATTCAATTTCAGAATTTTATTATCAGATACCACGAAATTTATCATGAAAATCTTCTGTAATAATTAAAATGGATTATCAAATTTCCATTCAAGCTAAACCATTGCGAAGATTAGTTAAAACTCCATTTCCTTCATTTAAAACAACAAGTTGAGCCCCCGATCATAACTGATCGCAAATTTATTTACACTGTGTACAACTAATTCAGTCCATATTTAAAGACTCAAATTTTGAACTAAAAATTTTGTCTTATGGACAATCATTGATGGGATTGAATTCAAAATTTGTAATTTGGTATCTTTTCTGCACCAGATTTTGCCCCAAACTCTTTACTCGCAAGATAGTTTTGCATATATTCCTAGTCCAACAATAAACCACCAAACTAAATAAACAAAAAGTTTTTACCCCAAACACAATGCATACGGATTCTGCATTTTTTCACTTACCCTATTTAAACGTCAATTTTTCCGTAACCTGAATTCTGATTAACCTCTGACTATTTTTCGGACATGTAGTTCAATCGTGGTTTCATTGTTATCACATTGTACAAAACAATCAACAATTAAAACTAGTGTCGAGATGGTATCTTGAATTGATTTTTTTGTGGCGATATACAAATGTATTTCAAAGGTGCTTCCACGTTTAGAGCCATCGGGACACCTCCGGCTTCCACGGCTTTCGCGAGCCCATAACCCGGGTTCCAGTTTCTCTCTAATCTTATTTGTTTCTGTTTCCTTCCCTGCATTGGAAATATTGTGAATCAAGTTTAAACCTTGATGCAATGAATATCATAAAAATATACACATTTGTGATTCCCGCTAATCCAAATATCCGCAGTCAATTTACGATAGAAATGTTTAGATGATGGCGTACTTTTTATAAGAGTGGTGTCACTATGCTCGTCAATATAGTATGTATTGTACCATAACCAACTAGTTCGAGCTATTAAAAAATATTTCAACGCCAACAGTGTACGAAAGAAACAATCGAAACATTTTACCCAGAAGTATAAAGATGCAAGATTGGGATTTGCTTCAGAGATAAACTTTGTTCAGTTCATCGAGTTCTATATTTTTTTCCTGTGTTGACCAGTTTTTTTTCAGGAATTGCCTTGATATCCTGCAAGACTGGCTTTGATAGTAATCTCTTGTAGTGCAACAATGCTCGTAAAAGTACTCAGTTGATCTTTGAAGGGAGACAATCTTGAATCTTGATCGTTGATAATCAAACTGAAATGAAATACAGTTGTTGAAAAAATATTCAAATTTTTATCTTATTCTGCATCACTGATTACTAGAAGTGTTGATCAGTGGCAGTCATTGCTTTCTGTTAATATATCAACTTGTCATCAATTGTTCGTCAATACTGCAACCTCTGGTGATTTTGGGATTGTGCCATTTCTAATTGATACACTTTATATACATAGAAATATGTGAAAATTAAATTTATTGGAAGCTAATGAAGTGATAATTGTTGAAGAAATGTGAAAATGTTTTTCTAAATTTCAGTCTCGGCTTCAATTTAAGGCAATGGTGATGCATGATTTACATGTAAGTTGATATGAGATACAATTTTTTGTTTCTTTGCTAACAAATTTTTTATACTTTCAGTATATAATGTCGATAATAATAATTGATTAAGAGGGTTTAAATAGCATTGCGTAAGATTTGATAAAAAGTTGGGATGATAAATGAATCTTTTTCAAACAAAAATTATATAGTTTCCCTTTTATAAAGGACAGGATGAGGTTGGGATGTTTGGTGAATAACTTGAGTTGATGCGTGTGGTTGATGAGGTTGATGAGGAGTTTGGTGTGAAGGTTGATGGGGTGGATGCTGTTGATGTGATTGGTGAGGTTGATGGTGAGGATGAGGATGAGTTTGAGCTGTTGATGGAGGAGGAGGAGGTAAATATATATCTTCTCCTGGAGAAGATAATGAATCGTCTGAATGACCATTTGAACCGGGCGGCCCATCATTGGCAAGTCGATGATCAAGATCCATTAATTGGGGTGGCTGAGCAGGGCAAGATCCAGGATCATAATGAGAAGGTCCTTCATCTATAACCATGCCGCTGCCATTAGATGGTCCACTTGCATAATTGGGCATTAAAGATGGCATTGGCACTGAAAGTAATTCATAAAATGAGAAATATATTTGTAATTACATTATACATATAAATTTGTGATAATCTTCAACGTAAACAATTGTAACTATGAGAGTTCAAAGTCCAATCTACTCACTTGGATATGTTGGTTGCCAAGCTGAGTGTGTTGGTTTTATAGCAACTCCTGCATGCGGTGGACTCACAATTGTCCTATTACCTAGAAGCATTTCTTGTAACAATACATCTACTTTAGTTGCTCCAACACATTTCGTGAATTGATCTATGAGTTCAATCATTTGGTTACTAATGCTCTGAAGAGGAGATAATAACAATAATATTTCACCAAATCGTCCACGAGAATTGTATTGGTGATCCATAATATAATCTTGTAAATTGATTTGTACTTGAGTCCGTAAATTTTTTATTCTAGAGGGTTGTGTTAAACCTTTGGCACCTAAACAGTTAAATAGATTATCAAAATAATGAAAAAGAGAGGCAGAGATTGATAGATGAAAAGGCTAAAAAATACGCACACCAATGAATAGATGGATGTAGTGTAAAAAACATGCTTACTCGGGTCGAAGAAAACAATTGCCTTGAGGCAAGCGAATTCCGTGTCATCGATGTTAACATCATGAAGAACAGTAACCAATTCGTCCATCACTCTATTACCAATCATGGTAATATCCTTTTCAGGTGAATTTCGAGGTATAATAAAATTATTTCCCAGAAGCAGACAGTCACTAAGGTGCATAGATCTATGAGCCACTCCAAGAAGCAAGTGTTCACCTGCATGAGCTTTTAATAGAGCCACTTGATCATCAACCCCTAACTCAAGAAAAGCCGGAATCCCTTTAGCCCATGTAACCAAATTCAACAGTTGGTTTCTCATTGATTCACAAACATCTGATATATTGGCTAGCTTTTTATCTCCTATTGATGTTTCTTGACTGCATACACGAGACTATACGAAGAAGTTGAAAAAAACAAGAAAAAATTAATTAGCTTTGAGATTCAAAATAGTTTTAGTTTTCTATATTCCCATTAAATTAATAATTAATGTTGATAAACGATCAATATACCAATAAGCTATGTAATTGTTTTCCACGAGCGTTCAAAAATAGATATGAAAACGTTACACGTGCAATAAAATGGCATGGAAAAATGCAGTTCATATAATGTAAGCTTTTCGTCTTGCTTTTGGTTACAATTGCCACCAAATTAACAGTTTTGAGCAAAGTGTTGATTTAATTGTTAAAGTCAAAGTAGACAATTTATTGCATGTTTTCTATTGAAATTAACTTGGACCGAGCAATTACAACCACTTTAACTGCTCAAAAGTTAATTAGTTTAACCATGTTTTTCAATAGTTCAAGGACGAGAAACAAGCCTAGCGTAGAAATAACATTAAAATAGCCCTTCACACTCTTACCCTATCTTTATGCTTTCCCTTGAAAATAACTGGCCAATAGGCAAAATGTTTTAGCAAAACATTTAAGTAAAGACACTTGTTTCTCAGTTCACTGAGATTTACAGTAATTAAGGGGCAAAGAGAAGAAGAAAATGTTTATAAACTTACCTGTCTTGAATGCATTTCAGCTTTGTAGAGAGTTTGTATTGAAGCTCCACCATTATTAAGAGCGTCATCAATGCTGGATCTCCTTAAACTGATCCGATCCCGTTCATTTTGTACAGCTTAATTTAAAAAAAACCGTTGAATTACGTTGAAGGTTCAAAAATGAAATGGAAGCCAGCCAGACCAAAGAAATGAGCGGAAAAGTTAAAGAAAAAACAAGACAAAATGTTAGCGCTTTTATTTATACCGCAAAACAAGATAACAAATCAACAACTCATGACTCACCATCCTTTTTCATACCAGCTCGAAAACATTTCCTTAGACGACAAAATCGACACTGATTACGTTTATCTTTATCGATGGTACAATTACGCTGAAAACGACAGGCATATTGGTTACTTTTGCGAACACTTCGTCGAAAGAAACCCTTTTAGATAAGAAAAAAAGTAAATCAAAATGGAAGCAAACAATAGACAAGAGAAAGAGAATAAAATAAGCAAAAGTAAGCGAAGAAACAAAACAAAATGTATGTACATTATGCATAGAGAAATAATGAGATAGAAAAAGATGGGAGTTATAATTACCTTGCAACCGTCGCAACTAAAGGCACCATAATGTTTACCAGTGGCTCTATCCCCGCAAATGGCACAAGACTGTGGAGTGTTGGTTACATTCGCATTATTAGACGTGGCCATCATCATGGAATGAGTACGAAAGTCGAGTAAAAACAATGTAGATAATCAAGCTCAACGGTGTAAGAACAAGTGATTTTCACTTTTTTCAATTATTCAACCCAACCACAACATATAAAAAATATTACATGAAAAATACAAAATACAAAACACTGAACCAAACTCAAAAAAAAGTAAAGAGCAAAGATGAAATGAACATTCCAATGGGGCAATAATGGCAAATCTCTCACTCTTTCTCTCTCTCTGTCTCTCTCAGCCCCTCAACCCCTCATCACTCTATCTTCCACCTTTCTCTCTCACTCTCCCTTTGTATCTCTTATCATCTTACTAATCATCATTGCTTATCTTAATTTCATTTCTTTTTCTCTTTCTGTTTATCTTCTCATTCTTTGTTTACTCTTTGGTCCAAACAAATCTCTCTCTCTCTCTCTCTCCTCCTCCAACTCTAATCACACATTATCTGATCTTTCTCTCTCTCTCTTCATCTCTGTCTTCCTTATCTTCTCTCTCTCTCTCCATCTCTCACCATTTCTTTCCCTTTATTTCCATTTTTTTATAATCGTTATTCATTTGTAAATTTTTAATACAGTCTTTTATGTTATTTTGTATCCAATATGTTAAACTTTTTGTTGCAAGTTTACCTGCCCGAGTCTTAGACCCACGATACTGACCTAACTGTACAATAACATCGTTGTTGACACTCAAGTTGTCTCGAGTTGGTGCCAATTGTTTACTTAGTTAACAGAACGACATAAAAGTGTATAACTAGCAAAACATAACCATACTGTGTGACAATTGGCATTGCCATTTCTCTCATTTTTTGCCAGAGTTGTTGACAATTAAAATTGATTTTCATTTTACTCGGTAATCAACCATAATCTAGTTACAAAATTGTAATAATTATTTAAAATTGTTTGTCAATCTAAATTGAATTGACCAAAAAAAAGTCAACTGTTAGTCGGAATAAGCTCAACTGATGTTTAGTCAAAAATTGCATTTTATTGGAGGTCATTTTTGTGGTGTGATATATTTTTATTATTAGGTTATCTTGTTTGAGTCTAGCGCTGTTTATTTTGACCTATCTTTCAAATGAAATGCGTTCAGATATTTATGTATTTATTAGGTTGATTCAACGAAAGTCAACTAGTCATTCTGCTTATTTGAAGAAGAAAAAAAGAATAGAATTTAAGGTAAAAAGTTCTAGAATTTGAATCGGAATAGTCAAAAATGATAACCTTTAAGGTAAGGAAGAGGCTTCCATTGGAGGCTAATAAAAAATAAACTCAACAAAGATGTGAAGATATTTTGAACTATTGAAGTTTTCAAATTCTGAGTGAATATTTCATTTTTTCTTGATCAATCTTGTACTAATTTACTTCTTGATTTGAATAACAAAGCATTTTTCATTTCTATGAGCTTTCATTTATTCATATAGCTCATGATTAAAGTGATGCAGCATTTAAAATAATGAAGATCCATCAATTGACTTGATTTTATTTAGCAGAGAAACTGTCAGAATTGTTTGTTTGAAACTTAATTTCAAGTTAAGCTTGCAAGTTGTTAGTACAAAAGTATCGAGAATTGAACATTTACAAATTTTAGCTTCGAAATAAAAGATCACTCGAAGATCATAGCAAGATCATAATAGGTCTGTGATCTGAATATTAAGATAACAGTTTCATAGCTAATTTACTTAAGATTAATTAGACCCACTTCAATGCTGAATCTTGTTCTCACTGTGAGATATTTACGAGTCATGAAAACTTGAACTTCTTCTGTGGCTCTATTTTTCGATGTTCATCGTCTAAAATCTGGCAATCAACTGATTAATAAAGAAATCTTGAATATCGCTATTCAAATTAACTTATCAAAGTAGGTTAGCGATTTGTGTTTGTACTCAAAACTCTGATGAATACAGCCAGATCGTCGCCATTCATAATTAAAATGAGTTTCTCAATACTTTTGCACTAATCTTTATTACAATGATGCTGCTTGATTCCAACAATAGGAATTGTGAAATTGTCAATTTTATGACAGAAATGGGGAAAAACTCATGACTCAATCACTCGACCTGATAAGAATTGTGGCTTCTACCAAATGGTTAAAGGAAAAGGTTGATCCAGTAAAGTGAAGATGAAACAGTAAAGGCAATCGCATGATGTTTGATTAACTTTTTGATCTCTTTTTACTTATCAAAAAGTTTATTCACAATGTTTTTTTTTCAATTTTTATATCACAAATCTGTATTTTCTTGATAATTCAAGGGATAATATGTAAGATTTTGCTAGAAAATCCTTTTTCTTATCAAAATAAGAGAGTATGAATTGACATAATATAACTTTATTATTAATATGAACGTGGTAAAGATTATTGGGAATTGAGCTAAAAATTGGATAAGCCAATGAAACTCTTATCATTGATCAATGCATGTATATCAATGATTACAGAACGTTAAAGATCTTTGGCAAAGTCGCTTTTATTGTTGTCTGATTGTATAATAATTGGCTTTATGTCGAGTAATTTAGTTTTGAAATTTTTCTAATTTTGATTCTTGATTTTGCAAATTAGTGTGAAAAATGAAATGTTTTAGGCTTACGTTTGACTTATCATTGAATCCATTACTCGATCATTGCTTCTAACATTTGAATTCTGTTGCACTTTGAAATAGGAGGGGCTAAGAATGTTTGAGATAACTTGAAGGTATCACATGTTTTGTCTGCTTCAAAAAGAATATGTTTTGATTTTTCGTTTTAATTAGTTGCTAGCTCCACTTCAAGCAATCATGTCTTTATGTTTTAGATTGATAAATTTAAGACAGCACAGTTTAAAACAATGGATGACAATCCAGAATCATCATTACTCCGATAAAGCAAACCTGAGGAAAGTTTTGGTTGCTAATAGAGGTAATGTTAAATTTTTTGTTATCTTCTTTTTTTCTTGAAGGTCAATTTTTTGTTATTATTTCATAATTATTGTTATTCTTGATTTTTTGCGACTCAACTGTACTATTTTCTAACTATTTATTATCAGGTGAGATCGCCATCCGAGTGTTTAGAGCTTTAAATGAATTGGGTATTAGATCAGTTGCCGTTTATTCGGAACAAGATAAGATGCATATGCATCGACAGAAAGCCGATGAAGCTTATCTGATTGGGCAAGGTCTTCCACCGGTTCAAGCATATCTAAATATTCCTGAAATTATAAAAATTTCTAGGGACAATCATGTTGATGCCATTCACCCTGGTTATGGTTTCCTATCAGAGAGGTCTGATTTTGCTCAAGCCTGCCAAGATGCTGGAATAAAGTTTATTGGACCATCGCCCACTGTTATGGCACAAATGGGTGATAAAGTTGAAGCAAGAAAAGCAGCGATAGCTGCTGGTGTTCGAGTTGTTCCAGGATCTGATAATCCAGTGACTCAAGTTGACGAAGTTGTAAAATTTGTTAAAGAAAATGGTTTACCAGTTATTTTTAAAGCTGCTTATGGTGGTGGTGGACGTGGTATGAGGGTTGTTAAAACAATGGAAGAAGTCGAAGAAAACTTTATCCGTGCCAGCTCCGAAGCTTTGGCTGCTTTTGGTAATGGAGCCATGTTCATTGAGAGATTCATTGAGAAACCACGACATATTGAAGTACAAATTTTGGGTGACAATTATGGTAATATTGTGCATTTATATGAAAGAGATTGTTCCGTCCAAAGAAGGCATCAAAAAATCGTTGAGATTGCTCCATCACCAAATCTTGATCCAGTAATCAGACAATCAATGCTTTCTGATGCGTTAAAGATCGCTCGTCATGTTGGTTATCAAAATGCTGGTACAGTTGAATTTCTGTTGGATCAACAAGGAAATTATTATTTCATTGAAGTTAATGCTCGTTTGCAGGTTGAACATACTGTTACTGAAGAGATCACTGGGGTTGATTTGGTTCAATCTCAAATTAGGATTACAGAAGGTTTCAAACTTGATGAATTGAACTTAAGACAAGATGAGATCAAAGTAAATGGATGTGCCATACAATGTAGAATCACAACGGAGGATCCTGCTAAGAACTTTCAACCAGACTCAGGAAGGCTTGAAGTTTTCAGATGCGGTGAAGGTTTTGGTATTCGTTTGGATAGTGCTTCAGCCTATGCAGGTGCTCTTATTTCGCCCTATTATGACTCTCTATTGGTCAAAGTTATTGCTCATGCAAACAATCTTAAATCATCTTCCAAGAAAATGTTGAGAGCACTACGAGAATTTCGTGTGCGTGGTGTGAAAACCAATATACCTTTTCTAGTGAACCTTTTGGAGCATCCAAAATTTGCTGCTGGAACTTGTGACACCTACTTTATTGATGATAACCCACAACTGTTTGATTTCAAACCCAGCCAGAATCGAGCACAGAGACTACTCCATTACCTGTCCAATGTTATGGTAAATGGACCGATGACTCCATTTTCAACTAATTTGAAACCTGCCAACATCATTCCTCACGTTCCTGAAACAAGTGTTGACAATGAAGATGTTAAAGGTTGGAGAAACATTCTTAAAGAAAAGGGCCCAGAAGGATTCGCCAAAGCTATTAGAGAAAATCGAAATCTCCTTTTAATGGATACAACTTTTAGAGATGCTCATCAATCTTTGTTAGCAACCAGAGTTAGAACACATGATCTTCTCCGAATCTCTCCTTATGTTTCACAAAAATTGAATACACTTGCCATTCTTGAGAACTGGGGTGGTGCGACTTTTGATGTGAGTATGAGATTTCTTCATGAAGATCCATGGGAAAGATTGGTGAAAATGAGAAATCTTATTCCAAACATTCCTTTTCAAATGTTATTAAGAGGTGCCAATGCTGTTGGGTATACATCTTACCCTGACAATTTAGTCTTTCGTTTCTGTGAAACTGCAAAACAGTGTGGAATGGATATTTTCAGAGTTTTTGACTCTCTCAACTATTTACCTAATATTTTCATTGGTATGGAAGCTGCTGGTTCAGCTGGAGGAGTTGTTGAAGGGGCTATATCATACACTGGTGATGTGTCAAATCCTGCTAAGACTAAATACAATCTTGATTATTATTTAAAATTGTCTGATGAAATTGTCAAAGCTGGTACTCATATTCTTTGTATCAAGGATATGGCTGGACTTCTTAAACCTCAAGCTGCTCGATTGTTGGTCACTGCTCTACGAGATCGTCACCCTGACATACCGATTCACATTCACACTCATGATACTGCTGGTGCTGCAGTTGCTTCTATGTTGGCTTGTGCTGAAGCAGGAGCCGATATTGTTGATGTTGCTGTTGATTCAATGTCAGGAATGACTTCCCAACCAAGCATGGGTGCTATAGTAGCATCACTTCAAGGAACTCCTCTAGATACCGGTTTGACTTTGAACAATGTCAGCGAGTATTCAGCTTACTGGGAACAAACGAGAACACTTTATGCTCCTTTTGAATGTGCCGTCACTATGAAAAGCGGTAATGCCGATGTATACGAGAATGAGATTCCTGGTGGTCAATACACGAACTTACAATTTCAAGCTTATTCTCTTGGTTTAGAGGACCAATTTGAAAAGGTCAAAAAAGCTTATAAAGAAGCTAATATGCTTCTTGGTGATATCATCAAAGTAACTCCTTCCTCAAAGGTTGTTGGAGACTTAGCACAATTCATGGTACAAAATAAACTAAATGCCAAAGAGGTTGAAGAAAAGGCTGGCGAATTAAGTTTCCCTAGTTCAGTTGTTGAATTTATGCAGGGTTTCATTGGTGAACCTTATGGAGGTTTTCCTGAGCCTCTTCGATCCAAGGTAAATCTCATTTTTACTATTTTTCGTCTTTATCATTTACTTATCAAGTCGTTTTCTTTTCATTTAAGATTCTGAAAGGTTTGAACCCAATCACTGGTAGACCTGGTGAACACTTGGCTCCATTAAATTTTGTTCAGCTTAAAGATCAATTGGCTGAAAAACACGGAACACCAATCACTGATACTGATGTAATCAGTTCAGCTTTATATCCAAAGGTTACTGATGATTTCATTTCATTCAGAAATGAATTCGGTCCAGTTAGTCTTCTAGATACTAGAATATTTTTAGAAGGACCTCGAGTTGGAGAGGAGTTTGAGGTGAATATTTTTTGTATATTGTTTCGTAATATTTTAAATCATACATCGTTTCAGGATGGTTTCACAATCGCTCCATTCATATCATGATCTAAAAATTTCAAATTTTAATCTATTCATTTTTCTTATCATAGGTTGTAATTGAAAAAGGGAAAACTTTGCATATTAAAACTTTAGCTGTTTCTGAGACTCTTAATAAACAAGGTATGCGTGAAGTGTTTTTCGAGCTCAACGGTCAATTGCGAACAGTTCTAGTCAAGGATAAATCTGTTTCTGAGGTAAACAAGCTGTGATTGCTTCACTATTAATTTTTATTTTATCTGAATCTTATCGTTCATTGATAATCATCATTTACCTTTTTTATCATCTTTTCTCATCAGGAGATTGTTACTAACCCTAAAGCTATAAAAGGAGCCAAAGATCAAATTGGTGCTCCTATGCCTGGAACTGTGATCTCACTGAAAGTGGGTGAAGGTGATAAAGTTGGCAAAGGTGAACCTTTACTTGTTTTAAGTGCCATGAAAATGGAAATGGTCGTTCAATCCCCGATTGCTGGAACAGTGCGAAAAGTACTTGCTCAAAAAGATATGAAATTGGAAGCAGGAGATTTGTTAATGGAGATTGATCCAGTTGATGAATAAAAAAATAGACAAACAACAGCCAATAATCTCAGCAAATATCAATTCACACAAGTCACACCATATAGTCATATGACTGATTCAAGATTTTTTTGGCATTTTGCAAGATTCAGTTATCCTATTATTGGTATGTCAAGACGTGACAATTTTATAATGATTGTATAGCTTGTTAAAAAGTTGAAATGTTATGTTATCAATAGCATTATAGAGCTTAAAATGATCATCACTTGTTTAATTACTATTACAAAGTTTCAAACAGCTATTTAGTAATTATAATCTATGCCATAATTTGAATACTAAATGCTCAGCTTATCCGTTCAACCATTAGTTTAATATTAGTATTTTCCTAGTTTTGATAAATGAGAAACTTTACTCAAACTGTGACTTTTTTGTCTAACAAGCTTCCAATGAAAGCCTAAACAATCTTTAATAATTTTCATTTTTACATTAATTTTAATAAGAATTGAGAAAAAGTCAAGATTGTTTCATGATCATTATATTGAATAGTTACCTTTGAATAAGGTTGTTAGTCGAATATATTTCCAGTTGTTTTGTTACAGCCTTTAAATGGTCACTGTTTTAATTACAATTGGCTTTTACCATTTTATAAACTGTTTAATCTTGTTTTTTGTTCCATAATATCTTTTTGCTTTTGACTTCTGGACAATTTATCTTTGTTTTTATTTTAAGCATTTATTACGATTAAATGTATTTTTCACATCACATTGTTATCCGATTCAAGGCTACCAATTCAATTCAATTGTATCAACATTGTGATTTAAAAAGTCTTTCATAATTTCTTTCATAGTAAAGCTTTTTTTACCCTAAAAATTTGCTCTTATTAAACCTTAACCACGACATAATCAATATTATTATAAATATTTGTGATATAAGACTGTTTCATCTCTTTACTTTCAATATAAATTGTGATGAAAATTAGTGAAAACAATATAAAAATGAAAATTTCAATATTCATATCTATTCGATATCATTCAATTTTTTCACTTCAAAAACAAATGTTTCATCTTTAAACTCGGATAAATCCTATTATACTGGTAAATGTGACTTTAATCACCGGAATAACCTTAAATAATGTATCTAAATCCAAGTATGTAACATTGTACATCAGCACAAATAAACTGAACACTAACTATCATCCAAGGTAACAATGATTAAATTAATTGACTCTATGTTGGGTCAATAATGTGTTTACTTGAAGAAAGTGAGGGAAAGAGAAAGAGAAAAAGAAATCAACAAATCAAATGAGAAACGAGTTGTTCTCAATCTGATTGAATCATCATGTGGTTGAACCTGAAACTCTTAAGGAATAAATAATCTGTTGATTGTGCTCCTTTTACCTAACGTAACCTCGATCGATATCAATTCTGTTGATAACATGAAAGAAACAAGGAAAAACTAGGAAAGACAATCTCTTTCTCTTTCTCTCTCTTTGTTTTCATCTCACCCAGAATCATGAATGTAACAGAATCAAATGGAATACACATTCTCTCTGTAGGTAACAATTCTTATACTCTATTTTTCCTCTTTTCTTCTTCTTCCTCTCTTCTAAAAAAGAATGAAAATCTATGTGATTTCTATTGAAGTCTCATGCTAAGTCCTCATCATTTAATATCATCAACGTGAACACACGCATGCAAAAAGAAGAGAGGGAAAGATGAAAAAGGAACAAAAAGGAGCACAAAGAGTCCAAGTTAAATCAACATTGGATATGTAAAGAAATAATAAGGTAAAGTGTTATTAGAAAAAAATCGTTGCATCGGACGACATTCATAAAGTTAATGCTAACACTCAATTATACTGGTTCCAATTGATTCAATTCATGTGGGATGTTAACAGCATGTTTTACTCACTTCTTTTTTTTATATCATATCTTCATCTTCTTTCTCTCCTCTTTTCTCTCTTCTTTGGCTGTTCTCATTTTCCTCTTCCAACATAAGGTGTAGTTACAAGTTGTTTTTACTGGTAATTCATAAGCATATGTTTTTCAATTGCAATCTCATTTAACCAGACTCCTCTTTCCATCTCAAATTTATGAACATAATTCAGTTGATCAGGCTGCTGTTGATCATCTTGTTTATCATCATCCTCATCATGCGGGGGCCCAGATTGAATCAATAAGTTGACTATTCACGAGGAACCGGAACCATTCTAAAAAAAGAAACCAGAAAATGTGTTAAATATGGTTTTAACGTAAAAGAAATATTGACCAATAATCGGGATCCCATCAACACTGTCAGCTCATGATGTTGAGAGTTGGGTTACTAATGATGAAAATTAAATGGTGAAGTTAAATAATGACAAATAGTCGATGATTTTTATGATGTTGATGTTGATGAGGGTTGTTATATAAAGGTGCATGCGCTCGATAATAGCCGATATATAACGTTTCTATCAATACATTTAAAAGGCCAAATAATGTCAAGGCTCTTCCCTGTGAATTCCCATAAAGCAGCAAGCAAAAAAAGCCCCTCTCTGTGCACAGGCAGGGTTAATCTTGATCAGTTTAAATGGATGCAACTGATGGACCTTCATTCACCATCAGCGCAGAGTTATAAACATTATCCTACATAGGCAAGGTGAGATATTGACTCACACGCATGCTAAAAGTTTCATTTTATCCTCTTCTTCTCCCTTTTCTTCATTTATCATCATCTCGAGACTCTCTCCTTTTTTCATCAAATGCACCACGAGAATGTTAGGATAGCCCGAATCAAGTCATCTCCATAGTACCTTGTAACTTGAAAGGCAAACTTTCTTGTTCTTCATTTCTTTACACGTTCCATTCCATATCATCGCCATTATCGCCATTATCTCTTACCTAGTCCTTTTTTGTACCTGTTACATTTATTAACACTGATCATAAATCTCGTTTGTTGCCTCTTGAACATTTTCACTGTTTCCATCTTGAAACTTTTCTGTTGCTCCTTTGCCTTTTTTTCCTTGTTTCACTCCTGTTTTTGCTGTTAAATTAATCTTATTAACTCATCAAATATTGAACTTTACCATCAACATTGATTAAAATCAACGGATTCACTGATTTCTTTGATAAGTCACGATCAATTTTGGATCCAATTTTGATTTGTTTGTCATCATGGAGACACCAGCTCGTCGATCATCACGCTATGGAACTCGGGTTGCAGCAGCTTTAGCTCAACAAGTTATTTGTGATTTAGTTTCATACGATGAGGTAGCTGCTATTGTTGATGAAGAAGAGGATGATGAAATACGTTCTTCCCGGTATCATCACAACCAAGAAAAATCGCCATCTCATGCAAATCATTTTACGACAACAATTAAACCGATAAAGCCAAATCTATCAAAGCATACTTCGGTGTCTTCTTCGTCATCTTCCTCGTCTTCACCACCTTCATCGAATGGAGAAATCCAATGTAATCGTAAAATTATTCCTCAACCTAGACAAGACAGCCACACTAATCAACGGAACAATCTGCGTTGCTCGGTTAATGTTAAATCAGAACACCCATCATCACCAGTAGCCAATTTATCATCCACCACAATTACACCTATAACACTTTCCTCCACTTTAACTGGTCGCTCTTCCACTTCACCAGAAATTGGTTGTATTCCTCCTCCATCAGCTGAATCGGTTGAGAGTAAACTAATATCAGCATCATCAGGACTTGTAGATGAAAATGGTATCACCTTTTCAAATTCATTGTACTCGGCATATCAAACTTGGGCCCTAAAAACATATGGAGATTCGGCAAAAACCAAGACAGTAACGCGTAAAAAATATCAAAGGATTGTAAGAATATTGAAAGGTGAAGAATCGACCAATGTTGAAAACTCAAAGTTCCGTTTTTGGGTTAAAGCCAAAGGATTCAAATTACGGTCCAATGATTTGTCACTTGAATCGCCATTATTGGCTAATGAAGACAAAGAAGAGGGAAAGCAAAGTGAAGACGATGAAAATATTCTTTTGGTTCCATGTACAAAGGTTTCACCGGTAAGTTTGAATATTGCTTCTTTCACATTTTTTTTAACCATTTAACAAATAAGTTGAATAATAGTCAAAAATAATTAATGTTGATTAAATAGCGAATTAACAAAGTAAATTTATTTATGAAATTAAATTTTGATGCAAGCAAGTAAGTAAAAGCAAGTAAAAAGTCAAAGCAAGTTTATTTGATAGAAACCAGGTTTAACGGTTTCATCTTAAGCTTGTGGTAAAATCATCTGGTGACATCTATACCATTGTCATGAGTTAAAGTTGTCTAATAATATTGATAAACACCATGAAAGTCATCGAAAATAAACCAATTTTCTGTTGATTTTTGCTTGTTCTGTATCATTAAAATCAACATAAACTGTATATAAAATGGCCCCATATTTAATAGACTTGCCTTCAGTTCAAGAAGAAACAGTGAAGACTTTATCGTCTGAACAATTTTTTCCCCTTTCCATTTCGCTTACATGATATGCCAATGTTAATAATGACACTTTAGTGATTAAGTTTGATTGATTTACAAACTTGCCTGATAAATTAAACAATTGAAGCTAAATAACCTGACAATTTAACACAAACCAATGGGTATGGTTGAATAAAAAACAAACTCTTGTGTGATCTTAATAAAAGGTAACCATTCGATAATGAACTAACTGGTTTGATTCTTCTTTACCAATCAACCTAACAACATCTCAGCAATTAATCGACAAATAATGATTTGGGTTCGACAGTTTACAATGCAATGATGAAGTTTACAAAAAAAGTAGCTTTATCTTGAGCTTTCAATAAAACCAATATTGCGATAAAAAGTATCCATCGACTTATCATCACTCAGTTAAAGGATGGTTGAAGTTTCAATTTTTGAGTCTCCTAAATTAATTACTATTGCAAGTACAGGTAGCGACAAATTGATTGTTAATTTGATTTACTTGGTGTAAGCTATTAAACAAGTACATAAAAAATGATTTCGAGCTTAAAATAACCAATTCTCAGTGTAATTATATTTTTTTGCTGTTGATCAAATTTTGATGAAATTCCTGGTGGATCAAAATCTATGAGATGATCAACATTTTTGTTCATTGTCCTCTTACCATCATCTTATTATGAAGGTATAAAATTCTTGAAGCAAAATGTAAACATTAAAACAGCAAGTAAAAAAAAGGTGCAACATAATCATGATAAAAAATGAACAAAAAAATGAAGAAACTGAAAGATTTTCTTGTCAAAGCTGTTACGCTGTGTAACAATTTTAATCTCAATTGATTTAGACGCAAAATCGGACTGACAATTAGTTTGAATATTCAACAACCAACTGATTGAGTATCCAATTTGTGCAGTTGATTGATTACACGAAAATGATTAACTTAAGTAACGAGTAAAAAAAAGAGATTTAAATATTGTATTGCAATAAATTTATCCCGATACAGTTGATCAGTTGATCAGTCAAATAAGACATTGCTTTGGTAATCTTGCTGTTGCTATTGGTTTTAACAATTTTTGCTGTCCTCTTCATCCTTCATCCTCATCTTTTTATGCAATGTGATTGACCTGGGATGTCATTAAAATACTTTTTCCTCCTCATCATTTCTCTAAATTACAATCTGATCACAGTCATGGTGATGCAAGTGATTAGGTCACGTGTTATGAGGTACTGTGAAGATAAGGATGAGGAGGATGAGGAGGATGAAGAGGATGAAAAGGACGAAAAGAATAAGTAAAAAGAGGAAGCAAAAGAGGATCAAATAATTGAAGGAATGAAGAGGAAAGATGAAACTCATTAATGATGACGATGTTAGTATTGAAATTGTGATTATAAGTGAGTACATCATGCATTAACAGGTCTAAGTTGACCATTTTTTTATCCTAGAGTAAGCACACATCAGGTTGAGTTCAACTCAACCAGTTGGGTCTTTACGAGCAAAATGTAAAAAAAAGATTATCATAAAGATGAAATTGAAGATGTTATGAAAATTATGACCAATGGTGAATATGATGAACATGTTGAACACTTTGATTAAATAATGGTTATGATGAGTTGGAGGATGATTTGGACAATTATGGTTAAGCTATTCAGATTAATCTTGCATACTTGACTGTGAATTGGTATTCATGATTGGGATGAGTTGAGTGAAAATATTTGATGGATAAAAAGGTGAACAGAAAAAGTGTGTCTTCCATTTTTGTCATCATTCTTTATCTTGTTTCTAATCTTTCTCTTTTCTTCTTCTTCTTTTTTTGTCATTTTTGTATCTCCTTTTTATACACATTAGAAAGGGAAGGAGGGAAAAAGATGAGGATGAAGATGGTGAGAGAAGGCCTTAAGGGAAATATTCCGTCAGTTTGATAAGGAGTGGAAACAGAGTCTAACCCATAATATGAGTTACTTTTAGCCTCATAGGAAATGGTTGATAGATTGAAAGGGAGTAAAATCAGATTTGGTGAGAGCAATATTAAGAGAGATTAAACAGAAAGAAGATGAACAAAATGATGAAGAAATAAATGGAATGATGTTTGGGAATTATTTGACTGGGATGGGATCTCATGTTATATATATCTGTGCTTTTAGAGAGAGAGAGAGAGAGAAGATAAAAAGAGGAAGATGAAGATGAGGATGTTGCCAACAGATTTAGTGGTTTACATTTTCATGTACAAAACCATTTTTATGCCTTCATCTAATGGTATTTTTAAAGGCCCATTTTATCCCAATAAAACGTTATCCAAGTATAAATATTGTTGGCTACTAATAAGTGTCCAGATATTATGAGAATGCATAAAGTTGTTTTTGGTCAATTTCAATGTGATTTAGAAAAGGTGTCAATATTGTCATTTCATTTTTTTTTGTTTCATTTTAAGTTTGGACATTCGTTTGGTTATAATGCAGGTTAGGTAACATGGTGAATCGCTTTAAAGATATTATAAACTCTGAATTTTCAGAGCAATAGATGAAGTGAGGTATGAACAGAAGAAGAAAGGTGATGAAGATAAACTGTGATATAACAAAAGCAACAAGTATTGAAAAGCTATGTAACCATTTTTCAGGTTGTGTGTTTATCAAAGTGGAAATTTATACTTTTGTTCATCCTTCTACTTAACAGTTATCACCTTCTATCATCATTGTTCATCCTTCACTCCCTGAGTTTGTTACCATCTGATGATGCTCAAATGAAAATCTGAAAGGATATAAAATTGAACTTTTCCTTATCATTGCATGTTTACCCAGAAAAGAAGGAGAAGGAAAATAAGTGATGATAAGAATGATGATGATGGATAAAAATAATGGCATAAAAGTATCAAAAATGAGTTGCTTTTTGTAATCAAGTGAAGAATCGTCTTGAAGATGAAATTAGGTGAATGTTTTGGTTGCGTTTTTAAATGTTTGGGTTTTGTTGAGATTAAATTCATTTTTTCTCTCGTGTTCATATGATTGGATAAAAGAGTCCCATTGAGAGATGATGATGATGGTGAAGATGATGATATGGAAGATGGGTTTGGGCTAAAAGCTGGTAAAAGGTTGATCAGTTGAAGGGAAGGAAAACAGGTTTTCATGTTTTGCAGTAAAGTTACCTTTAAGGAAGAAAAGCTTTATTTTCGCTTGTTGTTTCACCAGAATTCATTATTGTAATGAAGATTGGTTAACATGAGAATGGTGAAGATGCACAAAAAAGGATGATATCATAGAGACATATGATAATCTTAATCTGATTGAATAAAATTCTGGTTCTGGTCACGTGTAAACATCTCTTGTATTAGTCAATGTAATCTCAGATTAATTAGTTAATTGAGTTGAACTTTAGTAATCTGTTGAAACATTGTAAGATACAATCATTGTGGAATGATAAACTTGCCAAAAATCAATTATTTTGATGATAAATTGTACAAGATATTGGCAGCAGCAACGGCAACAATTCAATATCAAATTCATCAATTTTAACTCTCATTGGAAGCATCATAAGTCATTGTGTTTTCATTTCATAATGTGTCTTTATTGATAGTCATTGGTCTGACCCAGAGCAAGCAATCCATTAGGTTGAGTAAAGCTTCAACCATCGGGTCTTTACAGTGAATCATGAAACTATGAAAAGATGGCTAATTATCTTGTTCTGTTATTCATAATTTTTCCTCTGAACTTTTGATGAGTGCAGCTTTTAAGGTTTTCAATTGTAATCAATTTACAATTTACTTTAATTGTGGAGAAAATTTTAATAAACTTTATTCAATGGATTCATCATTTTTTTCTTGTTTGTTTTGTCAAACCTTTTATATTCAATTTTAAAAGTTTCCTGAATCTTGAGTAACTCTTACATGATTTTACCCTTTTAATTAATTGAATCCTAATTATTAATTTGACAATTTAATTGATCTAATAGTTATTATATCTAATCATTCCTGTTGTTGGGAAAAGACTAATCAAGTTAAATTTAATTGACTTGGATGTTTGCCTTTAAATGAAATGAATTTAAGCAAAATTTTTGAACGTCTTTTATTGTCACAAGCTGTTCATTTTAGAGTTGTTTGGTTTTTTGGTCTTTGATCAATTGAAGAGACAGCAACTTGAAAGATGAAGACTGTAAAGATAAAGAAAGATGATGATGATGATGATGGAAGATAATGATAAAAAGAAAAAGGAAACTTCAGGTAAAGAGAAATGAGCTTCAAGGTAAAGAAATTGTTGCTCCAATCCATTAAGAGGAAGATATAAGGGAAAATTTGATGATGTTAGTTGAAAGAGGAAAAGTAAAGGAAAAGATGACGAGCAAGATGAAGGACAGTAAAGGCCTTTGGAGAGCGAAGACAATGGATGAAGATTGAGGATGAAAGTGTGTTGGTGATGAGATGAAAGATGAACTGAAGGAAAGATGAGTCGGGATGAACAAAAGGTAAGGTTATTATTTTAGTTCTAAACAGTGAATTTTGTTCTTCTTTTTTTTAGATCAGCTTCTTTTCCAATGAATTACTAGAACAAGTGAATAAGAGAAAGATCACTTGATCATCTTCTTGTCCTCTTATATTCAACCTTTTATTATTATTATTCCTTCTTCAGTTCAATTGATACAAACCAGCTGATATTTACCTTTTCAATAACACAATACATGTTTTACAAATGGAGCTTTGGTTATCCCATGTTACTCTGAATTTCAAGTTTTTCTCATGTTGAAAATTATTTTTGATCGATACATTTTTTTTCGTATTTTTGCTTCTTCTTTTCGCCTTAAAACTTAATCAGTTTGCAGTTTAAAGTTGCTTTTTTTGTTGTACTTTGTGAAGGAAATTTTTTTCAGTTTCAAAGTGTAAAAAAATTTGAAAGATTCTTTTGTGAAAAGTGATTTAGCCAGCCTAATTAGAAGGGTTTACAATAAGAAGGAGGAGGAAGAGGAAGATGATGAGGAATGGATGAGGAGAAAAGGTGATGAGGAACATGGAATAAAAAAGTTGAGGTTGAAACAGATAATGAAGGATTTTGTAGAGAAGATGAAAAAAGAAGAGAAAAGGAGGAAAATGATGCTTGAGATGAAAATGAAGATGAATATGGGAAAGGATGATGGAGGATGATGTTGAATAACTGAGAGTAACATGCTGCTGTTCAAGTTTGTTAATATAATGCTTGGTAAAGACAAGTGATGAAGAGTTTGATTTTTTTTCTTGTTGCTTCTCCTTTTTTTTGTTGCTTTCATTTTAGTTTGATCATAAGTTTGAAATTCTTAATTGGCTTTTGGGATGAGGAATGAGGTGGATGATGAAGGATGATGAAGGAGTAAAATGTAAATCCCGTGAAATCACAACATCCGACCCAAAAGGATAAAAGCATAATTAAGATGAAACAGGAGGAAAATTGGTAATGTTTGAAGGTTCATCTTGGATCAATGATGAGAACGTGCTTGCCGGAGGAAATGGATGATGAGGATAACTAGAAATAATCTGGGAATGATGAAAAAAAGAAGAGCATTAATTAAGAAACTGATTAGTTTGAGTTGTTTTACAAAGACTTAAGTTAAATGAGGAGCAGAGTCAAAGCTTTTTTTGATGCTACTCGAGCTGTGTGTTAGGTCAAGATGAAGTCAATGCATTGGGTCGAGCCACAATAACAGCAATAACAACTGTCGGTTGTATTGACTTTTAGATTCTTGGTGTACATAATCAATGCTGATGATGAGGATAGGAATGATGATACAGATGATATTATTACGTCCAAGAAGAGAGAGACTACCTGAAGAGACTGATATTTGAATGAAAATAATGTGAAATGAAATGAAAAGGCAATGTTTTGCTTCTTGCTGGATCGAGCCTCTTGTTGGGTTAAGGTAGAGTCAATGGATTGGGTAAAGTTAATGGTCACTTTCAAATGCATTGGGACAATTAGTTGGGTCTAGATTGGTTTATTGTTTAGTTTGTATGCATTTATTGATGAAACCTTTTCCATCTGATGGTGGTTTTTGATGAGGTGAGATCACATAAGATGACGATGATGAACATGTGAAGGGATGCAGGGAGCTCTGTGAATGATGATGATCATCATTTTAAGTGCTTCCGCTTTACTTGGCTTCATCATCACATTTATTTTTGTCTTTTTTTCTGCCTTTTCCTTTTTTCTGGACCTTCTTTTTTTGACACTAATTTCCGTCTCAACCAGTAAACTCCAACTTAATCATCAGCTGACCCTAACCTATTACCTTTTTGATCCATTTTTTGGAGTTACTTTTTTGTTCCTCTTTTCTGTCTTCCCTGAGTTTTTTTTCCTGACTCTTGCCTGGTTAGGTTAAAGTTTGTAAGTCTTTGAGTTGCACGCAATAAAAGATGATGAAGAATGATGATGATGATGATGAAGCCAATTAGAGAGTAAAGATAAAGTCTTATGCTTCACTGGTAAGACCATTTCAATTGACTTTCTCTCATCATCTTTATCCTCTTCTCCATCCTCCATCCTCATCCTTATCAACCTCATCGTATCAACTGTAACTTATTGTTAAAAGTCACGTGAATGGCAGTCTTATTGTGAAAAGTAAAATCGAAAGATGAACTTTATCTTTATCTTCATTGAGCTAATGATCAGCTTCCAAGTCTGATCATGTTGAATTTAATAAAATCATCATCCTCATCAGGACAGTTCATGAGTTGGAAAAGATTGTTATTGTAAATTCGCATTTGTTTGAGGGTTCAAGTGAATCACATTTGATTGTCATTAGACTATTAAAAGGATGAAGATGATGATGATGATAGTGATGAATTTGATGGTGATAAAAGTGAAGATAATTTACTCTCCAAAGTATTCTTCAATATCAGTTTACCTATTCTCACCCCCTAAGGGGATAAGCCATTTAGTGAGTCCATTAACAGGTGAATATATATTTAAGGTGATCAGGTTGGCAAAAGAAGATGATGATCAAGGATGATGAGAATGAAAGAGTAAAACTGAAATGTTCAAGTTACAGAGGAAAGAAGAGGAGAGAAGATGAAGATTACCAATGAATAAGGTAAAAGATAGAAGAAGAAGAAAATAAAATTCATTGGAAATGAGTGTTACTAAGAGCTGTTATCTTCATCTAACTTCTTTCCTTGTCTTTTCATCATCCCTCTTCATCATCTTCTTTCCATTACTGTTTTCATGTGAATGCATCTTGAATCAATGTGAACCCAGTTTTGACTCTCAATCAAATTAAGTCAAATTGTTGATGAAGATGCTGTTGATGATGTAAAAAGCTTCAACCCAAATTGGTCCAACTTACCAGATTTGCCTTGACCATGTATCATCAGGTTGATAACATTAAACATTTTGAGATTTAAATTAGAAATGAGGAAAAAAATGATTTTGAAAAATATTCAATTCTGTTTATCGTTATTAGAGGAAAAGTTGATTAGCTTTGAAACTCAGTAAATCGCAATAAAATGATGAATCTGTAAACCTGGAACTTGCTCAGAACAAAAAATATCCAGAGTTGAAATTCACTATTGATCAACAGGTAATATCAAACAACCTTTTGTCAATATTTTTTTGGTTAAAGTCTGTTAAAATGCACTTCCATTGAACATGGAAAACATTGATCTTTGTTTTTACTCAACATTTAAATTGGAAACAATTGATTGTTAACAAATTGTATCAACCATTAATACTGTCATTTGATCAGCTAATTGTCAATTGATGATTTAAATTAGTTAACCATTGATCATTGTTAATGATTTTATTTCACTTTTAATCAACATTGATCGATTCAATCTGATTGAACATTAGCCTGTAGCACCTGTTCCTGTCCCGTTGTAATTGTAATTATCTTTTAATCAAATTAACAATTGCAATAATTGTTGCTTTGTGTGTTGGTTAATTGTACAATTGTTTAAATCATTTTGGCCAGTTATTGGATTATCAAAGAAACAAACAAAAGTTGAATCAAGATTAACTTGTGATTCAAGTTAATCAAGATTAATTGTCTTTGATTTTCAGCTGGAAGTTGAATAATTTCAACAATTTGATTTAACCGTTGGAGTGAAAAAAAATATTATTGAATAGGAAAATTAATTTCATCCTCAAATTAATCTTGAATTTGGTTAATGTTGCCTTTTCTGTGCTCATTATTGCAAGTTGTAAGAGATGAGACAAGATCAGGAATCTCAGTTATTATTACATTAACTTTATGAGAAGAGATGAAGATGAAGGATGAAAAGATGGACATGAGAAGATAGTCTTTTCCCTGGGATGAGATACGTTATTAGATATCAATGGTTATTTTTTGTTGCTTCTTATGATTAAGATTCGTGATTATGGTGATGATGGGTTGCATATTGAGGAATCATGAGTTATCTCAATGTATAGAATCTCTTAGGAAGCAAATTTTATGAAAATATGAAGATCGAGAAGAGAAGGCAGTCAAACTCATTGACATCAACTTCATGGTACAAGAAATAGATTAGGAATCATCTAATTTCTGGCTAGACACTCATAGTCAATTGGTGGATTTATTATTCTCATCTTGATTATCATTCATTCATTTAATGAAGGATAACAAATAACGTTGAAATTGATAAGGTAAAATATAGACAATTGTATATGCCAATGATACATATCCGTTTGCATTACTAGTCAAGTATAAAATGAAATGTTTATTAGGATCAAATCAACTTTAGTCCTCAAAATGGTTGTGACTCAGTTTTCAGGTTAACAATTTTAGTTTCTTGGGTCAATAACAATGCAAAATAAACCGATGAATTGACCTCTGATTTGATTTAGTTAAAAACTCGAGTCAAAACATTGACTTAATCCAAGGAAAATTAAACTTTCATTAAGGTTTAACAGATTTGTTAGTCATTAGAGTCAATTTTGGAGATATTTCTCATCAAATATTAATGTATCATCAAGTTATAGTAATGCAACTCGAGGAGCTGTATTAGCCTTTGACCCAGAAAAGTCTGTACTTTATGCCTTTGAGTACAAGACTGTGCGATACAAAACATGAGCAAAATGTTATTTTTATTTCATGTCACAATAATAATGCAAAAGGAATGTTGTTGAGTCTTTTGCTTCGGAACATTCATTTAGGTTAGATATCGTACTTGGTCGACAGTCAACTCACTAAAAGGTCTGCTTAGTGAGCTCAGATTCATAATTTAGTGCGAGTATTATTCATACTCTACACTGAGCCTGAAAGGGCTGAATGGCTTAATGTCCACCCCTGGCAGTCCTACCATGATGAGGATACGCATCAATGTTACTCGTTCTTGTACCAAAATGTATATGTTTAGGTTGCCTGTAAGTCATTGAATTTAATGAGTCTATTTATCCGTTCTGATGTAAAGTGATCTCTTGTATTTTAAATGCATAATGATTTGAATTTGGATGATTAAAAATGATCAGCATGAGCTGTTCACCATCTTTAACATCCATGCCTATGGCTTTTTGTGGCTTATTTGATTTATTTTTATCCTCAACCCATCTCCGAGCTAGCTAAACACCCTCAACTGTTAAATCCCCTAAGATAGTTTAGTGACTCGCTAGTCGGCTAATATTCGGAAGGATTCAATGAAAGCAAAAATTGAGGTAAAATCAATTTTGCTTAGCAGGTTGGCTAGTTTCTTGAAAATTGAGTGATTTTGTGAACAATTTTAACATTAGTTTGGTTAAAATGCTTGTATTGGCAAAACAAGAATTTTCAATCAAAACATTTCTCAGAGTTGGAGTTCTAATCGATATTGGAATCTGGCAAGTCGCTAAATACATTTATCATAAATTGGGACAAAAATTGTTTGCTAACTCGATTGTTGGACTAAATATTATTGTATTGAAAATTCTTTGCCATTCATTTTTTGTCTTCTTAAACCATTCAAAATTGAATGTTGAATCAAAATGAAATTGTTGAACGCGTGTTGAAAATGTTGATTATCCAATGGTTTATTCACACAATGTTGCTGTACACAAGCATTATGATTATTTCATTTTTCAATACACTTTTCCACCTCTTTATCGGCAACTATCTTTAAATTAGATCGCTGTAAATCCTCCTTCCTGCATCTCTCCGTGTTTTTATCAACTTAACTTTTCATGTTTACTCGGGCAAACATCAATTCAATCAATTTCAATGATCAATTTGATTGTTCAGTCTATCAGTTTCTGGATATCAAGAAAAAGAAGATGAAAAAATATCTGTTATCCTCATAAAATGAACACCAAAGTTGCGCTGAAAAATGGTGTCAGTTAATGAACGCTTATACTTTTGTCCCTTGAGAAGATGAAATGTTGAGCCTTTCAAGTGTTTCACTTTGGGATCCTCTTTATCATCATCATTGCATTAAAATTTACAGATTTAATTGCAAGATATAAAAGCAATTTTAATCCATCATGCAATGGTGAGTTTTAAATTTACCAAGATTGACCATCAAAAAAGGATGATAAAAAATGTTTTCATTTTCCCTTCAATTCCAATTGTTCAAGTTAATCAAGCAAATGCAGCAACTTTCACCGGCATTCATCATGTCGACTCATCAAATTGGATAAATATTAAATTTAAGGTTAGCTCTTTGCTTTTACCAGCTTAATCTTTAAGCTAGTTCAATGTGTAGAGGAAGAATGAAGATGAAAAGGACAAAATAACCAGAGGCAAAATGATACTGAAACATGAAGTTCACAAATAGTTGAATCCATAAAATTGCTTGACAATATGAGGAGAAATGGTAGATTTGGTGAAAAAATTCTTGAAAATGGATGATCCTTTAATAGAACCTCGAACATTCCCATTCAAATGAACCTTAAAAACTGTTCAATTTTTTATTCCTTGCCTGGTCATCTATTGGATACTTTAGCGTCCACCTTTTATGCTTTTAAACCTTCAAAATATTGACTTTCATTTGGGTTTCATTTGGGTGTTTCAATCAACTCCAGGAATGAGCAAAGTTAGTCTTGAAAATGTCCATTTATCATCATTAAAAGCTTAATAAATGTAGTCTCCATAATATCATTAACTGTGCTTGACCATGAAATAATTACTGTCCTTTCTTCTCCTCCTTTAATGAAACTTGTCCAATTAAAGGGTCACAATATCATCATTAACCTAGCCTTTCTTGGTCCAAAATTTTGCATCATTTCCGATCATTTTTCATGTTCAACTTTTCTAATCGTCTGTTGATTTACAATATTTTTTCCTTTGCGCTTTCATTTCATTGATAGGTCACTTTCTTGTGGCCTACACTAGCTTTCATCGCTCAATAATGAAATATAAAATAAGAGTAATTTAATGATTTGTTATCTTCACACATTTTCTCGCATTTAACATTATTTGATTTATTGCAACCATTTTAATTTATGGTCACTTACTTTGATTGAGAAAAGATAAATTGTTGGTTAACCTTTCACCATCAGTTGACCACTTGTGGGTCATTAACTAGTACAATCCTACAAAACAATTTAATTGAATAGAATAACTCATTTAAAGGGGAAAAATTGTTCATTCATTTTAATCATCATTTTTCATTTAACTTTCATTCTCCACTTTCAGTTTAATATTTAAACAATAAGCAACCTTTAATTAGCAAAATTTTTCAATTACAAAAGTTGACCTGAATTATTAAAAAATGGCCTATTAAGTGAACCAAAACTGTCCATTAAAAAATCTCTGTGCAGCATCTATTAAAAGCTTCTTATGGTGGACAAAAAATCACAGCTTAATTGGTTACAAATGGATATATTTTAATCAAAAAGATTATCTAATTGCATATGTTTAACAAATTTTTAATGCACAATTCACATGGTTTTTCTTAAGTTTCACCATGTTTCGCAATTACTCACACATTTTCATTTTAAAAACAAATCATTTTGATACAATTAGTTTGATGAATACAGTTTTCATGTTTGATTTTGAGGATGAATTGATAGCACTCATAGAGAGGATATACTTTAATCGCCTTCGTGGCCTAATGGATAAGGCATCGGTCTCCTAAACCGGGGATTGCGGGTTCGAGTCCCGCCGAAGGTAAATTTTTTGGTATTTATTTGGAGCTACTTTTTCAATGCATTAATCACACGTTTCATGGTAAAATTTGTTTTCAAGGTTTCTTTCAATTCTTTACCTTGAATTGTGTTTTGGTTGGTTTGGGTTAACATTATAAATTATTGGCTATTTTCGTTGGTGTTCAACTGTTAAATTGGTTATTGATTGAGCTAATTTTTGATTTGATTTGTATCATGTAATGTTTACTCACATCTTTCTTTGCAGACCAATTTACTTAATGGCTCAGAATGTGGTGATATTAAATCGGATGAAACGGTTTATAAGAAAGTAGCTGTGGTGGAAAATTTTTACAAAATAATTTATAATGTTCATGTGGAGATGGACGGTAGGTCGGGTAAGCATGCTGGACAGAAGCGCACTTATCGAGCGGTAAGTAATATTAATTTAAAAAGAAAATTTTCATTTAGAAAAATTAATTTTCTTTCAAGTTGATGAAAGTTGTTTAATTAATGATCATTTTGGTGAATGAACAATTGCAAATGATGGATATGATTGAAATGTGGACAAATGGGGAAAGGTGAAATGGAATGTAAAATGGACTGTTGGAAGGGAAAAAGAATTCTGTTTGGTGAAAGGATTCTTGAGATATAAAAGTAAAGACCAAATCCAGGTTACAGTTAGTTGTAGGTTACTTGGGACATAAAAACAGAGGCAAATAGGAATCAGAGAATGATAATGATGATGAAGAGAAGATAGAAGAGCGTAAAAGGAATGACATTTAGGATTGATAATGAAAGACTAGGGATTGAGAGTGAGAAAGGAAAGGAAAAAGATGGGAAAATGAAGGGGAAAATATCATCAAACGGAGCTGTCCTAAAAGGAAAGTAAAGCTCCCGGTGAGACCAATAACACAGGTCAGTAAAAAGGAAAATAGGAAGAAATGATTGAAATAGTGATGGAAAGGAAGAAAATTATGATGATGATGAGAAAGGAGGAAGACTTGGAAATTGAGTTTAAGGTGGTTTTACTGTTCCTAACAATCTCCTGGAGATGAAAGAGATGAGGCATTACCAAGTGGAGCCATGTTGGTTGGTTGCTGCTGTTACATGGTCAATAAGGGGAAAGTAGAGGATGATGATGATGATGATGATGGTGATGGGAATGAAGGAAAGTGGAATCATAAAAGTAGTGAGTAAAATTTGAGCATCAATATCAGTAGGAACTTGAAAAGCTTCAAGTAGGAAAAATAATAACAATACTTTCACCAGGTTTGCACCAGTTTTGTGTTGCAGTTTTAAAAAAAAAGTTAAATTTGACTGTAGCTTTACATTAAATTAACATTGAATATGCTAAAAAGTGATGCTTCAAAGTTCCTCCAGATTAGTTGAAAATAAAACAAGACCAACATAAAAGGAATCTTGATGATGATAATAATAATCATCATCAGCGTCATCATAGCAATAATCATTATGATTATCATGACATTATGAAGAGGGACATGAAAGTTTAAATTATTTATTCCTTGGCAAAAATGATATCGCAAAAGCCTTTGGACCATCCAGGGTTATTGATAATTTATAATCCATCTTCAGTTGAGCTGTTACAATATGTTGAAAAAGATGAAGAAGATCAAGTTAGATCAAGGAAAGAGAGAGGAGGAGAAGAAGGAGGAATGATGATGAAGGAATGACGATGAAGCTGTTGCAATGTTATTCTAGTTATAGGATGTTCAAGTTATAACCTTGATCGGGATGCCAAAACAGGAGTGGGATTTATTACTCCAAGAGCATAAAAATTGCCTCCAAGAGAGTTGAATGAGTGGGAGAAGTGAGAGGGAAAAAAGGATAAAATAAATAAACTTTGATGATATTATTTTCCTTTTTTAGCGTTTTTTATATTTACATCACCATCTTTTCGCCTTATCCTCATCTTCACCATCCTTGTCCTCGTCATCATCTAATATTTTGTCTTTTTTTCCCTTCTTTCTTGGTTCTTTTTCCCTCCTCCTCCTTGGAAAGGTTGCTGAAATGTATGCGTTCCTACCACGTGAAGCTGTGACCCGATTCCTTATGTCTTGTTCAGATTGTCAAAAGCGTATGCACCTTCAGGGTCTTAACACATCAACTAATGGTAATAATCATTTATCAACATCGCCATTATCATCTAACTCCTATCAAAAGAAAAGGTAAATATAAATGATAAATAAATAAATAATATACATAATATTGGATGGATTGTATGAAATGTGGATAATTATATCATCATAATAACTGCACAATATTCATATTAGCAATATAAAACATTCCACCAAGAAAAACATTCTTACCATAATTAATATTATCATTGTCAATGGTTGTATGGTTTGACAAGTTGGACCTTAATCATGTAATAATTGAAACGTTTCCCAATCTGTAAAGAGGACAGAATCAAGATTTAGCAAAATTTTAACAGTTGTCTCATTTAATTTGTTGACTTTCACTTTTACATCATTAAATAAAATAACAATTCACATGAATGCCTTTACATTCAGGTTTCAATTGTATTTTCCAATGAACCATCTTATGAAGTCAACTTTTCATGATTGTCAATATCATCAAGAAGCTTCCGATATTTATAGTTATCAATTCAACATAATAACAATGGAAAGTTTCAAAATTTTGGGTTTTTTTTGCAAAGATTTGCTTTTTTTGTTCTGGGAGTCAAAAAAAACAAGCAAAGCAAAACTTTAGTCTTTCATATTTTTTCTGATAAAACAAACTAGCAAAAGGGAAACTTACTTTATTTATCTTGATATACTCTTTTAATGTGCTGTTACAATCAACTTGTGATTGTATAATGTTATGTTAATTTATTATTATCATTATTAGCATTATCATCAGCTTATTCTTGGTTTCTCTTCTTATTTATATCATATTATCTAGCTCTTCTCGGCGATCAAATAATTCAATAACAAGTCTTAAGCCAATAAGGAAATCAAATGGAACCAGTAATGATCGTAATCAAAATGATATGGATTTTAGTTTACCAATAACAGCAACCTATCTGAAAAGGATGAAATCTCTTGGTTACAACAATGAGACAACAAATAATCATATTGAACACAGCATATTACCTTATACTATAATTTGCGACCAATCAAGCTATGGACAGCAAACAAATCAACAGTCAACTGTATTAAGTGCCATCCAAAATGATCAAATTAACGGAGATGAGGTAAACCTAAAAAAGCAAACTTAATTAATTTCCTTTTTCAATGAGTCAACATTTCATATCTACGATTTTTAGTAAAATTTCAGTCACATCTTTACCTAATAAGAAACAATATATATACAAATTATATTCAGATTGAACCATTATAAAGCGATTGTTAAAAATAATGGATTAATTTTAAATTTTACACAATTTAGCAATGATTGGTAAGCTTGAAATAAAAGCTGTTTTTCTTTGTTAAAGCAAAGGGATAAAAAGCTGAATCTTTTTGTCTGTTATTACATTCAGCTGTAATAAGATCACGCAAAAATGTTCAACAATTGGTAATGCGTCAGGGAATCAACACACACACTTTGCTTTTTTGTTATGTATGTGCTTTAATCTTAGCACTTTAGGATCTTATACTTTTAGTTTTATTAGGGATGTGAATAAGTTTCCGCCTTTTTTTTGCAAACTTTGACCTTTTATTAAATAAAAACTAAATGTCAGATTTTAATCAAAGTAATTGCCATCGGCAGCGATGACCTTAGCCCATCTTTCGGGCAACAAATGAATCCCACGAAAAAAGAATTCAGGCTGTTTTGAGGCCAACCAAGAATCGAGCCAAATTTTGATTTCGTCGTAATTATCGAAGTTTTGGGCTGAAAGGCCATGTTGCATGGATCGGAAAAGATGGTAATCGGAAGGGCCAATGTCTGGAGAGTAGGGCGGGTGGGGTAGAATTTCCCATTTAAGTGTTTCCAGGTAACTTTTTACGCTTCTAGCCACATGTGGCCGTGCATTATCATGCTGTAAAATGATCTTATCATGTCGATGTTCCCATTCTGGTCGATTTATAGCAATGGCTTCAGATAAACGCTCCAATTGCTGCTTGTAGATGTCTGCCGTAATTGTAACTGAAGGTTTGAGAAGCTCATAATGAATGACTCTTTGCTGGTCCCACCAAATACAGAGCATAACCTTAGCACCGTGAATGTTTCTCCTCGCGACCGATGGACCTGCTTCACCAGGTTTAACCCACGCTTTAGGACGCTTAGGGTTATCGTAATGAATCCATTTTTCATCACAAGTGATGATACGATGCAAAAAACTATTTCTTTTTTGTCTCTGAAGCAGCAATTCGCGCATTACCAAACGTCTTACAACATCTCGGTCCTTCAATTTGTATGGCACCCAATGTCCTTCCTTTTGAATCAAACCAAGAGGGCTTAAACGCTTGCTGACTTTCGATCTGTCAACAGATAGTTGCGTCGCTAGTTCCTCTGTAGTTTGGCATGCATCCTCGGCCAAAATTCTCTGCAGGTCATGGTCAACAAAATTTTTTGGCGCTCCAGCACGCTCTTTGTCGGCTACATCAAAGTCACCTTTGCTCAAGTGTCTGAACCATTCTTTGCATGTGGTTTCCGATGGAGCATGTTCGCCATACATTTCTGACAAAATTCGAAATGTTTCAGCACCACTTTTGTCCTGTAGAAAATAGTGCAAAAGCACTTCCCGCAAATGCTGTTTATACGGGATAAATTTTTCCATGTTCGAACTTGAATAATTTCACTATAAATCACGATATAAATTTAACTGTGTAGAATGATAGACCACATTGAACTCTACCAGAAACAGTGGTCGAAGTTGACCGGAAACGGAAAACGCGACCGTAGCGCCATCTATTAGAAAAAGGCGGAAACTTATTCACACCCCTAATAATTGGTGAGATGAAAGGTTAAAGGATGTTGGCTGGTAAGGTTGGTATGTATAGTGGCCATTGAATTGGTATTGCATTTTTATTGTTATTTTTTCAATCAACAGTTTTGTTAGTTTGTTAACTAATTCAACCTGATAAGGAATAACAGTAATAACGGAAAGGGCAACAGTTTCAGGATGAAAGAGAGGATTGAGTTGGAAAGATGAAGCACAGCAACAGTTCAGTAATACTGTTTAAGAAGCATAATGATTGCGAGAATGATGATGATGATGATAGAGACAGAGTTTTACTGATTAGTAACCTGGTTGACCAGAGGCCAAAAGCTGAAGCTGAAGTTTGGATCATCAAAGCTTACCAAACCAGTCATTTTTTTGCAGTTTTATGTTACAAAAGGCAATCTAGTGTTGGATAAACTCTCTTACCTAAAGGGTATTAGGTATTAGGTGGCTCATGCCTGACACAACTACAATTTTCAATATCAATGGTATTCCTCTTTTTTCCTCCTTTTCTTGTCTTCCCTTTCTTCTCCTTCTCATCTTTTTTTCCTCCTCCATGAGAGAATGGCTTTTCTCATCTTTTACCATCTTATAAAATACATCTGATATTGGGTAATTTGTTCTGCCTTATATCTTCCAAGCCATCATCATCAGGGTTCAGTAGTAGGCAAAGTGAAAGAGATTAACCTGACGGCTTCCAAATCGCCTTCATGTCTTTCGTCCTTTTCCTTTTTTTGTCTACTTGTCTTTTCCTTCACAACATATTTACCAGTCTTTTTTGGTTCTCTTGAGACAAATTGTTACTGTCTTTTGAATATTCCGATGTTTTCCATCCTTTTTCCTTCATTTCTACTCATTTGTGTTTTTTCACTCCTTTAATTCAACTCCATTGAAAAAAGTTTACATGGATGCACAAATTGATTGATGTACTCTTCGTTTTTGCTTGCCTTACCATTATCTTCCTATTTGATATTATCTTTGCCTTACTCTTTGCCATCTTCTACTTTTCCTCGGCTAATCTTTTGATATTGGACGGAAAGTTTATTAATTTCGTCTCCCTTACACTTTATTGAAACATTTCAACATCAATTAGGTCACCAATGGTCAGATAACAGCTTATGATCCGATAAATGTGTCTTTTGTCTCGGTCAGTTCGGAATGGGTCTTTATTGTATTTTATTTTCCCCTCTCTTTCACTTTCAATGTTCTTGGTCATGAAACATATGCAAGATAGGGAAATATTTTTACTGCTGGTATGCTTCATTGATGAAAGGTTCACGATGAGCTTCATGGGGCGAATGTTATTTACGTTGGCAATATTATTTTGAAAGGTTCCTCAATTTTTCCTTAATGTTAATCCAATGTTGCTCCAAGAAGGAGGGATTTACTCCATTTATTTTCCTTTGCCCTTTGCATTGCATTCCCTATGAGATCTCTTTTTACTTTTATCTGCAGGCCATTTTCATGGTTCGAGGAACGGAAAAATCAATATCATCAACACTTGAATTTGAAGGACTGAGGTAGATCGACATAAATAACTGCAGTGAAAGAAGGAAGAGATGAGAAAAAATTGGATTGTTAAAAGGGAAAGAAATTTTTTTGATTGTGGTGGTGGTTGACATTCACAGTTAGATCAAACACAAATATAGCCTCCAAGCTCATGTAATACTGTTGATTTGATGTCTTTGATTGTGAAGCTCATGGGCATCCATTTAATCAGACAACACTTATTGTCAAAATGACAATTACTCAATGTTTTTTCCTTGCTTGTTTCTTCTTATTTATTTTCTTATTCTTCCAGCTAAACCAAAGTGTCAACCCAAGTAAAACGATCTACAATGGTAGTCTTTTTTGTCTCAAGAAATTATCTCTTACATCATTTTTTCAAATCCATGGGTAAATGTAGTTGTTTGATAAATTTCACTGATTGACGTTGACACCATTTTTTGCCTTTTGATTCATTGGAACCTTAAGTTCTTAATTTGTTGATGGCTTTTATGAATTGCAAATAAGTAGCAGTTAATGGTCATTTGATGATTTCAATCCACAAGAAATTATTCCAAAAACTGGTATGATTGTAATTAGCTAAATAGCGAGTGAAAGAGAAGAAAACGAGAAAAAGAAAATTAAAGATAAAATTGATCCAAATGGAAGGATAACAGTTAAGGTCAATGAAGTAAGATCAAGTCATCTAATCACTTTTTGCTTTACCTCAACATAAAAACCATTGGATCTAATGGTTAATCCGATGAACCAAGCAAAGACAATAAAAAGAAAGCCAATCTTATTTCAACTTCTCCTTCAATTGCTTTATTTTTCTCCCCTCCAAATTTCAACAATCTTTTGCCAACTGTAACATCTTCCTCCTCTTTTTCCAACTATTGAAACTACCACCATGATCCAGGGTAACTGGTTCAGAATCATTGGACTTCTAAATGACCTATACGGTGAAAAGACGAGGGAAAAGTTTAAATGAGTTTAAAGAAGCAAAGTTAGGAAAAGGAAAAGGTAAATGAAGACTTTTAGAGAAAAAAAATGAACTAGAAATAAATAAGACCGGATTTTTGGTGCATTGGCTTTGGGATTGAATTTATCTTTTCTCATCTCTCCTGTGTTGACTGAGTTTATCCTTATGCCTATTTACCGCCACTAATAGCCATTTTTTCAACTTGGGTTGAATTTAGAATGATGATAAAGATGAAGACAGTCGTATTGAATAGAGAAATAGGTTTTTCAACTTCTCATTGTTCTTGATTTCAAAATTAATTGTAAGTTTGAGCAACATAAGCAAAGTTTCTTATGAGGTGAGAATGGAGGGGGAAATGTCGAAAAAGTTATCTTCATCTTTTCCAACAAAAACGAAAGAAAAGGAGAAAATGATAAGAGAAGACAATGGTTCCATGTCCTTTCTCCTTTCTATTTATTCTTATTCATCGATTCACCTCCTTTTTTATAAATATTCACATTCTGTCTATCCTGAACTGACAGCTTGTGATCAGACCATTGCTTTTCAATATCCCAACTACTCCTGGGAGTAGGTTTAATCTTAATTAGACTGACAATTAGCTTCTATCTGGTCAACGAAGTATAGTTTGATTTTTGTGAAAAGACACAAAGAGGTGAAAATTGATGAGAAAGGAAATGTAATAACAGGAATAAAAGGTTCAACCAGTTTGAATTGTCTTTACTTGATAGCCGGAAACTGACGTGAGTTACTGGTCCATTGTTTTGAGTTAATCAAGAAAATCGATTAATCTAGCAACTGTTGCAACAATGTCTATTGACTAACACAGAATTAGATTACAAAGATTAACTCAAATAGATTGGTAGATCGGAAATGAAATGTTGACACCTTTTTGCCACGAACAAATTCACCAGTAAACTAATTTTTATATTGGACTTGTTTTATGCACTTTTTCTCATTCCCCTTTCCCATTCCGCTTACTTTTGCCATGAAAATCAGCCTGTATCTGGGTCCGAATATAATTCAGAGATCTCGATTGACTCGAATGATATTGGTAAAGTTTCCAAAATAGATGATAGTAAAACTGAAGGATTGCGAGAAGAATCAAATCCAAAGTGTAACAACAATGATATGTTGGCTGGTAATGATTGTAAGTAGTTTTATTATCTCCTCTTTCAAGTCAAATGAGAAATTATTGGATGTCTGTCGGATATTCACAAGCTTTTTTACTCATCTTTTCCTTCGATTTATCCAATGAACCACACTTATCTTAATGCTTCTACAAATCATTTTCAGTTACCATGGACGATGGCAAGGCAATTGAATCAACTGATTCAACAGGTCCATTAGATATGACAAAAATGTCTCGACGGTCATCTTCTGACTTATCATCAAACTGCTTTTACAGTACTGGCGATTCACGAACCGCCATAGCTTCCATGAATTCACAGATATCAGCTAAATCACGATCTCCTGCTCAAAGAGGGACTCCAATTAAACGTAAAGCCACATCACCGAAAAGTCTATCTTCAAAAGATCTCACTAACCAAGAATCCTGTCGTCCTGAGAAAATGGCTGCTCTCAATGGTATAGATGAGGTTACTCCAACCAGTGAATATACCTTGAAGGAAGAGGAGGAAGAAGATGATGATGACGAAGAAGAAGTTGACAATAAGTCAAGTGATAAAATAGACACCAATAATTTCGATCCAGAACGCTTAAAGGCTTTCAACGTAAGTTTCTCTTCTTTTTTTTGCGTTAAGATTTGATCAGCTTTCTTTAATTAATTTGAGACAGAAAATATTAATATTCTCATGATAATCATATAATTAATATGATAATAGAGATAATTACAAACTAGGTCTAGAGAATTTAGTTTCTATAGACCTCATCTGATACACTTACCCATAGATATTGAACCAAATTGAAATTTTAAGGAGCTAACATATTTAGAGTGAAATAATAATTCAACAATGAAAAAAACATATTTTATAGAAATTAATACAGTGATCAATTAAATAAAAATCATTACAGTATCGGACAGAGTTAAGTTGACAAAATCTGAGATTTTGCACTATTGCCTCTAACAGTAAATGAGATCGATAGGTGGTTTAAATGCCCGCGTTTAGCTAGACTGGGTAGCAGTGCTTACCCAATCTTAAGATCCCTGGACTATCTCTTCCTTTTTTGCTGATGAATTTGCAGCGAAGCTGCAGTAGCCTTTGAGTAGGTAAAACACCTAGGAGCAAGGGGTAGACGTAGCCTTAAAATCTGTCACGACTGGCCGGTCTAGCAAAAAGTTAACCCATTACTGTATTTTAAAAAGTATCCGAACAGAAATTTTCAAACTAGAAATATAGATGGCGTCAGCTTCGAAACAACTGTTACTTTTGTTTCTAAAATTTATAAATAATATCTCTGACAATTTACTTTTTAATTTGTTTACCTATCTCAACATTTCAATTAGTATCTCTTAGTTTCTAAAATTAGAATCTAGATTCTCTTCAACATTTGCTTTCTTTTCTACTAAATTCACTTATTGATTTCTAATAACTATGACTAAAAGTAACAGGTATAAAGTGTTAAGTGAATTGATACTGTCAACTAAGCTTAAGCTCACTCAAACTTATCGTATGTTCGAAGTTACAAACGATTGAAGTGCCCATTAAATTATCACTCTCTCATATTATTCTATCAAATTTCAACTCGTTTTGTAACTTCAAACAGCTTTAAAATGTTTGCTGTCCTTCCAATCGTAATCTTTCAGATCAAATATTATTTAAATTTGAATTTGTTTCTTGCAGATGTTCGTTAGACTTTTTGTGGATGAAAACTTGGATCGGATGGTTCCAATTTCACGTCAACCTAAGGATAAAGTACAAGCAATCATTGAGAGTTGCATGAGACAATTTCCAGAGTTTTCTGATCGAGCTCGTAAACGAGTTAGAACATACCTAAAAAGTTGCCGTCGTACGCGTCGCCATAAAGTTACCCCTTCCACTCAGCAGTCATCTGATACACTAACCAATGGAAACAAAGATAGTAGCACTTCGACAAATAGTATTGAAATTTCCCTTAGTTCATCTTCTGGAACTTGTCTTTCTTCCTTGTCTTCAAACTCTTCAGTTTATCATTTAACTTCTCCCATTGCTGAGCAAATTCTTGCTTCAGCCTGTGCCAATGAAAGTTACAATGCTAAACGAATGAGAGCTGGTCTCAAGCCATTACCCGGTCGATCAATATCTCCTTCTGTCAGGGACGCTTCTAATTGTGATCATTTTAACAATTTCTCAGAGGTGAATATTCATATTGATTCTCCCTAATTAGTTTATTAGATTAAAAACTAATGAATTTCTTTGCTATTTCAGTCTCAAACTATCAATGATAATTTAGGCTCCATCTTACCGTCAACTACTTCACCATCATCTGAATCAGCTGTTCAAGTTCTTAAACCAAACGCCAGTTCTAGCCTTAACTCCACGCTTTTAGCTGCTCTAACTGGCCACTCCAAAGTTGATCCTGGTAACTAACCTTTTTCATTTTCTTGTTTGCATTATGCGGAATCTAGTCATTTAATTCTGTTTCGAAGTAGAATTTAAAAATTGATGACTTCGCAATTGTTTTTCCTCTTTCCTTATGTTGTATACTCTAATTTCGGATGCTGCGGTTCATAATTATCAAATTGTAACAATCATTATTCACTCCATGACTAGTTTAGACATAAGATCCATCTCCATAAAACCCTTTCCTCATAATGATATTGAATTTCTAATCCAAACACGTAGATGGACATCTTAGCTGTTAGACATTTGCTTTTACGATTTACATCTCTACTGTAAATCTCTTTTTCTGTCTATTCACAGTTTATCCATTGAGTTAATTTCAGAATCAAATTTAATATGATTATATATGGAAGGAGAGAGAAAGGGCTACGAAGATTTTTATTGGATAAGTAAAGAGCTCTCAACCTATCTTAAATTCATCTCTTAACACTGTAGCATTTTTTGATTGAAAATATTTTCAATGATGGGACTTGCGTGACCTCCAAGTCCTATTTATGCATCTTTTACCCAGAAAACCATTACTTTTACGTGAAATTTGACCTTTTCCTCCCCAGAAGTTTCCAAGTATTTTATATTATAGATGAGCTATGAGCCTGATAATTTATTGAGCTTAGAATAATGCTTTACGAGGCTCAGATTAAATAAGTTAGCTTTATATTTAATCTGAATTATTCTGGTTACTTTTCTAACTTCTTCCTCTTTTGATTCAAAAGTAGCTTGTTAGATATCAGAGATTTGAAGAAGAATCCTTTATTCATTCCCTTTCTTGTTCAACTTATTCGTGGTTGTGATCTTGTAAACTTTAAACATATCTTTCCAATAATCGATACAATATTGAGCTTTTCATTTTGATATACATTTATACCAATGATTTATCGATACATTATTTTGATCCGATCATTTTTTCTTTTATAATTACAGTTGATTACAATCAATCAGAAGTTATTGAGCCTCTGATGTTATTAAATAAGAAAGACGATTCTTCCTTGAGATCTGATGAACTTGAAAATACTGGTCGACAAGTAAATCAATCATTCCCAACCATCAATGGAAATGGGTCTCTTTCAACGCCCTCATCTTTGGCACCATTATCAACATCTTCACCATCTTTTCACTCTTCATCACCTGTCCCTAGACCTAATATTGCTAATGGAACCACCAATTGTATTAATTCTGGAGGGACTCAACATTCAAACTCAACCCAACAACAAGGATTAACATCAAATTATTTGCCTTACACTTATTCACTTAGTCCAGGGGAAACGGCTGCAATTAAAACACTCATTGCTGGCTATAGAGAATCAGCAGCATTTCTTCTTCGCTCTGCTAATGAATTGGAACACCTTTTAATTCAGCAAACTTAAATTCATTCTATAAAAAATACACATTCCATGATTAAATTCTTGTTACAAGAAAATCATTTCCAAATCAATTATAATGATATCTGTCAATTCAAAGTGACGAGTTGCTTAACACATTTTATCCGTAAATTAGCAAGCTGCTCATCAAAGATATCTTTTATTGTTGGAGTTAATCTAATTTATTTGCTTGATAATTTAAGCGTTATTGTTTCTTTACAATCTTCCATCATCATTCCGAGCTGTACAGTTTTCGTTCAAGACTCATTCAACTTTAAACATATACATCATCGTCATGAAGCCAATTCGCCATCTGTAAATTCAAATTTTGGAAATTTGATTCTTCATCAATTTTCTCCAAACTACAGGCTAATAGAGTGCAATCAGCGTACAAACATAAATAAACTTAACCTAAAAAACCAACAAAGCATAGTCACAACTTTCTTAATTCCAGATACATATTCTTGTTCAAGTGCCGAAGCACCACGGAGCTTATGAAACAATAATCCAATTATAAACAGCCATTTAATTTATCGTCGAAAAAGGGTCCAATTCAATATTATCAAGCCCATTTATAAATACTATTTGCCTTTCATTAAGCTTGCCAAGATGTTCGTGATAATGTCAGGGTAATCCAGTCAACCTGCCTACAAATAAACAAAAAAGACAAAAAAATCAAAGCCAACAATCCAAAAGACGTATTAATATGGGAATAAAAATGAACAAAAGATTTTATCACCTGCTGCACATCATATTGAATGCCGGTTAACTTCCAGTTAACCTGAAATCACCCTGAAAGCTTCCACAATTTACCACGTCAATAGAGTCAAGCATCAAATGAAACTAAATTATCAAATCAACAGTTTCCTTACCATCAACTCCATTTACTGGGTGCAAAAAGTTGAAAATTTTCAAATCCAGGATCGATTCCTTGATAAAGCCATTGAAGCATAATTTTAACCAAACAAAGAAACCATGGACACCAAATGATATTCAAATTTAAATGTTAAAGTTAACATTACCATTTTGATTAAACAATTGAAACGCAAGATGAATGAATAAAAATTTCATAATTGGAAACAATTCAACGAATGTTTGAATATTCCTGTTGGTTTCTATTGATTAAATGGGATCGTCGTCATTGTATTCCTTTATTGTTCTCGTCTTTCCTTGGTATACTGATTCGTGTTTCCATTCACCAATGATACGTCAATCAGGCAATTAGCGTCTATGTCAAGTTGACGCAAATTGGATTCAATTACCATTCATCTCACCAAATGACACAACACTGAAAACAAAACATATCTTCAAACTTTCCTAATCCAATTTGTTGTTCACTAAATTCACAAGCTTCGCAATATCATCTTAAACTTCCATATCTTACATTGAAATAGTCAACAAGACAACATATTTGAGTAAAAAATCTCAATCAATCAAATCAAACTTGATACCGATTCAAACTACTGTACAACCAAACATCATTATCATACCAATTATTTCAACCATCTAGTCTTCTTGAACTAATCATTAAACAACTTTATTGTGATTAACGGCTAAAGCAACTAAAAAGTTAAACTCCAACACTTCCCATTATTCTCGATGTCAACTTCATTCCTACCAAAATTTATCAACCAAATGTTTACTACTACGGTTAAATCGAGCTCATTCCAGTCAACAAAATTTGCATTTTGATCAATTCTCTATCATGTGAATCTCAAAAGCAGCTTAAAACACAATCACAAACCAATAATGGTTGTCTTAAAAACATTTATATTTGTGTCTCTATCTTCAACTTACAAGTGTTTAATTGTGATTACCTTGGTATAAATGTTATCGTTTCATGTAAAAGGCAAAATTCGTATTTTGTACTTTATAATGAAAAATAAACAACTTACATGCTATCATTTCCAATTGATTATTAAATAATACATTAAATAAAGGGACAATTATGATCATTTAACTTTAAATTTGAGATTCAACAAACATTCGAATCAACTTAATTTCAGTAGGCGTAAATTATTTCAATAAATATGATCATTTGTTTTCACTAATTGGTTCTATTTAATTTACAATCTAAATGTGTGACTGAGTTTTTAAATAGCAGTAATAATTTAAGACATTGATACTTAAAAAAACATGAATCAACAAAGTTAATTAACGTTTGGTGATCAAATGGTTTGGGGCTTATTTAAGTTGTATTAAAGGGTGAAGATGATTATGCTATTATTAAACACAGGATGATGATTATAACGATGAAAATAAAATAAAAATGGACTATAGATTGGTTATTAATAATTTACAAATTGAACCCTAATCAAACTAAGGCCTTAATGATCAGCAAATATTAAATTGATGGAAATTTACAATCTTACCTTTGATTATAACCTTACTTGATGATTGACATTCTGACTTTGTTTTCATTTGCTGTTTTTGTTTATGCTAATAACAATCACAATTAACCTTTATTCTGTTCTTGGTTGGCTTTCATAGCTTCAAAGACAGTTTCATATAAGCGAACATTGAGAACAATTTGATTTAGGGTTGAAACATTTAAGCTTGTCAGATAATCAATAATTGAATGACCCAAAGGTGATTTAACCTTGTTTTTATCCATTTCATAGAGACTGACTCGAAGAGGAAAATCATCAACAGAAATTTCAATTGAATCACTTTCCTCATTGAATTTAACGAACGATCCTTTTCGAGATTTAATCAGAGGCGTTTCCATCAGTGGAGCTGGACTTTTGTTTGGATTGGGTAGTGTTCCAGGTTCACTTTCAGTTGATGTTGATCGACTTGTCCTTCCTGGTCCAGTTGAGCTAACGGTTGATGATTGCCGGGAGAGCAAAAAAACATCTCTAACATCAGACAGTCGATAGACTCGAGCTAAGACTCCTAAAGGCAGATATCCACTTGACAAACCACGAGCACGGACAACTCTACGGAAAGTCGACTCTTTGGGTTCAATGGATCGTTTCAAATGTTCACATTTAACCAGAGTAACCTTAACCAAATTGGTCCCAGAATCAAGGGACATTGAGATGGTCAATTGAGGCTTCTTTTCATTTCCAGAGTTATTTACAGTAGAGACTGTAGCCACTGAATTTCCTGGTAGTTTGTGGTTCATTGAGTTACGTTGATGGTGTCCTTTAACTGATGTTTCTCGCGACAATGGTTGTACTGGGAATGCACGGACAGTTCCTTTAGGTCCAACAGTCAATTCATGGGTCATTGAAATTTGACTTTTTCTTCTTCCTTCGGGAAATTCTTCCTCTGATGAGGAATCGCTTGTCAATGAGGCATAAGATGATGATCTAATAGGAAGGATAAAAAATCAATTAATTTTTGCTATTAATAAATCAAAACAAAATTTATTTCTTTGCCCAGTTCTTTGACCCTCTCATATACCTTGATCCTGGAAGGTAAATCTCATGATATAACGTAAATTAATGTAATAACAGTGTGTTCTTCATTTGCGATAGGGAAGCATCTAGCAAAATCTAATGTTAGGTCATCAACTACTAGTCAGCCGTGAGCCGGCGTAGTCTGAGCGAGCGTTAGAAATAAGATCAAAGATGCATTCTAATTATTTCCCAACAAAGGTTTTTAACTCGATTGTACAGTAGCGGTCAAAAAAACTGACAGTCAATCAATCGTTCGTAACTCAGTCAGCGATTAATCAAATAATTTGAAACTCAGTTAATCAGTTCTATGATGTTTGCTGAACAATAATTAGAATCAATATTTTGTATGACTGCCATCAGCGTCAACACACGCATGAATTTTGTTTGGCATTGAATTGATGAGGGAAGTTATCAAATCTAATGCTATTTCTATGAAGTTTTTTAGAAACCATGAGTGCAATTAAAATTGAATAAATGGCCGACAATGAAATTGTGTATCTTAATTTATATGTCTATTGATTCCCTATGGTCTGGTCTGCAAAATGCAAAGAATCATTTGATCGGAAATCCCAAATTGAACGTAAGCCTTAGTTTTTTTGACCGATACTGTAATATCTGAAAAAATGCAAAAACGCAGACTTTTCCATTCTTATCGTAATTTCAGGCTCTTTTATGCCCAAAATACCCTGGAAACTCACACTATTTACAATTAAACCCCCATATCCTTTAGGAATTTTTTCATCACTTCTTTCTGCAATGCGTACAGATATGTTGTATACTCGCATGAAACTTCATTGAAATCGGTTGTATGGTTTGACTGCAACTGTCAAAAGATTAGATTTATTTTTGTAGAGCTTAGTCTTCGCTTCGCTCAGACTAATCATAAATTGATAACTAGTGAATGGTAATAGTTGAACAAGATAAATCTCTAGAACTTAAACTTGGATAATAACAAATCAGTCCCAATCAATAATAATCATTTCTTTGCATTAAATTGTTTTCAAATTGAAATCAACATTCAGTTCGCATCATTCATGCCTCAACTTGTTTGCTTGCTAAGTCAAGTTATTGAAATAGCTGGCAAAGTCGATTTTCACTTTACAAGTGTTTTCATTTTGCTGCTATTGTGTTGTTGTTTGTTTTCAATTTTGATCGACTAGATCAATCAATTATGACCATTGACAAACAATTCAAGTAGCATAAAATATTAATGATTTAGCATTCAGGAAAGAGATTCATCATGAAATCAGGATATAAATGAAAAATAACTATATAAATCAACTATAACCTTTTATGAAACAATTTTCTGAAGTATCATTTTGATAAAAGCAAAGGCAAAAAAGCTATTCTCTCAGTTACCAAACAACTTATTTTATTAATAGCTATTGAATTATTATTAATAGCCGTATGTTGATAGTTTTATGAGGGACAAGAGGAAGAGCAATCACTATTATCAAAATTATCATCAAATTATGTTTTCTCTTATACTGTTTTTTTGTAATAAAATTTCATTCATTTGTCATTACCAAGCTTAGAAAGAATAAAAAGATTTGAATTGAAATTGAAAAATATTCCCAATGATTAAATTGTTGTTAATATCACTAATGGTTTCAAATGCCTAATAGTATCAATAACAGTAACAGTTATATCAATCGAATAGATTTTTATGGCTTTGCCAATTTGAATTCATTGTAAAATAATTGATCAGTTTTTTTCAGCTTATTTGCTTCTTATGGGTTATTCAAATCAAGACTCATCACCTTGAAACCCTCATGCGGGTTTAACTGAATCATTATTTCAAGATCAACATGAGTTAAGAGACAACAATACGACTCTAATGATCAACAAAGATTAATCACAATTAGAATAAGTTCATGAGAAAACTTGAAAATGACAATGTTCTTCTAAAGAAAATAGCTTTTCAGAAGCTGAGTAATAAAAGTATTGGAACCATTAATTTATATGAGCTACGATTGTTTGATAGCGCTTGCCAGTTTTGAATAAATACAAATACAGTCCAGCCTTTAGTTTTGCTAATACATGTAACCTCCAAGTTTGTATTTGCTGAATCAGTTAATCATTAGGTTTCAAGTCATTTCCACATAACCACGAGAAATGAGCTGCTTATTTTAAATAAGCTTTGAAGGATTGCTGGTGAACTGAAGATAAAATATTGAAATACACTTTGATAAGAATAGGTTTTAAAATGATTTTATGTTCATTGAACGTCAAGTTTAAATATTGACTCTTCTGACCTGAAAAGGTTGGAAAAAAGCTGCACAGAAATTTAATTAGCTTAACTAACAGAGCTAATTTGAACTCATTGATGATTGAATGAGCAAGATGGCTTTAGTGTACCATCTTGATCACAGATATCATCGATAATTGATTAATTATTGTAACTTAATTGCATTTACTCAGTTAGCTTTTAGAGACTAATGTTTCAAACCAACTTTGACTATCTTTATAGAGTACTAATTCAATGCTGATACTTACAAGCACACGCACATACAATTTAAAGATTGGACAATGTAAGTATTAACAATTACGTACACCTTAATCCTTCTGGTAATTGGCACAAAATTTCCAATATTAACTGAAGATGAGTTTGGAGGAGTCAATTCATCAGAGTAACCAGATTCTTGGCCATTATAATTGGCCGATTTACTGGTTCCAATTCCTTCCAATGGATTAAGACTTGAACTTTTCTTTTGACGAGCCTTATAAACCAAAAGGATACTTATAACGGTTATGAACAGTCCGAATATAATAAGCATGGTCCAAGCAACGAGAATGCCTTTTTAAATCGTTAGAAAAATAAAGTAAATTAAAAACTAAGTAAACAAACAATCAACTTAAATTGAAGAAAGTGACAGTAAATCGGATTACCTGAAGTCATGAACAGTTGATCTGTTAAAGAGCTTGAAGTATCCATTGGATTCATACTTATTATAGCTGGTTTTTGAGCCGATGGAATGGATATTGAAGAATCCATTAGTCGTTGTCCATCCATCATGCACAACAGACACTAATAATCTGAAACAATTCCTTTGATAATCATAATTGAATGTACCATAAGTGAAATAAAAAACAATCAAGTGAACGCCGTAAGACAAAGACAAGCAGCTAAATCCAGATGACAAGGGTTGATACCAAACGTAAGTTACACAAGGCCAAGGTTTAGATGATTTGAGACGATAAACTTGATCACAATTTAATATTACTATTTGATAATTACACAACAATTAGTTACATAACAATGAGTCTAGAGTAAATAACAATCATTCAAGTTTCATTCAAGTTTCAATTGATTAATTATTCAATGATCAAGAATTAAGATAAAAAGTAAAAAGGGTTTAAAGATAAGCTAAAATTAACAAAACTAATCAAAATGTGTTACTAAGACCTGACGGTTTTGAAAACAAAACTGTGTAACCAGTTAACCATGGTAACCATCTTCTGCTTCTTTCTTTCACCAGTTTCTTTCACTCTTTTCGTCATTCCTAATATTATTATCATCATCATTATTATTATTACATTTATATTTATTCTGTTAGAAGTTAATGTCACATAATTAAATGATGATGATAATCAAGTTTGTTTGTCAGTTTATTCAGCTTCTCACGCAGTAACATACAAAAAAGTAAGTACATCTTATTCCTCCCCTTTTACCACCTCCACCAGTACCTTACCCCTTACCCAGAACAATGTTCAACTCTCTTCCTCCTCCTACCAATGCCACCTTTTTCATCTTCCACCCTCTCTATCATTGTCAGTAAACAACCTTTGACTACAATCAAATTGACAATTTATATTGTGTCACCTGTTTCATTAATTTACGTTCGCGAAAGTGAACAGGTTAATTCATCAATGCATATTGTACTTTGAGAGTTATTTACTCAACTTTCTAGTCTCGTTTCAATGTCCATCAATATCTTATATCTTCCAATCAATCTATCGCCAAATAATTGATTATTATACGTATTTGAAACCTTTCTTTCATACAATACAAATTATAACTATTATTTACAGATTCAATTGAACAATTCACCCATTTATCAGTACACACATCTTATATCAATCAAACATTCCCTATTGATATACTCAATGTTATTTAATTTCAATGATCCATAATATTCATGGTGATTAACAATATGGTTAGTCGTGTGTGCAGAAGACCATCAACTTTAATCATTTAATATTCAATTCGTGGAAAAATGATTTTCACAATTGAAAAGACTTGAACATTTCAGCTCTGAATATCTATTTTTACTCAGCTGACAAATGTCAAAAGTTTATCTGTAAATTGAATCGTTAATCCATCAAAATTGTACAATATTCAAAACTTCAAATCCATAATTATCTCATTGATTTGAAAACATTATAAACCCAAATTCAAAGTAACAAAAACATCTAAATATGACTATTTAAACCCAATTTGCTAATATTAATATACATGCATTAATATCTTTCGTAACCAATTCGGTTTCTTGATGTTAGCGATGAACATATTGAATTGAATCAGATTATATCAGATTATGGAATAACAAAATCTTATTAATAAATGATTTATTGGGAACAACGAAATGCTTTCCTTGAACATTGTTTTGTTTTATCTTAAAGTATTAGTTTCATCATTTTTATCCAAATTATTCACTGATTGATTGTATGGATTAATTATTCAACAATAATAATCTAAATCATGTTATTAGTCAAATTACTTGACTTGATTATACCAAACTTCAATTGTTAATCAGAAATAGATTATTGTTGAAAATTAAAAAGCATTACTGAACCCATTGATATCGTATTTCTAACAATTAGTTCAATATTGTACAATTCATTTTGATTTACAATGTTAATTGGCTGTCTAACGTTATTCGATTTCTAGTCAACAAAATTTTTAAATCATCAACATCGGTCTTCAGATTGTTTGCTCATTAATATTGATTTAAACCGATCAATGACTTGATTAACGTTTCATTCGTCAATTAAAAGATATTGAACAACTGTTTGGTGTTATTGATTGATTATTTTGATCAAACAAACAGGATTGTGAACAACAACTGAGTTAAATTATTACTATTGTGCGTTTTATCAGTTATGCTTTTATTAAATGTTAGAGGTTAGAAGTAAAAATCATTTTGTGTTATTTTCTCGTACAGTTTGCTTAAATTGAACTCATTTTATTTCTAAAACAAATTCAATTTAATTTAATTGTAAGATTTTAAGTCTCTTTGTTTTCCCATAGATGGCGTTAGAGGTTTGCTGAACGATAGTAAAAATTGGAGGCTTTAAGGTTTAAATGTTTATAGCTTTAATCAAAAACAATCAACTAAATCTTTAAGTAAATTGTGTCTTTTAATTGTTTATAGATGTCTTGAACTCCTCTGATGAAGTGACCCGCCATTTGGGTGATTGTCTTGGATTTGGTTTGCAAATGATGTCTATCAAACTTTCATCTATCTTTGGATTACATTCAGACCTTGGTTCTTGTTTACAATCATAAAGTGTTTTTTGCTGCGTTGATTGAGGAATTGGGTTCCCTTTTGTTGATTATGGATTGAGTTATAAATCACATTTCCTTGTTATGGAGTCACTTACATTCACTAATCTCAGCCATTAGCAGTTAGTCATGGGTCGACCTGTTATCAATAGCTCAGTGAAACAAATCAGACAATCGTAAACCAATTATGTCTAATGACTAACCAATTAAAAAAAACTCGCACAGTTTTTTTTTTCGTAAGACCCTGTTGTTGGCCATATTTTAAAGCAATGATATCTTTTTCATCTCAAGTCTATCAATATCTCCAGTTTATATATATTCATTCCGTTGGTTGATACGATAAAGTGGGAAGATCGATGACTTTAAAGTACGTCAACTTGTTATAAATAATCAGCGTGATAATTGCTTGTCACCTTGTCTCTTCGTTACTCCTGGTGCTCTTTCCCAGGCATTGTCAGCAATCTGGACCTAAAGAGTTGATGATTGTGATATCTTTCCTTGAATAAAAACGTTAATTGGTGTATATTAGGGGAAAAGCTGGTATAATTGGTAACTTTATACCCCGCCACAATCAACACCATCATCTTCATCTTCACCACTATTGACAATTATCTAGCATGTTCCATGTATTTGAGTCCAAAGTATACCAAAAGTGACAGTATTGAGTTTTCCTGTTAAAATTGTGAAGAGTCGTTCCTTACAATAATAATAATGATAATCTAATAATTCAACAACACGGTGGAAAATATAATAGGCAAAATCTTCAATCAACAATATCAATACTCTCTTCAATATGTCCACCCCGACTTTTCTACCCCTAAATTATCACCATTAACTGTGCACATTGTCAATGATGAGGAAAAGGAAAAATCATGAGGAGATTACCATCAAATGATGATGGAAGTAACTTTTTGCTGTTCGTGATTACTATCATTGATTGCCGTTAATTTATTACTCTTTTTAACGCGGATCTATCCTTTTCCAGTCAATCGAGAAGCATTGAACGACTGATATGACTCTCAATGTCTGTAACATGGGTGATAAGAGTATGGCATCAATGACTCTACAATTTCGTTAATTTCCCGCTCAATCGTCATTAATCTCGCATTCCAACCCAACAATTGGTTTATGGAGTTGTATATTCAATCACTAACTCAATATCAGCAAGGAAAACTCGAAATTCTTTAATTGATTGGCAATCGTTTCAGCACACAACAAGGATAATATGGTCAGTCACTATCTCTGATTGATCTGACTTCTTAGGATAAAATTCTACAATGAAATTGATAATTGATTATTATCTTGGAATCCATGGTTAAAGGATTCTGACAAAGGTTTCTCTATCATATGATTATTAATCTATAAGTGAAAAACTTGAAACAATTGATATTTTCTTAGTGAATTCATTGAGTAATTTCCCGTTGCCATGGCCACAACTTGACTGTTTTCATACTATCTAATGCAGAATCAACTGATCAACCAAATCAAATCCTTCATGCCTGTTAAAATCGGATCAATCAAGTTTCTCTGTTGATCCCTACAATTGCTGAATCAATAAATGTTATCAAATTTGGAAGTAAACGAAACTTATGTTGAATCAAGATTAAAAATTTTTACAGTTGGTTATAACGACCGGACAAGATTTACCAGTTAAAGTCAACGATTGGTAATAACATGCAAGATCTAAACAAACGAGAAACGAGGAAAGTTCAAATGGACCGAAAATATAATAAGTGAACTTGTAATCAAAACATTATCGTAACACTTATTGATGAATTATCCCAATTATCAAGACACTACAATGGATACAGATAATGTTAAAAGTTACTTTGATTGTAGATATTTATAACTTTCATTATTTATTCCTTTAATTGTTGACACCAAATAAGCTGATTTAACAGGTTCAATCAGCATTTGTAATACAAATTGTTTTTGTCAATTTGATCCAGAAGCCATGTGATTACAAAAACTAAATGAAAATATTGGAAACTAGAAAAGACACCAAAATTGGGTTCCCAATGATTTACTCAACCAGAATACTGAATATTATTAAGCTGAAAATAAAAGACACACAAGATGCTTATGATTAAACTGGTTATTTATATTAGGTAATTGAATTTTCTCAGGATTTTTTACCAGATTGTCTTTGATAACAACTATCATTGGAAAGAGGAAACAATCAAGCGATCAGTTTTAAACAATTATTGAACTAAGCAAAACATTGAGCAAGCATATTTAACCTTGTTTGAAGGTTAAGTTTCGCATCTTCCACTAACCATTATCAATTGTAATCTTTAATCAAACCAAATTTTCCCAATATTAAATGTGGTAATGAAATGAATATATGGTTTAATCATCATCTTCACTAGTGATCAGTTTAGATTGCAAAATATTCAATGATGAGAGAGAGAGAGAGAGAAAAAAATACAATTCAATTTAAACATAATTCTGGTATTTTTAGCATATTCAACAATTCGTAGTTGGTTTAATCAAATTACATTACTAGAATTTTTTTATTATTGCAATTTAAGGTTGAAAAGACAATCGAGACTGTCAAGGAACAATAAAATGATAACAAAAACAATATTGGTAATAATATTAATTATGTTGGTTTAGTGATGCGCTTTGTAGACTTTGAATGACGATCTTTCTGGATACAAATGATTGTACCAATGGAAGTTTGATTGTCAACTTGATTATCATTTACAACAAATTGAAAGATGAAATTAAATGATAATGATCACTATTCAGCCCAAAACATTGAAATTGCATGTTTTGGGACACAATTGATTATAATCACCTGATTTAAGGCCCTTTAGTTATATAAGTATTGTTTACCCTTTTTTTATTTTGATCGTTGTTTGTTGAATCAACTCAAGGTAATCAAAACAAGATCAAATGACGAGTTAATCATCGCCAATTATTGATCAATATTTGGTCATAATAAATATAACCACAACAAATCAAGGTTAGTTGTGAAAAGATTCAACATTTTGTGAAATTTGAAATGATTTAAAACAAAACATTGATTTTACTTCTCATCGTCAATGATTCAAGTCTGATCAGTCTAATGATTAACCTTGACCCGAATCAATTGGTGATACTAATCTAACTCGGATAATTGTGCTTAAATTGTTAACGGTTAAGTTGTTAAATTGAAACAAGATGTTAACAGCAATTTTTCTTGGTTGTTTACAGAAGCCCTGTTAAGTTGAATTTAAGTTAACTAATGGCTAATTTGAATATCGTATCATAACATCGGAAGAGCCTGTCTTAATTTAATCACCAGTCTAGTGAATCATCTAATGAAATTGATAACTGAAACCAAGGTTGACAAACACAGATTTCAAGGCTATCAATTTTCTTGAGGTATTTCCTGAGATCTTCACTGATTGAATCATTGTAATTGTTTTGCTTAGCGTTTTACTGAAACAAAACAATTAATTTACTCAATGAAAGTATCAATCAATAGATTAATGATAATGAAAGAGAAAACAATTTCACTATTACAATAATCTAGTGAACTGGTTTCAAGTATTTTTTAACTAAAAACTTCATTCAGACTCAATCCTTCGCTGATTAACCTAAATTGCTTGTTTCAATTCAAAATGATTTGAGTTGAAATAAAAATGAAATCTCAACTTATATTCAGAAATACAGTAAGAAAATCTAACGATAACCTGAAAAACAACTTTTTATCGATAATGTTTAGTAACGAGTACTAATTAAAGTAGGACATGGATGAAAGATTAATGTTCATTACTCTAATTAGGAGACTGATTGATTAAACATATTCATTTATGGTTAAACTGTCTAACACGTTAAATTGAGATTGACTGAGATTGAAGCTACTAAAATGAACCTTTTCAACTAGGAATTGCAAAATGTATCAGTAATTTAATTGTTGCATGTTGAATGGTTTTTTGAATGTTCAGATATAGTTGACTTGATTATTTAACTTTCCATAGGTAAATCACAGGTTCAAGTGGTACCATTAGATAAGGCCGGGAAACTTTTGAGTACTTCCACCGATCATAATAAAGATGATGATGTAGATCAGATGATACATAGGCCTCCTTAATTGCAACATTTGACTTGATTTTATTCAGTGATTTTCAGTGGTTGGAAGGCGTTCAAATTTCCAAATTTTCAACCAACGAGTGACAGATTGGGCAACAATTGAAATCTTAGGCCTTTCTAAAATTAGCGCCCAAATCATTTAGTGTAAATCATCCCCAATCCGAGTTAATGTGATTAAATGCAATGCTAACCAAGAATAATGATTGAAGCCAAGAAATCGCAGTCTGACACAGTGAAACAGAGGAAAAAGAGAAACAAAATTAGTATCGAAAAGTGAATGAATATAACCTAGACTTGTAAAAAATATAATCAAATTTGTGTTAAATTAACTCATAGTCAAGTGTTATTTATTTTGGGAAACTGCGGGACTTGATTTGTACAACACAACACAACACTTGGAAAAAATGGATCAAGATGGAGATTATATTATTATAATAAATAAGCAATGATACTTTTAAATGGGGTTTTAGCTGAAAAGGTTATGATTAACTTGGAAAGTGTACTTTTGCCAGGTTAATAATAACTGTCATGGATGTTAGTTACAAGTGGAAAACTATGATTAGTATCACAATTTTGTGGTTTGCTTTCTTTTAAATAGACCATTTGTTTGCTAAAATTAGTTAACGGTTAGATTTAAATTGGGCTCAATTTAAGCTTTAATTTGCAACTATATTTAGATGCACAATTAGATTGTGAATCAATTGTGATTGCAAGGTAAAAATTGTAAATGAATAGGAATATAAATAGAGCCAAATATAATTAAATACTACTGAGGTGAACCTTGAAATTGTAAGACCTAACATGCATAATGATCGCAATACTGAGTTTAATAATTACCTAGGATGATGATAATTATTATATTTGTATTTAATCGCATTTCTTACATTGTTCTGGTGGAATACATAAAACAAGGTAAGTTTGATCATTATTCTGATGATTGGATAAAGAGTCAACTCCCATTAATTGGTCATTAAATTGGTTGTAAATCACTTTGGTTTACTATTAATTTTACTTCCAAGGTTGCAGGTTGATATACTAATCAGCTTTCACTGTTTCTTTATTTAATCAATTCAAAATGTAATAATGGCAATAGCAAAGGTATCATAAGTCCATAATTGGATATATAAATTAATTGCAAGTTTACATTGAAATACATGAGATATCTGGTCAATCTGAAAGTGTTATTAAAATTTATATGAAAACATTTAAAAATTATATCACGATACTTTAATAAAAAATGTATAATATTTTAAATGGTAGCTTTTTATGACAAAATTGCCTACTATTGGCTCGGACGTTGAAATTTACAAGTCATGCTGTACAATCAACTTTCGTTATTGCTAAATTTAGTTGAAATGACTTTCTTTTTAACGATTAGTTAAAACAAAATTAAGTGATTGATTGACACAGACTAAGTTTCGTTAAACTGTAACAGCAAGATTTGCTTATAACACTTTATGCTTTCTTGTAATACTCAACATAGGGAATAGTGCCATTGGCAAAAAGCCTTGATGTATTGAAGGACATCATTTTTCATTCAATTTATTTCACATGTAATTTAGTTTGTCGTTTTACTATTAATAATTAAGTGTTACTATTACGAGTAATTAAGAGGTTACATTGTTAAAAGAAAGGCCTAAATGGCCATCGCACGATTAAATAATGGACAATAATTAAAAGCAAAACTTACCTCTTTATTAATGACATATTGAAGTAAATATGAAGGGGAAATAAACAAACAGTAAGGCGAAAATGAAAGTGACAATCTTGGCATTTCATAATATATTTGCAAGTTTAAATGATATTCATTAGATGATTAGGCGTACCACAGTATAAAGTGATAGAGTTTATTACTTAATCAATTCAAATGATAAATAAACAACAATTTAAGCACGATATTTACAATTCAGTGTGCAAATAAAATGCGAGGGAAAAGTAAAATCTTATATAATTGGCCGATAGATGGTGTTGGAGATAAATGTGCATCTTGCTGGTTAAACCAATTTTTACCCAAATTATTTGGGTATTGATCGACCAGTAAAAGGTTTAAATATCATTAACCAATGAACATCGACTAACGGTCGAGTTTGGGGCGCTACTCATTTTATTTCATTCAGTTGGTAAAGATAGAAGCTCTAAATTTCCAGTCAAAGCGCAGATTGAAGTCACCAGAAATTGATCAATTCTGGTTTTCAAGTGATTTCAAAATATCATATTTTACTAATTATCTCTTATTGATTTAGTATTAGCAGACAAATGCTAATAAAGATAATCATCTTACCCAATATCTACCCAATCATTAAACTGTGATGGTCAAAGTAAACATTAATCAGTGAGAATATAGTTGATAAGCAAAGCTTTAACATTATTCAAAATGGGAAAAAGCAAACAATTTAGGGAGGAATAGAGATTCCAGATTTCTTTGATGGATTATTAGATTGATAAAAAATTAACTGGGAAAAAACTTGAATAAAACAATTGTTGTTTTATAATCACTGTTGTTAACTTTAAACACCAAATCCAAAGATTAGGTAGCAACAAGCCAGGCAAACAGGCTTAATCTGACTCAAATCCTTAATTATTCATTAGGAAGTATATTCAATTGCCGGAAATCATTTCAATAGGTTAAATGCTGGATTATTTTCTAATCATCGCAAAAAATTTTCCTCGTTTATCATAATCATCTACATCAATATCCGTCTACAATTTAATTAAAAGACTCTTATTACATCAATGTGTGTATCTTGAAATCACTGGAAATTTACCTCTTAAATCAGATGATGTCAAAACTTTGGATAAGAATGATCATCTTTAATGAACAACATATGATTTTCATCATCAATGCAATCACCAATTAGTCTAATAACAACCAAAAATCCATTTTAACCAAAACCAGCTGATCTTGAGCTCATCGCCATTCCTGTTGCATTGGAGTTGTCGGTGGCTTGTTTTGCACTTCCAAATATAATTTCCATTGATCCAAATATAAATGGCATTCAAGTAACTATTCAATTAATTGAATAGTAACTAAAATCATGAACAATTAAATCAGGAAAATAGGAACAAAACGGAAGATTTATAAACAAATGAATCTTAATTGCTAACAAACGATACAGAGCTGTCAACCTTGGCCTTGGTAGTTTCATTCAAACTAAACCTTAACTTTCTCTCCCAAATTGGATGAATATTGATTTCTTCAAGTAATAAATCGTTGATGCCGATAATTTAGGTTTCCTGGAGGTACAAAATTAACCAAACCAGATTGGTTAAACCATAAATAAGTCTGCATCGTATAATAAAAGCCCTTCAAAGTATAGCTTAATGTTCAGTCTGATTGCAGGATGAAGTCCATCAGCTTGTGATTTTGAATTCTGACAAACAAGATATTTTCCTCTGATGCAGTGAAGTTGTAAACCTAGACAATAAATGATTTGAGAATTTAAATTTTCTACCATTTAGATGTAAATATCATAAATGATGATATAATTAACAGTCCTTTAGTATTCTCCTTGCTTCCTCCTTTACTCCGTATGTTAAATGTCATTCTTTTCATCAATCATTCCATTTTTTAGCTCAATTTCTGTTGCTCGTTTTATCGTTAGATATTCAACTGGAAATCATAATTAATCTGGAATCAGCTAATTAGATCAAAGGCAATCAGGTTGGCATTATGATCCGACAAACGAGCTACCAACCATCTTAAGCTATACAGCCAGACATGATCAATCAATTTGGCTTACTTGTATGTTTACATTATTAAAATCAATTAATATTGGAAATGGGTTGTTGCAAGAAGATATAAATCAATCTAATTAAATTGTTGGCCTTTAATATTCAATTAAAAAACCAGAGAATTTCAAATTTTTCAATAGCAAGTTGCCTACTGTACTTTGATTACAAGTTTGGACAGAACTGTCAGTTTTAAGAAAATAAAATATTTACAAAGATAAATTAATTAAACACCCCTTACGGCTATGTTGAATAACTGTGACTTCCGATTGACGTCTTTTTATTTACATGTGAATTATAAGTTTTTAATAAACTACTATGAATATCGTCATATTTAAGGTTTATTTGTTCACTGGATGCATTCATGGAATGTTGCTAACCAATAAAATGATAATAAGACAAGGATAAAAGGTAAAGTTTATATGCTCGACACTCATTCGACGGGGAAAATATCTCAACTTGAGTATGACAGCGTATGTTTTGTTTTTTTTTCAATTACAGATGCCATTTTATATCTATGGTAATCAATCTGGGCTCACTATTATCTTAGATAATGTTAAGATTAAACAACATAGCTGATTAAAACTAAAAAATAGAGTAGTGATTGTTTCTTACTATTGTGGGGTTGTTAATCGTTGTTGACAAATCTGGTTTTGATTTTGAATCGTTTTGAGCTCCTCCTGATTTGATTCCCCTGATTGTCGATCCTCACCACGAGATGCACTCCATCATCCAAACCATTCAAAGAGCAAGGTAAGATGATGAGAAAAAAATGAGAGAGATATAGTGAGAGAGAAAGCGACAGAGAGTGAGAAAGAGAAAAACAGATAAAAAGTGTAAAGAAAGAGAAAACTGTATCCCACTTTAATGTTGAACAGTCATTTTAGTGTTGCGAGCAAAATCATTTAAAGCTCAATCGAATTGATGAATTTAACTTCAGTTTTAACCTAACCATCAACCTTAAAAGTAGTTAATAATTAACTGAGAAGTTAACTCTCTTTACTCTTTCCTTGACTTGCTTGTACATCTTTCATTGTTGACCTTTGTTAAATTGTTAAACCTTGTTGAAAACATTTTACTTATTGTTCCACTACTTTTACCCATCACTCTTCGTATTTCTTCTTTCTTAAGATCAACAATCGAAATTGCTTTCCCTGCTAATTCACAGCATAATTTGTTCGAATATGTCTTCAATTGATTATGATGATTCCCTCTCTTCGGCTGGTTACCGAATTGTACGACGTTTTGGAGCTGGTATCCCTGATGGTTGTTCAATACCTTTAAGTTTAAAACTCGAAGAAGAGAAACAAATTCAACAACAACAGCAACAACAAAGAAAACTATCAGTTCACCAACAAATCCAAGAGGAAATTGTTCGTCGTTCTTATGGTTCTTGGTCTCGAAGGTCAGTTATTGCTCCATGGGTTTACCAAGAAGCCAATCTATTTCAATCTGAAATCATTCAAAAAGCCCGACAAAAAGCGGAACATCATAGAAGTTTACTTTCAAAATTGCGTAAAAGTTTATTCCCAAAAAGGAAGCATCGAAAGACTGCAGCTAGTTTAACTTCAGATGGAAACTCTGAGCATGAATCAATTGATAATGATCCTAATTCAGTGTCAAGTTCTTCCCTTGGTTTCTTCGTGGATCCATCAGTTCCTGATGAGCTCAAAGTTAACCCCGAGCTTCTTTTACTTAACCTTCCTGAACCTTCTGAAGAATCTGATCGTCAGTTATTAAAAGAAATTAAAGAAGGTCTTCGAATATTTAGACGATCAGTCCGACGATCAACATCTTCTGCTAACTCAGCAGGATCAGAAGAGTATGAGGCTGATTACTTGGATGACAAAGAAGATGGACTTTCTCATCATAATAGCTTAGAAATGTCTCATTTGGACAAATCAATATCACCGACTGGCCTAAACGGGATAAACTTTTCACCTGATGGTGTGACTTTCATCTCATCAGGCTACATCCACAATTTTGATCACCATTTATACATTGATGATGATGATGATGGTGATGAATCCGAGAGAACACGTCTTTAAATCAAATCAACCCTCCGTAATTAGATTTCATTTTTGATAAAGGCGCTTTATTTCATCAATTAAATTTTCTATTTTATATTGATTAAAAATGCTAGTTCATTTTGACATCAATTGTATATTTATGTTACCTCAAAATTCATGAATGTAATTTTTTGACCATATTCATCGAAAAAGAATTTATCTACAAAATAAATGATTGTATTGAAATGATTAATTTTCATAAAAATTTGTTTATATTCATGCAACTGAGTTGCCATTTTTCTGTTGAAACAAATAAAATTTGAAAGTTTGACTCTTTAAATTGACATCTCTTTTGATATTTTGGGCTCGATCAACCATTTCTAAATTGTTGAAAAGTAATTCTTGCCAAAATACCCGATAATCAAAGATAGAATTAACTTTAAGAAACTAAAAACTGAGTAAGTTTATTGAACTTCGCTCTATCCAAATCGACCCAACTTTATTTGAAGATAGCGAATAAGAATAATTAATTATTAATAAACCAATCCATCGTTAGAATTCAAGTTTTCTAATTTTCAAAGATTTTAGTTAACACTAACGATTTTCCCTTGAGCTTTGACTTGAAAACCTCCCTTTTTAACTCTGTCGCTTTTCACGCACTCAATTTGTAAAGGCTCAAACACTAGGTGAGGACAGGCCACGAATGGCTGGGTGACTTAGACGTTCACCCCTCAAGAGCCATCTTGTTGCAGGCCCGGCAAAGTGTCAGAGGCTTGTCTTGAAAAGTTGGCAGCATGTATGATGTGTAAATACTCACTTTTCCTTCCTTTGCTTTGGTCATGTGATTACCACATGTTTGTCTTTGTTGTGTTCTGTGATATTAATTGAATTTTATTTTCATTTTTTAAATTCGTATTTTCACAATCAACCAAACATGAATGTAAGTAAAAATTACATTTTTGAAGGCTCTAACTGCTTCAGAATCAGGATAATGCTTTCCATTCTCTCTGGAAAACCAATTATGATCCATAAGATTCGGGTGCGAGAGGAAGAACCCGGTTTAAATCAATCTGAGGTGTCTTTTTTAAAACTGATCGTTAAATCAACTAATGGAAGTACATTTATTATTGACGAAACTGGGACTCAAGTGACCTTCAAGCCTGGTTTATTACATGGGGGTCCTATTGAACACGATTGTGGACTGCAAAGATCAATTTCATACTTTCTTCAGCCATTAATTATTCTTGCTCCCTTTTGTAAGATACCAATTGAAGCTACTTTAACTGGGATAACAAATGATCAATTAGATGTTTCAATTGATGCACTGCGTCAATCGACAATTCCACTTGTTTCAAAATTAATTTCAGTATGGGGTAAGCATTACTAGTTATATTTTTTACACGTTTATATTGGATCCTAACTTAGCCTCAAACTTTATTTTGAATTTTACAGAAAAAACTGACATTGAATTGACTGTTGTTTCCAGAGGAATGCCTCCCAATGGCGGTGGAAAAGTATTTTTCAAATGTCCGATAAGAAATACCATAAAACCTATCAATTTACTCAAATCTGGTAAAATTAAACGGATTCGTGGTATTGCATTAGCTACCAGAGTTGCACCAAACATAGCAAATCGTATGATTGACAAAGCCAAAGGATTGCTGTTGAAATTTATTCCAGATGTCTATATTCATTCTGACCATTTAAAGGGAAAAAATAGTGGCAATTCACCAGGATTCGGTCTATCGTTAGTAGCTGAGACAACTGAAGGAATCCATTATACTGGAGAGGCTTACTCTAACCCTTCTGGAAGTGATAAAGGACCATCTTTACCGGAAGATGTTGCTCAAGAAGCTGTGTTTTGTCTTTTTGAAGAAATTTATCGAGGTGGTTGTGTGAGCTCGGTCAATCAGAGTCTAGTTTGTTTGTATATGGCGTTAGGACAACCTGATGTTTCTAAAGTTGAATTTGGCCCATTATCACCATTCACAGTCCAACTATTGAAACATATGAGACAAATTTTACAAATCACATTTAAATTGGAAGTAAAAGATAAAGGCGACGAAGATGAACGAGATGAAGATTTGAAAAAAGGCTCTGAAAAAATTATGGCAACTTGTGTTGGAATCGGTTTTTCCAATCTTAGCAAAACAATAATTTAACTTGTGTTTATTCTCAATCATTGCAATAAATTATACTTTGTTTAAGAAAAAAATTTATCTGTTAATATGTGTTTGATTTCTCTAAATTAAATAAATGAATATCTGGATTAATCTTAATAATTTATTTTATGAAAAAAGGCTTACTCTTTTTAAATTTTTAGTTTAAATTAATATACAGCCCCCAAAGCGTGACATGTGTTATCTTATAAACTTATCTCGTCTCGTGTTTTTGTTTCTAGTAAACATTTGTTGACATGTATAATTATTTCATTTTAAGAAGTTGATAGTTAAAATTAATCAAATTCTGTTTTCTGCTGTTTTATCAATTTAACATTAAATTGAGTGAATCTTTTATTTGATTTCTACTACCATCTCTTTAAGTCAATTGTTATTTAACACGTTCTGAAGGCAACGCAAAAGTGCTACTTTCACACCATATCCATCTTATCTTTTGTTTCGGTCATCAAAATAATATTTTGATTTAGTTAAAATGAGCTACGGTCCTCTTAATAAAGCTTTGGTACATATAACACCCTATCATCTATGGTGGAAAAGGTACTTAATTCAATTAAAGCTAATTCCTGATGTGCCGGTAGAAGAAGAAACGCAACCTGAAGAGATTTATTTTGAAACAGATGAAGAATATTTAAAAAGCTTAGATCCTAGAAGATGGAAAGAGCAGGATCATTATAGAGTACTTGGTCTCGGAAAGAGAAGATTCGCAGCATCTGACGAGGAAATTAAACAAGCATGTAAGTAATCCTTTAATCGAGTCTAAAGAGTAACTCTTTGATCGAGTCTATAATTTTTTTCTTTCTCTTTGTTTTACAGACAAAAAGTTGATATTGACTCATCATCCCGATAAGAGAGGTGTCCAAAACAAAGATGATGAAACCGACTATTTTTCGTGCATTACTAAAGGTAAACTTAAACCTGTTAACCTTGCAATAGTTCAACCAACTAATTATTGTTTCTTCTCCAATAGCATTTCAAATTCTTGGTGATCCAATCAAGAGAAGATCTTATGACAGTGTAGATGATAGTTTTGACGATTCTGTTCCTCCAATCAACTCAAATTCAAAAGAGAATTTCTATACGGTCTTTGGTCCAGTTTTTGCTCGAAATTCCAGGTATTGTAGACTATTTACCTGTCCGGAGTTTTAGATGTGTAACATTAAGTTTTGATTATTAATTAACTTGTATTTTCTTATCTTATTTTAGATGGTCTGATTCAAAATATGTACCTCAATTAGGTAACGACTTCTGTACTAAGGAATACGTGGAAAATTTTTACCACTTTTGGTATAATTTCGAGTCCTGGCGTGAATATTCGTATTTGGATGAAGAAGATAAAGAGCGAGGACAAGATCGAAGTGAAAGAAAATGGATTGAACGTCAAAACAAATTAGAGCGTCAAAAAAAGAAGAAAGAAGAGTTAGCTCGTATTCGGAAACTTGTTGATAACGCTTATGCCTGTGATCCAAGAATTATTAGATTTAAAGAAGAAGCGAAGAACAAAAAATTAATGGAGAAAAAGGCTAAAGAAGAGGCCCGAAAATTAAAGCAAGAAGAAGAAGAAAGACGCAAAAAAGAACAAGAAGAAGCTATATTGAAAAAGAAGCAGGAAGAAGAAGAAGCTCTCAAAGCAAAGAGAGAACAAGAAAAGAAAGAAAAAGAAGCAGCTAAGAAAAGGAGAAAAAAAGATGTTAAACAAATAGAATCAATTTTCGAGGAATATAATTATTTTGCTTCGAATGACAATCAAAAAATTAACTACATTCAAGAACTAAACAAAATCTGTTTCACATTTAGCAACATTGAACTGAGTGAATTCAAAGAAAATTTGTTAAAAGGATCATCTCAAGAAGATAAGAAAAGTGTTTTTTTATCAAAAATTAACAAGATTAAGGAGACGGAAAAAGGGTCCTTATTTGTTGGACAAAAATCTAGTGAAACTAGTGATAGTAAAGAAACCACATCAACTAAAGTTTGGTCTGCAGAGGATGTACAACTTTTAGTTAAAGCAGTGAATTTATTCCCTGCTGGTACTTTGAATAGATGGGAAGTTGTTGCTGCCTTCGTTAATCAACATTCAACTCACAACAAGAATCGCAAAGCTCGTGAAGTACTCACACAAGCTAAAGATATTGGTAAAATAGGTAAGTGTAACTCTCTTTTCTAAGTTAAATGGTTCTGTTTTCGTTTATTGATTCTTTAATTTCGATTTATTTTTGTCAGATACTAATCTTAAACAAGAGTTAAATAGGATATCTGTAACCAAATTGTTGGAGAATAATAAACCCACAGCCAAAGTAGAAGAAACTTCACAACGTTATGAGACGCCTCCCGAAGAGCCTACGAATTCCGAGCCCTGGACTAATGTAGAACAACAGTTGTTAGAACAGGCATTAAAGTCTTATCCAGCTTCAACAACAGAACGCTGGGAAAAGATAGCTGAATGCATTCCTGGAAGAAGCAAAAAAGATTGTATAAAACGCTATAAAGAACTAGTTGAACTGGTCAAAGCTAAAAAAGCAGCTAAAGAAGCAGTTCACACAAGTGTTAAAAAATAATTTGTTCACTGATATATTTTTCCCTGCATTGAAAAATCTATGGTCAATTTAATCATGATCTATTGCCAAATAAATTTTTCAATTTGACCAAACTCATGGACTTATCTTTATTCCTATCTTACTAGTTTTTATTATCACCAGTAACAATTATTTCAATTTGATATTTCAATTTGTTCTGGGATTGAATGAATTTTATGAAAATAATGGGAGTGAAATGTATTCATAACGAATCTTAAAACTTAACGAACAATTTTATTTTATGAAAATCAATAAGTTTCATTGAATTAATTTGGCAAGGCAGAGAATTGTTAATTTACAATTATTTGATCATTCCGTCATCGGTCTAAGCATTCTGCGATCAAAGTGTGGTTGGGCAAGTCGTTGTGCCGTTGGACTTTTAGATGAGCAAATGATAATAGTGAAACCAACTAAGATGAAAAAAAGCAAACCACCAAACACCATTGAAGCAACAGCTCCAACATTCCATCTTTGAGGAACTCTGTAGACGGTGAATGGGGCGATGAAACCAGACCAACATGAGATTCTTTCATGAGATGCTCGTAATAAATGAACTCCATCAGGTTTCCATGAATCTTTTGTATCAGACCAAGATTTACATTTGGTCGAATAATCAAGTCCATAAGATCGATTACCTGTATAAGTAAATGTCACCTCAACTGCATTCAAACCAGTCTTAATTGTTTGCAATTTTCCGGTTCCCGGAGTGAATATATTAAACATTAGGATCGGAGCAATTCTATAACCATCAGATACTTCAGGGAAAGGCCCAGAAGTGGGAAAAACTGTATAAGAATAAACAACAGAATTGCAAAGGCTATCAGGTGTACACTTCCATGATCCGGCAAACCTTTTTTTAACTGATTTACCAATTTTAATTGTCACTTCAGTGTCACCAATTTTTAAATGAGTTCCTTCAATTGTTTTATCATGAATCATAATTGTTTTGAATATTCTCTCTTGTTTATCATCTTCAAATAACTCTTCATTATAACTACCAAATTCAACTCTTTTTCCAAGTGAAAGTTGAGCAGCAGCCATTTGCAGAAGTACATTGAATACTTTTCTACTCGATTTCAATGTTTTTGGTAAATCATCAGCTTTAGAAATTAGTCCAGTTCCTCGACTGTAAGGAAACATCAAGTTAAACATTGTCGATCTAATTGTCATCAGATCCGGAATCATTTCAAGTGAATAGCCCTTTTCCGCTAATTTACGGATTGCGTCCATTGCCTTTTCTCGAAGTCTATTATTATCTGATTTACGAACAATTTCTGACAGAAGACCCAATGATAAAGACAATTGGCCTCGGTTCAGTAATTGAGATGGTCGTTGGAGAACCTCAAGATTATAATCAATCGTTTCAGACATTGTTTTATATTGTAATGGTTTATCCAAGGAGGCTTCTTTCAAAATTATTCCTAATGATTGCATGGCATGGAAAGGATCACCTCCAATGTTGTATTTTCGTGCAAGTTTCAACAAATCTTCGATTAATGAGGTTTTATTCTCATTGGGGTAAACTGTAGTTGGTGAAGCGTAAACCATTTCACAGTAATTAAAAGTATCACAAAATTTAAGGGCGAAGGTATTCTCTCCCTTTTCTTGATCAATAGCCGGTAAACCAGGGAATAGGAAAACATTTGAAAACTGTGGAACTGTGATTGGAAAGATTTCCTCAGTTTTCTCATTGATTGCATATAGTTGATAAACTAATGGTCCATATCCTGGAGGAATATTACATTTCTCGACTGAAACATTGACCTAAAAAAGATTCAGGGAAAAAGGAATAGTCAGGTTAGAAAGAAAGGAAAGAAAGAATTCATTTTTATGATATCAATACTCACTAATTCGTATTCATGATAAGCAGGAATCGATATGGAGCATTGTGTTACTCCCTGAGAAGCTGTGAATTGAGTTGTAGCCTCAGAACATTGATCATTTGTGTTACAGGCTTTTAGTTTAAAAACGTGCAAACCATATGGATAAATGTGATCTAAAATGACAGTAAGAATTTTTTTTGTAAGATAAAGAAGCACATTTAGATGATCAATAAATTACCTGAATGAATATGCAATTCAGTGTGCGTTTCTCCATTTCTCCAAGAACCCCTTTTTGTATTCCAATTCAAAGGATGAATAAAATTATTTGCTTCCCAGGCCAAATAGCTCAATGGTACTGATGATTTAACGGTTCCCTTGATTAATAATGGAGTGTGAGCTGGGACCATTATTGCTAAATTATGTGGACTACGAATGTTAGCTCTATACTTGCGACTGATATAAATTGAGCCCATGAAAACTTGAGGAGCATCGCCAGGAGTAATCTTTAACAATGTTAATTCGGGATTAGAAACGCGATTTGTGTCGTTTCTATCGTTAACCTGGAGGCTTAAGATAAGCTCTCTGTTTGGCATGAAATTAGATGAATCAAGTAAAAGTTCGGGTTGTCTTTGCATAGTTGAATCAATTAACACATAGTTGCGATTGGATGCAATCTCTAGATCTGAATCATCTAATGAAGCAAAATTAAAGAAACATGGTTCATGTGTATCGCTGTCTAAACAATTCCAGTGGAATGAAAGAGGCTTATTTGTCCCATCGCCTGAGGCTGAACCAGAGATCACTATTGGACCTGATTCATGACCTAAAGCAATCATTGGCGATCCATTAGCAATCAAAGCCTGAAGTGGTGGCTGTAAGCCGATCAATGAAAATGCAGCTCCACTCGTTTCGTTAATGCGATGACCAAGAAAGGCATTTAGGTAAAACGTTACTGGTCGATCAGGTGGAAGTGAAAATGGACTGAGTATATAGACTGATAGATAAGCTAAAGTAAAGTTAAACTTAACATGAGGATCTGCAACTTTCCAAAAGATTCCCACTCTTTGAAATGGATGAATACAAGTAGGAATATACGTCTCTGCCCAAAACACAGCACTGAAACAAATGATGAATATGAGTAATTAAGCCATAAGTGAAAGATGAAAGAGTACATAAAAATATCTTTGTTGCTCAAAAGACACAATTGAAATATTCGTGTATTTACAGTATTTGTGTCAATTTGTGCATAAATGTGTGCAAATGGTTTCAATTGTATCTTTTTAGTAACAAACCTAAGCTTAGCAAAAGAATCAAAACTTACGTTGTGTCAATTGTATAAGGCTGTGCTGGTAACATAATGTTTGAATAAATGCTGACTATTGGGGCATCGTAGTAAAATCGAATCAAACGATGCGTTGCCATTAATGAGCCTAGATCAGACTCGGTAGTGAGCGTGAATTGATAACTAACTCCTGTTTGAAATAAAGTTGCGTCCAGAATAAGATTCTGTGATGTTGTTGAGCTCACTATTTGAGTTAACTCTTCATTGATTGGCTCTTCAGTTGAAGTCGAAGGAAGATTGTCTCGAGTAACTGTCCATTTGAATGCAACTCCAGTTGTTCCTTTAGGGGAGGAATAATGTCCAGATAGTGAGAACAGTCCACATCGAGGGACCTCTGATGGTCCAGTAATTACTAATCTAGGGGTATAAACCCACCATTCGGTTGTCAATTTACGCATCACAATTTTAATCGGTTCATCATTAACTAATGCAATGTTTGATGAATCTTCCTTAAAGATTCCTTTTCTTAACGACAGTTCAAATATGTTTTCTTCCATTGGTTTCTGTAGGTAAATCACTAGCTGTACTTTGCTTGACCAAACACAATTCAGTCGTTTATACTTGGACAGTTTATCCAGACTTTCATCGGTCAAGATATGATCACACAAATTGGATCCAACGGATAACATCTCTAAAGATGAATAAACGTCGACTGGACGAGTAAACATAACAACCATTGCAAGACCATCAGATGATATAAAGCAATTGGCATGTGAAATGGTCGGAGCTGGTGATATCAAAGTAAATGTAAACGGAGAAGATAAAGGGTTCACTCCATCAATCGTCGGTGTTATTAACAAAGACGTGGAAGAGGCTGATTGACTCTTGGGTAAAATACAAGTGTATGGCTTATTTCCAGTGATAGTTATGATTGAAGTTGGCTCATATAATTCAGATGAATCCTCTTCTTCAGATTCTCCTTCCGACTTACTAACAAGACAAATCAATCTCAAATCTGGTATAGCAGTTAAACTGGGTCCAGCAAATGTCAACTCTAAATCTTCGGTGAATTCAGTTGTGGTTATCTCCAAGGGTTGCATTCCAGTGATTCGAGCTAAAAATATAAAATAAGGTGTTTCTTACAAGCTGATTCGAAGCGAAATCTTTCATTTATAAGCATTAACTTATGTTTGATAACTACAATGTTAAGAGACTACATACTAGAAAAATACGTTCATAAATTGGCGCAAATGGATTAAAAACAAGTAGAAATTGGTTTTTTTCAATTTAGGGTTATGTTATTTTGTAGAGGCACGAAAACTTAATCCATTAGTGTGGTTGAAAGGTTTCTCTGATCTACACTTTTCGAGAAACTCACGTTCAAAGCTGAAACTTCGATCGCTTTTTGTGCAATAATAAAGGTAGATTTTTTCGTGAAACTCATTTTGATGATGTAAATTTTGATAATAAACCAGAAAGGGCTTTTATTTTGAGAAATAACATTTTCTGTTTCCTTTAAAACAGATCACTTCGATTTTCAGTCAAACTTCCGCCATTCTGTTACTGTAAAAGTTAAAGATCAGAAACTCATTATTCGAGTACAAAAATTGCTGGTGCAACTGATGCATTGAATACTTTTATCCCTTTATCAATAGTTCCGCTTATTTTGGCCATTGGAATAAAAACTTTGAACCTCGATATTTCGAGAATAGTAGCATCCATAACCTTCATTATTTACCAAATATTAGATTTTATTCTGGGGATTAATATGATATAAACGAATACACTTAATAATGAAAGTCCTTTTTGTAAAGAAGACTTGTATTTGACTAACCATTTAAATTCATTAATCAAGCTCAAATCGTACAACATAAGTAACACAATGCCATAACTTTTTTTGTAGGATCTCGAATCATCCAATATTCCAGTATAACAAAGCCCATAATGAAATTTCATGTTTGTTTAGAGAATGATGATTTTAGATGTTACCATTCTCGAAATATCGACGTTCAAAGTTTTTAGTCCAATGGTCAAAATAAAGAGAACTGTTGATGTGTTGAAAAAATCATTTGATCCATTATGTGTACCGACAATTTTTATTGACCAATGATAAATTTCAGCTCGCTAAATCTTACGGTCCTAGAATGAGGTCGGTTTGACGGAAAATTGAACTTTATATGTTTTACAGGAAAAGAAAATTTTATTTTTCATAATAAGACCATTTTATGACTGACCATCAAAAGATATACCAGAAAAATGAGTTTGATTAAAAAAATCTGCTTCTATAGCCGAACAAAAGACGATCGAAGTTTTAACTTTGACCTCAATTTTCTCAAAAACCGTTCATCGGATGAATTAAATGAAAGTATCAGTGGACTCAGTTTCTATGTGTATACAAACCCTGCGAATCTCAACCTTTAACTCAAATTTTCGCGTCTTCTACAGCCCTCTTTGCATTTTGTTGACAAGTTTAACCAGAAAATTGCTTTGTTTACCAAGAAATGGGTTAAGCTGAGCTTGGTTTGTTTAATAAAGTGTTTCTTGTACATTTACAGCCTAAAGATAAAGACCCAAATGCGCTAATGAAAAGTTATTATACTGAATTGAATTATTGATTAGAAAATGATTAAATTAATGAAAGAATGAAGGTTATAGATGCTACTATTCTCGAAATATCGAGGTTCAAAGTTTTTAGTCCAATGGCCAAAATAAACGGAACTATTGATAAAGGGATAAAAGTATTCAATGCATCAGTTGCACCAGCAATTTTTGTACTCGAATAATGAGTTTCTGATCTTTAACTTTTACAGTAACAGAATGGCGGAAGTTTGACTGAAAATCGAAGTGATCTGTTTTAAAGGAAACAGAAAATGTTATTTCTCAAAATAAAAACCTTTTCTGGTTGATTATCAAAATTTACATCATCAAAATGAGTTTCACGAAAAAATCTACCTTTATTATTGCACAAAAAGCGATCGAAGTTTCAGCTTTGAACGTGAGTTTCTCGAAAAGTGTAGATCAGAGAAACCTTTCAACCACACTAATGGATTAAGTTTTCATGCCTCTACAAAATAACATAACCCTAAATTGAAAGAAATCAATTTATCCTCGTTTTTAATCCATTTATGCCAATTTATGAACGTATTTTCAATTCTTTGTGTCTTTTGAGCAACAACCTAAATGTTACTCATCATTGGCAACAACAATTATACGAGACTAGATCTGTTAATTATTTACGGATTCAACTCACCTTTGAGCAGGTCAAATGCAAATATTTTAATTGAACTTGTCCCTGGAAAATTATGATTTTTACTCCTTGATCTTAAACCTATCGAATAGCTTCCCTCTGAAAATAAAGAAGTAACACACAAAATAATTAGAAACAAATGATATTGAATATCGAAAGCAATCAATTATTTACCAATTACAGGATAGATTGAACAATAAACAGCAGTTCTATTTTTTGGAATGAAAAATATCGGTGCATAAGTTTCCTCATCGTTAGCTTCGTGGCGATAAACACAGTCGAGATCTTCAGACATCGGATGAAAATAACCAATAAGTAAAATCTTGAAAGCCAAAGGAAGATGAAAATTTTTATTATTAAAATGTTGATTGAACATTGATTCAAAGTTAAAACTTACTTGACTCTCTGTGCCTTTTTCAATCATCTTGGGCTCAACAGATCGGATCTTATAACAATGATCAGCATTATCACAGCCACATAGTTTTGGGTCTCTGCAGGTTGAAAAATCAATGGTCGTGTAACAATCAAAAGCTAATTTTATACAAGCTTACCTGCTGCAAGAGCAATAGGCTCCGTCCTGGAGACAATTACCGCATTCATCTTTAACATCTTCTTCGGTTATATTGGAAGAAGGATTAATGCAAAAACCACAAACTAATCGAGATGTTGATAAACCAGGAGGATGACATTGTTTCGAACAATCGATGTAAGGAGAAAATTCACTTGATTGAAGGCGACAATAGCCACATTCATCTAAACGATATGGTAATTGCTCTAGAGGTAAATTCGGTTGAATACATTCACCTCTACAGTCTCTAGTTGACTCTGGTAATTCAGAAGCTTCATCTTAAAGTGAAAAAAATTAATAAAACGGGAAATCAATAACGAGGAAAGTTATCCAAAAGTTTACTATAAGTTAACAATTATTACCTAAACATTGGTTTGTGCATTTATCTCTGTAAGCAGTACCATTGCAAACATTTTTACAGTCAAATATTGCCGAACCATGACAGACACCTAAACAATCTTTACCATAGTCCTCATCAAGTCCAGTATCATTGCCGACACAGTAACCACATTCATTTAAAGTGGACTTTGGATATCCAAGCATAGCACATCCTAATGAGCAAATTATGAAAGAGTGCAGTCAATTTAAATTTAGTTAAATTACAATTTTGGTTCCCATTGGATACTTTGAACTATCCCTGGCATTCATTTAGGATTGTATTATAATTGCCAGATTTGGCATATTGATTGAATATGTGAAATGTATATTGGAAATGTTCTATTGGAGCCTAATAAGTCTAAGGAGTAATTAAGAACAGCGAATGGAGTAAATTAATCGCTTTCATATAAATCTAATTACTTGTCATTTAAAATAAAATTGGCTCGAAGCTTATCATCAATTGTTTTGTTACAGTTAAAAATGAAATGCTCATAATTTACTGGTTTAGTTGTCATGACAAAACTGTATGTAAACAGCACATAATCAGCTGATAAGCTTTATGTTATGTTGCTTGTTAGAGTTGAAAGGATAGGTAGGGATTGTGATTTATTTTTTTAATAAATTTAATTGTTATTATTTTAATTATCCGAGTCTTCGTGCCTTTAATAGTTAAACTTCCATAGCTGTGAAGATTCGTTTTGACATAAAAAAAATGAATTTCTTTAGGAAACCGGACCCACAAGGTGAGCTCATATTCCTTTTTCATTGAGCATTATACTTTTCGTCATCGCTTATTCATCATCATTTATTTATCGCATTAGTCATTTCTCATTTTCAAATTCATCCTTTACTGAATTTCTTTTATTATATTTGATGTTTTATCAAACAATGTTTCCTCTTTATTATAGAGCAAATGAAAGCTCAACAAAGAGATCTACGGCGAGCCTCAAGAGACGTTGAAAGAACCCAAAGAGAAATGGAAAGACAAGAGAAACAGTTAGAAATGGAGATTAAAAAAGCAGCTAAAGAAGGTAATAAGCAAGTATGTAATATATATGCCAAACAACTGGTACAATTGAGGAAACAAAAAGGACGCTGTTTAGTAGCTAATTCACAGATTGGTGCCATCAGTAACCAAAGCAAAGTCATGCAAGCCAATACAAAGCTTGCCGGAGCAATGGCAACATCTGCTAAGGTATATCGCATTTGAAACTATTCTACATCATTACTTTAGTTTTGTATCTAGGAAATTAACCCTATCATGTTTTCAAACTAGACGTTAAAAACTGTAAATCAACAAGTCAACACTGGTGAAATCATCAAGACTATGAGAGACTTCGAAAGGGAAAATACAAAAATGGAAATGAAGGAAGAATTGAGTAAGTTGCAGAATTTATGATTATTTTTTAGCCTTTTTTAATTGCGAATTCCTTTTTTAGTCGATGACAGCTTGAGTGCAATCCTCGATAATTCTGGTGATGAAGCTGAAGAAGACGCAGTTATCAATCAAGTTCTTGATGAAATTGGAATCGAAATAACTGGAAAGGTAATTGTTTATTTTTATTCATAGAATCTTTCAATTTTCAATTGACTTGCCTGTATTAACTCATTTGAATTTGTACAGCTTTCTGAAGTACCAGTTGCAAGAGGAGCTGTTGGCGCAAGTTCATCCAAATCTAAAGGATCACAAATGACAGATGAGGAACTTGAAGCTCAGTTAGCGCGCCTCAAAACATAGACTACCCATTCATCAAAATCTCATAATCTTACAGATATATGTTTATAAATTGAACGTTATTTTGTTCTGATTACGTTGTTCAACGCTGAAGATAAATTTTTGTTCATTGAACAACAACTTTATTTTGATTAAAACAATACATTAAGGTATAGTTGGCTTCTACTATTTGGATTTGTTCAAGAGTTAATCAAATTGCCATTGTCGATGAAGCAAGATCAAGATCACAATGGTTTATCTTCCAGTTTTAAGTGAAAATCAAAAGATATTTTCTTACCTTGAATAGGATTTTCAAGAAAATCATAGTAATTTGTTGAATTGGTTTGTTCCGCAAGTATGATTAAAGTAACAAGAAATATAATTGGGTCCGCTCGGACGATTTTGGCTCCCAAATTATTTGACATTGACAAGCAACTTTGTTCTTAAAATATCCGTTGGTTAACACAGTTTAAGTTGACATTGCAAAGCATCGTGATATGCACTACGAAAAAAAGTAAACCCACCAATTTAGTGAGCTGTAAGAAGGAGGAAAAAAACTGTTCAATCGAAGTGTTTGTTCACCAGTTTATCAACGTTCTTCAACTGAACCTTGTTTACTCTTAGTGACCAAGGTTTAATAATTTCCGCTTGCAATTGCACGAGGTTAAACTAATCAAGGACTGCAATCTAATTAACAAAGAAACTTCATCTCACCTTTGCTGTTTAAATCAAAGCAAAGAAAATCATTTTTTTCTTTAAACACTGGAATTAAATCAAAGATTCTCAAAGTGAAAGGAGAATAGGGTTTAATATTGAAATCTAATCAAAATATTCCAGAAAACTTTATAAATTTTTATTATAAAAGTTTATTCACAATTGTCTAAATACACTAACAACTATTTATTATAAGTTAGTCAAAATTTACCTTTAGATGAAGTTAATAGTTGAGCACTTTTACAATCTATTTTATGGCACAAACATTTAGTTAAATTGTCCATCAATCATTTAAGATTCACCTGATCAAAAGATTCACTTTGGTTGAGTAAATCACTAAGTAATACAAAATTAGGATTACTTGTTTTCAAAATTGGACACCAAAACTTTTTGCAGCAACACTGTTGATCAATTTACATTATTTTACTTTCATTTGAAATGAACTGAATTGTCAGTGTAATAAGAACAATACTAAGAATGGATAGCATTTAACAAACTAAACCAACATGATTTAAAACGTGGTTACTCTGACAAAATAAATTGTTGTTCCAAAAGACTGAACCCTCAACGGAAATTGTTACAAGTTGACTCCCACAATTTGTATAATTATTATTTTAACTATCTAGTTATTAAAGGTCTGTAAATAAGTATCCGGTTAATCAAGATATAACTGAATAACGAAACAAAACAATTCCTAAATGATAAATGCTCAACAACAAAGAACAATTGACCTGTCAATGAAGGTTTAATAGGAATGACCATAAATATGATTTTAGGTGTGCCACTGATTGGAAAATATGAAAACAATTGAATTATTTTAACGATCTGACAATTTGTAGTCCAAATATTTATCTGCATTTCAATAGTTAAAAATATTTAGATCTAATAATGAATTCTCATTTTGATTTGATCGAGTTTTTTTATCGGAAATAAATACGTTTGAAGATTAAAGATTTAATTTTTTATTTATAGAAAGCAAATGTTACAATTATAGTTGACATTGAAAATATTAAAGGTTAAATGATTTAGAGGCATTTCATGTTAGATGGTGCAAAGTTTAACTTTTTTAATCTTTATTGGGATTTACAAGTTGATTATTTTGTTGAATGATTTTTCAGTATAAGTTTAAGTTGTATTGATATGTTAATCATTTTCAAACTGAGCGCTTCAATTGAACTGAACAGATAAACTGCTTAATGGGATACTGCGCAATCCGACTAAGGACTGACTAACCAAGTACTGATCGTACTGCTTTATGTTTTACCTGCGCTTCTGATAAGTAGAATTTTCTTATTTAGAAACAAAACTATTTAAAAATCTCTAATATTTAGATTTAGGCCAGTTTAAATTGTGTCTATTTAAATTATGAGTGATGAGGATATGGATATTGAGATCGAGTCAGACGTAAGTATAACTTTGTTTTCTTTTGTGAATTTAAAATTGTGACTAATCTTAGTTTTCATGTTTCTTGTTTTAATCCAATATTTACTCATTTTCTACTTTGGTATCCTCATGTTTCTGTTGAATTTTTGCAACTGTCACTAGGCTGACAAGAGAGCTCATCACAATGCATTAGAAAGGAAAAGGAGAGACCACATTAAAGATAGTTTCTCCAGTTTGAGAGACTCTGTTCCATCTCTTCGTGGTGAAAAGGTTTGTTTATAAATATTGGTCATTTTATCTCTCTTAGTATACAATTATTCATTAAGTTTTATTGTTGTACTTTCTTTTGTCTTTGTGTATCTTCTTCAGGCTTCTCGCGCGCAAATTTTGAAAAAAGCAGCAGAGTACATTCAGCTCATGAGGAAAAAGAATTCTATCCATCAACAGGACATAGATGAACTAAAAAGGCAAAATAAAGTTTTGGAGGAACAAATTGCCCAGATCTTGGCAAATTATCAAGAGGATTCGTTGAGATAAATCAAGTTGATTTCAAACACCATTCAATTTCGTCAGTTCTTACAAACATTTGAAATTAGACGTCGCTTTGGTCAGAACTGGTTAAACCACTTAACTTAGCTGGAAAAAATAAAATGTCATTATTTCTTCCCATAACAATGGACGATTCTATGAATATTTACTATTTTAATTACATGTACCACGATTATAAACGATTTGACGGTTTAAGTATTTTCACAAAATTTTGCTTTTTGAGAGTTAGGTAGTACAATTTCTACTACTTTTCAAAATTATCTCATCATTAGATATTGTTTATCGCCACTACTCTTTTTATAAACACCAGGTACGATGTTTCAATCTATGTTCAAAACTCAAAACAATGGTTATATTTTTTGGTTTGATTTCATAATAAAAAAATCAGACCATCCAAAAGTTGAGTAAAAAACAATTTATCACAAGACAATGAAGGCCGATTTTTACAATCACTTAGAGTTCATTATCTAATTATTCATATCAACAATCCGGTGTCCAATTATCCATGAAATAAGGTTTACCTCCATTTGCGCGACGAGCAGTTAGTATTCGACAACCAGTTTCTGTGACTAAAAGAGTCTGTTCAAATTGGGCTGACCTTTTACCATCTTGGGTTACTGCGGTCCATTCATCAGGCCACAAAATATCTCTCCAAGAGCCTTCAGAAATCATAGGTTCAATGGTGAAACAATGTCCAGGTTTCATTATACCAACAGCCTTATTTTCTAAAATTCAAAAAATATCGATAGAATGATGGAAAGAAATGGGTTCGAATAAAATGAAAAATAACTTACTAGCATAGTGAGGTACATTCGGAGCTGTATGGAAAAGCCGATGAATTCCGTGACCACAATATCTTCTGACTACCGAGAATCCATTAGCTTGTGCATGTTTCTGAATTACATTTCCGATTTCACGATATTTTTCTCCAGGTTTAACGATCTCGATCCCTTTCATCAAACATTCGTAAGTTACTTTTACTAATTTTTTAGCCTTATCATCGACATTGCCAACAAATAAGGTTTCATTAAGGTCACCATGAAAGCCACGATGGTATACAGTAATATCAATGTTACAAATATCGCCATCTTTTAAAGGTCTTAGATCTGGTATACCATGACAGATAACTTCATTAATCGATGTACAACATGATTTAGGAAACTTGTAATAGTTCAGAGGGGATGGATAACATTCACGATCGATACAAGCTTCATGGACAATTCTATCAATTTCATCAGTGGTCACTCCAACTGTTACAGCTTTGGCAGCTTCATCTAAGACTTCCCGAGCCAATTTACTAGCTAAAGTGACTCCTTCTTTTTCTTCATCATCCAATATCTTAATCGTTGAAGATCCTTCTAATGCTTCTTCACACTCAGAATGGCCAGCTGGGTGATCAGCATAGTCAGGCCTCATGATATGATCAGGAACTTCACGTTTTGGTGTCTGGCGATAAGGTCGAAGAGGTCCAGTAAAGGTGTATCCTGGCCATGGTTCAAATACATCACTATTAGCCTCTAATACGTAGTAATAATAAAATAAATGAGTTAGAATTGATTGAAACCAACAGAGAATGCACTAAATCTTGGTTTGACCGAAAATTAGTCTAGTGCTCAATTTTGACTCCATAAATGAATGGAAATTGAACAAATAACAACCAAACAGCGTTAATAATTCAACTAAATTCTTTATTCTTACGTTTCCCTGAATGAACAATTTTGTGTTGGTTCCAATTGCTTTTAAAACAACCCTATATTTTAATAATAATAAGCTTGATTACACACAAATAAAAACAAATTTAAAATAAATGATTAATTTTGTTACCTGAGAGCAAAACAATGATTTAATATCTAGCTTGAGACAATGTGGACAATGAAGGGTTGCACTATTATTACATCCAAGGGAAGAACAAATAGCTGATGGTGTAACTTGGTTCATTGTTTTAAATTTTAGCAATCACACCTTACTGGGCTGAATTATATTAATTAAACAACAAGATCAATTAACTAAAATCAAATGAACTATGAAAATGCCAAACGGTGGTAGAAAATTTAGATCAAGATTTAGATGAGTTTAAAAAAAGATGTCTTTCCCATGCTTTAATGAAAAAGACTTAACAGCTGTTTTCGTGTGCATCGTTGATAATAATTTATTAAGTTACTCATATTCAATTCAACAGTTTCAATTGATTGAATTAATCATCAATGTGTATTTATTAATTCCTGACCTGTATCTAACCTAGACTAACCTGCGAGAGACGCTAAATTATCGATACTTAATTTTTTTCTCGTTTGATATTATTATATGTCAATTGACCCCCTGCTCTTCTAAATTTTCAGCTTCATTTTCCAATTGGTTTCAAATTGCTTTGAAATTAGGTGATATTATTGTTGATATGATCAAAGAAAAATTGTAATAATTTTTTGATAATCTTATCATCGAAATCGCGCAGATTTCTGAATTTTTAGTTACAGATTTAAAACTATTACTTGTGCTATTTTTATTTTCGTGGGGTTTATGTTGCTAGACATAACTTGAAGTAATATTGGATGAAGATATGATTTTTTCTCTGATTAGGCAAAAGGAGGACATGCTCATCAATCTCATCTATTAATTTTGGATTAAATTTATTAATTATACTGTCGCCTGCTTATCTGTAACGAAACTACCCGGTGAAACGTCAATTCAGTAATACAAGCAAATTTATTCTCGGTAAGATTATCAGTTTAATTTATCTTTACTCAGGCCGCTGCCAAAATGATGCATTGAAAAGTTGAGCTGATTGTAAAAATTTGAAATGCTTGGCTACGATCCGAAACGCAATTCAAAATTCACCAGTTTTGATTACGCTCTGGCTGGTGCTATGTCTGGTTTCATCACTCGAGGTTTATTTCAACCCTTTGACGTTGTCAAGATTCGCTTTCAATTACAAGTGGAACCAATATCCAAGTCAGCTGGCCAATCGAAGTATAAAAGTTTAAGCCAATGTGTCAAATGTATAGTTAAAGAAGAAGGAGTAAGAGCGCTCTGGAAAGGACATGTTCCTGCTCAGTATTTGTCAATTGTTTATGGAGCAGTTCAATTTTGGAGTTATGAGGCAACAACAAAAACAGTTTACTCCAATCGAAGTGAGTTGAAGAACGATAAATTCTGGGTTAATTTTGGATGTGGTGCATTTGCCGGTGGCGTTGCTTCATTCGCCTCCTTGCCTTTTGACGTAGTAAGAACTCATTTGGTTGCACAAGGAGAAACGAAAGTTTTGAACAATTTCCGCCATTCTTTTGGTTACATCTATAAACAGGCCGGTTTCAAAGCTTTTTATCGAGGACTAAGCCCTTCTTTAATACAGATATTACCACATGCTGGTTTCCAGTTCGCGTTTAATCGATTAGCAAATCATATTTGGTGCTTAGCTTTCTCAGCATCTTCTGCCATTGAACCAACAGCCATTCAGAGTTTCTTCTGTGGAGGTGTTGCCGGTACTTGTGCTAAAACATTAGTCTATCCTCTTGACCTTGCAAAAAAACGTCTTCAAATTCAAGGGTTTGGTCAAATTCGGAAAAATTTCGGCATTACTATGTCTTATAAAGGTTTCGTTAATTGTTTATTAACAATAGTTAAAACTGAAGGCCCGACTGGACTATTCAAAGGCCTAACTCCAAGTCTTTTAAAAGCTTTCATAACTACAGCATCACATTTCCTTTTTTACGACCAAAGTTTGAAAGTCATTCTTTGGGCCAAATTTTAGCCTAAATTATAGTTCTTGATAAAAAATTTTATGATCAATTTTTAATCTAGTCAATGAGGATTTGGATTTAAAATGTAAATTTAAATGTAAAATTATGGTAACTGACGCTGGTTCCCAAAAATTACTGACAAATACTTTGATCAAAAAATCACTCAAAAATTTTAAAGATTCAAATTATGTAAATCATGAATCAATTTTATATACAACAAAGAATAGGAATTTAATTCTTATTTTTAACTGTGTCTATTGTAAAGTTTGAAAATATATTTAAATTAATCTACTCTTTTAATAACTGGAATTGATTGTTATTTTTCAGTATTAACCTGAATTTTGCTTGATTGGCTCCTTTTTAATTTTCATAGCTGCATATAAAATGACACACAAAATTGTGGTGCATCCAACTATCAATAAAATTGAATAATGTTCATTATTTCACTTGATTTTACTTGAAAAACAAAGGTCGTGGTATTAGTCTAATCTCTTTAATTTATAATGGAGATTAAAAAGATCATTCAATCATGAAATTTGGTATTTTTTGAAAATCTTTGTTAAAAATGTGATGCATGAAATTAAATCCATCAACAAATCCCTCATAATACAATGTTGGTTCTTCTTCCGTTAAATTGTGTATACAACAATGAATGGGATGATCGAATAAATTTTGGTACCAAATCTCAATTTTGTTTGGATTAAGAACTGATTCAAAAGGCATATTCAACTCATTGGCCCCATAAATTTGATCAATAATAGACAGTGACCATTCACGAATATCAACTAACTCAAGTAAAGGTAATCGTCGCAATGAATGGTAAAGTTGATCTTCGGTGTAAATGCGAAAATACCGTAATCCAAGATTTTTCAAGTTTGGGAACATGCTAATTAAACCCTCAAATCTCTCAATTTTTCCAGGAAGTTTCTAAAAAATTTAATCAAAAATACAAAAAGAAACAATTAATTCAAGATTTCTGTTTGTTTAAAGTAAACTCACCCTTGTAGCAGACATTTCAAGAATGAGATTTTCAACTTGAGGAAATAATTTGCTTGAGCGGGTAAATGTTATAATCGGAGGCCTTGCCAGCTGAATGAATAAACTCTTGAGATTTGGTGTAAACTGGATGAAATTTTTTAAATCTCGTGGATTCCATTTCGATCCCAAGCTAATTTCAAGTACCTCTAAGTTGGTTAAAACAGGTCCTCGATACTTTCTTAATGGTGAAACTTTCTTTGCTTCTGTATGAAATGAAGGAAGAAATAAAGACTAAATTAGATTTCCAATTTGATTACAGTTAGAAAATGATGGAGAACTGATAATCACCTTGATTTAGTTGATAACAATGAAGTCTACGTAGATGTGGGCATTGAGTGACAGCCTCAATGATTGACAATTGATCATCATAACAATACAATTGTGTCACTGAACTTGTTAAATAGTAGCTTGTTTGCAGATTAGATGTGGTTAACTCACTTCCAAATAAAAACAACTCAATGTTTTTCAATGGAATTTTCGGGGGTCCATCTCTTTTTTCCTCCGAAGGGTGCCAATCAACTCCTTTTATATTTGACTTGGAGTTTATCAAATTGATTAAAGATTGCTCATGATCAGGATTTGAGGGTGCATTGACTGTTAAAAACTAAATATGAGGAAAAAAATAATGTAAATTGAGAGGCAAAAGGCGAAAGAAAAACAATGACAAACAAGATAAATTTCCCATAATTTCAAATTTACCATCAAGTTAGGAAGCAATCCAATGTACTTTTGCTGTATTTCCAATTCATCTTCATCAACACCGATACATAAATAGCGTCCACTTGAATCAACCCTCTCAGCTGTTCAATAGGTAAAGATAAAATAAGCGTTAACACAAGGTTCAACTTGATAAATTGATAACTAACCTGCAAATTTTTCACAGTCACTTTCAGGTTCAATATTCGGTTGATTTACATTTTCTTCAACCAAATTACCTTCTATTCCTTGTTCATCAGATGGTTCGTTTTCAACGACTCTTTCAATCACAGCTTCCAATGCATCATTGATTATATGATTGCCTTCATTACCGTCATCATCCGATTCCTCGTCAATCCTGAAAAAGGTGCTTATATACAAATCATCATAATAATAGACAAGATATTTAACCAGAGAAAAGCGAACTTTCATTATTTGATTCCAACGTTGACAAACTGAGAAGACAATAAAACAAAAAATTACATTTGAACAGGCAAAGATCACAATTGGTTTGCATAAAAAATTACCATTAGATATAGAAACAGCATGTTTCATTCGAGGAGAAGAGTTTATAAATATCTTGAGTAAAATATCATCGGGGAGATCATCAATAAGTGCCATTAATTAACAAGTTAAAGTCAAAACTAAATTAAAATAAACAACTGAGTGAATAAACATGTTGACAACAAAGTCTTACAATTGATAAAAAGCTTAGCTTCTATTACAAATTGTATATTGTTTAGATATCTTAACAAACCAACCATTGTTGGAGTTTATTCATTAGCCTTGCAACTTTTAAAGCTAAAACTTTTTAATTTCCCTGACTGGTCTGATTTAACAGTTATTTACAGTTTTTATATTCTGTCAACAAGATTTTGGCCGATGTGGAAGATTCTTACATATGATTAATTCAAGTACAGATATTTTAACTTTAAAAACAACGACTTCTCAATTGTTGAACAAAATTTTCAATGATTTCATGTTGTAATTGTATTGACCATTGCATTCAATAGCAGCCTTATTTATCATCCTTAGTTTCTGTCTTTCAATGGATATTTAAATTGACATTATCAATTATATACTAAAATAAAAATTGAAATTGGTTGGAAAACAAAACACAATGATTTATCAACGCAAATATCATTTAATTACTGAACAGTTCAACTTTATTCATCAATAAAATTACAATTTTTGGTTGACTTTATCTTCCCAATTAATGCGATTGCAAATTAGCTATCAATGAATCCAATTACCGTCCGCATCCTCTTCCTCTTCTGCCTTTCTTACCCTTTAATTTTATAATTAAAAACAAGATAATTTATGATTAGATTGGATTCAATTTAGAAATATTAGTTTCAGATTTACCTTTTTTCTGACAGTAAGCTCATCGGCATTGGAACTGTCTAATTCAGAATCAGCAGCAATTGTGACTAAACTGTTTTCAGCAGTTGAACTTGATTCTACCAGTTTATCAGATTGTTTGGTTAAACTCGCATCGACTGACAGCTCTTTAGTTGTTACCTAATTTTCAAGACGTGAATATTAAACAGTTAAAACAAATTGATTTATTACTAACCTTTGATTTAGTTGATTCACCAGTCAAGGCAGTGTTTAGTGGAACACAATTAGCAATGAAACTGTGAAGAATTAACAGAAATAAAATTGTGATCTTCATCATTGATGCCATTTCTGATAATTTCAATCCAAAAACCTAAACCGTTAAGTTGTCTGTTGGGGAATCTAGTGAAGCAAATGAATTTTAGTCTGAATGTCGTGTCTTTATATTGTACTAATGTCAATCTAATAAATCAATTTATTGTGTAAAATACTTAAGGCTCTTCATTTGATCTATTGTAAACTGAGCGTAAAAGTGCGAAGATTAATTGCCCAAACTATTAATTGCTTGACTATCAATTTTTCTCACAATGGTCATGAGTTTGACAGATAAAAACATGATTAAATGTAGCACCTTCGGATAATGTCTATGAATATCTATTGTGACTTCGATCAAGGTAAGAACAATTGAAAGAGAAAGTCAAATGTGAATGAACGAGAAAAATGAGGTTATGATGAAGTTAGAATTCTAATTACAATTGAGATTAAAATCAGTAACCAAAGGTTGACAAGTGAAAACAATTAATGATGATTTAGGTTTTTGATTTTCTAGCTTAAACCAGAAAAAAGTATAAACCATAATCAAAGATAATAACATTTAATTCGGTGCCTTCTAATTTCATGTGAACCAGAATGTGATTGTTTGAAAAACAAAAACTGGTTCAACAAAATATAAACAACAATACAGCATTTTATATCGCTGCAAATCTAAATTACTGTTAATTACTGATTTTTAAAATTTTAACACATTAATAAGTGGTCATATTAATCGTTGTTCATATTAACTGTTGAAAGTTAACCTTTCATGATTAAGATTATTGTTGCCGTTAATTCTTGAATGTTGCAAGTCTATTGAGAAGTAAAATACAGCCAACTCGAAATACAATGAAGGTAGTCGTAAGACCAGCTATTGCGACAAAATAATCATTATCAACGAAATTGTAATAAATCATTGGTCCAGATTTTATATTATCCTCGTCAATTTCATTTAAATCACCAGCAGTTCCATTGACAATTGAATCAACTAACATCATTGTACGGGATTTGTTGAAAGCATCTTCGTCTTCTTTCATTGTTATTTCAGCTATCCTAATTGCTTGGTATAAATAATTACTCAGATCTCTCCGTAAGCGAAATAATTTAGACATCTCCTTTTGATTGCATCTAATTGAAGGTAAAAATAATGGTTAATTTAAGGTAACTAATTGTTTTTACAATTATTTTTTTGATTGTTTAAGGTTGGTCAAAAGTGAAAGTGAATAGCAGCGGAATGGGCTGAGAAAAAGCCTCTTTTGATCCCAATATCTATCATTTCAATGACAGAAATGATCAACAAAAATCATATTAACATCAATCAAAGTAATTAATTAAAAGGATTGATCTTGACAGTTTATGACTGTAAAAAAGGATTTGATTGATAGCAATCAAACTATTTGAAACAAACGTTACATAAAGCCAGTCCATCATATTTTCAAGTTTACTTGTGTTTTTTTGGCTCGAGGATGTACTTTCAGTTTTTATGGGAAAGAAACAACAATTAAGTGCTAATTGTTTATAATTTACCTATCAAATCCAAACATTGCTGTAACATAACCAACAAAACCATAATAAAAGTAACAGGAACGACAAACAAGGACAAAAAAGGCAGGCATCGCTTTGAGTCTTATAAAAAAACCAGAAAATAGAGCGAGTGGGACCGCTGAATTGGGTGCAGCAAAAACAGAGGCAACCACATTGTATCTAAATATTATGCCAACGAGAGAACCATGAGAAACCGAAATTAAACCTAACAGAAAAAAGACGATAAATGCTGACCAAAATCGATCAAATGGTTGACCAGTTAGAGCAAAAAATATGCTCATGACCATTAAATTGGTGATGAAAATGAATGGTACATCAACAAAAAGCTTAGCCATAGCATAAGACATTGGTGAATACCAGCCATTGTACCTTTCTTTTTGAAATACCAATATTTCGAGAGGATAGGTAGTCGCAGTGGGTACAATAGCACCAAAAGTTGTATATAATAGTATAAAGAAAAAAGACGAGACCACTTCATGGGTTTGCTTCTTTGATTCGTCCAAAGATGTTTTAAATGACGATAAACCATTTCCATCAATTATTGAGCTGATTGAAGGTGGTTTAGGTGGACAACCCGTACCTTGGGTTAAATCAGCGTAAACTAAAGATATTGATAAAGCTGCATTAAAGGCAAAGATAAGCCTCAATGCAGACATCATTGGATCTCGAAGGGCAAGTAATGTTAATCGTTGCCAAAGAATCCAGAAGTGAGTCCAAAAAGGTGTTATTGGTTTAACCAAAGCTTTTTCCATGGGAAATGTATCAGCAGAGGGAAGAGGAAGAATTGGCAGTGTCCCTTGATGGGATAGATTCATGCTAGAGGCCATACTGTTAATCACTGGTAAGCCATAGTCACCTGAAGCTACCTCAATTAGTAAATCGGCTGGGTTATAAAATTGTGAACATTGAATATTATGTTTGGCTAAAGTTGGAACCACATCTTTGGGACTTCCTTCGTAAATTGCTTTACCAATTATTGATAACATGTAAACCTTGTGAAAAAGGTTAAATATACGAGCTGGTGGCTGGTGAATTGTCATTAAAATGGCGATTGGTTTAGACTTTTGTGTTAATGTATACAATAGGTCAACCATTTGAAGGCAACTTGATGAATCCAAACCAGAAGTTGGTTCATCAAGAATAAGTATATCAGGTTGAGAGACAAGTTCTTGTCCGATTGAGACTCTCTTCAATTGACCACCACTGATAGAGCCAATTCGCGTATCACTGCATACAAATAGACCAAGATCGGCTAACAATGCTTCAGTTATTGCTTTATGATCAACTTTTGAGGGAGATTTGGGTTCATTCAGAGTTTCATTTGGATTTGATTTTTTTCTTTCTTCTTCTTCTTGATCTAAACCAAGTATTCTTGAATTTTGTAATCGCGAGGCATAATTAATTGCTTCTCGGACAGTTAAATGTTCATACAGATGATCCTTTTGTGGTATGAATCCAATAGAAACTTTAGATCTTCCATTAACCTGAATCATCCCGGTTCGATTTTTATGTCTAAGGGTTGCAATGCACTCTAATAAAGTTGATTTACCAGCTCCACTTGGTCCCATTAAAGCAGTCATTTCACCTGATTTGAAGGAACCATTGAAATTTTGTAAAACATAACGAGTGTTTTGCACTGTTTCACCAACCAATTTAGCTAAAATTACATCAACTCTAGAAGCAGCAACTTGATAGCTTAGGTTTGTCCATGTTACACTGAAATGGCTTGGTTTGGGTTTCTCTGAATTATTGTTTTTCCGATTTGCTTTATCATTAGAAGTCGATTCACGCATAAGGTACACTTTAACCATTTTAAAACAATCCGAAAGATCGAAAATCCCGATATCCGTTGTTATCCTAACAACAATTCTAAATACGAGAGATGCTTGATCTTATTATATTGCTTACTCAATGGCAATTATTATTACTTTTGATTTTCAATTACCTCGATATTTCCATGACATATTAGTTTTGTGGCTTTGAGTTAAGCATCATAGATCGTCTCGTTAATTATGTTATTTACACTTTAAGTTGCTTCATGAAAGATAATTATACACGCAAATTGAGCATCAACATGGAATAAATTGATAGCTGTTTGTAGATAAACTTACAGGTAAAGTTTTAATCAATCTTTCTAATGATTTTCCAAATGTACTAGAAATTGTTGTTGATCTCTGTTATTTTAATTCATTAAATAATTAATAATAAACATCACCCACAACTTAATCCAAATGAGCCTTTTTTTAAGTTACCATACAAATAATAAGAATGATAATCATTAATGTTCAATTAATATTTTTAATTGATTTTTCTAATACAAAATGAAAAGCCATTAAAATTTTAAAATACCTGAATGTAATTTGCTTGCAATGAATATGTAATATAACAGACAATCACTGTAGACATTTCCAAAGCGTTAGTCTAAAAGGAGATTAAACAAAATATTGTCAAAATGGTTTACTTGACTTGATTGACTTTGTTAGTATTAAAGGCGTTGATTATTTTCAGCTTAATGATGATCCCATGGATTAAAATGGTGAGGTAATTCATACCAAGATGGATCCCAATGTTTAATCCAGTCATCAAATCTAACCAAACAGTAAAGTAAAACAAAAACAAACGCCAATGAAATCAATAATGAAAAATAATTGGAACGAGGAAAATAATCTTTATCAAGATTTACAGACTTGTAATGTAATAGTTAAGAGTTAATGATAACCATTTTTATTAGCTACTTACCCATGATGATGACTTGAAAACGGCAAAAAAGTCTTCTTATGAGAGTTTACAGCTAGATGAAGAGATAGCAATCTTCTGAGCTTAAGAAAATGTCTCAATCTCAATCCATCGACACAAACAAAGGCCAGTGTTAAAACAATAAACAAATAGCTAATCAATGAATACATTAATTTAACCATATTATCTTGATTCTTGGTCAATAACTTCACTTGCATAAATCAAAGTTGAAGGGACAGAGTTAATCATAAACTGGCCTTTACTTAAACTAAACATTTTGGTTTTATAAGTTGCCTCCATAATATTAACCGATAAAGAAGGGAAAATGACGTCATTAAGTCATAGTTCAAGCTAAAAGCATAAAAGGGTTTGTCTTTAGTTTTATGGATCTAATTTTTCACACTTATCCTTACAACTTGATTGGGCAGTTACATATTGTCCGATTCACAAAAAATTTGCAACCAAAAATCGTATTCGAATTAAACTGATTGGGTTCACTTTTACTGAAAAAAAATTTCTGGTGAAATTTAACAGCTTTATTTTAATATTATTGTTTTTAATATCAATTGTTGCACCAAGCTGAATTATAACTTTTCATTTTTTTAATGACATATTTTTACTTTAGAGAAGCATAAATTAACCTAAAAAAGGTATAACCATTTAATCATAAATCAAGTGATTACCTTAAAACTGTGAAAAATGATTAAGGCCTAAGCTCAATGTAAGTCAAATATCTTCCTGTTCATCACCATTAAATTTAATCTGGTTGACCAAATTATATCCAGGCGTTGACCATAATTAACAAATTATTAAATTTAAAATTAACTTTATTCGTTTCTAATAAAAGTTATGCTATTTTTCGTTGTATTGCAAGGCAACTTGAAATCAAAGTTACACTTAGCGACTTGATAAAATTGTCAATAACCAGTCTTTTAAAACCCAAACTTCCCTACAAATGGTTGTAATGAAAAGGCCAAATACAAATTGTATTGTCACCCGATTCAACGCCATAAATAATTATATTGAAGCGATCCGGTTAAAATTGAGTTGAATCTTCATTAGATCATTACAAATTGTTTCACCAACAACAAGACATCAATATTGTTTTGATGGAGTCGATTACTCAGGTTTAGGCCAATAAAGATACACATTCACCGAAAAGACTGAGAGATGCTACCGGATCAAATGAATCAAATATACTGCTCTTAAATATATAATGGGCTAATACGGTCAACACATGGATAAGTCTATTCGTCAGACTCATTTGTTAATTCAAGTCAATTCAGATATTCACTGATTGATCCTTCTTTCATTTTCCAACATGGAATTGATGTTGATTCTGCAAAATGCCTACATTCAGATAGTTGATTGACATAACCAGGTACTAAATGTTTGACATGATTTGGGACAACCTATTGTAATAATCAAAGCAAATTGCATTTGAGTTTCTTAATGACCTGTTAAAAGTTCAACATAGCTAAATTAATCATACTTTTTTGAGACCAAAATCAAAGTGAAATTTATGGCAATCTGAACGATTTCAATAGCTAACATTAACTTAATTAAAGCCACTAACAATAAAGTTCGAAAACCTTGCTATGCATAAATTTCGGATTCATTAGGGAATATTCAGTTATTTTCTTGATATGGATATTAATACATTAGTATTATGGATGAATCTCATTAACATATTTTTAGTGTATTCATCAGGAATGAGTTGATATTTCTTTCAAAATTTCTTGCAACTTCTCATCACTGTAATCATTCGTTTTGTAAGTTGGAATGAAATATTCAATTTTAAAAAATTTTTGGTCACCATGGTCAGCTATTTTTAATCGAATTTACGAGATATTTCTGAGTTTTGACTTGGGCTTGAGGTCAAAATCAACTGAAGCACCTCTTTAAAGGAACATTTAATTCATCAAAATCGCTAGATCTACTGATCTTCATTTGTAGCTCTGTAATCGTATGCCATGTTTTCACCCTTTAACTATTTACAGTCTTTTCCTCTTTATCTTTCTTTCTCAAATTTCTTCGAAACAATTGCACTTTGTTGATTTAAGAGTCTATCTGGTTAATGATTTCAAAGGATATCGATCTTTATAATTTATAAAATTTAAAAATTTTCTGAGGATATTGGACTCTTTATTATCGCCTCTTTGTTTGATAAGTTTGAGCTCAAAAGATGGCGTAAGAAGCATTTAAAAGGAGGAGAGTAGAGAGAGAGAAAGAGAGAGAGAGAGAGAGAGCAAGAAGAGAAGATCTTTGTTTCTGTTCTTGCTGAAAAGTAGAAAGCGGAGCTCTGCTCTTTAAAAAATATTACATTAAATTTCTGGTTTTTTTACTATTTTCATTCTCCTACAATTAAATTGTTTTCCTGTCAACCATTTTAATGTGCTTTTTGTGACTAATTTATACATCCCTTTTAATGATTTACCTCGGTACTTTCATTAATCAGTTTCATCACTCGGATTATAGCACAAATACTTCACATATTGAAGCCATCAGTTAAAGTATATCTGGTGTCAACAGAATGGCGTTCAACGCCCTTGTTAATAATAAAAATTGTGCCCTAGATGTAATAGATTTAAATTCACTGCAAGATCCAGCTGGAATCTTTGAGTTGATTGAAGTTGTTGGAAATGGAACTTATGGCCAAGTCTACAAAGGTCGTTTTACAAAGACTGGTCAATTGGCTGCCATTAAAATCATGGATGTAGCGGATGATGAAGAAGAGGAGATTAAATTAGAGATCAATGTGTTGAAAAAATATTCTTATCATCGTAACATTGCTACCTATTATGGAGCCTTTATTGACAAAAGTCCACCTGGGAAAGATGACAAACTCTGGCTTGTCATGGAATACTGTGGGGCTGGTTCAGTTACAGATTTAGTTAAATCAACTAAAGGCAAATCACTTAAAGAAGATTGGATTGCTTACATTTGCCGTGAAATCCTTAGAGGTTTAAGCCATCTTCATGCAAATAAAATTATCCATCGGGATATCAAAGGACAAAATGTTTTACTGACTGATAATGCTGATGTTAAATTAGTTGATTTTGGTGTCTCTGCTCAATTGGATAAAACGATTGGTCGAAGAAATACCTTCATAGGTACACCATATTGGATGGCTCCGGAAGTCATTGCTTGTGATGAAAATCCTGAAGCAACTTACGACAACAGAAGTGATCTCTGGTCTTTGGGTATTACTGCTTTAGAAATGGCCGAGTCTCAACCTCCATTGTGTGATTTACATCCTATGAGAGCTCTTTTTTTAATTCCCCGTAATCCACCTCCACGGCTGAAATCTCGAAAGTGGAGTCGAAAGTTTCATTCTTTCATTGAGACAGTTTTGATTAAAGATTACCAACAGCGACCTTATACTGATCAACTGCTTCAACATCCTTTTCTCAGGGATCAACCACAAGAAAAACAAGTTCGGATGCAATTGAAGGATCATATTGATAGAGGAAGAAAGTATCAAAGAACAGAACCAGAAGAACAATTTAGAGGGGGCTTTGTTTCTGACGATGACGAAGAAGATAATTCAAATGCCCCAGAAGATAATGGAGGTGATGGTCAAGAAGATGCAACACTTAAGAGGAATGACAAAACACTGAATTCCAATGAAGCAGGTGCTATTGGACCTGCTATCGCAGCTTCGGCTGTTGGTAGATCCAATATCTCAAATAACATTCCTGGAAGCTCAAATCTTCCACTTCCAGGAGTTAGCCATGGGCCTCAAATGTCCCAACCAAGTAGTCACCCCGCAAATCGACCCCTACCAGTGCCACCGGGTGGTGGACATCATCGTCATTTACCAGAGCCTCCACCCAATAAACCTTTACCACCGATTCCAGTTGAAGATGATTCTAAGAGAGGAAAAGACAAAAATAGAGATAGAAAACCTTTAACACCACCGAGAAGTGCAGTTTCCGCTGCACCAAATGGAGGCGGTCATCATAGAAATTCTGGTTTATTTAAGGTCGCTCAACTTCATAAACCAGAAGATCTTGAAGTTTTGGCTGCTCAGCTAAACGAACTTGCATCATCTAACCCTGAAAGTAAAAAGTTTGCCCTGCCAAAGTATCCTAATAATAATGGGTCAGATGGTGGACCTGGAGTTGCCCGAGGCAAAAATGAAGCAATTTCCAAAGTCAATGGTAACAAAGCACGCCAACAAGAGCCAGGACCTAATCCACTTGCACCACCATTAGAGTCAGACTCAGATGATGATGATGATGATGAAGATGAAGAGGAAGGACCCATGAGAAATGATGGAACACTTTTAGCATCAGACCCTCCTAGACCATTGTAAGTATCTGCACCTTTCCTCTTATAAATATACTAAAACCTTGTGTAAACAGAAAAAAATTCACTTCTCGCTGAAAGAATTGAGTCTATCTAATAATCCCAATTGAGTTTTTATTATCATCTCATTAATCGTTAATAATTGCTTCTTGATTTGAGTCTTGTCTCAACTGACTTTTGTCTAACTTGAAAGATTTGTTTCTTCTCCAACTCAAAAGATGAGAAACAAAATCTTTGAATATAATTTTCCAATCAAATAACCAGTATTCAAAAGATCTGAAAAAGAAGATGCAAATCAGATTTCAAATGATTTCCGTTTTCTGATTTCATCTTGTGAAAGTTTATTTCTTCCAATCAATAATCTCAACACAGAGTTAATGAACTAGAGACTAAATTTTGACAGTTTATATCTTTAACAAAAAATATTTTGAACCTAGTCTTTTCCCAATCTCTGTTATTTATTTTCTTTCGTTGACTTATTACTAATACTCCACACTACTCCTAAACGTAATCGGTGTTATTTTGAAACTTATTTTTCCCTTTCAATCCTCCTTGCTTATCTAAGGTCATTTAGCAAAAAATATGATCAACATAATTTTTCTATTTACTCTATCCAAGTTCAAACGGTACAAAAGTAAAGTTAAAGCGCATATCTCTTAACCAAATCATCTGTGATGTAAAGATATTTTATTCATTTGAAATATACGCAGTTGAAGAAACAGAGAAATGAAAAGAGAGAAGAATAGAGCAAAAATTGAGAAAACAACTTCAAAATGAAGTAGTTTTGATGTGTGTAAAGATGTGCGCTTTAACCAAATTGACATATCTGACCTTGCCAGAGAAACGCATTTCTTGATTTTCATCGTTACACAAAGCCTCCAAGCAGCTTAAACAACATCTATCTTATCAATCCCTCAACTTGAATGAGATTAAAAAAGCCTCATGATTAAAGTGAAACATGTTTCAAAACCTATGGTCAATATTTACGGCTCATCATTCAACCAGTTTAGGTCAATTACCTTATAAATATCTTCAATTTGATAAAAATTTAAAATATATACATCAAGTTTTAACATTTGTCTTTTACTCTTCAACAAATGTAAAGAAAGGAAGGAAAGTAACAATTCAAAATTATTAAAGGTTAAGCTGTAAAGTTATGAATAAAAAGACTATTCTTAGGATAACGATTAAATTTGCTGGCTGTATTGAGACAAAAATCTTGCCTTAACGGTCAATATTTAAACTCAGCTGAAAACTGGAAACTCTTGATATGCGGAAAAGTCCTTGGAGAAGTAACGTTATAAACACGCACAGATTTTCTCTATTTACTAACCACAAGAAATGAAAGGAGAAAAGAAAATGATGTTTAAACTTGTTTTTCAGCTTCCCTTTTTACTTTCTTTAGTTCTTAGTCCATCATCTGTACTCTTCATCAATAAATTCAAGAAAACTTGAAACAGAAGATGATGATGATGGAGAAGCAAAAAAAAGCTAAACATGAAGGGAATCTCATCTTACATTCATTACACAGTGTCGATCCTTTAAGTCAACAAACATGTTACATCTAGTTTTAATGATTTATTTTTACTTTATCCGTTCCAAGATTATCATTAGTGATTTGTACCAAGAACAATATCCTACTCATTATGGTTAAGTCGCTAACAGAGTCTTGATTTTTAATTTTAACAATTCAATCCTTTTCCCTTTAGCATAAGCATTAGCTCGTCTTATAGAAATTCAATCTTTTAAATCAAGCAAACCGTTAAAAAATCATTACAGTTTAACTCTTGCAATTCGTCATCAACAATTAACCTCTACTTTTAATTATCTAATTTCACTACAAGGTCAAGGTTATGTATTTTTTGTCGTCGAATCTTATCAGAAAATACAAAAAAAAGTTCTGTTCTGTTCAGTAGTAAAAAGCTGTCAGTCTTGTTAGCTTTTTTCCCATTGAATTCCATTCAATGAAGCAAGTCTCGTTCTTGACTATCTACGTTCTGCTGATTCTGACCTCATCATAGCGTTTTGTTTTTTCACTCTTTCTCTCATTTCCAATTATTATTGCGATATTTCCGGAATTCGTATGTTTATATGAATTTCTAACGTTGACATAATCTCACTAACACCAAAAAAGTACAATTATTTCTGCTTGTCTCATAAATTATTTTGTTTCTGTGTCAAATTTACATAACCGGATTAAAATTAATGACGCCTGAAAAAAAGTCAAAAAAATTAAACTCTTCTTTCTTTCTTTCTCTCCCCTCTTTACCTTTTGTGTAGGCCTTATGATAATAATCTACTTTCGGGATTAGTTGCCCAAGGATCAGGTAAGATGATTTAATATTACTTTTAATTCGCGATCCTCTTCATCATTTCTGGCAACCGAAAATGTATGGTAAAAATAGTATTATTCAAGAGGCATAATTATATCTTTACACTAAGCAATTGAATACATCTCAGATTAGATTATCATCTTGCAATGATTTATTACGATTCTGGTTACATTTTGAGTGAATCTTTGTTTGCTCATTTTACTTTTCTTTTTTTCCACAGACTCTTCACCAACACAAGCGCCTAACCGACCTCTGCCTCCAACACCTGATGATGATGATGAAGATTCAAACGACAAAACACTTGTCATACGCAAGGTAAACTTTTTCATCCCTTTCCTTTTCTTCCACTCTCTTTCTGTCTCTCTCTCTCTCTCTTTCTTTCTCTTCCTCTTTCCTCTTCCTCATCCGTATCATCGCCTCCTTAACACTAAAATTGGAGCTTATTTCCTGCAAGTTGTGGGTAACATTACTCCCGCCATCGCCAACATCTTCATCAAATAATGAAAAAACAAACAGATATAAGCCTTGACTTTATGATTATGAGGCGATCACAAAATTTCCCAACAATTCAGCAGCTCCTAGCATGATATTTTTGCAAAAATGTTAAATTGCATGCAAGTAATGGCTATGTATTTCCTATTTCTTCATCCCTCTATTTATGTACATATCATACTGTTCAATAGAATCAAGCCAACAGTGAATCAAACAGTGCCAAAGAAAAGAAGAAAAGTAACCAATTAGGGTCAAATGGCGACCCTTCTATTGATAATAGTAAGAGAAATAGTGTGATAGAAAAGTCTACGGTTTCCGGTTCACCAGGATTACCCATGACAACTGTGCCTTCTTCTTCCTCTTGCCCGGCTTCATCAGCATCAACCTCCTCTTCATCCATTGCCGGGTTAACCCCACCACCAAAAACATCATCGTCACCTTCATCCTCTCAGCTCAATAGTAGTAGTAAACACTTACCTGCTCGAGCTTTCGAAGGTGCCCTTGGTGTGTCTCAACAGAAACGCAAAGATCGTTCAGTTGCTGTTGGCAGTAGCAGTGGCAGTAACAGCAACAGTAACAGCAGCAACAGCAACAGGGGCCATAATAATGTTAATAATATTAATAATAATAAAAATAATAATAGTGGTCCCGTTAGTCACAGAGTAACACCTGATAATTTACTTTCACCAAGTAATCACCTGATTGGTAACAAAAGTGATCTCGGAAAAAAAGAATCGCCATCAACACCAAATCACTTAAGAACTTTTGTAGATAAAATCGGATCCAGTGGAAAGGTTGGTTAATCGCAACACAACCTTATCGGATACAAAACACACATCCATTAATCATAACAATTCTAGACTAATCACTCTATATCGTCTATTAACATACAAAGCATTAAGTTCTGGTCAAACACACCTGTGGTATTGCAACTAAAAATCAGACATAAATTGAAAAAATATTTAGCGAAAAAATTAGCTAAGAAAATAATTGAGCTCTGAAATTTATTTGGCGAAACTTTTTTTAGCGCTAACTTTGAAATTTATCTTTAGACACATTCGGCTGTTGAATTTGGCTCATTGGCTCTTTTGTGCACAAGTACAAATTATTTGATTTGAAACTTGATAATCGCTGATAACTTCGGATCTCAATCAATTTATGGTTTTCTCAATTCAAATTGATTCAACTTTGTGACCTGTTGATCCGATCTTTCGAATAGACACAATCTCGTCTGGGTGTTGCCAAGTACAATAATCTATAGTTTATTTTGATTGAGCAATTAATTGTATCATTACTAAATCATAGTGTATTTTTTCAGTTAAATCAGTGAGCCATTGTTTGAAAAATTCGGGTTGTGATTTGTTTAGTTGCAAAAATGGGTTTCTCTTATCAATTGAACAAATGAATTTCAATTTATGTCTGTGTTTTTAGCTGCTTTACTCCACATGCTTCTTTGTAACATCCCGCTTCGACTAACTGACCTTTCCCTCTTTTTCGTAGCCTCATCTTGTCTTCACATGTCTCATTGATAGATGAAGACATTAAATATTGCAACTTCAAACAAAAACCGAAAGCTAACTTCAAAATATTCAATTGTAGAGAAAATATTTAACTCTCATCTTTAAACTACATTCTCTGGCTTATTCACTTCACCAGTTAACATTCAATCTAACATATTAGCACTTTGTACATTGTTTAGGATTCATTGACCCTCAATTTATTATTGAAATATCTTCCTATTCAAACAATTTTGTCTGCTTGTTTCTGTAAATGATTGTTTGATTGTTAGCCTGATCCGTTGCATGTTGACCCTCCCATCATCTCCATCGCTTCATCATCTTCCTTATGCTCTCCAAAACCTTCTAGTTTCTCCTCTTTTTTTTTGTTGCACTTCTTTAATCCATTTTTTATCCGTTTCTTTGTTCATTTCTCGGTTGTGTGGCTTTCTTGTTCTTTTAACATTTACATAATTGATTTGTCATACAAAAATGCAATTAATTCTTGTATTACTGATTACCTTCCTGAAATATATATTTACTAATATCTTCATTTTATCCCCTTAACAATAGCATCAACAAGGTGACCGTGGTTCCAATGTCAACGATCTCTCATCAAATCATTCATTCATCCCCCGCCTGGAATCATCTCAGAGTTCACCCTCTAATATAGCTCTTCTTGGTAATAATCGTGATGGAACCCGACCTAACAGTGTTTTACCTGATTTATTGCCACAACAATTGCAGAGGAATAGTCAACAAGATAAAGCAATATCTGACGAAGTCGCCAACTATCTAATGCAAGTTAGTATTCACTGGTGACATCAACTGAAGCAGCCATAACTAAAAATGAGTTTAAAAGGGATGAAAGATGCTTCAGAATCCCTGTTTTTAGTTTAATCCTAGTTCAATGATACAACAACCTGGCAGATAAAGAGATTACCTTGAGAAGGATTATTCCAACTGTTTTAAAATTTGGTTGATCAATTAATCACTGATTTGTCTTTTTCGACGTATAACTCAGCTAATAGATTGGGTTGATCAATTAAAATGGTCTAAAACTGTATCTTCTAAATCTTTCTCATTCAAAGATTTGATAAAAATGTAGTCTCATTACCTGACAGATTCTGTAACCATATTTATTCAATTTTATATCTTACTAATTTTTATTTTCCCATTTTCTCTTTGTTAGTATCGACAAGCTGTTAGCAGCAAAAATCCACTACATTTGCAGCAAAAACAGAAATCATTCCTAACATTTGGGTTCAGTGCTGGTGGTCCATCACCAAGTCCATCACCTCGCCGTGAATCCCATATCAACGTCAATGTAACACCTTCTGCTCATCCCGATACACCGGAGATCCGCAAGTACAAAAAAAAGTTTAATTCGGATATACTATGTGCCTCTTTATGGGGTGTCAATTTGTTGATTGGTACCGAAAATGATTTAGTTTTACTGGATCGAAGTGGGCAAGGTAAAACATACACACTCATCTCTCGTCGACGCTTTCAACAAATGGAGGTACTAGAAGGTCAAAATATACTGGTTACCATTTCGGGTAAAAAATCACGAGTCCGGGTTTACTATTTATCCTGGTTAAAGAGTAAAATTATACGAACTGAACAGGTTAGCTGATGATAAACAAAAAACAAGCCAAAATCAACATCTCAATGAGTTGGAGTAGATCTGGGTAACCGTCAATCCTGTAATCAAAATCAAGGTCAAATTAGTCATTCAAAATTAACTTCATGATCATCTTGATCATGAAGTCGTTAATACTCTTTTTTTGTGCTTATTATTATTAATATTTTACAGGATTGAGAACTGTCCAAATAACAAGTTATCAACTTTTTAGCTGCTCCAACATCATTATTGAAGAAGCCAGAAGCTAGTTCAGCGTCATCAATTGAAAAATGAAAAATGATTAACCTAATCTTAATTTTGTTGATCAGTGTAATCATTGTAATGTAATCATTTTAGTTAATCAGGCTCATTTCATCTGTTTTCCATTTTCCTATTCAGTTATTAGGGATGGCATTTTGCCAAAATTATCTCATCACAATCAAGAAAATTGAAACATATTTGTTAATTTAAAGTGAAATCCTAAATTTCAATCAGACTAAATGCTTTATTAATGTGTTGAAGTAAACTTTCATCATTAATATGAAAAAAAGATGATGCAAAAAAGTATTGACATATTGCCAAACATCTTTCACGGTCGATGTCTTTAAACCTAAGTCCATCTTAGCTGAGCTCATTTTTCTTATATCAATTGATGGTAAAATGAACGTAATTCTGGCTTCACCATATCTGGAGATGACCTAAAATTGATTAATAACATTTTCTTGTTTCTTTCTCTTTATCCATTAACTCATTATTTGATGAAAAAAACAGCAAATCGAGAAAAGAAGTGGTTGGGTTAATGTTGGCGATCTGCAAGGTGCAATCCATTTTAAAATCGGTAAGATTATCTTTCAAGCAATCAACTAATAATTTAATCAAAATTAAATTTAATCATGCTCATGTTGCCTGAATCTTCACTCTGTTTATTTCATTCTGTCTTCTGTCATTGTTTTGTCTTCCTTTTTGCACTCTTCTGTCTATTTTTCACTTTCTTTCTATTTCCGATTTCTTGGTGTTTATGTTTGCCAAATATGATTTAACGTTGCCATGCCATATACACATATTCGGGAGAGAGAGAGGCTCAAATTGCGAGAGTGCGATTGTCGAAATAAGAGACGCTCTTCTCTTCGATGCTATTCACATTGATGTAAAATCTTCAGCCTTTTTTCATTTATTTTAGTTCCTTTTCCTTTTTTCATAAACTCAATTTTTCACCATTTTTCGCTCTTTTATGGCCTAACCATTAACATTAGAAGTAACAGCTCAACGGCTGTCATTCAATAGTCAAGTATCAAGTATTAAACCAATCTCATTTTATTTAATTGATATTTATCCTTTTTCCTGAGTCAAATTGTTATTAGATAAACTAGTTTTTCAATATCCGCAATTAACCTTCAATCTATTAGTTTTCTTGTTAATCAATATCTAACAATTAGCTTAACATTCAACTTTCTTTCTGATTAAATCATGTTTCAATCTTCAATCATCACTTGATTAATGAACTCAGTTGAAACTTCCTTTATTCTCTTGTTTTCATTTTACTTACGAATAATGCAATATAGTTATCAACTTTTCCATGAACTAATTATCTGATTCAATTTATTATTGTATCAACGTCATTAAATCTGGTTATTCATTTGTTTTCATTCCTTCAGTTGCCATTTTTCAATCAACAAATTAAAGCTTCAAAAACTCAATCACTCTCTCTCTCTCTCCCTCTCATCACTTTAATAATTCATTAGCCTCTTTAATTTATGCTATTTTCATTAATCTCCACTCCCAAATTGTCATTCATCTTCACCATTTATCCCGTATTAATCTCGTTCTACTTTTAACTCTATCGCTTATTTTACGGTCAATTTCCTATTGCATCCTTTTCTGGTCGTCAAACTCTTTTACCTCAATATAATGAAACCCAAAAATTACAGTTTTTACTGATAATTTTGTCTGTTAGTGTTTTATCCACTATACTTGATTTTCATATCTCTATTTTGCATACTGTTTCTCATTAATGCTTCCAAAGTGGTATGGCAAATACCACAACACGTCTCTAAGGATTGGGAGAATACCTTTCGAATATGGAGTGGCAATGGTATTGTAATTTGGCTCAACTAAATCATTAGATAATTTTTTCATTCTTACCAGACATTTATTTTGGCATTTACGACTTTTCTAATTTTCATCCTTAAATATTTGCTTTTATGAGAAAATATTGTTTTCTATCAACTAATTGATACCTTTTTTCTGTTCTTTTCACAGTTAAATATGAGAAAATCAAATTTTTGGTAATCGCCTTACGTGATAGTATTGAGATTTACGCCTGGGCGCCTAAACCTTACCACAAATTTATGGCATTCAAATCATTCACTGATCTTATCCACAAACCACTTCTTGTCGACATGACTATTGAAGAAGGAATAAGATTCAAAGTAATTTATGGCTCTAAAGAGGGTTTCCATGCTGTTGATTTGGATAATGGTCATGTCTATGATATATACATACCATCTCATACACAAGGACCAGTAACACCTCACACCATTGTAACACTTCCTAATTCCAAAGGAATGCAACTTTTACTCTGCTACGATAATGAGGGCGTCTATGTAAATACATTTGGAAAGGTTAGCAAAAACATCATCCTTCAATGGGGTGAAATGCCAACATCAGTTGCCTACATTGGTACCGGTCAAATAATGGGTTGGGGCAACAAGGCTATTGAAATAAGGAACGTTGAAACAGGCCATCTCGATGGAGTTTTTATGCACAAACGCGCTCAAAAATTGAAATTCCTGTGTGAACGCAATGACAAAGTATTCTTTTCATCTGCCAAAGGAGGCTCTTCATGTCAGATCTATTTTATGACTCTGAATAAACCTGGAATGGCCAATTGGTGAAATAATTAAAATAATCACTACTTGATGTAAGGAAAGAAAGACTCATTGTGAAGCTTTTCCGGATAAACTGATGAAAGGTTGAAAAGACTTCTGAAGCCATCTATCGCACAAAAACAACAAAACTGAACAAGTAAATCGTACATGCATTGGAAATAAGATTTTAAATATTTTGAGCTGCTTTTAAATATCATTATCCCGTCGCAGCGAGCTGAGATATTAAATCTCTGATGGACTTCAAAAGACTTTTTTGAAAAAATGATGTTGAATTCGACAACTGTCAACTTTTTGATATGCTTTATTCATGTTTTTTAAACTGTAAACCATTTAATTGAGCTCAAAAAAGGCTGATTATTGAATAGCAAAAATTTGAAAAAAATCAAGTTGTTCTCAAAGGTTTTCTAATTAAAACCAATTTTGGTCACTTTTTTGATTTTGAGAATAAAATGCGTCAAAAATGCGAGTTAAAAATAAAAATTCTTTAGATTAAACATACCATCAACTTGGTTATACTCGAGTTAATCAACGAAATTTCATTAACATTCAATTTCATACCTTCTCTTATCACAGAGATCTCATTACTCTATTTTTTGGACCAATCCCTTCTTTCCATCGACAGACATTGGGATTCCTCTGAATGCATTCCAGTTACACTGTATAATTGATATGAACTCGAACGGATTTATAAGAAATTGACAAACAGTGAATCATTTAATAATAGCTCACATTATTCATTAGTTACTAGGCGATTAAGGTGATTCGGAGAGTGGACATTTGGAGACGATAAGACACATTTGACATTGTTAGTGTGACTTGATGATATCTTGTTAGTAACGAAATGATTCCCAGTTTTTGGTCATTACATGTATGTTTTTGTTTGTCTTTCAAAGAAATTGTATTCATCAGCATTAGGCTTCATTTGGTAATCTGAAAAAAAGTCAAAACTCTACGAATGAGGAATCTTTTTCATCGTTGTCATTTTCAAAATAAATTCTGGCATTTAAATGAGCTTCATAAACATGACGCCTTTTCAACCTTAAAGCTAGCAACATGAATTGACCAAACAAATCACCTTAATGCAAATTTTGTGATATCTAATTTTAAGACATTTGAAGAGTCAAGAAAAATCTAGTTTGGATATTTTTCCATTTATTCATATTGAATTGAAGATTGAATTGAAGGATGTCAGAACAATCACAGAAACTTGTCTGGAGAGCGAATAAAAATAATAGATATTGATATCATGTTTATTAGATTATTTATACAAAATGGATTTCGATTCTTCAATGAAGATGATCCAGCATCGATCTGATATGTAACCCATTGTTTGAACCTTAGTTTCAAGTATAGTTGATGACCTTTTCGGTCGACTTTTTAGATGAGCTACATAGGGTTACTTACTGTCCATATAAGATTACTGAGGTACAATACCTGATTGTTAACGGGAGTTGATAGCATTGTGATTGATCGATTTCATGAAACTTGAAACAGGTTGAAATGAAGTAGATATCTTTTGCATTTATCACCCGATAATCACGGTTTCAACGAGTGATTAACACTTTAAACTTGAAATTCATTTTGCTTTTTGAATAAAACTCGGAAAGAATGGAATGATGATACAAACAGTCGAAAGCTCAGAAACTCAGATGGAATCTAAAGCGAAACTAGTAATTTCTTTACACTTCTCGTAAGATAAATAAGTATTTATAAAATTAACAAGCAAGAGTTGTTATTGTTTGATAAGCACAAAAAAGTCCAATGAAAAGATGAAATGACGATTTTTTTAAGGATGATTGTCCATATTGAATCTTGGGTATTGATTGGTTCATTTGTTTTCCAGAAACACTGAAACGCCATATCAAATAAGGGTTAATGTGCGAAAAGGCTTGAGCATTGTGCTTCTGCATGGTGATTTGATTTAGTTTCAATAAATCTAAAAAGTTAATTTCATTGCGTGTCGCACAAATTTGTAATCATATTGTAATTGACTACAGCTGATGAAGATTTTAGTTACACGGAAGTCTCTCCATCTAAATTATTTTTCATTTTCTGTTACTAAATTAGGATTGAACAATGATTCAACAATAATTGATTAAGTTAATTATGAAGTGATTATCAAAGTATACACTTTGTTAACAAAATAAACATGCAATTTCAAATTCAATCAAGTGTCAAGCATAAACAAGACTTTCAAAGTATCTTAGCTATTGAATAATTGAAAATAGTAACTAATTTTAATGTTTACAGTTGAATTATATCTTATTGATTTAACATTTAGACGGATTGATCTGTAGATGACAATGAACATCCAATCTTAATCAATTAGAGTTTGTCAATTGAAAATTGTTAAACATTAAAAGAGCTCTCATTTTTTATCATTACGATTGTCATTAATTTTGTCTACAAAATTTTTAAATATATGGGTTAATTAGGTTTAAATTGATTTTTTCAGGTAGAATGGCTTTAAGATTATGATTATGATTGGATTGATTTCTTTTAATTGTTGATTTGTTCCTGTTGATTGAAGTCTCACAATCATCATACTTGAGTTGAAAGCTTGTTTGTTGTAAGTTTGTTTATTGCTGATTATGTTAGGATTTTTTTTCTTCATTTCAAGATCGATTACGTTTGTGACAATAATTATTGTCTATTACAATGAGTTGATTAATTTTAAGAGGAGACAAGTAAATTAAATGATCAAAAACGATCAGCCGGATAAGCTAATCAACGGTTTTACTGGTAACAACAATAGATAAGCATTTAATTTATATTTATATACAGCATAACTACAACAGACTTGTTAGAGAGGGAAAATTGAAAGTGGGTAATAAAATTGACTAAATTAAAATTGGCGATAATTAAGTTAATCTGTTAAACAATTTCACGGACTTTCGATTTGGTAGATGATTACAATCAGAATTGGTAGTTTTCACTGCTAACGGAACCTAAATCAACGATCTTTTAGTTTAAACTAATCAATTGATTTAGTTAAAAACAAATGGGAAGGAGTTTAAGAGGTTGGTGACTAAAGGGCAAAGTAGAGAGAGTGAGTTGGTTACGGATAAGATTAGTCCGTCCTTTTTTTTGTGCTGTATGTCTATTATTGTGTACAATTGAACAATTTAGCTTTCTTCGAATCTATTTAACCAGAAATTTTTCAGTTTTGTAGTCAAATCTTATTTATCCTGTGCTAGAGCAACAACATTACAGTTAGTTTGTTTTCATCGTCTGAATAAAAAAATGAACAAATCACTTGTCCTTTTGGCTGCAGCCATCTTTATGGTTGTTATCACTAAAACATCAGCTGATAGCTGGGGTAAGATTTTAATTTTGTGATCTCATGCAACATTTTTTCGTTGCTCCAATCGTTCTGTTTAAAGTGTGTGCTGGACTTAACTGTTAGACAACAAAGTTTTCAATAATTCTGTACCAAAAAGTGTTTCAATCCGGTTTTAAGGATTTTCAATGGATTTACAGCTGAGGATTTACTTGTGAAATGTTGGAGTTGGAGTGAAAGCTTTCTTGATATCTTCTTTCGCTATTTTCTTTACATGTCCCATCAGCTAATTATTACCTGCATGGTTAACTAATTTTTTTCTCTGTTACTCTATTACTTTATTTTCTAGGTAAACCCAAGCATATGTATTATAAGCATAGGTAAGTAATTAAAATTCGTAGATACTTCTAAAAGAGTCCAACTTGACTTTAGTAAACTTGGTTTGATGTTAGCTTCATCCATGAAAGATATCAGTTAAATGACATAAATGAAGTTAACTATACATTAAATTTGTCACCTGAATTGAAATTAACGTCAATGAACATGAATAACAAATGAGTACAGTTCGTCTATTTACAAATCAAGTTTATGAAGCTTGTTGAAAAGTTAAAGGTGTTAATTATGCTGTTATATTCAATTAAAATTTTATTTTATTTCTCTCTCTCTTTACCTATTTCCAACATGAACAACAAGACATGATCATCACCATTACCACTGGCATGATCACAAGGCCGATCATAAAGAGAAACATGATCATGATGAAAAACACAAACATGACGGTACGTTGATTAACTAATTTGAAACCTATTACGATATTTAATTACAGTCTATTATTTGTGTAGAAAGATGATAAATCGAGAAATATTCTTACTTTGTAGATAATTCACCTTCCACTTTAAAAAGCGAGCGTAGAAAGACAAAAGAGTTAACAGTTGGGGTTGATTGCCATTTATCTGTTAAAAATCTCGATTACCATTAACCTTTTTATCAAATCAGGTCAATTTTAATAGCTATTAATACCAATTGTCAACCTTTAGTTTTCGTGGTTTCATATTTTAAAATTTACAACCAATAATTTTTTTAGCTATAAAAGTTGATCTAAATCAATTTTCATCTGATCGCTAGACAAAGACAGAGTTACAATTAAACTAATCTTATTTTTATTTTCTTTACTTCTGCAGCTAAACATAATGATGAACACAAACACTGGGAAGAGCATAACCACAAACATAAACATGGTGAGAAACATAATCACGATGAAGATCATCATCATGGTCATAAACATATGCACAAGGAAGATCACCACGGAAAGTTCAACCACAAACACCAACACAAGCACCAACACAAAGATCACTGGGGACACAAAAAGTAACCATTTCATCAAAACACAGACACACATCCAACATCAACATTAATAATGTATCAAAGTTGACCATTAAACTTGCATTCATATCATAAACCAAAATTATCCAAATCATTTCAATGTTGAAAATAAAGACATTAAAACAATCATAGAAAAACTATTATTAAAACCTAATCTCAGCGGATATAAAGGATTACTCCTAATAAAATAAGCGCATCCGAAACCATTTACACATCAAAAAACATAATTTAATGAAAATTAAATGATCAAAAACATAATTTGTTATTCAATCATTAGCTTGAAATTGATGTACTCACAAAATAATCATAATTCTTATAGGAAAGGGGATGTAGCTCAGTGGTAGAGCATTCGACTGCAGATCGAGAGGTCCCTGGTTCAATCCCGGGCGTCCCCTATTTTTTATTTCTTTTTCATTAATCCGGTTGATTATCTTATTCAACATTATTCAATTTTTTACTTCTTAATGTGGATTTTATTTAAATTTGATACGCTTTTTAATTCTTCCAGTGTTTAAATTGTTGAGTTGCTATTTTGTTTCTTTTTTTTGATTGATGAAGTTTTAGTTTTTCATCAAATGTTTTTGTTCCATTGAATGGGCCAAGTTTTGTTTTATTAGCATAAATACAATAATTGAAATCACAGACATTGTCATTAATACACATTAGTTTATCAGAAAAAAAAACGTTTTACAATCAAATTATTTGATTCCATTTGGATTACTTTTCAGTGTTAGTATACTTAACATTTATGTTTTGATTTACTTAATTCTTTTGCTTAGTTTTTGTCAAACGTTTTTGGTTGCGTTTTGTTTTTTGTTTTGCCTAGCGTTTGACTTTAAATGTGTGTCTAATAATGAATAATTTTTGTTTCACATAGTAAATCAAATCAATGTTTTTTTTGCTTGTTTGCACATATTAATAATATCACCACATTAGGTTAAGAGCAGTAAATTAGCTTACATTTTGGCATGAGTATTGAAATCACTTATTTAAGATAAATCAATCACTTATTTTAACAGTCACTCAATCAAGACAATCAATGGCGATTTATTTGGAATTTAAATGATTAAGGAACAAGAGGTGTTGAACTATTCTTTTTGGCAGCCATCTCTTCTTCAGGTGTCAATTCATTGGTATAATTAACATATTTCACGGCCACATCTTGTAATAAGGACTGAAATGACAAATAAAATGTTAGTTATTCGTTGAACTCATTAAAGCATAGCAATTTTATCATGTAAATTCAATTTTCAGAGTATTTTTAGTTGATGATTTACCTGATTCTCGGCAATTGCTGGAGGTTTCCTCAGGAGTAACATAAATGGTGCAAACATGAAACAAAGCGAGGCAGTAATTGTTACCAATCCTTCAAAACCGAACAAACGAAGCATAGTTCCACTAAGAAAAGGACCTAAAAATAAATACAAATTAAAGTGATTAATGAGCCAAAAGACAAAATGCAAATTCAAGTAACAATTGCGATAAAAAATATAAATTTAATGACAAAATAATGCTAACATCCAATTTGATTGTTAAATTTGATTAACTAATATAATATTCAGCTAATTTAAATTGTTTGGTTGTTATCTCATTTGAAATTTTAATAAATCAAAAAGCAGCGCTTTCACTGAAAAATTTACTTGTCATGATTCAATCTACAATTTTTGTCGACAATCTACGTCATTAAACAATAAGACTCAAAGTAAATATCTTACCAAATATAAATCCAACACAAAAAGCAACATCACCAATTGCGTAGACATTGCCATAAATTGATTTGTGTCTGATATCAACCAAATAACCTAGCATTGGCATCATTGATGAGTCCACCATCCCTAAATGAAAAAAGACGATGATCCATATAAGATTAATTCTTGAATGTGTTGAAGACAAATAGCACGATTTAGTAGAAAAATTAACTAACCAATAGAAAAACCAATCACACCGTTTGGTAAAATTAATTGTTCAAAACTTGTGGCCATAGGAATCTGCATTGATGGAAAATAAGGAGAGATTAAAATTAATAATGATCGTGTTTTAATTGATTGAATTGACCACAACTCACATAAATAAGAGCGCATCCAATGGCAATAATACCAATCATTGAAGCAAGCCATCGACCCATTTTGTGACCCAATGGACCAAAAACATTGGTTCCTATTAAATATGATATTGAGGCTGGAAGAAAAGCAGCTCCTTGTTCCCAATTTGGAGCATTCATTGTATCCATCATCCAAAGAGGAAGAGCTGGTTCAAGAATTCCAATGCCAACATTAGCGAAAGTAATTGCTCCAGCAGCAACCAGTATATATGGATCTTTAATTAAAGTTAATATCGATGCACCTTCCTGTGGATCCGGAGTTACTGCAGGCTGAAGAACAAATAATTGAAGAACTGGAAATATAAAAAGACATAATTAGTTGTCTTTAATAGAGTTGGAGTAAATAAAAATTAATATCAAAACAAAAAATTCAAAAATATTAAACAATTGAAAGACAGCTGGACATGATTGGATCTAGATTTGCATTTATCAGTCTTAAATAAGGATCGATACAAATATAATCTCTTTTTAAACAGATATTTTATTTAATGCTTTCTAATGAGTTCTAATTAATGTTAAATTAACTTTTTAAAATGTGTTTAACCATAATGTTCAATCAAAGTAAGATAATTAACTAGCTTCGGTATAATTTTAAACAATTTGAACTTGTGTTGAATCATTATTTTAATGTAAAGGCGTGTAAGTGTCTTAAGTTCAGTGTTATAATGAAAACAACTGTAACAACCAGAGGAATACCAAGAATCATACTAAGGTGTCGTTAACTGGGAATTACAATTGAACTATTGATGTTAGTTGATGGCTAGATGAAATGAATTATCTCCTAGCAGCAAAGTTAAATTGAGTTAACTGAGGAACAAAAATGAATGTTCATGTTTCCTTAAGAAAATTACTCATCCCATTACATTGTAAAGTTATATGATATCTTCCTTTTTTTATCTATTCTTTTTCGTTTTCTTCATTTCTTCCCTGTTTTCCCTATCATCTTCATCATCTCCTTCCGTTCACCTTTCATCAAAGCATAAATCGATTGATTGAGTGAAGAGAGTCTAAGGTTTCCACATGTTGAACCCAATAATAGTTGGTATCAACATCAGATGAAACAAGTAAAGGGTATAAGATAGCTCAATCACTTGAACTGTGAACATTTTTGACAGCAAACATTTCTTGCCTTCATTCATCTTAATCCGATTAACTTTAATTCATTCCCCTTCATTCTACTTTTAACAAAACAATTAATCCATTCACAATTTATGAAACAACGATTAATGATAATGTTTCAAGCAAATACATATGACATCGTCCTTTGTTTTTTACTTTACCCAGACTTTATCCATTAACGTAAACATTTACATTGTCAATTTCTAAGTCAATTGTTTCAAAGGTTTAACTTTGATTGTCATTAAATTTATTTTGTTTCATCTCTATTTATCATGAATAAATGATAACTTAATGAAAACGGATTATCAAAATAATATTTTCAGACTCTTTTCCAATAGGCGCACAACTGAATATGGATTGAATTACGATGACTTTAAACATTATTACAAGAAATACAAACAAAATACGGCCAAAAGCAAACAAGATAAGTAAATAGCAATCTAAATGTGAGTAATTTGATTCTGATTATAATATCAAGAGTCGCTGAAAATTTTGATTTTATTGTATAAAATAAATTGTATTTTGCTTACCTCCATCTAGCAATGCCAAAGCTGACAGGACCAGGAAAGGTGAAGCTCGGCCAACAAACTCATACATGACTCCACCGAAAGGAGGTCCAATTAAGACACCTAAAGCTAACCCACCAAGAGCTATTGCCATGGCGTTACCTCGTTCACGGTCATCTGGATATCTTTCAGCCAGCATTCCCATACCAGCGACTGAAGTACACGCTGAGCCGACACCCTGAAGGGATCTTGCTATTAACAACAATGGATATGATTTACCGACGGCAAAAACTGGAATAAAATGGATGAAAAAGCATTGATGAAACAATTGTCAATCTTACAGCAGTTAATTTCATTGCCATTTTCATGTAATATTAGAATTTCTTATTTGGTAGATTCTTTATACCTTCATGGTTATCTAATAATCTAATTGATGAATTTGATTTAGCAAGAAAATAGCAACTCAATGTCAATACAATAAGTTACTATTGAGCAAGGAAATGACCCTTAACCAAGGCAACAAGTTGAATGTAAATAATTATAAAGTCAACAATGTTTGACCAGAATAAGGCTTAATTGTTTCCTGATTTATATCAATGATTAAACCAATTATCTATTAGCTGACAACTGATTTATCAGTCAGAACAATTAGTCTATGTGAATAGCTATTTTGTTGCTTCCATTCAATCAAATCCTTTGGGTTTATAAATAGATACTAAATATATATTTTTTAAATAGGGTTTCCCATTCACAAAATTCAACACAGATATAATGTTTTAGTTATTAGTCTTTTTTTGATGTTACTTTATACTTACTCAATGTTGATAGAAACATTATTAAGAATCCAGCAAACATGGGAATTGAATATCCAATTCTGAAAGAAGGAAACAAACAAACAATCAATAAAGGGGATTGATTATTGAAAATATCATTGATAGGAAAAGGAGTGCTTCCATTGTCGTCAATGACTGCTAAACTTTGCTGGTATATTATTTGATTACTTGATTTTGGCAGTTTACAGATGAATTAATTAACTAATTATCAAAGTATTATATCAATCAATCTTAATTATAACGAGTGAGTGAAGCCATGTTAAAAGCTGACTCCAATGTGTAATCAATCATAGACTGAATAGGTTAAAGCAATCCATACAAAGTTGAATGTTTGATTTTTGAGACAAGCAAAATGGATGAGATTTTTCAACCCAAATTATAAACAGTGATGAATGATATCGACTAGGTAAATCGAAATGATTAAATTGAATCTATTCAATTGTAACTGATTGATAAAATAATGGCTTAAATTATAAACAATAATTTAGGTTAGTAGAAAAAAAGGAGAACAAAATAGCAGTTAATAAAATGTGGATAAATATCGTGGAGGAAAAGTAAATTGTCAATTGAATCGATCACAATTTAGGTGAAAAATCAACACAATAACATGAAAAGTAAAATTTGATAAAAGCTGTAAATGATGTAAATAAATTGGCAATCAAAGTGAAGGGAAAAAGATCCTGATTTCAATAACAACATTAACGCGATCATGTAACATATTCAATGGATTTTAAAGGCGATCAAAATGGCAATGAATAAGATGATGAGCAAGAGGATGAATAAGAAGATGGAAATGATGCTGAAGATGATTATTATCATTGGTGAAGGAAAAGGACAATAATGATGATAATAATAGTATAATAATGGGTCCATTGAAATGGTCAGTGAAGCAAAAATATGGAGGAAAGAGTAACACTTGAAGCTTGACTGTTCAATGTTTCAATCCCATTATTATCCACTCCTTTTACAATCACCTTAAATTGTGTTCATTTAATAAGGAGATTAAGAAGAAAGTGAATTAACCAGAATAATGATGAAAATATAATAATGAAAAGCGATTGATATTGTAAACTGTCAACAGTTGCTTGGACTGACAATTGTTTTATCAATCCCAACTGAATATCACTGTCCAACCAAGTATGGATGATGATAATTGTTAATGTTAATAGTTGATGAAAATGGGTTTTCGCAAGGGTAAAGAGATAGTTGATTACTTATTGGTCAATGGTCCGATGAAAGGATTTGTAATTGCTTGAATAACTGGCTTAGAAGCAAATAAAACTCCGACTTCAGTTGATTCCTCAACCAACTCTTTATGCTTTAATTGTTTAGCCTCTTTTTCAGGACTCATCAGTTCAGTTGTGGTTTCATAAGATGATGGTGAGGTTATTGATGAGCTTGTAGTACCAGAGGATGAAATAACATTTGTTGGACAAGTACATTCAGCATTACCATGAAAACTGTCCATTGACTTGAAACTTTTCCTATTATTACTTCTTACATTGTTGGTATTGCTATTAAACTTATTATTACTATTACTATTTGCTAATTGATTTTCAAGTGAACTTATCAATATTGGAGTTTCTTCAGGTGAATTGGTTGTGGTTGTTGTGGTGGTTAACAATCGACTTGCATTTAGTTTAATCATTTTCTCAGTATGACGAGTTTCATACAAAAAAGCTGGTATAATTGGCACTGAAATGAAATTAAAATAAAGCAATCAATTAAATAATTATCAAAATATTTCTCTAATGTTTCAAGAAACTAAAGATTTCAATGTAAAGTGTCTTTGGTTGTACATCAGTTGATAAATCTAAAGATAAATGTGATTTATTGTTATAATTTGAATTTTTTCACCATCAATTTGATTTCAACTTGGATAATACACTTAATGAATATTTCATTTTTATATATATATTCAGTGATTGATTAAGGCTCAACAATCATTTACTATCAACATAAATCATTTACATTAAAATACAATGTTAATCTTGAAGTTGATTTATAATCTAGCGACTGGCTCTGATTGATTCCTCATTTTGGTGATGAGCTGGTTTTGGGTTTGGGATCATTTTTGGTCAAATATTGACTTTAACCATTTCACCTTTTCACCATTTCAAGTGTTGATCACTTTCAGTGTTAATTTACAATTTATAATGAAATTAATTACTTACCAACACAGGTTAACAACATGTTATCCAAAAAGATGGCAATTGCAACAATTACGACAAGTAATTTTCTTGATCCTCTCCAACTTTTGACTAAAGTAACAACTTTACCAATCATATTGTAACCCTGATAATTTGAATCACCAGTCATGTTGATGTTAATCACAGTTAGGTGTTAACTTTTGGTGAAATTTGTGCAACAATTAAACAGTTTTCTTGGGAACTATTGTAAAGGTTTAGTGTTATAAGTTTACTTTACATTGGAAGCAACTTGTGCTTTTTGTGGAATCAATTTCTTACCGGTTTTTTTCTGGTTATTTAACCGATTTGAAATGATGAACAATTAATAAATGTTGTAAAAAATAGTAAAGAAAGTTTGAAGAAACAAATTGAGAGTTTAAATTGGTTAGGTTAAAAGGTTAAACTGACAATAGTGTGATCATTTCAACAGGTTCAATGGATGCATCCATTGATTATCAATCACAATTGAGACTGCGTTTAACAATCAATCTTGATTATAGAACTTTTATCATCAAATTATAATCACTAAACACTCCCAGTTTCACTCCTCATTATAATCATAATAATCACAGTTAGTATTAAATTACACAAATCATAAAGTAAAAAAATGATTGACCATAAGAAGACATTGTAATACCTCTGTAAACATTTTGTCAAAAGCTTGGCCTAGCAGACAATATCGAGAAATAGTCATTTTAAAGTTCAATTTAAAGTGATTTTCATTGTTTAGATGATTTATTTACATTAGTCTAGTTTAATGATTGAAGTCTTTTTATTGGAACCTTATTTAATTAAATGATATTTTGCAGCATGAGTAAAAACCTGTTTGAACGGTTAATTTCTATTCTTAGGTTTACCATTGTTATTCAATGTGAAGTGAAGATTGTTTACTTGCGATCATTTAACCTTCTCAATCGAGAGATTCTTTCGGCTAATAATGTTGATAATAATAGTTAGGATAATGTTGTAGATGATGATGGTGATGATGATAAAGATGAATAATAATAATAAATAATATGAATAAAAAATAAATTGAGAATTGATCTTAACTGTTGAGGTTGCAAAGATAGTTTGAAAAGTCCTCTAAGGAATGTCAAGTCATTTTCTTGAACCTCTTCAACATAACTTTGCTTTCATTTTATTTCTTACACTCTTTTTCCCTGATGATGCCAATCATCATCATCATTGTCATCACTCTCCTTAATATCGATTTAATGGAAAGAGAGAGAGAGAGAGAGAAAGAGAGAATGGAATAGATGAAGATTGAAGATGAATTGAGATGATGAATTGAAACCTGTTAGAATAGGAAGTTGAGTGAGTTTCATGAAGTAAAAAAGGTTGAAGATAAAAGATAGTTGGATGATGAGCTGGGAGTGAGAAGATAAAGATAATTGGTTTCCTTGGTTTCTCCTATTTTCATCATTCTAAGCCCATTGAATATAACTTTGAATAAGATGAACAGAATCAACATTTTCCTTTCCCAAAACTATCTAGTCAGAATTCCAGCACTTTTTCCTTTTATTATCATTATAATCATCATTTTCTCTTCCATTTCTTACTCTTTATCTTTATCCTTTCCCTTTCCCTTTTCCTATCCTTTACTTTTCTACTTCTTCCTTTTTGTACAGAATTTTCAAGCCTTTTTGACTTACACTTTTATCAATCTTTTGTATTCTCTTTTGGGATCATTTTTATAATGATGAATTTCATCGTAACGGATCAACATATGACCAAATTAGTAACAACCAATCATGGGAAGATTCAATTTGGATTTGGTTTTTGTTAAAGTAGCAACAGAGAAAACAAAAACTGTTGATCATCAAATCTCGTCAAACTGTCAATTTCAGACCTTTGCTTTCTCCTTTTTTTCCAGGAGGTTGATTAAACTTGTTCCTGGTTGATTAAGATTCAGGATGGAAAGGAAATAAACAGACAAGATAAAAGACCATTTATGATTTAACTTTAGCCTTTAGATTAGCCAAAGTAAACAAGACACATTAAGGGGTCAACTGATTGAAATACTGTTCGATTCCTAAGAAAACTTTTAGGACCTTCGTTTAGTCATTTGACTAATAGATTTTGTTACAAGGTTTTGTTTTGGTTTAATTGTTCAAATATTAAACCAATTATCAAAGTTAATTATTCAGTTTTTATGGAGGTTTGGCTAATTAACAGTGCCTGTTATAAATTCTCGTGTTGATTAATTTAGCGAAAAATGATCTAAATAATTTGTTTAAATTGCAAAATAATTTATTGCATTGAAAAAAGTCTATTATTTACAATGGGTTCTATTTAAATTTGATACTTTTAACAGTCGTACTTCTAATTCCAGATATTTCACCAGCATATTTTTTTATTTCTTTTCTAGGTTCTCTGACTTGTCCTCTCCTACGCGCTTTAGCTTTCTTGAACTTTCTTCGATGTGCAACTCTCGGGTTACGCTGATCTTTTCTCTTTTTAGGAGTAAGTCCTTTATTTTTGGCAATTTGGTAGTTGATTGGTCTTCTAACTCCCGACTCATCCATTTTATCATTTTCTTCGTCATCGACACCGAGCTTAACATTCATTCCATCTTCTTCATCTTCATCTTCATCTTCTTCTTCTTCTTCTTCCTCGTCCTCGTCTTCTTCTTCATCTACATCCTCATCGAATTGGTCTTCTTCACTTTCGTCTTGTTCTCTAAGATCTCCATATTCAACAAGTTCAATATCTTGTTCATCTTGTGGATTGGAATTGACAGTTTCATCTTTGTCTTGCTCTGCATCCTCATTTTCATTGGTCTGCTCGACTTGATGACTAGTTGTGTCATCATCATAATCTCTGAGGTCCATTTCTTCATCTTCAGGTTCTTCATCCATTATAATTTTACTTTTGGCTGCAATCTTTGCTAAGAATCCTTTAACCATAGCTTTAAATTGTTTTTTGTTCTCAATTTTCTCAACATTAAGAATGGTTTTCTTCAGTTTGACTAAATTAGAGGCACAAGGATGGTTCACTGTCGATTTTCCCTTGGATTTGAGAAGAAGATAAAAACTTATGTTCATACAATAACAATTCAAAAGGTTGAATTTGGTTTTGAATAGCCTATAAGGTAAACTTAATTTATAAGCTTCGATATTATCAACATTAGAGTAGTTTAGCACCTTTTTGTGCTTCTCCATTTCAGCCAAACTTTTTTTGAAATCCTCGACAAGATTTGGTAACTCAGGAGCCGTTTTGATGAGAAGTTCATTCTTTTCCTTCTTTGAAAGAGAATCGACGTCTATTTCGACTTCTTGTAAAGTTTCTCCAGCTTCTTTAATATCGGGTAACCAGTCAAAATCCAAGTCATCCTCTTGTATTTCTTTCAAAATTCTTTGCTGAATCATTTTGGCTTCCTCTTCTTCATCCTTAGCAAGATCTTCCTCTTCTTGAGTGGTCTTTCTGAAATCTTTATCCACATAATTGGTACCAAAATAGACAGACTTTTTCTTACCCCATGCTTTGGAACTTATTTCTTGATCATCACTATCGGAAGAAACTGACGCATTTGAATTTTCTTCTCCATCATCGTCCGAAGCAAAACCAGATAATGGAATTACGTCTCCACTATTGAACGCCATTTTAATATCACTAAACACAATTAATGATTGACAAATTAATAAAAATAAACTCAAACATGCAGTAGTTTGTTAGTACATAGAGCTTAAGCAGCTTTAAATTGAAAACAATCCAAATAAAACCACATGTGAGATGCTCAGTCAAATTCGATACTATCGATGTTTTAGGGAAATACATTGCGATTGTTGCGTAGTCCAAAGAATAATGTTGTTATTCTTGTCAACTATTCTTCATTCTTTAACAGCTTCATTGAAGTTTATATTTTTTAGTTAATTATTTTATTTATTTATTGTTGAAAGTTCGCCATGGGGTCGGATGCTTTAACCATCATTCCTCGTTCGGATTTGACTAGATGTTTCAGCAATTGTGTCTTAACATTCAGTCATCTAACTGATGACAAAAAACGGGAAGATCTTCAATTCAAGGTAAAGAAAATGGGTGGTAAATTAAAAGATGGATTAACTAAGAAAGTCACCCATTTAATCACCCTTGATTGGACCACAGCTAAATCATTATATGTTCGAAAGCATAAACTGTCCAAAGTTTTAATGGAACCTAAGTGGATCGATGCTGTTTACAATCAAAGCGGAAGTGAAATACTCCCAGCAACTCATCCATCTTTTCAAAGGTTCAGGCTACCTCTCTTTCAAGGTTTCACGATGTGTTTTTCTCAGGTAAATTCTACTTTAATATTTACTTGTACATCTGGCTTGATAACAAAATATCTCATTTTTGACTTATGCATCATTCAACATTATGACTACAGGTCCCGCTTGAAAAGAGATCACTCATCAAGCAGAAGGTTGAAAGAAATGGCGGCAAATATTCGGGCGATTTTAACCCATCCGTTGTCACCCATTTAGTCGTTATGGCTCCTGAAGGGAAAAAATATGATCTATCACTGAAATTTGCATCAATAAAAAAAGTGAGTTTTCACTGGTTTCTAGACTCAATACAACAAGGGGTTCCCTTAATGGAAGAGGATTACCCGCCAAAAAATTATGAATTATCCGAAAGTCTAAAGAGCCAAAGTAAACGTAAATCAGGTGATATGTTTCCCAATATGTCGGATTTTGTGTCGAAGAAAGCAAAGTTAAATATATTCAATAATAAACAAAATAAGAAGGCTGACACGAGAATGAGCCTCCAAAAACAGGACGCTGATGTTAGCCTTGCTGAACAAAAGGCAGACGAATTCGAAAGCATACTTAAAGATTTGGGGAATCGACAAGTTGAACGACCTAATCAACCGTTACATAAACCTCGACCTAATCAAAGTCAAAATGAAAAGAAACCTCAAGGAATGTTGTCCTTAACAATGACCAAATCAAGTCAATCGAGTGAAATCAGCGTCAGCTTACCCGTTCTTTGGGAGGGTTCTTCCGCTTGACTCAACTTAATGTTTGATAATACATTTACTCATTAACTCATCATATTTTATTTACTATTTTTTTATTTAAAACATTATTTTCAGTTGTTGACTGTCAAATAAACTGGCAAAACGAAAAACTGATTACCATATTTAATTGATTAATGGAGCAAAATTATCAAATAAAAGTGATTTGATACATAATTAAAATTTTAGGAATTGAATTGGCATTGGTTTAAGTTGAGTGCACATACATACCACTGAGTTCGCGGTTGACTTTCATCCCGTGTTAATCAAACAGTTCAACATGAATAAAATTGTTTGATTACAGTAATTCACTAATTGAATGATTGCTAATACTATTATTAAAAACTGTCACACTATTGGAGTGAACAATGGAAGGGACAAGATGAAGGTGAAAAGAGAGTCAAGAAAGAGTATTAAATATCCTGTTAATTACAAGTAATGATGACCTGAAATCAGAAGTCGAGCTAAGTCATTTCATTTTTCGGGTTATCGGCGTATCAATTAATCAAACATATGACCTGGAATATGTTAAATAACCTTGCATTCATACAACAACAACCATCGAATCGGCCAATATTTTGACAATTTTTTTGTTTACACTAGTCATCAACTCCGCCTGTTTGATCAAATTAAAGCAGACCAAAAAACTCATCGTATATAAATCAAAAACAGCTTGATTTGGTTTTCAATTTCAATCAAAAGCTCGAGCAAGAGTGTTGAATCTATCTCAATCAAATCAAAACCGACGGAATCAAACAACCAACTCACAATGACTTCAAAAGTATCTTATCTTATTTTTCTGGTTTCTTTATTTTTCCTGATTGTTACAACTTATGCCTCGAAAAAATTTTTGACTGGTCTTCTCATCGGTTCCCTACTAGGACGTCAACATGAACATGCCCCTGCTTACGTCTATTATCCTTACGTGTAAGTAAATTAATTATCTAAATTGTAACTAAATCACTAACGTAGATCTTATCCAATCCTTGCTAATCTATTGAGAACATAAAACTCTTGAAGAAATCACTCAACCTTTCAATGTAAAAATATAATTTAGGAATAGTTTGCGAGTCTTTATTGACTGAACAGTGAAATTGAACGCAATCAAGCAATAAAATATTTATCTTGAAAATCGATTAATCAAATTAAGGTAGAAATCAATCAACAGAATTGCTCTTAAAGTCTAATTGCTGTCTTAATGGTTACATATGTGATTTGTATTGAGAAAGATGTTAGTGATGTGCGACTTGAAAATGAAATGTTGATATTTTTTTGTTGACCGTCCATTGTTAACTCAGTACTCATGATTATAGACCCAGGGTTCATGAAACTTGGAATACTCATGTTAAAGGTCACATTACACCCGAGCATAGCGGACTATCTTTTGGTTATATGAATTTCAAGGAATTTAAAGGACAATTGGTAAGGTTTTTCAGCCCTTTTTTCATCCACATTATATCACAATGTATATTAACATTTCATTTTGGTCGACTCTGTTTAGTCTTCACAATTAATTCATTGGTTTCTTCGATCAGTTAGTTTGATTCAGTTCAAAAGAATAATCTCGATCTGAATTAACAATCGGAATTCAATGGAGCATTATATTTGATTAAATTAACTTTTTTTTCATTTTTTTTCTTACTCTTTTACCATCTCTTTACAGGCATGACCATTATGGGGGTGAACATGGTGGTTGGTGGTAATCACATTTATTAATCATTGTCTGTTCATCAATTTTTGATCAATCTTCATTTTAAACGCTCTGTGGTTACATTGAAATAATTATTGTTCCAGATTTCCGTTAATTCATTACTAACCCAATCATCCAATTGTCTGTGCCAGTTTCCCATGAAGAAATGTATTCAAAGATAAAATTATTGTGCCTAATTTATTTCACCCTGATTATGTATTATGTATCTATTAATTATTGATTAACCCTGTTGACAGAATAATGAAGATATAATAAATTCTTCATATAACTTACACTCTTTAAATGATCACTCATTCACAACGTTCAGCTTGATTGGTTTAACAATTGTATTCAACAAAAAAAACGATTTGAATCACATTTTCCTCCTCATCAAATGATCAACACACAAAAATTGACTTGGAAATAACAAATCAGCTTTGTTGACATTTGAATCAATGTTAAATATTTTCAATTTTGTAGCAATTTGTTGAATTGTATTGATCAAAATTCAGTTTGAACAATTCGTTTGTTCATCTTCACAGACTTACCAATCGATAATATCTGTTAAATTTTCAGACAACTAGATGTCTCTAGAATTTGGCAGATTTAAAGTTTAATGGTTTTCATTCCTAATTTAATTAAATTCAGAACAAATTTTGTTTGTGTGTTTAAGTAACATTAACCCTGCATATCCAGTAATTCACCAAACAGTTAAGCAAATAAAAAAATAGGTAGAAACTTAATTGAATTTTTCAACTCTATTATTGTAATAGAAATAATTTCCTTCTTTTTTGTAGTTTTTTTGTATTTCCATCCTTCGTACACGACAGTTAATGTCGCATCAAAGTGCATTTGAGTGTTTTTTGTACATTTCTGGGTTTATCGAGTAAATTCAGTTTAAAATATACTTTTTGCTTCGCTATTAACTGATTTGATTGACTAAATTATTCTTGTAAACCAAATCCTGTAGGTTTGCAGAGGACAGCTCGACTGATTGGGAAGATAAGTCGCTTTACCTTTTGTTACAATCTCATTGAAGCACAAAAATTGACTTGAAATGGGCATATTTTGATGCCCTCTGAAAACAAGTTTATTATTAACAATAAATGACAAAATCGTATAATTAACTAAAAACAATCAGACATTTATTTAATCAAGTTTTTTGTTTGATTTGTCACAATTTATTCGTCTCTACAAAAGGTTACATGTTTTGTTCAAAGCAATGGAATGATTATATTCTTTGCTCTTTTTTTTCTTATTAGGATCAGATTTAAAGGTATAATAGGATATATTTAACAATTACGTAGTAGTGAGCACAAAATAGTTGAAATTAGGGATTTAACACCTTTTTAATTAATGATCACAATAGTAAAGGAAGGAGAGGGAAAGAGAGCAATGATTGAAAGATTATTGGGGATTAAGAGATCAACATTATGTTTCATCTTTTGTTACCAGATGAATTGAAAGGAGCTAATTGCTTGCATCAACTTAATTGACATCTATTATTAATAGAATTATCGAAAACGAACTAAAAAATCAACATTCTTTTTGTCATCTTTTTTAAGGAAGAGTTAAAAGGGCAGAGGAAAACTTGGATTACAAAAAAACAAAGCTATAAATTAAATCAATTATGACTTTTTTGTGTATTCAACATTATAAAGACAATTCTTCATGTAACTGATTTAGTTGGTTGATTGGTTATTTTTGTTGCTAGCAAAAATTAATTGCGCATTTGATTTGCCTTTTTTTACTTTTTCATTCATCTCAATTTTTTTCTTGCAGTTTTGTTTTTTTGTAAATGCTCAATGATAACAAATAGACAGAACTTTTTGACTGTATTCTTCATCATCATTATTACATGACAAAAACAATCAAGTGAATGAGTTAAAAGATTAAAAATCAGTTCATATTATGAGATAATCATTCTTGTTTGACATGATTAAATTTTATCGTACATTATGGATTGTGTCTCTGATGATGGTTGCTTGTTGCTGACGGGTTAAAGTTGCGAATACTTTTCCCTTTTCAATGTGTGCGAATTCAATTATGTTTAACTGTTTTTCTTTTGTTGCGTACACGTAGTTTATGCGTTAATTTAATGGCTTTTCATTCACTTCTTTAAAGTCCAATTTTCCATAAATAAATTTGTATTCGATCTAAACTCTTCCTGTAAAGCGTCACACTTGGCTTGATATTCATGATCAAGGTTTTCTTTCGCTTTCAACTTATCCTCTGTCAATTCCTTCTGAATTACTTTATGTCTATTGGCCAATTCAGCTTTACGCTTCTTCAAAATACTATCAAGACGTTGCCTTTCAATAACTGCTTGATCAACAAGACGTGATTGTTGTTCCCGTCTAACTCGATTGGCTTCATTTTTATCCTTGAACTTTTTACCAGAACTGTTTATTACTTCCTTGATCTGAGCATCAATTCGTCGCTGTAAACTGCTTACATCGCGACTGTGTAACTTTTGTAATTCTTGTTCCTGGTTGGATTGAGATGTTTGCATAGCTACTTCCAGGGCTGCATAATACTTTTCATGATACTTATCAAGAAGATTTTTTTCAATTTGATACTGTTCCAGGATGATTTTCACCATGGATTCAGACAATGTCCGATGTAATTCTTCCAATTTCTCTGCTTTTTCAGAGCTTGTTTGCTGCAGGTCAACTTCACTTAAGCGTTTCATCATACTTCTTGCATCCGTTGATGAAGGTTTTCGAGATAATTTTTTCCCTAAAACATATCGTTGTTTACTTTGTGAGCCCATTATTTTATCCTCCTTTTTTTGGGTAACATCCACTTCTTTTGCTTTCGTTTTTTCAAACTTTTTCCTTAATGATGCTAACTCTTCTTCCAGTTTACGTGTTACTTTGACAACATCTTTATGCTGTTTAAGAGCTTCAAGTGACTCGGGTTCAAAGTTTTCTGCCTCAATCTCCAACAGATAAACCATTTTTTCAGACGCTGCTTCGTCTGACAAACTGCGAACTGATTGGTTTTTCCTTAATGAAATGGTATCTTGACGGATCAATGGAGGCACTGATGAAGGATGAGCTGGTGATGAGGAGACAATTTGACTTGAATGAGCTACAGAGGATGAGGTTGTAGCATTGCGACCAGGTGTGGCAGAAACGGTTCCATTCATGGATTCATGTTTAGAAGATGATGAACCAAATAGCCCGGTCGATGTGCGTCTACCATCATCTGTTAAATTGCTCTTTCGTTCACTAGAATCAGCGGTAACCACCACTTTGGCAGAAACTGTAGCTGAATTAGTGAGTCCAGAGCCTGAACTTGGTCCTGTTCCTGAAACACCGTCAACACTATCTTCTTCTTTCTCATCTGTCAAGGCTAACAGTTGTTTGGCTCGTTTATGAGCCATTGATTGGTAAGCTATAGGGTTAGCCAGCGCATCAGCCAATTCGGACAAACCATCAGGAACATAATCTTTAACAGTTATATGGACAAAAAGTGTAGGAAGAGTTAATGATTGGCCAGACTCATTGCGTAAGGCTATGTGACGGTAACCGGGTCTAAGTCCGACAACAGGAAGAATTCTGTGACCAATTAGTTTACCACCTTCTTCATAGGCAGAAACCCGAAGACAGGCTAAATCAGGAAGAACAATTTTCTTAAATATGAAAGGCTCATCATCATAGATTGGATTAATTCCATTGTTAGGCACGGTTTTGGTTCTTTTTCGGCGAACCGTGTCCGCGGGTAACCCAAACATATCCACTTCTACGAAGGTTCCCGTTCTTTTATCACTAAGAAAGATACCTGAAATAATCTGAATATATCCGGAAATATACACAGATATTGCAAGACAGAGAGAAAGAAAAAGAAATCATTAAAACTTGTTGCAAACATAAACAAATCAAAGGTTAAATTTTACATGGTAAGCATTTCTTTTGACGGTAACATTAAAAGGCAACAAATTATTTAATTAATCAATGATAGGAAACAATTAATCATGTTTGGTAATGGATTTTAAATTAATTAACTTACCTATAAAAGTTAATTTAACCGACAAAGAAAAGCTTAAATAAAGTTAACATGTTATTTCAGAAAACTTACCTTAACCGAAACTGTTCCCGCAATTATCCCATCAACAGTTGATTCGGTGAAAGGATCAAATTTCTTATCTAAACGGTTCATGAAATCAGGTTTTAAAAGGTAACCACTTCTTCCATTATATTCAAAAATTCCTAGATTTAATTGCATACCAAGATCTGCGATTGAAATGGGTTAAATAGTGAGGGAAAGGTAGAGAGAGAAAGAGAAATAAATAAATAAATAAATAAAAGAATAAAATTGTAATTGTAAGATTAGAATATACAGAATTGAGATAAAATAACAGAGAGATGATGATGAAGATGAAGAGGTAAAAAAGGCAAAACCAAATTGTGAAGAGAAATGCATTTAATTAGTGTGAGAATTTAGGCAAAAGTTTCCCAGTAAATCTCAATGATTCCTATTCTATTCTGAATTTTTCCTCTTCTTCAGCTCTTTTCAACTCCCTTTCTATTCCTCGATGTTCATGGTAAGATAATTTGGTTCCCAGCAGCAATAATCCTATTCAACCCTGCAGCATCATCCAAATGACTCCCACACTAGACAGTAACTATGACAACTGTAATCCTTTCAGTATCTAGAGACAGTTTATTTAACAAGTTGAAGATCAATTGAAGCGCATAAGATCAATAGCAAATTACAATCATTCCCATTTTATCAATTTCATTTTGAGAAACCAGACGGATTCGGTAAAATGTGGACTATTTTCAGTGTCGTCACAATGGACATGGAAAGATATGAAAGGGTTTGCAATGGAGATTAACGTATAACACGTAATTTATTGTGAGATATGAAAAGGAAGAGAAACTTGAAAAAAAGGAGGAGAAAGAGAAGAGGAAAGAGAAGAGGAAAAGAGGGAGGAAAGGGGTGGATGAAGGTTAAGGAAGGAAAGAGAGAGAAGAAGACAGGAAAGGTTATTGATCGACACACGATTATTGAATAAGAAGAGATTCTTATAGGAATGGAAGGAATCAAGTGTAGAACCATCTATTTCTTTACTTATCATTCCCTGAATTTAGAGAGACATTTGTTGAAAATGCAACAAATTTTTGTAAAGTGATTCAAATACATACAACTCGACAAAATGGAGAGACGAGTTCATGATAGAAAGAAGATTTAAACTGAAAAAAATAAAAAGATTTACTCTATTCAACTGAATAGAGACAGAAGCAAAAGAAGAGGAGAAATAACCTGTGAATTAACTTTATCATCACGTAACAAAATAAGATGTACATGATTGTTGAGAAATAATAGATAAACCTGTAAATTGTTTGCTATTTGTATGTGATGCATTAATAATGGACAAACATGAAATAATATATGATATTTGTATTCCTGTAAGCTGATAATTAAAAGATTTCATCCAATAAAAAAAAGTTGGATTTAGTTATCAAGATTGCTTATCATGTGTGAAATGTTTAGCAAAAAGATGCAAATAATAGTTATGATTATGATGATGCTGTGATGCTATGATGGTGCTATTACTGGTGATGAGTGAAAAATGAAAGGGTAAAGGATAAAAGTAAAGATCATGATAAATTTACAGATAAAAATGGGTTAATATGTAAAAAAATAGCGTTGAGAGCTCAGTTGGAAATGAATGTTGCTACTGATATTTGCTTAAGGACTCCTACTGAAGACTATTTAGCAATTCAGATGGGAATCTAGTTTTTGAAGTTGATTATATTACAAGCTGTTAGCCTCAACGTTTTTGATATAATAGTTATAAAGACAGAGACAGCATACAATGAAGATGCAAATGGGAGGTGAAGATGAAAAGGGAAGGCAAAAAAAGTAATGATGATGTTTATATGTTATTATATTGAGTCTGTACACAAGTTATGTAAGTCAATGTTGATAGAGTTTAATGAATAGAATTGAGAAATGGATGGAAAAGTGTGAGAACAAGAAATTATATCGAGTACTGTTAAAGAGTTATTAGTGAACAACTATGGTTGTAATCAAGAGAAGGGTCATGATAATGATCATCAGGACGATTCTCATCATAGGAATCATGATGGTGAAAATGTTCTCAAGTAAATAGCATAGACGAAGGATGATGAATTGAGAAAGAAACAAAAATGAAAAGTTGACAGGAAATGTTGGAGTAAAATTTCAAGATTCCCATTTTGCTTCATCATCATCATTCTCTTGCCTTTTCTTCCTTTTCTTCATCTTCTTTACCATTATTATTTTGACTTTTATTTTTAAAGCATTTTTTTCTGTTGATTTTGGGGAATTTTTTTCTCTTTTTTTTCTCCGATAAAACCAAAGTTATGGTGGAAATGTTAAGCATTTTACTAAACTTTTGAAATCAACTTACCTAAAGTTTGAAAATTAAGGGCAACCATTTGACAACCAGCATTCCAAAAGACTTGAGGCATATAGTTACTTGAATCTACTCGAGTTCCTTTCGGATAGATTCGGCTTAACTGAACTTTGTTTAGGCTTCAAGGTAGATGATGAAGATGATCAGGTTGATGATGATCGTCAGGTTAATAGAAGAAAAGAAAAATAAATAAAAATGAAAGATAGATTTAAGATATTTGGGTATATTTTTTATCATAAAAATTACATTAGCTTGTTTTTTCGACAACAGATAACATAACCCTGTAACTTTTCAGGGAAGAAAATGAAATAAAATAATATCTCTATGAACCCAGCAAGATGAAAGAGATGATCGAGAATAAGACGAAAGAAATGAAAAAAAACTTGAAATAATATTATATATAAACACAAGTTTCCATTATGATGAGCAAGGTAAAAGTTATCATCAATTGCACACCTTTATTCAATTTATCAAAATGAAAATCCTTTTCGTCAGCTAATCTTTTACCAATGTTTTAGGTGAAATTAAAAAAAATGTTAACAATAATATTAACAGAAGTAAATACAAAATTCAATAACCATTTAGTTTTAGAGTAAATAATGCATTCTATTCCCTGAAATGATCATTATTTTTCTAATACTTTTTTTGTCTGTTAATTGAGTTTCTTTATTTTATCAGAACTCTTCTTTACCATCTGTAGCATCTTATACATGCTCTTAATCTTGAACATGCATTTACTCAAAATTAGGTTTTTTTTTATATCGAAGGCTTTTCGTTGTGAATAATTAAAGAGACTTTAGTGGATGAATACGGGTTGAAAGATTGATAAGGTAGTTAACTGTCAAATACAAAGTGCTTAATTTTGCCAATCATTTTTTTGGAACTTTTCAGGTGATGAATATTAACTTACTTGACGAAATCTACTGGTCTTTCTTTTAAATAGTTTGTTGCTGTAGCTTCAACGAATGAAGATATTTCATAACTTCTATTGCGTTCTGAAAAGTAAATAGAGAAAAAAAGAAATGGTGAAAAAAAGTTAATAGAGAGTTAATATGTTAATGATAATTAATGTTAATTAATTTAGGAAGTGATTATGTAAATTGAAGCTATTTTAGTTCTACCTGATTGATTCAATGTTGTTTTTACACATTGTAATAAAATGTAAAGGGAAAGGTATAAAGAAAAAAAAACAACTACAGAGTTAATAAGTAAACTTAATTACTCACTTTCTGAATGTTCAAATGAAACAAAATTAACTGGTTGAATATAGTTAACAATAGCGGACATATCATCGCATGCTTCAGCTTCCTTGACGACATCACCATCTATTTGTTCACCAATTGAACCTCCAGAGGTACCTCCACCTGCTTCACTTGGTGGGCCTGCATCTTCATCATCCAGACTAGAATCGGAATCATTATCATTCTCTATATCACAACTTGGTGGAATCCTTTTATTGTTATTGGCTACTGTCCCTTGTTGAGTGGCCCCTGAGCCTGAGACTCCTCCGGTTTGACCAGTAAGGCAATCATCATAATCAGCTATTTGGGAGGAATCTTCACGTTCAAGTGTACTTGACTCATCACTGTTATTTGGTTGAAGCGTTAAACGTCGTTCCGGTGTGGAAAGTGGAAGACCTGAAGATACTGTGGCTAGGGTGTCACTTGAAGATACTGTTGATGTTACATCGGCTCGGGTTGTGGGTCCACTAACACTACTAAGGACATCACCGGAATTTAAAGCAGCATTGGACGTGGTTGAAGTGCCTGTAGTAATATTGGAACCTCGCTTGTGTTTCCTCTTTTTCGAGTGTTTCTTCTTATTTTTAATCAATATCTTTCTCATTAATGCATTTGGAGAGGGAAGGCTAACTCCAGGTTTGAGCGGATGGTTGGGAAGGGGTTCAGTTAAAAGCGTTTCACCAAAAATTTTACGACAATATTGTGCTATTTTGGCTTGTTGACGGGTTGAACAGTGGTTTTCAAATGAAAGAATTACAGGGTAAACAGAAGTTTTAAATGCTGTCTCGGCAATCGCTTCAAGTACATCTTTACAGGGAACATCGGAAACAACGGTATATCCATGGGTTATGATGGGCTCTTCATCGGAATTACGTCCATTCCAACAGTCTAACTCGATACACCGACAACCTGCTAATAAACATTGACGATAAATTTCAACCGAAGATTTTCCAGTCAACTGATGACCAGTAAGATATGTATTATGAGATGAATTAATGAAATAATGGTTGAGTGGTTGATTCATATCCAGGTTATGGTCAAACTTTTCTGGCGCAACAATGGCATTGTCATCACTCATCAAATAACGAAGGAAACCATCAGCTGAAATACAGTCTAGAAGCCAATTGATATATATATGTATGAATGTGGATAAAAGAGGAAGAAGAAAAAGTGGAAAATAAATGAATGAGAATAAAAACAGGATGAAAGGAATATTAAGATGATGATCGTGGTGGTGATGATGATGATGATGATGATGATGTTAAAAGCAAAGAAATAGATTAACAAGTAAACCTTGTAAGTGTATGAAAGTAAATTATTGAGTAACAAAGAGAGGCTGAATAGACTTGAAAAGATGATAATAGATGATGACTGAATCAAACGGAAAGGGGATTGTCAATCAGATTGACGAGTATAAATTGTATGTATAGCATATATACTTTGGTAAAGCGTCAAAAAATGACAACAAAAACATAAACAGTGGAGAGGAGATCAAAATTGGACGACAATATTGGTTGATAAGATGTCAACCAATGGAAATAATAATTAACCATCAAAATGGGTAAACACAACTGTAAAAGAAGAGGGAAAATAACTTTAACCTGTTCAATTACATGTTATAATTTGGTATAATGTGGTTATAACACGACAAACTAAATCACAATGAGGTTCTAGATGAAAGATTGAGGATAAAATATAAATATATATTGCAGTATTGCAGTCATGCTTTCGACATAAATTGTATATGTGTGTATTTTTTGGTTTACAGCAATCACAATCAACAGTTTTTACAGGTTAAGTGAGAAACCAATGCATCTGTATAATAAATCAACAATTCTTTGAGTGGAAAAAGGTGGAAAAGCTAGTAAATGATTCACTATTATCAAAGATATTTCTTGCTATTATTTGAAAAAAATGAAAGGTTTTTTTGTGTGTTTGCTGTAAAGGAAAGTAAAAAGTGAAATTTCAATGATTACCTTTCTCAATATTGGCTTTACTGGGTTCATATTGAGATATTAACTCTATTCCCTTGGCTCGATCAGCATATGGGTAAAGTATTTCATTCAATCGAGGATCTCTTTGTTCCTTATTTAAAAAATCGACGAATTGATCAACAGTCATCAACCTTGGATGATCGTTTACGTTTTTACTTGCATCACCGGCAGAAATACTGTAAAGTTATTTCAAGAGAAGGTGAATAAAGAGCAGAAAAAAGAAGAAAAAATAACATAAAATAAAATGATAAAAATGTGCAATTATCGTTGGAATAATGCGTTAAAATCTGTTAATTTTGTTTGCTAAGTTTTAATCTGACGATATAATTTAATGAAAATAATCAAAAGACTATTATTTGACAGAAAGAAACATAGGAAGAGAGGAATGGAAAGAGTGGATAGCTTAAAATTTTTCTACTTTTCGCAGCCATAAACGAAATAAAATCAAAATTGAACGAAAATTTGATTTGATTTTGTGGAAAAAAAGGTAAAAGGAAAGATTAAAAGAAAAGTTGAAAAAGCGTAAAAAAGTAAGAAAATATAAATCAGCTCTTGACTTATAATACAATCAACACACTTGAAACATATTACAAGTCAAATCAGAGAGAATGATGATGATGATGAAGTAGAAAATGGAGAGAAAAGGAGAAGAAGAAGAAGGAGAAAGAAACAAATCAAAAAGTCTTGAGCTGATAAATAAATAACATAACAGAAGAGAAAAAAGGTTAAGAAAAATTACTAAGGTTATTTTTTACTACTTACAGTCGGTCAAAAATTTTGTCAACTTCACTTCGTACAACAAGATGTTTATAAAATTGTAAGAATGTCTCAAGAGGAAACTTATCCGGATCAAAGGAACTTGACTTGCCAGTTGGAATGTTAGTGAAATCTAATGCCTTTTCAACGCGCTTCTTGTCATCTTTGTGCTGAGCAAACAGTTTAATTAAATTTTTCACCGGGATTCGACCCTCTCGGTCAACCATTAACCGAATCTTGGTATGAGCTTTTGCTAAAAGGGTAAAGGGAGATGAGTTTAGGGCCAACAGATTGTAGGCCATTTTGAGAACCGCATCGGTCCATTCAACAGCATCTTCTCGATTTGGAGCAACAAAATTTATGAAAGAGGTATTTACAAAATCAGGTCCATAAACAACAGTGAACGTTCTCTCATCTAACGGTATCTCGGAAAGGCCAATGTTACAAGAATCACGAAGACGACCTTCTCGAGGGACTCGAGCATAACGACCAGTCCGAGTATCACGAATGGATGAAATTTCAAGGTATTCAATTTCATTGGAAACATCTTTCCAATAGAGAAAAAATCCTTTTGAATCAATGTAAAGAGTTACATGGGTTCCTATAGTTGAGTCCTACGAGGAAGAAGGAATAATAAAAGGGAAAAGTAATACAGTGTGTCCTTGATAAATGCAGCGAAATTGCTTTCTAATATTATTTCATGTTGCAATTTTCTTGAAAGCAATTAAGCAGCATAAAAGTTGACGATGGACATATTGAATCACTATCGTTAAAGACACAAGACATTCAACGAAATTAAATGAAAAATAAGAGTAACTCACATCATCCCATTTGACGAATTTGCATCCTTGTTGAAGTCGCTCCGAAACCAAAATAGGTTTTAATTGAATAACATGGACACCAGCCTTACCTGAGGCCATAATACATTAACACAGATAATAACAATTGTGATGATGATCAATGGTGATGACGGAGATGAAAAGGATGAGGTTAAGGGAATGTGGTGATGGCTCCAAAGTCATCAAGAATCTAAAAACATAGCTCTTGAAGAAGGAAAGCTCACTGAGCTTAAACTCAGATCACAGTAAAGAAAAAAATCAAAGACTGAATAATCTTCTGATGAAAGTTCTTATTCTACTCATGCTAACTCAGTAGGACCCACTAGAAGAAGCAGCATCCTTTGATGCGCATTGTTACTCATTTTTTAAATGTTTACTCTTGAACAATCTTAGCATTTTAGCAACATTCAACTGCAGCGCAACCACAGCAAAGCAAAGACCAGCCTATTATTATTTCAGCCTTGTAGATGGAGGCACATGTAGGATGTGAAATCCAGGATTTCAAATCCTGTCATAAAAAGACAACAAACAATGAGTGTTAATTCTGGTGCGATTAACTTGACAAATAATTAACCGTGTCTTCGAATCATCGTATTTCATTCAATCGATCTTTTGTTAATCCCAACCATAATCTATAGGCTTTTGTTTTGATTCAATTTAGTGTAAATTATCACTTGAATTATGCCTTCATGATTTCTCTACTCGTCTTTATCTTCTTTCTTTGCTATGTGATTAATTCTGTTTCTATAAAGAAGTGTTTACTCGATTATATCGTTGATTGATTTATTGATTGATTGATCCATCTTCATCTTTCGCTCCCTTATTTCTCATCATCTGTGTTTTTATTTATTTATTGTAGACTTCTTTATTTTTAATGAATTATCAAAGATATGGGTATCGTTCAGAAATCAATTACCACCTTGTTACTTATATCTCTTTTCTGTTGCTTCATTTTGATAAAAATGGAGAGTAAATCGGACAAAGTGACCAACTGGTTTGCTATCTTTTGGCCATTATGGGTTCTTAATTGCATTTTTTTCTTCCATGGAGCAATTAAAGTGGCTCATGCTCTCAGATATCCTTATGAAGAGTACAACAGATCTATCTTGGAAGAGAAGTCTGGTCTGTTATTTGGTATTACCCTTTTATTCATATCAGAGGTCCTTCTTTGCCTTAAATTGCAATATTTTTCAAGAATTCCTATGACAGTTGTTATGTTTCCGTTATGGGGTCTTTTTATTCTCATAATTTCTTACCTTGTAAATTATTTAAGGAAAAATCAATCTTGTAGTTAGTTACATGTAAATTATCTTGTAATAAAATCAATAAACCACCTCTGTATTATATCATATCAAACGTTTTATTCATTTGAGTGATCTATAATGTGATCGATTCCCTCATTCACTTAGGGTCCAACTAAATCATTGAATTGTAAATTATTGTATAAAAATATCTCTTTTGATTTAGAAATAAAAGGTTATACAAAAATTTAATTGTGTAGTAACAATCAAACTTTGCGCTTTTTTTAGTTGTCATGTTACATGCATTCACATGTGAAAGTTTTACTTTTGATCGATGTCTTGTTCACCTGTTGAAACCATTTAATATGCGGTCTTTGCTTAAATTATTGAGTTGGTTTATCTTGAAAGATATAAAAAACATTCAGTTTCGAGAAAAACTCTCGAAAGCTGCATCATGAAGATTTTAATGGAAAGTGTACAAAATTTTCGTAGATGATTTTTATTGCTAATGTCTTCATTTTAAACATTTCATTCCATCTTTGATTCAATGAAAAATCAATAACTAATTAGCTTTCTAATGATGAAATCAATAAAAAGTAGTTTATTATTCGTATTATACTATGTGTTACATCAAGCTATCATTTTTTTGTATTTTACACCTTAATTATCAAAGCGATCGATTCTGTCATTTTATTGATGAATCTATTTATACTAAATAGACAGATTTTCTAGCAAAAGGGGATTAGATAAGTTATTTTTAGATAACTTAGCAAGAAATAATAACAATCTTAATAATATTTACAATTTACAATAATAGATTATTTTTAATCCAAATAGGTATGAGGGTGTTCGGGAACATAATAGTCTTCATATGCAAACTCTTCATAATTTCTAGGATCATAGGTAACACCTAATGATTTTACATCTAACCTAAATGGGCCAGTTCGACCGTCCATTAATGTTAAACCTATGTAAGTAATTGGATATTTCTCCATGCGACATTGGGGTTCTTGTATTCGTCCAAACGCTCCCAGAAAAAATTTTGAAAAAGGTATTTTGACTTCTTGCCAATAAGGACCTCCATGAGTAGGTAACCAAGTCACATATTTATCGTCCCAGTTTTGATTTGAGTAACCTCTTTGTCCTAAAATAAGCAACCAACGTCTACCATCTCCACGTATTTTCAATGTTATATGAGACCAGTCTTCGAAATTAAAATTATTATCCCAAGCAAGAAACTCTGGGGGAGTATAAGTCGTCATGTTTACATAACCTAAGGAGAAATATAAAGCAAATGAGTTCAATTCTCAAATATAAGCTGGAAGAGATTGCTTGTAAACTAACCGACTCGCGATATAGTTCCGTCTTTCGGTAAATTGGTTGAATCAAGGTACCCAGAAAAGGTAGCATATCCACCATTATTAGCCTCTAAACGACAAGTAGAATATCCTTCGTTCCAAATCCTATCCGAACCAAGTTTCCAAACGTTTAAACTTTCAGGTTTGGATAAATCAGCAAATATGTATTCATCGCCAGGAACAATAGTTTTAATTTTCTTCATCGGATGCGAAAAAAGACGCTTGAATACAAATCGATCCCAATTGTCCCATTTACTATAAAATTTTTTGAATGATACCCATTCTTCTTTTAATAATTTCCACCTTGTTTTGAAGTCTCCTTCGTAAAATTCGCCATATTTCTCTTCGTATTTAAGAGCACCTCTAGGAGATTGGAGCCATGCACAGTTAACACAAGAAGTTTGCAATCCTCTAACAAGTTGAATTGGCCGTGGACTAGTTAAATTATTAAATAAACGAATCGAGAACATTTTAGCAAAATAATTACATTAAAATACACATAAACTCCGCATTTTATTTACATCGAAACTATTTTGATTCTCAATAGATGGCTCTGAAATACCAAATCTTAATTTTATGCACAGTTCTGTTTCTGTTTGAATAATTTTCCGATTATAATACATGTATTCTTAAATCGTTGGAATTTACAGTTAATTTTAACTTGCAACATGTTTTCTAGAAAGCTTAAAGCAATTGAATTCGGTAAAGCCGATAATTTCAATATTGAAGGTTAGTGCAAACTCGATCTTTTCTTAATCCCCATAACCAACTCTCTTACTTTCTGTATCTATTTGTTCATGTTTATTAAGATGAAAATTCATTCAGGAATCTAGTTGCCTGGTTGGAAGACCAAAAGATTAGACATTACCCGATTGAAGAAAGATCAGGACTCAGAAAGATTAGCTCTGCAGATTGGGAAAATGCTTTCAAACAAGTAAGTTGAATACTTTGAGTAACACGATTTTACTCATTCATAATAATGAACTAAATTTATGATTTTTGGCTAGTACCTTGAATCTTTGAAATGTCCATTCGATATCAAGGATCGAAAATTAGTTTTGGACTGGCTAATTTCAACAGCTGTTAGACTAGATTACAATGATAGTTGTGAGTAATTTCAATCAATCAAAAAATATGTGGTATTACGCATTATATCTAATTGTGCATTTTTTTCCTTTACCCCAACATCGTCATCTAGTCGATAAATATAAGGATATCACCGGTAAATTGGTGAAAAATCAAGCAAGCAACCCTCAAATGGTTCAAGCCAATCCATTGGACAATCTTGATTTCAATGCCAAAGAATTCAAACATGGAATTGGTGATCTTGCTAAGCTATTGAAAGTTCCTCAACATCCTGATCATTTGATAACTTTGAAAGCAATAAACCATCTCATAAAAACAAGACTGACAGCTGATGCTCTTCAATCTGAGAAAGAAGATCTTGAAATCAGCGGAGAAAAATCGTTCACCTTAGAGAATAGCATTCTCGGGTTTGATGTCAAAGATCAAAATTTATCTCGAGCAGCTAAGGTCCTCAGAATTTTGTATATAAATGACTTGAGAGACTTACAGAATAAAATCAATCAAGTCATTGTTTCAATCCAAGCTATTACTGCTAATCCCAAAACGGATACAAGTTTAGGCCAAGTTGGTCGTTAATAACAAAATTGTTACTACTAAATTCATAAAATTATGCTCATTAAAATTATATTCTACTCTTGACATACCTTGTTTCATGAATCAAACACTCAATTTTATATGCTAAACCCCATTTTAATACCGCACTGCGAATAAACCTTATAACTTTAAACTAAATGATCTACAGCTATTCACCTAATCTTTGAACAAAATTAGATTTTTATTACTTGCTATTAAACTGTTCAATTACTCCAGAAATAATTCCAATAAATTTTCATTGAATTGATCCAAAAAAACAAATTCAAACTTGAGGTTCAATATATTTTAAAAGTGGCGCGTTATAAAATTTTAGTTATGTGTGACTGTCGCTAGTAGTGATTCCGTTTCCGTCACAAGTTACAGTTTTGACTCGTTGAGCTGTATTTATTTTTGATTGTTTTATCAAATTGTATTTGTTTAATTGAGTTGGTTATTCAATTTATTTTGTTTTAGTCAAATTTATAAATTAGTGACCATCATCATGGTTAACGTTCCAAAAACGAAGAAAACCTACTGTGGTAAATGCAAGAAGCATACCATGCATAAGGTTAACCAATACAAAAAAGGTAAAGATTCAATCCACGCTCAAGGAAAGAGGAGATACGACAGGAAACAACGAGGATATGGTGGTCAAACTAAGCCTATTTTCCGAAAGAAAGCTAAGACAACCAAGAAAATTGTCCTTAGGATGGAATGTACTGACTGCAAATATAGGAATCAAGTTCCAATCAAGCGGTGTAAACATTTCGAAATCGGTGGTGAGAAGAGAAGGAAGGGACAAATGATCCAATTCTAGGCTTAACTTGTGAACAAAACTCACTTCAACATTTAACTTAATAAATGTTTATATGCTTTAAAATTGTATTTATTCATCTTGATCGCGTATTACTTTTCTCGGACTTTACTTTTCCTTGTTATTGAACACCGGCTTATGCTGTGACAATCAGTCATCTTTGAAAAATACTGCTATCCACTTCAATCTGAATTACCCAACTGAAATTGTTTCATTTAAATATTGAGTCTAGGTTTCCGTTTTAAATTTAAAAAACTCGGAAAATTGCTAATATTAGCAACATTGTAAATAACATTCAAGTCAGATTCAGTTAGTGACTGAAACTTTATTCAATATATGACATTAGATGCATTTTAACATTATGGTCTTATTGTTGACAATCATTGATACAGAATAGTTTCTTGAATGAACGAGTTTTAAAGTGGACATTTTCTTCAATCGGGTATCGACAACTAATTAAGTCGTTAGACCATAAATTTTTAAGATCAGCATTCAATAAATAATTTGCCTTGAAAATAGCTCGAGCTTATTCCTACGACAATTAGTGTTACCAGGTTACCACACTTTTACCACATGATCGGTATTTTGCTTTACAAATTTCACGTTTTCAAAATCGCTTTTTTAATTTAATCTGATTTCTTATTAATTGTGCATTTTGTTGTTTATAGAGGTTTATTAAGACTTTGTTAACGTTTTTCAACAATGGCTCAACAAAACTGTGCAAAATTGAGTAGTCTCGATGAAGTCACTTCCGTAAGTATTTACTAAATTACTTTAGCAATTTCTTGATTTTAAACCATGTGCAACTGTTATTTTTATTGTTTCAGTCATTGATGAATTCCATTCGAGAAGCAGTGGCTGCTAGTAACTCTTTCAATGTCGATGATTTCGATATTAATTCAACGTATTCTTCCTTTAAGAATCTTATGGAAGCTGAGGAAAAAAATATGATTGCTTTGTAAGTTATATCTCATGCCACTTTTGAATTGATTCTATAATTTACCATTCTATGTTGTTTTTAGAATAAGTTCATTGGCTAAAAAAGCTCGTTTAGATGACAGAAACGTAAGGAAAGCCATTACGCCTGAAGATAAATTTGATGCTCTTTGCGACTTGAATGATGTTATCATGGACAGAATTGTAAGTTCACAATAACCATTTTATTTTTATTTTTGCATAATGTTTTTTTTTTCTATTCTTTGCAGAATCATAGCTTAGATGAAGCTGAAGGTTTGAAGAAAAAAGATCAAGAACTAATTGTCGCAACTTTGAATGTCAGTAAGAATACAGCTGTAGCAATAAGCCAACAGAGGACTCAATGGGTGTCTAATCAGGCTCAAGGTGTAAAAAGAAAACGAGACTTGGTTGTAAATTTATTAACTGCCAAGAATATTCATCGTCCACAAGCAAAATTTAAGGATAAAATAGACAACAAAAGTTGCCCTTTTGTTCCTTCTTTGAAAGAAAAACCCAACTCTATTCGACCATTAGCAATTTACATGGAAAAAGACGAAGAAGGAGAGGAACATGCTTGCCACCCTTATGAAACTGAATTGGAAAAATGGGAACCAACATCTGATATGCTAATTCAAATTAGTGAACCTATTGTAAGTGTAGGACTAAATCCACGAGCGATCAGAATTATTAAACCAGTAGGCTAAAATATAATTTTACAATTACAGCTTCCAGTTGAACTAAAGGAGGAAAACTTTCATTTCGTCGATGATTCCGTTAAGCTTAAAGATTTAATGCAAATTTTGAAAAACGCTAAAGAGCTGGCAATTGATTTAGAGGTAATCTTGATTTCGAATTCCATCTAATTTTGTGAATTTTTCATTCGATTTTGAATTTCTACTTTTTTTATCAATTTCAGGCTCATAGTTACAGATCTTTCCAGGGATTCACTTGCCTCATTCAAATTTCAACCCGGACAGATGATTATATAATAGATGCTTTAGAATTAAGAAATGAGCTTAGTATCTTGAATGAAGTTTTTACGGATCCAAAAATCATTAAGGTAAGTTGAAAAGTCACATAATTATCATCTCAAAAACTCTAAACTTATTTATTATTTCATTTAGGTTTTCCATGGAGCTGATTCTGATATTCCATGGCTTCAAAGAGACTTCTCAGTTTATGTTGTTGGATTATTTGATACTGGGCAAGCTGCAAAAGCTTTAAATTTAAGCCACAACTCTTTAGCATACTTATTGAAACATTATTGCAATTTAGATGTTAATAAAGTATATCAGTTAGCAGATTGGAGGATTCGCCCAATACCACAAGATATGTTAAACTATGCGAGAGAAGACACTCATTACTTGTTATATATTTACGACACCATGAGAAAAGAATTGTTGGAAAAAGATCCTTCTGGGAAATTAATTAAACAAGTTTTCGATGCTAGTCGAGAAGTTTGTCTTAAGGTAAATAAATTCGTCTTATCGTTTGATTTTTACTGTGTTCACAACATGTCAAATTGACTGATTTTTTTTCTTTATAGAAATATGAAAAACCTCTATTCAAACCTGAGGGGTTCAATATGATACTCAAACGTTCAACGGCATCTCTAAATCCTAGACAATTATATGCACTCAAAGAGATATATGCGTGGAGAGACAAGCTTGCTAGATTAGAAGACGAGAGTACAGGGTAAGTTTTTATTCATTGTAATTTATAAGTTGATCTCTCATTAAATTATTAACAACTGATGAATTTATTTTTTCAGGTATATTCTTCCGAATCATATGATGCTTCAAATATCTGACGTACTTCCTAGGTAATGTTCTTGCTGTTTGCAATATCAATAAATTTGACTTTAGACTGATTTTGAATTTATTGTTTATTTTAATTTTAGAGAGCAACAAGGAATTTTGGCTTGCTGTAATCCCATTCCTCCGATTGTAAAACAACAATTAAACGAATTACACCACATCATCTTGAAAGCTAGAGATATTCCTCTTGAGGTATGTAGCAGTCATTATATATACTATAATACTAATATTTTCTGATTTTTCCCTTCACAGAATAGAGTTTTTTCAACACCAGTTCCGTTCCAACGCATAATTTCAACTCGATGTCTTGATTATGATAGTTTAATTCATCCTCGACATGATCTTATTTACACGAGTGACTCTCAAAGCTTAAATACTCTACTCAAAGATGGAAAAGGTATGTGATTTTTCAATTCTGAAATCATTCTAATGCATTTTTTCTTGTTTTCAGGTGATGATATTGATTACTCTGAGATATCTGCTAAACTCTCATCGAAATCTATCGAAAATCTATCTTCTCCTCTTTTAGACTTTTTCCAGAGTTCAACCTCGATAAAAAGACCTGAACTTGTTAAAAAAGTATCTTCTAATTTCGTTTCTCCTTATCAAAGATATGTAAATTACATTTCATCAACTAGATCAAAAAATTAAATTATTAATAATATTTCTAGAATGATTGATGGTATCTAATTTGTTACAACCACTTGTTTCTCGCATTAAACCAGAGATGTAATACGGGATAATCATTTAAACCTTTCTCAAACAGTCTATTTTAATTAAATCAACATTTTCTTTAATATTTTATAAGACTAGTCAACGTTTAGATTAAATGCACTTTAAAAGTAGATTTCAATGTACAATGAGCAACTAAATTGAATTAATTGGCAATTTTCTTTCCCTAATCTTTAGCTTAAATCATTTCAATTCATATAAATGTTATTAATTTAATGATTGACCCAATACATAACAAAGATAATTTTCATGAAGAACATTTTTTGAAATTTCTAGTTTTGTGTGATACAATTTGTATATTTAAATAGACATTGAGGTTTGTTAACAGTAATTTAATCAACAAAGAAAATTTTATTTAATCAACCGTTATATAGATGACTTCAATCTGTTTAGACTAAATGCAATTGATGATGATATCCGTTTCCTTGATCATCTTTACTATTCAAATCCTTATTTGCGCTTCTTAGTTTGCCCGTAAAACCGTAATTTCAGTTGAATCAACCAAGATAATGATATTAATTATATTTTAACCTTGATTTATCAAGGTTGATTAACGTGAAATTTATGGTGTTTCTGAGGAAAGGCAAATCCACGAATAGACTTTATTATCAGACTAACACAATTTGCTTTTGTGATAAAAATTACGTAATTCAATTTCCAGCCTCAATTGATTAATCATAGATAATCGATTGAGAATATAAGCGAAAAATGCACAGAAATTAAGATGAGCTAAACCCTTGAAGGTTGCCTGATGATGTTTATAAAAGAATGATAATTCTTACAATTGGTAAACTAAATTACCTTGAGATGATTTTGAATTGGACTGGAAGCTTTTATTTTAATGATCAGGCTTGTTAATTCCAGTGGATTATAGCAACAAGAATATGTTTGGAATACAATGAAGGTTAAATAATGGTTAAATTGAACAGTTACCAGAATGGATATTGCATGTTTTATATTGAATGCAAAAAAGTCTGTAAATTAAAGCAATTGAACAGTGAATACAATGTACTATTATGGATTATTGATATTTTGATTACAATTTATGCAAAGCCTAAAGTACATTAAACGTGAAATGTATCGGTTTTCGGTTACTAACGAATCAAATGTAATCTTTTTTGTTGATGAAATTTGATGTGAACTTGTCAATAAAAAGTATGTTATAATTATTTAGTCGAAAATAACTGCTTTATTCACTTGAGCCACCAAATTTAGCCATTGGCGCAGTAATTGGAAACCTTTTGAAGTCATCAGAGGAAAGGTACTTTTCAATTCCAGGTAATGATTCAATTCGAGTTAAATAGTCTTTCAATGAACTGGCTTCATCAAACAATGACTCTTCAAACAATCGTAAGTAATCCAATATTGAATACAACATAAAGTCAGCATAAGTTACTCGATCACCAATAATGTATGGATTTTCACCCAAAAATTTTGCTAAATCAATCAACTTTCCTGGTAAAATGGTCATCATTTCTTCCTTTAGCTGTTCAAAAGAGTCATCGTCTTTACAATACCAGGCTCGTTTGCAAGTGAAGAGCAATTCGATTGCTTGTTGTTCAACCATTTCAATTTTAATTGTCTCTTCATCAGATTCACCAGCCAATCCATGTTTCCGAGCTAAATAGCGGATTATAGCGACCGTCTGTGAAGCATTCAAACAAAATTAAACTCAAAAATAATAAAATAAACTGAAGCGATAACAAGACAATAGTTGAAGGACTACTTGCTCAGTTCGATTTGAAACTAATAGAAAATTAATTTAAATGGTTTCAACGAAAGTTGAAAATTTTTATGAATTGGATAAACACTAATCATCATCGACTTTATCAGTTGAACTAATTACATGTTGCAAGTTTCTTGTCACAATAAAAATGTAAAATGATCTCAGATTTTTATATCAGAATCAAAGAAATTTATCAAAATAATCGTTTCAAGTCAATTATAAGTTAGAATAATGCAAAATAACTTAATAAGATGAATTAATCTCAAGATAGATGCAATAAACTTAAGTCGATTTTAGGATTAATCTGGGGTTAACTTATAATCAAGAGTTTTACAACAATACATATTAACTAATCAATGGTTGTTGACAAATTTTGTCAGTGACTTCAAATGTGCTATGAAATTATATTGAGGAATATTTACTTTACCTGAGTTATTTTGACACCTTCGTCTTCATCAATGTAATAAGGTAAATTGGGAAAATCAAGGCCCAAGTTGAACTTTTCATCAAGCCATTCACTTCTATCATAATCCGGTTCAGGGCCAATCGAGTATTCTTTCATCTCATACTCTTGACCTGTATGAGCCAAAAGTAGCCGAATCGGTTCACAAAGGCCACGGATTTTCCAATAACCGAGAATAGGAGCCATTTAATCAGAAGTAACAGCAATCAAAAGCTTAAACAGTTAGATGAAAAAGACACAAAAGACAAAAATCAACTGTTTTCAAGTGAAATCACAAATGGACTAACAATTTAAGTCAATTGACTCAAAGATATTACCTTAGCTTTTGACTCCCACAACCAAGCCTTATTTTGAGATTGTCATTTTACATTGATAATATTATTATAATAATGGGAAATGTGTACAAACCCAAAATTTTGCTTCACCAAAATTAACATAATGATGGATTTGTTATATTTATAACAATAGTCGAAGGACAATCGACCGAATACTATTATAAATTCAGTGCTACCTTTATTAAAATAATGATATTTTGTTTCCCATTTTCCTCGACTTTCATGCATTTTGGTTACGAAACTGTTAATTTTGGATCGATCTCATAAATTCCATTAACTGTTTATTAACCATTACATGTGAGCTTTTAAACAACATGATATTTGATAATTAACCTTAATTAACAGAGAGTGGATGATTTGTACAGATTTTAAGGTTTTACCAATTAACCGACTGGCTTGTGGTGACCAAACTTGGCTCGCGATCCAATGATCGGGAATCGGGTGAACTTTTCATCGTCGAAATAGGGTTTGATTTTGGGTAAAGCTTCGATTCGGTCAAGAAATTTTCTCAGGTTTTCATGGGAATCCAGCAATGAAGCTTTATACAGTCTGATATAGTCGAGTGTCGAGTAGAGTAAAAAGTCAACGTAGGTAACTCGATCTCCGAGGATGAACTTGTTTGAACCAAGAACGTTCTCAGTGTGAACCAACTTCTCAACCAAATAAGACTCCAAACCAGGTCGACGATTTTCATATTCTTGCTTAGTCTCAACGTACCAAGCTGACCATAATGAACACATCATTTCAAAGGCACCTTGTTCAGCGATATCGGATCGGATTATTTCCAAGTCACTTCTTGGTCCTAAATCATGTTTACGTGCCAGATAACGGAGAATAGCCAAAGTCTAGAAAGAAATGGTTAAATGATTATTAAATAACATTTTCTGTGATTTATTGATCTACTGGTTCATTTACTGTGATATAACCTTGGCAAAGAAAACAAATCAACTCTTTCAATGTCACTCATTTCAGATCCACCCAACAATTGATTCATCTGTTTCAACCAATTTGGTTGAAATCTTTTCCTATTCAATTTATCTTACTCTTTACTCCATTAATGGTTAATATTCGCAGACACAATTAATGATCCTTCATTTGGTATAAAGTGTACATCAAATTGGGCTGTGGTTGGTTGAAGGGGTGAGATTGAATTACTTTTGGTTGATTCTGGTTACAATGATTACAATGATATCATTATCATTTACCTGACTTATTTTAATGTCTCCATCAACGATATAAGGCAAGTTGGGATAAAACAAGTTCAACTGTTTCTTATCAATTGGCCATTCAATACCAAGATAATCTCATCCATCTCCCTGTTTGTAGGTTTTCATTTGAAAGTGTTGGTCAGCTTGCTTGAGTAACAACAAGATGGGCTCAAAATTGCCACGTTATGTCCAATATACGATCACCAGAAACAGACTACAAATAATGTAAAAAATGTTCTTGTAATATTTGTTACAGGTAATTATACTTGTTAAACGAGCATGAATAACATTAACAAGCGAAGCATCAGTTGCATTAAGGCCAATATCATCTCTTACTTGCGGCTAACAGGCTCTTCTTTTTATGATTACTTCTGAAGTACGTATATTCATCTAAATCATAACGTAAAATCGAAACAATCATACAAAAAAAGATTTTGCTACAAAATATGCGACAAATAATTTACGTTTGTCTCTATTTCGCGCGTTTAGAAAATTGTCTTATCTCTATGATTGATTGCATTCATTGAATGGCATAAAGCATGTCTCTCTAGCATTCATGATTGCTGAATAATAAACGCGCAAATGTAGGGATAGTTCATCCGTGCACCTAGTAGAGTCTAGCTGCTAAGAGTACAATGTTTCTCGCCCTTTTGATCATTTACAAAGATTTATAATAATTTTTTTGTTTTCTTATAATCTCAGTATAACAAAAATAACCGAGGTTTCACTGTACCATCAATTGTCAATGTATTATTCAATAGTTTATCAAACAATTTATATGTCCTGTGAGGAAAGTTTATGATAACTCTGCTTAAATAACAACATTGCTATGATACAACTCGTAACCTGTTTCCAAAGGTTAATTTAAATTTATTGATTAGCTCAAACAATAAACAATGAACTGATCTTGTCTGATCCTAACTTGACATTTATATTTAATGTAATCTCCTTCTGAATCTCTCTCTCATTTACCTCCGGACTAAATTTAATGCGTGAATTGATTGAGATAGCGCGGTATAATTGAACTTTCCTAGTTATCCTATCATTGATTATGGAATGATCAAGAACTCGTTCACAGTAGATCAGATTCACCCGTTCATAGATTTATTTATCAAAATAAATGAAACATTGACTTTACAAATTGGAAGAGTTTAATGATTTCAAATGTATTTCTTAATCAATACTGTTTTCAATATCAATGCACCGAACTAGAAAGATTGAGGTAGATTGATCAATATGGCTCGTGGCTTTCAGCATTCCCCCATTTGGCCCTTGCACCTGTAATTGGGAATCGAAAGTAATCTTCGCTTTTCAAATAATTATTGATTTCAGGCAAGGCTTCGATTCGGTCCAGAAAGCTTTTCAGGTTTGCATGGGGATCCATCAAGGAAGGTTTAAACAGTCTGATATAGTCGAGTGTCGAGTAGAGTAAAAAGTCAACGTAAGTAACTCGATCTCCGAGGACGAACTTGTTTGAACCAAGAGCAGTTGCAGTGTGAACCAACTTCTCAACTAGATACGACTCCAAACCAGGGCGACGATCCTCAAATTCCTGGTCACTTTTAGCATACCAAATTGGCCAGCATGCCTCCAGTATTTCAAAAGCACCTTGTTCAAAGATATCTGATCTGATTGTTTCCAGTTCCGTCCTTGGCGCCAAATCATTTGCACGACCCACATGTCGAAGAATTGCCAAACTCTAGGAAGAAATGGTTAAATGACAATCGAATCAAACATGTTTTTGTTAACTATTAATCCACTGAAATTAGCTTTTCAATAGAGCCTGTTTTACACTGAGGTGTGTTTTATTAGATGATTGTGAGACTCAATGCCATGAAAAGTAAAAAGCATGATGAAATGCCCTTCATATCAGAGGATTCACATGAAAGCTTGTACATTGAATAAAATCTCTAAAACTGTTTTGATTATTTTTAAGAAAATACATTTCATCATGACTTCTCAATGAATTTTGATTTGACTGGACTGTCTTCTTACCACCACAACATTATCCATCACTTTTCAAATAAATTTCAACCATATTATCCACCATAACGCCCACCGCCAAAGCCGTAAATCAGATGACCAGTATGATGGCGATGAGGAATGGATGTGTTACACACAATGGGGCACAATATGGTGAAAAACGGTAAAAAAATGTGATTGTTAAAAAGATTGAAAAGTGATGGATAGAAAGTCAGTCTCACCAACTTTAAAAAAAGCTTTTGCTGAAAGTAAAATTGACTTGGAATCAATTTCTGCAATCGATTTGGAATTGGATCAATTTGTTGAATAGTTTGTTGATCAAATTTGATTTGAAGGTAAGAAATACGAGTAAGATTTAGATAGTTCAAAATAACATCAAGAGGATGTTGATCAAATGAAGCAGAATCAATGAAATTTGTTACCTGAGTAATTTTGATGTCTCCATCGATGTAATAAGGTACATTAGGAAAATCAAGGCCCAATTTGTACTTTTCGTTTAGCCACTCTGATTTGTCATAGTCAGGAGCGCCACCAGTCTTGTAAATACGCAAATTATAAGCCGCTTTAGCTTGTTTCAAAGTCAGTATAATTGGTTCACAAATACCTCGAACTTTAAAATAACCGATTACTGGCGCCATTTCGGGTTACAAATTTAATAATGATGATAATAATAACAAATAGCAATTTATAAAATAACTGATTTCGTCTGAATCCAGGTTGTCATTTATAATGAAATTTCCAGCTGAATATCTCTTAAACTTTCATGAGTACTGTCTGCAAATGCGTAGTTATCCCTTTTTGTTTCGTTCATTCAATCAAGATACGCAGAGTTTTATTTTCTCCTTCGGATTAATCATGTTAACACGATACCCAGAACTTCTTAAGAGACCGGACTTCTAGTGCATTTCCAGCTTAATCTCTTAAACATTCTTGTAAAACGCTGTTATGTATTAATTTCAGTTCATCTCAAGTACTTGTTATGGGTCCTTGATTCCAGTGATTTATTTATCCACTGAATCATTTGATACGATATAACCTTGAAAAGAAAACAAATCAATCTTTGAATTTTACTCCATTCAGATTCATGTGAGTTTATCTCACTATTTACTCGATAATATAATGAAAGATAGACTTCATTAGAGCTGATGTTTCCTCCTTGGGCATTTGGGGAAGATCGAGGTTGCTAAATGCTCACCAAATTAATTTCATTTTCAGTTATCTGAGTTACTTTTTATCAAAAAAAGCTGTCATGAAAGCGTTTTGATATTGAGTCATCTGGAGATCCCCTTCCATGGTGTTCAATTCATGATAACAAGTACTATTAATTAAGGGAAGATAAGAAGGGAAAAGAGAGAGAGAGAGAGAACGAGAAGGAGCATAAATGTGAGGTTGGATAATCTAACTTGGATTCAGACAAAATCAGTTCATTGTTGATAGTGGTAGATAATGGTGAAAAGGTTAATAAAAAAGTGATAAATCAGGTTGTGGATGTGGTCGTAAAAAGCCAACTCGAGACAAAGTTGAGATTAAGAATTCATTGAGAAGTCATGAGGAATGTTCACCAAAGGTTAAATTATATCAAAACAGTTTTAGATTTCATTCAGAAAATTAGTTAGAATGTTTTTTATGAAACGGTTGTATGAACGTTGAGTTACGGTTATCTAGTATGAAACTTTTATCATTCTCAGTTTTCATCTAACATCAAAAAGTCAATTCCATTGGATAAATCGCTCACAGGAGAAAGCTCACAATTAAATCAGCATTGAACCATCTCTTAATAGACTTTGGCCATTCTCCATTATCTGGCTCGTAAACATGAATTAGGCATGAATGTTGCCAACTTTTTTAGTATGCAGACATGTGGAAACGACGAAGCCTTGAGAGTTCAACTTAATTAATAATCTTGTGGTTAGAATCGGATTATACCGGGTGTTTCTACTTTGAATTTACGCCTGTTTGCTCGCATAACTTTCGGACGGTGTATGCTACCAAACTCATACTCTTGCCAGGTGCTTCCGCGAATTGAAGAACCTTGAAAAGCTCAAGGTTATTCAGGATCATTTCGTTATTTGACCTCTATTGGACCTTTGAAGGTTCTTATAAATGGCAACCTGGATTCAGACGAAATAAGTTTTGTTGTTTATTCTATGGTATAGCACGATTTTATGTTTTCATTTCAACAAATGACTTGACAAATCCAGAGGTACTGAACGAAAATTGCATAAACTATTGATTTGAAGTGAATGATTTGCTGAGCAGGTATGAATATGCCACTTGTAGTTTAAATACTTAATTATTTGTTCACATTTGGGAATTTGCATTTTAACAATGGGTTATTTAAGATCATAATACTTCGCTGTCCCCTTGGTACTAAAAAGGTAGAGGGTTCGATGGTGGTTAAGACTAGTGGTTAGACTTGATGGTGTAAGTGGTTCCAATGTAAGGCACGTTGCTTTTTCATTTTACGCCTATTCGCTCGCATAACTTTCGAACGGTGCATGCTACAGACCTCAGACTTGGACCTTGCGCTTCCACAAATTGCAGAACCATAAGTTTGAATGCTCAAGATTATTCAAGGTCATTACGTTATTTGACCTTTAAAGTTCATATTCTGATATTTCGTTTTTCAGATAAGTGTTTGTTCGTTGTTTATAACTCTCGTCATTGGGATGATGTCCGTATCAGAATTTTAAACTAAACAGTGAGGAAACATTTATTGCATTTAGCCATCACGAACTACGCACAACTTACAAACACTCATCTATCTTAAAAAATTGTTACTTTCAGAAAAGGTCTCACCATCAAATGTCAATTAGAGTTCAAATAAAGAAATTACATTGAGTAATCTTGAGCGTTCGAACTTATGGTTGTTGAATTTGCGGAAGAGCATGGTTCGATTCTGAAGTCAACATGAAACGTCCAAAATGAATGAAACCTCAAATTGCATATTCTGGAAAAATGAAAGCATGGCATGGTTTGCAAAGAACATGAGAATGCGCGAAGCGAAAAAATGGCACGGACCGAATATAAGAGGTGCTGAAAACACGAACTTGCAAATTAGTTTCTTTCAAACTTGCCAAGTGAATAATTCCCAATTTTCTAGTTGAATTTCCTTTAACCAATTTCACTTGCTGTTCCTGTGAATTGCTTCCTCTTACTTTCAATATGTCTTCACCAAGTGAAAAGTCAATTCTCGACAGCATGTTAAATGCAAATGACATCGACTACGATGCTTTGCTATACGACTTCATGATGAATATTGAAAGTGATGATCTTGCCTGAATTCAGGCTTCAACCAACTTCTTGACTTCACAAACAGTGAACCAGCTTGACATTCTCATGGTCAGTGAAAAAGACGATGAGAGTAGTGCCTCATGAAGTGCTTGTGCCAAATTCGGATTTATTGTGCCAGGAAAACTTCGATATTCCAATAGATACTGATATTCAAACCACGGCCTCTGCTTCTTTGCCTGCACCACTTTTGACAGCCTCAGCGAACGCATCAGCATTTGCCACTGATTCTCTGCCAATGTCAACTTCCATGATCGGACCATCGCACCTTTCCAGTAAGTCATTATTTTTACTTGAAACTTCTTCAACACCTATCATTGACTCCTCTGAACAAGCTCACACAGATCTTGAGTCTAAACCGACGAGCGATTTCGAGCAATCCATTGCTGAAACTTCTCCATCAAGCTGGTATGATGCAGATGAACAGCCACAAGTAGGTTTCGGACCGAGTCAATCAGCTGAAATCGATATAGAATTTGAGGTAGCAGATGAAGGTCCTTGGAAAAGGAACCCAACTTTTCACTCAAAGACAAGGGGGTTGAGAGCAAAACTTACTTATAATGATGAGGCAGCCTTTTACATTTTAACTATTCAAGATTAACAACGCCTATGATAAATTTGTACAAAATTTGATCAAGATGCAGGTAATAGTCATCGAATTTTCTTAACCTTTAGAAATGCTCTTGAATGCAGGAAATTGTATATCTCATTCTGCAAAAAGAATTCTAGCTAGAGCTTATAAGTTAGCTCAGTCAGCTGAAAATTTCAGAGATGGTAGTATATTTGAAATCACAATTCATAGATCTCATAAAGTTAATAAACTTTTACCAGGTTCACTCCGAGCTGCGATGAAAAAGAGCGTATTCAATATTGTCAATGATGATTGTGGCTACTATGCTATTGAAGTTGGCAAATATTTTGCTGACAATCAGTTTAAAAATGAATTCAATGCTGTATGGCGGGCAATCAGAAGATCACACCATGTGCATCGTGTAGCAGGCGAATTCCGCATAGCCCTTCAGATAATGAATGAATGTTCGATTCCTATGAACATAGACATACTGTATGCGATTCAGCAGAAACTTACTGACTACCAAATAATATTAATAGATCGTAAGACACAACTTGCTTTATTCAAGGGTCAAGAGAAAGAGAAGAAGATACTGCTTGAATATAGTGAACCCAATCATTACAATATGATTACGACATCGAAGGTTTATCTTGAATGCGATGATTTCTGCACAAAATGTTGATCAAGTTGAATACAAACCGCAACCACATTTGAAAAGGCTCTTGTCCTCTTTGCGGTAGTGAACAGCCTTGTGAGGCATCGAGCGAAGTTACTTGCGAGGAATATCATATCGAATTCAGGTCATCCTCCAGCTTTGATAAGCACCTTCTGCATGATAAATGTCCTAAGAGAATGAAGTGTAGCCAATGTTGGGTAATTTACAATCAAAATGAAAAACATGAATGTGATGTTTATGTTTGCAATACTTGCAGTGACAAGTATACAAAATCCCCACACTTAAGCAACATCAAACCCTTAGAAATCAGAAAATTAGCAGAAGAAGATGAGATACCTCGCATTTTGATTTGTTATGATATAGAATCTATGCAAGTTCCAATAAGTCAGAATGAATCAAAGCCAAACTTGTTGATTTCGCATACGTGTTATCTTCGAAATGTCTCGATCATTCAACCTCTACTCGAGGTCAATCAATTGTAGTGTTTGTGGCGTAGAGGAACATATTTAATGTGGAGTTGACTGCGTAAAAGTTTTGTGACTACCTTTACAGTGAGAAATCGCCTAAAGCATACAAGAGTAAATCTAAAGTAGATATCATAGCCCATAAGTAGCGAGGCTATGATGGTCATTTCATCATGCAAGATTTCTTTCAAAGAGACTTTCAAAAATTCTCAGTTCATCGATAGAAAATGTGAGATTCATTGAAAGTCTTAGTTTATTCATGCAACCTTTGAGTTCACTTGCAAGTCATTAAATATAATCGAGATTAAGAAAGGTTTCCTCATCTATTCAACACTGAAGAAAATCAAAACTATGTGGGTTAATTTCCTGCAATACATTATTATAACCCAAGTTCAATGAAGCATGAACAGCAGCTTGAATTCTTCAAGTGGTACCCTGAGCAGTTCAATAAAGTCTTTGGCTTCAAAAAAGAAATAATAGAATATTGTAGGTCAAATGTGTGAATTCTAATGACCTCAATCCTAAGGTTCATGAAACCCTTTCAATCAATCACTGGTCTGAATCCTATTGCTAGGAACTTTACATTATCATAAGTGGCTATGGAGGTGTTCAGAGCATCGATGTTACCGAAAAAGGCTCTAGGTATTAGTCCAATATCTGGATATGCAGAGCGAAAACAATCAATCTCATCTGCAGCCTGGCTTAATTTTATACAAAAAGAGAGGGGTATAAATATTGAAAGAGAGGTGCGGGCCATTCTATGCTGATGGATTTACACCAGAATCTAAAGAAGTCTTCGAGTTTTGAAGATGTTACCTTCATGGCTATCCACTTTGCTATCCAGATAGGTCCATGAAAGTATTGTTGAACGAACAAGAAGTTTCAGTTCAATCGCTTTTTGAAAAAGTGGAGTTGAAGAAGAGGTACTATCTTCATCGAGGTTACAAGCTTACTGAGATTTGGAAGCATGACTTCGATAAGAGCGAAACTTACGTGAAAGAAAGAATCTCGCACTATTCTACGATAAAGCCCGTAGGACCAATCAGTATTAGAGAAAGCTTCTTTGGGGGTGGAACCAACAACACCAAAATAAGTCAACTCTTCGAACCCTCTACCTTTTTTAATACCAAGGGGACAGCCAAGTATTATGGTCTTGTATAATTCATTATTAAAATGCAAATTCCCAAATGTGAACAAATAATTAAGTATTTAAACTACAAGTGGCATATTCATACCTGCTCAGCAAATCATTCACTTCAAATCAATAGTTTATGCAATTTTTGTTCAGTACCGCTGGATTGCCAGTCATTTGTTGATGAGATGAAAACTCAAAATTGAAATTTTGTCAAAGGAAAATTTATGCATCAGGATAAATTTAAACAATACCAAGATTAAACTTGAAGAAAAATGCTAAAGTCCGAGCTCTTAGCAAAGATCAAATTTTTAGGTTAGTTAGAGTAGCAATGCATAGTAGTATTGCATCATTTCAATTTGTCCTAGAACAGACAAGATAGGTACATTGTATGATGGTATTGGCTACATCGAAAGATGGTATTAAAAAAGCTAATTATTAATACCATCGTAAAATGGTATTGATCTAGAATGAACAACTTTGCCCTGTCCCAGTAAAAAAGCTTGTCTCAGTACAAAAAGTTTGTCCCAGCCCCGGACTTTTTCTTACGACTGGCAGCAATGATTTTGCACCTCTTTTTCTATGACCTGCCTCGATCCAACAAATCTTTCACCAGACATTTCATCTCATCACCCACCATGGTAGCTTTTTTGGCGATAACTATTCAATGCAATAACTGATCTTCACCAGGACTTAGATTGTTGACAGTCATCGTGGATGAAGATTGATTGACTCATGGGTTAACATGGGTGAGAATTTTTTGCAAATATATTACCATAATAGTTTCTGAGTAAATGACAAACAACTCAAGAACTGATAATAGTATGATGCTCTGACTTAGTTTATGCGTTTTTCATCAAAAATGATCTGAATGGTCTGAATTCAACCTCCAGCATCATTAGACAATCATCTTCGACGATTTTCTAAAAATGAACTTGAACTTTAATTATAGCAAACAAGTATATGAGAAGCTTCAATAAAAAGAAATATCAAGTCTCAGTGTCATCTACAAGCTGAGTAAAAATCAGAAGAATACAAATTAGCTTAAATGTCCTGTACGGATTAGCAAAAAGTATGTTATAATTATTTAGGCGAAAATAACTTTTTTATTCACTTGAGCCACCAAATTTAGCCATTGGCGCAGTAATTGGAAACCTTTTGAAGTCATCAGAGGAAAGGTACTTTTCAATTCCAGGTAATGATTCAATTCGAGTTAAATAGTCTTTCAATGAACTGGCTTCATCAAACAATGACTCTTCAAACAATCGTAAGTAATCCAATATTGAATACAGCATAAAGTCAGCATAAGTTACTCGATCACCAATAATGTATGGATTTTCACCCAAAAATTTTGCTAAATCAATCAACTTTCTTGGGAAACTGGTCATTATTTCTTCCTTTAACTGGGCAAACTGGTCATCATCTTTACTATAAAAGGCTCGTTTGCAAGTTAAGGTCAACTCGACTGCTTGTTGTTCAACCATTTCAATTTTGATTGCCTCTTCATCAGATTCACCAGCCAATCCATGTTTCCGAGCTAAATAGCGGATTATAGCGACCGTCTGTGAAGCATTCAAACAAAATTAAACTATAAAAATCATCAAATTAACTGAATCGATAACAACAACAATAACTGAGCACAATAATTATTTACTCAGTCTAAGTTGAAAATAAAAAAATAACAATTTCAATGTTTTCAAGGAAAGTTGATCATTTTTAAGAATTAGCTAAACATTATGCATTAACAGCTTGACCAATTTAACTATTTATATGTTACTAGTACCCTGTCACAGTAAGGCAAAGTAATCCCGAGATTCATAACTTTGAATGAAACCTTTTTCATTTCTAATACAGTCGAGTTCCTGAAATAGTCCATCAGTTGTTTGAGGCCAAATGAGGCGGGATATCCAAAATACACCGATAAAAATTACTAATCAAAATACAATTCAATTCATAATTATGTTTTTTTTATAAGAGATGGTCCTGATATTGGATGGACAGTTTTAGGAACCGACAGGGACTCGACTGTACTTGATCTAATTTTGTCTACAAGTAAATCTTCAAGAAATTAAAGAGCTCAGCACCTAGCATTTTCTATCATCTACCTGATAATTGCTGATTTTTGCTCATAAGATTGTTGTGCACATGAGCTACTTCCAGTTATCACCATCATCTGGTAGATGACAGTAATAAGATTAATTAATCTGAGAATAGATCGAATAAAATTGCGTCAATTCTAAGATTAATACTAACAATTTGTAAGATTGTAAGTCAACTTAAAAAAGGCAGTGTATTTCATTCATTTTCAATCTTCCTTGATACAAAATCAAACTTGATTTTAATCCGGTTTCTAGAGTTTTTCAATTGTCTCCTTATCCCAGGCTTTACTGTAACAGCGATCAACTAACCAATGGTTGTCGACAAATTTACTATGAAATTATATTGGGGAATATTTACTTTACCTGAGTTATTTTGACACCTTCGTCTTCATCAATGTAATAAGGTAAATTGGGAAAATCAAGGCCCAAGTTGAACTTTTCATCAAGCCATTCACTTATGTCGTAACCTGGTTCAGGGCCAATCGAGTATTCTTTCATCTCATACTCTTGACCTGTATGAGCCAAAAGTAACCGAATTGGGTCACAAAGGCCACGGATTTTCCAATAACCGAGAATAGGAGCCATTTAATCAGAAGTAACAGCAATCAAAAGCTTAAACAGTTAGATGAAAAAGACACAAAAGACAAAAATCAACTGTTTTCAAGTGAAATCACAAATGGACCAACAATTGTAAGTCAATTGACTCAAAGATTTCTTATGATGTGAATGGTAATGAATATTATTTACTTATACTTTCAACAACAAATCTGATGTAACTTTGCTTTTGGTTAAGCAGTGAGCAAAGTGGCAATAAGCTATTCCCACCTATGAAGTGTTGAGAAAGTTTAAACTCAACTTTGGGGGAAAACATAATTCTCTGTTAATACGCAGTTGAGGGATATTTTTCCCCTACATGAACTTTCTCAACACCCCACATTATCATCCAGCACACAAGTTGGCTCCCACAACCAAGCCTTATTTTGAGATCGTCATTTTACGTTGGCAATAATAATAATGGCAGATGTGTACCAAACCCAAAATGTTTCATGAAAATTAACATGATGATGATGATAGATCGTGTTTTATTAATAATAATAGTCGAAGGACAATCGATCAAATTATTGTTGTAAATTCAGTAAACTATCTTTGTTAATATAATTATAATTTATTTCAAATTTTTCCTCGACTTTCATTTGGTTATTAAATTGTTGATTTCGAGTCGATCCCATTGATTCCATTAATTATCAACCATTGCATGTGAGTTTTTTAAACAACATTATATATTAGTAGTCAGGGTTAAGTTAAGGGGAAAAAAGCTTTTTATCATAATCATCATCTGGCAAGAAATTTTCATAGATTTCTATTGTTCAGTGTTTCTTAAAACTGTAAATGCTCGATTGAAAATTAACTTACCGCTGACCCTTTTTGTTAACTTCAGACTGACTACTAGTGTATTTGATAATTAACAGAGAGTGGATGATTTGTACAGATTTTAAGGTTTTACCAATTAACCGACTGGCTTGTGGTGACCAAACTTGGCTCGCGATCCAATGATCGGGAATCGGGTGAACTTTTCATCGTCGAAATAGGGTTTGATTTTGGGTAAAGCTTCGATTCGGTCAAGAAATTTTCTCAGGTTTTCATGGGAATCCAGCAATGAAGCTTTATACAGTCTGATATAGTCGAGTGTCGAGTAGAGTAAAAAGTCAACGTAAGTAACTCGATCTCCGAGGATGAACTTGTTTGAACCAAGAACGTTCTCAGTGTGAACCAACTTCTCAACCAAATAAGACTCCAAACCAGGTCGACGATTTTCATATTCTTGCTTAGTCTCAACGTACCAAGCTGACCATAATGAACACATCATTTCAAAGGCACCTTGTTCAGCGATATCGGATCGGATTATTTCCAATTCACTTCTTGGTCCTAAATCATGTTTACGAGCCAGATAACGGAGAATAGCCAAAGTCTAGAAAGAAATGGTTAAATGATTATTAAATAACATTTTCTGTGATTTATTGATCTACTGGTTCATTTACTGTGATATAACCTTGGCAAAGAAAACAAATCAACTCTTTCAATGTCACTCATTTCAGATCCACCCAACAACTGATTCATCTGTTTCAACCAATTTGGTTGAAATCTTTTCCTATTCAATTTATCTTACTCTTTACTCCATTAATGGTTAATATTCGCAGACACAATTAATGATCCTTCATTTGGTATAAAGTGTACATCAAATTGGGCTGTGGTTGGTTGAAGGGGTGAGATTGAATTACTTTTGGTTGATTCTGGTTACAATGATTACAATGATATCATTATCATTTACCTGACTTATTTTAATGTCTCCATCAACGATATAAGGCAAGTTGGGATAAAACAAGTTCAACTGTTTCTTATCAATTGGCCATTCAATACCAAGATAATCTCGTCCATCTCCCTGTTTGTAGGTTTTCATTTGAAAGGGTTGGTCAGTTTGCTTGAGTAACAACAAGATGGGCTCAACATTGCCACGATAGGTCCAATAACCGATCACTGGAATCATAATTAAGGCAAACAATTTACTAAACAAAGTCAATGATGCGTGATGAAATAATGAATGGTAAAAAAAATTTGTGATACAGTTTCTTATTTACCAGGAAACCATTGGAAACCTTGAGCTTTTATCTAATCTCAATTTGATTTTTATCCAGTTCCAGCTGTCACTAGTTTATTCAAGTTAATACAAGTTCGCTCAGACTGATTCGAGTATTAAATATTCATCTGTTAATATCAACATCGCTCGAAGAGAATGACTCGATCATTAATTAAAGTGTTGATGGCGCTCAAAAAGTTAAAACTATTACATTTTCTGTTTAAAAAATAATCAGAAAAATCAGATTTATAAAAAATGTAAAATCTTAACGTAAAAAATGCTCAAGTGCTGTTTGAATGAAATTCTAACGTCCGCTCAGAAACGCTAGTCACAGTGTTACATGCTTCAATTGGATCGCCATACTTGACTTAATTTTTGTTTTTTATGACAAACAGAATATTTCTTTTAATTTTCAGTTTTAAAAACTGTTTATATAAATTATTCAGATGCTGGATGTTCAAAGAACTCAATTTATCCGTGTAAAATTACTCGACAATCTTCTGTTTATCAAATCTGTCGTAATTATATTTACATAAATGTTCTAATACTGTATCATAATAAACTAACAAACGATTGTAAGAGTCATTTTTAAGTAAAAAAGTCAGCATTAATTTAATTTTAGGTGTTGCCAATTTTTAGAGACACTAAACATCAGGAAAATGAAAAAAATTAAATGCGATTTTAACGGTATTTTATTTTTTGTTAGATGCCGATTATGAATAAATCTACGTTTTTTTGTCAAATTGAGAGTAACTCTTACTGTTAGAGAATCATTTAACCACTTTTTTACGTTCTGTTTATCAATTGTCAAATATTATCAGAAGATAATTTATTTACCTTGTATTTATGGTATATCTATACGTTAACTCATAACTAATTCAAGTTGTGAGTGAATCGCGAGTCGGTTTGCAGCTACGTTAGTAGCGAACGACTGGAGGCAGTCGGTTTGGGGTTAAACACTTTAATAGTATATAATAATAGGTATTTACAATAAGTGAAGTGGAGAGTTAGGGTAAAGGAGATAGACTGGTTAATGTGCCATTAATGGCTACTCTATTTATATCTATATGTTACGCCATCAATGGCTAATCTAGAAAGTACTAGAAGGTGAACTTGAGGACGTAATGATTGCACCATTGCCTTGACTATCTAATCGACAAGTCAAGGTTATCTAACACATGTTAATTATCGGAGCGTAGCAAAGCGTAGCGAAGATTTAAACTCTTAAACAGCTTAGCCATTTTGAAAATCCACTTTTCGATTTTTTTCGTCACGCCTACTGCCTAAACGGCTTTGCGAATGTCTTCAAACTTTCTATATAATGATAAAAACTTGCGAAAATGTGCTTAAATAGCTTTCGAGGCCATCGGAGGCTATTTTTCGTGAATTCCACGTTTGGCCTCTAGAGGTCATTGGAAGGTCGTTTTGAAACTTTAGATTCAATTTCAGGCATCTAGGAAAGATTCATCATTATATCAACTATAGTAATTGGAATATGGCCAAAGTAAAAAAAGTTTTAACACATGCATGGCAATAGTTTCATATCAATGATATCTCATGAACGGATACTTTTAAGTTTGATATTTTTACTTTATTGTCAAGGGAATTGTGAGACCTAGAGCACAATGCTGGCGTACGATCTTAACAATTTACAATAAGGATTAACAATCTTTCGAGCATGACTAAAACGTTATTAATCTACTTGTAAATACAGTTGAAGCGAAGACATTGAGACTCTTTTGGATTACCTTATTCACACTATTCTTCGGGTAGCGTGTTGCCATGATTTTCATCCACCTTGATCGATAAAATTCAACAGAGATCAGTTTTAATCTGATCTCTATTTTTGATTAATATTTTACGAAGAAAATTCAGTTGCAACAGCTCCTTTTTGATTCATAAATTTTGTCTCATTATCTCAGCGTCCCATTGTGCAGCACTTGCTACAGTGAGAGGACAAATAATAAGAGCTTATCAAAGATATTTCTTTTGTCGTATTAACAATGTTTATTAATAAATATACCGATAAAAAACGGTTCTTTTCATTGGCACAAGAATGCCTTTGTTTTTTCCGCACGCTCTGCTGTTGGCAATCGATCGTCTGACCTAGTATACAAGAAACCTCTTTCGTTGGATAAATGGATTTCATTGAAATTGTCTGATTTATCCGACTCATTGTCAGATTATAGTTTCGTAAGTTTCATAGCTAACAATAAGAATGACTTCCTAAATCTGAAAATTTCATCGTAATGATATTTTAATGTACTTTTCAATCGATATATATCAATATCATTAATAACGCAAATTAATTATAAAAATTATTTTAAGAGTGTCATGGAAATATAAATCTTGGTAGCTTGCAGTCGCTTAATCAATATGGCTCATGACTTTGGACATTTCCCCATTTAGACACTGGACTTGTAATTGGGAAGCGACTGTAACCTTCACTTTTCAAATATTTATCAATCTCAGGCAAGGCTTCGATTCTGTCCAGATAGGTTCTCAGGTTTTCATGTGGATCCATCAAGGAAGGTTTAAATAGTCTGATGTAGTCGAGGGCACAGTAGAGCAAAAAGTCAACGTAAGTAACTCGATCTCCGAGGATGAACTTGTTAGAACCAAGAACGCTCTCAATATGAACCAACTTCTCAACCAGATATGGAACTAATTGTGTAACATTGAGTTTGAATTGTTCATCACTGAAAGCATACCAGGCTCGGAATAGCGATGACAGTAGTTCAAAAGCGCCTTGCTCAACCATATCGGATCGAATCGTTTCTTGTTCATCTTTTGGACCTAAATCATGTTTACGAGCCAAATAGCGGAGAATCGCCAGAGTCTGTGAAAAGAAAAATATTTCAATTTAAATCAATCGGTAAATAATCTTATTAATTCCATTGGCAATTATAAAGTTTTTGTTTCACCCTTGGCTAAGATAATACATATTCATTGATTCAAATTAATGAAAACATATCTTTTCATAAACTTGACTTGTCGACATTTAAATTACAAATTAGATGCAAAAAAATGGAAAGGCAATTCAAGTTTCATCAATCAGAGCCATCAAAAGATACTCTGATTTATAGCTGATGTTTCCAGTGCTTGCAAACTTGATGACGATATGTAAGATCAAGGTTTGATTAATTTCCAACCAAATCTCTTTTCATTAACTATCTGAGTTATTTTTTATCAAGAAAACTGTGATAATAAAAAAACTGATTGTACATCAAAAATTTCTGTCATAACTGGGAATGGCTTCTCACCACCAAATCTACCCGCAACTTTTTCAATAACTCTTCTTCTCACGATAATGTTCACCACAACATCACACCATTGAAGTCCACAAACCGGATCGATGGTGAGGAATGGTGTTTATCATAGACGAATGATGAAAAATTTGATTAGAAGCGGTTAAAAAGAGGTAGAAAAAAATCGTTTGACTAACTTGGCCTAAACCAAAATAAAACTGTTGGTAGTAAAATTGACTTGGAATAAATTTCTGCAATAATATCTTGATTTATGATAGGATAGGACCTTTTGATTAAATTTGATTTGAAGGTAAAAAATATTCCTAAGATATGAATATATCGAAATAACACCTAAAATAAGGATTGTATTAAAATGAAGCAGAATCATTAAGATTTGTTACCTGAGTAATCTTGATGTCTCCATCGATGTAATATGGTACATTAGGTAAATCAAGGCCTAAATTGTTCTTCTCGTTGAGCCAATCTGATCTGTCGTAATCAGGAGCATCACCGAGCTTGTAGCCACGAATTTCATAAGATGCTTTAGCTTGTTCCAAAGTCAGTATAATGGGCTCAACAAGAGCTCGAACTTTCCAATAACCGATTACTGGTGCCATTTTGGGTTAACACGAAAGAAAAGCAAAGATGAGCGAAATAACAATTCAACAAGAAAACAATAAACTGATTTTGTCTCAATCCAACTTCACATTTATAATGGAATCTCCTTCTGAATCTCTCTCTCTCTCTCTCTCTCTCTCTCCTTCCCATCTTCCTATCATCAACAATAACAATTATCATAAATTGAAACTACAGATGTAGACAGATAATGATGTACATTGAACTTGCCTGGTGTAAAAATATGATACAAAATTTTTAAGCTTCAATAAGCTGAGCAAATATATTTCAAGTTTTTAATGAATAATGGTTAAAAATACATGCAATTGATACTTATCCTTATTCAAGTGATAGTTTCAAGTGTACATTCACACAAAATAACCTGTTGATTCCTGACTGATCAAACCTTCTGGACCTAAGAAGCCATTGAATAAAACCTCTGACCAATAAAATTATCATCGATTAAATAAGGATACAGTCGATGTTTATCAGGACCAAATCCCTTACCAAACCAAACTCAGGTTGATTGAAAATAGATGTAAAATAAATTTACGTACAAAATAATATTGATTCAGATAGGCTTTTGATTAATCGAAAAGAAACGGGTTTGAGCTTATTGAAATCAGTTTAACTAAAAACTATCATTGTAAATTGTAAAATTTAAAAGATTTGAATGTGTCTTTGAGATCACTTGCCATCAGTTCATCAGTTCTGGCATCAAGATGAGCAACCTTTGAAAATGGCGATTCAATGGAAGTCTTTCACAGCGATTGATCCAATCACAAGTTGATTTACAGCTTTTGACAAATTAGAATGAAAATGTTTATATAAACAGTTTAAACTTGAATTGAAAACTTTCATCAAATCCAACGATAAATCCAAACAATTTGCTTATTGAATATTCAAATGATTTCCGTTTTTTGCAACCTATTCATCATAAATCAATCATTAATTGTAAGTGGATGAAACTATTTAATTGAAGAAACTCTCTTAATTCAAGGCTAATTTCATTTGATTTCAGTTAAAATTGTCAACTGAAAGTTAAATGTGACAAAAAAACTGGATTAAAATGCAAAACTGAAGATAGAAAGCTAATTGATTGTCGCAAAGTGATCAAATCAATAATCAATCATCAGATTAAGATAAAAATGACAAAATGACATCTACTGATTAATTAATAGCAATTTACTTTTAACTGTTCAAACAAAACGTTTAATGCAGTTTTTCATGAATCCTTCAATTGACTTCAAGGTAATTCAATTTATTCAATTGTCAAAAGTAATCATTTGAAAACAAATCCTTTCAGAGATTCCATCATATCAATTAAATAGAAACAATTAAAAATTGAAATTCCATTTTTTACACAATTGTTTTGATGAAAACCATAAACTTGCCCTGAGCAAGGATGAATCAATACTAAACAAACCAGATTTCAAGGCTGTATTAACATCATTGTATCTTATGGAGTTATCGAGTTGAATACAAATAAGGATTGAAATCCGGAGGAAACGGATATTCACTGAATCAGACAAGTATCAAAATGAACAGTTGATCAAATGGTTAACTATTTTAGAGATGAATTGACAATTAGCTGATTACTAATCATTTATTGATGTCAAAAGATTATTAACCTTTAAAGTAAACGAGATTTACAAACAATGATTCAATTGTTGGTGTAAAAGTTGATCCAATATTTGTTTAACCTTTAAAAGGATTTACTTGTTGGTCAAAAGTGTCTTCACTGATGTTGAGTTATTGATGTTTAATTTATTTTCATTTTTCATTTCACAATTAAAATTGCAAATCATCAAAATGTTTAGTTGTGTAATTGTTTAAAGATTTTCATGTAATTATAATTGAATTATCATATTACTTAATGAAAACAAATGCTGAGTTCAGTTGAACTCAATTTATGAAGAAAATCTTCAGCCAGTAAACAGTATTGAGTAATGCTTTTCTCATCTCATTTCCATCGGTTTGATAAGATAACGTTTAGGTACAAGTATATAATTAGATATAAATTGACTATTTAAAGTCTGAATGCAGATGAACAAGTTCACATGAAAAATTGACAACATTGAGAATCTTTTGATTGTTAATAAATCGTATTGTAATGGCACCTATTCTGGGTTATTGGGATTTCCGTGGTTTAGTTGATCCAATTAGACTGTTATTGGCTCATGTTGGAGTTGACTATGAATATAAAGTTTATAAAATTGGTCCACCTCCTGAGTTTTCAAAGGATCAATTTCGTTCCATTAAACACGAGTTAGGATTCGATTTTCCCAATTTACCATATTACATTGATGGTGATTTGAAAATGACTCAGGTAAGTGAACTTTGATTTGACGCTGATCGAGATTTATTTTATTTGGGTTTTCATTCATTAACTTCAATCTTCAATACTGGTGTTGTCCCCAGAAAATGGCCATAATTCGTTACTTGGGACGTAAACATGGTCTGGTCGGTTCGGAAGAAGCTGAGTTGACTCGCAGTGATTTGGCTGAACAAGCGGCTGAGGATCTGGCTTATTATTTATATCGTTCATGGTTTGCTGATAATGAAGCATCTCGAAAAGATTTGAGTGAAAATTTACCTTCAAAATTGAGTGAATTTGATAAATTCATTGGTTCAGGTCCATTTGTTTTGGGTGAAAAGGTCACTTATCCTGACTTCATCATTTATTCAACGCTTGATTATCTTAGGATTTACAATGAAACTTTTCTAGAAAATTTTGATTCATTGAAAAATTTCCTCGCCCGAATCGAAAGCTTACCAAACATTGATGCTTTCATTAAAAGTGACAAGTTCAGTCGACTTCCGATCTCTCGTCAATTTTCTTGGGAATTGAAAAAATTAACTTCAGAATCGAAAAGTTTAGAGTAAAAATTGAGCAAAAGTTTTCTCGTTTCTCGAAAATCATTCAATTAAAATGCTTTTTATCCATGAATTAAATGTACCAAGATGACAATAAATTTATTATTATTTTGGAAAATATTAATTCCGAACAAAAATATTCATTCATTCACAATTTGGCCATTGATAAAATACCGAGTCTCTCGAAACTGAAAAGGACATTTGATAGTTTTAAATTACGATAAGTTTGTCCATTTAGTGAGGTGAAACAAAGTCTTTAACATTTATGATTTCATGGAGCTTTCCGAGTTGATTAATAGCTCAACTTGAATTGTGTACACGTAAATACTGATAACATCGTATAAGCCATTGATTAATCATTTAGTCTTAAGATGAAGAATTGCTATTTGCTTGACGGTTCAAGTTGAAATTATTAAAATGTAACCAATATTATCAATTCAACGATTTCATGAATATTCAAAGTCAAGTGATTTTTGTTGTTTTAATTTTCACACTTGATCATCTTTGCAAAATTAAATTGAGTAAACAAGATATTTAATGCAAATAATGCATATAAACTGGTTTGAAATCTGATCGCTGTTTAAATCAAAGAGTATTACTCCGTGGTTGGACCTTATTTTGTTGAAGAAATTATTTGCATAAAATGAGATTGAATTTTGAATTGATATCATAATATGATGAGGCTAAAGATATCTGTGATGATTTGGAAACTTATCAGATAGCTTAGCTATAAGTTTAACCAATTAGTAATAAAGATAATATTCAATAGCAACATTAGCCAGATTTACCATGAATAATTTGATTATATTGGCTGTGATGAAATTGTTAGTCGTCACAACCAGGCTGTCTTCATTACACCCCACCTACTTGTTGAAGTGCAGACTGACTGAGAATCAGCTATAAAAAGTAGTAGCGAGTAAATCAAATTGTCTTTTGTGTATAATACGTTTGACTGTGAACAAGAAAGTAAACAATATTTGCTAGTGAAAATGGTACCAATTCTTGGCTATTGGGATATTCGGGGTTTTGTTGATCCCATTCGGATGTTGCTTGCCCAAGCTGGAGTTGATTATGAATATAAAGGTTATAAAATTGGTCCAGCTCCTGAATATTCCAAGGATGAATTTCGTTCAATAAAAGATGGACTAGGACTTGATTTCCCCAATTTACCGTATTACATTGATGATGATGTTAAACTGTCTCAGGTGAGTGTCCTTGGCTTTATGTCTTTAATAATGTAGCTAAATGTTAACCTCTATTCAGACAGTAGCTATACTCAGATACTTGGGAAGAAAACATGGATTCAATGGTTCTTCGGATTCTGAAATAACTCGATGTGATTTGGCTGAACAGGCTACTGTTGAACTTAAGTTATTCTTGTTCCCTGCATGGCGTGTTCATGATGACGAGGCTAAAAAACAAATTGCTGAAGTTGTACCTGCAAAATTGGCTCAATACGAGAAATTTCTTGGTTCCGGTCCTTTTGTTTTGGGTGAAAAGCTGAGTTATCCTGATTTTCTCAATTATTCAATTTTTGATTACATCAGACTTTACGATGCTTCTTTGATTGAAAACCACTCTTCGATCAAGAACTTTTTGGCCAAGTTTGAAGCTCTCCCAAATATTGACACTTACATCAAAAGTGATAAATTCAGTCGAATGCCCGTAACTGGTCCAATGTATGGCTGGGGAGGAAGTGCATAAGCAGAATACAGGGGAAAATTAGTGTCAAGAAAAACGAATCAGTTTCGCTAAAATAATTTTTCAAACAAAAATATATGAATACAATGTAACACAATTTTACTCATAAAAATTAAAATATTTACACTTCAATGATTAAATCTCTTTTCAAATTTGACGCTTTATGTTAGTTACAAGCCAACAGTTGAAATTATACAAACATAATTTAAAATATAATTACCCACTTAAAGTCTAGGATGAATTTACTATAGAGATATCCCTTCAAGTTGGATCATTTGGTTTGTACTTGAAATATAAATTTGATGATGTTCATTATTAAACTTAATTTAAGAAATTCACATTTGGAATTTAAATAAGTCACAAAAATAAGAAATAAAAATATGAACGAAATGAAAGATGAAAATAAATTGAATGAGTAAAACAACTTCAAAAATTAGTTTACTTTGCGACCGAAAGATGGTAATAGTGAGCTATGAATTCACTATTAATTTTTATTCAATGTTTTACATTCAATTTGTTTTTGGTTAATTTTTTCAATTTTATTAATTATTTCCATTCTTTGAGTAAATCAACAATTGGATGCGATGTGAATACTGATAGACTTATTTGACACTTCATCCACTTTCAGGTAAATCTCACTCTTTTTTTAAAGGTTTTAATCCATGCTTTTTTCATAATCCTTTTTTAATAAATTAACTCAATCTTGTCTCTCTTTTTCAGATTATTCAATAGATGGGATAAAATGGCACATTTTCAGTTGACTGACAAGAGATTAATCAAGGTAAGTTGAAGTATATTCGATTCAATTTGCAATAATTAATGAAATTTTGAAAACTCTATTTAAAAATGGTGATTAACAAGAAGCCAACAAAAATGTTAGCATAGGCGTTCATATCAAACCTTTTAAAAAGCCAATTCAACAATTTCCATTTACCAAAATTAAATTAATATTTAACAAGGATTTTGTTGACATTGAGCAATTACTCAATCAACATCAGACCCTGAAAGATTAAGTAAAAAACAAGAAGAGAAATAAATATCATTTATTTCTATAAAAAAAAGTAACATGAGAATAGGTTTACTCAATGAAAACAGACAGCTAATGTTTTTTCGACATTTGTGTCTCTCAATTGATTTCATTAAAAAAATATGAAGATAATTACTGAATAACTGACCATTTCAAGTATCTATTTCACTTAACCTTAGGCAGACAAGGTAAATAATAATTATAAGAAAAATGGAAAATCAAAGCTGAAAAGAAACAATCCATTAAAAAAGAGCAAAAATCATCTGAGAAAAGTTGAGGCTCTTGAAGAGATGTTTCAAGATAATCTTAAAACCGTTGATTGCAGCAACAGTTATGATTGTTATTAACTTTAAACTAACTTTTCATTTTTTTAATCTTTTGTGAACAGGCAAAGTACATATTTCAGGAAAACAATTTAGTCTCCATTTTCACTTGATTTATTTGAACAGCGTAGGATTGAAAATTTGCTTCCATCATAATCATCATCAGGATCACCATTATTATCATCTGTATTCTCACCATCATCTTGGAATCACTTTATGCACAGCCTTAAGGGTCACCCAGACAATTGCGTGGGTCATTCTAATTGATCAACTTTGACTTTTCACTTGAAACGATTCAACGATTATCATTTTGCCATCATCACCATCATCTTCAATTCATTATCACTGGAGTGGAGTCGCTTTCGTCTCAGTCAGATGGTAATAAGTCATAATTGATGATAGTGAAAAAGTTTACTGCCAATGAATTATTCAAACTGATTATTAACTATCTATAGATTTACATGAATATAAATTTCATAATATGATGACACGTTCAATAATTGAACGTATTTCAATTTATCATGGCTCTGTATTTTAAAGACAATAATTGTCAATCTTCGAGATGCTATCTTTATTCTGTACCAAAAGGAAACTGGATTTGGAGGCGCTGGCGTTATTTTTGATGGTAAAAATCTTATGGATTTACCTCAACTTTTCGTGATCGTTTCTTAGGCCGCGAAGCCTAGCCTGGGCGAATGGGCATCCATTTAACCACATGTGAAGAAACAATTTAATACTGAATATATTCGGAAACCTGTTCAGCAAACTGGCTACAAGACAGTTACTTTTTAAAGATTTGCTTTCGCTGACCAAGTTTAGGAATTTCTTGGTATAGCAAAAGCCTGAGACCGACCCATCAACAGTGTCAATATAGTCTAGCAATGAAGAATGGCCATGATGAATAGACTTTCACCTTTCTATTGTAATCCAGTCTAATATCGGATTCGACTTGAAAATAACGCTTTACTGAATTTTCTGTTTGCCCTTCTTACAGCCGCCGTAATGTTCTTCAAAGGAATTCCAGAAGTAATAAACTTGAAGATCAGGCGATCTACTGGACTTGGTTTTTACCCTAACACGCGGAAAAGCTGTGTTAAATCGTTGACTGAAATTATTTGTTCATTTAATTTGAAATAATAGGCAGTCCCTTGATTTACTTTGTTAAAAGCCTTTCTAAAAATGCCTGAGTCAAATCATCCTGAAATGAGGTTTTGCTTAGCAATACAGGGATCCTCCAATGAATGGGACAACCCGAAGCAAATAAGATTATCCAATTGAAAAGAGATTCAACTTTTAACAATTAATTATCCTAGAGTCATCATCATTAGATTTAAACATTGAACTTTTTTTGGAAGATCAAAAAAGCATTATAATACTGAAGCAACGGAATATTAGCAGAATGACAATACGGAAAAGCTAATCAAGCGTAGCTTTTTATTCAAGTCAAACAATCGAATTAAATAAAACAAATTAGTTTTTTTTTCGGTTGTTCCTAACCTTGAATTACATTTGATCGCATTTACCTTCAATTAACCTTTTCTTGGCCATTTTATCATCTATTCATCTATCCTTTAATTGCTGGAGTCAAATTAAATTTACCTTTAAATTACCCTTCACTTAAACACTTATCCAACTTAAAATCAGGGAAACAGTCAATAATCAAAACAAAAGGGATGAAGAAGAAGAAAGCATCATCTTCACTTCTCTCATTACAATGTTACTGTTAATAAATTTAATGATGATGATGATGAAAAAAAGAAGCGTGCATTTGTATTATGACAAGTTAAAAGTTTTGGTTACTCTTGTTTTATAATCATTCTGTTATCTTAACAATTCATGAGATTCTCAGGATTTGTTGCAATTTATATGGTTTGATATGCATTCCAATGAGAAGGTTAGGCTTGTTGATCATCATTTTCATCTTCTGGCTCATTATTATTCTCTCAACTAACAATCATCATTACCATTTAACAGATCAACTGTCAGAACCAACGGAGCCAATAAACGATCAAAATCAACACAGGTAACTAAAGAGTTAATAATCATGTTTGCAATCAACTCATGCTTTTGCCTTGTTACTAACATATTACATGACCAGACCCAAACTAAACTTTTCATCCAACAACTCAACCCTTAAATTTTACCTCATTCATACCTTTAATTAGTCTTCACTTTTTTAGGTTATCATCAATGAACACATAAAATTATAATCCTAATCATTAATAAATTTAAACTTTACCTACGTTTTTTGAATATCTTCAAGTGATTCTCCAGATTCGCCATTAAACCAGGCGAAGTTAAAAAAATAACATTTTTAGGGTAAAAAAATATGAAAAAAAATGATAAACTAAATAAATAAATAAAGTAAAACAAGGTTACTATTTGTAAATCAGGTTGACTTGACTAAAGTAAGGTAAATCTTGATCATTATTGTCATGTTAATCAAAAAATTGTGACAGGATGAAAGATGAAGCTTAAAGTGAATGCATTTCATGTCAACTATTAATAATTGTTGAAATTGTTTGATGAAAGTCATAATAGACTTGTTGAACAATTTATGAAATGAAAATGGTTCAAGATTTAAAGGCAAACTTATGACTTGAGATATGAAAGTGTTGAAAGTTTAATTGTTATCAAGTTATTTATTTCAAGTAATAACAGATTATTATGATAATCAACTCGTTATTTTGGGTTAACACAGCGACAAATGTTAACGTGAGAAGATGCGCTTCAGCACATTGACGGACTAAAATTGAACATAAATTTAATGCTTAACAAGCTTTTTGTTCAACTTTTTCCAGCCATTGAACCCCTGGTCAAGTTGGGTTGTGTACTCAATAGCCATCGCTTTTCATCAAAATAAACCATTTTTTGCATCCAAATACAACAACAAACTTATCATAGAAACACTCATTAACAATACTAAAAATGGTCAAATCAAAATACGAAAAGAATTACAATAAAATTTATAGAATCCAGATTTTTTTCTGAGAACGTAATTCATATCAAATTAAGAAGGGAAAAAGGGAAATTAAATTGAGTCAAAATTTTCCAAGTTTTCCGAACAATTTAACTCATTTTAAAGGTAAAATGTTTTGCTTTTTAGCCCAAAGCTGTTTCGCAAATATTTACTCTGTCGATTGATTCTCCAAAATTGCTTCATGTGACAATTAAAAATGGATTAAAAACATTTAAAGGTTGAAACGTTAATTCATTAATTGTTAAAGACTATTAGACTTGATTTAGTTCATGTTGTAATGGACCTTGTAATGATGATTCCCAAATCATAAAATGAGCAATTTTGAATGAACCAGAAAAGCTTTTCTCAAAACACTTTTGACAATCACCTTAACAGAGCCAAACAGATAATTACAAATATTTGAGAGAAGGTAAAAAAAGCTTGAAAAGGTACGCCTTGATGAAGTGAAGAAGATGATGATGATGTAAAAACAGAGGATGATGACAATGAGTATGATGAAGAGATGATGAAAAGATACACGTTCCTACAAACCTCCTAACGAGTTTCCAATCTTCATCTTTTCATCCTCTCTTCTTGTTAGTTTATTCACGCTCAAAGCTTTATCGGCTCTCATGGTGGCCTAACCTTTACCTTCATCATTATCATCTACTCCTTCATCTCTCTCACAACTATGTGTCTTCATTGTATCAGTGCTTGAATTGCTAATTTTCACTTGGTTAAGGTACTTAACCATTCAACTTCACATTCCGCCAAATGACCTCTCAAGTCTCATCGTTATGTTATCGTTCATTCTGCATTCAACCCAAATTATCATTGGAAATTAAAAATTAATGAAATGAACCTTTTGATTTGAAATGGATTCACTTTCAGATTTAAATCTAACATTTTAATTTCTTTGTCACTTCTGCCATTTTTTTGCTTCTAAAGCAAGAGTCAACCTTTTGCTTCCAATTATCATTTGTTAAAATAGATCAAATTTGAAGCTTTTAATGTTATTTACAATTTTATGTGAAATCATTTAGTAAATTGAGTTAATTTGTTGTAAATGTTCATGTATTTCATGCATTTAAAGATACAATTAATGTACAAATTGTTACCATTAATAGTGAACTCAATAAACATGGTAACATATCATTAACAATCCATTTTGTTTCAACTTGTTTCTCGCCATTATTTACATTAGTCCTCCATTTTTATCATGAATAAGGTTAACTTTGATTTCATCTTTTCACAAATTGTTTCATCTTCAACGGTAATTACAGATTTGTAATCAACCTTTTATTATTAAAAAAAGGTTAACGGTTCTGTATGATAATTATTATTGGTTAACAAAAATGAAAACTTGAAATGATATTTATTTTGTTAGATCGACCATTTGAATAATTGTTGGTGAAAACTGAATCTAGAACAGTTTTGACAGACTTGATTTACAATCAGATTGATTAATTAGCTTGAAATTATGATGATATTAAAGAGAAAAATGAAAATTTTAAAAATGCTTTTCCTTTTTTTCGTGTTGTTTTTTTTTCATTTAACTCACTGATTATTTATTTTATATTGTTTTACCCTGAAGAGATTCATTGACTTTAAAGCCTCAAGCTCAATTAATCAGTCTATTTGTTTGTAATATTTAATTATCATCATTCTTGATCAATATTATTGATGATGATAATCATTATTGCCATTATTATGATTGTTACCAATGGCAATAATTTTCATCATCTACATTTTACCTTATTAAATACACCAAGTTATGTATTTTGAGCTTGCTGAACACACTTTTCACTTTATAAACATTAACTTGTTGAAATCACTTAGTTAATTGACTTCCCTTGATAACCTTTATTTGTTCAATGATATTGGCTAAATGTGTAACTCCTTTCAACCTGCTAAGGTATTGAAAGAATGAATTAACCTTTTCTCATTTGAATCACATCTAATCCAGTTTGTAAATTGTTTACCAATTGAAAAGCGCAAACCTTTTTCCCTGCTTTTCCAGTCACAATACATCATACATGATGATTATCTTCAAGCTTAAGGCACATTAGGTAAACACATTTTCTTAATCCATTTCCAATTGGCAGAATAATCTGGTCATCTGGTTTACCATTTTGTATTAATAACGGTGTTAACTTAGAACCAGTGTCATAGCCATGAATTTAGATTAAAGATAATTGTTGAGGCACCAGAAATGCCAGATCAATCCACCAAATGTAAAGATACAAAAGTAGAGATCCAAATGTAATGATTAAATAAAATTGATACCCAATCTCTTGTACAAAACTAGTAAATAATTGGTAAAAAGGATGGTCGTTGATCAAATAATCAAAATTCAAGGAATGAAAAATGGTTGTACAATTATAAAATCTAACAAAATTAACAATTTGTTTTAACTTAAATTTCAATGACCAGGCTAAAAGTTAACATATGACTTAAAACGGAAAGGACTTGTAAGTTTAATGGGCGCGCAGTTCAAGTGTGAAAATTGACATTTCTTGTTCATTAACTTGACAATCAAACATAATCTAACCTAATACTTGAGCTTCTATCATCTTTGATCCAATTCCATTGATTCGAGAGCTAAATCAACTTATTACCAAGAAAGGTGAATAAATTTTATACAATTTTGTTGGAGTGTTTGTTGATATCAACACAGTTAAAGGTTGATGTTGATTAAGTTAAACATCTTCATGTATTATATGAATTAGTATAACAATAATAGGATAATTTGTTGATCATTATGAGAGCAAAATTATGTTTGGAATGGTAAAAATAAGTCGTTTGATGCCGACAGCAAATCAAAGTACACAATACATTTGTTGATTATGACGATGAAAATGATTAAAATAGCGTTCAATATAAAAGATGATTTTTTACTAGCTTTTTTCATCATTATTTTCATCATTTTCATTTTCATCTTCATCCTCTTCCTTCATGTGATCAACAAACATTCTTGTGGTAAATGTCTTTTTTTTGTGTTTGATTCAGAATCTCTTTTCATTTGTAATATTATTTTCACGGTTTACCTTTACTTTTACCGGCTTGAGTTCAACAATGGCAAATGATTATGTTTCATCTTCAATCAGGATATATCCATGATAACAAAGGCAGCAAACTGAATCGATGTTTTTTTGCTCAAAATGAAGTTACAATACAATTTCATGTCAATCAAGGATGTTTCAAAATTGCTTTCATAACAAGTTGATTAAAACAGCTGAAGAGACAAAATCAATATTACATGTTAAATTGTATCATATTTAACACTTGAAATGCACCCTTAAAGGTTGATACCATTGATTGTCAATTTTGAGTCTTTCAGTCAACATGGCCAATGTTTACAAAGGTTACAGGTCAGGAGTTAAAGTGGATGTTGAGTTGTTTAACTAGCAAAGCTACTGGTCATGAAGATGACTAGTTATGATGATGATGACAATGTCCTTAGGATAATAATAAATAACAAATCAATCACCATTAAGTTGAATTGCTTTCCAAAAAGAAATCGTCTCTTAAATAACCTTAATTACTTCACTTTGAAAGGTTTACTGTTTTTAAAGGTTAACCTTTCATCTTGATTTTCACCCTTTAAAGGTAACCTCATTTTTACCATATTATCCCACCTTATCTACGCGGCCTTTGACCATTTGAGGGTTCAAAGAATGACCAAATGTGACCAGTAATTATGTTGTTATATTGCCATAATTAGACTTGTTTTAATCACTTGTTCCTTTGCGCTGGTTCTTACCTTCAAAGAAAATATGAAAATTGTTTTCAAATGGTCAGTCGAGTTACCGTGATGATGGGCCAAGATGGATGATAATAGTTTAGGTGATGATGAAGTGGAGGAGGATAAGAGATATTCGCTTTGTGACCAATTAATTTTGATTAATTTGTTTTCTTGCATTTCAAAGGAAATTATTGAAAACAATGGTAATTAACTTCTGCCCTCTTTATTTTTTTGTAAATTGCGCTTCAATAGTAAAGACGCTTGTGAATAATCTTGATTGGCTGTTGCTTTGAACTGTTGCTTGTTGTTTAGTTTGGCGCATTTTTGCTGCTTAAACTGAATTTATTTCACTGTTATTCAAAGATTATCATGATTATTATGATTATCCTAAAGCCAATCCTCATCAGTAAATCGCCATTTCGTGAGCATCAATTGTAACCTTTCAACATCATCTCATCAGCTTGTTTCCCATGTTTTTTTTGTTTCCCTTTTTTTCCTCTTCTCTCACTTTACATCTTCTGCTCATTTAACCTTTATTTTTTTTCAGGCGAAAGGCATAAAACTATTGAAGTGGCCTTATGGTTTGACAGATCTCATCATCCTCATATAAGATACAAAGTTGATCATCTTGTTTTACTTTCTATCATCCTCCCAATCATCATCACCATTATTCTTATCGCTTATATCGACTCAACGCAACATCTTCTTTAGCCTCAAAGGCCTCATCACCATCTGAGTATTTTGAGTATAATCTTGAAACTTCCCTCTAAACACATCCTTAAGATCATCCTTTTGCTCAACCTCCTCATCACCCTGAAAAACAGTCTCCCTTTTTTTCCAACCTTGACAGTAAGAACATGTTAAAGATGTTTTACACAGCCTTTCCCTACATCATCATCTTTTATCACTCATTATTAACACAAATCATTATTTTCAGGTCTATCAATTATTCTCACCGGAAATTATAATTTATAATTTTCTCTTGGCTCACCGTTTTATCTCAGATAGTTATTCATATCAGATAAGTCGGAAACACATTGACAGTCAAAGGACACAAAAAAGGGTTCATAGAGGATGATTACAAATCAAGTCATGGATGAGGAAAAGAAGGTCAAGATTAACGCAATGGGAATACAGAAGCACATCTCTGATTATTTAACTGTCGATTAGTTGAACAATGAACCAGGTCATTTTATCCTCCTTTTATTAATTGATACCATCAATTAAGCTCCCAATTAATTACCCTTAATTGGTTAAATTGATGGATACACCTTACCTCTCATCTTCATTCAACTCAAACCAAACCCAGTCGACATTTTAATCTATCCATTCTTCTTTAGCCCCATTCATCTGAGACAACCAAACCATTTATTCACTTTCGTCATCACTATCATCATCATCGCCATCATTTTTATCATCTTTATCATAATCATTAAACAAATTTTTCATCTTTGAAATCAGATCCCGTTTTTGTTACCTTAACTTCGTGCAAAAAGATTTCTAAAGCGATTGTGTAAATTATCTAAGCCAATTAATTATTGCTATCAAAATACTTCAACAAAGTTACAAATCTACACACAAGAAGAGAGATCATCATTATCACCGTTAAATAATCAACGTAATCATTGATCTTTGTGGCCATTTGAAGTATTCAACACATTCATAGGTACATACGGTGTAACATTGCAGGTACACCAAAAACGTATTTAAGCTTGTTGTAAGTTAACCTGGCAGGTTAAAACTTGTCTACACTAAGATCATAAATTAAATAACAAATCACCAAGAATCAAGAAATCTCATATTTTATTGCTATTCTGATCCAGTTTTGATATGAAGATGTTTAAGATCAGACCAGTATAGGTATTGATAAGTTACTTTTATTTTCCTGAATTTTTCTCATTCTATGCTATTCTTTATCCTTTTTTCACATTTTAGTTCTCATCTTTTTATTGCAGAAGTTGACATGAAAATACTTCAAAAGCTGAACAAAGTTTATGTAATCAACAAAAGATGGTTTGGATATTTATGTCAGGTTAGGGTTGATAATGTAATATTGACAATGGCATGTGTATTGACTTAGTTTGTCAGTATTTCCCTGGATCTTTCCATGTGTATAACACTTGAACTTGATTCAACCTATCAAAACATGGAAATTGAGTTAAACGACAAATTTGATCCAACAATCAATCCACATCAATAAACTCATTTTAAAAGCAACTATAAAAAAGTGAAAGGGCTGAACATGATGGCAAAATGGTTTCAACATTTGAACAAAACATGAAAGAATAAAAGGAAACAAGAAATTCTGGTCCAAAAAAAACAGATAATAACATTCATTGAGAGCGATTAACAAAAATGATTCTCAATGTGGATGATCATTGATCGTATCAAGCCAACATAGAGACAGGATTGCAGTTGAGTAAAGATATAAATTGTGAAAAGGGCAAGAAACGATCTATTGACAAGGTCAACTGAGGTAAGCAAAAAAAGGATCATCATCATCATCACCATGATCTTGATCACCAAAAATTATCAACAAAATGATGAAGCCGGTTTCATCAAAAGTTTCTTGACGAAAAAAAGCTCAACCAAAGAAGAATCTAATGTAAAAAAAAGAGAAAGAATCTGAAACATTTGAGTTTTTCTTGTTTGCCTCTTTCTTATCGATTTTGGTCAATCTCATTGAGCATAAAAATGACCTCCGACAAGTTGATCAGCAATGAAATGATCATTGATGGCTGTCACTTTAAGATTCATTGGCAAGTACAAATGTATTAATAGGAATGATGAGGCCAAAAAGGCAAATCAATGTCTAGATAAAGTTGGTGATAAATATGATGATAATGATGGTTAAAGTCACATGAATCTAAATGATTTTAAAGATAAAATTCTGACTACATTCATTTTACAGGTTGTTTTTGTCCACCCGCACTTATAACGATCAACATTTTGCGAAATCATCCCTTAAATCATTATAATTTGATCGGAGCGTTGAATATTGGATATGATAGTCATCCAGTTATCAATGGAATCAACCATTTAGTTATCCGAATTGGAATCATCAACGGCAATCATCAAATTTATATGTGTTTATGTCACCCTTAAATAATGTGAAAGATGTTTCAAATGATGTTTGATTAATGGTTTGGACAAGCAAAAAAAGTTACATTTAAGTATCACTTCGAGACAATTTGGTTTTCAAGCAAACTGATTCCACGTCAACACATTTAATTTGCAGCCTTTAATCGTACCTAATCAACCAGGAAAACTCTCGTAGGTGTTGATTAGAAGTTTAATTACAAAAATCATTAACTTTTCTCTTTTTCTTCATTGATTTACAGAACAGTGAAAAGTGGAAAAGGCGAAACTGGACGTAATTGTTACCTGTAATGATAATCATTGTGATACTTGGAAGCCAATGAATGCATAATATACATGGGTGTTCAATGTTGATTAATGTAATTTGCCTCCATCGCCATCATCATCATTATCTTCCTCTTTTGTTGCTTTGTTGACAGACTATTTTATCTTTGCCATTCCATGTCAGGTTGACCTGTTAATGATGATTTGCAGGACAAGATGACTTTTAATTCCTGGATTAACTCTGTTAACATTCAATGTAATAACCAGTAATCATCTAGTTGATATTTAATTTGTTATCCTGTAAGTTATTTGCTGCAAAAACAGTTTTGAAAACTTGCAGCTTAACCAATCTCAACATTCAAACCAATCTAATCTAATTTCAAATCTTGTAATTATCTTGCTTAAAATCATTGGCAATGATGAAATTCAACCCACAACAGAATCAATTTTCACCCAACTAAACATGCTGGTGAACATTGCTCTGTTTTAATACAATAACATGTAAACTTGATAACCTGAAACGTTAATGGTTGATCCTTTTTTCAAGATAATCAACCATTCAAATCTTAATCACCCCGTTAAGGTTCAAGTTTTTTTATTGTTTTATCTTCAATTCACACTCTTTACAATTTTAATAACAAAAAATTGAACCCTTTTATACCATTCAATTATAAGTGGTAATGAAACTACAGCAAAAAAGCAGCGCTAAAACAATTTGAAGTAGAAGCTAATTCATCTGAATTACTTTAATTACACTTGGAACCTGAATGTTTCTTATTTGTTTTTGCCTCTGAAAATCCGATTAATTTTCATCTTGATTTCTTTTCCTTTCAGATGTCATCAACTTAATGAAAACTCTGGTAATCATGCAAATTGATTCAAGATTTTACCGAGCCCACTGATCTCCATTAATCCATGTTAAAAAATGACAGTCAGTTGAGCTGAATTTTAAAAGGTAAAATTGCTTATTTTGAATAACAATTGAATAAATTGTGTTTACAAATTTTTCTAAAATGATTATTTCTTTAATTTACAGAAGTCTGATTACTTGGACTGAAAGCAATACAAACAAAGCTGAACAAATGGTAAACAATTGTATTTGTAAATCCATATTGAACTGGTTTTACTTTGATGGATGAAAATCACAATGAAAACTAGCCACTAACTGGCTTAATGGGAAATCAACAATCCAATTTGAAAACCCTGATTTACCAATTAACCAACCTCCAAGGATGATAATAATGATTTATCCACAATATATTGATATCAACATTGATCTTTTTACTTGAAACTAATCCAGTCAGTCCGGAACCATCTAATTATATTGATATTGTTTACAGTTGAAATACTTCATTGATTAACCAGAATAATAGACTGTTATCAATTAAAAGCAGTCTTATAAGCCTATCCCATGAGCATTTTGTTAACAACAGCAATAATGATAATATTAATACATGATAATAATAATAGTAATAATAAATTGTTGAAGCTCATAATATTTACGGTTGTAAGATCACGTTTGCTCGATCAGTTAACCATATCGGTTGGTAAATAGGCAGTTGATTGTTAACAAGATGATGAGACTCAATTATATTACCTTGTTAATTAAACTTGTTGTCTTCTTGGATAAGGTAACAATGATGATGAAAGGAAAGGAAGAGGAGGAGGAGGAGGTTTCATGATGATTATGTTGATGTTTGGGAAGGACAAATGATGAAAGTAAAAAATGTATTGTAAATGTTAATTGGTCAAATTATTTCAACTAGCAAACGATTTTTGTTAACATATTATTTTACTTCAAACAAAATATATCCATTAATATGTACATTTGTCGTTAATTTAAACTCTCTTTTATAATTTACCTTTTCGCATTGCTGTTTCTGTACAAAACCAATGGGAAATACACGCAAACTGGTAATTTGTTGAACGGTTTTTTCAGGCCTTCGTATTTTTTAATAACATTGTTGTTGCTATTTTCATCATAAGGCCTTTTCTTGTCATTCAGTATTTCTGTCATTAGTACGATTATCATCATTTGAAGTCACAATTTTATATGTAAACTGTTAGCCAAAGTTGACCAACTTAAAATTGTTACTTTACTGGTCAAACATATGATTAGAGGTAACCATTCTTGGTTGCCATTATGTTTAACAACTTGATGATGCTGATGATTCTCATGTTGATGATAATAATAACATCAAAGTTTAACATTTTAATTGTCAACGCGTATATTTTAACCATTTAAGAAAGATGATTAAGCTTGTAATGACTTGTGTTTGTATCCTTGTTAAGTTTATATTTATGATTGATTGGTAAAAATGAAAATGATTTCATTTGTTTTACCATTTCTCTTGTCTAACCATTCAATGTGGCTTCAGTGTTTTAATCAATGATACTGATGATGATGATCAATCAACTAATCATCATGATTAATTTTAAATTCATCACGATATTATCAAGGTAAAAGGTCATCTTTATGAGCATTACAGTCTAAATTTGTTATCCCTTCTTCCAATTATCATTAGTATTATTTAGTTTTTTATTTTTGTGGTTGTAATTTTGCTTTTGCTAGTTTAATGAAAAACCAGTAACCAGAGTAATTAGATTTTTAACTTTGTAAATGTTAATTAATACAATTTAACAAAATTGATTATCTGTTGTTACTGAAATGCTTGGAAACAATTTCAAATATTAGTGCGTAAAATTGAAAAGTGCGCGCTTCTGGTCAAGCTATTAATAAGGCGTAATTTTTGTAACTCATTTTGACTAACCTTTGTTTTGTTTGTTTTTAATCAACGGCAATTTTTTCCCCTGTGTGTTTTTTCACTGGCCATGGTTGATAGTTAATAATAACCATTGAGGAAAGCAATTAAAAGTTACCTTCAATCACCAGTTGAATGGAAGAGACAATGGATGCAACTAATTAATTCACTTGACTTGCCTTACCATCATCAGTCTCATCATCGCCATCAGCATCTTCAAATCCGGTTTATCTTCTCAACCAGGATTCCATTCACTTCGTGTCAACCTTTAGCTTTGTGTCTCTCATCATCTCATCTTCATTCTTCTCATTGCTTGTTAACATTTGTCTCTGTTTTTTTTGTCTTCCTCTCCACTCTTTACTACAGATGACCAAAGATTTGCTGTTTGTTTTCCTGTTAAACCATTGCCATCACTTTTACCCTCCTGATTCATCTTTAATCATAACTTTTTCCCTAATGCCCATCAATCGGTCATCATTGATGATTTGGGTTAATGATTCAACGTGACCTGAATTAACCTTAGACCACAAGGTTTGGACCATTAATCTCGTAGACACCAGTTTTAGGCAACACCAGGCTAGGCCAAGTTAAAAAATGATGTTTACATTGGAGCAAGTAGAGAGATGAGGAAAGCTCATCACCAATGTACCTGACCCAGGTCATTTAAACAGATTTATCTTCATTTTCCTCTCTCTATCTCATTCTCTATTTTCTTTCTATCTATTGATCAGGTAGATGATGGGCTCTTGTTTGGTGGTCAGAAGGTCAAAGGTGAGGGTAGGAAGACAGCGAAAAGGGAATTGCTAATATACAACAAGAAAAAAATGGAAACTCAAAGAATCTAAAGATTTTACTGAAGAGAAAAGTTTATTTTTTTTCTAATTCCCTGAGATAACTTGAGATACTGTGATGATGCACAACAGGTTATTTAAAGATCTCTCTTTCTCTTCAATTGAACCATTCATCAACATCATCTTCATCTTCATCAACAACAGTAAAAAAAATTCTTCATTCAACAGTAGAAAGAGAGAAAAGAGAGAGAAAGTATCTACTATTATTACTTGAAACTGTGTTTACTTACTTTCAAAATCAACTGTCCGCAATTTGAATGATTGAATAGATGATTAGACATTTGAAAAGATCAATAATTAACCTCATTAACCTTTTTTGCTAGCCTTACATTAAACTGTATACACTTGAAAAGGTTTCCAGTAATTATCCAAAATGTTAAGTACGCTTTTAAAGTGAATTAAATTTTTGCCCTCCAATATATTGAATTACATTCAACTAAATCAATTAATACACCAACAGTTTCTATTAATAAGGTTTAACCGTTAACATATTATGTATTAACACAAGCGCAAGTAAGAAAAAGATGCTTTAAATGTAATGCAAATTTAGCCTCCAATACAACCTTTTTTTTTGTACAAACTCAACTCTTCAAACCTTAAATATATCAATGTGATCATAATCGTCATCTTTATACCTTAAAATGATCATTTGACTTTTTTACTTGATGATGATGATAATGACGATGGAAGAGAGGCAAAAAAGAAGTCATTAATTTTACTTAAAAACGATAAATAAATGATTTTTGAGAGGACACAAGAAAAATTAAGCAAAGTAACAAACAATAAAATGAAGATAGAGCAAAGCCATTGATGAGGAGGACAGAAGAAGGAGGGAGAAAAGGTGAGAAGCAGGGAAAGATGAAGATAGGGAAGATTGAGATGGAGTGAGAAGCAAGTTTCTGTGTTGAGTTATTGGTTTTACCAGTTCAGTTGTAACTCTCATCCTGTTCACATCAAGTTTTGTTTTTAGTTTGCTTTTTTTGCTGTTCAGTTCAACAATCATCTAAAGTATATCAACTGTGTTAACCATGTTACCTTGATTAGTTTAATCCATCTTATTGTTAAACCAGAAGTGTTGAATTGTGAGGTAAATCATTTTTTTTCGTTATCAAGTCAACCCCTGTTATGACATCAAAATCTCCCAAAATTTGGGAGACCTCTAATCTTATTGTTGACCATTATTCGAGCTCAAAGGAAAGCCAATTACAATCATCATCTCTCTATCACCATTACTATTATCCTTACTGTTCGGAACCGTCCACAGCAATTAATCCAGTGACAATAAATATCATTGATAGTGATAACAACAGTAAAATTGATCCTGACAATTCGCTACCTTGTTTACAATTGTCTTCAATTATGACTGGAAGTAACAAAATATCCATTGAATCATTAACTGCCAATTCAAGCAGTAACATTAAGAGTCCACTGACAGCCACTTCAATTGTTAATATGATCAACAACAATAATACTGTCAATAATAATCTAAACAATAATAATATCAACAATAATGTAAATGTACATAGTAATAATAGTGTTAATAGTATCAATAGTATCAACAGTAACAATGTTCATAATAATAGTTTCAATAGAAACCATTCAAATTATACAACAACCAACAAATTAATGATGAAACTATTACCATGGTGTAAATTAAAGAGGAAACAATTCGTCTTCCGAGATTCTCTTTCCTGTGATGATATATCTTCTGTGATGTTTAGACGGTCATCTGTTCAACCAATTTCCGGCTTTTTTACTGATAAAAACTCTCATCTTGCAAACTCAACTTCGCCAACTTCATCTAATTCAACTTCAACCATAACAACATCCAATTCCTCTTCCTCTTCATCCTCCTCAAATTCATCCTCCTCCATGACCATGGCTCGTCTCTTCACAGGTAAACGTAATAATAATAGCAATAAATCATCCTCCGGTGCCAACAATATTTTATCATACACCTTGACCAACCGGAAACGTTCAAATGGTAGCAATAATAGGAAAGATAATAATTCAATTAACAATGGTCATCCAATGTCAGCTTATCCAATGGTTAGTTTTGTTAATAAGGGTGAAGGTTTAGTTACAGTTGATTCCACTTTCGATCGAATTTTAATGTCCAATGAAAATGAACTTTACTCGCTTGGATCTTCAATCAATAATAATCATCACCATATCCACCAACCTTCATCAACTTCAACCTCGTCTTCGATCTCATCCTCTTTCCATAGTTTTTCAAATGTATCTTCTTCCCTTTCCTCGTCCAAATCAATGGGAAATCTTGGCGCTACTTATGGGCCAAGTTGCTCTCGAATAAATCAATCCAATTGTTCAACCTCAGATTGTGATTTACCAAGTGTTTACGGATCAACGGGTAACCAACAGACTGGCTGGTTTTACGGCCCCATTTGCCGTGACAAAGCAATCGCCATTCTAGCTCATCAATCCATTGGATCATTTCTTGTTCGTGAATCAACCTCCAAACCAGGTTGCTATGCTCTCTCCCTGAGAGTACCAAAGCGATTCCAAGTTACCGGAGTAGCCCATTATTTGATATTAACCACATCCGCAGGGACTCTTAAAATCAAGGTACGAACATGGAGTGTATTATCGTCCGAACTCCCAATCCTTAATCTTGAATTTCAGTTATGAAAAAATCAATCCATTTTACTTTGTTTGCTTTTATTACTTTGATTTGGACAAAGCTAAGGTTTTTTTCATGTTTACATTTAAGACTAGAACCTTAAATGATCAACATTTATCACTTATCAAAAGTGAAAAGTGTTTTACTATTGATGTAGGAATATTGACCATCATTATTATATCATTCCTTCTCCGAGTTTCATTGCTTTTGTTCAGTAACTTGATTTTCTTTTGATTATTTCCATTTATCTTCGCTCCTTTCAACTGGCTCTCCATTTTGTTTCTTTCATTTGCTTTATCTGTCCATCATCACCATCACCACCATCATCATCAACGCAGTCCACAAATTTATCCTCTTTTTATGCTGCTAATCTCTAAAGGCGTATCAAACTTGAGTTAATTGAAATAGTTTCGTGAAATCAATTGTGAGTCACTATATTACATTTGTTTATCCAAGCGGTGTTACTCAATGAATTTAATGATAAATTTTCCGTGTCCTATTGTCATTATACATCCGGTCTTTACAAGGTAATCACTTTTTGACTCCATCAAAAGTAACCTGTATATTAACGTGAAGCAGAGAGTTCTGATGACAAGATGAAAGAGAGTGAAACAAGTGAAAGTAATTTCTTTTTCTGTACAAGTTTATCTTTGGTCCGTAACGAAGATTTAGGTGGAGATAAGAGAGAGAGAGAGTTGAAGGTGTAGTGTGAAAAAATGAAGATGAAAAAGAAATAATAACAAAAAAAAGTTAAAAGGTATGACAACAACAGAAAAATTAAATTGTTTGAGCAATTCAACATCAATTTGAGGACATTTTTGTTGAATTTTTCAATCAACAAACAATTCAACTGTATATTAGTCTTTTTTTCATCCTAACTTACAATTTCGTTTGTATTCTTGTTAAATTGGCCCGAGGGTGAAGAAAAGGCAAAGATTTGAGAATAGATTTGTTTGACCTCTCCATTTTACACTGGAAATCGTTTTTGATTCACTTTGTTGATTATTTGTTACTTGTCAGCAAGTATTGGAGAAAACAGCAGCATCACCATCACCATCATCATCGTTTCAGTATAACAGCAGCGTAAATAGCAAAAAAAACTAACAGGTAGGTCAATAACAGGCCATACCTTTATTCGGACATATTTTTCAACCAAGGATATGCAGACAGATGAATATGTGTGTATGATTCTACAAGTAATATTTTGGTTATTGGTATAACCGTAGAACCGGTAATTTTCGGGCTTGACTGTTCAGCCCATTTCTTCCTTCTTTCATCCTTCGCCATCCTCTATGTCTATTTTAGCTCCTCATCTTTACTCATTTTAAATGTACTTTGTTTTTCAGGCCACTTTTACTTTCCTCTATGGCTCTTTTTTTGCTGTAAAAATTCACTTTTTTACTCCAAAAATACTGGCCAGCGATCAATGTTAAAATGAATTCCAAGCGGAACTTTCTCTGCTTCTTTTTCATCTTCTTTCCTTTCCTTTCTTTGCTTTTCTTCCCTTGACTTTTTTCATTCTTATTCACCTCCTCCTTCAATTCCTTGCTTCCCTTCTTGACCTTTGTTTACTCTATGAGGGTGGATATCTCCTCCTATGGTTTGGCCCTTTTTTGCTTTTAAATTGGTATTCTCGGGTTAATTATTGTTTAAAATAATTCTCCAAAAATACTGTAGTTAGCTTAATCTTCATTATGGTTCTTGTTAATGATCACGTGACAAGGTATTGGTAACAGGATGAATATGAAGAATGATGTTAGATCAGGAGAGAGATGATGATGATGAGAAAAACCATCATCAAGCTGAAAAGAGATAAATGAAGGTAACCATGAAATTCATAACTTGCTGATCATTATCGAAATTAAAATGTTAAAAACAAAAGAGGAAACAATGGAAATTATAAAGTTGAATAATTACCTTTGCTGAATGATAACCTGAGTTCCTGAGCAGATCTTAGATCAACGTTTGAATGTAAATTGTTTCCATTGAATACAAATTAATCAATCAAAGTACAAAGAGAGGGAGAAAAAATAGAGGAAAAGAGAGAGAAGGGGGAAGATGAAGGAAAAATTTATATGATAATTGAATACAGCAAGTTTAGCTTGACCTGGGTAACCAGAAAGCTTCACTTCTCGTGCTCCATGTTGAATAACTTGGCTGTAAAGATTCTTCTGAATCGTTGATTTTCTTCCAAATTGGAATTAGCTTCTTAATCTGATTGAGTAAATACAAGGTTGCTTCATGAGCTGCTTGACGATGCGGTGATGAACAACCTATTAATAATGATGCTTCGCAAACTTTAACTAATCCAAGTCGATGTATAACATAACACTTGTCCAGTTTGAATTTAGTAATTGCATGTTCAACTATTCGACTAATCATTTTAACAGCCATTCCCTCGTATGATTCATAATATAGAGACGATATTTGACCAGTAACAATTCCATGTGAATCAATTTCATCTTGACGAGTGATTCCAAGAAACAGGTTAATTGCTCCTGACTCCGGTGTGGTTAAAAAATTGATTGCCTCTTCAGATTTGATTGTTTCCCTCGTAAGAGCCACAAAACTTTTCTCTCGTTCAATTACAGTAATAGGGTTATCCGTTTGCTGTTGGGAGTCTAAATCAGGATCATTCAGCATTATTTATTAAATTAGATTGGAGCAAAGGGTTTGAGATTTCGATTGATGATGATACACGAAAAGTCACTAAATAAAGTTTTAGAGTAACAGTTTACACATCTAACTGTGGACTAAAAGATAGATGAATGGTAAAATTAATGGTTCAACCATAATATTGCACAAAACAATCAATAAATGACACACTTGATAACCATAAATTAATTAAAAATTGATATTATCACACCAAGATCGATTTGATAGGAGAAACTATAATATTGGTTTAAGTGATAATGGTAGCAGTTAGAGAGCGATGAAAAATAGATGACGAGTCAACCAGGATATCCAACGAAAACAAATAATAAAATCAATTTTGATCCACTTGTTAAGTGTAAAAAGTTGTTATTAAATTTGATCACACAGTAAATTTCAAGTCCTTGGTTGAGTTTAAAGTAATTATTAGACTTTAGGTGAACCTTTCAAGCTTTTATTGGTGATTTACACTGGCTGTGAAGATTAGATTCATTATTAGATTGATTTAATTAGGAAAATAGGTTTTCAATGAAATTAAATTGAAACTTAACCACTTTGATAAATTGGCTTGAATAACGTAACATGTGTTAACGACTTTTTTAATAATAACGCCATCTATATTACATATTTAATACAAACAGTGAAAATACAAAAGACAGCAATAATTAATAGAGACTGATAAGATAGGATAAAGCAGTAACTATTCAGCAAATTCCAACTGATTTATTACAATTAATTAACCGATTATTGAGAAATGGTGATAAATCTATTAATAGGTGAAAGTTACGGTTGTTTTAGTGATCATTGTATTAGATATGTGAATAAGTGTTATGGTGAATATTATAATGGTGTTTCAAAGTCAATGTTCATTACAAAGGAAGAAAAGTCATTGTCAACTTGAACAATAATCATAATCAATCTGATGATCGTGTTCAACAAGGTTACCTTGTAACTTTTTGATAAATACAATGATGATATTATTGTAATATGTATTTATGTTAATAGTGTGCACCTCACTGATTATACATTACAGCAAAATACTTGAGATAATGTCACCAACCACCATCATCAACAATACAAAAAAGCTAAGCAACATTATACGATACTTTTTTGATTAATGGCTGAATATGGCAATGTATTAATAGATAATCGATGAAATACCAATTTCAATTAACATAAACTTTCCATTAGCACCTTTCTTGTTTCTCTTCCCTCCAAGTTACATCATCATCATCATGGATAGGTTTGGATACATGGGGCCTTTTTCCGCTTGATGAAATGTTTATAATGATGACAAAGGTATTTATCGATCCAATCATGATAATGGTAATGTTAATGATGACGGACTTTTCCCCTTCTCTGGAATCCATTTGTATCATCTGCCACACATTGGTTGACCTCAGACAGAGACACAGGCAAAGACAGAAGCTAAAGTTGAAGTTGAACCAGAAACAGAGCTTCCTGTTATTTTGTATATTTTTGGATAAAGACGTTGAAGTTTATGATGATAACATGATGACCAGACGCCAGTTTATCTCTCAATGTTGATCTTTTTATGTTTAAAATGAGTTTCGATGCATTTGTTTACCTAATATGACAACTGAATGGCTCTTATTCAAGCTGCTGATCACCCAATTACCACTTTTACCACCGCCGCTGCAATTGCTCTGATTGACTGTCACTGACATCAAAGCTGATTCTTTGCTTACTTAATCCAACTCAATCTGACAAAAAATTATCTGCTAACATTTGAATTGATTCAATTCATTGACTATTCAAATGTAGTAGCAGGCAATCGGCATGTTATCCTATGATAATGTTAAAAATGCAAAGTAAGATTGTCATTGATGACAGTTTCTGTGAAAAATTTAATTTACATTTCAATGGCAACCCATCAATGGCAACATTTAAATTGTCCCATCCAATCTAGAAAGTAAACTCTCAACGTAATCAACTTGACAGCTCATCTTCTCTTCCTTTTCAATCTTCTCGTTCATCATCGTCTTCCTCTGACTTTTTCAATTTACAATCTCCTCTTTTTTACCTGAATAACTTGATTCTGACGGAACACGCAACACGCGTTTTAACCTATCCGTTTGCGTGTTTTAACATGAAAAGCTCAAACATATATCCTCATAATGATGGTGATGATGGTGTATTAAAAGGACACCTTAATTGACTCTGAATAATGGCTTTTTTTATCTTTCCACTTTTCCTCAATTTGAATACTTCTAATGGCGGAATGTAAAAGCTAAAGGATTTTCATGTCGGATTTAACAAGATAATAACCGAAAGCTTGGGAAGTTTTAATCAACAATCATCATAAAAAGATGATATTGACATTCATTTCTAATTTCACAATCAAACTCTGGACCATTAAGTTATAAATCAATCAAGTTAATTGTCAAACATCCTTTACATGATCTTTTCTTAACCAGGCAAACAATGTTCCCACCGAATGATTGTTAACCAAACCTTTGGTTCCAGTTAAATTGTTATTAACTGGCTCTTCACTCATGATTTATATTGTCAAATTTTAATGGTTAATAATTTATTACCAAATCATTAGTCCAACTCAAGTTATACCTTTGTCTAATGACTCGATATAAATTGACTCAATTTTGGGTTTGGTTAACAATCGTAACAATCATAAGCTTCAGTTTGCTTGTTTAATGACAATTTATCTGATTTTGTTAATTCAAACAAAAAAGCAAGATTAAATCAGTTGCTTTTAAGCTTGTCTTGGATATAAATTTTTGGGTGAGTCTCAAATTAATCAACTCAATGATGATGATTCAATTGAATGATTTCATGCATTTGAAGTTCTTATTCTTATCTTTGTTTCCCAAATTTTACAATTACATTGACAAATGTTAATGTTAAGCCAAAGTAATTTAATTATCCTCAACTTAAACATAATTACCTGAAAGTTAAATTTTATTTAACCAGTAAAAGCAAACATTCAACTAACCTTTGCTTTGACTTTTCAACATCATCTTCATCTTGACCATTAGTTTATTTCCAGTTGCAATCACTCAATTTTTAATGCCATAGTTGGATGACAATTAACCTGAAGGCAACCTTTTTTTATTTCAATCATCTTCCATTATTGTTGACAGTTCGTTTGTTTGTTGATTAATTTACCTGCTTTAATAGCTGTGGCTTTTATTGTTCTTTTTACCTGATTAATTTTAAAAGTTGAACAATTACAACCTTTAAAAACCACATAAAATTGAATAACGTAATTCAATGATCCAAAGAGACGCTTCTATGACAATCAGTCAATTGTTTGAAAGGTTCAACTGCACTCATGTGAGTGACAGAGAACTAGACTTTATCATTGCTAATTATAATCAATCAGCAATTCACATGATCAGCAAGTTATTTTATCAATTTAACACTGAAAATTAAACATTTCAATGATTCTCAATTTTCTGATAAAACTGACTTTGAAAAATAGTGGTAGTCAGCTGAGCATTTCATTATACATTGCAATTTAAAACAAAGATATTGAAACCATTTGAACAGCCTAAAATGATGATAATCACTAGCATCAATATGATTATAATAATGGCTAAATTTATTATCATTATTATTGGGATGAAAGTCAATAGGCTGTGGAAGTGAAATGTGTACACAGAAGGTTGGGGCTACTTAATAATAAACGATTACTTTACAAACAGTTAAACTGGGAAGAAAATAACAAAATTAAAGATGATGAGCAATCGAAATTAAATTCATCTTCTTAATTGATGAAGCCATTAAGAAGCCATTTAAAAGAAGACTTGATTAGCACTGATCAATGTTTAATCGATAAATTTTTCTTCCTTTCATCCTCTTTATCATGTTGAAATTTTTGTTTCCTTTGATGATGGTCTTTTTGCAGGTTGATGTAGCTTTTTTCACTCAGATTTTATACATCTCTCTCTTCTTGATTCCTCCTCTTCCCATGATTAAATTATCTTGTTGATAATAATGATGATGGGGCGAATGATATGTAATTACTAATTAGGAATTATGTGGCCTGATTACCTCCCTCGATGGTATGAAAGAGAAATGATTGAGAAGAGAAAATAAAGAGCAAGTTAATTGAGAGTCAAATTAACTGATATTATAATATGTCACCACATTCAAATGGCCACTAAATAGCTTCATATTGCAGGTTGAATGATACATCGAAGTGTATGTTACCAGTGTAATCACAAGTGCAAAATTAAACAGGCAAAGCTAGCGAGACCTCATATTGGGTCGCTTCGTGAGGTTGAGATTGAAAGTAAGTCGTCAATTTGAACAGATTGTCTCCCATTGAATTAACAACACAATTAGATGTTATCTTGTTAAATTAAATGAGGGGAAAATGAGCTTTTATCACCTAAAATAAAATTAAAAATTAATTAGTAAAACAAAGATGATGAGTTGCAAGATAAACCCAAATCACATGTTTGGTATCAAGTAACCGTTGAATGTAGAAGCGCGCAAATTAAATTTTACTAGTTAAACATTTCAATTGTTATTTTTGACAATTTAACTCTTTAATTGTCATGTTTTCAATTTAATTCCTACCTTGTTTACAAGAAAATTATTTGAGAGAAAAAAATACGTAAAAACATGAGATTAAGCTGAAAATTGTGTCCTACCTTTGCACCGTTCAAAGTCTTAAAGAATGTTGATCTCAAAGCTTTTTTCTTTACCTGAGAAGAGATGAGGTAATAGAGGATGATGAGGATACTGATGATGATGAAGTGAAAAAAAAAGTTTAGATAAATGGTCCAATTCACTTTCACTTTACCTTGTCGGGTCCAAACATTAATGATAAGAAGTTAGTTGACGATTGATAAATGCTTTGGTAAGGTTAAGTTTCCACGGCCGTTATGAGGTGAAAAATTGAGTTACCTGCAAGGTAAAGTAAAGAAGGGAGATTAGAAGTTCTTGATGGAAACAGGAGAATAAGAAGAAAAAGAAAAAAAAACTATTTTCTTGTCTCTCAGCTTGACATGGATTGCCATCAAGTTTGAAGCAGAAAAAGCTATTTCTTTTCCCTTACTTTCTCACTTGAAATATTACTCTGATTCAGAATCAGGAAGGGTTTTACTCAAACAGATTATAATGATTGAGATTGAATCAAAGCCAAGGAAAAATGCAATTGAAATAACCTTTACCTTTAGCTTAACCTTAACCTGAACACAAGAAAAAAAGAGAGTCCAGTTTTAGTATCCAAAATAATATATTTGCTTACATAGAGGATCACCTTTTTTTATTTGTTTTACAATAAACATTTATCTTATTTTTTTAACTCTCTTTATTCTCATCATTTCCTCTTCATCTTTTCATCCTGCTAGCTTTACCAATAACAGGTCAATTCATCTTATTCAGCAAAATGAATCCTTTAATCCTCTCAATGTCCCAACATGGCTCAATGACAAGTGTTCAACAGCTTCAAAATACACACTAGAATCATCAGAATCATCATCTTACAAGTCACAACTTTCATCTCACCAAACAGACTTGTTATTGGATATCAACTTTTACCTCTTTTTTTCTTCTTCTTGTTGAAATGTTATATTTTGTCAGATTTCAGGCTTTAATATCATTCTTGAATTACACCGATTCCATTGTCCATTTCAAACCTTTTGTTTCCTCTGTGATCAGAATAGCTGATCATTTTACTTGATTCCTATTACGTTTGTCCAGCTTTCACTGAACACACATCAACTTGTTCATTGACCAATAACTTAATTCCCTTCCTTCTTCTGTCCTGATCAATTTTAATCACAGGACAACATTTACATTCCTTATTAACATAGCTATAAGTATCTTTCATTGTAATCAACTCACTGACCTATCCAAGTCTCGCCAATTCTTCAATCAACTTGATCATTCATTTTACCATTCAAATTTGTATCTCATTACAATTCAAGTCAACTGATATTTTCCTGGTTCCCTTAATGTTTACATCATTTTAAGGCTTTTCTCATTCACATGAAAATCTCAATAATGACATAAAAAGGTTCTGACCTGTTTCACCAATCTGTTGACCTTTATGACTTACAATTGTTACCTCAAAACAACAAAATGACAGTTTAAAAATCACATAGAAATGTATTCGAGTACAGACTTTAGTCTAAACCTAAATCTTGATATAAATCAAAATGTTAATCTAATGTTAACCAACTGAATGGAACACAATTGAACAGAACTGAAGTTAATTTTGTTAAAATTTCAATTCAGTTTCTGAGAAATCGGCGCTTTCTACGATTAACCCTTATTTTAATTAGTTTTAGATTGCTCCAAAGCTTAAAAGATTGGTGAAACCGGTATTACCATAAAAAAAGATAAGCTTAGCAATTGATTTACAGGATTAACTTGAATCCTGATCATGGTTATCACATTATAACAGTGAAATGTGTATCCATATAATAACATTTGATACCATTCATTATGATCATCCATGAGACTCAAATATTGATTGACTTCAAGTTAATCAATAAGCTCATTTGGTTATAACTTTATTCACAACTTTCATTGAAACTCATTCAATTGATGTGATTTTTCTTTCCTCTTCTTTATTCTTATCCTGTCAAAGACCATAAAATTGAATGGAAATGATGAACAATGTTATCAAGGCAATCAGTTTCACTTATTCAACCTTTCAGTTTTACAATTTAAACATTTGATAATAAATCAAACAAATTGCTCATTGTCAATTGAACACAAAAAATGAGCCTTAAATTTACCATAAAATTTAAACTAATAATGATTGTTGATCATCTGTTATTTCATCGATTCTTACAATTATCCAATAATAATAGATTTCCAGTTCAATGAATATCATTCCGTGATTCCTGTTCAAATCATGTTTAACATTTTTTTTGATGAACTTAAAATATAAATATTATTATAGCAAAGTAAAAAAAACAAATCATTTTTTTAGCCTTAAACATTTGACTTGTTTTTATATTACAAGATGAGGTCAGCTGAAAAGCAAATATATTATCATTATTGACAAGGTAAACAGTTTTCATGGTTCATCAACCATTTCATTTCCATCCTCATCTTATACAGTCTCAATGAAGGTGAAATACAGAAATGCTCAATGAACACAATTGATTGGTTTAACCCTCATAATCATAATTCACAACAAAATTAGACTTGACTAATTCAAATGAGTTAAGTTTACAAAAGAATAGAAAAATTAGCCTTTTTGAATCTATTTTTTGTTTCAAATTGATCAAGTAATAGATTTGATTTGATATGACAATTATGTTGATTATAATCGGTGATTAATTGTCATTAAAAATGATTATTACCTGTTAGTTGGCTGTCAATAAATATCTGAAACTGGCTTCAATAAATCTTCATCAGACTCAATCAACTTCAGAGTTTCAAGTTAGATTGGACAAAGACATTTGGCCATTTCATAATGGTCAACTGTTACAATCTTAATTCATCTTCTGACATGAAGATAAAGTTAAAATTACAAAGTGAATTACTTTTTTGTTTGGAAGCCTTTTTTGCCTCTCGCAGTTCAAACTTAAAGGTGAAAGGCTAAAGTTGATTCTGTAAGATGTGACTGTTGGATTGAACAATGAATAAAATGTGGACAAGTTATCATGAGAAATGAATTTTCTGTTGACTTTCAGGTTTACCCATTAATATCCACAGGGAATTCATATTGTCAACAAGATTTATTGATGATCTAGTCAACCAAATAAACTAATCTTTTGCCTCTCGTTTTTTTTCATTGATTAATGTCATCCTCTTCATCATCTTTGAACCCAATTAGGAAAGCAAAGTGTTAGTTACAAAAAAAATGCTGACTTTGCTGATAATAGTGTTCATCGTCAACATCATCATGGGAAATATCCAATGAGCTATTGAATAATAAACAAGACTTTTTTTAGCTTCAGCAAAAAAAAGTAGAAGATGAAATTTGCATTTTAAATAACACTTGAAATCCATCTTTTTTGGTCTCCTTTGGTTCGCCAAATCGTTGATATTGATCATCCTTTTTGAGCTGCAATCAAAAGAGCAAGAAATTGCAATTAAAATTTGATAATTAAGATGCATGATTGGTGTCTAATGATGAATCAATTGGGTTGGTACATTCATTTAGATTCACCTCTTTTCGGACTTAGACTGAGGACATTTGAAAAGAAGCCTTCGAGGCTTTTCTTGCTATTCAACCCTCACTTTGATTGTAATCACTATTTAGCGTGATTACCATTACCATCATCATTCTCATCTTGATCAGAATAAAAATCATCATTCTTGAAAAATTATCAGCAATCAAATGATTACTCTCATTGCCTTTGGTTAAACAAATTATGTAAAGTATGAGTATAACATTGAATAATCAAAGAAACCTAAATTGAATATGCATTAGTTTCAATTATTCAAGTATTGCCTTTAAATTGGATTATTTTTGCTATTTTAATTGAAACCTCAACTAATATTATTTCAACAATCAACACTTTTTTTCATTGCAAGATTAAGTGATTAACTTGCTGGTTTAGTTTTCATGTCATATTTTCATACATAATGAAAACGTTAACCTTAACGGTTAAATTAACCTTTGAAATTGCTTGATAAAATTGTCAAACAGCTGGTTCAATTAAAGACCTTTGTATAATTGGCCGGTTTAAATTATGATGGCTATATAATTAAAAACAATTTTTACGACAATTAATTTGCACTTGTTAAGTTTACAATCTCTGGTTTGCTCTGATTTAGTTTTACCTTCACATTTCAGTGAATCTCAATATTATTAATCATAATTTTGGATTTTTCAAAATCTTCTCACTGTTGACTAGAAACGTCTAATTGTAGACATTTTATCTACTAATTTATCTCATTAATCATTGAAAATTCGCCCCTTTAATTACATATTTAAACATTTCCGTTGTTGCAAGTCTAATTAATTCATCAACAATTCTTATTAAAACCTTGCCTCACTTAACTCTCATTTCAACACTGAAATTCAAATCAACCTCCATAAATCAAATTAATCAACTATCTCAATCTTGTTCCAACTTAACAATTAACTAATTATTTTTCCTTTATCATTGTCTCCGTTTTTACCTGTTAGGGTTTCACCAAGGAATTTTCAAGCTTATATTCATTGATTGTTCACCATTCAATCATGCAAGAATTATTGCCATGTCCACTTGATTTATCTTCAATTAAACAACAGCAGCAACAGTATAACCAAACAATCATAATTAGTCCAACGGAGGCTCAAACCCAATTAATGGAGGATACAACGATAAAATCAAATTCACCATCAATGTCAACATTAAACGCAGCCAGTGCAACGGCCTCATCATCAACATCCAAAACGTCAGTTACAAGTGGAGCAACATCAGCCTCATCAACAATTACTAATTATGATAATAATGAAGATCTTTTGGTTGATATAGATTCGGATCCCGACTATCAAAGAATCTTAACTCAGTTCCGTAAAACTATGGAAACCTGTAGATAGAGAGAAGATAAAGGATTAATAATAAGAAATAAATTACAGTAAAGCCTCTCAATTGTCAAGTCGTGAGATTAGCGTTTGGCTATTTCCCTGTAATATTTCGGTGAAATAGCCATTTCACAATTTTAATTTTGAGATTTTTTTATGATTAATTTGCTAATTCGTGTATTATGACGAATTAACAAGACTATCAGAGTCCTCTAAAATTTATGTAATTAGAAAAACTAAATTAAATCAAATTGTTTATTTCGTTACCATGACTTTGCGACCTTTGAGAGGGCCTACTGAATTATTTTTGTCATCACAGTAATCATTGTCACCAACATCATCAACACCATCATTATCAAAGACCACTATCATCATCTTTTCTTGTTTCATTGTTAAATATAATCATGTTAATTTAATTGTCCGTTAAGCAAAAAAAGAAACAAAGAGAAAAAAAATATTCACCTTTTTTGTTAGCCTTTGGTACTTAATATAATACTCATGTGTATTTTATTTTCAATGTTGTTAACCTTTCTTTCGGTCACAATCTAATTACTAACTAATTTAGACAATGAGATAACGGCATTATCAGTAGCAATTGAAATCGTAAGATTATATCCAATTTAATTACTTTGAAACGGGAACACAAAAAGAGTACAATAGCCTGCACATGTTGAACCGATTGATTTTTAAAACAATAGTAGCAGATGGAACCCAAATTTACAATTGAGTTAATTTCCAATTGGCATGATCAGTTAAATAATTTAGCTTAATTTACACGAAAACATTATATTTTAATCACGATAATAGCAGTAAATCAGTTGATCGCGGAAGAAAAGTGGTAAACAAACATTTCTAAGCCAATGCATGAGATAGCGTTTTTTCAAGTAAGGTTGACCAATAAGTATTGAATAGCAACTGGGGCGCTTTTTTTGATTAAACACAAGACAGTAACTAATTGAAAATTAATGGGAAAAGAAATCATTGTAATTTAATTAACCACTCAACTGGATCAAATGAAATGTAAAAATGTTAATATTTATTATCAAGTTAATCTTATACTCCAAGTTATCCCATGTGTGAAGCTATTGGAATCAAGTGTGAAAGCACATCAGGTATAATTGGTGAATCAAAATAAAAATGATTAAAAGGTAATTAATCAGAAACATATTGCTTTATTTGGTCAGTTAAAGTAGCAAAGGGAATCAAATTTGATGGTCAGTGAAGAAAATAAATTAATCAAGTTAAACAGATAATCTGTTTAGCCTCAACCAGCGGCCTTTATCCCCTTCCCTTGAAATCGTTCAGTTGACTCTTCAGAGGCCATTTAAACTCAAATCTACTTCACCCTCAGGTTATTTCAGGAGATCCAATGAAGTTACACTATTTATTAAATTATTATTTTATATTCGACTTCTCCAATCATAATTTCACTTTAAACCATGGCAAGAATTAACTTTGACTCCAAGGAAACACATAAAGGTGATTACAGTCAGTTGCACAGTAAAAACAAAACGATCATTCCGTTGAGATTAAATTGATTTGATTCAATGAGTTAGCTTCAGTTTTAAATGTTAAAAGTTGATCAACGATCATGACTGATAGCAAAATTACTTTTATTGAGTTCCAATTAACCAATGAACATTTGCAGACTCGAATCATCAAGAAAAACCAATTGATAAAAGGACAAAACATTAAAATGAAATGTAAACCTATCTGCAACGAAAAAATAAAATCGAAATTTGAAAAAGATTTCATCAAAAACTGTGGATCAATGAAATTTTTATGTAACACAAAATAGGCCGTTCTTATATCCTTAAGAAGTTCGGCTTTTTACAATACATTAGACACTGTTTTTGTTATGTTGAGGGTGTTTTGGTAAGGCCAAGAAAGACTGTTGTTGGACTTTTAAATGTTCATCTAACTTTAAATTTAATTAATTACATTAACTTTTGTTTATCCTGAACGGTTGTTAAGTATTCATTTAGTTTTGATCCAGAATATTAGCACGAAATTCTGTAAAACAAGTTGATTATTGTAGACATAAAAAATAAGTCCATTTGAGCGATTTGAAGACTTCGAATTGCTGATTTTATGATATATCAAGTCAACAGTTTGTGAATATTATTTCGAACGATTTGACCCTAGAAAGGGAACAGGTCAAACCTATAAGCAACCAAAAAGTAGCTAAAAAGCACAATCTGTGCACGAATTGCTACAAATGGGTAAAAACGAATATAAATGATTCTTTTCAAATTTAGACTTTCTTAGTTCTTAAAGACATAAAAACCAAGTCCATTTGAGTGATTTGAAGACTTTTCTTATCGACAGTTGTGTAGAAAATCGGGTTCAAAGTTGAAACTTCGATCGCCTTTTGTTCAATAACAGAAGCATATTTTTTCATTAAAATTCCTTTTACTGATTTAAATTTTGATGAAAAACCAGAAAATGTACTTATTTTAAGCAATAAATTTTTCTGTTCAAAATAAAACAGATCAGTTGGGTTTTCAGTTAAACCGATCGATTTTTGTGACCGTCAAAGCTAAAGAGCTGAAACTCTTTATTCTTCGATAAAAACCGTTTGTTCATGTCATCTATTGAATACTTTTTTCAATTTATCAACAGTTCTCTTGATTTCGACCATTGGCCTTAAAACTTTGAGCCTCGATATTTTGAGTATGGCATCGCCTATGTCCATCATTCTTTGAACAAACATTAGATTTTATGGTTGACTATAACATAATATGACTGGTTCCGAATGAAATGTGACCCAATTCATTCAATAACCAATGTTCTTCTCACTCAAAAGATTTGTGTTTGAATAACCATTTACCTTTATAAACAAAGTAACAAATCTGTGAAAGAAGTAGAACAATGCTAAAACTGCTTCTGTATCATCTTGAACAATTTAATATTTCCGATATATCATAGCCCATAATGAAATCTAATATTTGAATAAACAATGATGAATGTGGACGATGCTATTCGCGAAATATTGAGGCTCAAACTTTTTAGGCCAAAGGCCAAAATCAAGAGAACGGGCAATAAATTGAAAAAAGTACTTGTCCCATGATTTGCACAAACATTTTTGATGATCGAATTAAAAGTTTAAGGTTTATTACTCTTAAGATCACAGGATGCAGTCGGTTTAACTGAAAATTGAGTTTGATCTGTTTTACAGAAATCGAAAATGTCAGTTCTCAATATAAGACCATTTTATGGGTTTTCATCAAAATTTACGCTAATAGAATTGAGTTCCATGAAAAAAATCTGATTCCATAGCTGAACAAAAGGCGATCAAAATTTAAACTTTGACCGCAATTCCATCAAAAACTATTTATCTAACGAATTATTTAATAGAACCAATGGACTCAGTTTCTATGTCTCTACAAACTTACCAAGTCTCAATTCTTAACTCAAATGAATGAGAATTGGGTAGCACTCTTTGCATTTCATTTGCAAGTTTAACCAGAAAATTGCTTCATTTACCAAGAAATGGGTTGAGATGAGTTTGTTGAATAAGTTGTTGCTCGTCCATTTCAACCCAAACATCATGAATCGAAGGCTCTTATGGAAAGTTATTAAATTAAGTTGAACCAAGTCTTGTGGCACAAGCAAAGTAGAAAGAGCGTAAGGCCAGCGCATAAAGTTAACACGCAGAATTGTTTGCCTCTTTGCGTTTTTGCAATAAACGCAATAATTTTCACTTAAGCAAAAGTATCAATGTCTGCTAATACACCAATTAAACCGTTTACTAATTATGTTTAGTAAAAGATTAAATTTGTGAAAGAATGATAGACGTAGGCGACTTATACTTTGTTAATAAAGGTAAATGGTTATTCAAACACAAATCTTTTGAGTGAGAAGAACATTGGTTATTGAATGAATTGGGTCACATTTCATTCGGAACCAGTCATATTATGTTATAGTCAACCATAAAATCTAATGTTTGTTCAAAGAATGATGGACATAGGCGATGCCATACTCAAAATATCGAGGCTCAAAGTTTTAAGGCCAATGGTCGAAATCAAGAGAACTGTTGATAAATTGAAAAAAGTATTCAATAGATGACATGAACAAACGGTTTTTATCGAAGAATAAAGAGTTTCAGCTCTTTAGCTTTGACGGTCACAAAAATCGATCGGTTTAACTGAAAACCCAACTGATCTGTTTTATTTTGAACAGAAAAATTTATTGCTTAAAATAAGTACATTTTCTGGTTTTTCATCAAAATTTAAATCAGTAAAAGGAATTTTAATGAAAAAATATGCTTCTGTTATTGAACAAAAGGCGATCGAAGTTTCAACTTTGAACCCGATTTTCTACACAACTGTCGATAAGAAAAGTCTTCAAATCACTCAAATGGACTTGGTTTTTATGTCTTTAAGAACTAAGAAAGTCTAAATTTGAAAAGAATCATTTATATTCGTTTTTACCCATTTGTAGCAATTCGTGCACAGATTGTGCTTTTTAGCTACTTTTTGGTTGCTTATAGGTTTGACCTGTTCCCTTTCTAGGGTCAAATCGTTCGAAATAATATTCACAAACTGTTGACTTGATATATCATAAAATCAGCAATTAAGATTGGACTGGAATAAGCTTTGTTGAAATCTTATTCGATTGATTTCCAATTTTCCATTTCTCAGATTCAATTCATAGAGCTTGCTATTGGTAAATAAGTATTATAACAATCTATTAAGTTATTAAGAATTGATTTGTTCCTGGAATAGTTTTATCTTAAATGCACTGAAAACATTGAAAGACTTTAAACAGAGTGAAACATTTTATCAATGATCAATCTACATAATTAAGCTTGTAATAAAGTGTAATAGCATTAAAATAGACTAGCAATAAAGATTAATCCATTGTTAATTACACTTTAGAAGGTGTTGAAGTCGAATATACCTGTTCGTCATGTAGGTCTTCGTATTTTTGCTTCAAGATGCAATCAATTTTTATGAGTGATTTCCCAAATAATTATAATATTCAATTTAACATCTTTTAAGGCAAATAACGTTTCACGATGTTTCCAATGACAAAAGGATTTTATCTGATTAATTTCATAACAAACTAATAAAGACAGATAATAGCATCAAATGTTCATATATAAACCAATTCGTGGACTGCGATTGGTAGTATTGCTCAGATTTCAACGAGTCAACGATTAACACATAGACAGTAATTTACTAAACTTGAACAATGAACATTTCAAAATATTTAGCAGCCAATCGCGCAAAACTATTGAAGACATTATTGTGTTACATTTCATATACATGTTTTGGTGCTGGAAACACTTTATTGGGTTCATCCTTGTTTGATTTACAAATAAGAATGAATGTCTCATTCGCACAGGCTTCTCGACTGGTGCCAAGTCGTTCATTTGGTATGTTGATCGGATCATTTGCCGGTAAGTTGATAAAAAAGTTATTGAACTGGACAAAATAATAAAAAGTGTGCTTCTTTTAGCGGGATTCATTGGAGTTTTCATGAAACCTGAAATGGTTTTATTTCTAACCAACCTGATGGCGGGAATATTGACTGCCGCAGCTCCGTGGTTTAAACAGTACAATGTAGTGTATGCATGTCTCTTCATGTCGGGAATGGCACAAGGAGTCCTAGAAATATGTAAGCGTTTTATAACTAAAAGCAATATCAATGCAAAAACAGAATAAGTAGCAAAAAATGAAGATCATATTTGGGTTGAAAGATGATAAACTGAATTCATGAGTGTCTTTCTCATTTTTTGAGGGAAAATTTACTTATAATTTTTGATATTAAAGATTGTAACTTTGCTTTGATTCAAAAGCAAATCATGAATAACTGACAAGTGAGAATCAAGATTGTTTAATACTGGATTTGTTTCAGTTGTTAATGCATGTGTTCTCGCAATTTGGAACGATGAGGCCACTAATTATGTCCAGCTATTGCATGGAGTTTATGGCGTAGGATCATTGGTGGCTCCTCTGATGCTTAAGCCCTATTTATTACCACAAGTGGTAGATATTGATACAAATAGTACAATTGAGAGTGATGGTCCAACTATTACTACTTACACTCAAGACGATGTTACAGTTCAATATCCATATCTGTTTCTCTGGTCCATTGTGATTCTTACTTCGTTCGGATTTCTCTATTTCTATTTTAAAGATAAGAATAATTCAGCTAGCAAGACTGATGAAGCCATAATCACTGATAATCATCCTAAATGGAAGAAAATTTTCATTGTTCTAGTTGGCGCTTTCATTGCTCATACAACATTTTCAGTCAACTCTATGGTTGGTAAGTTGTTATAACTTGTTAATGCTTTTTTCATCTTTTTATTTCACTTTATTTCCAAGTTTTACAAAATTTCACAGAATCAGTTAAAAAGTTGTGATTTTAACTAAAAACCAACAAGCAATGGTGCAAGTTAATTTAGTCCATTTAGCGCCTTTTCCACGACCCATTGCTCTACTTGCTCCATCAGCTCTTCAGTAGAGTTAAATCGCTTTTCGTGAATGAATCTTTTCTGGTTTAAAAACCAAAGAGACCTAATTGCGTGCAAGAAGCCACAGTGTAGGTTGACCAATAAGATGCCATTTCAACTCCAATATCAAGTCCATAGTTTCAAACAAACATCAATGTTCGATCAAGTTTCAATATTCGTCGTTTGAAAAATTGTAAATAAAAAATAGGTTAAACAATTTTTTAAAACTCTCATAGCTCTAATAGACAAATCATGAAATCATTTTTAATTATTCAACATTATTCAATCAGGATCATTGGGACCTGCTTTCGTTGTCAAATCTGACCTGAAAATGACCAAAAAGGATGGTGCAAATTTGGTATCAGCATATTGGTCTGTCTTCACGTGTTATCGTTTCATTTTCATCATTGCAACTAATTATATTGAAAAAAGATTCCTAATCATCTTCAATTGCTTACTTACTTTGACAAGCACTGTTTTAATGTTTTTTTATGCAGTGAAAAGTATCACCTTTGCTTGGGTTTCATTCATCTTGCTTGCAATCGGATTTTCACCAACATTCGCAGCTTCTCTCGGTTTCATACAAGAGTACGTATTTATCACACGTAACTTTGCATCCTTTATTTTTCTCGTGGGTGCCATTGGTGACACGGTTCATCCCTGGATAATAACTGGATTCATGGATAAGACACCTGAGATATTTGCATCCTATTGCAGCTCTTTGGCTGCCCTTCAAGCCATAGTGGTTCTAGTTTTACCGTTTGTTTGTGCAAAGCTATTCAAAACCAAGACCAAAGAAACTCTCAATAGAACGGGTTCATTGAGAGTTAGTCAAAGGTAAATCTTGTTTAGATTTGCTATTGTAATTAATTAAACACCTAATGTATTCTTGAATTAGTAAATTTCATTAATTCATAAATCTTAATCGAGCATAAACTTCTTTAGATTCTATTCAATCTTTTTTAAAATATTCAAACGTATTAATGAATTTTACTTGTGTGTAATTCAACAATAATATAAATTTTCGGTTCAACATATGCTAAGTTTAATTTTTCAATATTTACATGTTTCCAATTAAAAGTGGAATAACGTTTATGAGTGATCGCAAAAATCTTTTACTGACAATTCTTGTGAGTACAATACATTCAATGAACATTTAAAAACTCGAATCACTAATGGAAAGAACCTTTTTAAAATGACAAACATTAAAATGAAATGTAAACTAATCTACAACAGGACAAAAATGTAATCGAAGTTTGAAAGCGATTTCATCAAAAACTGTCGATCAATTAAATTTTTTAATTACTCGAATAGATCCAATTCTTAAGTGTCTAAAAATTCATCTGAGCTCAACTATTTACAAAAATACTTTAGAATACGGGTTCTGTATTTTATCCCTGTTAGAACATGATTTTCTAAGGAACCTGCTAGGAAACTCAGCCTATTCATCTTCTGGCTTAAAAGGCTTCCGTTTCGAGTGATTTTTTCTTAGAACCAGCTCAGCTTGGCCACAATTTGGACACAAAAATTGAAAATTTCACTTTAAACCAAGAACTAACTTTGACTCCAAGTAAACCCATAAAGATGGTTACAGGTGACAGTAAAAACAAAACGGTCACTCAGTTGAAATTTAATTGATTTGATTAGGGTGTTGACTTACATTCAGTTTTAAATGTTATTAATCATTTGATCATTTTTTCAAAATTAAAAGTTAAATATGTAAACAAATTGTTTATATCCATTGTTTGTAGTGCAAACTAAATTGCAAATATTTCACTAACATGTTAGCAATGATCATTTTATGAAACATTTTTTTCTCGCTTTCCTGTTAACTCACCTACAATTTCAATGGAAAATGATATTGAAGTCACGGATAGTTACTGAATTTATTTACTCTAGCTTAATTAAATCAATTACTTTCAGTTGACTCTAAAGATACGTTGATTTATGTTCTTGTTTAACGATATCACGAATATTCGTGATTTCACAAAAATTTTTGGTTCAGAGTTAGTTATAAGCTCACTTCAGAGATGTCGCTACTTTTGCTGTTTATTCTTTTAGCAATTAATTAGTAATAATAATAACTGATTATCACATTTTTTGATTAGAATCATTGCTACAACGCTTAAATATTTTTCCTTGTGCAATTATGTAAAAACTAATTTAAAAACTATCATTTCTTGAAGTTCAGATCTGTTGGAAACAATGAAAATAACATTTATTTGTATTGATGGGTAAGTTATTGGTTAGTTTATGAAGATATTTTTTTTCAATTTTATGAAAATTCTGTTTTGATTTTTAGTTTTCTCATGTCTATCTTTTCTCACATGTTTCACATTTTGATGGTAATATTTAAAGTCATGGACATCTCAATTCATGCATTGGGTTGGCTCAAAAATTGGCAAATTATGGACACATTTGTTCATTTATTGTCCCTTACAATTGTCTTTCAATCGTATTTGAATACGGATTCCCGGTTTTGCCCGTTTTGGCATCAGGGTATGATGGAGATCCACAAGCAAAGTTGAATCAATTTATGGAGCAAAGGTCGAAAGCTTTTGAACTAGAGCCTATTGAACAGTTTGAAAAAATACGAATCCCTAGAATGAAAATGTGCCTCGACTTCATCAGACAAACAAATGACCAATACGGACAACACATCAAAACATTATCCCCTGATTGCATTATATACTTCTCCTGGATGACAATACCATCCATAGTTAAATCTGGTATTCCTTACATCCTTCTATACACTTGTAATCCTTTGTTAATCTACGGCAATTCAAGAGTTCCTCCATACTCATCTGGATTATCAGATAAAGATAGTCAAACAGTGTTTGCACAGCAACGATCAAGTTTCAAGTTGGCATTAACAGACCTAACCGAACAATTGAACTGGTATCTAGCATCTGAAGGAATCAACCCGTTAATAGACAAACTAAAAATAGACTTCATGCCGTTAAGTAAATCACCTTATCTTAATCTTTATATTTACCCAGAAGCCATTGACTACAAAGAGTTTAATTTGCCAGCTAAATGGTTTCGAGTTGAACACTGCATAAGGAAGGCCCCGCCACTGCGCGACATTGAACATCTTATTCCTGAAAAATATGTAAAACTGATTTTTGTGACCTTAGGATCGCAGGTTTCCAATACTAACTTCCTAGCTAAATTGATAAAAATATTATCTAAATCAAAGTACCATTTCATAGTCACTTTAGGAAGTATAGCCTTTGATTCAATCCAATTACCTGAGAATGTGGTTGGCAGTAAATACGTCAATCAACTGTCAATTTTGCCAAAAGTTGATTTAGTCATTCATCATGGAGGTAACAATACATTTATTGAGACTCTTTTTTTCGGAAAACCGGCTATAATTTTCCCCATGTTTGGTGATCAACATGATAATGGCCGTCGAGCTGTAGATATGGGAATCGGGAAATGCATTTCACCGACTAATTTGACTGAAAAATTGTTAATGGATACAATTGATGAAACCCTTTTTGATGAAAAAATACATCAAAAAGTCAGTGAAATAAGTTTGAGTTTGCAACAAACTCAATCCCACCGGCAATTGAACGAAGCTTTGATTGCAACTGTTGCATTGAGTAAAGATCTGACTACTGTCTAACCAACTGGCAGCAATAAATTACAATTAAACTTTGATACGATTTCGGGACAAATTATTCTTGATACTGTTGGTGATTAGAAAAAACAAATTGAGTGCCAATCAGTTGAAATTAACTATTCATCGATCAAAACCAATCAACAATCAAATGAAACAGAACTAAAATGATGAAATATTTCAACAATGAAAATAACATCTTTTTCATCTTAAAATTCAAGTAGATTCTTTGGTTGCAATCAACGCTACCAATCAAAGAGATTCAAATGCTTCAACATTTTTAATATTTGATAAACAAAATACCTAACAATGCAAATCAGTTTATATTTTAACCAGTTTTAGGTTTAATTTTGATATAAATCAACTTTCTTTACACGAGGCAAATATCTTTACTGACTTTATTGTTAGCAAATAAAAGAGGAATCATTGACAATTGATGATAATAATACCAAAACCCATCTTAATAAATAATTATTTACCCTTGATCATAATTTCTTATCAATTTAACCCTCAATTTTTTATCATACTTTCTACCTGATAATGGATATGAACAAGGTGAAACAAGTGTAAGATGAAATTATATCAAGTTTATCTGATATTGAATGAAATTGCAACTCATTTCAATAACTTTGTTTATTTAATATTTTAATATTCAAGTTAAATTACAGTTAAATTTTCAGTTAATCGCCAATTTATCTACAAAATGTAAACAAAAACCCAAAAGATAGCAAAAGATAAGAAAAAGGGGCAAAATTGTCACCAACTGTTAAGAAGTTGCTTCCATACAATTCACCGTTTCTTTTGATCAGTCTTGATCAGACAAGTAAATATCATGATAGGATGATAATGAATGACTGAAAGAGCCAGAGAAAGTCAGAGAAGGGAAGAAGATAAATTTTCAGTGTAAAGGATGAAGAGCTTGAAAAGAATCAACTGAATTAACTTTCAACACAGAACAACATTGAGAGCCAATTGAACATTATATTACAATCAGATTAACCATAATATATCAGAAGGAGGAGAAAAGTTGATTATTATTATTTTGATGATTATTAAGGAGGAGGCTGTAGTAGTGATGATGATTAGAATCGCGAAATAACAAAAAAAGCAAAGAAAGTTGACAATCAAAGCTAATCTTTAGGCCTCCATCGATGTTATAATTTTTACTCAAAGCTAACTGTGATCAAGTTTGATTTTGTTGAAATTCATCTTAAACCTCCTCTTCCACCTCCTTCATATCTTCGTATCATCATCGTCTTCATCACAATATCCATCATCTTGGTGGGTGAAAGTAAAGACAGACGATAATCTCTCCACCCTTTTAACCAATGGTTGGAATTTTTTCAATCATTTGATTCCTTCAATATCTCTGTCACTTCATCCTCATCCACCACTATCATCATCCTTTCCCTCTTTCTGTTTCTCTTTCTTTATTTAATTGTTCTCATCCATTCAAGTCCAATTGCTCTGTGTATCTGTGACTCTGTAATTCATATAAGAAAATGGCCGATCTGATAACCCATCTGAGTACAACTGACCTTTCAGCTCCTCGTCCGTCAGTTGCCTCTGTTCCTGAAGTGACTTGTGGCTTTACTTGTTGGCGGCCTCGTTTCCTTCGTCGATATGCCAATCCGAAAATATTTGTGGCCATATTTTCACTGATTGCCACAATGAGATCAGCTTATTTTGTTTACATGATTGGAGTAATGTCAACCCTGGAGAAACGTTATGCTTTCCCATCTAAACTTTCCGCTCTTATATTAATCGCTGACAACATTTCAGGAATGGTAATGTCACCAGTCATTGGTTATTTGGGTACCAAATTTCATGGACCCAAAATAATTGGTTGGGGAACCGTACTGGTTGGCCTTTCATCCATTGTTTCAGGTTTACCTTACCTACTCTATGGACCGGCTACCCATTTGTTATCGGCTGAAACACTTGGTTACAAATCATCTTCACCTTCATCATTTAATTCATCAACCAAATATGATCTTTGCTCATTAAGTGGAAAACCTGAGACTTGCCAGGATGCCGATAGACATACATTTGTTGTTGGTGCATATGCACTCCTCTGGGCTGGTTCATTTGTCAATGGTTTGGGTAACACAGCTTTTTGGGTTGTTGGTGTTCCTTATCTGGATGATAATGTTGAAAAGAAAAATTCACCAGTTTATTTCAGTAAGTTCACAATCAACCCGTTAAACAAATCATTTCAACATCGTAATTGTTAACGGTCCGAATCAAATTTTGCGCTTCACCTACAACCATATGTTGTGTGCGTCAATCGGTCGATGCATAACTTTGTTGTTCAACTGACAATAGACTCCATTAAATTACAATTATGGGTCCAATGGTTGATTTTAATCGATACCATCATTTACTTTCTCCAGCTCTATTAAATTAATCTTATGTACTCAATTGCAATTTAGGTACAACAATGGTAATTCGTTATTCTGGTGTTGCTCTTGGATTTTTGCTGTCATCATTTTCCCTCAGTCTTTATGAAAATCCTACAAGTAAGTTTACTGTCAAAAATTTAATCTTAACCAGTGAAATGGGTAAACAAGGTAGACACAATTAATGGACAAGCAATTAATAAATAACGTTAAAGTGAAAGGAAAATGTTTCACTGTTTATCAACATCTACTTTTCATCATTATTAATCTTTATTTGTTTTGATTAAGTTGAAGTAAGAGCTAATAATTAGAGCAAAAGCCAATATGATTAATGTTAAGTGGTTTAGTAAACATTGATTATGTTTTATAATTGTTTAGTTGAAAGAAATAAATTCAACCATTTTACCACCAGCATCAAATTGTTGAAAATTTCATTTGAAAAGATCAATCCGAGTAGAATCAATTGAAATCTTAAACTGCTATAATCACACTTAAATTAGCAAGAAATTTGAATTCCAATCATCAAAATAACTCTTACATCATGAAAGATCAACGATAGATTGATTACTTACCTTCAATCAGCATAATTTTATCATTTTTCTGTGAAATATCTTGTTATTCATTGCTACAATGTATTAACATAATAGTAAGTCAATTAAGTTGATGGTTATTCTGATGAATAAACATTTTTGTTCAACTATTTACATTATGTAATTGAATCACATTTTTTGTCAATAATACTAAACAATAATTGCAATAGACACAAGTGGCTGCATGAAAGCCAAAGGATTAATCAGTAAATTAGCGGATTTACAACTTAATCAGCTGGTAATATCTGCAAGCTTGTCTATTGTTTCACCGTTTTGTTAGTCGTCTCTTGATTTTTTGTTTTTTTGTTTCTAATACAATTTATAATTATCTTAATCCATTTAGTTAGCGTTAATATACCTCGAAATGATCCTCGTTGGGTTGGTGCTTGGTGGATTGGATTCTTCATCATTGGATTTGGTATCCTTTTGTCAGCCATACCTATGTTTATGTTTCCCGTGACTATGAGATCAAACAAAAAACAGGAAGCTAAGAAAAAGATGAGCTTTACTGGTAAGTTAATTTGATAATCTGTCGATTAAAATTTCAATTTCAATTATAATTATATTTCAGATGCTCTGGCAACATTTAAAAGAATCATAACAAATCCAGTTTTAGTGTTTGATACTCTTGGCGGTGCAATGAGAGTCATTGGCTGGGCTGGTTATTATATCACCAAAACACGTTACATTGAAGCTCAATTCCGTCAATCAGCTGCTGCATCAAGCTTTCTTACAGGTAAATTAACTGGTGAATTTACATGATCAAATTTTTATTAGTTTGATTGAGTTCATTCACGAAATCTTTACTGTGTGCCCCTCGGTCGCTTCAATACAATTTGACGGCTATCATTTGAACCACTAGCCTTGTTAGATTTTATTTAGTGCATTTTGGCGCATAATTGTTTTTCGCTTAATTGTTTTGAAATATTTACCTTCTTCGTTGAGTCCAAGTCCTTATTGAAAACGGAAGTCAATCAGATTAATCCACTCTTCAGCAGTTAAAGATAAGGCAAACTACTTGATTTATAAACAATTTAAGATTGAGGGTTGGGAAGTAAAATGTTGACTTGTTACTGACAATCTTAACTTGAATCCCTCTGTGTACTTAAATTTATAGCTGTTGACAATCAAATTTTCCCATCTTCAAGCCTATCTCAGCACATAAAATATTGCTGATCATTTCAATTCTCATCCAGTAACTGTTCAATTCAAAGTTTATCAGCTAAAGCAATGATGATCAAACAATACTCTAGATTTTTGATACTAAACTTTGGCTAATAAACCTCATATAAACCGCTGATGGTTAATTGCCTCAATATTTTCTTTTGTCATTTTAAGATTCTAATCAAATTTTGACTTTATCTTGGTAAATCTAACCTGCACTGACTCGAATGAAAATTGAAAATGTCTTTAAATCTTTCTCATTTCTCAATACTCGCAATATTTACTGATCAATATCAGTTGATGATTGTAATTGATCAGAGGGAACAGCAAATAAACAGGCAATCTTTTAGATCTAATTATGCCATTTAATTTGTACCCTTTTGGTTTCTATTTTAGGTTCAACTAGCTCAGTTCTTAAAGTGATCGGTATTTTCGCTGGTGGATTGGCAATTTCAAAATTTCGTCCACGGCCCAAAGTATTGATTGCCTATGTTGTCTTTATTGAGATGGTCTGTAATGTGTTTATATTGGCTGGTATATTCATTGGCTGTCCAGCACCTAAATTTGGTAACATAATTGTTGATCAAAACACAGCCAAGTAAGATAATTACTATTGCAACTAATTAAACCTAGGCAATGCTTTATAATTAATATAAATAATTTATTTTCTTTCTTTTATTTCATTTAACAGAGCATCATTATTAAATGGCTGTAATAGAGACTGTTCATGTACAACATCAGTATTTCAACCAGTTTGTGGCTCAGATGGAAAGACTAATTACTTCAGTCCATGCTATGCTGGTTGCCAAGTCAGTTTAACAAATGAATCTTATTCGGTAAGTTAATAATATTGTTACACAATTAGAGTATATTTTATCAAAAATTAACCCAATTTTTCGCTATTTATCTAATTACAGGGTTTCTCTCAGTGTTCATGTCAACCAGAAATGGATGATTCCGTAACAAGTGGATACTGTGATCAAGAATGTAATACTCTACCACTTTATTTAACCATCATTGGTTTAGCTGGCATAATATCATCAACTGCTTGGGCTGGTAATTTTATAATTGCTCTAAGGTAATTAACTTACACTTTACTGTAAAAATTTGCAATCTAAATCTAATTTGTGTTAAATGTCTCCTTTCATCTTATAGAGCTGTCGATCCAAAGGATAAAGCTTTTGCGATGGGACTTATTGGCAGTTGTATGGCAATATTTGGTATGCTTCATTTTACTTTAAATGATTGTCAATAATTTATCACTTTACTAATCCTTTATTGTCGTTTAATTTCATTTAATAGCTTATATCCCTTATCCAATTATATTTGGTTTTGTCACTGATGCTGCTTGTCTGGTATGGGAAGAGTCGTGTGGTGAAACTGGTAATTGTTGGCTTTACGATATCGATAAGTTCAGAGTCTATTTGCACGGAACTGCGTTTACTTTAGTTATGATTGGTTCGTGTTTTGATATAGGAGTCTTAATTTATGCCAATAGATTGAAAAATTTGTATGATGATGAAGATGATGTTCAAACAGGTAAAGGTAACCATGAAATGTCTGGGGCAAATGGAATTAAGGCAGAAGAAGAAGAAGCTCTGTTTGATCCTTCACAGACTAAATCAAATTGTAATCACAATTAATTTCCTGTTACCTTTTCTTTTTTGTATTTCCATTTAAAATCATCAACATGATTGTCATTGACCATTATTTTACCTTTATGCTTGTCATTTTGGACAAATCAAACACGTTATATTAACTTAAATGCTAAAAATTAAACAATTTACTAAAATGATTATTTTGCCATTTCAAAACACTAAATTCAAATTGGAAGGATAGCAAAAAGTATACAATTTGGATTCTGCTAATACCAATTCATAGCAAATCATCTCAATATAATTACAGTTAAATATTTAAATAAAAGGGTAAATTAGGTAGAGACAGTTAAAAGTATAGCTTACTGGATTGACTGGAAACCCCTTTTTTGTTGTGCTCTGTTACCATCAATTGTTTATCATTTATTAAAACAGTCTTTTTAGCAATAAAACACGTTAATAATTTCCGACATAACATGAACTTGAACCGTAGAAGAAAAGTGTTCAAAACCGTGACCTAATTGTTTACTATGATCAAGATAATCAACAACAAGCAAAGATAAAGAATCAACAAAAATGTCAATATGTTCAGTTCGGATTAACCTAGCAAACTGGTAACTGTTGGGTTAACTCTAGCGGTTAGCAAAATGGTTCATTGAATAACTAAATTGTCTAATTCAAATGAAACAATGATAACATCAGTTTTAACAACAACGTAAAATGATTAAATGATATACAAACGATAAATCCTGGGTAAAGATGATGTTTGCTGTTTATAATGATGACAGAGAGTAAGTTGAAGTTAAACCGGAAAAAAAGGTATTTCATTTTAATCTTGATATATTTAAATTTCATCCTTAAATAGTTGAGATAATTGTTCTGAAAATTGGGAGAGAGGTAATCATGAACCAAGAGACATCTAGTTAATCATCTTTCATTCTCTCCCCTTTGGTACCACTTTTCATCAGCAAACTATCAATTAGTTGTCAACAAATGGTTGAACCTTTTTTGATTTCAGACTCATCACAATCAAAATAACACCAACTTCAAGTTGTTTCAGTTTCGATACTTCTGTTGGATCCGCAAGTTTACTAAATTGTTTGTTAATGTTGATGAACAATTTGACTCTTTGCTACTAATTTTTGTTGTGCCTTTTTTCATCGCAACTGCAAACCATTGAAAGATGAACATAATATTTAATCTTCACTGTTCAATTTTTTTAACACTTTCTATGTTTGCCAATGCTGGTGATTATAAATTAAATCGAGCTTCGGAACAATCAGCTATACCAATCAACAGTGAACTGAACAATAACCCCCTCAAAGGACGTTATGTTTCCAATGTAGGCTCATATCGGTTTACACCAGATGATGTTGCGGTTAAAGCTTATCGTAACTTGTATTACAAAAACCATCAAGCAATCAATAGGATTAAGCCAAGTGTAATGGTACCTTTGGTGAAAGGAAATCGTAATCTACGTAATGGTCTCAGCAATCTTCTCCTTACGGCACCAAGCTCTAGTGTATCAACTAAAATGTCACCGTCAGCAAGCACCACAAGTACTTCATCGTTACCTCCAACGTCTTCTCATTTACCCTCAACACCAGTCATTTTAACGTCAACCGAAAAACCAACCATTGACCAAATTGTTGATCCGTTGATTCCAATTGAAGGTCGGTCTGTAGATCAAATTACTTCAAGAGTAAAAGTTAAACCAGCAAAACACCCTGAATCATTTCAAGATTTGATGAGCAATGTGACCATATTTCCGTCTGGTGATAAAATAATGCTAGACATTTATAGTGACAATGGTAAGTAGAATCTGTGAAAATGTCAATAGTTGAAATGGTCATTGGTCATTTTGTAATGGAAATCATTGATCAAAGCAAAGTGTTAAATTCAACGCTGAAAATCAGGTCGATATAGCATCATTTTACATTAGTTTAAGTTTACAACCATAATTATTTCAAAATAATCATTGAACCAAAGAGAGGAAGAGACTGTGAGCAAAAATATTACCAGTCAAAGGTTCAGACGATTATCCAGTTCACTTGCGCTTCAACCTCATGTAGATTATAGCAAAACATGATGCAAATGTCTACAAGAGTCAAGCAAACTGGTTGTTCCAACAATAAATTCTATTAGTTAATTAACTAGTTTAATTGATGATCGTGTTCTTTCTTTTGCTTCGCTTAAATGATTCTCATGTTAATTTCAGAATCAGTATGAACCTTAAAAACTCACAACACGTAGATTTCCATGACTTTAAATTCTAATTTCCGTTTCATGATTAAAATAAACTTCTCTTTCTTCAATAGTATTTAACAATCAAGAGCGACAGGAACAATTGAAGCAAATGTCAAAATGGATGAGTTCAAGTCCATCAACTGATACGAGATCGGGTCCGATGTATTCATTGACAGGCAGAAATCATAATTTACACTCAAATTTGTTGAACGACACACTGCCTATTGAAAAGATAACAATTATCCCGAAACCATCCAATAATACATCGGATATTAACAACAAAGGAAGACGATCAAAGAATAATAAAACAAGTAATCAACATGAAACCATCAATAAACCAGAGGCCTTGGTATTGTCACCATCTTCAGGATCGTCTACAGGATCACCTTTACCAACCGCAGCAGCCTCGACTTCGAGTAAGTCAGATAATAATGTTTTAGCATCTGAAGATGACGAGGCAGCTTTAATGGATGACGAAGATGGATCTCAGTCAGGTTCTGAGTCAGCAGGAACCTTGAAAACACCACCCTGTGGTAAAAATGGAAGACATTATTGTATCTTCCGGGAAGATTATCCAACTAAAGTTGTCACTGAGGTCGCACGTTATTATAAATGGCCATTAGAAAAGCTGTTCCGTGACTTGCGAAACCAAGTGATGCCTAAACTGGCAAATGACAATTATGGCGGTTTAGTATGTGACTCAATAACAAGAGTTGTGAGACCTGGTTGGGCGCGTAATACAAACAACCGGTGGCTTGTTGTTATTAATACTGATGCGTACCAACAATATGTTACCGAAGTGTTATGTCGCCATGGATCAGGCTCTTATTGTAATTTTATTCCCCCCTGTTACCACGCTACCTGCCGTCAGCGATACAATACTCAAAAACTTCTAGTCATTGATCCATGGAATCCTTACAAAGGTCCCTTTTTATCTGAATTTTTATTCCCGTCATGTTGTATTTGCCATGTGTCGGATGAAAGCCTTTCACCGCCTCGTAAAGGTGTCTCAATAAGACCTGATGGAAGAAGTAAATCTGACCTGTCTGGTCCACATCGTTCCGGAATTGTTCAAGATTCATCTACAGAAAAAAATGAATTGTAATTTTTCACCCTCTCACTCTGATACTTTACTTTCTTGATACAAGACAGATTGTCCCTCCGATCATGATTTCAATTATAAATCTGATAATCATTTTGAGCATAATAATGAGATCAAATTAATTTATTTTGTAACCTTATCAATCATTTTAGATCTCAATAAACTTGACGTTCTTTCCTTTACCTTCTATTAAAAATCTGATTTGATTAAAACTACACTTGTATTTAATTATGAAATAAACCGTTGTATAATATATTGAGGAAAATTGAGGAATATAAGGAATAAAATTGAATCAAAACCAAACAGTTTTATAAAATTTTATTAGATTTATTATTTAGTTTTGAACCATAGACATCAATTTATTAATACAGTATGTAGTAAACCCAAAATCGGCTTTCAACGTTAATGTTGTTCAATTTGTTTTTCCATCATTTTGATAGCGTTGGATAAACTCTTTGAGTTTCTTATATTTTGTGAAATGGCTTTAACTCGCTTTTGTATCTCTTTATCATTAAATACATTCTCAATACAATTAAGAAGATAATCTTCATCTAAATTATAAAGATTGACACGAAAACCAATTTCCTTGTCAACAACTCGTTGTGCATTGTCAAATTGATCATAAAAATAGGGAATCACAATCATCGGTTTTCCGTAATAAAGTGTTTCTATGAACGTATTATTTCCTCCATGAGTTATAACCAAATCCACGTTTTGAACCACTTTGATTTGATTAACATAATTTTCTCCCCACATGTTGTCACCCAATTTGAGTTGATCACCTCGGACACCTTTGGAGATTATGAATTTATGTGGTGATTTAGCTAAAATATCAATAAAATTTTGCATCAAAGATGCATCGGCAGAGCCTAATGATCCTAATGAGAAGTAAATTAGTTTCCCAGGTTTATCTTTGAGGTTTTCTGGGATAACGAAATCGGTATCAAAATCAGGTTGACGAACCAAACAATCAATGCGATGCCAATTCTTGCTTCTTGCCCCACATTCAGTGTAGTCTAAATCAGCTGGATAATGATAAAAGCCAACCGTTTGAGGCTCGTCGTGCCAACATGTCGGATCGAATCTAATATGACTAAGACCATGAGCATCCAGATTATCTCGAATAATTTTGGTGATCTCCGAATGAGCATCTCTAAAGACTCTCCTGTAATCTTCCCATTTAGACTTATCGCTGTGAATAGAGTAACCAGAAGTATAAGGAGGTCCAGATGGATACAAAGCCAATGGAGCTGATGACATGAGTGGGAACCAAAGAACTGAATGTTTGTGAAGAGCAGGGAATGGAGCTGCTAAATCGACAATAAGAGCATTGAATTTATTGCTTTTATCCGAAAGAACTCTATCGATGGCTTCATTCATGATGACAAAAAATAGACCTTGGGCTTTGTAACCTTCATGTTCAGTTGAAGATAGTTCGAGGAACCGTTGAAATGGATCTTGTTTAAATTTACTTGAAAGCGCATCAAGCCATTTAAGCACGACTTCATCTAAATTTGCCTTCCATACTGTTTCATCAAATGGAATGAATTGGAATCCTCTTTTAACAGCTAAATGTCGATGCTTCTCCCGATGAACAAAACAAACTTCATGGCCAGCTGCTTTTACAGCTTCCGAAAATCCTAATACAGCATTAATGTGTCCAATGCTGAAGAAAGAAATGAAATAACCAATTAAAATCCAAATCAGAAATAAAAACACATAATCATTGTCACAAAAAAAATGAGTAAAGCTTTTCTGGCAATAATTATTGAGAGTTAATAATAACAGTTTCATGAGAGATTGACCCAATAATGGATTGCTGGTTGAAGATACTTACGCATCGATTGCCGTAACCATAAAACGATATGAGGGCATCTTCAACTAAGAAAATGTAAATGTGTAAATTAAAGTTGTAAATTCAAAACCCAGATCAGTTTGAATAAAGTTTGATTTCGCAGACCTGTTAACTCAAAAGTAATAAGAAACAATGAATGTGTCACTGAACAATGAAACGCTTATAAAGTAGTTTAGTTCGATCAATTGAGCATGTCAATCAATAGTTCAGGTCATTTGGACTTACAATGTTACTGGTTTCAAGGATTATGCTATATTTCATAAGCTCATATTTATAACCATGGATTCGATTATTAGACAGTCAATACACTTAAAGCTGATTCGTGATTAGATGTTCAATGCACTTGATTCGTGGTTTGGTTTCATTAAATAAAGGTGTTAAGGAAACAATTGAAGGTAAATTCCCAATCAATGTTTGTAAGATACTATCAGATCGACTCTATTTACGACTCTAATAGTTTGACAATTTGGTATTATTTTAAGCAGCAATAATTTAAAAATTTAAAAAAGTTAAAAGTCGCGATTTTGTGGGTTTTTAACAAAAGTTTTAAGTTGGGGACATAAAAACTGAGTCTATTCTATCAAAGTTGCAACTGTGAAGACTTTTGAACCAGATATTTTGTTGGTGATCAGCAAATGTGCTTATTTATGTTGAATGTTTCTGAATTTGCTGTTCTGTAGAACAGATTATTTTGCTTTTGCCTTAATTTGGTGCTTCGAGTGATTGAAGAGTTAGAGATCTGAAACTCATCTCTCATCAATGAATTTTTTTTATGCAAATCAACGAACAAACAAATTTTTCGCTTAATCAACAACTCTCTTGATTTTGCCTATTGGTCTTAAAACTTGCACATCGATATCTGAAGAGTGATAGCACCTACAGTGAACATTCCTTGAACAATTATTAGATTTCAATATAACATAATATGACTTAATATCAGAGAAATCTGACCTGATTCTTGCAATGACAAATATCCTTTTAAAATACCCTAAGATGCGTGTTTGAGTAACCATTTACCTTTCAATTTATACAATGTATAGCAATATAACACCACATTTTAGGAAATAGGTTGTAAGGGATGTTATTACTGATGTTGTTGTTATTAATATATCAATTTCCTAAAATATGCTGTTATAATGATAATAAACTGTAATGTTATTATTTCAGGTTAGAATGACAATATAACTGGTTTAAAGGATAATGCAAGTTTTATTTATCAGTCTAATCAGCCATTGTAAACATTAGTCCGAACATTGAACTACACTTCTGATAAACTTGTGGTTAGATGATTAAATGCAATTGCTTTAATTCTGAGAATTGGTTACACTAAATCAAGATGACAAAGAATCGTTAAAAGCTAAATTTTTGCGTTTAATGTTTGTAAAATTCCAAAATTTTGATACCGTTGGATGAACTCTTTGAATTTCTTTTCTTTTTTTCTCTTGTGAGTTTCTAAGATCAGAAGCATCGAGATCGCACTGAATGATTCAGACGAGCTTCGAATCGGCATCTGCTATAACCTTGCTGAACCATTCCCATTTAGACTTATCGCTGTGAATAGAGTAACCAGAAGTGTAAGGAGGTCCAGATGGGTACAAAGCCAATGGAGCTGATGACATGAGTGGGAATCAAAGAACTGAATGTTTGTGAAGAGCAGGGAATGGAGCTGCTAAATCGACAATAAGAGCATCGAATTTATTGCTTTTATCCGAAAGAACTCTATCGATGGCTTCATTCATGATGACAAAAAATAGACCTTGGGCTTTGTAACCTTTTTGTTCATGTCAAGCTGCTTTTGCAGCTTCCTCAAACCTTAATACAGCATTAATATGTAAAGGGTGTTCAATGTAGAAACTTCCAAACTGGTGGAGCTTAAATTATGATAATCACAATCTAAAACATGATAAGAAAGATTACATAAGAAACATCACAATAACAAAGGTAAAGGATGAAAGGCAAAATGTAAACAAACTGGTTTCGATAAATCGATATTTAATTCAAATCGTGAACAAAATGTCCACCTTTACGGGCTAAACAAGCGTCAACTCTTTTTTGAAAATTTTCAATCGTTTTTACTAACATTTCGTCAGTTACCAGGGTAAATTTTTGAATAATCAGATTTTTTAATTGAGCTTTAGTCTTTGGGTTTTCCTTACGAACCAGTTCATCAATATAACCCCATAAGAAAAAATCTAAAGGATTCAGGTCAAGAGAAGTTTGCTGGCCACTCAATATCAGTTCTACGGCTTATTATTCTATCGTCAAAATGTGATTTAATAAGATCCAGAGACCTGTTCGTACAATGGGGAGTGGCTCCATCTTGCTGGAACCAAAATTCGGAACACCGAAATCCTTTTTCGTTCAGTTGAGGAATAAAAAAATTTTCAAAGCATTCTGGGTAAGCTTCGGCGTTAACGTTTCGATTAAAAAATATGGACCAATAATACCGACAGAACTCAAAGCTGCCCAAACATGGACTGAATCAGGATGTGCTAACAATGGATATATTTCTCGTTTTCCAATTGACCAAATCTGGTTATTTTGTCTGTTTACCCTTCCTGTCAATGCGAAGATTTTTTCATCACTAAACCATATTTTGAAAGGATTAAGCATTCCGATTCTCATCATTTCCTTCACCCTAACACCGAAGCTGAACCTTCCAAGGATGTTATTGTCCGTTAACAATTGACCTTCAAGCGGTTTGTATGGAAAAAGATGATTTTTCTTGAAAACATGATGAACTGAACGATAGTTACACCCAACGATAGCCGCAGCTTTTCTTAGAGACACTTTAGGATCAATAGTTACAAGTTCCATAATTTCAGTATCCTTTTGACCTTTAATTATCCTCTCAGGCTTCCTTCGTTTAATTGTGCCTGTTGTTTGAAATTTCTCAGCCACTCCATGAATAGACATCGTTGGTAACCCTTCTGATTCCAATTCCTGGTTGACTCTTCTTACTCTATCAGAATCGGTGAAAAATAGCCGAAAGTTGAGGAGATAAAGTGTGACAACCCTGACTCTGTAAGTATCCTCGTCACTCACTAAAATTGACAGAAAAATCACCAAAACAAGAAAACAAAATAACCCAACAAACCAGAAAACCAAAAACACATTGTTTTGTTTACATTTTGCCTTTCATCCTTTACCTTTGTTATTGTGATGTTTCTAATGTTATCTTTCCTATCATGTTTTAGATTGTGATTATCATAATTTAAGCTCCACCAGTTTGGAAGTTTCTACATTGAACACCCTTTACAATACTAAAGAAAGTGATGAAGTAATTCAATTAAAACCTGCATCAAATATCAATTTTCAGGAAAATTGGCGAAAACGGGCAAAAATTGATTTCTTTCAAATTTAGACTGTTAGTTTGTAAGGACACGAAAACTGAGTCCATTCGTGCGATTCAAAAGTTCTATGACCCACAGTTTTCGAAAAAATGTAGTACAAATAATAATGCAATAACTTGGAAAAATTATTTATTCCATAATCTATTTCAGCGTTTTCTCTGTAAGAATGATAAGTTCCAGCTGTCAAAATCTTTCTGTCGGTCTGTCGGTCTGTTTAACTGACAATCAAACTTGATCTGTTTACAGAAACAGAAAAATACAGTTTTCGTGTCCTTACAATTTTACATAGTCAAAAGGAGGGTGACAGCAGGCCTATGTAAAATTGCCTGTTTGACGCCAGAGTTTTGACCTTGCCAATCGATAGAGGACATTTTTATGAATAAAAGTCCCCATAGGCATATTTCTGCTGTTGTGAACTTTGGCTCAGTAAACGCGTTTGAAAGTCGAAAAAATAACAGCGGCATAGAGCTGATAGAATGAAAATTTCTGAAACTTAATTGTTTGATTTAACGTTATTTGACATTTTCTTTCCGAAAAATCTGTCAGAATTTTGAAAAAATGAAAATGATGAAAGCACACACAAGAATTGAGTATAGATACATTTTTCAGTTTTTTAACCTATTGACGCCAGAGGTTTGATAACATTTTTATACATAATTTTTCATGCTCTTTGCGATGAGCTTACTTACGAGATTCAATCTGTGAACTTTCGCGGACTTTCATCATTTCACGTTTATTATCATTAATTGCCTATTGCTAAGCCTTTTGACGCCTGAGGTTTTATTATATTTTCATAGGTTTTTTTCAATGCTCTACACGTTGGGTTTGTTTAAAAGAGTGAGATTGTGAGCTCTTTGCAATAAATCATTTCAATTTCGGTATGTTTACGGTACCGCCATCCTACCGAACAACTATGATGATAGAAATTGAAATGCAAATATCTTAACAATTATGTATCTTAAGCATAACTTTTAATCATTTTTAGATCAAAATCAATAAATAGCACTTATTTTTATATTTTTAGAATCAAAATAAATTCGTTCTCTTTTTCTTGTAAACTGCACTTTCACCAAACCCCAGCTATTTTCAATAAAAGCATAGGAAAAGTGAAGAACTTACCATGCAAAATTATCCAAAGATCTTTGTTGTCCAGAAAAGCAAATATCAAAAACAAGCAATCGTCAGGTAAATCATTTATAAACATTCTGTTGTCGCGTTTAATAAACTTATTGAAACTTGAACTTGAAAAACTGATTCAAACTTAATTTCAGTTGAAATAACATTATTTATTACATAGAGAGTTTCTAACAGAGTCGCCATCTATCCATTTAACATATCTCAACTAATCTGAAAAGTTGCATCATCTCAGAATGCATTCATTTAGCTTAAATTAACATTCAATTAGACTTCAGTAATGTTTCAATATGTATGCGGTACCGCCTGAAGGTCGCTTTCACCAAACCCCAGCCAAATACATTCATGCATCCGTCACACAGTTTACCAATGAGTTGCTAAGCAAAGGTTACGAAAAAAATCATGGTCATTTGTTTATTTAAAAAATACAAAATTATTAAATCAAATACAGAAAACTACCAATTATGGTTACGAACAATGATATCTGTGTATGTCTCCAAAGAATCATTTGTATGACCTGCGAAAGGAGCTGGTTTTGTTTTAAAATCCGGCATCAGCTGGAATTCGGCAAAAACCGGTGTATGGTCTGAATTCTTACCATTTAGATCAACTTTAACTGGTCGAAATCTTAAATCTCTTGTGTGAATGATGTAGTCGTATCTATGTGCGTTCCCTTCTCTATCTGTAAATGTGTCTTCAGTTCCGAAAACTGCTAAATCCAACCACTTTATCATTTCTCTCAAGCATGTATCGCTGCACGTTTGATTGCGGTCAATATCGGCATTTAAATCCCCGACAATAATTGCATATTTAGCAGGCTCCCAGATTTTGTTGTCCGCGTCAGGGCCTCCGTGGAGCATCCGGCAAATGACAGCGAAAAGATGGTAAAATACAAATTAACTGTATGGTCATCCATACCTGGACGTCGATGTGTGTTGATGAAACCAATGCTATCACTGTGATAAATCGCTTGGATCATGCTGTGGTCAGTTGCAAATCGATGACTTACTCGATCTCCTTCTTTGTACAATATTGCGCAATCTGCGTGTTGGTAAAACGTATTTTTGAAAGCTCGCAATTTTCATCCCGGTGCTGCCTGTTGTAAAACCTTCTGACGCCAGAGGTTTGATAACATTTTTATACATAATTTTTTGTGCTCTTTGCGATGAGCTCACTTACGAGATTCAATCTGTGAACTTTCGCAGACTTTCATGCAAACCAGAGCTCCGTTAGTTTTAGCCAGCCATCACCACGAGGAGGAGGAGTTGGATTTTGATGACCACGACTTACACAAACAATGTAATCGTTTGTTGCGTAAGACTAAAACCTGATTATGAGGTACACTTGAAGAAAAATAAAACGAAAATAAAGGCAATAAAACAAACAAAAGTTGTCGAATAAAATCGTTCATCATATATAGAATTGAAAATAATCTATTTTATGCTTTGAAAGTTTCAGCGCCACAATGTTTTGCAACAGGCAGATCGAAATGAAAATGAAGGCATCAAGATCATTAATATGCAAAAGGCAGACAAAAATGAAGAAAAGCATTTTTATTATTATAATATTCGCTTTAAATATCAATTTTATCGAGTTATTTGACTTCTGAATTTTAAATTGCCCTTTGATACAATTTTTCATGTCAAAGTGGAAAAATATATCAAAAACAACTTTTTAGTGGATTTCAACATGTTTGTCAACCATAAAAAACCTCAATTTCATTATAAAAAACATTTTTAAATTCGATTTTTGACCTCATTTTTTCGACCTTAGGTTCACGATTTTCTGTAAGGTTTTGAACATTCCTTGTACATACAAGATTGCTCTTTCGATTGGCAATAAAATTCTTCTGGCGTCACAACAGGCAGAACCTGTCACTGTCCTTTGTAATAATTTCCCTTTCAGTATTTGTGTCAATTTATGCATGAATGTGAAAATTGTGTCTATTTATTAGTAACAACCATCAATTTAAGGACAAATTATAAGCCAATTTCTCGCTGAATTCAATTGTTTTTTTTCAGTTTCGTTTATTTTGAAATGATGTTCGTATTAAACTTACAGAAATGAATGATTCATTCGACTTTATTAACAAATCGCACCCACGTTATAAGAAATGTAACAGAGTTAAAAGTAATTGATCCTAAAATATGGGAAACACAAGACCAGATTGGTAGACCTCGAACAACTGTTTGTACGTAAGCTTCTGTAGGTAAAGAGTATGGATTCAAATAAATTAAAGGGCGGATATAATAAGGTAAGGCCGAAGTGGGCCACAGGAAACCCGAAAGAGTTTCACTGACAAAAACAAAACCTGTAAGTAATGAATAAATAAAGGAGATGTCAAAGTTGAGTGTAGCAAGGAAAAAGCCAGTTGTAATCGAACCAAATTGACTTAATGATAATAACAACCAAGCTATCCAAAATGATCTTAGGTGAACGGTTGAAAATATAATTAATGGAATTATAAGGATGATTAAATTTGACAATAAGGGCAGAATAGAGGTGACTATGAATGCAGTAATTAACAATTGGAATGGATGTAACCCAGTTGTTAAGGTTCTTTCGAGCAAAGATGATCTTCTTTCTGAGTATAAGATGGGTAAAGCGTACATTGATGTTACAATGAAGGAACAGAAAAATATTGACCTGGGAAGATGATGGTTTGCTTGATTAAAATAATCATTTGGCTTGGATAAATCAACAATAGGCTTTCCTCGAACAATCATTTGATCATTTAAAGCTGGATTCAGTTTGTGTCGTTCCAATAAGTATGTAGTTAAATTGCGAGTTAACTGGTTCAACAATATCTCTGTTAGTATATTGATTATTGGATTAACTCCACTCGCTATGTAGGTAATTCGGTTTGAACTCATCACAGTTACATTTGGTATATGATGATCAAGATCGGCTCCAGGATAACGGAATCTAGATGTTGAGAATAAATTTTCTGGAATCAATAGGTAACCATGAATTTGTGAATCTCTAATCGCTCTTTCAGCTCTTGAAGTTGAGTTGTAAGCAGTGATTGTCAATGGATAAGTATTGTTATAAATTTTGATTAGAGAATCTGGTGAAAGTGATTTATCTTTGGTTACCAGGCCTAAGTTGATCACATCTGGTGTCCGTCCAAAGCAGTATGTAAAAAGGACAATTAAAATTATAAGTGATGCTAAATATGAAACAGTTGATTGAGAAGAAGAGTAATATTGTTGAATCATTCTTCTAGCTATTGATCTATTTTTAACAGAGTAAAAATCAGTTAATCTGATGGATATGAATCTATGGCTGTAGTTAATTGCAGGATTAATTACATAAGATTGGCAAATTTGCTGGAAAGATTGCTTCAATGTAAGAGTATCTTGGTTTCCACACAAACTTAATTGTTCATCTGTTTCATAACCAGATTTTTGTAGTTTTATTAATTTTATGAAAGCTTCTTCCAATGAGTTAACCTTTAAGCTTGATATGATCAACTGAGGAGATCCTTGTTCAATTATTGAACCATTTCTCATGAATGAAACAAAATCAGATATTCGAGCTTCTTCAATGTAATGAGTAGTCATTATTATTGTTGATTTGTAATGCAATCGTAGTTGACTCAATAGTTGTACCATTTTAGCTCTAATTAAGGGATCACATCCAGCGGAGGGTTCATCCAGTAGTAACAATTTGGGTTTGTGGATAAGTGCACAGATCAATGATACTCGTCTTGCTTCACCTCCACTTAAATCACTGATCAAACAAGATTCATCGGGTAAGTCAAAATAATCAGACAATTGATTGAGTGATGTTCGGATTTGGTGAAATGGCATTGATTGAAGAGCACCAAAGTAAAATATTGTCTCTGCAATTGTCAGATTGTCAAAGAGGTTAATATCTTGTGGCATATAACCAAGAAGTCGATGATCAAAGGATTCAACTGTTGCTCCAAGAACTGTTAGATGTCCCGATGTTGGTCTCGTTAGACCGGAGACACATCGAAGAAAGCTTGTTTTGCCACAGCCTGAAGGTCCAATTAAACTAAAGAAACTTGATTCACCTATTGATAAATTGATATTATTGAGGATAATAGTGTCTCCTGTTGAAATTGATTTGCGGTGGACACAAAGATTCTTTGCTGATACAATTAACTGAGAAGATGATTCGACTGGTTGATTAATCACAGGTTTCATAGTGCAAGGTGAATCAATTTGGCTTGACTTTAATCCATTCATAGTTGTCATAGGTTAAGGAAATATTAAAAGATACTTCCAGCTTTGAAATAATTGTAATTTCTTAATTTTGATTTGATTGAAAATAGATTGAAAATATATAAAGAGGAAACTATGGACATTCATGTAATGGCTGGAAATGTAACTGACTCATGGACTGACTGGATATAAATCAATTGTTTCTCATTTTCTGTCTATCGAGTCTCATAGTTGTTTAACAAGGAAGTTAAACACTCATTGTAATCATGTTATTAATATTATAAATTTTATTGCCATGAAGTTGGACAATAGTGTGTGTTTGGAATTAGAAAAATTAAGGAATTTTGTTTTAAAAAGTCACATAAGTTCATAAGTCTAATTGAATCAACTCATAGATTTTGCTCAACACGATACGACTTTCAATGAATATCTGATTTTGCATATTTTTCGTATTTTATCAAATTTCGATTAAACAATATAAACAGTTAATCATGTGTGTGGGTTGCTTATATTTGATAAATTTAATTTAACCATTCATAGAACTGTCTAGAATAGGCTTTTAACTGAATTTACTATAATATTGAATTTCAACTTCCCGTATTTTAAATTTTATTGAATGTGAATGGTTTAGATTCACAATTGAAGTATTAAGAGTGAAAACATTAGTTTTTTAACAGATGGCTTACATGCTAAAATGAAAGAATCATTTGAACATTATTTTCATAGATTACATGAAATAAAAATATATGTAAACGTAAATAATTTATAAACCATTGCATAATTGACCATAACTGTTTTAACAAAATTTAATTTATGAGTAAAAATTGCAATTATGATTCAAATCGGAAAAGAGATGTGAAATTGAAATAAGTAAAGGTAAGTCAGTAACAATTAACACGCCTTGGTAAAATCTTCGATTGCACGCTAAGAGATCAAAGTGATCCTCGAAGTAATCTTTCTCGATACAATGCAGCCACAACAAGACCAGCTCCTTTACCGCTTCCATCTTCCGCCAGATAATGGTCAAATTGTCGACCAGGAGCTAATTGGCCAATGAAATCAGTCAATAATCTCTTAATCTTAGGGTGATATTTGTATAAAGATCCATCAATAGCAACTTTGGTTATTGGACGATCAATCCTCTCTATTAAAGTTGAAATGACTGGAACAGAAAAATAATTGTAGATTATATTCAATGTAATACTGACTTTTTACAGATTAACAGTAAAAAACCGATTTTTATCGGCAATACTTAGAAAACTGACCATGAATTACTGTCAACTTCAACTGATAGAAACTATCAATAGATCTAAGAATCAGTTGGATTACTTTTTACTGTTAAGGGTAAACTTTTTCGAGGTTACTCAATTACTTACGAATTGCTACAAACAGAGCGGCTCTCACAGATAAAACGGCACAAACATGTTTAACAATGGCGACATCGTCATCCGAAAACTCTGAGTAACCAAGATTCTTAGAGATGATTTCCCTTGTTTTAGAATCACTGTTTTCTCTGTAATCAAAATTAAAAAATACGAATATTGATTGAAAGGAGTGCATAAACTTCGAAATCAGACTTTTTATGAGTAAATTTATCTATGATTCTAATCTTCGTATTACAGTTAAACTTAAACGGTAAATAGTTGATTCAGCTGATAGATTAGTTATGAATGAATGAAAATATTGAACTTGCCCTTCAATAAGCGAGATATGTTTAGCACTGAATGACTCGCTGTTTTCCAAATGTTTGGATACAACACCATTGAATAAAAGTCCTTGTTTAGCCAATTGCAAAAACACTCTACGAGCAATATCACCTATGAATACTCCAGAGAAAAGTTTCTCATATCTGTGAAGATTTAAAACATCATGTTAATATTTGGGTTTACTTGAGTATCAGAACTTACGTAAAAGATCCAGAAAATAGTGAATCTTGATCAACTTGCTTGTCAATAGGTGTTTTAGCAAAATCAATGCTACCGTTATCTCCAAATCCTCCACATTCGAGATTTATTAAAACTCTATCAGACCGAGTATCACCGATTTGCTTAAAAGAAGAAACTTTTTCCATTTTTTCAAGATAACAGGCATTAAAGCCACTTCCCATGATAACACCAATTCCACAGTCTTGATTCAGATAAATACCTTTCACCAAAGTACCACTTGAATCATTTAAAATAGCTGCTACATTGATTTTAAGTCCCTGAAATATGTATTAAAGCAATATAGATAACTGATTAAATGATGATTTTTTCTTGAATTGGAATTGTATTCCCAATCACCTTACGATCGATAGCTTTTTGAAGCAGCTTAGCAGCATCTTGACCGATGGCATCTTTAATATCATAACTTTTAGTCCATGTAACCAATTTTCCAACATTCAAGCTTTCTTGTTTCATCGGATATGAAAAGGTGAAACCAAGTAACAAGTTTTTCTCTTTGAGTTTCGGATAATCATTCATAAAATTATCTATGCATTCCACGATGTGGTTGAACAACTGAAATGAAAAGGATAATATATCATTAATATGGCGGATTAGATTATAGAAATGTTCATCAATGAAGCATTTTATTATTTTATTAATACAATCATTATGAAATTATCAAAATTATACGAAAACGGTATCAGAAAAATGTAAGAAAATTTTATATAATAACGACAAAGATTAGTATTTCAAACATTTTAGCATTTAAAATGTATTGGTTTGGTAAAGAAAAAGTCACCAGAAGTTTGCGATTCAAGTACTGGTAGACTTATCAATGTAACATGATGTTATGAAAATTTTTTGACAGGATCATGAGAAGATCGGCTCGTAGCAAGGTGGTTATGAATGACGGCTATCCTCAAGGTTATCAAGATATTCAGGGGGTTATATAATTATCGATTTGAATCAAAAAGATGTCTCGTGACGTCTTCCAATATGATTAGCCTTGGAAAGGTAAGCGAAAGATGGGAAAAAATCATGTTGCGAGCAATAAATTAATCGGTATTGGGTAAGATTACTTTAAATCTAATAAGAAACTCATAAGTTAAACCTGATCTTACAGTATCTGGTATGATCTGGTATGAAAGGCATCACCTTGAATTAGTAGAGGTAGAATTAGTAAAAGTAGAGGTAAATAAGATGCCTGAACCAACTCAAATTTTGAATAAACATTGCTACTGACTTTAAGAAATCTTGAAATGAAATGATTCATGAAGCTTTTCCTATTCCTGAATTGGAAAAATTAGTGATTCATACAGGACTTCATCATGAATTTTATAACACAAAACTACAAAACTATGAGATTGTTGCGAGGACCAATTTTGAGCACAATAACAGCACAAAAGCATGAAGTCAAATAAAATTTCACTAACCGTTTCAGCGTTGCCTGTTCGCATAGCATCGGGAATATCATAGTATTTCACGTTAAATTGGTCTTGTTGATTTGCCAATGTTGAAAGACAAACACGAAAATTGGTTGAACCCAAATCCAACGAAAGGAAATCGCCTTCTTCTTTACCATTGGGAAGAGATGTTATGAAAGTGTTAATCATGTACAATGAACACTCTTTGGTTCCAGCTTTTGAGGGTTCATTTAATCCAAGGTTGATTTCGTAGAGAAATTTTTCTCTAATATTGTCCAACTGGTTTTTGGTTAGTTTGAACTGTGATATAATTTCATTTGCCTAACAGAAAAACAGAAATAAAGATAATAATTACCATGATTTGCGAAGAAAAAACAACAACAAACAAGTCATAGGGTAAATCACAAACATGTAGAGAGAGGGCGAAATTGAAATTAAATTGTTATTACCTTTTCTTGTTTCTTCTGGTCCGTTAAATGTAAAATTGGATTATGTAAAGGTGAAGATTCAAGTAGATAAGTCATTTGAAAGAAACTGCGGCAAGTTTAAACCGATCAATTCAAAATGAAAGAAAAACAAAATATGCTTAAGATGAGTAAAAATTGAAAAGAAGGTCAAAAAGAGTGAGAAAATTATTTTTTTTCTAAAAACAACTCAAGTATATTACTGATTAAACTTGGAAATCAGAAAAAAGAGAGATTGTGTGAGACGAAATGCAGAGTGAGACTGAAAATGGTGAGAGATCAAAATGATTAGATAATGTTTATGTTGTTTAATGTTACAACCAGTGAGACAGAATATTTCATAGCAAAGAAACTTGTCTTAATAGTTTCCAATTGATTCGCTTGGCTACAGAAACAAAGAACCGCACAAATGGACTTTATTCAAGCAAATGTCTAAAACTAGTGCAACAAATGTTTGAATTGTTTGAGAATTGATCTTGTTGGTGGATTTACATTTACATTCTGAGGATTTGGTGACTGACATTGTAAGCTTTCAAAGAGGATTACCTGTTTTTAATGGTAAGTCTGGGAATATCTTTATTGAAGTAAATTTATCTGGTTTTTGTCATCGTTATTCAATTTGCATGTTGCAATTAAACTTAATGCTTAGGTATCCTCTGATACCCTTGAAATAATTTGAAATTATTGTGATTGGTCTTTTTCAAATTATCTAATCTTTCTCTTTTACATTCTCTTGCTACAGGCTAATTAAAAAAGACAGTGATTCTAGAAAGTAAACAAAATAATTGCTTGTCATATGGACGTCCAGATTTCATTAATACTCGTGATTACTCTTAATGATAAACCAAAATAAAGTTCCACTTGACCAGACTTTAATTTTAAATCTTGCCCCTTGTGTGTATTGTAATTAATTATATTCACTTTTATATAACAAGTACCTTCACCATTTTTTTTATTTTGCAGGATATTAAGATGAGTATTATGCAAAGAAGAAGTCTTTAGAAACTCAGAAATCTCGCAAGAGTCGACCGGTATTGTGGCTACCAATCTGGTTCAAGTTTTCATTGAATACAAGAATAATTTAGAAATTTTGAGACCAAAAAAATCTTTAGCTAGCAAATGTTCAAATTTAAAGGATCTGCCTCAACTGATTCGTTTATGCACATTATTTTACCCAAAGTCTCACTTCTGCATCGTAATATGTGTATTACTGGAGACAATTAAAGGTTAATCGCTATTGAAAGTTACTATTATGATTAACATGATTTGCTACTCCATCAATTGATTCCAGCTTTGAAGTAGAAACAGATTGGCTTAGAGGAACAGCTGTTATAAATCAGATTGGAATGATTATTAAATTGACAGACTGATTGAATAAATCAAAGGAAATCTTTATTCTCAATGTTTTAAAATACTGATTACATAGAAATAAATTGAAAGGAAACACGGATCATGTTGAAAAGGAAACATCAGGAAATTCAGATGAATCTTTCGTTTGCATATCCAATTGTTCAATTGGCTGGTTCTTTATCGTGGTGTTCACATTGATCCTCAGATGGGTGGGATTCTTCATGGCAATGGCCTCCAGCATCTTTTTCATCGCATGGATGTTCATGGCATTTGTCAGTTTCACAAACTGTGTCTTCACAATGAGTATCCTCGCAGCAAGGATCAACAGTAGCGGCAGCAACTTCGGCGGCAGACATTTTTATGGTGGCTAAGTAAAGGTGACTGGGAATCAAATAAATATAAGTATTTAAGTTGGTTGAAATTAAACGATTTCAATTGTGATGCTGATTGATGAAATATCGTCTCTTTATATACCCAAATTTTTCATCGGGAGACGTTTGAAGTAGCTTCCGTATTTAATGTGTCGAGGTGAAAGCTAATTAATAAGGACAATGTGTAATTTGCTTTTGTTTTTCATTCATCCTTATTTTTCTAAGGGGAAAAAGCAAAATCAATGTAAACTTATTCGTCGATTTATATGGTTTTCAATTAAATTCATTGAATCATTGTTTAACCATCAAATTAATTGGTTATGTGTAATGCCTTAATTGACGTTATAATTGTTTCATATCTTTACCCTTCTTGTATTATTCGTATTATTGTGACTCAGTAGACATCATTTTTATCAGATTTCCCCTTAGTATTTACGTATTTGTGATTGATCTGACATTTGTTTGGTTTTTCATTTAATTATTTACTCCATTTAAATTGCCCTTGATACACATTGAGTGCAATATCAAATTGTGATAAGTTTCCATTTTTCCCTTTTCACTTTCTCATTTTTTAATTGTAAAAACAATCAATGCTAAACTCTTGTGATTTTCATAGACTTGAGACTTGCCACATATTTGATGGAACACTTAATAATCAAGTGCTCCGACCTGTAAATTGTAACAGGCAAAATCTGTAAAAGGTTTCGTATTGTACTTGCTTGCGTTTTCAATAAAGAGAGTTAAAGAGTTATTCAAAACTTCAATTTTATTTACATGGAACTCAACTTTTCCATTTAAAACTGAACAAATTAAATTTATTTGCTAATTTGAGACAAATGCTTTTTGGTTTATAAACAATTTATGCTCTTCAATTTGAAGATACATTAAATGTCTGTTTGTTTTCAAGTAAAGCTGTGTAATCAGAATAAATATTTTTCACGTTCAACTGCTCAAGATAAACACATTCATTCACTTTTAATCCTTACTTTCATGCTGGCTATTTTACATTCAATACTGACCTCAGTTTTTGAATGGCGTCGATAAGAAAGTGATTTTTATTAATACCTTTAAACCCAATTTAGGCAAAAATTGAATTTGGCGGTTCAGGTAAAGCTTACCAGAAACGATTGCTAAGCAACAATACGGAAACGGATGTACTTTAAAAATTATTACTAGAAAGTCTTACTTTTCCTATTTTAGTGTTCAGTATTTAGACTCATCGGAACTATATCCATTTTAAAATTAATTTTGATCGTTAATTGTATTTTGTGTATAAATCATCAATGGGTACACGAGTGTACGTAGGTAGACTTCATTATGATGTTAGAGAGCGTGATATTGAAAAATTTTTCAAAGGATATGGTAGAATACGAGAAATATTGATGAAAGATGGCTTCGCCTTTGTGGTAAGTAATTTTCCCCCTTTTTGTTGGATTGGCTATTTCTTTAAATGATGATCACTTTTATTCTTACCATCTTTCGGGACTGATGTTCTCCGGTGAAGATATTCTAAATCTGAAACTTAGTTTTAGCCAATTTTGCTCTATTCACTACATCATTAGATGTATTTTTAGCATGCTTTTCCTGTATCTCGTTTGCGTATGTATTAACGCCCCTCTTTTATTTCTTTTAGGAATTTGATGACCACAGGGATGCCGATGATGCAGTTTATGATTTAAATGGTAAAGAACTTATGGGCGAAAGGTAACTATCAAATATTTAATTCAAATTTTTCAGATTTTTCATGCACAGGTTTTGCTAATCCTTTTTTCTTCCACAGAGTGCATGTTGAATTCGCCAGAGGACCATCACGAGGACGTGCTCGTTTTAGGCCTTATGGGTCATCAAGACCTTATTATTCAAATAGTCGTAGTGACAGACCTTCTGGTGGACTAACCTACGCCGAGAAGTAAGAAACTTTCTTGTATATTATTAATTTTTTATTCTAGCAATCTAAAATCTCCCGGCAAATGATCTAGCAAACTTTCTTCTTTCTTTCTAATCGTGGATCCAAAAATGTCTCTAACTCTAGGTATGGCCCCCCAAGGAACACCGAGTATCGAGTGATCGTGGAAAATCTCAGCAGTCGGGTCAGCTGGCAGGTATGGTTGTTTTCGAAATTTTTATCCCTTGATAAATTAGTCGAGGTTTACCAGTTTATGATGTGAGGGAACGATCAACATGTTACCAACGCAAACGTTTGGCTCGGTCTCTCCTTTGGTACCTCTACTCTACCTTTTAGCATTTTGATGGTGTCTGTGCTTCATTGCATTGTCGTCACTAGACCAGTCGTTGAACGCTTTGAATTTGGTTACCTTTATGCTCATTATGAATTGTGTTATACAAGAAGGTAAAGAGAATCTCATTTACTCTTTGAACCTAAACTGTCGAGAATACTAAGGATACTTTAATATCTTCCCAAGGGTCAACCAATTTCTTATACGCTATTAATACATTTTTAACTTGATTTAGTGGCTGGTTTTTTGAGATAATCTTTTTTATGCAGGGTTCTCAAGTTCATTATTTTAAAATGCATCTCGAATCGAGTCTACACTGAAACAATTTTTAACATTAATCTTCGTTTGTTACATTGCAAGGATCTACCATCTCATTTGTGTCTACTTTCACATCTAATATCTATTTTTTTGTTATAGGACTTGAAAGACTTCATGCGTCAAGCTGGAGAAGTCACCTATGCTGATGCGCATAAACGAGAAAGAAATATGGGGTAAGTTGAGCTTCTAATCTCTTTTTGAATGATATCTAATCTCTTTTTATAATTATCCACAGTATTGTTGATTTCGCCACATATGCTGATATGAAACAAGCTTTAGATAAGCTTGATGGAGTCGATCTTCATGGCCGGCGTATAAGGCTTGTAGAGGACAAGAGCCGCCGACGAAAGTAAGTAATCATATTACCTTTATTAGTTACTTGAACTCTATTAACTCTTATTTTATTTACAGGGGTAGTCGGTCTAGGTCTCGCTCACGATCTCGTTCACGATCGCGATCTCGGTCCCGATCTCGATCACGCTCCAAGTCACGATCACGTTCCAAATCCCGATCACGATCAAAATCTCGATCACGCTCCAAGTCTCGATCTCGAGATCGAAGTCGAGAACGAAGTCGGGAACGAAGTCGGGAACGAAGTCGAAGCAGGAGCAAGTCTGCACATGTGAAAGAATCCCGTTCCCGCTCTCGTTCAAGGAGTGCTGAAAGTCGTCGAAGTGATAAGCGATCACGTTCGCGATCACGATCAAGGTCTCATTCCAAAAACACAAAATCCCGCTCAAGGTCTCGCGAACGTTCAAGATCTCGCTCCCGTTCTGCCTCACCACCCAAAACTAATGAAAACGGTGGAGAAGGAGGAGATTTCATAGAAGACCAAGTTATGTCTGAGAAATGAAATATTTCAGGACTCCATTGTTCCTCTTTTCCATTTTTTTCATGTGTATCCGCATTCATTTCATAACTGATAGAATCCGGGAAATCTCCGTGTTTCTCTGATTTTCAATCAATTCAATTAAACCATCACCTACGTCAAAATCTGTTTTTTTTATCAATATAGAAAATAATGATCGCGTAAATTGTAAACTCACTATCGTTTTATCATTTACTTGTAATTTAATGGTGATTTTTCATCATTTGAAACTTATCTGAGAAATCAGTATTATAGAAATTGAATGCTTATTAAACAAGTGCGAAGAAAATATAGGATGATTTATTTAAAGAAGTCCCTCGAAAACTTGAGGATTAAAACTTTTACAAGGAAAGGAAATAGATGTAAAACCAATGACAATATTTGGTGTATTACAAAATTAAATATTGAATAAACCGTGATTCATTAACTATCTCTTCAATCTAATACTTTGGGCTTGCGAACTCGAGTTGGTCTTTTATTTTCTTCTTCTATTGGTTTGGCAGGCTTCTTTGGTGGTGTAGCCTCTTGTTTGTCTCCATCCTCGTCTACCAGCTTGGATTTTGTAGCTTTACGACGTGGTTTTTTATTCGTATTGTCACTTATCGCCGAGGGTTCATTATTGTCTTGGAATGTTTTCTTATTTCGCGTTGAACGTTTTACTTCTGGCTTAGGCTCTTCTTTTACTTCGCCGTTAGTATCTGGTTTAGATTCTGCTTTAGACACAGATTTAGCTCCTGATTTAGACTTTGCTTTGGACTCTTGTTTTGTCTCTTTTTTTGCTGGTTTCTTGGTATCTTTTTTTGGCTCTTTTTTTGCTTCCTTTTTTGACTCTTTTTTCGTTTCTCGTTTCAATTTTTGTTTTGTTTGTTCGGGTTCTGACTCTGACTCTCGTTCATGTTCTGCCTCTTGTTCATCTTCTTTTTCGGGCTCTGGCTCTTTTTTTGCCTTTTTTGTCTCTTTTTTCGTTTCTCGTTTCACTTTTTGTTTTGTTTGTTTCGGTTCTGGTTCTGGTTCGGGTTCTAGCTCGGACTCCGACTCTGGTTCATGCTCTACCTCTTGTTCATCTTCTTGTTCGGGCTCTGGCTCTTTTTTTGCCTTTTTTGTCTCTTTTTTCGTTTCTCGTTTCACTTTTTGTTTTGTTTGTTTCGGTTCGGGTTCTGGTTCGGGTTCGGGTTCTGGTTCGGGTTCTAGCTCGGACTCCGACTCTGGTTCATGCTCTACCTCTTGTTCATCTTCTTGTTCGGGCTCTGGCTCTTTTTTTGCTTTTTTCGTCTCTTTTTTCGCTTGCTTTTTCGGTCCTCGTTTTACTTTTTGTTTTGTTTGTTTTGGTTCGGGTTCGGGTTCGGGTTCTAGTTCGGACTCGGACTTTGGTTCATGCTCTACCTCTTGTTCATCTTCTTGCTCGGGCTCTGGCTCTTGTTCTTGCTCAGGTTCTTGTTCTGATTTTTGCTCTGTCTCTGACTCTGGCTCTGAGCCGTTTTCTGGTTCTTCATCAAGCTTCTCCTCGAGTTTCGGTTCTGGCTCTAGCTCTGGCTCTATTTCTGAACTAGATTCTGGCTCTTTCTCCAACTGTTTAGCTAAATCTTTTTGAAGTTCTCTTTCTGGCTCTTTTTCTGTCTCTTGTTCCATCTCTAGTTCTGGTTCTTTTTCTATTTCTTCATGATCGTCCTCAGGCTCTACTTTCGCAGTTTTCTTACAACCAACAACCTTTTTGCGTCCTTTTCTGGCAACTGGTGCTTTTTTGGTTGACTTTTTCTTCGGTTCAGGTTCCTCAATAGGTTCAGGGTCCTCAACTGGTTCAGGTTCTTCAATGAGTTCAGGTTTTTCAATAGATTCTTCTTTTGCGATTGCAAACTTTGCTTCTTCAAGAGCTTCTTGGTGTTCTTCCGCATGCTTTGACTCAACACCATTTTCAAAGGTAACTTTGAGGTTACCCTTCTCTCGCTTCATTGGAGACGTCACTGTATCTTTCTTCTCTTGAAGAACGGTATCATCAGAGTCGACGGAGTCGAAACGGAATGAATGCATGCCAATCTTGATAACAACACCATCTAATAATTTAGTCTTAGTTGCAATCGGTTCTCCATCAACATAGGTACCATTTAAACCCGATTTGTTGATCAAGATAGGAATACCATCTTCACAGCTAATAATACAATGCAGCCTTGACACAATAGGAGACGTAATTCTCAAATGAGACGTTTTTTCCCGACCGATGATGTAATCTTTGTAGGCCACGGGATAACTATGAATAATATGAGGGCAATCATCTTCAAACACTAGGTTTCCATAAACAGGAACTCTTTTTTCTTGGTCACAATCTTTGTCAGGGCGACGAGTGATGTATTTACAGATCCGTTCACCATCTAACGTGTTTAAATTCATGATTAAAATTTGATAGAATATTTCGAGAATATGCTAAATAATTGGATTCAGGACTAAATATAAAATGCCAAAAGACACAAAATAAAATAAAGCAATGACAATAAAAACAGCTTTGAGCGGGAAATTGCCCCAACCGGTTGATTTATATTTGAAAATGATCCATCGATTGAATCGATAATCGCCTAAACTCTGAATCGATCATTAAATTTAAGTCTATCGATTATCGAAATCTAAAAAAAGTTATTTCTTGTAACATCAATTTTTATTAGTTATGATTAATGGGTGATAATTAATTATCAAAATTAAATTAATCAGAAAAATGTGACGAGAAGAGGTTGAAACTCACATTAGACTCAAAGGCAAGCAAGCAAAGGCAAAATTGAGATTGAACAATTGATCCGAGTCATTGATAATCTCTGCTATGATAAACTGGTAAACATGAATGAAGCCTGACATGGGTTTTTAAATGAATATTTAATTCGTCCTAGAACCAGAAATAAAAAATAAAATGCTTTTAACTAAAAGATTGGACATTAGTTTAAAAACGATGATTTAGCCAACAATTTTAAATGTATATTTTTAGATTCATCAAGAATCAACAATTGCTGTTGAGGCGCAATCATAATGTGAAGCTCTTCAACAATTCCATCAAATAAAACAGCAAATGAATCAGTCTTGTGTAAAAGATTAAATCAGGTGACAATTAACCCATCTTCAAGTATCTATATCTTGAAAGCGATTTCTTGTGCCTACCAAGAAATGTGTTATTTTCAATTCTCTTTGTCTTACAATTCAGATGTCATGTCAAATGTGGACGTCAGAGCCAGATTACGCATCGAGAAAATTTTACCCATAAAAGGCCTTCGTTATTCATTCTTTAACGGAATTTCATAATCTTGCCATGTTTCTGTTTCAAATCCAACCATTTTCATCACCAATACATTTAAAATGTTGGATCAGTCGATAGATTGTAAATCTGATAAAATTAGTTCTGAGTAAACAAAATTTTCCTCAACTATCCATTCTCAAGTGAAACAAGCTTCAGATGAATAATTGAAAAAAAACAAAATGTTGAAAATCTGTTGATGATGTTGTTCATTAGAGCAAATTGATCACCTACTATGCGATATTACCATTTGAATGTAAAGAGTAATCAATAACCTTCATTTGTTTACCTCATCATTTCTGTATTATGATTCATGAACATCTTTTAATTATGATTCCTATCAGTGAATGTTTAACATTAATCATTAAAATCCTCTTTTTGTGCTTTTTCATCATCACCTAATTCATTAATCAATTTTTGTGATTTGTATTCAAATTTCTTCCACTTTTACCCAAACAATTATGATTCGTATGAATTTGTATAATTCCTACGCTCATAACTAATCATATGTTTTGATCATTATTGTTTAATCGACTCGGTATTTCACAGTTTGTATACATTTTTGATTACATATTGTCAGGTTTAGCATAAAAGGTAAATTTGATTAAATGAACAATTACTTTTGCATCACTTATTTGAAAGATAATTGTTTCTTTATGTTAACAATTAATAATGTTATTGTTTTACTTCAGGTTTCTGGTTAAGTGTGTGATACTAATTATTTAAGTCAATGGCAGTCAATTTGATCAAAACTGCCTGTTCATTGCTCTTTCACCAAACAACTGAATCTAATTGTACAAAAAGTTTATCAACAAACTGAGAAAAGACTGAATTTTATATTAACCAACAATTTATCCTGCTAATAATTCAGATGTACATAATAAATGAATTACTTATCAATTGTAATGGGACTTTTCAATTAACATTTCACTTTAATCACTTGCAATTTGTTAATACCTAAACCCTTTGAATAGATCAGTAAAGTTAAATCAATTTCCTCTCAAAAATGTTCATCATTTTGATTTTTAATCAAAATGGTAATCAATGTTTGAATAAATTAAAATCCCTGACCCAAGATGGATTAAAAAGGTTCAATTTCTCACGATTAATGGGAAAAAAAGATAATAAAACCAGCAAAACCCATCAAAATTGAGATTCCTATTAAAAGTACAATACAAAAGTGAAGGTTTACCAAATTAACCCAATAATTTGTATACTTAACCAATCATCTAAAAGGATTAGTTGATCATCTCAATTGAGTTGATATGGATTCTGATCAAGATTATGGTTAATAAAGAAACAATCAAAAACCTTGGCGATAATGTAAATCAATTGTAAACTTGGATTTTGGTCTCTTCTTCACCAGTAACTTTGGGTTAGTTAGCTAACTCAAACCAAAAGACACCTAAACTGAAAGTGTAAACCTTGACCACGATTAATCCATGTAATCATCCCTTGGTTATCATGGTCAATGTAATCCATGATGAAGATTCAAATTGTTGGTGTAAGCTGAAGACCAGAAAAAATACGCTTCCGATACCAATTTAAAATTAAACTGTACTGTAAAATTATAAAGTGAATAATGATGAGGTTTATAATAATAGGCAAGTTTACATGCTTATTGTAACAAGTTGATTCAAGGCATCAAGGTTTTCACGATTGACCGGAAATATTTTCAATCAATTCCAAAATTAATAAATTGATATGTTAGTTAATAATTGGCTGAGATAAGGAAGACAAAAAATTGTAATTTAAAATGGCAGTCATAATTTGAAAAAAGGACGAATGGAAATGTAATGTTGAATTTCGGAAGCTCATTTTTTGTTTGTATTGTTACGGTGATCTTGACAATCAACTGGACTTTGATTGCTTTTTTTGCAACAATTCCCAATTTAAAGTAATTGTATAAATATACACTAAAAAACAGATGAAAGTAAGTCCAATATTGGGTCAAGGGTTGATGAGTAACTAATGGTTTAAGAGTCTCTGTCCAGGTTGATGATGTTGAGGAAGGAAGAGAAATGTACATTTTTTGACTTTCTAATGATGTTTAGGTGACCTTAAGAGTCCGATAATATTTCGATTGTCTTGTGCTGTTAAAGGTTAATTGTAGTTACTATTAATTCACTCGACTCTCTTTAATACGTATTAACTAGGTGGGTTGATTCAATTGTGAGAGGGAGTAAAAGTGAGAATTAACGTGTTTTTTCATTTAATGCGTTAACTGTCTATCAACTGTATATTTTGTGTTAATATCAATGAAAGTGAGTAAACTTGAATTTTATTTAAAGACACTTTACCTGTGAGCCTTTTGTATCAGTTAATCATTTGAATTGATTCACCACAATCAGTTGGACAGGATTGTTAATAGTGTTAAATCACAATTGAATCAATTCTATAACCAGTTTTTTCTAAAGTTGTGTTCATTGTCACATTCAACTACAGTTAAATCATGTCAAATCCTAGTTTCTTCACTGAATCATCTTTATTAAATGTTTCATCGACCCTTTTAAATGGCTCGGAAAGTGTCAGGACTATGGCCATTGCTCCAGTTGGACCTCCTTTATTGAAAACGATCCATGATTACTTGATCACAACTCTTCTTGTTGCAGTCATGTTTGCCATGGGATGTTCAATTACATTGGAAGAAGTAAGTTAACCATTAACTGTCCATTAGATCATAAGATTTAAAATTAAGAATAAACTCAACTATGAAGACAACAATCAATAATCTCAATTATCCATTGTTATATCCAAAGATCGCTTTGCTCTTTTAACCGAAATTCTATTTTAATCATTTCCAATCGATATTTAATTTTCATTGTTTGATCCACTTTTAGCATCAAATTTGAAGGTTAACCATAAACAGTGCTATTTAATTAGATAAACTTGTAAATAGTCACAATTGTTAGGTTGAAGTATCTCAACTGCTTGATGTCCAATTATTTCTTAAATTTGGACTTTTTTACTCCTCTAGAAGTCTTATTCAGTCCTTATTTTAAAGAGACAGTTTGCTGCAAATTTATAATTCCTATTGTTAATCGAAGATTAATCAAACTTAGGGTTGATCGATCATCACAAGCAACTGACTATTTCAAGTCCACAAATTGCTAGAGTAATTTTCTGCTTACGTCCCAAGATGTTTCGTTTTAGACATCATTATTAGGTAAAAAAGTCTTTGCGTTTTATGAGTGATTCAATGCTGAATCGATTTTCATTTATGCTTTTTCAAGAATTTTACATCGCAATTTCTCTGATTCTTCTATTAATTTTTCCGTAAAAATGGTCAAATCTACTTATAATTTTATTTAGCCAACAATTCGTTGAATGACTCGAACACAATTATGGTTATTTTTAAATAATAGTAGCTCGAAGTTTCCACCGGCGGCTAACAACAGAGATTTATGTTGAAAGTAATAAATGGTATTGAATAGTAAAAATAGATAACATAAATTGTAGATTGAAATGAACAACTGAAGCATAATTAAAGCATATTTAATTTAAATTTTACTAAATACAAAAGTTGACATTATTAAGTAAAGCAGATATTTTTGGTTGCCGTTGACCAGCCTTTTCTGAACTACACTGGATTAAGATTGACATTAATGAAATAACCAATGAACATTAAATTAACTGACCCTCACCAAGAACCAAATTAAAGATTAGGAAGTTAAATTGAAACCAGAAATGAATTTAAACAATCACAATTAACTAAATCTTTAATGTTCTTGGCCTCTTTCAATCTTTTTGAAGTCATCTTTTCACCATTTTATCAACATTGAGACTGAAAAACAGTAGACAGAATGTAACAGATTATTATATTAATATCACTATTATTTACAAATTGTAATTTCTTTCTTAATTGGCTTCTACCTTTAAACAGTTAACACTTATTGTTCACCTTGATGGTGAAACGATCTCAAGTCCTTGGACTGTTACAAGTCAACTCCGTGTATTCAGTTGCAGGTTTATTATATCATCTTATACTCTGGTTTAACCATTTGGTTAAGATTGTTCAGATAGTTTATTTGATTAACGACCTTAAAATTACCATTAACACGTTCATCAACTTGTCTAATAATTGTCATTGTCTCATGATGGACCTTCACAATCAGCTTTATTTTAAAGGTTGAAAACTGGTTGGAAATTTCCAATGAAATATATTTCAATAGAGACTTGATTGTCCATAAATTGCGTCTGCTTTACGAATAAGTTTAAATATAAAGTTAACCATTTCTTCATCCAAGTGAAAAGAATCAACTAATGAGCGTGATTTAAGTGTATTTTGATTGTTAGGAATGATTGTTGCCTGATTGTTATTACGAAGCATTAACAAGACAAAGACAACATTGGTTAGGAAAACCAAAGCCAATGGAAGTAAAATGGCTCCTAAAAGAGTAGGAAAGATGATAATGAAAAGTAATGACCATAACCAGGGACTTGTAGTTGGACTGCGATTTGTTTGTCTAGGATTAACTGCTAATGGAACGTATTGAACGACTCTTTGAGTAGTGTCAACTGTTTGTTGACGGACTATTGGTTGACTGGTTGAAGTAGAGCTTTCCGTTTGATGTTTATGATGATCGTCTGCTTCATGGTGATGTGACCCATGGCTGTGATGATAATAATGGTGATCAGTTACTTGATGAGGATGGGGACGGTAATAGTTGGGTTCAGGATAGGCTAAATGTACCATTGGTTGGCCATAAGAGTTGACACTTGAATATTGAGATTCAGGTTGATATTGTTTGACACTCATTAGATCATGATTTTGTGGTTGTTGGTAATATCCTTCTGGATAGGCTGAATCAACTGATTCAATAAGGCGAGTTGATGATGGAGCATAAGAGCCTATTTTAACGATCCCTTTGGGCTCACTTTTTAATTGTCGGTCACCTTTCCATTGATCAATTAAATCTTCGACAAAATCAAAATCTTGTTCACTTGGAAATTTAAACTCATTGGCTTTCAATAAATTAACACTGATTATCAATATTGCTAAAAGTAGCTTCAACATGTTTTGATTTAAGGAATCAATTTTTGATTGTCGCACTGATAAAGATGATTTAAACTGACCAAATGTTAAAATGTTTCTTAGTTTAGGAAGCAACCGAATTCAATGGTTAACAAAATTTCAATCTGTTTGTTTAACTCTGTAAGACTAGCATGCGATTCATGCTGAGCTTTTCATTCCTAGTTTTGACAATTTGTTCTGCCTTGATTTAACAGTGTATTTTTAATTTACCAAATTTGATTGATCATTTATTCGGATTGGTTATTAATTTGTTGAGAGCTTCAATGAAAGGTCAAGTTTACTAAAAATGAAATGCATTGTGATCTACAATGAAAACGGTTTAAAGGTTTGTGTTGAGGTTTTTTTGACCGACAAAACTGGTTAAAATCTGGTGAATCGACTTGCCTTTTCTCAGCAAAACTTAAATACGCAAAGATTTGCTTTAATTTAATAGTTATCTGATTGATAATTAGTTGATTTACATACTAATTGAGTGACCAGTAAAGTGTTAATTGAAATGATAAAAGGAAATAACAAAAACAAAAGGAAAAACTAAAGGTTAATCCCGGCTTTATCCTAAAATCTAGAGAATCAAAATTGTTTTTAAACAATAATGCGGTTAAAGGTTAATTTGAGCTGATTTTTTACAGATAAAAGAAAAAGTGTTTTTTATTAATTACAAATGAATGATCAAGATTAATCAATAAACCGAATCAATTGAATTATCTAAATCATAGATTGAAATCTGATTAAAGTGGTTGACGATTACACCAGGAAGCTGAGAGCGGGTCAATGATGTTAATTTTTGTCTTGTTTTCCGTTTGAATGCTGGTTAATCGGATTTTCGTTAATCGACCTTGTCCTGTTAAATGTTCAATCGGAATCATGTTGTTCATCATAATGTAACATCCTAAGTACCAGCCAATACAGTTTACAGACACAAAAAAAATCTCGTCTTCCTTTGATTTTAAGGTTCCTTTTGTATTAGAGTAAAGACAAGGTCAGAAATGTACTTTTTTCATCCAATTCAAAATCTGATACAATAATGACTATCCAATTGTTCACTTTGCTGTAAATTAATTTTTTAAATATTGGAAAATATTTCTCGGCTAAATTGATAATTTTAAGACGATCGCTCAAATTATCATAGTCTCGCTAGTTGAGTGAAAGGCTTTAATCGGAAGCTTGATTCATCAATTTTTCGCTCTTAAAATATTACAAAATGAGTATTAATTTAGTCTTTCGTTTGTTTGATTGTTGGAAATACCTTAATCTTTCTAGGTTTGGAACCATGTCCGCAGACCATACGGAATTTTGACTGGAATGATCAGTCAGTTTTTATTATTACCCTTTTCAGCTTACTGTTTGGTCCATGTACTTGGCATTGAGCCTTTGCATGCTGCTGGTCTCCTCATCTTGGCCTCAAGTCCAGGAGGAGTCACTTCCAATATTTTCACATTTTTCTGTGATGGCGATGTCTCATTAAGGTAGTTATTAGATTTCAAGTTTAGTAACTGAATAATTATGTGCGGAATATCTGTTTTTAGTGTTACAATGACTTCAATATCCACAATCGCGGCTCTTGTGATGATGCCTTTCAATATCTGGCTCTATGGACGATCCCTTGAATCTGATACAATTGTCATTCCTTACGCTAGCATGACAACTTCACTGTTCTTCCTAACACTTCCAGTTCTCTTCGGAATGATTGTCTTCTGGAAATGGCCAAAAGTCGCTCCATTTTTAACTAAAGTAAGTCCGAGTCAATATATTTGAACAAGTTCAATAGTTTATTAATTCTATTTCTACTCACACCAATCCAGTTTGGTAGTATTGCCGGTTTCCTGATCATCATTGTCTGTGAAGCCATGGAAGTCATGATTTTCCCCGATATTTTCGATGATATTCCACCTAAACTATATGTCGCTGAAGTAGCATTACCCGTTCTTGGTTTAGCATTAGGTTTTGGCTGTGCTTCAATCTTTTCACTGCCATATGCATCTCGAAGGACTGTTGCTATTGAATGTGGCGTTCAAAACGTTGGAACTGCTTTGGCCATTGTTTCTCTATCTTATCCCTTCGAGGTAATCATTTAGTTTACGAAATTCAATAGTTTGAAGATTTGTCTAAATCTTACTAATTTTGTTCTACTTTCGACACTTAGCAATTACGGAAAGTTTGGCTTTTCCCATTCCTTTACGCCTTCTCTATGCTTGGTGTTTGTGTTGTTATGGCCGTCTTTTATCAAACATATAAACATCTTGCTGCTAAAAAGGTTTACATCAATGATGATATCCCATCGAATCGGGATAAAAGTAAGTTCTTTTTCATTTACCTGAATCTCTATGGTGGTTAATAGCACAATCTTCAATATAATTGAAGTGTTTTATTCAGGTGAACATTTTTTTAAGTTATTACGATTAAACAAAGTATCTTGACAATCTCGATTATCTATGATTTAACAGCTAATTTGATCGTTTCTATCATTATCTTCAATATTGACCGATTATTATTGTTTCACAGTTCAAACCCAATTCTCTGGTTTACCCATGACTGAACCAGAAGATGGTGATCCTATGATCAATAGTGATTGTGAATCTGGTTACTGGTAAAAATCAAATGATTTATCCATTATTTTGCTGCTTTCATTTGCTAAATCAACTTGTTTACCTCCATATTAATTAGCTAGTTAATTTATTAATCATCAAAATTTGCTTCAATTTAATGCTGCTTCACTCCATAATACGCTTTGTTTGTTTCACTTTATTCACTATTAATGTGCTTTCTAACCAATTTTGTATTACTGTTAGACTTTTTGTTGATGCTTTTCGTTTCTTGACACTTATTAGTTTGTCTCAACATTATTCACTGCTGCTTGATCATTAAGCTATATTTGTGCTTTAATAGCTCACCAGCTTCATGTAAATTGATGATAAATTAGATTAATTAATGGTTAATCATGATTTCTCTCTCTCTCTCCTCTCTCTTTGTTTTCCTTCACAGACATTGTTACCGTTGAAGTGATGTCGATGCCAAAAGTTTAACCATTTTAACCAACGTATTTTTTAACTACTTTCATCAACTCACAATTTATGTTCAACTGAATCATTGAATTCAATTTCCAATGTCATCTTCAAGAGATTTTAACGAAAAGATTTCCTTTCTTTGCTCAATTGTTAAATCGACACGAGGATAAATGATCAAAGGAATCATCTTCAAGCCAGTCAAACAAATCAAGAGAACCAAGGATTTAGTGAATTGAACTAAATCGTTGAATGGTTAAATGTAGTTTGAATTGACAAAAGATCAAGGGTTGAATTGGAAAAAAAACCTGTGTACATAAAATTCTGTAAACAAACTAATTGTACTCATCAACGAAGAACATTGTATTTACTTTTGTACCATTAATAGATGTAAAATTAACACTTTATCCATTTACCTTCCTCTTCATTTCGTTTGATTTATCTCCAAAATTTTAACCAATAAACATATTTTGTCACCTTTAAAAATTCTGACACTTTGATTGTCACATTGATAACTAAAATACTCAAGGATTGTCAGTGGGGAGTAAATGTAAATTAAAATTAATTGTAAATTAATCGATTTACCACAAAAACCTCTGTAGGATTGATTATTAATTTAACCTTCATGAGCTTTGTCGTTTAAAAGCACAACTACACAATCAATTTTTAACATTAACCAAAAATTGTCAATCAACCACGCAGCTAAAAACTTTACTTCTTTAAGGCTTTTACTTCTCTGCACAATTAAACAAAATTTTAGATTTATTTAGAGTTCGTTTCAATTTATAATCTACTGATTGATACCATACTGGCAAATTAAATAATTTAACTTAAGAAAACATTATTTCATTATTTCAATTGAATCACTCAAACTGAAAATCGCGCTGAGTGTTTTTTGCGTGTTGAACATGCGTATATTGCAAAGTTGTGGTTAACAGAACTAAATAATATTTATTTCACCAATTTTGTTTTTTGACGGACTGAAGCTATTTTTTGTTAGTTTTTCGTTTTATTTAATTTGTGAATTGTAATGACGAGTGCCAATCTTCCTATCAACTTGGAGACAACTCCATTATTCAAAGACTATGTATCAAATGTAAAAAAACAACTAATGAAGACAAAACAGAACTCTGAGAGTAAACGACAAGGAACTAGACTGCAAGTTGCCAGGAAATCTACAAATCTGATACCTAATAATTGGTTATGTTACACTAAAACCGAGTCAACTGCTGCATCACCGACGCCAGTAATATCTGAAGCTAATGGTAACTCTAAATCTAAATTTTCTTCAATTTGTCAGGGAGAAAATGGAACAGAAAATGAACCGGACGAAAAAAACGGAGAAAAAGAGCGGGCAAGATCTGATGGTACTGATTCTCCTGTAGATTATCATCATGATATCCAGGCTACATCTGATTCGCAGTCACATAATCAACATTCACTAGAAGATGTCACCGACGGTGAAGAAAAAGAGAAAGAAGAAGAAGAAGAAGAAGAAGAAGGAAACCAAGAAGAAAATGAGGATTTGTGTAAACAAAGCAGTAAAGTTACTAGTAATAATACGGCAGCTTCAGCAGCATCAACACCAGCAATCATAGATACTGGTGATAAAACTGCCTGTGTATCAACGCTTGCCAGTGAATTTGATAAAACAAATAAGTTAGACAATGAACCTAGTATAAAAATTGAAGAGGAAGAGCAAACTCAAAATGAAGATTCCAGTTCCTCGATAAACCAACATTTAAACCAACATACTTCCTCTAATAAGAAAGCTCACCATAATCATGACTTTAATCACTTGCATGAAAATAGGAAAGAGGACCCTGACAAAGAAAAGAAAGAAGAAAAAGAGAAAGACGTGAACAAACAAAGCAGTAAAGCTACTAGTGATAGTATTGAAACTGCAACATTACCGACTCCAGAGACTGAAACTACTGACATCATTACATCAGTACCATGTGAACCAGTTGTTGATATTAAACAACAAAAAGATCAAGACAAAAAGTCCGAAGAAAAATTAAAAAGAAAATTATCATACGATAATACTGAACATGTTTCTAGGGAAAAAACAATTCGTAACTGTTCACCGCCTCCTGAATCTTTCAAAGAAGAGGATAAATCTTGTTGATCGAATTTTTCAACTTATTTTTGAGATTGGTAACGTCATCATATCGAATGACAGGACTTTTGACAGTCATATAATATCAATTAATTTTCTAGGATTTCAATGTTTGTACTAAGACATTAAAAATTACTAAATTGATTAACAATTCAGTAGTTAATAAGTCGATCCTGTGTTAAACTGTAAAAACATGAATTGGCATGAGCTTAAGTGAAAAAAAATAATTTAATTATCGATGATCACATTAAATCAACTCAATGCATCAACATTTAAAATGGACAATGTATAGTTATTAATTACCAATAAATTTGTTCAATTTATGATTTTTATCTTCCATTTATTTCCGGAAGAGTGTGCTTGAAAGTTGCGCCAATAAATCTATTTTCCTCTTAGCGGGGTGAGCACAAACTAAATCCTCACTGAAAGTTATAAAATTTGGTCTGTTTTTTTATTTATAAATTGGTTTTATTTTAATTATCAACTGAAAAGATGATTTAATTTGAGTCATCTGTTTTGAAGCAATACTGCTTGTGATACCTGTTCTACATCTAGAAGCCAATAAATGTTTGGCTACATATTTAATTATCTTGATAGCAACAATCAACTTAACTATCAACATAACTTGTTTTCATCTTTTTCATTTTTCTTTCTCTTCTTTCCCTATCTTGCCTTGTTCTTCCTTTTTCTGATTGCCTGAATATTACCTGTTTGCCAATCTTATAAAACTGTCAACACTAAGGAGTTACAAGTATTTTTGTTGTGCGCCGTATTATTTTAGTATTGTTTAAAAGGAAAGCCTATTTTGAGGCTTATCTTTGCTTGTAATTTTATCATTATTATCGTTAAAAATAGGAAAGACACGAAAAGCCAAAATTATGAAAAGTAAACAGTTGAACAAATCATCCGTTCCGATGAGTACTAATAAAAGTGATGCTGACCTATTACGCCGTGAAAAAGAGATGGAGCTGTCTTCAGTTGGTGATCGCGTTTACGCAGCCGAATGTATTCTTAAACAAAGGAGTAAGAAAGGTAAAACAGAATATCTTGTAAAATGGAAGGACTATTCACCTAGACACAATACATGGGAACCCGAGGAAAACATATTGGACGAAAGGTTAATACAAGCCTTTGAGCAAGCTCAAAATGAAGGTTACAATTCTTCCTCAGGCCATCATCATCACCAACAGACTTCATCTAATTCGCATTTACACCATCATCATGATCATCATAGTAATTCACATAAAGATAAAAAAGAGGATAAAGAAAAAAGAGAAGAAAAAAGAGAAGAAAAAGGAAAACGAGAGGAAAAAGAGAAAGAAGTGAGTAAACAAAGCAGTAGAGTTACTAGTAATAGTATGGCAACTGCGGCATTATCGACTCCTGTGAACACTGCAACTACTGGTAACTCTACATCTGTATCATCTTCAATTGGTGGAGTTGATAATAATAAATCAGAAAAAGGTCAAGATAAAAAAATTGAGGAAAAAGAAAAATATAAGAGAAAATTATCATATGATAATAGTGATCATGTTTCTAGTGAGAAAACAGTGCGTAACTGTTCACCCCCTCCTGATTTCTGGAAAAAACAAAATAAGCTTGTTGACCAGATATTAATTACTGATGTCACAGCTAATGATATGACCATAACTGTGAGAGAATGCAAAACTCTTCATGGGTTTTTCAGAGAAAGGACCAAGAAAAGTATCGCTGTTGCCACGGAACCTTCTGATGTACCATTACCACCAATCCGAGTCTCACCCGGTAATGCATCTTCAGTCAACAAAAAGATTAACCCTTAAAACTATAACAAATTCCCGCGGAAATTAAATGGAATTATGCTAAAATTATGTCAAATATATAAATTAAAAAAATTATCAACTTAATAAAATCGTTTTCAATGAAGGTTCGATTTAAAGTAACATTTACTCTCTAAATAACGGTTACTACCTTTTTGTATAAATTAGAGAATAAAAGATAATTGATCTTTATCAAAAGTTTAATGATTAAAAAAATTAAATACTAGCCAGGTAATCACGAACTTCTGAAGGGGTTAATCGACGAAAACCTTTTTTATCGCAAACACCGATTTCTATATTATCAGCAGTCATCTGGCCTTCAAATCCTTCTTTGAGAGTCAGAATAGCTGTGTGAATAGCATCTTCCAATTCAAGATCCTCGCTGTACCTGTAATATCATAGTTAGAAATTGAAAACGGAAATTGGTGAGTTTCATGTTCAGATGAAGTAACAAAATAATAAAACATACCGCTTTTCCAAGAATGACTTTCCATTGACATGATTTTTACCCAAAGCGGTAGCTTTCCAGGCGAAATAGGCACCCTAGAAGTATAAAACAGAGGATTAATTTAATTCATATACTAAGAGAATAAGAATGAAGGAATAAAAATTACCGAGGGATCACATTGGAACAATGAAGGCTTATTCTTGTCCCAACCAGCAATAAGCAGAGATACACCAAATGGTCTAACACCTCCTGATTGTGTGTATTCTTGCATGATGTAGGCAACCCGCTGAACTAATTGAGATGTTGGAATAGGTTCATTGTACATTGATTGATATTTTTGGGCAATTTTGCGAGCTTTCCTGACCAAAAGACGATAATCAGGTCCCATTCCACTATAAACCATACCAATGTGTTCAGTGATTGCTTCTATTTTAAAAATACTATGCTCTTCATTAAGTATAGACTTTTGTTTCTTTTCCGTAGCTAGAACAACTCCATTTGATGCTGCCGATTAAGATGAAATTAATGAAATTAAAGAACAGGTCAAAAATTAAATCTAAAAAACTAACCTTTTATAGCAGTAGAGTTGGCTCCAGAGGCAACAGCAGCCAAAGCATATTCAATTTGAACCAATTTTCCAGAAGGACTGAAGGTGGTTAGAGAAAAACTATATCTTTCCGAAGTCATATTAAACTGCTAGACCAATTGACAATCAAAAACAATTAATAAACAATCAAACTGAAATTAACCAACAACACTAGACTCTAACAAAACTGCAGCTCATCATACATGAGTCATCAAGATAGATATCGATACATCTATCTGATCCATAGTATCGATATTGAATGTGAACTGTTTAAAACTCAGTTTTTAATAAAACTTTTACATTGTTTCTTTCAATGATTCCCAATTCATCTAATAATTTAATCTCACAATAGCGATAAAATAGTAAAATGAAATTTTGCAAAAAAAAAGATGTTTTAAAAATTCCGCGAGTAAAATAGCCAAATCGATCTTAAGTTGATTTAAAAAAGTAAAAAAAACGTCAATTGCTTACATTATCGATATTTAATTAAATCTACCAATTGTTTTTACAAAATCTTCTCGTACGACAATTGAATCGACGGAGCAACATTCTATATTAGATAATTCGTTTCTTTTTCCGTCCCTATGAATTCATTTATAGATGCAAATATACTCAAATGTGCATAAGGTCCATATTATCTACAATGGTCTTTTTCAACAAGAACAAGCCGAATGAAACAGTTTAGGTTCTCAACAATCTGTTTTGACGTTCCTCTTCAAGTTTTCTTAATTCTTCTTCTACTTCAACCCTTCGTTTTTCCAAAAATTCCGCATATTCCTTGGCATCCAACTTGTGTACAATTTTGACTCCCATCTGGAGAGCTCTTACAACTATTTCTTGGAAAATCTTTTCCATCGGTACATTCTCATAATAAGCATCCTGGCTCTTTATCTTCGCAATCTCATAAACATGTTTAACAGTGATCATACCAGCAACCTGTGTTCGGTAATCGGCTGCTCCTCTTTCAGCTCCAGCAGCTTGTCTTAAGAAATACGTTATGGGTGGATTACTCATGGTAAGTTTGAAGCTTCTGTCCGGCTAAAACAAAGAGAAAACCAACATCAATTTAAATTATTCACAGAAAGTAATGGAGTAAAAATGATTATAGCAATGAAATATAAAAGTGTATGAAATTAAGACCAAGTTTTGAACAATAAAATACTTACGTTAACCGAAATCATGCAAGGAATAGGTATTCCTTTCTTGTGCTTAGCAGTTCTATCATTAAACTCTTTACAAAATTGAGCAATATTAATTCCTCTTTGACCTAACTGTGGACCCAATGGTGGACCAGGATTGGCAAGTCCCGCTGAGATCCAAACAAATAATGGAGTCGTATGAATAACCTTTTCAGCAGCTTTGCGAGCCTTCGACATTGCTAACACACAACACAAATCAGAGTAACCGGGACAAAGATTAACAAAAGACCGATTGTTTAAAACATGAAAAAATTAATTTAATTTATGAAGCATCTATTAAATAATTTTAAATATAATCAACTTATTACAAAAAAGAAAGAGAGAGAAGAAAATTAATCAGAATGTCTTCCCTTAATGTTTACAGAATTAAAAAGATAGATTTAAGCAACATTGCTTTTGCAACAGCCATGAGTAGGGACCATTACAACAATGCGTGAATTTTTTTCAGAAAATGAGGGAAAAAGAAAATCGCTTTTTCGTGAAAAAAATTCTCAAATCATGATTACAGTCGAAAATTTGTTGATTAATATTTATAAAAGATGAATTGACTTAACAAATTACACGGTCAACTCATGGGACAGGCAGAGAAAAAAATAAAAACGTTTTAGTACAAAGATAAATAACATATAAAATGGAGTTTAATTTTTTTACAATCAACTGTTTAATTAAGAGAAAATTGTCAGCGTACTTTTGTCAAATTATCAAATTTCAGTTTCTAGATTAACTCTGGAATTGAAATGATAGTTAAATTTAAATTAATGCATACATAAATTAGCTGGATGACAAAAAGCAAGTTGACAAAAGTGTTGTAAAGATTGGTTGGATTATACAGAGAATAGCAAATGAATTGGGAATTACATGGGTAATGATAATAATAAAATAATAATAATAGAAATTCAATAATAATGATTAGTTGATTAATCAATTGTAAGCTTTTGCCATCTTTTTACGCTTCCAATTTGATGGCACTAAACCTGTTTCCCTAAGACGCTGTTTATCCTGCAAGATGGACTTCAATCGGGACAAGATTTGCGGTGAAGCTCCGGTTCCACGACGGACATGTTTACCCATTAATGGTCTAGAGGTTCGCCGATTATTAATACAATTACCATTTAGATCATCACTATTTGGTGAGTGAAGGGACGTTTGATGGTCATCATTTTCATTTGGTTCACCATCATTGATTGTAATTGAATGACTACTCTTTTCATTACTATCATTTTCATCATTACTGATTTTGCTATTATTTTTGATATTGTTTTTGCTAATAATTTTGCTGCAATTTAGATTGTTATTGTTGTTGTTATTGTTAATGTTATTATTGTGATTATTGTTGATGTTGGTGATGATATTGTTGTTGTATAAATTAGTTGATTGGTCAACAATGGTTGGAGGCGAGGAAGACGATGAATCTAAATGGATCGGAGATTGAATTGGTGATTGGATTAGATGGAGTTGATGATTTTCATGATGATTTAAGTGATGGTGAAGATTGAGAGAATTTAAATGATGATTGGAATGATGATTAAGGTGATTGTTGTTGTTATTGTTGTTGTTGACCGAGTGATGGTTGTTTAAATTTGTGAAATGGTGATGATGATTATTGTGATGGCCATTATGATGGTGATGATGGTTACCGTTGCTATTGTTGTGACCATTGTGAATTAATAAATGATGAGTATGATGGTGATGATGACGATGCGTTGATGCTAAATCAAGTGGATGATCACGAGATGAAATATAAACTGGATTAAAACGTTTAACACTTAAATCCAATGGCACATCATCTTCATTGATATAAAAGCGAAATTTGGGCTTCATTTCAATCACAACTGAAAACAGATATGAACAAAAAATTAGATTAAGTTTACAATTGGACAATCAACAGTTCAGCAAGAAAGTCTATGCAATATAAAAATATAAAAAAACTGTGCAAATCATGAAAAACTAGTGATGATGAGGACGAGGATGAGTGAGAAGGTAAAAGATGAGTGAGAGGAAAGGCTGTAAAAAACACGCTCTTGTGTGTGCGTTAAAGCATTGTATATCGATAACCCGATCACAATAAAAAAAACCTGTGAAAGCTGAAGATGAAGAAGAAGATGTTGATGATGAAAGAAGAAGGGATTGCCATTTACTCTTTGGTGTTTTTTACATGGGATTGGCCTGAAGGGGCAATAAAGCGCAAAGTAATATCGTCTAAAAAAATGGGACATAGAGAGTCAAAGGTAGGAGAGGGAGGATGAGGAGGAGGAGGAGGATGGTGAAGATGAAGGAGAAGAAGAGGGAAAAAAGTAAAGAAATCTTGGAAGGAGTTGGAGAAGGAGAGTTAAAAAAGTAGCCTCAAAGTGGCCTTCCTCCATCTGTCCAGTGTGACCTAATTTGAGTCAGTCTTGGGATCGGTCGTAACTTTTCAGGATCAACTGTTTATGTTGTTGTCCATTACAATGGACATTCAGTAAATAATAATAACAGCCTGGGGGAGTTGTAAGGGAGAAAGAAAGAAAGAGAGAGAGACAGAAAAAAAACATGGACAGGAGAGGATTGAGTCTTCCTTTGACTCTCCTACACTCTCTGGTTTACTCACTGATCATCATCATATTTAATTCCGATTTATATTAATATAATGATTGTAAAAAAACAGACGCTTGGATGATGTGAGAGTAAAACCGGTAGGTGGTGGGTTGCTGGGTTAAAGGAGAGTCAAGGAGAGACCCCTTTCACATCATCCTCTGTTACGAGATTATCATTTTGTGTATTATTGTTGTTGTTGTTTGTTTCCTTCATTTTTGTCTCTCTCTCTCCTTCACTCACTTTTATCATCACCATCCTTGCCGTCTTCATCTTCATCATTTTTCTAGATATTTACTCAACTGATTACTATTAGGCTTTCCTCACGAAAAGCCTATAAGAAAACCCTTCACCTTTTACATTTAGACATGGCAGTCATGCCGATGGTCAATCTCAAGCAAGTCTGGACATTGTACCGTCTATGATTATTAGCCTTTCAACTCACGCAACCTTTAAAACATATTTTCCCGGCAGTCTTTGCCAATCTAAAACAATAAGTTGACGAACACATTTTGTTCAAAACAAAACTCGAAACAAGATAAAAAAGTATTGTAAATGTTGAACAATACTTTATTGCAGGCCTCGTTATAATTGTGAACAACAGATTGGCTAGAAACAAAGTAATCTGTACTTATTAAAGCTTAGGGCAAAAAAGTAATGGCAATTCAACATTCAAAAATTTTACTCAACGATCATAGTATCATCATATTTAGTTTCATAGTTTATTTGCTGAAGATTAATTAGACGCGATTTCAGTGTTATGTCCTCCTTCCACTATGAGATATTCATTATCTAGTCCATGCAAACTTTACGCAACTTGTAACTTCATTTATGACTCTATTTTTTCAATGATAACGGTCTAAAATTGGCAATTAACTGATTAATAAAGAAATCTTGGAAATTACAATTCAAATTGAACTGTCGATGCGAGTTTACATGTTGTGTTTGTACTCAAAATCCTGATAAATACATTCAAATCCTCTTAATTCATAGTTAACATGAATTTTCCCAAGACTTTTGCACCAAACTTCAAATCTGATTTATATTACTTACACTGATAAAAGAAATATCTAAAGATATATTCTTAAAGATTAAGATATGGATAGAAATGTTAATATCAATTAGCAAATGCGTTGTGGCTTATTAGAGGAGTTGTAACTTTTATCATTATTGAGACATTTCTTCCAATATTGTCTTGACTTTGTTTGGACACAGAGATTGATGAAGATTATTACCTTAAATTGAAAAGATTGAGATTTTCACTAATCCCGGTGTGAGATTTATCATTTTTAAAGACATTTCAAACTGTCATCCTAATCAGCAGTTAATTTGCTCATTGTAATTTGGCTAAATGTCAGATCAGGAAAGGATTTCTCATGTTGAAAGACAAGTTTAACCTAACCTCTTTGACCAACAGAATCAACTAATCTTTAAACCTTTCAACCCTTTGTTCACCTTTTTTGTTATCGTTAACTCAATTGTGCATTGTAACAACAAGTTGAACAGAGCGACAAAACTCCACTATTAACCTAACAATTATGAAGGGTGAATATTTTCAACACAAAAATTGGATCCTAATAAATGTTTCATTTTGATCCAACAAGTAAATCAAATCAAAATTGCTATTTAAGTTTTACCTTTAACCCAAAGGTTAACAGTCAGGTTAACACTATTTACAAAAAAAACACAAAATCTAGTTACTTTGACTCAAAATGATTCAAAGTAACATTAAAATTATCCACATTACCGTTTACAATGTGGCAAAGATGCAAGAAAACCCAACTTGAAACATAAAGACATCATAAAAACTGATTAATTCAAAGCTTAAAATTCTGAATGAGTCTATATCATGTGATAATCCCCATCAATGCATAACCAACAAAGCTTCCTAATAAAACTATTGAAAGCAATCTAATTTAAATTACCGTTAAATCTAAAAAAATAGCAAGAATTAAATAAAATGAAAAATCAGGTTCCATCAAATATAAAGCTGGTTTAATCATTTGATTAGCACGCTTCAACATAAAGTTAAATAATTCATATTGATAACATGCAAACTCAATTGTTAATCACAAGTTAATCATCAAGTTAAGTCAATAAAATGTTCAATAATTAATGATTGATGAGCCTTTAAAAGTGTTTCAAAGTACGCAATGAAAAAAAAAGTAAAATTGTGTTCACAGTTTCGCCTAACAATACTTGTCAAAGGAAAGCCATTTTTTAAGGTCGTCTTTCCATCTTCCTTTTTCATCTTCCTCTTCATCTTAATCTTCACTCCTCTCTCTCTCCCTTTTGTCATCTTATTTTCATCATTTGATGTTCAATAAAAGCGGAAGATAAAGATTACATTGAGTCCGTTTTCCGGTTATGTGAGGGTTAAACTGGACATACAACAACAACAGCTGATTCAACCTTCATTTATCTGCTCATCAACCTCCTCCTCCTCCTCCACCACCACCACCAATAATGCCACCTCCATTGATTGTGATAATATAACATAATAAGTTATCTAAAGGCGAAAGTTTCCTTTCATCACTTTCAATGAAAAGGTAACACAATCAACAAATGGTCATTTTGATCAATAACTTTTTTGTATTCTTCCTCTTCACTTGGTTTTTTTATATATCTTTCAATTGAAACTTGCATAAGTTGATTCTTCCGGTTAAAATATGATTTGTGTGTTGATCAAGAGAGACTAAATCATCATCAATAGTTACAATTCAAAAAAAAAACATCTAACATTTTTTTATTTCTATTTTGCTGTAAACAACAATTGAACTCGCAAAACAAAATTTATACCCATTTCCTACCATTCAACTTGAATGGTTAACCAGCTGAGTTTATCATTTTTTAATATAATCGATGATTGTTTGACCAATGGACTTGAACATTTAATGGTCAGAGTAAATTAAAGTTCAACTATTATTACTAATCAAAATGATAAAAACCAGCATTTGTACAGCTTTATTTCAGAGGTTTGGTTTTGTCGGTTGTTGGTTTCAGTGATTGAAATGTTTCAATAAAAAGCTAATTGTTATCATGAAATGTTTCAATTTTTAACCCATTTTTACTTTCATTTGTGTGTTAATAGTTGATTGAGTTTTTCGTTGTTGCACTTTCACAATAAAAGTAAATAGAAGACAAAAAATTAAAAGTGAAACCCGGAAGAACGGAAGTTAATTTAAATTAAGCTGATTGAATTGTTGAATTAAGATTGGAAAAATTCATTTGAAAGAGTTAAATGACTAAATTTATGCGAGTTTTGACCCTTTCAAAGACAAGGCAAGAATCAATTTTGAGACAAAATTCAAAATGATATTTTATGAAAAAATGAAATTAACCAACAATTTAAGGTTGGTTTTGGTCAAACTGTAGGCAAATTGTTGAATGATACTTTGATGATCGTTAATCAAACTCAAAGGTTTATTTCAAGATTTTCAATACAAATTTTGATCTCTTTTTTTGTCAAATCTTTTGGTTCATTGAAAGAAATACAAAAGCCATAAAGAGTCTTTTTTTAAACTTTGACAAACCTTTGACTTTATTGTTGAAAGGTAAAGAGGTCAATTGAATGGGTCAGTTTACTTGGCTAACAGTGTCTTGAAAGGGTCACTTTAATTTATGTGTTCAACAAAGTATCCACTCGTAAAATGATAGATTAACCAAAGGTAACAGTAAATGGTTAAAACTGGTAAAAGTAGGCTTTTACCGTTATTTGGTTATCTGGTTGTAAAAATTGCAAGTTTGTTGCTAAAGGTAAAAAAGTTATCCACTTTTTTTACCGTTAGTTGACAAAACACTTAGTCAATGGTGAAGATATTCATATGAATTACCATTGAGAAAGCAATTTAGTTCAATAATCAAGATGAGTGTAACATAGTGACCATGTAAACAACAATAAAGTAACAAAGGTATGTTAAAAACATTGAAATTTTTAGTACAAAAGAAGCTTCATGAGCCTATTTTTTCAATACAATTCACTCATTTCGTTTTCCCAGGTAAAATGGCAATCCTTAATTGGCATTAGTTAACAATGTTAATTGTGTAATCGGTTGACATGACAATTGTTATGACGATTGTCATTATATGTTATCCAGAGTAAATGGTTTTTGGGTTTTAGGTTTTTACTTTGCTTGTCTCTGGTAATGAGATTTGTTAAATTGTCTCTAATGATTACAGTTCAATTTATATTATTTTACAGTTAGACTTATGTTGACTGATGTTGACTAATGTTAATATATTGTAAGAATTGTTAATTAAATAGTCTTACCTTTGTTGTTAAATGGCGTTTGGTTGTTGAGTTGACGTCGTTGTTGATGAGCTTGCTGGGTTATACACTGTGAGGATGTTACTGTTTTGTTTGTTGCTGTTGCTTTATGTTTACTGTTTGATTAATATTAATCCAGATCCATGGTTTTTAATGTTTGAGACATACAATTAGAAAGACGAGGAATAAGCATAATCAGCCATTGATTGGGTTAGTTGATTGTTAAAATGAGTGAAAGTCTAAGTAGCAATTAAGGAAACTAGCAAAAGGTGAAGTTTGGATTTCGTGTTTATACTTATTCCTGGAGGCTTATTTGCTCTGTAAAGACACACATGTATGTAAAAACAGACAACAAAAGAGGTAAAAACAATAAATATTAGATTAAATATTAATCATATATAAATTAAGATAGTAAAATAATGAAATAAATTAATTGTGTATTTATAATCCGTAAAATATTGTTTTAACCGCACACTTTTGTGTTCAAAGTATCCAATTGTATTCACAGTCACAACACAGCAAAACTTAAGGTAGATCCACAGACCTCTAGGTATTCAAGCTCAAGTTGATCAACCGATGAGATGAGATGGTTTAGGTTAAGATATTTGTCTCTCCCTCTCCCTCTCTTTCACTCTCTTTTTCTCTCTCTTTACCGATGATGATGATGATGATATTTATTATGGTGAAGATGGTGACAATGATGACAAGGTGATGATACCGATGAGGATGATGAAGGTGATGATGATGATGGTGACAAAGACAAAGAGAGGGAGAGATGAAATAACAGTCTATGCAAAAATGAATGAAATACTCAATAAGAAGGTCTTCTCTTTGCTTTACAATTACGAACTGCGTTCGATAAGTGACCTGGGGGAAGTTGAGAGTCTCTCTCTCTCACTCACTCTCACTATCTTTTTCGTCTCTCCTCCTCAGTCCATACAGTCATTGTAGTACCAAAAAAGAGACTAAAAAGAGAGTAAAGAAAGAGACTAACAACGGAACCGTGAATCGCATCAGGAAGTGTTATACAAATATTTTGGGCATTCCCTGCCTCTTACTCTTTCTACCTTCTCTTTCTTTTTTTACTTTTTTTCTCTCTTCTCTTCTTCTCTTCTTTCATCATCAGCAACAAAAAAAGTAAAAGTGAGTGAAAAGAGAGAGCAAAGCGGGGGAGAAAAGTTAAGTTTGAATTATCTGTAAAAAAAGTCGTCCGTAAGAGAGTTGTTTCAATTTAGGTCAAATTGTGCTAAAAAAGTTTCATCGTTTTGATTCACCTAAACACACTTTTTGATAGAAAGTAGATTAGATGGAGTGAGATGAGAGGAAGAAGATGAGGAAGACTTATTATCATTATTCTTGAATTGGCCTTGTTATTGTTGAAATGGACACACGAATTGACTAAAGCTGTTTTATGCAACAAAAAGTATGTTGAGAGGTAAACTCCCAAAAAAGTGAAACTTGATTGAGTGGGATTATGGGATAATCTTTATTGGCTAATTTTTAATTTAATTAACATTTTCTTAGGTTACTGGGTTAACTTACCAGTCAGGTTGACCATTGGATCAACAGTTTTAGCAAATAACGGCAAATAACATTGTCAACTAACGGTAAACAAAAAGGCTTAACCTTTTTCACTTGCAATTTTTACGGCTAGATGATCAGAGTAACGGTAAAAGGTCTACTTTTATTAGACATTTTACTGACACACATAAATTAAAGTGACCCTTTCAAGACACTGTTAGCCAAGTAAACTGACCCATTCAATTGACCTCTTTACCTTTCAACAATAAAGTCAAAGGTTTGTCAAAGTTTAAAAAAAGACTCTTTATGGCTTTTGTATTTCTTTCAATGAACCAAAAGATTTTACCCAAAATTTCATTTCCAAATGCTTAGAGGTAAATCATATTTGAAAGTCATTTGGTTAATTGTTGCATGTTTAAATTCAGCAGTTAACATCAAATGTTACTATGTTTTGAAACAATCAGCTTTTGTTTAGGGATCGCCAAAGTCTACCAGAAATGTAACCAGAAATGTTACTTCTATTATTGAGATTAACTCTTTAGTTTTAGGTTTTTTGTCAACTGAACCATTAATTGTCCTAATGAAATAACAGTCGTTTTGGTGTTATGATTAAAGAAGGAAGAGAAGAAAATTTTCCGGTTAAAACTATTATTAGGTCAAAACCTACACCAAAAACCATAATAATCAAAACAAAGTGAGCTAACAAATTTAAATATATTTATGTATAATTTAATGTCTCAAATTGGACAATTTAATTACTTGTTTGTTAAATTGAATGGAGTTAAATATAATTATTAGTCAAATATTACTTTGTGTGAGCGTTTTTTTGTATATTAAATTAATAGATGATTTACAAATTTTCTGTATATTGAGTTGATTTGTTGAAAGTGGTTTTCCAGTAAAATGACCAAACAGTTTGAAAGATAATCATAATCCAAATTCATTAACTTTGAATCGATCAACCCAACATTAATGGATTATATTATGCATTGAGCATCATGTTGGATTACTTTGATTGGCTTTAACTCTTCCTTTTGCTTCATTCATTTGCATCTCTAATCATTGGTAACTTTCGCAACTTCACTTTACAGCCAACATCTCGTTTTTACTTTAAACGATTACATTTGAAATTTATAAGTTAACCAAATTCAGTTTATGATATTTTATATTGAACCGGAAATGTTCTCAATCCTTGAGCTTTCATTGGTTTGCTCGTTATGAACATCGTTCTTCAGCTACCATCACCATAACTAAAGCTCAGTCTATTTTGCCAATTGCGTTATTGTATAATCATCTTCCACCTGATTATCATAATTTATATAAATACACCAATTACCATTAGTAATACACCTTTAGTTGAAGTTAATCAGAAGAAATATATAAATAAACAAGTTTACAATTTAATTAAAAGCGGAAACAAAATGAAATATTAAACAACAATCCATAATATGGTATAATAAAAAGATGGTGGCATTAAAAGCATAAATGAGTTGTCAACTGGAAACAACGAAGAAACAGTTCAAAACTTCAATTAGCTGTAAAAATAAATGTTAACCTTGACTCAGTTGGTGTGGATAAATCAAACCGATTAATAATAAAAATTGTATTTAAAATAAGGATAATTACAATAAAGTAAAAAAAGACGCAACAATAATAATAAAGTTACCCACAAAAAAAGTTAAAACCAGAAAGATACAAATAAAAATGGTTTCCCCAACCCAAGAGACAAGAAGCGCCATATTCATAATCTTCAACCCCTTTACTAATAGATGGCAGTAATGCTTGATATATAATAATTATTAATATTTATCACAGTTGGTTTGTTAAGTTGATTATAATTAGATATAAATAATGATTTGGATACAAGGCCTTGGCCTGATCAAACTAAAGGCTGATTTCAATTCATCGATAGTTTCAATTCAACAGTTTCTTCCGCCTTAAAAGTAACTTAAAAAGTATACAATTTATAATAAAAAAAACTTGTTTACCATTATTTACCATTATGATGTATTATTAACTCAACAAGAAAAGACTCAGAAAGGTAAGATAAAAGTGATTTTCTCGCTTCAATATTTTCTCTTTCAGGTCTTTCTTGCTTTCTTTATCATCATCATCATCATCATCATCGTTGGCCTTATTCAGGTCAATTTTATAGGAACCACCTGAATGCGGAAGCCTTTCGTTCTTATATTGGCTTTTTTCCTATCTACAAAAGGCAAGTCACTTTCACTTTGCTTTACTTTTTTTATTTTCCACTTTTACTTTTTACTTTTACTTTCTCTCAATTTGTGTAAATAAGGTTTTCGTTAATATTATCGTTGATAATTATATCAACCATTTTGAATTGGTATTATCATGTATATTATTAATTGACTTCCTGATCATCCCTCAAGGCTTTTTTTACAACACATTTCCAGGTTATCAAGGGAAATTACAATGTCAAGATGAGGATGAATCAGATACTGGTTGTCCATTCATTTTGTTTGAAACTGACCTTATTTTAACTGTTGTTTCTCTACCATTCAATATTGAATGAATCATAATAAGATGAATCAATTGTAATTTCGCTTTCAATTCTGTTTCTTCCGGTAGATAACAATTTATTATTTAATTTTCATTACTTCTACTTCAACTCTGATTGTTTCCATGCTAACTTGACCTATCTAAACAAATGTCCATTTTTGTGAAATGAAAAACGCCAACTACTTTTGTCCCATGATTTTTTCAATTCCCATTTAATCCTGCTTACACATTAAATATAAATTACAGTTTGAGTTAATTTACTTTTGAACAGGGCAACACTCACAAATGTCAGTATAATGTAAATACAGTTATGACCTCAGTTTTTCAGATAACAATGACGGTTTAAATGAAGAGACAAAATGAAACCTTCCCATCTTATAATATCATTAGCTTGAATTGTGATGTGATTTGAGCTGTGAGTTTAATTATTATTATTTAATTTCCATTCATAGTGACCAGCCCTTGCATATAATTTTATGTAATTTCAATAAATTGTATATTTGTGGCAATGAACATAACATTATATCAAACGATGTCACTTATGACAAGATTTGTTGTTTTATGGGTTTCATTTTATTTTCATTTTCTGAAGTGTTACCCTAATTTTCAAAGACTGTAATGGTAATAAAAGGTAACAAAAGGTAAAGCTGATGGGAAAAGATGAATAAAGAAGAAGAAGAACGAGATTTGCGATAAAAGTGTATTTAAAAGGGAGAGTTTTTCATTATGTTGATGGAAATGCGGAAGCAAATCTTAGCTTCGCAAAACAATTGTTCAAATTTAGGTTGAATAGCAATTTGAATAATCTTCTTCTTTATACTTATTTACCTATCAAAGTAACTCTTACCTTTAGAAGGCGATGATTCTCATGCAAAATGAGATCATCCAACAGTAGACTTACATTCAAGTTAAAATCCAGTTTTGAACTAGACTATTGGTTTGTACTTGTCCTAAATGATTTTGGATAATCATAATTTCATCTTATTATCAATTGACTTTGCACTTCCTCCGCTCATCATCTTACTCATCAATACCATCAATTTCATAATAACTTGACTTTCATCATGCTTCTCTTATGGAAATTTATTGACCGAATTTCAAATGAATTTCATTTTTCTATATTTCCATATCGACTTTATTTTATATGATTTACGTGCATACAAATATTATTTGTGATAATCAATTAACATTATGGATCATTTTAAGAAATGATAATTGGTATTAAAGCAAGAAATCCGTACTTTAAAATCTTTAGTCGGAAAAGCGGTCAATCTCACGACTTACTTTGAATTACCACTTGATTCAGTCTCTCCGAAAATTACATATGAAAAGCATTAAATTTGATGCAGTTTCGAGTAAATACTGTTAAGAAAGGATTGGTTAATTACTTCATCGATTATTTACAGAAAATACTAACCGTAATCACAAACTCCTTCTTAATAACAGTTGTTAGTGTTGTCAATCCAATTGGAGTCTCCAAAATCCTCTCCAATAGAAATAAGGTCTTTTATTGATGTTGATTGAGTCAAAAGTTAATTTTTCATTTTTATTTTACTGATTTAATTTTTTTATTTATTTTTATATTTAAATTTACCTTTAGACTGGACCTTGTATTGAATGGTGTTCGTATGATCAGCTTGTGGAAAGATTTACTTGCCCTTTCAGCCTGAAATGAGATTTCGCAAAATAATTTTGGTTCAATTGACGGACAATCTTGGAGTAGATTTGATCAAAAAAGTGAAAATAACAAGAATCAAGCGGATTATTTGAGGCCTACCTTTTCATGGATAGATCCAATTAAATAGCTAACATATGCAAAAATACTGATTGCCAAACTCGAGAAGAAGATACAAATAAGGTTAATGGGACCATCATCAACGTTGTAAATGGCACCGGTAAAGAAACAGATATCAGCAATGAATGTTATCGGTACATAAATTAGAAAGGTGACTAGATATGTAACGAGATTACATCGATCGATTAAATTATATACTTCGGAGTGGCAACGAACTAACTGGTCCAGCAATTGAACTGGACACATTTTTAAGTTTTTCACCAAATCTAAATTAGTATTGACTGTGTCTTGTCGGAATTTAATATAAAGACAACCGACTAGCATTAAAGCGGCAGCGATATAGCCAATGGCGATGATAATACAAATAATAAAGATAAAGTAGATGGACCAGATGATTACAAATAATTTTTGTAGCCAATCTATCATCAAATACCAAGAAGCTTGGATCTGATAAAGATGGGCGATAAATAAAATAGAGATAGTTATAAACATAGAAGTTTCAACTTTAGTCAGAATAAAAATTGTGATTTTCTGGAATAGCCTACAGTAATCAAATCGCATTTTAATTGCTATCCGATCGAATCCATAAATTTTGATGATATTCAGATCTTTCAAAATTTTGATTTCGTGGAATAATTCATACCAAAGACCGGAACATTTAACTGACCAAAGTGCAATGTGGGTGAGCATAAGTAGAAAGTGAATTAGTTTATGACTTTTATGGCTAATGTAACCATTACCAAGGTATGTTGTCAATTTTTCATAGTAAACGGAATCTTCGGCAATAAGAGTCAGAGTTAACAGTCGAATAGACCAGATTAAATTGGATATGAATATGCTGGATTCATAAGCAATTATATGTTTAATTGGGCGAAGCTTCAAATCAAGCCCTTGGTTGAGAAAATGAAAGCTTTTCAGTTTATCGTCCAAATATACAACACGCTGTTTACCACGAGATGAAGCGTCTTCAAATTTAACTGACGATTCATCAAAGACCTTCTTTTTTAGCAGAGGCATTTTTTATGATAATGCCAATTCCAGTCTCCAACGCTTCAGTGATAAGCAGAATTTGATTTTTCAAACACATTACACTGTCTTTTACTAAAGGTGGAAAGATCATGAAATCTGATAATTTAGATGTAAGATTAATAAGAAACTTTGAATATTGCACTATTTTTATCCAAATTTTTATTTTGATTACACTTGGAATCTATTTGACTAGCTTCAAACTAGTCATAATTCATCCATCACGTTAAGAGAAATGATTAAAATTTAATTATAATGTATTTGATTTCAATAAGAACATTTATTGATTAAACTACTCAAATACCAAAGTTCTAATTTTTAATTTTTTGTAATCGATACAAGACTTATTCTTTCAAGTGAAAATATAAAATTATATCATTATACAACCAGCTTCTACTATAATTAACTATTGTATTAAATCTGAGCAATATATTGATAGTTTAAAACTTATTCAATGTTACCATATAATAACTAAATAATTAGCGCACAAGCATTTAAAATGTTTGAGTTTGATCATTGATTAATTTAATATATGATACTTGATATTGAATCAAGTAACTAGTACTTTAAAGTCTTCATGAGAAAGCGGTCAAACAATCTTTGGACATGGAATTACCACTTGATTCAGTCTCTCCGAAAATTACAAATGAAAAGCATTAAATTTGATGCAGTTTCAAGTAAATACTGTAAAAAGGATTGATTAATTACTTGGTCAATTGCTTACAAAAATATACTAACCGCAAGCACAAACTCCTTTTTGATAACAGTTGTTATTGTTGTTATTCCGATTGGAGTCTCCAAAATTCTCTCCAGCAGAAATAAGGTCTTTTATGTAAGATAAAGGATTATTGAAGTTAATTATTGATATTGATTGAGTCAAAAAGTAAATTAACATATTTTTATTTCTATTTACCTTTAGACTGGACCTACTGCTGAATTTTGTTCGTATGATCAGCTTGTGGAAAGATTTACTTGCCCTTTGAGCCTAAAATTGGATTTCGAAGAAATAATTTTGATTGCATTGGTTGTAAAAATTGATTAACAAGGAAATATTTTAGAATAAATTTGATCAGTTTGGATCACATTGGATGCCTACCTTCTCATGGATAGAGCCAGCTAGATAGCTGACATATGCAAAAGCGACGATCACCAAGCTAGAAAATGACATACAAATAAAGTTTAGGTAACCATCATCAACTTTGTAAATAGCTCCGGAGAAGAAACAAATATCAGCAATAAATGTCATCGGTACATAAATTAGAAAGGTGACTAGATATGAAACGAGATTAGCTCGATCGATTAAATTATATACTTCGGAATGGCAACGAACTAGCTGGTCCAGCAATCGAACTGGACACATTTTTAAGTTTTTCACCAAATCTAAATTAGCATTGACTGTTTCTTGGCAAAATTTAACGTAAAGACAACCAAATAGCATCAAAGCGGCAGCTATATAACCAATGGAAATGCATAGATATATGATAATGATAAAATAGATGGACCAGATGATTACGAATAATTTTTGTAACCAATCTTTCATCATATACCAAGAAACTTGAATCTGATAAAGATGAGCGAGAAATAAAATCAAGCTGGTTATAATCATTGCGGTTTCAACTTTAGTCAGAATAAAAATTGTGATTTTTTGGAATAGCCTACAGTAATCAAATCGCATTTTAAGTGCTACCCGATCGAATCCATAAACTTTGATGATATTCAGATCTTTCAAAATTTTGATTTCATGGCTTAATTCATACCAGAAACTAGCGCACTTAATTGACCAAAATGCAATGTGGGCGACGATAAGTAGCAAGTAAATCAGGTTATGACTCTCATGGCTTATGTAACCATCACCTAGGTATGTTGTCAATTTTTCATAGTAAACGGAATCTTTGGTAATAAGAGTCAGAGTTAACAGTCGAATAAACCAGATTAAATTGAATATGGATATGCTTGACTCATAAGCAATTAGGTGTTTTATTGGGCGAAGCTTCAAATCAAATCCTTGGTTAAGAAAATGAAAGCTTTTTATTCTATCGTCCAAATACACAATACACTGTTTACTGCGATCTAAATCGTTATCACGTTTGTCAAAAACTTTCCTTGTAAGCAGAGGCATTTTTTCATAGTAATCATTCCTACTATGGCAATCAGAATGTGAATTTACAAACACACTACATTGACTTTTTATACATATTCAACACAGATTTGTGTTACACTATCCTAAAGAGTAAAGATCATGAAATCTTACAATTTAGATGTGAGATTAATGTGAAACTTTGAATATTTCATTATGTTAATATATTTTTATCCCAAACTTTTTTAATATTGCTTGAATCTATTTGACTAACAACTTTGAACTATTCATAATTCATCGATCACGCAGAGAAAACGAATAAATTTAATCATAATGTATTTGATTGCAATGAGAACATTAATTGATTAAGATACTCCAAAACCAAAGTTCTGATTTTTAATTTTCTGCAATCGATGAAAGACTTATTCTTCCAAGCATTCAATCCAAGCAATATATTCATAATTAAAAACCAATTCAATGTTATCATGTAATAACTGAACAAGATTATAAAACAATTTGCAAGTTTACAGTATATCCAAGTGATTAACAATGATTTGATTGGGCTAAATTGATTTTCTTTAGTCCTTCTATACCATGTTACAAATAATTGACATAAGTGTTGATCAAAAATAGCTTGGAAAGTGAGTTTAGTTCTTTTCTGCTTAATTTCATAATATCAGTTGATTAATGCCTTCCTACTTGTGTTGTTGCTTCCGTTTGATCCATGCACATGAATTCATAGTAAATGACAAATTTCCTGTGTTAAACTATGCGAAAATTCATCCTTAGTGATTTAACAGTTTATTAATCCATTCACTCATTCGATGAGTTAAACAGATAAGATTAGTTTAGCTCAGAATGTGACCTGCAAAGCGTGATAAAAATTGAATAATTAGTAATCGTCAAATTTCTAATAGATTGTAAAAGGTCTCACCTGATTAAATTTGATATGTGTAAAGAAGGCAATCCGAGCTTTCCAATGGTATCAATAGCTTCTAATGAAATGGAACAATTAAGAACGGATGTTAAAGTAAGTTTTGAAATTGTCAAGTCAATCATTTGCTATTTATACATACATTTTGTTTCCTAAATTTAAGCTTTGTGGTTTGCCTTCTTGGTTGAGCATTAATTGCGTGGGTTTGCATGATACAGACACGATTCTGCCGAGTTTCTTATCTTGTCCAACAAAAGAGTTATTTTTCCTTTTCCACTTTATTTGAGGTTGAATTAGGTTAAAAATTTTAAATCAGGATCTAATTCAAATTGAGACGATATTTTTACAAAAAGCTCAATTTCTGTTAACAATTAGATTCAAGATATTTAAAACTAACTCTGATGAAAAAAGTTCGAACTTTTCTTATCAAACAAGTTTAACCATGATAATGTAATTATTGGCCATTCACAAAAAAAAACTTTGATTGTTGAATTCATTTATTTTTGTCTTTTTCAGGAAACAAATCGACCAGAATTGGTTGGAGCTTTGGATATTAATATTTATGCAACCAAGAAAACTATAGCTCAAGGAATGCTCGATGTAGCCTTATTAACGGCAAATGCATCACAATTAAAATACATTTTACAATTAGGACATCAACACGAGTTCTATTTTCTTATGGTTACTCTCATAAGTATGTCTTTGGTTCTCCAGGTATGAGTTTTCTTCAATTTCATTTCTAATTATATCAAAGTCACAGTTAAGAAAATTCAAATAGATTAATGAAATCAAATTAGAAAGTAATTGAACCGTTCAGAGATATGAGTTTCGATCAAGTATTGGTCTTTAGAGTTAGATGCAATAAATCAAATAAAATGACCATTATCATTTTTCTTGTCGATTGCCTAGATCACAGTTGGTTCATTAATCCTCGCAAGAAGCAGATATGATTTGAATAATGTGAACGATCATAGTAGAGCCAACGTCCTTAATAATTCAATTGTTTGGCTTGTTTTCGGGATCACCGTGATAAATGTATTTATAGCGGCTTTTGGTATCGATCCTGGTATGGAAACAAGAAAGGCAATAAGGTTACAGGCATCAGTAACACCATCATTCATTGACAACCAAACAATAAGCCAATTCAATAATGATTCCATCCCAAATAATTTCACTTCTAGTCATGATTAGCTGCTGTTGCTCCACATGAATCTTTATTTTCAATCTCAAATCAGGTATTCACTCAAATTTACATATGATATGTTAGATTTAACAGCACAGGGATTATTGTTGAAAAAATTTACAATGGATACCAAGTTGATACTCATGAATTATTAAATTGAGCTGCGTCGATATCTACTTCGTCTTGGCTTGCAGCTTCAGGAATAGTCCGTTCGGACAACTTTTCGTATTCTCGGAATAGTTCATCGCTAACAAGTTCAAGATTCCTAACTTCTGCTACATCATCCCCTTCTAGGCTTCTTTTCTTATTTTTGTAGAGAGTGTGAATACACTGCAAATTGCCAATGTAAGATTCCAAATCACACAGTTGTCCAATTGGCAGCTCTCGTGAAGTTTGGGCGCTTGAGACCACAGTCTTTCTGATGGTCAAAGGTCCGAAAGGTTTATTTCGAGCCACCAAATTAAATGCGCCCAGGGATACCAATTTCAAAAAAATGTAACAGGCATCGATTTGGTTGCTTACTTTAGCTGCAGCTAACAGTGAACGGAAAAATTTGAACTTGTTTAGCGTCAAATTTATTGGAACTTTTGGCTCAATAGGTTGACTTGTATAAAGACAGTAAATGAAATATAGAGATGAAATGGAACGCTCTGGTGTTGTATCTGAACAGAGTGGGTCCAGGACAATATTGAAAGCTTCCTCGATGAATTCCCTTAGGTCTTTTTGATTCAACTTATACGTGAAAATGAAGTTGAAGCTCTTGTCTCTCCATAAACAAGCAAAATCAATAAATCTCAAACTTCTCGTTTTATCAAACTCTTCTAATAAATTATCAATGTCTTGCTTCAGTCCGGTTTTAATCATCTGTATTCCTCTTGTAACGTCGATGCTAATCATGATGAAAAAATTGGAACAACTCGATAATAAAATAACAGAGTCAGAAAGCTAAAAATATAATATAATTTAGAGACACAATCAATGTACTAAAAGAAACGATGACACAATTTAGAACGAGAATTGATTTACAAAACTTTATCATCTGTTTGATGAATTTTACAGGCGAATACAATGCCATCTATACGACTTTAATTGAACCTCTTTGGTCATAATTGTTGATAATTTAATCTTCTTATTATAATAATTTAGCACAAGTTCTATTGTTATATTTTAAAAGAACACCAGTTGGACAGGCACATGAATAATATGGAGGGTCAGAAGAAAGAAGGCACAAGTGGGAACATCCACCATTATTGACAGAACAATTGGATACATATTCAGGTTGAAGTAAAGGTGAGTAGACTTTGATACCAGAAGGATATCCAGAGTTTGCTTGATGTTTATTACTTGGAATCAGCATTTTGCACTTTTCACTAACTTTGTTGCATGAACTTATTCCCATGTTTGTCCAATCAGTTAAATATAGTAAATCTTTTTCAAGTGTCAATCCAAATGCTTGAGCAATATTTGTTTGAAACATCTTTTTATTTCCTCCATTGTAATCAACACTAGAGATGTATTTAAGTTTTCCATCAGTCCAAAAGATTCGTCTTGCAGCGAAATCAACTGCTAAGCCATTAGGCCAACGTAATTCTTCATTAACCAATATACGTCTATGTTTTCCATCCATAGAGGATCGTTCAATTTTGGGTTTATCTCCCCAATCAGTCCAAAAAAGTAGACCTTCTTGAGGTACCAATGCTAAAGCTCTCGGTGAATCAATGTCTTTCCAAAATAAAACCTTTCTATTTTTTCCATCAAACTGGACAACCTCGATTCTTTTAGTGTCAGCATCTGACCAATATAATTTTTTGGTAATCCAATCACAAGCCAATCCATCAGGTGAAGATACACCAGTGTTGATTATGTCAAATGGTTTTGAAGACTTATTTCCTAAACGAACACCTATCATCAAATAGTAAAATAGTATCAATCGAAAATGTATTAGACAAAAACAATTAATCTTACCTTGAATCTTTTTAGTAGCTATATCACTCCAAAAGATTATTTGTTCTTTATAACAAAAATCCAGGGCAGTGGCATCACCGAGATTGTCAACCACAACAGAGGTGTCCAATCTTGTTGAATTTAGATGCACCATACTTAATTCCTTAGTATTTGCAAAAATAATGTTTGATGCAACACTGTTATTGTTCCATAGTAAACAGTAAAATATGATAAGCTTTAAAAAAATGCTAAAAAACATTGTTATTATAAAAAAACGGACAATAAATAACTTAATAGGATGAAGAAAGGGTTATGTTTATCGAAAGTGTAAAGGTATTGTTTTTACATCTGGTACTTGTTTGAAGGACGTAACCAACATTTTTAACAACACTTTATCATTGCATGAACCGAATGTCAAAATACATTATTACAAATATCTCTAAGCATTTAGAACAATTAGTTAATTGAAATCCAAGAAAAAAACTGAAGATCAGAGGCAAACGACAAGAGTTTGTCTCTTAAAGTTGTAGAATTGGAAATTAAACAAAAACAAATTTCTTATTTGCAAAATCTCCGTTGGACAGTTAAACAGAAATAGCTAATCCTTCAGAAAAAAAATATCGAAAATTTTCAGCTAGAGATTGGACGATATTTTTACCCAATCCTTTACATTTGTAAATAAATTCAGCAATTACTTTCTTTCTATTGTATTCAAACTGGTACGTCTTGAAAAGGACAACTCAATAATTACAAGCATATTAGTGGTTTGAAGGGTTATAATCTTTCTAAATTGGTTGAAGCCTTTGGTTGAAGTGAGACAAACACAGTATGAAGAAGGAAAAATGGAATGATGTGTTGAGTAGATAATTGTTGCAGGAGATTAGTGTTGTATTGTTCCAGTTGAAAGTAACTAAAGGTTGTGGCAGCTTAGAGGCAGAAATACAAAAAATAATTTTTGTTACCAAAATTTAGGAAACAAGTTGTAGAACAACAATGAAACAAAACAAAAGTTCTAGGTTGGTTATTAAAGGCAATCACTTCTGTCAAATTTTCCTTGCAACAAAAAAACGAGTCAGTTAGAGAAAAAAATTTCAAAAGTTAAGTCGACAACTTAAAGTCGTTTCAGTGCATACAGCTGCCTCGAGTTGCTTTTTATCTCATAAGTAGAGATACCTTAGTTAATAAACTAAATTATCAGTTTAACCAGTTTATTTAATGCTGAATGACTTGTCAGCATAATCAAGTAGCCATGAATAGCTTGTAAATAAAAACCCAAAATATATTTAATTTACATAAACATGTACCTAAAATTGTCCCTTTCTTGTGAAATGACAAAAATGAGCGCGATTTTCAATGATAAAAATGGTGAAAGCCAAGAGAAGAGTTGATTTGATACTAACAATTGGAATCCATTTCTTGTGATTTTACCTCTTTCTTTTTCAACTCATTTTCGCGCTTTCAGCCAATTCCAGTTCTTTACGTATCCTTAATGTCTCCTCTCGAGTTTGAGAAAGCTCATCCTTAACGTCTGCTAATTGTTGTTTGTGCGAGTCTAAATTTTAGACTAAAGATTTATCTAAACGCCTCTGAGCTTCGATATGGTTAACACAATTTTCTTTCTCTACACAAAAGAAATGGATAACTATGGTATTATAATCACAGTTAATAAAGTAATCAAATATCTAATTATGTATCGGAATGGTTACATGGTATAGTCTAATTAAAAAAATATATTTACCTTCGTTGATGAGATCAATCTTTGCTATAGTTGTCGACATTGACTTTCTAATTGTCTCTTCTCTTCTTCAGCAATACCAATTAAGGCAAGAACTAGAAGTAGAGTAATTTTGAAGATCCCGCTCCCAGATTTACATAGACAAAAACCAAAGATTTCTTTTAGTTCTATGCTACAGCCACCTATTGATGAACTAAACCTAGTGAGAGAAAGAAACTCACGAGAGAGTGTGAGAGTGTTAATAAACTGTGAACCTTATTTTTTCATCTTTTTAATTTATTTTATTGTCCGTTTTTTTATAATAACAATGTTTTTTAGCATTTTTTTAAAGCTTGTCATATTTTACTGTTTACTATGGAACAACAACATTGTTGCATCAAACATTATTTTTGCAAATACTAAGGAATTAAGTATGGTGCATCTAGATTCAACAAGATTGGACACCTCTGTTGTGGTTGACAATCTCGGTGATGCCACTGCCCTGGATTTTTGTTATAAAGAACAAATAATCTTTTGGAGTGATTTAGCTACTGAAAAGATTCAAGGTAAAATTAAACATTTTTCCTTCTGAAAATAAAATTTTCTAATACATTTTCGATTAATACTATTTTACTATTTGATGATAGGTGTTCGTTTAGGAAATAAGTCTTCAAAACCATTTGACATAATCAACACTGGTGTATCTTCACCTGATGGATTGGCTTGTGATTGGATTACCAAAAAATTATATTGGTCAGATGCTGACACTAAAAGAATCGAGGTTGTCCAGTTTGATGGAAAAAATAGAAAGGTTTTATTTTGGAAAGACATTGATTCACCGAGAGCTTTAGCATTGGTACCTCAAGAAGGTCTACTTTTTTGGACTGATTGGGGAGATAAACCCAAAATTGAACGATCCTCTATGGATGGAAAACATAGACGTATATTGGTTAATGAAGAATTACGTTGGCCTAATGGCTTAGCAGTTGATTTCGCTGCAAGACGAATCTTTTGGACTGATGGAAAACTTAAATACATCTCTAGTGTTGATTACAATGGAGGAAATAAAAAGATGTTTCAAACAAATATTGCTCAAGCATTTGGATTGACACTTGAAAAAGATTTACTATATTTAACTGATTGGACAAACATGGGAATAAGTTCATGCAACAAAGTTAGTGAAAAGTGCAAAATGCTGATTCCAAGTAATAAACATCAAGCAAACTCTGGATATCCTTCTGGTATCAAAGTCTACTCACCTTTACTTCAACCTGAATATGTATCCAATTGTTCTGTCAATAATGGTGGATGTTCACACTTGTGCCTTCTTTCTTCTGACCCTCCATATTATTCATGTGCCTGTCCAACTGGTGTTCTTTTAACATATGACAATAAAACGTGTGCCAAAAGGGAAGAAAAGTTTATTATTTTGTTAAGGAGAACTGATATTAGAAAAATATCATTAGACACTGAAGATCATACTGATGTTGTTTTGCCTTATCCCAAAGAGATTGCTCGTGCGATTTCTCTTGATTATGATCCCATTGAAGATAGAATTTATTGGACTGATGACGATGCTAAAGCAATAAGACGAGCTCATCTCAATGCAACTCAATTTGACAATGTTATTAATAGTGATTTGAATCATCCAGATGGTATTGCTGTAGATTGGATTTCTCGAAATTTGTACTGGACTGAGGCCGCTGCAATTCGTGTATCAAGAATTGATGGATCTTATCGCAAAACGCTAATATCAAAAGACTTAGATAAACCAAGAGCGATTGTTGTTAACCCATGGAAAGGTTTAATGTTTTGGACTGATTGGGGATCTGATCCAAAAATTGAAAGAGCTTCTTTAGACGGTAGTAAAAGAGAAAAAATTATTTATTCTGATATAATTTGGCCAAATGGTCTTGCTATGGATTTGGATGAAGAAAAATTATTTTGGGCTGATGCTAAAATGGATAGAATTGAAACTTGTGACTTTAATGGTGGAGCTCGTAAACTTTTACTCGATAAAATTTCTCATCCCTTTGGACTCACAGTTTTAGATGATTACGTTTATTGGACTGATTGGCATGATCGAGCAATACATCGAACAGATAAACGTATTGGGGGTAAAAAAGAAGTTTTTGTCGAATCGATTTCAGACATGATGGGTTTAAAAGCCATTTCCTTAAATCAAGATTTAGGTTTGTTGATAAAAATATTCTCATTTATGAACTTTTTCTTTATGCTTATTACTTATTGTTATTTTCCCTCACCAATTTTTAGGTTTCGAACTTGATCTCGGATGTTATAAAAATAATGGTGGCTGCAAACATTTGTGTCTTGACAGGCATCAGAAACCTTTTACCTGTGCCTGTGCAAATGGTTGGGAACTTGACTTTGATGAAAAATCTTGTAAACGGGTGAAAACAACTACACCTCTTCCCAAAACAGAAAGAAAACCACCAGCAATGTTCACATTTTCAAGAAAACCATGTCCTGCTGATCGATTTGCATGCGTATCTGGTGAAGTAAGTTGTATTGATCTAAGTCACCGATGTGATGGTGATAAGGATTGTACTGATGGTTCTGATGAAACGAACTGTTCTATTTGTCCTGAAGACAAAATTGTATGCCCATCAAACCCAAGTTTATGCCTTGATATATACGAAATCTGTGATAAACATTCACTTTGCAGTGAATTGAACGAAGAAATTACTAGACGCTGCATAAAACATCATAAAGCTTCGTTCTCCTCCTCATCATCATCAACATCATCATTACCTTCATCATCAACTTCAACTGTTAATAATATATTAAAGTCAACTAGTGGACTCCCATTGTATGGAGTCGCTCTTGCTGTCTGCATAGTTATTGCGATTTGTGCGTTAGCATGCAGAATGACAGTCGTAGTGCCTAACAAAGAGCCTTCTTCTGATGTTCCTTTGATGAATCAAAATTTACAAATTAATGTTGCTAGTGCGGCAAGAATGTCCTACAGTTCTCCATTGGATATGCCTATAGCTGAACCACCGCCTGATGTTGTGTCATCTTATTATGTTAGAGATTCAAGTCGATGTGAGACAAATTCAGTTTGCTCCGGCAATGAATCTGTGCAAACCTATCTTCGTGTCCCACCGCCAAGTCCTGTTACAAACGTTTCTGTTTGTAGTTACGCAACCAAATGTCAATCAAGTGATTCAGGTGTTTGATTCGAGCGCAAAAACAAATTCCTTCAAAGCGTCGAATCTTTACTTAACAACTTTTTTTTGTTTTGACTTGTAATTATTTTTGCAATGGTGCAAATTTGTAAATACTTTTTTATATTCATATTGTTTATCAATCATTGCATTTGTAGTTTTCTTATCAACTTGTGTACAGTCATCGCCCCTCATTCCCACAGTTTTTTGTCATAAATGTTCATTCATAATAAACTAAATTTCAAAAAGATCAATAATTGAATAATTTTATCGCAGTAAGCAAGTTTACAATCACTTTAAAGATCAACATTTCTTCTTGGAGACAAGATTATTTTTCTTTTTTCTCACATTTAGTTATCAGTAACTAAAACTCGTGAGAAAGAGTTTTCATGTCTACGTTAATAATCGATTGTTTTATCGAGCTTAACAAACAAATTTTAAAGGATCATAGTTAAATCTGCTAAAAATTATATCTACTTCAAAGCGGTTTCAAAGACATAAGCCGACTGATATGATGAGGCTGAAACATAATCCAAATGAATCTTTAGATACAATATAATCAAAGTTTTCGTCACTTAAATCAACTAAATGGTCTGAACACCGATTATCACTGATAGAGTAGGTCTTAAAATGGCATGGATGTTAATTTAAGATTTATATCTGATTCGATGTTATTCTAGATACGTGAATTTTTATTGCCTCTACAAAACAATCTACAGTGATAGTAGACAGTTAGATGTATAGTTTCAATGAAGCTCAATGTAAACAAGTTTTCATTTGTATCTAAATTACTGTAAGATAATTTGATCATCAAGATTTGATTTTACAAGTTCTGAATATGTAAAGCATAAGCACTTATTTCATCTAATAGCTAATTTGATAAAGCACTTATTTTATAATTTAACTTACATTGTGGGTCAATAATAAATCACAAAATATTTGTTAAACATGGGAACCTTAAATTAGTATGGAATGAACGATTGTTCAATCGTAATGCGTTAAGAAGGAATTCTGATTCTTCGAATTACCACTGATTAGACATCAAGGAATACGCTTGACAATAAAGATAAACTAAATTGTTTTCCAAAGATCATAACAAAGAGGTTGGTTCAATATACGAGGTGTTAATGACTGATGCAATGTTGAATATCAGCTCAGCCGTTTCGAATAAACAGTCGATTAGAAGGCAGAGTGAGAATATGAGTGTTGAAACGCATTTATAAAGGATTTATAAACCAATTGAGATATTAAAGTACCAGTTGCATAAGCGCCATCTTTCTTTATATTATGAATGCACCATTCACTCAGCACAAATTATACGTGCAACTGCTATTTGTTTAGATTTGACTAGTAAGAATCAGCTTAAGCTGTCCAACTTAGATAAATGCAGCTACAGCCTAAATGGCATGTTTAATCTCAGTTCAGCTACCTTCGATAATTAAACAAAACCAGAAACTCATTTGTAACCTAATACTAGTAAAAGAAATTTTCCAGTAGTCTTTGCATTGTTAATTTTTATCGTTGATTGAAAATAGCTACAAACATGCCAGGACGTCTATTGTTATTATCAAATATTACTCGACCTAGTAGGTCCTATTTTGGGTGGTGTAAGCCAATGATCGACGATTTCATCGGTTCATCAGAATCTAACATTTTATTCATCCCGTTTGCTGCCGTTGATCGTGATTGGAATGAATACAAAATTATGGTTGAGATTGGTTTGGGACGATCCAAGATTCAATCAATCCACGAAGCTGATGACATGATAAAAGCAATCAACGAGGCTCAGGTAATTTGTATTGGAGGTGGTAATACTTTTAATTTGCTCTATAATCTTCAAAAACATAATTTACTCGAGCCAATACGGAAAAGAGTCACTCAAGATGGTGTACCTTACATTGGATGGTCAGCTGGCTCTAATGTTGCCTGTCCTGATATTGGAACCACAAATGATATGCCCATTATTTGGCCTTCTGATGATAAAGCCTTAAATCTCTTCCCCTACAATATAAACCCACATTTTACTGAGAAAACCATTCCGAATCATGGAGGAGAATCGAGGGTTAAAAGATTAAACCAAGCTTTTATAGTTAAAAAAAGGTCAATCATTGCTCTTCCAGAAGGAACTGGGATAAGAGTTGAAGGTGATAAGTTTCAATTCTTCCGTGCAGATTTTCCTTCTGAGGATCTGCCAATCTTTGTTAAAGTTTGGAGTAAGACTGTCATCTCAGAAAGATATGAAATTGTTGATACTCCTATGGATAAATTGCTTTCTGATTGGTTAGACTTAAAGTTTTACTCATAAATTATTCAGACATATTAAACCTTAATTTTTGTCTTCATTGGACTAAACTATCCTGTTACTTTTTTTGAAATGATAAAGTCTCGTAACCCAGAAATCTATGAGCTTTAAAATTCCGATTATTTTCAAAATTTACTGTAAGAAATTATAATAAACTAACATTTTAATCAGAAGATAAACGCTATTTCACTTATTTCGAATCAGCTGAATGTTAATGAAACAAAGATCCGAGTCACTATTAATCGGAATGGTTGGTTTGTATCTGCAGAAATGATTGTTAAGAAGCATGGATACTATAATAAATTAAAGATTTAAACAATTTAATTATGTGTCATCAACATTAGTAACATATGTAACGGATCCGATGCTTTGGATCACGTCAATTAACAACATTATGTATCATCGTATCCGATCAACATATTAATTGCTGTTAAATGAAAATTAGTGATCTTATATTATCGGAAATCATGGATGTATCAGAAATAACTTGTCGGATATGTAGTAAATCATCAGGAAATGTGATTACTCCTTGTTTTTGTCGCGGTGTGTTTGCCTTTTCTCACCAATCATGTTTAAATACCTGGCTTGAGGTAACAAAATCAGAATATTGTGATATCTGTCGATTTAAGTATAAAACGATTAAGTATCCAAGAATTTTTTTTGACTGGGTCATGATGGAAGCCAAAGGAAGAGTTGATTTGATAATAACAATTGGAGTCCATTTCTTTTTATTTTACTTCTTTCTTTTTGGAGCATTCATTTGGTTCAATAGTTTAGGTAAGCAAGTTTGATTGATTCTTTTTGATTTTTTTTAGTGATTAACTTTTCATCCCTTTCATCTTTGTTTTGGTTGTTCATCCGATTCAATCTATTTCCTTTCTTCCAACTCTTCTAGGTAGAATAAATTTTTCCTTGAGTATTTTCTTATTGATATTTACATTATTTTTGACTGGTATCACTATTTGTTCAATTTATTCTTTCATTGGTGCTGAACTTACTTCGTATAAAGATTGGATCCGAAACAATTACAAAATAACTGTGTTGAACAATCCAAATCACAAGACTGAGCCACCAACACCACCAAAACGAATTATTAGAAGTAGTGGAGTATCCAAAGGAAGTTTGAAGCTCAACTACAAATCATCATTATCATCCGATAGCTTTTAAACGGCAATTGAACAAAATTCAATGTGAATTTATTTACGAGGACGGCGAAATTAATATTATTATGAAGCGAAACACAAGAATCAAGTGACAAGAGGTTCACAAGGAGGTTGATGATCATTTAAAATCTTTTTATCTCCTTCTTTTCTCTCTGCATTTCTTCATCCCTTTCTCTCTTTCTTCTCTTATTTTTAATTGTTTACAAGATTTCTCACTTTATTACTTTGGCTTAAATTGGTATCATTGACATGATGTGATTCTTTCAACCTTGATTCCAGGTAGAAGTATGGTTGCTATTAGATAATGATATGTGTACTTTAGAGGATAAACAATGAATGTATAGCAAAATAGAATGAAAGTTATCAAAAGGAAGCAAAATGGTCCAAATTGAGGTTTTTCATTCTCTTTGTTCGATAATGTGGAAGAACAAATTGATGGAGGTGGAGATGGTGGAGCTTGGTCAATTGATGGTGCTGTAAGATCAAATCTGACTCGAATAGGAGGCTTCCTTCCAGTTGATGTTATTGGAGATCCTGATTGTCGGCGGTATCGTTGTAACATATTATTTGGTGCAACAATAGGAGATAAATGTTCCAATGAGGTATCGATAGGATGAATAAGATTGGCCAAACTCAATCTTGTTTCAGTCAAATTGTCTTTATCAAATATTTCAGAGCATACATCAACTCCTGGAAGAGGTTTTGAGAATGTGAAATCAGTACCATAGCTCAAAATGGTTTTCATGTCCTCAAAATCATTTTCTTTACGGACCATCTTTTGAGTTATTGCTTCTTTTTCTTTTCTTAAATAATCTATTTCGTCTTTCATTGCTTTGTTTGTAGATCTAAAATCCTCCAGCTCTTCTCTGAGTTCCTCATTTTTAACGATCTCGGTCTCTAAAGTTTGTTGAACATCACCAATCTCTTGTCTTAACTCATTTTCGCGTTTTTTAGCCAATTCCAGTTCTTTACGTATCTTTAATGTCTCCTCTCGTGCTTGAGAAAGCTCATCCTTAACGTCTGCTAATTGTTTTTTGTGTGAGTCTAAAGATTTATCTAGACGTCTCTGAGCTTCGATGTGGTTAGCACAATTTTCCTTCAATTCGTTAATCTCAGATTCTTTCTCTGCACAAAAGAAATAGATAATTATGATTATTAAAATTACAGTTAATTAGATATCAAAATGGTCACATGTAATAGTAAAAATAAAAAAATATTTACCTTCTTTGATGAGATCAATCTTTGCTTGTAATTGTCGACATTGACTTTCTAATTGTTTCTTCTCTTGTTCAGCAATAACTAATCGACTTTCGATTGATTTTATCTCCTCAGTCAGAGTTTCATTGAACCTTCTCAAATTATCATTGAAAAATTTCAACTCTTTAACTTCTTCACTTAAATTGTCAATTAATCTTACTGGCTCCATGTGTCATATCTCACAGTAACAGATTGAGAGAAGAGAACAAAATATAGCACAAGATCTTATAAGAGAAAATTAATTTTAGATAACAGATGACTCGAATGAAATTGTTGATATTTTACACAAAATGTACAGTTTATCTTAACAAATTGATAGACTGGCTATAAAACTGATTGTAAATTAAAAGGTTATCTATCACAAGAGCAGATGGTTACTCTGTTGATACATAAAGTCGTCTGAAAACAGTTGATGGTTATGTTGTCAATGGAAAGTAAGGTGATTTAGCAATCAGTTGAGCAAAAATAAAATGGCTTTAATAAAAAAGATATCGGTTATTGATGAACATAGCTTAAAGAATCGTTTTCATTGTTTACATATTATGTTATCTACTTGGTTAATGATGGTTAATTAACCGCACATTTTTAAATAAGTATTCACTGGTTCAATTATTGATGATGGTCACTTACACTGGTTTAAAAATAATGGGTATAATCAATAGTTAACAAAATCAAGTTGAAGATGAAGGTTTAGTTTAACTGACAATTAGATAAAAATAATAAACTTTGAATCACCCTTTTCCATCTTACAGACAAGGTAATCATCTTACCAACGGTTTTTTTGTTCTACTCTCTCCTTTTTCAAACATCTCAAGAGATAATCTGATTAAATGTGATTGGATACATTTGATTGGATTGGCTGACTGTTAAATATTATTAATTTAAACATTTTGTTACCTCTTATTCATCAATGCTAAAGATATAACAATAAGCTTATTGTTCTGGTTAACTAAAAATCTCCTGAGAAAGGGAAAAGAGTGTAACTGATATTGGAAAATTATTTTAACGAACTGAGATCAACTAAACAAAGAGAAAGTTAATTAGCATTCAATAGACCAGATCATTCCATGTAATAAAAGAACAGGAGAAAATTGATCGGATCCTGATCAAACAATTATAGTTTCTTCATTAGGTACAAGATTCGTAATATTTAAAATTAGAGAAATTCAAGCTAATGAATTCTTGGACAGCTTAGTTGATTACCAAAACCATCAGTGATTAAATATTTTAATTCAGTGCAAGAAACTTGAAAACATAAAATTAAACCCATTTTCACCAGATTTTCAGACTAAATAAAGAAACATTTTTAATCTGACATCTGGTTCATACAATTCAACCGTCAATGTTTCTTAAAAGAGATGATTTTGATTGTTTTAAATCCATCAGTTAAATCATCACTTCTGATTATTGACGGAAGTTTCAAATGAATTGTTAGAAATGAATAATAAAGCTAAATTTCCGATAATTTTCCCTTAATTTACCAATGACAATGAATAGTAAAAGTTGGTTGTCAAAAATGTCTAAATTTTGACAATTTTCTGCTTTTACTTTGTCTTATAAACTGAATTGCCATTCAATTAAATTCATTAGATGTTATCATTTCGACTATTGCCTTCTCTTTGATCAAAAATTTTAATTTTTAGCTTATTTCTGTTAATGGTAAACTAAGGTTTGATTGGGAATTTCCATGAGATTCAATGGCGATGTTAATAACACTGATATTGAGTTTCATTACCTTTGGCTAAATTGATCATCTTGTCTTTTTTCATCATCAAATGAAATAACAAGAAATCATGTAAACATAATAACAACAACAAAAGTTGACAAGATGATTAATTAATGAAAGTTTCCATCAACAAGCCTTGAGCCTGTGTTAAATTACTTTTGAATTTCATTGAGTAAAGAAATTCCCTTTACAGTAAACCCATTTACAACTGACCATCGACCTCTTCACAGATATGCCTTGGGTCAGAGTATTGAATCCAGTTACTAGGCTCCAAAATATTTTGACGGTTCATCTTTCCCCGATTGTAAGCGAAATTTCAAATTGTTAAGATATGGCGCAAAGGCTTGAAAAAGAGCTTTCTGAATCTAAGAATGCTCTTATTTTGAGATTTTTGTGCGAACAATGTTTTGTTTGCTTAAAAGATGAAATACCATCTCATCAGGAATACACAGTATTTCAAATGCCAAAGTAATGTTAATGGAAAACTTGGCGTATAAGAACCGCCTTACTAATACCTGTTCCTTATTGACGTCAAAATTGAATTGCCTGAGGTTGAAATTGAGTAGAAACATGCTGATGAATATGAACGAATAAAGAGAAGCAAACATTTTAATTTTGTATCTTTCACTTTCACTTTGAATTACTGTGAAGATAACTTTAAAATCGTTTCAAGGTTTGGGTCAATCAATATACATCAATCGATCTCATCGAACGTTTAAACGTATAATAAAGTTCAAACAAAAATAATACCATTTTTGCAATTAATTTATCTATTTGGTTAAACTAAATACAACAATGCAATACCTATTAATTGCTGCTATTTTAATCGTTTCATTTGGTGAGTTTAATTTGAATTTTTCGTCCGTCTTTTTGTTTCCAATTTATGGTGTTTCTAATTATGGATTTCCATTTACGATGATTGTGTAAAGGCCAATTGATGAACTAATGCCACTTATTAACCATTTCAGGTTCCCAGACAATCAATGGCCAAACAGCTTCATGCCACATGAGAGAGCTCGATCTTTGTACGGCAACTTTATTGGTTTTCACACAGAATTCTCAAGGTAAGTTGATTTCTGGACATTATGGCTGAATTTGCATGAACAAAATCCACCAGAAAACTTTAGTTAGTGTCATCTTTTGCAGTTAACTTGAGATCGTAGAGACTTGGAAAAACTGTAGATGACTTTGAAGTCGCAATTGATGTTTCCCTCTTTAGTATTAATAGTTACTTTGTTACATGTATCAACAAATGAGGCCGGCAGCTTCTTTAAAACTTATTTGATCGTTGGTCCATAACTGCGAACCATTGAGATTTAATCGACTCAAGGTTAGTGTTAGGCAGACTACTTGGTTCAAGTTTATTGCATAAAATGAACGTGTATTAATAAACCCAAACTGGTTTGTTATTCAATATTGAATAATATACCAACACGATCAAATCTTTGAAAGGGAAAATTGTATATCAATAACTGATTAGATTTCCGTTAAAAGTGATTATTATAAATCGATTCAATGGAAACTGATGAAAAAAAGAACATTTGAATTACTAAATAGTTAAATAAAGTGAAACAATTTAAATTACGTTACTTACTTTATGTCCATTTTGCTGACAGGAATACAAGGAACTGAGGCTGAAATTGAACGACAATGTGGTTACATTAGAGAGGCCTCATCATGTCGCCATAACTATACCAGACGATGTGTCTCACCATTGCAACGGGAATTAGTTGATTTCATTGCTGAAGGGGGTAAAAGTCTTGCAGATGAGTTTTGTACTCCAGGAACCGAGATACGAGCTGAATATAAAAAACATGCTAAATGCTTGAGTGAAGCTCGATCTCAATCAAAACAATGCACCAAGGATTTACAGCGATCCCTTGAGGAAGTATCACAAACTACTTGGGATAATCGAGTAGCTATGGCGTGTTGTGGTTATAACCGATTTCAAGATTGTGTGACTGTTTCAATTTCAAATAGCTGTGGCGAGGCTGCCCTTGATTTGAGTCGTAAAATAGTTCGACTATCTTCATCTCGATTACCTGAGTTCTTATGCCAATCCTATCCGTCTACAAGTGCCAAATGTGCAGAAATTTTGCCACCCGAAGGAACTGAACCTCTTGGTGTTCGTTCAAATAGTGTTTTATCCCGAATCTTTTCAAGTTATACTGGAAATTGAAACCCAAAATAATTTGTATTTAATAAATGATAGCCTCTTTGCAATAATTTACCATTAAAATGGTTGAAAGCTGAAAATAATGTGATTCAATGAAGTTATTCTTGTATTAGTAAACGTATTGAAATGGATATTATCATGAAAGATTTTAGATGTTCAATTGTGATAATAAATTTTGATAACTGTTGAGTAATTAAAGTAATTGTATCGAAATTTATTGCTTAAATATAAAGTTTGAACACTGAATAGATTCAATAATTTTGATATTTGACCTTTTCTCGTTCAAAAATAATGTCAAAAAACGAGATTTTCATTAATATTTTTTCAAACGCTTTTTGTTGTTAATTCATTTTAGATTATCACAAATTTTATCCATTTTTTACTTAGACAATAGCTTTGAATCCATGATCAGCAATGTGATTATTACAAGCTCTCTCCAAGTCTTCAAGGAAACGGGTCAATGTTGATTCATTGAAGTTGTTTGATTCAACAAGATTGGCAAAAGCATACATGAATTTCATTCCATGAGTGTGAATACCCAAGTTAAGGCAACTTGATTGGAACTTTTTAGCTACTTTTGAGTATGTTGAATGATTGACTAATGGTCGTCGAGTTGACATAACTTGTTGGGCATCTGAACAGTAACCATTGGAACAAAGTTGAGAGATGATCTTTTTGATGCCTGATTCAAGGAATCGTCGACCAGCAATCATAGTATATAACTTTTTGGCAAGAACAGAAGCTTCAGCGGCGTCATTCGTGCGCTTAATTTTTCGTTTAAGCATCAATAAAGGTATGTCTCTAGCGTTTACGGAATCTCTTGAGTTTGTTGAAGCGTCAAACTCACTCGAAGCCTTTTGACCCAGGAATTGGCTAACTTCTAGACTAGCCAATGACTTTTGACCGAATTCTTGTGGCTGTGAGTTCAGAGTGCGTTTCACTACATATTGAAATTGTTGTTCCAATGTTTCTACGGTTAAGTCACGAGAGTCAGAGTCTTCAAGCCAAGAAACTGAGTATTCATCCCCAAGACAGGGATAAATTTCAGGGTCTTCACAATAAGTCGGAGAGCTTGGTTCTGTAGAGTTGGCAGCAGTGGTAGCATAAATATTAATGTTATCTGGTAAAATGTTTTCAAACATTGAACCAGATTCACAAGCTTCCAAGTAAAATACAAGTTTGTCATACATCTTATTGTCATGCATGTAAACTAAAGCTTCGTTCAAATCATGTGAAGAAAGTGTATCAGATGGAAAATAGACAAGACCAGTAGCTCCGTGATCAGCAAAATAAATGAAAACATGGTCATTGGGTCCAGAAGTGAGGACTTTCTTACCCTTGGCAGCAAGAGCCTTGTCACCTTTGAGTACACCAAGGAAGTTCTGAGGAGTTACTTCCTCACCAGTGTAATCTTTAGATACTCCAGCATAGACATCAGAGCCATTGGGAGCATTGAATATTTTACCAGGGTAAGGATTCTCAGGATCATTGGCAATATCATCGTACATCATGACAATGATGTTTTCAGCAGGAACTCCATGATTCCTCAAGACTTGATAGGCATGGCAAACATCGGCTTGATGACGATAATTGTCGAATCCATTCGACCCAGCCACCAGGACAGCTTGGATATTGCAACCAGCATTTGACTTGGGACCCAACAAATCAGCCAAAGGAGTTGCAGCTGATATGGTGAAAAGTGTTGGGAAAATGGTTAATAATGAAAACATTATTCCGGCCTGGTGTTTTGTACTGTTTGATGAAAAATTGATCGGATTGATGGATCTTTGTCATTTTTATATTTAATTTCATAACTTAGCGAGTCATACAATCCAAATCAGCATATTGTATTCCTCCCTTCAAGTTCCAAGAAACAGCTTTATTCTTGAGCAGAATTTATGCAATCGTTCCAATTCAAAGGAACCGAGAAATTGATCTATTGTGATTCAAATTTCAAGAGAATTTTTCTTTATTTGTTTTATGAAACAATTTGCGGATTCGCTATGTTATAAGAAATCGTAGTCTCTAGAAAATCTCTAAAGTAATATTGGATGAGAAATGAACTTGATAAACTTAATAAATAGAGTTAATAATAAGAAATAGACTTGATGAGTTTTTATGGAAATACATTTTCATAGCTTGTTATTGCATTGTTGTGGATTGTTAATAAAAATACAATATCAACATAAGGTGTGACCGATAAAGGTTGTCACCAAATAAATTTCTCTTTGCATTTGAAACAATCGGTTTCGACAATAAAAATTTATTTTTAATAATTTTTTTTGGAGATCACAAAATCGAAATGTAGCCTAAATGAATGTCTAACAAAAACAAAAGCTAGTAAAACTATTGCACTAATATGTCGAGTCATTATTCGACATGTATATACATGAAAAGTATATACATTAGATACACAGTTGTTACATTTATGCACAAGTTGACAAAAATGCTGAAAAACAAATGGATAAAAACTGGTAAAAATCTATTTCTTTCACACTGTTAGCTTGTAGGGACAAAAGAACTCGGGTTAGAAGTTTAAACTTGCAAAGTTTTTTGTATAATTATGTAAGCAGACTTTTTCGTAAGTGAAAAGTGAAAACGATTTAGAAAATGAAAAAAAGATTGAACCCATAATGTGAAAGAATTATTTTATGGGCCAATAATAAGTTTCAGATCTCTAACTCTTACGTTTGCAGAAATCTGTCGATGCACAAAACTTTATTTCAGGAAATAAAGTGAATTTTCTGGTTTGGCGTTGTAATTTACATGAAAAAGTCTACTTCCACAGCTGAAATAAAGGTGATCGAATTTTAACTTTGACCTCGACCTCGACCTTCCAGAAAACTGTCCATTGGATGAATTATTTAAAAGTACCAAAAGACTCAGTTTTTATTTGCTCACTACAAACTTAGTAAGTCTCAACTCTTAAATAAAATGTTCGAGTAGACATGAGTACTCTATGTTCATTGAATCCTTTATCAATTTACCCTGGAGGACCACCGCCATTCTCAGGATACTCTGTTAAAGTTGATCCAGAAAAGGCTGAACAGTTCAGGCAACTTTACTTTGATGCGACTTCAAGGTTTGGTGAAAAATTGATTGCTTGGCGTTGATCATAATCCCGAGTTTCATCGGAAAATTAATGAAATCTCAATCTCAATGAGATCAGCTGAAAGTAAACAGAGAGCTGTAACAATGATTGAAAATTTATTGACTCAACTTTTGTGATATTCAAGTAAAAGAATCAAGAACTAAGATTTAATCATCAAATTTTATTATGTATTGTTAATATTTCACCCGAACCCCTGTGAGTATCAACATATCTTAAAATCAAAATAAAATTAATTCAGTTTAATACAATCAAATATCACTAATTATCAGTTTCCTGTTTTCGATGCAATCCCATAATAACATTTTCAGATAATAATGTTAATGTAACTCGTTTTAAAAGTGAAATCCTTTCGAGGAAATGATTGATGAACATTATGGTTTTGATTGATTATTTTTGCGATAGCGCAATATTTATCTTATTAACAGTATTTTCAATTCTATCAAAATGGTATTGATATTTCTAATGATATTTTTTATTTGTCCATGCCAATTATGCTGTCAAATATCGTAAACTCTGAATGTTTAATAATTTAATATTTTCTTAAGGTGCGCAATAAACTCGCAAAATGATTCCATAGGTTAAAGCAACATAGAGTAAGTGCAAAACTTTGACGTTCGTGTTGGTCACAGACTTGGTGAGTTTTTGTGGCCACATATTTTCGTACCTATGTATGTTGTCAGGTTAATGCATGCTCTATATGCTTTATTTATTCATGATAGTATTATATTTATTGATTACCTTGGTCTTGTTATGAGTTGCAAGGGCATTATTAATCTTGTTTTATAAAAAAGTCCATTATTGTCAAGTTATCCTATTTATTGTCATGATTAATATCTGATTGATTAAGAAGCTTCTTACCCAAGCAGGACATCAAGTAACATTTGTATTGTATTGTAATGTATTTGTAACATTTGTAACATTACAATATAAGCCCAGAAAAAAATTAAAAATGATCGTTCAAGCAAAAGCACTTTCCTTGTTAAAATTGAAATAAATAAATTCAGTTAATGTAATCAAATATCACTAATTATCAATTTTCTGATCTCAAAAGACTCTATTATTACTAAATTTGCTCTGAGTATAACAATTTCGTGTAAATAAACTATAAAAGGTACTGATTATCTGGCAGATTAAAAAGTACTGGAAATTGAAACCCAGAATAAGTCGTATTTAATAACCTCTGTGCAATAATTTACCATTGAAATGGTTGGAACATGAAAATAATGTGATTCAATGGAGTTACTTTTAAGTCAGTAAACGTATTGATATTGATATTTCTTGTTAATAGAAAATCTCGAACAAATCGTTTATCATGAAAGATTTTATTAATAGATGCTCAAATGTGTTAATGAATTTTTATTATCGTTGAGTAATTTAAATATTTCTTGAATATTTATTGCTTACATGAAAAAACGTCAATATTTAATCATTTTCTCACCGGAAGATGATAGCAAAAAACAGATTCACTGAATATTTCCCCAACGCCTCTCGTTAATTCATTTTAGATTATCATGGATTTTATCCATTTTTTACTTAGACAATAGCTTTGAATCCATGATCAGCAATGTGATTATTACAAGCTCTCTCCAAGTCTTCAAGGAAACGGGTCAATGTTGATTCATTGAAGTTGTTTGATTCAACAAGATTGGCAAAAGCATACATGAATTTCATTCCATGAGTGTGAATACCCAAGTTAAGGCAACTTGATTGGAACTTTTTAGCTACTTTTGAGTATGTTGAATGATTGACTAATGGTCGTCGAGTTGACATAACTTGTTGAGCATCTGAACAGTAACCATTGGAACAAAGTTGAGAGATGATCTTTTTGATGCCTGATTCAAGGAATCGTCGACCAGCAATCATAGTATATAATTTTTTGGCATGAACAGAAGCTTCAGCGGCGTCATTTGCACGCTTAATTTTTCGTTTAAGCATCACTAAAGGTATGTCTCTAGAATTCACGGAACTTCTTGGATGTCTCCTTGGAGAGTGAATCTTACCAGCCTTTTCACCTTGGAATTGGCTAACTTCTAGACTAGCCAATGACTTTTGACCAAATTCTTGTGGATGGGAGCTTGGAGTGTGCTTCACCACATCTTTGAATTGTTGTTTCAATGTTTCTTTGGTTAAGTCATGAGAGTCAGAGTCTTCAAGCCAAGCAACTGAATATTCATCACCGAGACAGGTACCGATTTTAGGGTCATCACAATAACATCCGTAGCTTGATTCTTCAGAGTTGGCAGCAGTAGTAGCATAAATGTTAATGTTATCGGGTAAAATGTTTTCAAACATTGAACCAGATTCACAAGCTTCCATGTAAAATGTAAGTTTACCATACAGTTTATTGTCATGCATGTAAACTAAAGCTTTGTTCAAATCATCTGAAGAAAGGGTGTCAGATGGGAAACCAATAAGGCCGGTACCTCCGTGATCAGCAAAATAAATGAAAACATGGTCATTGGGTCCAGAAGTGAGGACTTTCTTACCCTTGGCAGCAAGAGCCTTGTCACCTTTGAGTACACCAAGGAAGTTCTGAGGAGTTACTTCCTCACCAGTGTAATCTTTAGATACTCCAGCATAGACATCAGAGCCATTGGGAGCATTGAATATTTTACCTGGGAAAGGATTCTCAGGATCATTGGCAATATCATCGTACATCATGACAATGATGTTTTCAGCAGGAACTCCATGATTCCTCAAGACTTGATAGGCATGGCAAACATCGGCTTGATGACGATAGTTGTAGTATTCATTTGACCCAGCAATCAGGACAGCTTGGATATTGTAACCAGCATTTGACTTGGGACCCAACAAATCAGCCAAAGGAGTTGCAGCTGATAGGGTAAAAAGTATTGGGAAAATGGTTAATAATGAAAACATTATTCCGGTCTGTTGTTTGGTACTGTTTGATGAAAAATTGATCGGATTGATGGATCTCTGTCATTTTATACTGAATTTCCTAACTTATCGAGCCAAATAATTCAAATCTTCAGATTAATCTTGTGTTATAAACAAAACAGCCCATTATTATCAAATGACATTTACTGTCATGATCAATATCTGATCAATGAATTGTATCTGCAATAAAGTTAATCTTGGATATAATGGGCTTAATATGTTACATCATCCAACAATATACCAGATTTAGTTGTGTATCTCAATCAAAATAATCATAACCAGTTTTTTGTTTGAAATGAAACATTTATCAAATATTAGATTGCGGAACGTGTTGAATCAGCATATTGTTGTATTGTTTCCTTTAAGTTCTAAGGTACGGAAACAAGTGATTTTTGTTCGATTCCTCTTCTCTGAAACCTAAGAACAGAATACGAACATTTTTATGGACACATTTTCATAGCATGTTATTGTATTGTATTGCGTATTTTATCAGGTTAATTAATTATGCAGATTAATTGTTACTCATTTTCCGAGTCTTGTGATGCGGTGCAGGGGTATTTGTTGATTCATAGGCTAGGTGCAAATCTATTCAGTTATGTCATATTATCTTCAATATTCATCAATCGGTTCTGGGGAAGAAAATGAGTTTAAACTCTTTAAACGCATTTAATAGAACAATATTCTCCAATTGCTGCACAAAAACTGTCGATTATGGTGTTCGAACAAATGGACTTCTTTTTTACATTCCACAAACTTACCAAGTCTCCACTCTTATCAATCGAAAGTCAAAGTTTATGCATTTACTCAAAGAGTAGAGAAGACTTCCTTTACTCTTTACATTTACTTTTTTAAATGAAAATAAAAAATTCTCCATTTAAATTCCGTAATTAATCCTTTTGATAATGCTCACATTTCTCAAACAAAGCTGTTAAAATAGTTATTAATAAATGATAATATTTTGCGCTTAGATAAAACTTTTGCAATTATTTCAAATACATTTAGGTGAAGATTGCGCTAGCCTTGATTATTTCGAGTGTATTGGTGAAGGTAAAAAACCAAGATGATAAGAAAAAGTGTGATCAATGATCATCTTAAGAGTTTAATTTTTTCTGTATAAATTGAGTCTATTTTCAATTCTTAAATGACATTGATTGAAATCGATGACTGTAACTGTTAAAATGTATTAATATTATTTTTGGGTTAATTTGTACAGGTATTTTAAATTTCGCCCCACAGAAAGATTGGATATTAAATGATCTAAAATGAAATCTAAATATCGAGTCTTTATATCTTCAATCGATGCGTAAGTTTTTTTAATATTCATTGTGCTGGTAAATTAATGTCAACTTATCCATCATTACTCACAGATTTGGTCACATAAACTGTACATTGGGTTTTGGTGAGCTTCTTGTCCAAGCAGGACATGAAGTAACATTTGTGAACCGTTCATACCTCGCTAAACTGGCTGAAAAACATGGTTTCAACTTTATTCCCTTTGATGAATCATTTTTCAGTCATTTATCTTCAAAGCCGTTTGAAAACTGGGTTGAAACAAATTTGGATAAATTCCGTTCAGATGCCTTGACACGTTATTCGAACTGGTCTGATCAAGATAAAGAAGTGTTTGCAGTTATAATTGATTCTTACGAGCCTAATAATAAAGCTCTTGAAAAGGTATTGAAAGAACATCATGATTCGTTTGATATTTTCATTGGTGATTTTGTCGTTCGTTACCCAGCTTTATACCAATTGACTAAACCTTTCATACCACTATGTTCATTGAATCCTTTATCAATTTACCCTGGAGGACCACCGCCATTCTCAGGATACTCTGTTAAAGTTGATCCAGAAAAGGCTGAACAGTTCAGGCAACTTTACTTTGATGCGACTTCAAGGTTTGGTGAAAAATTGATTGCTTGGTGGGAATCATACAAGGTGCCAATCTTATCAAAGGAAACTGGTTTTATTGATGAACCCAAATATTTTGGATTTTATCATTATCCTGAAGGACTTGACTATACAGAATGTGGTCCTAAAATATCTGACAAATGGGTTCGAGTTGATGCAAGTATACGCCAAGCAAATGATGCCTCAGTGTTTGAGATTCCCGATTCTTTGGCAAATTTACCTGGGAAATTGATTTTCTTCTCTCTTGGTTCACTTGGATCAATTGACGTTAAATTGATGAGAAAGTTAATCGACATTTTAGCGAAATCGCCACATCGTTTTATTGTTTCAAAAGGACCCAGAGGTGATGAAATTGCTCTTGCACCTAACATGTGGGGGCAGAATTATGTGGATCAAATTCCGATCTTGAAAGCTGTTGATATGGTAATTACTCATGGTGGTAATAATACATTTATGGAGACAATTTACTTTGGTAAACCTTTAATTGTGATTCCTTTTTTCTTTGATCAATTTGATAATGCCCAACGAGTTGTCGACTGTAATATTGGTAAACGTCTGAATAGCTGGGATCTGGATACAAATTTACTTGATGCAATAGAGGAAACATTGACTAACACCGAGTTTCATCGGAAAATTAATGAAATCTCAATCTCAATGAGATCAGCTGAAAGTAAACAGAGAGCTATAACAATGATTGAAAATTTATTGACTCAACTTTTGTGATACTCAAGTAAAAGAATCAAGAACTAAGATTTAATCATCAAATTTTATTATGTATTGTTTCTATTTCACCCGAACCCCTGTTAGTATTAACACATCTTAAAATCAAAATAAAATCAATTCAGTTTAATACAATCAAATATCACTAATTATCACTTTTCTGTTTTCGATGCAATCTCATAATAATGTTTCCAGAGCTGTTTGTTTTGGGAAACTGAAATCATTTCACGGAAATGATTCATGAAGATTAACAATTGATTATTTTGTGATAGCTCAATATTTATCTTATTTTTAGCATTTTCAGCTTAATTTTCCATGGTAATAATCAATTTATTTATTGACCAAATCAACAATTGTCACAACAAACACTGCAAGTTTCTATTCATCACTCGAAAGTGGAAATTTTGCATGAGCTTATTTCAAATGAAAAATTCAGCTTAATCTAATCAATCTAATCCTTTATGATTAATTAATAAAGTCCTAAACTTATAATTCAACTAATCTAAAATGACTGTAAGAAAGGCAAACTAAAATCTTAAGATCTAAAATCTTGTTTTTCCATCAAACATTTCAATCTCTTCAATTATCAAACAGATAAATTCAATTTTCGTCGTGAAATATCGACCAGAAAACCCGTAAAATGGTTGTGATTGATCTAATAAGCTCTAGAGTAAGGAAGATTGAAATCATGAAATAAAACTTAACCTTCGAATAGTGAAAGCGAAAATTTGGGAATCCTGGTTTAATTAACTTATCCTTTTAACAATATTCACGTTTCTTCAACTTCTATTTTAATCCCTCGTTTCTTGAACAATTGACTGCTTCAAAAAAGTTGAAATTTTGATCCTTTGCTCTAAATTGATCTGAAAAGCAAACTTCACTTGGTTTAAGCTTTTGGGTTTAAAAGGCTTTAGGGTAAAACCTTCAAGTTTAAATCCTTCCACTTGCTGCTGAATTTTATTATTTATTTCTCCCTTTTGGTAGTGCCACCATACGGTCGCTAGTGTTACCAAAGTCTCATCATTGAAGTGATTCATCAGAATTTTACACTAACTAACTTCTGGTCTTTTGGGTCCTAATATTCAACAAATCTATTTGACAATTTAAAAAGTGTCATATCTTTAATTATATTTTTTGTGTTTACTTGTCTGTTTTATTATCACCTGGTTTCATTATGTCTGACAAGAAAAAGTAAGTCAATTCCTTTGCAAATTAACTTTCTCTTGCAATTTTATTCACTTCACCGACATGAGATTCGGAAGAAAATGCCTTTCTTTCTTTTCTTCTATCCCTTCCATCTTGTGACAAAGGAGTATTTTGATCTTTTGTTTCATCGCTCTATTTTTTCTTATATGTTTTTGATTATAATTAATTTTCTTTGTTTTGACCAACCTCTTCCTTTCATAGCCCTGAAGATCTTTCTACTGCAATTTTAAAAACTAAAAACAAACCAAACCGATTGATTGTTGAAGAAGCCACTAATGATGATAATTCGGTTGTTGCTCTCTCCCAGGTAATAAAATCACATTCCATGTCAAATATACTTTTATTGTTTCTTGACCCCAGTTTTGTAACATTCACATTCTATTTCCTTTGTTCTGTGTGCTACCCTACAGGCTAAGATGGATGAACTCGAACTTTTCCGTGGAGATACTGTCCTGCTTAAAGGTAAAAAGAGACGGGAAACTGTCTGTATCGTTTTACAGGATGATGCCTGTCCTAATGAAAAAATTAGGATGAATAGATGCGTTCGTAACAATCTCCGCGTTAGACTTAGCGATATTGTTACCATACAACCATATCCTGATGTCAAATATGGTAAACGAATCCATGTTTTACCTATTGATGATACCGTCGAAGGGCTCACTGGCAGTTTGTTCGAGGTATACCTCAAACCATACTTTTTAGAAGCTTACAGACCAATTCACAAAGGTGATCTTTTCATGGTTCGGGGAGGTATGAGAGCTGTTGAATTCAAAGTCGTTGAGACTGATCCATCTCCATTCTGTATCGTTGCTCCTGACACGGTTATCCACTGTGAGGGAGATCCTGTGAAACGTGAAGAGGAAGAAGATACATTAAATGCCGTTGGCTATGATGATATCGGAGGCTGTAGAAAACAACTTGCCCAAATCAAAGAAATGGTTGAGCTACCCTTGCGTCACCCAAGTCTCTTTAAAGCTATTGGTGTCAAACCTCCTCGGGGTATTCTCTTATATGGTCCACCTGGTACTGGTAAAACTCTGATTGCTAGAGCTGTAGCGAATGAAACTGGCGCTTTCTTTTTCCTTATCAATGGTCCTGAAATCATGAGTAAATTAGCTGGGGAATCTGAAAGTAATCTCAGAAAGGCATTCGAAGAAGCAGAAAAGAATGCACCAGCAATAATTTTTATAGATGAACTGGATGCTATTGCTCCTAAAAGAGAAAAGGTAAGATTTTTTCCAAGATCTCATTATTTTAAGTCACATCATAATTATACAAATGTTTCTTTTCTTTAGACTCATGGTGAGGTTGAAAGACGTATTGTTTCGCAATTATTAACCCTTATGGATGGTCTTAAACAGCGATCTCATGTTATTGTAATGGCAGCCACCAATCGACCCAACAGTATAGATCCAGCTCTTCGTAGATTCGGTCGTTTCGACAGAGAGGTTGACATTGGTATCCCTGATGCCACTGGTCGCTTAGAGATTTTAAGAATTCATACAAAGAATATGAAATTGGCTGACGATGTAGATCTAGACAAGATTGCAGCGGAAACTCATGGTTTTGTTGGGGCTGATTTGGCTGCATTATGTTCAGAAGCTGCCTTACAACAAATCAGAGAAAAAATGGATCTTATTGATCTTGAAGACGATCAAATCGATGCTGAAGTTCTCAGCTCCCTTGCTGTTACTATGGATAACTTCAGATGGGCCTTAGGAAAGAGCAGTCCAAGTGCCTTGCGTGAGACAGTTGTTGAGGTACCCAATGTAACATGGCAAGATATTGGTGGCTTACAGAATGTTAAACATGAACTCCAAGAGATGATCCAATATCCTGTTGAATATCCAGACAAATTTTTAAAATTTGGTATGACTCCATCCAGAGGAGTTCTCTTCTATGGACCACCAGGTTGTGGTAAAACACTTTTAGCTAAGGCTATTGCCAATGAATGTCAAGCCAACTTTATCTCAATCAAAGGACCTGAACTGCTTACTATGTGGTTTGGGGAATCTGAAGCTAACGTCCGTGATGTTTTTGATAAGGTAAGAACCAATTTAAATTTGCGTCACGGAAAAAATTGTACTAATCCATGATTTTCATGTCTACAGGCAAGAGCTGCCGCTCCTTGTGTCCTTTTCTTCGACGAGTTGGACTCAATCGCTAAAGCTAGAGGTGGTAGTGTTGGAGATGCCGGTGGAGCTGCCGACCGTGTTATTAACCAGATTTTGACTGAAATGGACGGTATGGGTAGTAAAAAGAATGTTTTCATCATTGGTGCTACTAACAGGCCTGATATTATCGATCCTGCAATACTTCGACCTGGACGTTTGGATCAACTTATCTACATTCCTCTACCTGATGAGAAGTCACGAGAGTCCATTCTCAAAGCCAATTTGAGAAAATCTCCTATTGCTAAAGATGTTGATTTAACCTACGTAGCTAAAGTCACTCATGGTTTCAGTGGAGCCGATTTGACTGAAATCTGTCAAAGAGCATGTAAATTAGCCATTCGAGAATCGATTGAGGCTGAAATAAAACGCGAAAAAGAACGAGCTGCTCAACCTGAGGGAGCTGCAATGGTATGTTTAATTTTTGAATATTCAATACTTTCTATTATTTGAGATTCATTTGCTGATTAACAAGGTTTTCTAGATAATTCTTAAATTTCTAGCTAACTATAAATTTGACCTGTTTAAGCTCTCTCTCTCTCTCTCTCTATTGAAAATCTCAATCACTTGAATATTCGAAGGCTAATTTATTCATTTTATCTTCAGGATGTGGAAGAAGTTGATCCCGTCCCTGAGATCAGAAGAGAACATTTCGAGGAAGCAATGAAATTCGCTCGTCGATCAGTTAGTGATAACGATATCCGCAAATATGAAATGTTCGCTCAAACCTTACAACAATCTCGAGGTTTCGGAACCAACTTCAGGTAAAGTTCAATTAATTTATTGCATAATTTTTTGTCCTTAGCTCTCAACCCTCAACTTATGTATATTGTTTTTTCTGTTAATATTTTATCAATGAAACTTCAGAATGCCAAGCAATCAATCTAACGTTAAAGTTGATCAAAATTCTGTACCAGGGCCCTCAAAAGTTGTTATTAGTTCCTCATCACGTGAAACACAAAATATTAATACTGAAACTTCTAGTCAGCCTTCTGATACAAATATTGTTAAAGGGGACAATCATCAAAAAGAACCATCCGAAACATCAGATCGTAAATCATCTATTACCTCGAAGAGCCCTCTTAGAAAATTATCTCAAAGCTCTAAGATAAATGTTTTAGATAATTCTCCATCCAAAAACTCTAAATCTCCACGAACTAAATCGAAAGGGAACAACCGTCGTAAAAGACACTCATCGAAAAGTCCACCGAAGAGTTGATAGTTATTTTCAATTTTATTAATTTTTTGGCATTTTATTTTATCGCATCTGTTTGGTTGTTATTTTTCATGATCAATATAATTTTTCAGCTCAACTTGTTTTATGTTCACTTCTGTATGTATGAAGTTAACTTTTGACTCTTCGTGAACTTTTCTCATTAACCCACTTCAATTGCTCTTTTAGATAAAATGATAAAAAATGATGAAAGTTCAACAGTTTAAAATAAAATAAAGTTCGTTTTGAATAAAAAGCAATTAAACACTCACATGGTATGAGGTTATGTGTCGGAATAGATTGCAACATCATGTCAAAAATTCGAATACGTTTTCTGTTCGTTAGCTTAATAATTTTATTTTACCCAATTTATAATATGATTTATTGATGTTTTAAAAATTGATAAAACATTTTGATGAAAATCATTCATTGTCAAAACTCATGCTTATCGTCTCTTTTAAATTTTTTGCACAGATTCCCATCAGGAACTCAACCAGCATCTGGCGGTCCCACAGGAGGTGATGCTCGAGGAATCGGCGATGATGGAGACGATGATTTATATAGTTAAGAATGTCTACGGATTTACTAATTTCTATCATTTTTGTTTATCGATAAAGAAAATTCAAACTCTCTCAAGACATGCTAAAACGCAACTTATGTAACCAAATAAAGTGAGAGAGCCCTTTTCATGAAGCCTTGAGGCTCTCGTTTCTAGCTATAACAAACTTCTATATTGATTAGTTATCAACGGTTGAATTATCGATACACACGATTAATTTTAATCTTAATTAGATTATTAATATTTTAATGACATGAAAAATTGAGAAAATCTTAACAATACAGTTTTGAAAAAAATGCAACAGAATGATTTGAATAGAAAATAATGATTTGATTTTTTTATGATAACTAATAACATGAAATATGAAACAATTGTTGGTCATTTCTTTTGTAATCAAGCCACGACAATATGCAGAGAGTCTTGGATTTTAGCGAAAATCTCTATTCTATGTTCAGTAAGGAAACTTTTATGATCTCCAGAGAAATGATGAATAGTTACGACTCCTTCAACAATCTATAATGATTCAGAGAAAGACAAAAGAAAATTAGTTTCTTATGAATTATTTTTCACTAATTAATTTAATTAACTTACCTCCGATAATCCAAGTTCTTGATCATTAGCTTCTTTAAATGCTTTACCATAACCATCAGTTGCTTTATAAACTGTAACATTACCAGCAAGCTTCCTCTTAGTTTTATAGTAATACATCATTTTCATTTTTCTGAAATACTGATTAGCTGCATAAGTAAGTAAACTTGGATCAATTGTAATTCCTGTTTTACTTTCGATAAGATCATTAATTTTCTTCGTGCGTTCTTCACGTGATGGGAGATTAAGTAAAGTGGCTCTGAAAGATTGAACATTTTCAAAAGCAAACATCGAGGAGACAAAAGAAATTAACATATCAAGATGAGCCTCATCTTCGGAGACAATTTGATTTCGTTTAACCAATTCGGAACATGCAGCCTTCAAGAAATCAGGAGCTGAATCTAGAAGAATCAGTTGACGAATACATTCTTTACCCATAATTTGTTGTAGTTGAATTGCAACTTCAAAGGCAACCAAACCACCAAAAGAGTAACCAATGAAATCAAAGCCCATTTGATTTGGAGCTTTCTCTCTAATCTTTGCTGAATAATAAGCCCCAATTTGCTCTAAAGTTTCAAATTGATCCAAATCACGGGTCCAATTAACACCAAGAACAGGTCGATCAAGTTCATTTAAGATTGGTATTAAAAGGTTAAAATCACCTTCAATTGGAGGGAAAACAAAGATTGGTACTCCGGTACATTCAACAATATTGTAAAATAGTGATTCAGGAGGCTTAAGGTTAAAAAGTGGTGTCTCTCCTGGAGATTTGTCGCCTGCTTCCTTTGTAGAAACCTTAATTTTAGAGATTCTTTCTTCCAAATCTTGGATTTCTTTTACTTTAAGATTTCGAATTTCTTGAGTAGACAAAATAGTATCGTAATCACGCTCTAGACCTTGTTTAATTTCAACAGCCATCAATGAATCTAAACCAAGTTCAGAAAGGGTTACATTTGGATCCAATGAACCGGGATCTTTAACCCCAATAATGTGACAAACTGTTCTGAATAAATTCTCTTTAGATGCACCAGTCACCTTCTTAGCATCGGCCAAGACTATTGATGATGTCACCTTGTGTTTTGATTGCATAAATTTGTCTAAAACTTCAAGACAAGAAGGAATACGTTGAGGAACTGTTCCACCAAGAACAACTTGATTACCACCAAAGTTTTCAGCAACAACACCAACATCACCAATGGCTCCCCATTGTACAGCTAATCCAGGGAAACCAGATGCTCTACGATCCTCACAAATACGCTCCATAAATGAGTTACCAAAACCATAATTAGTTTGACCAGGATTACCTTTACCCGCGGCAACTGATGAGAAGCAAACAAAATAGTCCAAATGGGGACAGGTTGCTCGTGAAAGTGAATCTAAATAACGTGTTGCTTTTATTTTGGGTCCACAGACTTTTTCAAATGTTTCCTCTGATTGATTTTCAAAGATAGCATCACCAAGGACCATAGCAAGATGGAAAATACCACCAACTGGAGCTAAATCAGAAGCCTCTTCAATCAATGCTGCAGCTGATGCATAAGTTAAACCATTGTTGGTTGAAACAACGATTCTTCTGTTTTTATCAGAGCGAAGTTTCTCAAGAACAAAATGTTGATAAGGTTCCTTAGGACCTGAACGGGATGTTAGAACTAGATTCATTGCTCCTCTGTCAACCATCCAAATAGCTAACTCTAAACCAACTCCTCCAAGACCACCTGTAATTATGTATGACTTGTCTGGTTGGAAATAGGTTCGAGCAATACAAGGGTATAATCGAGTTGATGTTCGAGCATCTTCTGATTCTTCTCTCATTTTAATCAAAACTTTGCCCATGTGTTTACCATTAGCCATAAAACGGAAAGCTTCTTCAGCTTGGTCCATTGGGAAAACAACTGTTGTTAATGGTATCACTTCACCAGTTTCAATACCTCTTTGAATCATATAATCTAATGTTTCATTCATTGCTATTCCTGATTGTGTTTTATATCCAAAAATATCTTGCTGTAAATGAGCAACACAGACTCCATTGTAGGTTCTGTTACCTTCCAATACGGTTTCCTCTGTTGGGGAGAGAATATAACATTAATATTAATATTATTACACAACTAATAAAAAATAAATCTATGCTAATATAACTCACCTAATGGATTGTTCTGAATAATATCGTATTTTCCAATCTCAAGGAATCGTCCAAACTCAGCCAAACATCTAACTGAGGCTTTAAATTTATCTTCAGACAATGAATTAAGTACAATATCAACTCCAGTTCCATTGGTTTCTTTCATGATCAATTCTTCAAAAGATGTTGATCGAGAATCACCAATATGTGCATCATCTAGTTGCGGGAACAGATTCTTAATGAAATCTCTTTTAGCTTGAGTACCAACAGTAGTGAAAACTTCACAGCCTCGAGCTAAACAGACAGAGATGGCTGCTTGACCTACTCCACCAGTTCCAGCATGAATCAAAACTTTTTCACCGGGTCGAAGGTTACCTCGAATAAAGAGTGCATAATAAACAGTTGTATATACAACTGGAACAGTGGCTGCCTGTTCTAAGGTCCATGAGTCGGGGACGTTAAATGAAAATGTTTCCTTTTCATTTGCTAATACTGAACTTGCTGTACCCATGGCATTACACATACCAGCAACTCTTTTACCCGATTTATCACATATACCTGAGTATTCCATTCCTATAATACAATCTTGTAAACAATCTTCTGGATAAGCATCCATAGGGATACGTCCAGTAGCAACCATGATATCTTTGAAGTTAAGAGCTGAGTAATAGATATGAACTATATCTGTTCCTCTTGAGGCCAAATGAGGAGGTACTGACTTCCAAATGTCATGAATGGATTGATGCCATCGTAGGGATGACAAATCACCTTTAGTTTTAACATCTAAATAGATGTGTTTTGCTTGTGTCATTGGATCTTCACTTGGATCGATGATATGGTGACGATAAGAACCAAGTTCACCATTGTAAATAACATTGATAGCCAAATCGGTTTCAATTAAATGTTTTGATAAGATTTCTTCGGGTGATAAGTGTGAAGAGTTGTCTTCCTCTGATTGTCTTATGTTGTATAAACATCTTATTTGATCTCCTCGAGGTTCTCGCCGTAAACAATTAACCATACCAAGGATACCGTTAATGGGCTCATTAGTATCTGCAATTAGCCAAACTTTTTTCTCAATTTCACTGAGAAGCATTGTTTTCAAAGTTTCAACCCATTTAAAGTCATTGTTTGAAACGGTTAAAGTTTCGTAGTTTGTTACTTTTGGCAGTTTTCGAAGTAAGACTGATTGTAATTGTCCTGAAGAGCCGTATATATTTGAAATGACTTGTAAACCAGCCGAAGAAGTCATTTCTTCTGTTATTTGATCAACAAATAAATTAACTTGAGGTACGCCAAGGAAAGAGCAAATGTCATTTTCAATTCTATAATTATTAAGACGGAAACAGAGTAAAGCGAATCCACCCTGTCGAAGATTTTCTGAACAGAAAGATAGTACTTTGTTCATTGAAATGGATTCAGTGGAATTGACTTTCTCAACCAAAGGTCTAACTCTGGCATCTTTATAAATAATCAAATCACAAGTATCAATTGATGGTAGTTGCTCTGTGCTTAATGAGCCTTTGATGACTCGTGCTCGTGATGAGGAGATAGTTGAGGATTCAGGCTCAGGGTGAACTAGATTAACTTTGGAACGAATTCCTAATGTAGATATAGAATCAGAAATTGATTCAGCGAGAAGGGCAAAAGTCTCATTGATTTCAGTTATGATTATACTCTTTGAGGTTAAATTTTCAACAACTAAACCAACTTGATCTTGAATTAATTCATTTAAAGTTGATTGTGAGACTAACAAATCACTAGATAATGATTCACGATTAGCATCTAAAGATTTAGACAATTTGCTAACTGAAGTTTGATTTTCATCAGACTGATATGCTTCAAAAAGACTTCTTAAAAGGGAAGCTTCATCTTTAGATGTTTCAAGATATCTTTTAACTGGTGTATCATCGAAAGAACCAACAGATGGTTTGCTTAACTGATTCAAAACAGTTGAACAAAGATCAATGTAATGACCAATTTTTTTCTCCATTTTCAAGTTAGCAGGAATAGATTGATTGAAGGGTGCAAAATCGTACGATTCAAGGAGAACTGATTGGTTGTTTGGTCGCCTTGAGACTGCAGTCGCTTTTGCTCCTTTTAAGATAATTCCTGAAGTAATGCCCAATTTAGCTTGATGGTCAAAGTAAACATCAAGACATGGCTCGCCAGTCTTAGATCGAGCTTCCTCGATTGAATCAAATAATATAGTTGGATCAATGCGAAGATATTCAATGAAAGTTGGCAAATAAAGGTAGCGATGTCTTTTGGCAAGAATGGCACATTGAAGAAGAGCATCAGAAAAGGAAACCCAATGATCAAGGTATTTAACTAAACCATGAGAACCATCAGAAGATGCTTCAACCAAACCCTGGAAAGTTGGTCCATAATCGTAACCACGAAGACGTAATTCTTTATAAATGTCTTTAGTTTTCAAAGTAATATTTCCTTCTGGATCTATTTTAGAGGCGATTGAGCTCATCATGCTTTGATAGAGAGGAATTTCTTCAGAAGGAATTTTAATTTCTCCACTAACAACAATAACATCGTTGTCAGTTACTTGGAAAGCATTTGTCTGCAAGTTTATGTGTACACCAAAAGTAACAGATGCATTTTTGGGCAACAGGGTAGCTTGAATAAAACGAACATTTCTAAATTCAACAGGAACTCGAATACCGCAAATACCATGAAGACGACCAAGGTAATGCCAAGCAAGGTAAAGATAACATGTAGCTGGAACCAATATCCTTCCATCAATACAATGACCTTCCATGAAAGCCCAATCAGGTGACATTGCTTCAATTGAATAATTGTTATTTGATTGAATAAAATCAAAATACTCTGGATATTTACAAACTTTCCATGCTTTTGAATGATCCCATCGAAGAAGGTGACCAATATGTGGTGTTTCCCGAGGGACTGGATAGGAAACTGAAGGATAAAGACGATCAATCCTTGGCCATTGTCCGGTTGTATAAATTTCCCCTAAGGCTTCTAATATAGAATGGGTTGAATTTTGAGAGCCTGATTTGGTAATTGGAATTGTTATTTGATTTGGAGATAATTGGAATTCAAATGATTTACTTGGTGTGACAATTGCAGCATTTTCTGGAAGCTTAACCAATAAATTAGCAATTGAGTCGTTAGTTACAGTAACTGATGATCGAGCAATCAGATAATTTGCTGTAATCTCGGTTGATGCATTAGGTTGCATCAATTTTTGTGGTTTACCAACAGATTGGGGACTTAAAATTGTTGACAGTTCGTTTGTTTTTTGGTTAGTTGACGATGATGGATTAGATAACCAATATGCTGATAATAAAGCTTGTTTCTTATTGATTATCTGGTCTGCATAAGCAGCAGCAAGTTCACCAATATAATCAATTCCAAATACTCCTTGAGCATTTATATCAAGACTTATGAGTAGATCAACAAAAGCTAATTGAATTGAAAGTGATTTGAGGGATTTGCCGAGTGAATCTTCGTTATTGTTGGTTGACAATAGAGACTCCAAATTATAACCAACTTCTTGTCTCAGAAGCTTAACTGAATCTTCCAATGATGTTTGCATAGTAGGAAATTCAATCAATTCTTTAGTCAATTCGGTAGCAAAAGTTGAACCAAAAGCTAAATAAAGAGGTTTTGACTCTGGAGAGCTTTTGACAATTCTTTTAACCATTCCATCAGATGATAAAATGACATAGCCACGAGCCTTAAAACCTTGTTCTGGACTAATTTTAGCAGTATCATTGATCAGCTGGAGTAATTCCCGATTTACTTCTGATCGGTTAGTTTCAAAGAAATTGAATAAAGCGTTAAGCCCTTCAATTGTACGGTTGGATGAATTAATTAAACGATCAATTGGATGAGTTAAGTGGTAGCTTTCTTGGTTAACATTTTTGGGATTTGCTTGTATAACAGCATGGACATTAACTCCACCGAAACCAAACGAATTAACAGCAATATATTCATCTTTAAATGGTGTTACAGTTGTAACTGGTTTAATTATGCCATCAACCAATGGTTTGATGTTTGGATTGGGTGATTTGTAATTAAGATTGGGAGGAATGCAACCCGCTTGCATTATTTTACTGACTTTTGCCAATGAACAAAGAGCCGAAGCACCCTCAGAATGACCAATTGATGATTTAAGACAGCCGAACATAATCGGTTTAGTTGAGTTATTGGGCCTCAATGAGCCAACAATTGCTGCCGATTCAACGGGATCACCAGCTTGAGTTCCAGTAATGTGTGCTTCAACATAATCAATATCTTCTGGCTCAATATCAAGCTCATCGTAAACCTCTTTCAAAAGATTGTACTGAGTCTCGAAACCGGGAAAAGTGATTCCCTCTTGTTTATAGCCATCACAATTTGTTCGGCAATTAAGGATTTTACCGTAGATTCGTTTAGCCATTGATTCTCTTTCCAATAAGAGAGCAACAACAGCTTCTGATCGACAATAGCCATCAGCAGATGCATCAAGACACTTTGATGATCCATCGGGGGACAACATTTTCAATTGAGCGAAAGCATTGGCAATAGCAGGTCGAAGTTGAACAGCAACTCCACCAATAATACATCGATCACAGGCTCCTGATTTAAGTGATGCTAATCCTTCGACAAAAGCTGAAAATGAAGAAGCACAAGCTGTATCAACCAGGACGACTGGGCCTTTCCAGTCATAAGCATATGAGATTCTAGAGGCAAATGAGTGATAGGGTCGTAGCTTTGAATCATCTTCACGATAACCGGCCAATGTATCGTCATAACATGAACCCAAGAAGAAACCAGTTCGAGATCCTCTTAAATCATTAGGATCATGACCTAAACAGATGGTTAAAACAGTACAAAGATAAAATTAAATAAATAAACAATGAACAAAAAAAAGATATAAAATCACTTTCAAAATCTAACAAGAGCTAATTATCACATGTAACATCATATGTTTGGAAATTGAACCTAAACAAAATCTGAAGTTCAAACTTTTCCAACCCCAATTAGCGTGAATTTTAAGTGGCAAAAATTATTATTATTAATTAACTTAACACTAGCAATTTAACTTTCCATTTACAATAGCAATTAAAAACTAAATTCTCAACAATTCAGTAATTAATACTCAAATATTCTCAATCTTTCTATCTAACACGTGAATATTGTGATTGAAGTTGAAAAACAAAAACACTTTAACCAACCTTTGATCAAAACCTATGATTAAATTGTCTTTTTCAGGTCATTCAAGAATATAATAATGATAATGATGATACATGTATTTGATGAAATCTTACTGGTTAACCTGAACTTGACGTTAGATTATACAACTTAAAGATTCCCCAACTATTGAGTCAACTTTTGTTGTTTTCACTATTAAGGTCAAAATGGGAAAATAATTTCACTCTCTCCATTTAATTGTATTGTAAGATGAAATATTTTCAAAATAATAATGATAGTCAGGACAACAATAATACAGGTAATAGCATAAATTTCACTTTAATTTCCGGACCTTCATTTCACCTGAAATTAACTGACCTAATGGTAATTATAATCGTTCTGAATCAATTTGCTCTAGAAAAACAAAACAATAACAATTGACTTTGACATCCAAAAAATAGTGAAATTTGAGAAATGAAATGAAAACAAAAGTCAGTTGATTAGTTATTTTTACTATATTTAGGATTAATTATTATGATTGAAGCAAGATTTTTTGATAAAACAGACTTGAATCAATTGTTAGCAAAACAGTTGAAACGTAAATTGTGATTCACTAGGATGTAACCACAAAACAATATTGAGCCCAATTAACCTTTCCCGATTCGATCAAATTTCATCTCCAATTATAATGGTAATCAAGTGAAAGTTACATTATTATAACAACACCAGTTTAGCTGATTATTGAATCATGTCAGAAGTAGTGCGTTTAATGAAAAGTACAAAGCATTTAAACCAATTGGGTTGTTGGTGTACACATCAACTTGATTCTTTATTTTGATTATGACCTTTTCTGGTGTTTGTGTTTCATTTTGATTGTAATTAGTCTCGGATAACTATTATTAATGATTGAATAAGGGTTAAATTACCTGCATCCCAAAGAGCCTCATAAACAACTTCATGGAGGAGACGCATTTGTGGATCCATATCATGAGCCAAGGAAGGATCAATGTTGAACATTTCAGCATCAAATTTACTAATATCTTTAAGTTTACCCGTTCTTGGTGGTAAATTGATCAAATCTAAATTAAGGATTGAAGAAGAAATCAATTAATGAAATGCTGAACAGCCAAAAATGGGTTATTTTGGGAAATGTTGATGTTTTAAAAATATAAAATGTCCGTTTTAAACCTTTTTACTTATACCCTTAGGTCTTATAATATTGGATACAAACTTAAAGTGTGTTAAAAGATGAGGTTTTTTTGAATAAAATTATTCCTCACTTTGATTACAACTTTCATTTCATGTTCAATTTATGGCTCATTTGATTGAGATTTTATTTAAAAAGGTTATCTGGAATTTTACAGTTATTAGAACAATTTAATGAAATAAATATGATAAACTTGACACTCAAAGAAGAGATGCTTTTCCACAATTGATTTGCTCTGCATCTCAACAAGAGGCTACTCTTTTAGATAAGAAATGTCTGCCCTTGATTTACTGGGTAAATCACTCAAAAAAGTCATTTCATTAATTGCAAGGTTATGATGGTATAATCATTGATTAAACGTGGATGTAACATGAAATTAAAATATCAATGATTTTCAATGATAATCAATTTGCTTTACTGTAGCTTGTTGCTGTTGAAATACTTTAACCATTATGTTACTTCAAGATTCACATCTTTCTATACAATTATCATTTCTCGGTCACATTAGTCTTATTTTCATGTTATTAATTGAGTATCAAGGGAAAGTGTTACAATCAACTAACCAACCAGCTAACCAGAAAAGCCAAATAATCGAGGAAAAAAACGCAAACATTTCATTTGAACCTCCGATTTATGTAAGCCAACTGGCATCTCGCAACTTCCTCTTATATCGTCCTGCTTTTTTAATATCATTCATTTTATGTATTACCTTAATCACGGTCAGAATTTGTGATGATGAAAAAGCATCTACAGTTATTTAATCATCATCAGCATCATCAGCAACATCAGCAACATCAACATTACCAACAGCAAATGTATCATGAATTTAACTTTACTTTCTCTTCCTGGCAAAAATTAACTTTCATCTCTAATTTATTTCACCCTTAAACACGATCACTTTCAACTTGTTTCATCTAACGGTTTCAAAACTGGTTAAAATCATCATCATCATGAGCGTTAAGAATGGCCTGAGGGTTGTAAAACCTGGATCCAAACTGTAGTTGTTGATGAATAGCCAAAAATGAAAATAACTTTAAGTTAAAACAGTTTTTGCGTCAGTTTGCTCATAAAGCACAATGAATCTGACTCACAGTTTGGCTCAAGATTGAACCAGATATCCAAATATCCAAATTGAATGAAATATAAGATGGAAATCGTCAAAAAAAAGTTGAAAATGATAGCCATAATAATAAAGATGTAAAAGCATAATGATAATGGCGCTTTAGTTTTGACCCTTTGGTCAGTACAACAATAATAACCTTCCGGTTTTATGAGAAGTAGAGGATGGAAGAGGGAAAAACGAGATGCTAATTAATCTTCTTAATCAACCATTGGGTCATCACTAAACCTTAAGGGTAAATTGTAAATTGTTGAATAAAAAAAAATGGTTATAAACATTTGAAACAGCAAACTAAGAAAAATTGAAAACAAAAAAAACAAAAGCGCTCTTTTCAAATTTACTCAATTTTTTCATTTTTTGATTGTGACCACAGATTATCAGATCAAATGCAGTCAAGATTAACATTATTAAAACTATTTCTCACAAATTTTGATCCAATATTAAGGTTAGAAAGTTAATCTTTCAATAATATTTATTATACTCTTTTAGACTTTCATTGAAAGACCAACATTCAACTATTTGCTTCTCTAGAAATGATCAACTTGCAACATTAAATTAATTATAAATCATACAACTATTTGACCTTTCATTTTACCCTCTAATAACCCAAAACTTGACCTGTTGAACTAATAATGTTGTTGTTAACTCATTTACTGAACTTGACCAAGGCTATTCCATCTCGTTTCAAGATTTGTTTTCATACAAACCACTTCATGCAGAAACATTATTACTGTCAATAATGAGCCAAGTTAATTAAATGCTATTTATTATTTTGAAAATCCCTGAGTTAAATTACCAAGTTAAGGTATTCCCAAAAATCAGTGGCAATCAACCATTGTTAACAATCGTCAACAGGGTAAAATTTGGTGATTATAGATAGACTTAATAACACTTATACTGACATGGTGAATTTTTATGGACTCGGATTAATTAATTTTAAAGAAATTTCGGTAAATTCCGGTAAATTAAGTAAAATTGTTGTCGTAAATAATTATCATTACAATTTAAATTTCCTTACAATGCAAAACAATTAGAATTCATATTTCCCTCTAACCCTTAATTTACAGCCATTGACCAATGAGATTTGTTTCGTCTGTTGCCTCGATCTCTAACAAAGGGTTTATTTTTTTGCATTTTTGTCCTTAAATCATTTCCCAGTGATTAAAATATTTATTAAAATTCTTTGATCAATTAAATTATCGTGAATTAAACTGCCATTCAACCAACTAATGATATTGTGAAACGAATTTCAATGTTACAATTTTAATGAAAGTCTGATACCAACAATAACTGTCAGTCGTTTTTCACGTGTTTCTACTGTATTATAAAAGCCTTTTGCTATGTGATTCCCATTGATCTATTAAGCTGTGATTTTTCCTTATTTAATCTTATTCCTTAATCTTTTAGATATTTTCAAGTTTAATCTAATTTTCGTGTATGTTATAGATGAAAGGTAAGTTCAAAAGTTCAATTTAATTTGAGAAAATACGAAATTTCTATCATTATTATATCATAATTATTGAAACACTCCATGAGTAGTTTTTCCGATTGCATGATCACACTGATTGCTTTCTTAATATCTCTGTTTTGATTGTCTGCTGTAAATCAATTTGATTAACGTCAGTTGATAATTTCATTTGAATCATTCTATTGTTTATTATTATATCATTTGACTAACGTTAATTAATCTTTTTTTAACTTACAGATAACTTGAAGTTTCCTATCGTTGAATTAATCTGGACTATGATTCCATCTTCTTCGTTAATCTGGTTCAACTACAATTAAATGCTATTTATGACGAATGTTATTTGCATTGCCATCAAGGATTGCAAGGATTAGTCTATTTTCATGCCGATATTTATTGTTTTATTCAAATTGTTCATTTCTTAATGAAGTATGAATCTCAAATTATCAATCAAATTTTCAAATTCTGCTTCCTTGCCCAGCTTATCTACAACAATTAAGCGTAATTTGATTAAATGACTTGATCAATCTTGTTTTAGCATCAGGCAACATCTCCTTTTAAACTTGCTTTTTTTGTGTAGTCTCAAATCAAATCAAGTCTCGATCAAAGCCTTAAAGGTTTGAATTAATTATAGATTAAATATAATGTCGACCATCTATTAATCTTGTTGAAATGGTTTTTTATGTCTGAATTAAACCTCAAAACCGAGTTAATTTTGACTTACTTAGTGAGTTAAGTAACCTTTTAAGTTTATTCAAGTCAAATCAACACAAGATTTAAGTTCAATCGCTTAATTTTTTTTCTTCTCGATTGTTTCTCTTTTCAATGTTCAATGCTCATTTGATTACTTTAAGTTTCGTTATTGATTTGAGGTTATTTTTTCTTTTTCTTGTATTACAGCAAAACATTAAGCCAAACGATTCACAGCAATCAAAAGATGATCATCATATTGCCGAGGCTGATTGACAATCTTCCAAGAAAGTGTATTTGAAAAGTTCATTTGATGACAAGCACTATAATCAAAGTTATGATGGTCTTCAAGCTATTGCGGATCGATTCACATCAATAGTTGATAATTAGCCAGAAAAAAAAGTCAACTTCAAAATGATTTATTGACAGTGTGACAATAAGAAGCCTATTTTAACTGGATACTTTGATTCAAATATTTAAAGGGGTAAACATTCAGGAATAACATTCGCAGCTGGAAACACTTCAACCAATTCTAAGCACAATTATAACCAGATAATAACTAATTACAGAATATATTTGTTGAAAATTCTTAAATTACCTGGAAAACAAACCTGATTATCACTTGAATTTGGAAAACTCATCAAGTATCGAATACTGATAATGTATAAACTGATACAAAAATTATTCAAAATCAATAAGATTAACAATTCTCAATGATAGATCACCTGAATCGTTAATAATAAAATGGACTCGCCAATCGAGAGTTGATATAAATTTTTGCTATTATACAACTTTGAATTGAGTTCACCATTAATTATTCAAACTAATAAGTGTTTGGACGAAGCATTTTCTTTAATTGTAATTTATTCGTGTCACCAGATTAACATTAAATTGTATTATTAAATTATTAAGAAAAAGTGTAAACCTAATGAACTAGATTTTCAAACATGTCCCAAGATGATCAGTGTAACAGTTTAAGAAATTCTCAGTCTTACTTTCCATTCTTAAATCATTAACTCTTCCGAGTGAATAATGATAATTGTTAAATAAGACGATGAAATGTAATTATTATTACAATCAAAGGATTTATTAATCTATTCAATTATACAATGTTGACGTTAATCAAGCAAACAATGATGAAAGCTCGAAGCAATACAAGAAATGCCAATTTTTAGTAAACAGCAAATCAGGGATACAATTACAATTTAAAAGCTGGCTAAATCACAATCAACATTTGACCTCTCATCACCAACAATAGTTGATGTTAGGATTGTTGATTGTAAGCTTTTTTCCCCAATTTGCTCATCAATGGTCTAAAAGAAGTACTTTTAACTGTTGATCTTGACAGTATCAATAATTAGCTGAGTGTAAACAATCAAAATTGTCAATTGTTGGTTGAAAAATACTGGAAATGAAAAAAGGTCAGATTTCAAACAATGAAGCAAATTGTCAAGCAAGCTGATTAAAGGTTATCATTAAATTGATAGCCATCATTTAATTTGAGTTGATGTTAACTTTCCTAAATAGGGTTTACAATAGTGATCATTATAGTCAACAATAATCAAGTAAATCAACTAAAATTGAATAAAACTAAACAAATGTTTGATGGACAGTTTGAAGATTGAAAAATCCAAAGATGAATAACAATAATTGAAAGATACAATTTTAAAAACTGAATTAACATCTAATAATCATGTAATTGGGACTATCATTTTCCTGATTAAATAATGCTTATTAAACAGCAACAACAAAATGTTTAACATATTGTTAAGTCAACCAGTTAGAGTTAATGGCAACAATCAATCAATATAAAAAAAAGTGAACAATCTTCCGAGTTTAAACTAAAAATGTTTCCCTCTTTTTTTCCAGTAAACCTTTCTCATTAGTATTACAGTTATGAGTTATAATTAATCATTTAACTATTGGTAAACTTAACCAATTTTCAAGTTAATTTGAAGCAGCAATTTATAACAATTAACAGCAATACAAATTAGAATAGGTTGAAAAGGTAAGTAAAAGGCCATAAAATGGTACAAGAAAATGTCTCAAATCATTTTTGCTCAACTTCAACCTTTAATGTTATTGTTTTCAAACTTTTACTTTTAAGGGTGAAAATGTTTTAGAGGCTAAATTACTTGGAAGGGAATATATTAGACTAACTACAATTAAGGCTATTGTTAACAATTATAATTAAATGGAGTGGGATTTCCTATTATCAAACAGCTAAGGAAAGCCCAGGGAAGATTCAGGTTCACTATTATCCCAATACCAGTTACCCATTAACATACAAACAAAAGGTTGATTGTATTCACAATTTCACTCTCAATTTTCACTTTTCCCATAATAAACTATCACTTCCTTCATTGATTATCATCGTCAACATTGCTTCGAGATCGCTTCGGTTCATCAATTAAGCAAATAGTTAAAGTTAAACAGTTAAAATGAGCAGAAAAAAAATCAAGTCTTAATATTGATAATACCAATTGGAAAGCAAATTTTCAGGTTAACGGACATTTTATATTTCCATATTTTAAAGCCAATTTTTTCAGCTTTTATTAGTGTTTAATGATTTTTATTTTATCGGGTTGGAGTTGATTGGTTAAGTTAAGGTTTAGGCTTTTAAGGTTTTGGGTTATGTAGGGTTATGATGGGTTGTTAGGTTAGGTTAGGTGGGCAATTTGTGGGTTTGCTGGAAATGTTGTACTTACTGACTGGCCATCGACGAGCGTCTCTTGTGTACATTGGGATTGAATTCATCAAATTGTACCAAAGCTCTTCAACACTATCGGCCTCCGGAAAACGTCCGGAAGTACCTGACATGACAATATCTTCATTGTATTTCCAATTTATCTGGTTGATAGCTTTGGTTCCTCTTGAAACACTAGGATTGGCACTTTGATTCTCTGGACAATTGCCATTGGATGAGGATGAATTTGATGACAATGAAGATGAACCTGGTGATGATGAAGATGGGTCTGATCCTGAGGGCTTTGATAAGCTCTCAGAGGTCACAGGCATTATGATGCCAAAACAGGGTTAACCAAGGGTTGTAAGAAATCAGATAATTTGATATTTTAATTTTGCTTTATCTCAATTTTTTCCTCGATAACAAGACAAGTAATTGGTGTTTTTGAGGGAAAAACAGATTTCTATTGATTAATATATTTTTCAATAATGAAATGAATAAACTGAATCAACCTGATGTTGATGTTGATCAAGATAAAATGTTCAACTGTGACAATAAAGTAAATGAGTGAAAAAAAAGACAGTGAGATTGTGGGATGAAAAGAAGAGTCCAAAACTGTTATCAAATGTTAAACTCGATAGCTCAGTGAGCTGTAACGGTGCTATTGTATGGGTACTGGTTGGTGGGGTGGGCTAGATGATGATGAAGTGACACCGAAAGAGTAATATTTATGGTTTATTGCAGGTAAGGAGGGTTAACATGATGATCAAGAGGAGGACAAGAAGGTGGATAAAAGGAGGATTCATTGATGAACAAGATGAAAGTTGTATCAACATGTTTAGCTTGCTGGTTATGTTGTTTCCATTGTTGATTGTTGGTACGTTTCAGCATCAATTTATTCAACTATTATTAACAGAAACTAATTAGATGAATGGAGGTGAATGAATAAAAGTGGGAAAAGGGTGAAAGTCAAAGTGCAATTAAATTCAACTCAAATTATTATGCGTATGTTTGCATTTATCCTGATAATCATAACTTGTTTTTTTTGTTGTGTTTCTTGCTCGATCCTCTTTAGTTTTCCAGCTTTCAACCTTTTCTATTTATTATTAATTTTAATGATAATTATTAGAATTATAAGATTTACTTATTTTTGGTACTTATTGCGCCGTTTAAAATAAATAACCTTAACTGTTAAACAGGGAAAGTACAGTTTGATCAGGAACATCATTTGAATAAACCGCTTGTTACTTGTTGATACCTTTTGTTTTTGTTTTTGCTCTGCCAAAATAATACTTGACTTATTATTTATAATTTAGTTTTAATTTTTTTATCAGTTTCTCTGGTCTTTCGTTCAATTCATGGACAGTTGAGGGTCAATTTTAGTGAATTATTTTAGACCGAATCTAGTGATATATTGAGTGCTAACTAGATGTTGAACTGTTGAACTAAAAAGTCAATGGATATCATTGTTTTGTATTATGACAACAAATTGATAAAAGTCAACTGACTGTTCGAAATGTGATTTGTGTTGATTTCACTCTAAACATTTGATTTTTGATAAACTGAGGCTCCATTGAGACATTATCAGGTCAGTTTGTAATGAGACAAACATTTGTTGATCTAAAAACAGCTGCATCAATCACAGGAATAATATTGTCAACTCAAGTCCTTAATATTATCTGTCAGATTTGAGATTCCTGGCTATTCAACGTTTGTAAAACAGCTTGAGTTGAATGAAAATTTACTTTATTACGATTCATCCAATAAAATTTCATTTTTAGGTAATTTGGTTGAGAAATTTTCATCACTGGTTTACCCATTTGCTTCGTTCAAGTTTAGTCTTGAATCGATTATTGATCGACTCTTTGGAAATGACATTTCGAGCGTCTTATCTGACACTTCCTCAATCAACGCAAATCTAGTTTTTCCAACTGTTTACTCACAAGTAAAAGTGCTCAAAATTTCCCCAAAATAGTGCATTGAGTTGATGAAAGGAAATGTTGTAAATGAATTGTAAGCCAATTTTCACGGATTTCATGGTTAACAAGAAGGTTAAATCTGATCAATTTTTCTCAGATAAACAGTAACATCAGATTTTCAGGAATAGAGCTGCCCTTATTGATTGAATGTTCAAATAAATTCAACTGTTTTAAGTCATTAGCTGCTGACTGTTGCCAGTTGTTGTGATAATTTTAACCAAATCGAGATTTAAGATTAAAAATTGTCGTTTTTTGGCCTCATATTTTAGAGTTAATGAGTTTTACAACAATAATATATGAATGAACAATAATTTCTAAGTCATCCAAACAATAGCTAAAGATTGATATAAAAAATTTGAACCTTTAAAATCTTTCGACAATCGATTTTCATTCGTTACAAAACAGTGTTTAATGAACGATTATTAAGTGAGATCATCAAATTTTGTTTTAATTGGCAATTAACTCACTGTACTGGTTTAACTGGTAATAAATAGTTGACCCATTTTTATGTATCTCATGCAATTAATCATTAATCGAGTTGATATCGATCATTTAAGCGAATGATTGAACCTGGATATTGAAACTAAAAAACTAGAATCAAAACAAACCTAAAAATGTTACCCATGATGAAGTAATTAATCAATATGAGTTTAAATTTAACAACACATTTCCAAATGACTTAGTTTAACTTGCAACTAATCAGTACCAGTGGATCTACTATTGATTGTTCATAGTCAAGACCTTGACCGTAATTGGGTTTGAGCTAAAAAACTAACGAGTGGAAAAACTTTGCAATAATCAATCGGTGCAAGGTTGAAATGAGTCTTGATTTGATCTGGAAATTGAGCCAAGCAAACTCTTGAAACACTGTCCTCTGTATTTCTTGAAGAAAGGTCACTTGCCCTAGGGTTTTAAAAGCTTTTACTGAAACCTCTGGAAAGGTTTTAAAATTTTGGGTTAACTTTGACTAGGATTGCTTTAAAATCTGAATTTCCTTCGCCATTGTTTCAATGTTAAGCCAAAACAAACATTGGCTTGGAGCCATTTTTAGGAGCAAGAAGAAGGATTTAGCTAATTTCCGGATCCAAATTGACCACTTTGACTACTGAATCCCAACAGAAGACCAAAATCCTTGAAACAAATGAATCACCTCAACTGGAAACAGCAAACGATAACCTGTGTTACACTGTGTAACCTGTTGTTAACGAGAAACCATAATGATGGATATCTTTGGGTCACATTTTAAATAGACTTGAACCCCAAAAAGAAACCAGAACACGGAAGTCAAAATAAATCGATAAAGAGAAAAAGAAAGAAAGAGATTTAGACAGAGATAATACACTGGAGAGGGAGATGAAAAGAGGGTGAAACAAAAAGAAATGTCGACAGAGGATGAGAAAAAGAGAGTTGAAAAAGATAAAAGAAAATTGAAATTAAAATTTAAACGGACAACAATAGTTTAAACTGACAATGATAGATGGTAGTAGGTGTTAAGATTAATCGACCAAAACCGTTTAATAATTGATTAACAATTAGAATGAGATAAAATCTCAATTGCTTAATACATTTTTGAATAAATCATAGCGACCTCTGTCTTCCTCTGTCTTTTCACATCCTCCTCCTTCATCTTCTTTCTCTTCCTCTGTCTTTTTAAGCCTCCTTCTTCCTCTTTTCCTCTCCCTCTCTCCCTCTGTCTCTCTCTTGTTTACTTTTTGGTTAGGGGAAAAAGTGAGAAAAGAGTGAGAAACCTGAATGTCAGGAACTGTTTGTATTTAGTTAATAAGTTGTTTCGGTGTATTTTCAATCAGTTAATTTTCATCTTTTTTTTACACATCAAGTTTATTATGACCATCATTTAATCACCAAATTATACTTATAACTGACCAAGTCTACTTAATTACTAACTTAATTTTATAAGAGCCACCAAGCCTGGTTTATACTCTCTTCCTTTCCATCCATTCACTCTCTTATTGCTCTCTTTTTGCCATCCGTTTTCAATACATTTCACTGTGATCTTTTTACTCTTGAAATTTTCATCTGTTATCACTAAATACGTCTAAAATAATCACAATCATGCCAACAACTGAAGTAAATCAAGACCATTTCTCTGACATTCCAACCATCGAAGGACTCCGTTTATCTTATGAATCATGTTTTACCTGTGGAGTTAGTTGGTACGATCACCATATATCCCTTGACTGTGCTGAATGTGGTGGCTATGCCCTACAAAGACCATGCCCTGAATGTGGTGGAAAGTGTTCCTCTTATTGGACCCGTAACTGCGCAATAAGCCACGAAAAAAGGAGAGCTACTTGGGAAGGAAAGTGTCTGTGTAAATGATGACAGATTCAGATAGAAAAAAATTCACACTTGTGTTTAAATCGTTTATTATTATTGGATTACAATATTTGTACAATTATACAGATTACTTTGTTTTTGCGTGAGGCTAGAGTTGGACAGGAGACTTGAAAAAAAGGACGATTTACAATTGATTAATGAAGACACTTTTTTAATCTCATTGTATTGAAAATTAGACACTCATTAAACCTTGAAATTTCAAAAACACTCATCAATTTGATTGAAAAAAATATCGTAATCACATTTCTTTTTCTACATTTTTTGATGAACGAATATCTCAATCATCATTTGGACAATTAGACAAAACATAAAAAACATAGAGATTGACCATTGATCTTTGTATTGACCAAATTTATTTCGATCCTCGTCTTCTAGAACCATATTCAGATACAATGCTATTGTAAGCATTTACATCTTCATCTCGGTGAAAGTTTTCATCCTCAACACCATATCGTTCATTGAGATAATAAAAGTCTCTAAAATTATTTCAAAAAAAAACAGAGAAAGTAATAGAACAAATTAAAACAGTTGTAAAGTTTGACCTTAAAATGTTAGATGTTTGATTAGAATGAAAATTCAAACAGTTAAATCACCCGCTGATTGTCAAGATATTGCAAGTTTTAAATTTCAATACAATTTGAAAGTTGCAAACAAAAAGCGCCATCTCTTATTGACAGTTCTTAGAACAATTAATAGCTTAAAACTTTAAATTTGCCTCGCTTTTTCATCCAATTTGTTGATGGCGCCATCTCTTGACAAATGTCTCGTTATTACATCTTTTAATCTAACTTTTTTTTTGCTGATTTTAAGGTGAAAGACTTGATCTCAACATCTATTGATTGCATGAGAACTAAGTTTGCTCTTAGTTTGATGAATGATTGGAAATAAAAGAACAGATTCAATCTGTTTAAGTGGAAAAGCTTTTTTCTTGGATTCAATTAAAGCTGTCTTTGATGAAATTGTATTAAAGTGTGAAATATGAGTTGATTGATTACCTTGATTGTTCACAAGGAACAGCTTCATCTGGATGTGAACAGGTTTGCGAGAATTGATTGAAAACGGTTTGATTACCACAAATGAAACTGTAATGATCCATAATGGCACTTCCATCAGCTAATTGTCGCGGATAGCAAATGTGAAATATTTTACATTCATTGTCGACATCAGCATAATAACCGAATCTGAGTCCTTCACAGGAAAAGGTTTCCTTGATGGGTCCAGCCAACAGTTTGTCAGCGTCCATTGCTAGTTCATATGGCGATCGTTTCATCTAAGAGATTCAAACAAAAATTCAAAAGAATAAAAGAAAATGTTTTCAATTCTTTTACAGATTTAAAAGCTTTACCACATCTCGAGCCGTCGAAAACATTTGAACATTTCAAAATTTGGTCATGACTCAAAAATGAACACACATTCATTAATTCAGCAATATTTAAAATCTCTTCAAAAATCGATTTCGAGGACAAAATTGACTTTCCAAAGCTTAGATTTTGTCTCGAAATTTCAATTTTTCAGAACAGAACATTGTTTTGCTTCCTTTGAATTCGTAGATTTGTAAACTTTCGTAATTATTAACAAAAAATTCAAAAGGATTCGTCTTCAGAAACACTCAAAAATCGAATCACTGAGTTCGTAAAAATATCGGTAAAATTTCAAAAGTCGCCATTATCCGAGTCTTTGCAAGTATTTGTCTTGTATTTTATATGAAAATGCTGCAAAGAAAATTTTGTCGAATTTCCAAAAAGTTCTAAAAGTTCTAAAGAGTTTTGGTCAGTTTTTCATAAGTTTTCCTAAATGTTAAGAAGTGAACAAAATTCGAAGTAAAACGAAAGATGAAAAACGTTTACAAAATTTTGGTTAAACATGAAAATCAATTTGCATTTGTAAACAATCGAAAAGACTGTTAATTGAATTCGGACTTTTACAAACATCCAACGTACACATTGCATATCAAGTGTATCTTTAACTTGCTGACCTCAATTAACTTAATTGTTGCTGGTCAGTTGAGTGGTCAAACAGAAGCATAACAAAAAACAGTAAGAAGAGACCAAAAAAGAGTATAAATTCACCTTAAATTTCCACCTCTCAATAAGTTACCGAGTAACTTTATTATCATCCTGTTACATCTTCCTTATTACATGAAAACCAATTTAAATCATGATTCTAATCAAATTTAACTCTTGTTTTTTCCCTTCTTTCTCATGTAACCTTTCATGTAACAATTTCAATTGCAATACCTTTCATCTTGCTCATCATTTCCAATCAACATTACAATATTTACAAGCTATTGAGTATAACCTGTCAATCAAACGAAATAATAACACATAAAATCTGCCAATAATCTGGCATTAAATCACAATTGAGAAGGAAATTTCTCATCTGCTCACAATTGTAATCATTTTTAACAAAAAAAAAAGGTAAATTGACTTACTCTTGGCTTGGTTAATGTGAATGTAACATATGAAAAAAGAACTGGAAAAGATGGGAAAAAGTTGTAATTAAGTGAACAATTAAAGGTACAAAGACACAGATAGTCCAGAGGCACATACCCAAGATGATGAATAATGATTTCATTTTGATTGTAATGGTCAAGTGTTTCGATGTTGGAAAGATGTTGAGAGTTAAATCCAAATGGTTACACTCACTGAGATAATAATAAAGTGATCATAATTTTTCAATATCAATCGGTTTTTATATTAACTGGTCAATCTGATTGGGCAAGGAGATGTGAATTTAAGGTGAAATAGAGTCTGATAAAGATGAACTTGGTGATGAGTAAACATGGAAGAAAGTGTTTTCTCACTTTCGTTTTTTTTCTCATTGGGTGGAGATTGAGGTTGTCCATATTGCATGTTGTGATAATTGTGAGTATCATCATGTTAATGAGTGATGCGCTTCTTACCTGGTAATGGTCAGTATAGGTGTAATGTTATCATTAACCTGATTATCAATGGTAAAAGGAAGGAAAGGAAAGGAAGAAAAAGGTTGAACAGAGAAAGGTAAAATTACAATAAAAAAAAGGTTGAATTGATCGTCTGTAAATGAGGATGAAACTTTTCAAAGGGTTGGTTTCTTCATTGGATCAACTTTAATCAGAATGTTCATCAAAGTGCTCATCAAAAAGGCTCATCAGAATAATCACGATGAAAGAACATTTCATTTCAATCTTTTTCCGCTTCTTCAATCGCGTCCAGTTTCATCTTTTTCTTCATCTTCACTTCAACATTTCAACCAATTTCAAGTTTTACATTGCAATTTAGTCGACGATCAACAATTATTGAATTTTGTCTTTTTTGTTCAAATTATAATTTTCTTCATCATTTGGCCGTCAATCATTCATTTTATTCAAACTAGCAATTTAATCCTTTTATTTTTGATAATTTTCATATGTTAAAGAGTTGATGTGCAAAAACATCTTTTTTTAATTTCATTCGTCAAACTTTAATTGCAAAGATAATCGATAAATACATGAACCGATAAACCTTTAATCCATTAGAACTCGAAAAAAATGAAAAATCTGTGATTAAATCTCTGAACATTGATATGAATGAGTGAATCTTAAGAGGCAAGAGATGTGTTTTATTTGATGGGAAGAGGTGGCTCTTGTAGCATCAAGCTGGTTACATGTTTGACTGTTTCACGTGAAATGTTTAACCATTGAAAACGTCAACTTGATATTGATTTATATTTGATTTGATGAACTTGAACATTTGTTTGAAAAGGATTATCAATTGATTGATGGTTAATTAATTATCAAAATGGTTGAAAACTATCAAAAGCGTGGGTCAAAGATGTCTCTTCAAAGTTTGATATTCCTGATGAAACATTGATATTTCATTGGACACAATTATCGGACAAAATCTGCCTTGGTTCAAGAGTCGCAACAATCGTTGTCTAACTCAATGATCTTAACGTTTCTCAATGTTGAGCTTCAATTTATTCATTTTCGGGGCCTTCTTCGGTTCAAATGGTCAACAGTTAAGTATTAGATGAAAAATGAATTAAAGTTGGATTACCATTAAATATGAATTTACTTTAACAAACAGACAAGTTGAAAAAAAATGATTAACTTAATTATGATGATGATGATAATAATTGGTGTTAAAATGAATTATTTGTTTAAACGTGTTAAAAAAAAGAGGTAAATGAATGTTACAAAAGTTGACCATTAATGAGTATTACAATTGAATATAAAAAAGCAAGAAATGTTGTAGATGAGCACAATTAAAGTGACAATTAGAGAGATTAATAAAAGTTAAGCTAAACAATCAACTTGAATCTAAATTAAGACTAACAAAAATGGAATCAAATTAAACATTTGAATTGAAATTGATCTCCAGCCAACTATTCATTGTAATCCGATTAAACAACAAATTTAAAAAAGCAATTTATAACACCAACCAAACAATATCACCAAACAATTTATAAATTGTTGCTTCAAATTTTGGAGCCATGTGTTAAATGAGAGTAAAGAATGAAAAATGAAAAAAAAGTTCATTAATCATGGTAAGTGGATAATTATTGGCAATTGATGATAATTACAATTACATTTTCATCGAGGTAAATTACAATTGATTAGCCAGATTGATGATGATAATGGGAAAAGATGGGCTTTCATTTTGTGAGATGAAACAGGTAAAACAGGTAACATGATCATTATTCCGGTTGTTAATTCAGATGTAATCATCATTATCATGTTTTTGTGTCTGTTTTAATCGTGACTGTTGACCAAACTTTGGTGACTCTTGACCTGACCAAAGAAGTTGAAAGAAAAGAAAGAAAATATAAGAAAAAGAAAATTTTGTAATCATGATAAAGTTGTTGAATATTTGATAATACTTTCAATTGGTTCAAAACAATCATAATGATAATTTACAAAAGCAGCAGTAATTCATGATGATGATCATGATTGGTCTTGATTTTGGGTAAAATAAAGATTTAATTTGTTCCTCAATTTTTGTTCATCTTCAATTGCGATTAGTGGGAGTTGAGTGGGCCAGTTGTTAAGTTAATCAGTTTACATTTATTCATGTCTTTGTGGTTGTTGGTCTAATCATTAAATATTTGCTCACCTTTACTTCATTTACAATTCATTTAAAGATATTTATGATCAATGTTTAGAGTAACGCTTCTTCAGTGCTGAGCAACATGTGATTTTAAAATATGCTTTTGTTTAATCATTTAGTGATTAGATCAAACAATTATCATTAATCAGCAAATTTTTAATCCAAGTGAAAATTATGATTAGAGATTTACATTTAATTAAAGCACAATAAACATCAACAAATTCAATGTTACCTTTGAAACGTGAGCAACTTTTTTCCTCTAATAATTGAAGGTTATAAATGTGATTGCATCAATTACAACTAATTAAGATTAATTTCATTTTTTTACTTCACAAATCAACACATTTGCACATTTGTAGCATTGAAAGTTGATGAAATATAATTAAACAAAGAGTTGAAATTAAATTCAAAATAACATTGAACATTTTGCGAGATGTAAAGTCAACTGAAAATCAATTTAAAAGCACAAAGATTTTCACTGAAATCAATTGATAAAACTGTAATATCTTTTGCTATACAGGTAAACCTGAATCAGCCTGAAACTGGTTTTAGATTGCAATCAAATTGAATCTATATGAAACTGCGAAAATTTAGTTTCCATTCGTTCGAGTACAATGTTGAGCGTTATCTTGTTTGAATGTTTGTTTACTTGATTTAGATTGTAACTCTTCTTTGACCTCTTTGAATTTGTCCGACCCTTGGCAAGATCAGTTTACTTAGGGTCAACTACAACTCTAAGAATGAGGGATCGAGCCCGGTCGGACAGGCTAAATCCCGGTTTTGATGTGCTGACCAAAGGCGAAATGCCTGACATACTCACTCGGTGATTATCCGTAAAAATACCTATACGAAGATGGGTAGATAAATGATAATCTCCGAAAAAATTTTTGAACTAAATGCAGAAGCTTATGGGCAAACTGAACCTATTATATTTTCTGACCTGAAATACGATCTATCTCTTGAATAAGATTTCAAATGATTAATGAATGTTGAACAAGGAACAAGGATGGATGCTTAAAAGGCCGAAATTCAGGGAAAACCTGCAAGACTTCGAATAGAATATTTTTTCTAAGCATTAGCACCAGAAAGACGCCAAGGAAGAAAATATGTTAACATTGAAACTTGACACACATTATAACTGTAGATAACAGTATTGAACAAAAAAGAGGTTGAACAAATTTTTATAGGAACTTCAATTTGAGCACAACTCCTTCATCATAATTCACGAAAGAAAAGTGGACTTGCTCAATATTCACAAGCTAATCTAGACAAATCAAATTCACTAACTGATACTTTACAAGCATTTTGCAGTTCGATGTTTCACTCGGTTGCTCCTCTCAAGATGCACATCCAAAATATTTTCACTGAGAAACGCACAAGCCTCATTGAAGTTGATCATTTGTGTCAATTAATGAAACAAAAACGTATGGATCTTGAATCGAGCAATAAGCCAATCTCTTTACAGAGCAAATTAAAGCTAATTTTACCAGTTTTACCAGTGAGATCAAGAACTTTCTCGTGTCGATAGTTTTCAATAAAATATCGCCTTTTCTTCATCTAATAAGAGATTTGATCACTCAAACCAAATTGATACGAACCAACCAAATTAATCTGTCATTTGATTTGCAACATCGGACATTGGGAAAGAGACCGTTTAAACAACGAGTTTGATAAAAAAAATATGAATTCTAACGCAACAATCAAGTAGTCTGTTTGGTTGATTGAGTTCATCTTTTTTTGTCAACAAATAATGAGCACAAAAGATGATTAAAAAATGTTTCAAAATATTCAGGTGGCTTAACGGTAATTTAAACCTGCACAATATTAATCATATCAGCAGACATTAATGATCTCAAGCCAATTAAATTGCTTAATGTAATCAAGTCAACATTGAAAGGTGAAGCAAAGAAACAATGTTATGTAAAAAAAGCAGATTGAAATGAAAAGGTTAAATAAATTTGCAACAAAATAGATGAACTTGAACTTGACCAATTCACCAGATTATATCAATTTAGAGTTGGACTTACACAAAAGGCGACAATTATTTAAATTGCAACAATCAAATTAAAAGCATCACCAACTGGACAAACTAATCAAGTCTACAATCTTAAAGAAGAAAAGAAGAAAAGAAGAAAAGAAGAAAAGATTTGAAAAGAAAGGTTTGATTGAACAAAAGCAAACGGAATCTCCTTCTCAATTAAATTGAATATCATGAACATCTCAACCTTAACCAACAATTAATCAATTAGCTCACAAAGTTCATGAAGATTCATGAAGCCAAAAAGTAGCTCACGAAATGTTCAACAACAAACAGAAAAAAAAGAATGAAATTTGAATATAAAATATTGAATAATGAAGGATAAAAAGTGCACTTATTTGTAACAAATAATGAAAGAAAAATGCTTTCATCTTATAATCTAACAGTTAATGTCCAGAGATGATTAACAACTGGTTTGATGATTAACTGTTTATTCACAATCATTAAAGGTCATCACTGGACAGAATCGCCCTCAACTCTTATAAACATTGGGCTTGATTCTTGGTCACGATAAAGTTAATTGTTGAACAGTTGAATCGTTAATTAACAAGCTTTCATTAAGCAAACAACCTTAATTCCAATAATCGACAATAATTTTCCTTCTTTTACTTTCATAGTCCAACATTAATCCGATTTAACAATTTAACCTTATTGTTTAATCCAATGTTAATTAAAGATCAATGATTAAAGATTCAAGGTTAATAAACTGTCACAATTAACCTTTGCCAATCAGTGGATAAACATGTAAAAAGATTGAAAGGATTTCAATAAAATTGTCACTTTAATCAATCATAAGTAAATCAGTAAACTGAATGTTGACAGGTTGACAAAGAAGCGTTTTTAATGATGAGCTAAATTGTCACAGTTTGCAAGGTTAATAAGATTGATCATCATTAGCCTGAGCAAGTCAGTTAATTAACTTAATCACTTAACCAGCCATTAATCAAGTGAACAGTAAAGACAAAGTCAATAATTGTAACAATATTTACCTTCATTTGTATGTTTGGTTGAAATTCATTTTTACCAGAAAAGATGTTTTCTTTAAATTTTTTATCTTTTCTGGTAAAATGTTTCGTTTTTTGTTGTCCAATGAATTGAACCGTTTAAATGATCAAATGTTAATGGTTAAAATGTGGTTTCAATGATAAATCAAATCACGCCGTTGAGGAAGAAATGATTATTTAATGATGAAAATGAAAATTAAATTTTACCATTGATTAATGTTTCTCAAGATTGATTATGATGAGTTTAGCACGAAGTTAATTTCCATTGTTATTCAGTCTGAATGTAGATAAATCACTTTCAACCAAATTCAAAGTAAAATAAACCATAAACTTGACCATTTTTGACCGAAATTTGAATGAAAATTAATTGTTGCAAATTGAATGAAACAATTTGAACACTTTTTTCATGATGATTCGTGTTGAACCTTGAGCTTGTTCAATCCAATGAATTTTCATAACTCACCTAAATCCGAAGGTTCATGTCAATTCAATTGTAAAATAAGCTTCAAATTGAGATGAAAAAGGTTTCTCAATGAAACTTGATTGAGTTGTTACTTCAATTGAATTAACTTTTGTTTCTCGTTTTGTTACTTTTGGCCAAAAAAAATTTGCTTCTTTAACGGAACACAAAAAAAAATGTTTCTCAATTGTTGCCCATTCTTGACCAGTTGATATTAACCTCTACAATTTACATGCTAATTGACAGGTAACTTGAGGTTGAACCATCTCGTTGTCAGTAACTTGTTTTGTTGCACTTAATTGCTGTTAATGTAAATAGATTTGCTATTAATTTTATGTTTTTTCCCCATTTTTTGTGTGTTTTTTGGCAACAAAAAGCTTGCTTCTTGCCTTTGCTTTAAAAGGTAAATGATTAATTGATTAAAATCAACCTTTTTTTGCCTCTTTAGCTTATAACTTTTCATATTTTTGCTTACATTTTTTGCTATGAATCAAGTTGTACTTGTTAATTTGACAAACAATTTTCATAAAATTAACTTTACTCTTGCTGTTTAATTCAATCTTTTTCATGTTCACTGTTCATGTTCACTGATTAATAAACGTTTGTTAAACATTATCAACGGAATAATAATGAAATCATTTAAATTGTCAAGAAAAATGAAGATGAAACAAGCTTTAAAGAAAGTAAAGTAAATTAAATTATACAAATTGGACAAGAATTAATGAATAAAACTGAATTTTTTGCTTTCATTAAAACCTTTCAATTTTACTTCTTTTGTTTGAAGCACCAAGTCAACATTTAAAGTGTTTAATTGATTCAGTTTTATTGATATTGGATTAAAGTTGATATCATTTGAAACCTTGAAATGTTTCCTTAAAGATATCAATTGGATTCATTATTCATTTACAATTAATCACATTATAATAAGCATGTTTATTGATGAATTCAAGATGAGCTCAAGTGCGATCACTATCGTAACAAGTGTTCATGGAAAGTATTTTGTATGAAAATTTGATCATGAAGAGTGTTCAGAATGGAAATCTTAGTAAAGTAAATGATGCAAGTAAACGCTTTGAACACTTTCACTAGCTTGTGCGATGAATTTCACTTTTAGTTCCGCTGTTTACATAAATTGTTTGCTGAATTTGGAGATTCAATTGAAAACTGTAATTGCTGTTTAGACACGCTGTTATCAGTAATGGATCACATTTAAAGGAATTGATGCCGACTATTGGTAGACAATTACTAATCAGGGAAAGTAACTTTTCTTGATAGCAAAATATTTGTTGTTCAAGCGTGATTGTTGATGAATAAAGGCACTTGTATGGCGTGAGTGGGGAAAAAATTCATCACTTGATTGTCATACCACACTCAACAGGTAACATATAGAGCATGAAGATTACATCAAATGCATTATTGATTCTTATATCAGGTAGCATCTGTTTGAGTCAAATTTTCAGATAAATTTGAATCTAATGAAATATTGGTTTACATTTGTAAACATTGATAGTCTTTCGGCTTACAGGCCACTGAAATAGGCAAGGATGGACTTTTAATAATTTGACTTTTTTCGCTCAAAAATATAAATGAACTGATCAGTGAATCGTTTTTAAGGGAAACAGTAATCTGTTGACGTTTGCTACAGTAATCATAAAAAATGAGAAAATAAAAACAAAAGGAAAAGGAAAAGATGAAAAAAATGAAGTTAATTTTACGTTGAGAGGCACATGAATGAAATTTTAATTGCTAATTAACATGGAAAAGTCAAAGTCTTTAGTGTTAATTAATAGGTTATTGAACTGAGAGTTAAATGATGGTTGAAGTGTGAAGTGAATTAAGTTTTTGTCATTTGATTTATTTCGTCAATATCAATGTTCCGTATTTCAATGTGTCCATAATTTCATCTGATTTATTTCAATGTTGCCTTGTTGCCAACTTTCTCTTAGTTATTTGCTGGTCCAGACAACCATTTAGGATGTATATTTAGATCTCTAACTGATCAGTTGGCGAGTTGTAAGCAGGCGTGCAGGATTAACGCCTATTACAAGTATAGCTTTTCACTGTTGATCATGTTGATGCTCAATGCACAAAAGCCGCCATCTGATGGTTAAAACGTAACGATTTCAATCATTTCTCCTTAAAATTAACTCAATGTTATACTCAACCAGCCTTCGATTTTTTATCAGCTAACTGTCTGGACATTCATAAACATGATTAATTATTTTTACAATGGTAACCAAAGTATAAGAAGAATCAAAAGATTTTATAAAATCTTTCTCGATTGAATAGAGCCAAGTTCACATGAACAAAACCAGCATTCAAAAGGGTAAAACCAAGTAACTGTTACACACAGTTTTCATAGCAACAACAAGTGTCAAAATTATCAAAAATTACGTTCATGAGAGAAAAATGTCGAGGAAATGAATACACAAATATATGAATATGGAAAATGAAAATTGAATTCATTCCAAATAAATGAGCATCAAATGATAATCCTCTTTAAATACTCTAAACAGAGTAACTCTTTAACACGATAATTTTCGTCTTATGGAAGTAAGTTTTGGTCAGTTGAACGCTGGTTGGTGCTATAAAGGCTGCGTCTTTACGGTTATCCAGATTTACCTTTTTGAATGCATGTTTTGTTCATATGAAAGTTGATTCTGTTCAAGCAAAAAGACTTTAATAATGGACAGTCTGGGACAATTTTATCTAATTACAATATTTTATGTTGCCAGACTTTTCAACAATTTTAGTTGAAAATATTATACCAAACTTATAAAGCTAATTTAAACAATCCATCAAATCAATTGCACTTTAAAACCTTTATTTTATAATGCAATGGTCAATTGTTCAGCTCCAAGCCTCAGTATTTTTCACTTAAATTAACATTCAGAAAGTCTTTAAAAATAAATTTTTGATGAAACTCTATGATAAATTTTTCTGTTACTTTGGGTGAATGCAAGTTTATGAATACTTGTATGCACTTTATAGTGAACTAATAAAGATTAAAGTGATATCGATCAAACAATGACACAACTGAATAGATTTACATTCAACCTATGAGTCAACAAATACCCCTGCGACGCATCACAAGATTCAGGAAATGAATAAAAATTAACCAATTCTAAAATTATAGACCAATTGCTCTATGCCTTTGTATTGAAATGATAACGTTTATTCTGCTTCCAGTTCAGAATATTAGAACTGAACTAAAATCACTCGTTCCTCTTGCTGAGCAACAATAAAACAATATGCTGATTCAACACGCTCTATCTGAGTTTTGCATAATCTATTTGATAAATGTTTAATTTCAAACATTGGTGCTGGTTATTCTGATTGAGATACGCAATTAGATATATTGTTGTGTGAGTTAACATTATTATTTTTGAAATCATTAAATCCAAGATTAAATTTGCGTTGAAAATACAATTTAGTAATTGATCAGATATTAATTATTATATTTGATAATAATGGTTTTGCTTTGTTTATAACACAAGATTAATCTGAAGATTTGAATTGTATAACTCGATAAGCTGTAAAACTAAATATAAAAATGACAGAGATTCGCTCATTAATTCAATTTCATATCAAACAGTACCAAACACCAGATCAAAATAATGTTTTCATTATTAACCATTTTTTCAATACTTTTTACTCTTTCAGTTTCAACTCCTTTCGCTGATTCGTTGGGTTCCGGGTCAAATGCCAGTTACAATATCCATGCTGTTCTGGTGGCTGGGTCGAATGGATTCGGCAACTATCGTCATCAAGCCAATGTCTGCCATGCCTATCATGTCTTGAGGAATCATGGAGTTCCTGCTGAAAACATCATTGTCATGATGTACGATGATATTGCCAATGATCCTGAGAATCCTTTCCCAGGTAAACTATTCAATGCTCCCAATGGCTCTGATGTCTATGCTGGAGTAGTGAAAGATTACACTGGCGAGGAAGTAACTCCTCAGAACTTCCTTGGTGTACTCAAAGGTGACAAGGCTCTTGCTGCCAAGGGTAAGAAAGTCCTCACTTCTGGACCCAATGACCATGTTTTCATTTACTTCTCGGACCACGGAGCTACTGGACTTGTTGGTTTTCCATCTGACACCCTTTCTTCAGATGATTTGAACAAAGCTTTAGTTTACATGCATGACAATAAACTGTATGGTAAACTTACATTTTACTTGGAAGCTTGTGAATCTGGTTCAATGCTTGAAAACATTTTACCCGATAACATTAACATTTATGCTAGTTCTTCTACCAACTCTGAAGAGTCAGGCTATGCATGCTATTGTGATGACCCTAAGATTGGTACCTGTCTTGGCGATGAATTTTCAGTTGCTTGGCTTGAAGACTCTGACTCTCATGACATAACCAAAGAAACATTGGAACAACAATTCGAAGTTTTGGTGAAACACACTCTAAGCTCCCATCCACAACAATTTGGTCAGAAATCTTTGGATAGTCTAGATGTAGGTCAATTCCAGGGTGAAAAGGCTGGTAAGATTCACTCTCCAAGGAGACATCCAAGAAGTTCTTTAAATTCTAGAGATGTACCTTTAGTGATGCTTAAACGAAAAATTAAGCGTGCAAATGACGCCGCTGAAGCTGCTGTTCTTGCCAAAAAGTTACATACTATGATTGCTGGTCGACGATTCCTTGAATCAGGCATCAAAAAGATCATCTCTCAACTTTGCTCCAATGGATACTGTTCAGATGCCCAACAAGTTATGTCAACTCGACGACCATTAGTCAATCATTCAACATACTCAAAAGTAGCTAAAAAGTTCCAATCAAGTTGCCTTAACTTGGGTATTCACACTCATGGAATGAAATTCATGTATGCTTTTGCCAATCTTGTTGAATCAAACAACTTCAATGAATCAACATTGACCCGTTTCCTTGAAGACTTGGAGAGAGCTTGTAATAACCACATTGCTGATCATGGATTCAAAGCTATTGTCTAAGTAAAAAATAGACGAAAGGAATTAACAAATTCAGCAAAAATGTAATGAGACTGTCTGATGCTTGAATCAAAGCAACTAATAAAATTTAAATATTTATTACGCAATTATATTATGAATTTCTTTATTATAAGCTTAAAGTTTATCTCATAGACTTAAAAGGGAAGTAATCACAATACCAGAAACCGATTTCAATGGCAAAATTGGAATCAGAGATCTTGTCAAGGCTTGCAAAATACTTTTAAAATCAAATGATTCAGAATTTTTTAAGGATTTTTTCTTGAAATTTTGGATGAATATTCATTTTGTTATCAGCTGAATATTGGATTTCGAATATCAGTTAAGACAATCGTTTCAAATTATTTAATCGGTAAGTCACCGGTTTGGAACCCAATTTTATGTAACAGCAATATTAACCCAACAATATTCACAAAGAAAACAAAGAAAACTCACCGTAGAGAAACAATGTAAATTGATGAGAAACAAACGGTTTTGCCGATAAAAAAGTGAACTGAGTTTATTTCTGATTCAATAGATGTCGTTAGCTATAAGAAAAGGCCAATTTCGTTGTTTCTTTTATCTTCAATATGATTCGACTGATGTCCTCATTGATCCAAATAAAGACGCAGTAAGCACGAGCGTAAAACTTATTATCCAGATTTGACGACAGTTATGCGTTTGATTAAATTTATGCTTACTTTTCTAATAACAATAATACAATAATTAGTAACAAAAAAGACACATAAGCACTCAATCCTCTCACATTCTTAACTGACAATCAAACTTGACCAACTCTTTAACCAGTGAGCCAGTATTTGATTTAAAAAATCAAACATGATTTATGAGCAAAGCAAACAAATAAGCAAAAGCAATCAACTTCATAAGCAAACATCGATAATTTTCTTGAGTGAAAATTGTTGCGTTAAACGCAAAAAAACGCAAAAAGGCAAGCAATTCTGCGTGTTAACTTAATGCGCTTGCCTTGCGCTCTCTCTACTTTGTTTGCGCCACAAGAACTGGATCAACTGGGATGTCATCTTGGTTTTACAGTACTTAACCACGGCTTCATGGCCTGTGATTGAAACATCTCTAACCAGTTACGTTTCTAACCATTCTTAACCGAAACTTCATGGCAAAGTGTTTTCAGGTTTTTTTTCAGCAACTCATATGGAATACATTTTTGATTCGGTTGTATAATTTGTATATGCACATGTAAGTACATTGAAATCTACGATAAATTCAATAAAATGGTGTTTAATCCACAATTCATTTTGCAGCAGTTATTTTTAAATCCAAATCATGGAGTTTTCACTAAAAGTATTGGCTTATATTCAATAATTTTAGCTTCGAAATAGGCAGATCATAGTTTCATAGTTAATTTAATGAAGTTTAATAAGATCGTTTTTCTATGTAGAATCTTGTTCCGATCATGATAAATTTATATTTAAATTAACGCACCAATTATCAATTGCTCTCAAATCCCTGATAAATGAATTCAAATGAATTTCCCCAATAGTTTTGCACTAAGCCTAAATAACAAGGTTTTACTAATGCAACGATTACAACAATGAGATTTATCAAGACCGATGCATTCATTTTATTCATCTGATATCCATACAAGTATATTATTATCATAGTTACAACCAAGATTTATTTTTGTTTACCCAGATCTGGCATTAATAATGCAAGTAAGCTCAGCTTTTCTTCATCAATCATTATAAATCATCTACAATATACATGTATATTACTTTAAACTGAAAGATGCAAAAAATTCACAAATTATTACCAACACGAGAGCACAAACTGGCTCGATTTCAACCAAAACTTATAATTGCACACTGACTTTATAAGTCAATGGGCATTGGAGATGAAAATTTGGTAAATTTAGCCATGTTTCAAAAGTCATTTACATTGATTCAAATAGATGGCAAAACTAAAAAGTAACACAATAAGTTTACAAGATTATAAGGTTATAAGACGCAGGCTAAAAATGTTAAAATTAATACAAATTTTGCAAATCTTTGTTCATCTATTTCTGCTTTTCTTCGTTCAATTCACACACAAATCAAGCCACACTAAAAACTTTTAGATTATTTAAGTTTATGGTTTATTTTTGCATTAGCAGTACATGTAAAACTTGGAGTTTCGAGTTGGTCAAAAAGTCTGCCTCAACTGTGCAAAAGGAAACAAAAGTTTCAACTTTGAACGCGATTTGATTGGTCAATGATTGTCCATCAGAGTTTAATGCATCTACTAATAACATTTCAGGTAAACGAAGGTTTCCCGTTGCCATTGCTACAACAAATGGGAACTTTTGCCTCTGGAGTTGCTGAGACAAAACTTTCGGATGCATGAATTTTACAAGCTATTGAAATGAACAACAAATGATCAAATGAACAACTTTCCTTATACTTTTGTACTAACGTTTACGTGTAATGTACTAAATGCAACTAAATGTATTAAAACACAGCTTACATCTCTTGCATCTCTAATTAATACTAGTTAATCTTTAAAGAGTTTGCAGGATTCGATTTCTTCGATGCTTTGGCTCCATCTAGATTAAGTATTATCAGCACCCCAATTTATAATTCTTGCACTGAACATGAGATTTTAGATTAAATGTTTCAACAATCAATTCGAAGGCTGAATGTTAGCGATTTTATCTAGTCGATATGAATTCAAAGAAATTATCCAAATCTAAAAGATTATTCAAATTAAACGAAGATTAATGAACCGAGGTGAGGTAAGCGAAAGCCTTTAAAAAACGAGACTGAACGAAACTTTTTTATTCAAACAATCGACAAACTATTAACAATATTCTTGTTAAAATTATAAATCATAGTGAATTATAAGTTAAAACATTCATCCAAACAACGGATCAACCCAAAGATGGCTCGTTCTAGAGGTAATAGTGTTGCTTCAATAAAATCGATGATCAATAACTTGACTCGATTTCGTTGGTTCATATTCATCCTTTCAAATATCGCCATTTTTTCCATATGCGTTGGTCTTAACAGCTTTAGTTTGACAGTAGTGGCCATGATTGGTAAGGATAATGATCTCACAATAGATTCAGTCAACTCAACAGTCAACTCAACAGTCAACTCGACAGTCGATTCAACTATAATTACCCCTTTAAAATCATCAGGAATTGTCCATGTTAATTGGTCAAATGTTGATAAATCTCGAGTACTTGCAGCTTCTTTTTGGGGAATCCTGGTTATGTCTTTATTCGGTGGTCGTATTTGTGAGTTATACGGACCAAGGATAGTTGTAACGGTAACTCTTTCGGCAAACGGATTGGTAACTATTTTGTTCCCAACTATATCAATCCGTAGTTTTGCTGGAGCTTATTTTATAAGAATAATCAACGGAATCTGTACAGGGATCATTTTGCCTTCGTGCAATGTTGTTGTATCCAGATGGGCACTGACTTCGGAGCGAACTCTTTCCAGTTCTGTTGTAACATCTGGAAGTATATTCGCTAATCTGGTGTCTCTGTCTCTTGCTGGTATTCTGGTTGACTCTGGTTTTCTTGGTGGTTGGCCTTCAGTGTTTTATTTATTTGGTGCATTTAACTTGATTATTGCCATCATTTACTATGTTATTGTTTATGATACTCCAGAAGATCATCCATATTTGGGTGCTGAAGAGTTGCAATTGATATTGAAAAATAGATTAGTCAGTTCAGGAGGTTCAGTAAGTATTTGACAGGACAATGCTCATCATCGATATCAATATTCAATATTCACTGGTCATCAATATTTTCATTTGGCTGTTCATCATTAAAGGTTAAAGTTCCATGGGTCAAAATGTTTACTTCTATTCCCGTACTTGCTTATTTAATTCCTGCCTTCACTTATGGATGGGTTGTTGGTGCTGTCATTTCACAGATGCCATCATTTTATGAAGATGTCCTCGACTTTTCACATACTTCTGTAAGCTTTTACATCAATTTTAACTTGAACTAAATATTGACTTTTGTTACTTGTATCATATGCAGAATGGTTTTGTAGCAAGTCTTCCTTGGTTGGTTGGTATCGGAGCTCAATTGAGTGGAAGTGCAATTACAGACAGAGTAAGGAAAACCAACAGATTTTCGTTAACAGCAATTCGTAAAGTTGTCACTGTCTTATGTAAGTTAAATGGATCTTCTTTAAGGTTCTAGAGACAAACTCGATTCTATTATAATAACTGTTTTCTCGATTCTCTTCTAGCTCTTGGAACTTGTTCATTTGGTTTAGTGGCCATAACATTTTTAGAAAAGCGAAAGGTTCTCGTTGTGTTAACTTTAGCCATTGCTAAAGGAATGGGTACTTTATCCGATGCTGGAGTCGCAGTTAACCATCTAGATATTGCCCCTTCATTTGCTGGTACATTATCTGGTTTTTACAGCGTGATGGCCAGTACAGCCTCATTGATTGCTAATGAAGCAGCAGCTCAGATCGTTGGTAAAAATCCATCTCAACAGAATTGGTATCGATTCTTCTACATATCATCTGCACTTAATGTAGCCGGTGTAATAACTTTTTGTCTTTTGGGGTCTGGTCAAGTTCAAAGTTGGGATCCAGCATCATCGAACAACAGCAAAAAATTAAAACTAGAAACACAAAATGATCAAGAAAATATCAATGAAACTGGCGATTCAATAGGGTCAATAGACTTCGCCCTTTAGGAAATTTAGAGTCAGTAGGAATGGAATCATATTGAGTTTTAAACATTTTATTGTTTAAAGCAGAATAGTTTAATGCCCTTATTTATTAAACTTTAATTAACTGCTTGCATTTCGTTATATCTGTATTTAATATCTGATCGCTTTAGATGAGGGAGATTCATAAATCATCAACCAGACTTGTTTCTTTTGCATAATATTGATGTGTCATGGAAATTCAATTGAAGTAAAATCGACTGCGATGATTTTGATTCTAAACCAATCGAGAAAACAATTACCATAGAATTAGACATTATGATTTATCTGTACTCAACTAAACACTATTGTAATGGACAAACTCACTACAGAATAAACTTGCAGTTGAATCAATTGACGTAAAATGGGTTCAAGATTAATGTAATCAAAAATTGTGTGAAGTTGATTGTTATGAATTGAATTGATACAATCGACTTCATAGTGTTAATGAATATAATGTGAAAAGCATTGATCAACTAATTATACTTAAACCAGTATTATGATGCTAACTTTTACTGTTTAAAGCAACCTTTTCAATTGAAATGATTCGCGTTTGAACAATGCCAAGTTTCTTTAAAATCAATTCTTAATAAAGAGACAAACGTCGAGTCACAGTGCTAACGAATTGAGAATAGACAAACAAGTGAAGTGCAACATTAATATTAGCCAAATGAAAGGAAAAAAAAATTAAGGTTAATCAAGGTGCAAATGCAAGTGGCTGCAAAGGTTCCAAAGATCTAGTTAGATCTGAACTGAAAACCAAAGAAGCAAAGACATTACACAAAAAAGCAAACAAAATAAATGTTAGTCCCAACTTCAGAATGGAAATTTTGCATGACTTCATATTATTACAATAGGTTTGGTTAGACTTAGAATTTGAATAAGATTTGAAGCGAAAATTTGCAGGTCCTAACATTTTCCAAACATATTTTTTAACTTCCATCCATTTATCATGAAATTTCCCGAAACCAATCGTACCAGTAAGGTCTCTTCCCTAGTTAGATAATAGCTTTATATTCATGGCCAACAATGCGATTTTACAAGCTTTCTCCAAATCTTCCAGGTAACTGTTCAATGTTACCTCATTGAATTTGTTGGTCTCAACAAGAATGGCAAAAGCATACATGAATTTCATTCCGAAAGTGTGAATACCCAAGTTAAGGCAGCTTGATGGAGCTTTTTGGCTATTTTTGAGTATGTTGAATGATTGACTAATGGTCGTCGAGTTGACATAACTTGTTGAGCATCTGAACAGTAACCATTAGAACAAAGTTGAGAGATGATCTTTTCAATGCCTGAGAAAAGGAAATTTCGACCTGCCCTTAGAACTAGACTAGCCAAAGACTTTTCACCATATTATTTTGAGCTTGGAGTATTTCTCAACACACCTTGAAACTGTTTTTCAAATGCTTCTCTGGTTAAGTTATGGTAATCAAGCCAATCAACTGCATATTCATCACCAAGGCAGGTACCAATGTTATGGATATCGTAATAGCATGCATAGCTTGTCTTTTTGGCGTTGGAAGAAGTTTAGATTATCTGGTAAAATGTTTTCAAATATTGAACCAGATTCACAAGTTTCAAAGTGAATTGTAAGTCTCCATACATTCTATGATCATGCATGTTGACCAAAGCCTCGTTCAAACCATGTGAACAAAGTGTCAATTGTTTAAGCCAGACTATACAGAGATTAATGAACAGATGATAATAACTCAAAAAACACTTGAAAAGCTGAAACTGACTGAAAACTTTTCCATTCAAACAAACAATCGACAATGATTAACAATATTTACTTGTTAAAGTTTCATTGCATAGCATTCAATGCATAGTTTTATTGGCAACTATTTTATAAGAATAATCAACGCAATCTGTGCAGGAATAGTTTTACTTTCGTGTAATGTCGCTTTATCCAGATGGACATTAACTTTGGAGCGAACTCTTTCCAGTTGCAACATATGGAAGTATATTCGCTAATCTGGTTTCTCTGTCTCTTGGTATTCTGGTCTGAACATACTTGATTTTTATCGAAAATACTACGAATAAGAAAAGAGATTCAATTACAGGCTTCATCTATTCCTTGAAGAACCATGCAAAACCCTTAGATCGATCAATTACGTTCTCAATTTGAGGTAAAATAAAGTTTGTTGCACAAATAATTTTCAAGTTAAAGTTGTAAACATAACCAATGTTGTGGGAATAGTTACAGTACACACATTTAATGGCCTAAGTTTACAAGTGTCACTGATGAATGAGCCTTTGGTTCCTTTGTGTTCCTTTGGAAATTTATAGTACCGCGAATGCATATGAATAGATAGGCTGTGAATTAATCAAAAAGCATAAATAAAACAATAGTGAAGCAAATGATACATAAAATGCATCAAATCATTATGCCTTTTTGTTTCGACTTTTAAACATGATGAAAAATCAAGCTGCAGTGAAGCTCAATGAATCGAGCTTTTTTTAACGGATAATCATGTCGATTCGTTCGCTTTCTTCTTTTTGGTTTAACAAAAATATTTCTCATCCAGTTTATTCAAAATCTGTTTTCTGCGATCAAATTGAATGATATTGCTGCGCTGATTACAATTAATAAAGTTGAAAATAAACATGGCACAGTAGTTAATCTAAATTTCTTTATTGAAAGCTGAATATGCACACATATTGGGGCAGCATATTTAATCATTTAGTTCTAAACGTTGATCAGAAATTAAACTGCTTCATTTATGATTCAGTAGATATCGCTAGCTGTAAGTTTAAATCGATTTTCGTTTTTTGTTGTTCCACATTAAACTACTATTGCAACTTGTTCGCTTCTTTTTAATAAACATTTTCTGCATTAATATGCTTATTCCAGTAACAAGGCGCAATTAAGGTGAACCCGAATTTGAAGATCACAGGTTACACTATTAGCATTAACTTCTAATATATTCAATAGATATTCTTTATATGATTTAATTAATCAATCGAAGGAATAAAATCAAATTAATTAAGCTTGCTAAATGGATGATCAAAATGAAATAATTGTGGGGTCAGAGGAAAACAGAGTCGATTGTTTAAGATGAAAACCTGGTTAATACTGAGGTAAGTCTGTTAAGATGTTAAAATTAAAGTTAACTTCCAGCCTTTTTGATACCGTTCTAACCAGACACTGTTCTTGAAGACGAGCCTGAGCCAGGAGGTCGAGCATATTCAACTTCAGACATTGGACCAACCGTACTAAAGGCTTCAAGGGAAGCAGATGGTCGCCCCATAAGTGATCCAATGAGTGGCACACTGTTGTAAATGTTATCCATATTGGGCATTAAACCAGAAGATGAAAAATCGTTGCCTCTCCATGGCATCAGAACAACGTTACTAACATCTTGAATCACTCTGTTGGGTAAATTGAGAGCAAACAATTTTGTATCATAATACAGCTGAGCACCTACAATCCATCGAATTGGATTGTAGCGGTCAAACATGTTGCCTGAGTCAACGATTGCTGCACTTGAACAATAGTTAACATTCAAAACTAAAGCAATCGAGAAAACAATTACCATAGAGTTAGACATTATGATTTATCTGTACTCAACTAAACACTATTGTAATGGACAAACTCACTACAGAATAAACTTGCAGTTGAATCAATTGACGTAAAATGGGTTCAAGATTAATGTAATCAAAAATTGTGTGAAGTTGATTGTTATGAATTGAATTGATACAATCGACTTCATAGTGTTAATGAATATAATGTGAAAAGCATTGATCAACTAATTACACTTAAACCAGTATTATGATGCTAACTTTTACTGTTTAAAGCAACCTTTTCAATTGAAATGATTCGCGTTTGAACAATGCTAAGTTAATGAGAGTTAAAAATTGAAAGATGAATTTTACTCATTTAACTTGTCAGCTTAAGCTTTATTTGAATTTCATTGAAAATTAAACTGAATCAATCAATTGTCTCTAATTTTCAGCCATATTTAATGTTCACTTTCAATTGTTCAAATCAATTAAGAAAGCGAGAGCAAAAAAGCAGACTTGATGTTTAAATGTGTATCTGAGTTTAATTTTCATACAATTTGAATCAAAAGGTTGCAATCAATTGATTACTTCCTAATGAAGAGACACACGTCGAGTCACAATACTAACGAATTGATAATAGACCAACAATTAAAGTGTAACTTTAATATTAGCCAAATGAAAGGAAAAAAAATTAAGGTTAATCAAGGTGCAAATGCAAGTGGCTGCAAAAAAGAAGCAAAAATTGTCCAAATATCAAATTTCTGTGAGAAGATTCTGCATTTCGTTTGACTATCATGACAATTAATTCTGGAATCTTGATGAGAGGCAAAAATAGATTGATTACAATTAGTTGAGGAAAAGTTAGTAAAAAATGAAAAGCACATTGGAAAAAGTTAGACTTGGAAATTGACTCTTCCTGATTGAATGTGAATTTTTGGCGCAAATGTGAAAATGAAAATGAAGAGTAAAAAAGCCTGAACTGAGTAAGACTCGTATGAGAAATGAATGAAATGCAAGGAAAGAGTCAGAAGAAAAAAATGATCAGCTGAATATAATATAACAAATGTTATTGATGAAAAAAAACAGCAACAAGTTTACCGTAAATTTATCTGTTTTAAAGAGATTATTGAATGGGTTGATTTCAGAGTGTGCTAAGTGAGTGCTAAATGTGTGAGAGTGCTGAGTATGCCGAGTGTTTGTGTGAGTTTCATGAAAGTGAGAGGATAGAGTTGAGTAAAAGTATACAAAAAGTAAAGGTTCATTTGTTATAAAAATTGGTGTTGAAAAAGAGCCTAAGCCGGATACTTGATTGCGGTTCATTGAAAAAAAACATGAAAACTCCTTTTAAAACTTGACTTCGCTCAGCCCACCCTCACTCACTCACACACACACATCTTCCTCTTTCCCATCATCCTCATCATCCTTAGCACCATTGATCAACAATCACCTGAAATGAAAGTCACAACAAACCAACTGTTCAATTCAAGCCAATCATTGACAATCGTCTAACCCAACAAGAGCAACTCTTCCCGTTAACATTTTACACTTGAAGTTGACTTACAACGCAAACAACTTGTAACATTGCAGTATTATTGAACCAAGTTAACCTTTAATTGTTTAATTTAATCACAATGACTTTTCACCTCTCCATTGGGATATTTGTATCATTAACATTGATAGTTAATTGTGATGTCCAGCCTGGCAATGCAATTGATGACAAGGTAAGTTTATTTACTTTATTTAATCCCTTTGTAAACACAATTTGTCAATTGCAAGAAAACAATCGAAATGAAAATTAAATCTCAATCTTGCTTGGGAAATGCATTCAGCTTTTCAAATCTTTTTGACTGATTGTAATTAGCTATTTTGTTTTATCATTATTATCAAATCACAAACTTCAGTTAATTCATTGCAATAACTGAATTTCAACTGAATAGGGAAACTGAAAAATGTCGTTTTCTTGCCAATCAATTCAATCTAATATCATCTTATAATCAATTGTTTCCTGATTTACTAAACACATTGTTTACCGACTTCAGCAATTTAGCTTTAAAATGATAATCGTTAGAAAGTCGATGAAGCTAAAAAATGTAAATATTTATTCAAAAATCTTTTTTTTCTCCAATTTATTAATCATAATTAAATGACTTTTTCTCAACACTTTGATCGATAAAGGGTAAAGAATGGGATTTCATGAAAAAAAGAGATTCAATAGAAGATTGTTTGGTTAATTGTTGATAGAAAATAATATTACAATTAAAAAATGTTTTCACGGTCTGTTGTGTCTAAATTTGTAAACCTTTTTGTCTAATTGTTTACTTGATCGCTTACAATTGAACCTTTTGTTTTGATTGTTCATTGATTCACAATAAACTTCAGTCAGTTATTGATATTGAACCAATCACAAATGCTAATCGTGAGTTTAATCAAAAAATTGAGTGAAAATTGTGAAAACTAATTTAAATTAATCTTAAAATAATCAAATAAATGATTTACTTGGCACATTAAATTCAATATTAACATCATTTTTTGTGTCCGATTGAGTTATTAAAGGATTCAAATCAAATCATCAAATGTTGACTGAGAAAAAAAGAGTTTTTTTTCAATTTTCATTTTATTAATAAATCGCTGCTAATGACGGGATTTAAATCATGCTAAACCCGTTTACAATTAACTTTAATTATACACATTTACACAACTCAGGTTGAATCAAAATTGATGGATATCAATATAATTGACAGTGAAAGTATGATGAGCTTCATTGATTTGTAATTCAAGCGAAACTCGATATTCACCAAAAATGCCAATTTTTCATGAAAAATTTCCATCAATTTCAATACATTTTCCTGAGCCTTGAAACTGATTTTTATTAAACCATTAATGGTATTGGTAGTAATAGCGATGATTCTGATTGTGTTAACCTGGTTTAATGGTGTTTTCAATATTTGATTGGACAACAATTGAAGAGCAGGAAAGTTACAGTTATTTGGGTTTTCATTAAAGGTTTACTAGATTGGATCATTGATTGGGTTAAACAATGAACCAGTTTAATTGAGGGTCACAACTAGACAATCAAGGTAACAATTTAATTGAACAAAGTGCTACTTTGATTGGATTATTTGATTAGAATCGAAATATTTTACTCTACTTTTTGTCTCTTTTTCATTTGCTTTTATTAAAGGTGTGATTAGTAAACAATGATTAAAGATGTTAATTTTGATTTGCCAATTGTTTATGTAAATGTTAATTAAATGGTCACTTTTTTGTATTTTTGCTTTTATTGTTTTCAAGTTAATTTAGGTGAAAGTTTAATGCAAAAATGATTTTAATCTCGTTTTGGGTTTGCTGGTTCAACTGTAAAAAGCTGTCTCAGTAAAAATAGTTAAATGAGTGTTTGAGTCTTTTTGCTGTAAGTTTAACCTGCAGTCGCAATGGTTGATTGAACTGGAAGCGAAAGTTTTAACTCTTTATCCGCATCTTCAGCATCCTTTTTTTGCTCATGAAAATCAGCTTAAGCATTGAAGAGTATTGACTTTGCTGATTCACTTTTACTTTCGAAACTTGAAATAAAAAATTCTTCCTTCAAATTTCTCAGCAATTCAGATGTTCACTCTTTATGATTATAAAGGCAAGGTAAAATTGATTGCCGATTGACAATTACTAGATTTCAGTCTAGTTTCATTGTTTTCATCGAGTTATCAAACAATTAGTTATCAGGCATTTCAAAGTCAATTGGCTCAATGTTACCAGAATTTTTTCAAGGCTCAACAATTTAGCGGTTAGTTAACTGTCTGTTATTATTTGCTGTTAGTTTGCTATTATTATAATAATTTGTCATTTTTGGGTTTATTTTTAATATTTGCACCTAAACTTGTTTGAATATGATAAGCATTGTATTCAGCTTGCACCGTTACAGTTTCGCCAATTTTCAGACAATTTTGTTATTCGAAGGTTAATTTCGGCCTATTATCATCATTATTGTGAAAAGAACTGATTAGATCTAGAAATTTTTGCCAATCTATTCTCACAATGATGAGAGTTGGGTTAACCACAGAAAAAGCTCATTTCCAAAACTCGCTTTCGATGTTAGTCGATGAAATACTCATATCATAGTAGCAACATCTACCGATAATATTAGTCAGAGTAAGTAAGATTGTAATCATCAGTTTGGTGCTACAATACTAAACATATGTTAAATAATCAAAAAGATACAATTCTGGTTTATATACTTACATCTTATTGAATATCTCTTCCCAGTCTTGACTCTTTTCAAGTTTACAAAATTGATTCAAAATGAAATTGTTTTAATGCAAATAGCACTTGATTGAGAGTCCGGTTTGAAGACATAAATTGAAGGTTAACGTCAAAATAATTTGGTTATTTTGAATTGCAGATGATTAACAAGAAACCCTTGAAACAAACACGATTATCATCTTAAGTTGGTCGAAGTTGATAATAATTGAGTTTCTGGAAGTGAAATATGCTTCATTATTGACAATTGAAGGAAACAACAATTATCCTCTCAACTGTAACTTGGATTGTTGGTTGACCAGCAATTAAATTTGATTGAAAATAACCAAATTGTATTCAAATTCACACTCAAATTGACTGATCAATATTATCAAATACATTTCCCTGAACTTGAAAAATTGTTGATAAATTTTTTTCTAAATTGTGGTCATTTTCATTTCAATCAATCTATTAATTGCAATCTTTAGAATCTGTTGAAGTATTAATCAATATTTGGCGTTAACAAGCAAACAAATTGATCACATCAAAAGCTAAACGTGATTTAATAATTTACAGTTGCATTCAATCAAATTTTATTAAGGTGATTAATTAAGGAAAACCGTTGATTAAAATGATTAAAATTTAGACTCTTTAACCTTACGATAGACAGTTGCTATACAAATGAATATTGTTATACCTTATTAGTGGCTCTCAATCAGTTAATTGTAACACATTTAATATCCAGAGTATCTTTTGAATCTCACTTTAATCAGGTCAACTTAATGTTAATTTCAATTGTTTTGGGACAATTTTTGCTTTTTAATTCTGTTTCTATTATTTAGGTTGCAAGGGTTGATTAAGAGTTAATGATTCTATTTGATTAACAATGAACGTTTCACCTTCTTGTATTAACAATGATTGACAATAGATTAAACATTGACAAAATGGTTCAATATTTAATTGATTAATCCGGAAAGAATCAAGTTAATGAATTTTTTTCCAGTGACATTTGATTTAGCTTTTGACAATTGATTGACCATTTTCTGATCAACTATTGAAATCTATTTAGATTGAAATTAGACGTCCGAGTCTCAATAGAAGTAATTTTATTTTTAGTTAAATTGTTCGTTATTAATAAATCAATAAATTAAAAGCTAATAAGGTAATTATTATGCTATCATTATTATGTAAATTTAAAATTTTGGGTGAAATTTATTGTTTTCATTTTAGGCGCCTTTTCAAAGTAACCAACAGTTATTTAGGTTGAACCAATGAAATTTGAAAATTGATAATAGTGATGAGTAGAGGTGTCACTCAAAGTGTTTTAAATTGTTTTTTTGCCGTTAAAAATGATTACAATTTTCAAATTTTGTGGTTCCTTAACCGTTAAGCTGTCCTAATTCATCTGGGTTACAATTGGAATCTGTTTAATTGTTTATGGCAATCTTTTTTTTAATGTTAATCAATCCAATTTTTGGTTGCTTCATTTTTCCGTTAAAATAAATGTGTCGTCGCAAGTATGGAAACCAAATAACTAAGTAAACTGTAAATTATTTTTTACGATTATTGTTTACTCAGATTATCTGTCTTCAATCGTTTCAACATTATTCATCAATGATTTAATATTTTCTCAGGATTTGTAATTTACTTGAAAATTACTTGTGCTACGCTCATTCATCCATAAACATCTTAATCTTAATCTACATATTCCCATCAAAATTGGATACAAGTAACCAATTTGTGTGATACCATTTCAAAATTGAGGTGAATTGTTGCTTATTATTATTATTTTTTGATTGTTATCAATTATCTTTACTAACATTGATCTTTTTTTCTCCACATGTTTAGTTAGAAAGGATTAATCAGCCTTTAATTGGGTGAACTGTTAATTGTATTACCAACCTTTTTTGGCCGAGTTAATCTAACATATGATGATTTAAAAGATTAGTTTTTAATCATTTATGAATTTTAATTCTACTTTAATGTAACCCAGGACTTATTAGATATGTTATGAAGATCATTACGATTGATACCAGTTGAATCCATTTGCTTTGAATTGATTCTCATGCTTATAATCAAATGATTTCAAGACGATTAATTTCAATGAATATTCTTTAATAGCTTAAACAAAAAGATGCCATACAAAGATTACTCAACATTTAATTAGCTCAGCTGATCAATTCTCATCATTGAGCCTTATTACATCATGGGATCCAAATTTCATTAAATGCCAAGATTGAGATGATACCGTTTGATGATTCGAGGAGGAAATACCATCGAAATTGGATCGTTGCTTGCCAACATGAATGACCAAAAAAATCAAAACTATTACCTTGCCAAGTGATTATAATATATTTTGCAAACAAATGCAGGAACTTGTGATTATCGCAGGTTATTAGAGTTAACAATTTATATTTAACCTGTATTGTGTTGGTTTTTTGCTGCAAAAAACATGCTAATTATTACTGAAGTGCACAATTATTGATGTCGATGCAAAATTGTACCAATTGATTCATTGCATTTCACTAAAAAAAGAGTTGAACGGTAAAATGTGACAATCAATTGTTTAAACCTCAAGATTATTTATGGAATAGTTTAATGTTTAAATTATCATTTTTGGTAAATCAATCAAGTCAAATGCTCTCATCTAATTACTGTGTACATTCAATGAATTGTTCGCTGTTTTAATAAGCTGTATAATCGAGAATCAGCTCGAAACAAAGTGATTTTAAAAGTGTAAATAGGATTATAGCTTACAGCATTTTGATAGTTTGATCACGGTAGTACTTTAATGGTTGGTTAACCGCTAAATAGCTGTTGAACCTTAACACCTAAGTTTAATCAAGCCATGCTAAAAGCACGAGAAAAAAATCAATTTTTCTCTAACTTTGATTCTTATTGTTATTCTATGCTAAGTTAATTATCCTGATAAATATTTGATTACTAATTAAAACAAGGTAAACAATAATTACTACAAAAATACAAGTTGTATAATAAGTACTTCTAATTCAAGATACATTAAATTTGTTGATAAATTGTGTTTACAGTGTTGAGAAATTTTCAAATTTTATCATTATTTAATTATTGTTTATTATTAATTATCTTTTCAGCTAGTGCGCGATTTCAAAGACATTAGTGACGATAAAATAAAAAAACCTTATCAGTTCGGATATGAGATTGAAGATGGACAAGGAAATTTACAACATCGTCATGAGGAGAGCGATGGAGACGGTGCTAAAGTTGGCTCGTATGGTTATGTGGACGCCAATGGTATCTATCGAAAGGTTGAATATATTGCCGATAAAAATGGTTTTCGTGTTAAAATGAGCTCAAACGAACCTGGAATTCAAGGATATAATTCACCGACTGTTTCACTGGTTACCAAACCTTATACACCTGATGTAACAACACCAGTTCCTATCTCATCATTGGCTCGTAATATTATGAATGATGACCATTTGAAATCAGTAAAACATCCAATAACCAAACATCATGATGAACCAGTCAAACAACACAAGAAACAGGCAACTCATGACTATGACAGTTATCAAAAAAATAACGACAAATCATACGATCCTGATGACAGGCCACTACCACCATTAGCACCACCTAGACCATCAACACCATCTGTATCGTCTTCTGCAGCATTTAGACAAAAGCTACGATCAAGATCAGATTCAGCCCGAGATGCAGAATCCCAGTACTTGTCTGCCGCAGCGGATTGGTCTCCAAGACATCAAGATCCTCCAAACGAAAATAAGATTAAACCAAGTAATCAATGGATTGTTGATAAACCTCATAGCTATTCATCAACTAAACAATTGTCCCCAGAGGAAAGAACTCGCAGCTTGAAAAAAGAGCGTCAATATTCAGCTTATGACCTGAGTAAAAGAAGACAGTCAACTGAACAAAGAGAAATAAAACCGATTGAGAAAAGTGAACAAAGATTTTACCATGAACCGCTTGATAAAAAAATTACCAAACAATCTAAAAATCCAGCAATCATTAGAAAAGAATCTGAAATGAAATGGACTAATCATGAAAGCTCTAATGTTAAAAATGTTGGAAAATCGTCTTTAAGACAGCATACTGATGACCGATGGACTAACAATGCAAAGCAGCACTATGATAGCCATAACCACTTGATAAATATACCCAAACAGAAACCAAAAGACCTCGGCCGATCGAAATCATCAAGAGATCGTAATCCTACTCAACTAGTAGCTCCACCAACTGTTCCGCGTGTTGATTATGACCTTCCCGAATTTCCTTTACCTGTTATTCGTTTCCAACAATCGTCTGATTCAATAGAGTCAACTGAACACAAACCAGTCCATGATGTGAGCAACTACTCAAATGAGCAAGAAATGAGTAAAATTAATCGAGAAAATAATTATTCAAATGAAAAGGATAGTTATCAACGTTCAGCTGAGATTGGATACCAGAATAATCCGAGTAAACCAATTCATCAGATAAATACAGTAAAATCCTCTACTCCACAATATTCCCCTCGATCTTCATCAATACCAAACAATCGACGAAAACCGACAAGGAAAAGACCTGCCGCATACCCAGATAAACCATTGACTGAATCTTATGAGACTTCAAGAAATGAATTATCCTCAGAGCAGCCACATTTCATTACTAATCTGATTCCAGAAGTATTCTATGAAAATTCAGGATCAATGGAATCATATTCAAACGAGGCGAATAGTCGAGATGTTGAAATAAATAACAGTGGACAGCAAAAGAAATATCAAGATAACTATCGACAACGTGATTGGTATAATGTTGAAGGTGACCAAGCCAATTCAAAGGAACCTGTATTGGTGCATCACATGCAATCGGGCGAAAGTCGAGAAGATAGGCCTAGAAATATGCCGCGAACTGGGTCAATAGACAATTCAGATTCTTACAAACGAATGATTGGATTATCACCAAGAGAAGATAATGTTAATTATGATGGAAGATCACGTGAAACGCTGACTTCTTCTTCATCATCAGCAGAGGCTTATGCTGCTTTCAAAACTGGATTAAGAGGACTATTTCCACTAATAAATCGTAATGAAGCTGAACCTTACAGAGTAAATTATCCAATTGGAAATTCTGCATCTCAAATCAATTTATTCACAATGAATCCAAAAAGAAGCACATATACACCAAGCAAACCGTTGAATCACGCACAATCATCTACAGCTGCGACAATAAATATATCTCCGTTATACCGAGATTAGTGTGATAATGATGTAACCAACGTATATTTGTCGCTTTGTAGATAATTAATGTTAACTCTTTTTCTTGTACTAAACTTATGTCTGAATGAGCAATTATTATTTATTTTGGTTACATCGCGCAACTTGAAAAGTAACTATTTAGTTAATTTTTTGACATAAGCATTTTTTTGTTATTTTGTAACACAAAATTTCCTATTTTTTAACTAAAATTGCCAACTTAATATTTCATGTAAAATTAAACAGTGTTTTTGTATTACCTTTAATTTTTTTTGATTGAATGGTTAAGTCTATCAGATAGAATCCATAAGAAGATTGAAAGATTACTGAAAACGGATTTTAGATCAACAAGAGTAACCGAATTAGCGAATGAATTGCATAAAATTCATAGTTGTGAGAAAAAAATCTGGTGTAAAAATCTGGTAAATATTATTTCAATAGCACAATATCTGGTCAAAAGAAGATCTTGAACAAAGCTATTTAGATATTGACAATTACTTTTACTAATTTGTAAATTTGCTCGTAAGAGACCTTTTTTATTATATTGAATATAGTCTTCGTTGGCTTCTTCTTCTTCTACATCAGCAGAGGCTTATGCTGCTTTCAAAACTGGATTGAGAGGACTTTTTAGGAATTTACTAGTAAACGAATAGAAGTTACCGAATTAACAAATGAATAGAATAAAATTCATGGTTTGAGCAAGATCTTTATTTATAAGTCATATTTAAGAGTATTATCTTGATAAATGATACAAGATTTTCATGATTGTTAAAAGGTATGAAACTTATTTACAACAGGTCAATAACAATGAAACCTTGTCAATTTAAAAATAACAACATTGATTAAATAAACAATAATTTGATTTAGTCTTCATCCTTTTCATCCTCTTCAGAGTTTGGATAATAAGCATCAGATAAGGGACCTCCTCCTGGTACTTCTGGAATATTTACACTAGAATCATAAGCAGATCCATCAGGCAAATATGGAATCATCGATGTCGTTTTCGGCTTTTCCATTTTTGGAGGTACATATGCTGTAGTATATTTAACAGTAGTCGTTGTAGTTGTATATGGTGTAGTCGTGGGAGCGATATATTTAACAGTAGTCGATGGAATTGAATATGGGGTAGAAACAGGAGCGATATATTTAACAGTTGTTGTTGGAACATAAACTGGAGTAGTAGGGTGATAAGATTCTGTTACTTTGATTGGTTTTTCTTTTCCAATCTTTTCGACCTTTTCAACCTTTTCAACCTTTTCCTTTTTCTTTGAGTCAACATGTTCATAGAAAGCAACTTTTTCATCATCAACAACACAAATAACTGATGACGGTGTTCCCAATTTTTTCAAGAAACCTGCAATACTAGTCACTCCATCAGCAACTTTAATAGCGCCGTTAGTTTTTATTCCATATCCAGCTGACTCTGCAAGTTCACCTCCAAATTTAGTCATAGTACCAATAAGTTTAAATGTGCTACCGCCAATGTTCAGTATACTTCCTAAGGCAAGATGAGAAGCCCCAGCAAGAATACCAATAGGTTTAAGAGCAATTTGTTGAATTCCAGACGAGAAAAGTGGTGCTTGAGTCGTTTGGGGACAACAGTTACTTCCAATGGACATAATTCTTTCCAAGTAAGGTTGTACATTAATAATGGATGCGCGCACAGATGTACCAAATGTAATAGGAATTGAAATAATTTGACTAATAGCACCAGTAAGAAATCCAAATCCAAGTTTATTGAAAAACTTGATTGGACCAGAAATAGCTTTACCCAATAAATCACCGCTAGCTGAAAACAACATTGGTATCAAATCAGCTCCATTACTTATTGATTCAGCAACAAAGATAACAGGACCAGTAGCAGTGGCAGTATAATCAATAATTCTAGAACTTCCTTCTTTAAAAATCTTCTCAATTTCAGCAGTTTGTTTAGCTGCATCTACAAAACATTGAGGAGGTCCACACTTACTCACATGGTATTCTTTAGGTGGTACTGTCGATACAGGATAATTGGGTGTAGTGTAATCAATTTTGACTGGCTTGGCTTTTGGAGGTGAAGGTGGTGGACAAGCACAAGGTGAATATGAAAACAGGCTAGTTAGAAAAGATGGCTGACAACATGGTGAAACAGGTTCATTGCGAATATGTAATTTAGATGATTCCAATTTTTGTACGTTGATAATTAAGATCGATAGGAGAAACACTGTTTTAAATGAAATACCCATTTTGTTATTACTTTCGTATTTTTATTGAAGCCGTCTATCAGGAGTCCAAAATAATCTGTAACATAAAAATCATTATTGAAATAACGTGATACAGCTAAAAATTTAGAAAGTTATTGAAAGGTCTTACCTACACCAATTCAACTTGAACTGTATCAAAACTAATTTTACAAGCAATTTTATACTTTCATTTTCATCGGATGAAATCAGCTGAAAAAAAATCTTTCCGTTGTTAATTTAAGAGTCAGAGCCAGTGAAATTAAAACATTTATATTTTCGATTTTTTATAGTGAAAATTTTTATTCTATTGGCTGAACACTAACTTAAATTTCAAAATTTGAAAACCAACGAATCACAGTCATTTTTTGTTTGATACTAAAAGGATTGTTTTTTTCAAATGCAATTCAGCTGTTTTATCCAATGAAATGTAAGATTGGTTTGAAGTTAAGTTTTTTGTTTTTGTTAATTGTTCGCCAATTGCTATAAAAGACAAAGATTAATCAAAGATTCATTCATTAAAGATTAGGATCATACAAGTTCATAAGCAATTTAATGTCAGTTCAGACTTTAAGTCACAGTACTAAGATGGGTATTTCATTTAAAACAGTGTTTCTCCTATCGATCTTAATTATCAACGTACAAAAATTGGAATCATCTAAATTACATATTCGCAATGAACCTGTTTCACCATGTTGTCAGCCATCTTTTCTAACTAGCCTGTTTTCATATTCACCTTGTGCTTGTCCACCACCTTCACCTCCAAAAGCCAAGCCAGTCAAAATTGATTACACTACACCCAATTATCCTGTATCGACAGTACCACCTAAAGAATACCATGTGAGTAAGTGTGGACCTCCTCAATGTTTTGTAGATGCAGCTAAACAAACTGCTGAAATTGAGAAGATTTTTAAAGAAGGAAGTTCTAGAATTATTGATTATACTGCCACTGCTACTGGTCCTGTTATCTTTGTTGCTGAATCAATAAGTAATGGAGCTGATTTGATACCAATGTTGTTTTCAGCTAGCGGTGATTTATTGGGTAAAGCTATTTCTGGTCCAATCAAGTTTTTCAATAAACTTGGATTTGGATTTCTTACTGGTGCTATTAGTCAAATTATTTCAATTCCTATTACATTTGGTACATCTGTGCGCGCATCCATTATTAATGTACAACCTTACTTGGAAAGAATTATGTCCATTGGAAGTAACTGTTGTCCCCAAACGACTCAAGCACCACTTTTCTCGTCTGGAATTCAACAAATTGCTCTTAAACCTATTGGTATTCTTGCTGGGGCTTCTCATCTTGCCTTAGGAAGTATACTGAACATTGGCGGTAGCACATTTAAACTTATTGGTACTATGACTAAATTTGGAGGTGAACTTGCAGAGTCAGCTGGATATGGAATAAAAACTAACGGCGCTATTAAAGTTGCTGATGGAGTGACTAGTATTGCAGGTTTCTTGAAAAAATTGGGAACACCGTCATCAGTTATTTGTGTTGTTGATGATGAAAAAGTTGCTTTCTATGAACATGTTGACTCAAAGAAAAAGGAAAAGGTTGAAAAGGTTGAAAAGGTCGAAAAGATTGGAAAAGAAAAACCAATCAAAGTAACAGAATCTTATCACCCTACTACTCCAGTTTATGTTCCAACAACAACTGTTAAATATATCGCTCCTGTTTCTACCCCATATTCAATTCCATCGACTACTGTTAAATATATCGCTCCCACGACTACACCATATACAACTACAACGACTACTGTTAAATATACTACAGCATATGTACCTCCAAAAATGGAAAAGCCGAAAACGACATCGATGATTCCATATTTGCCTGATGGATCTGCTTATGATTCTAGTGTAAATATTCCAGAAGTACCAGGAGGAGGTCCCTTATCTGATGCTTATTATCCAAACTCTGAAGAGGATGAAAAGGATGAAGACTAAATCAAATTATTGTTTATTTAATCAATGTTGTTATTTTTAAATTGACAAGGTTTCATTGTTATTGACCTGTTGTAAATAAGTTTCATACCTTTTAACAATCATGAAAATCTTGTATCATTTATCAAGATAATACTCTTAAATATGACTTATAAATAAAGATCTTGCTCAAACCATGAATTTTATTCTATTCATTTGTTAATTCGGTAACTTCTATTCGTTTACTAGTAAATTCCTAAAAAGTCCTCTCAATCCAGTTTTGAAAGCAGCATAAGCCTCTGCTGATGTAGAAGAAGAAGAAGCCAACGAAGACTATATTCATTTCATTTTTCATCATAATTACAGAAAGGTACCAGTAATTTCAACTCTCTTGAAATAATACAAAAGGTATTTTACGAGCAAATTTACAAATTAGTAAAAGTAATTGTCAATATCTAAATAGCTTTGTCCAAGATCTTCTTTTGGCCAGATATTGTGCTATTGAAATAATATTGACCAGATTTTTAATGATCGTGCATTCTAACCTGAAAATGCGTCAGGTAAAATTGTAACTCCATTGTAATTGTCGTTTCCCTAACATGGATCCTACATTTTCGCCCGATAGTTTGACTTTATATATTGTATAGATGTATAAATTATCGTTATTGTCTAAATATTTGTGAAATTAAATAGAGTTGTTCCAGTCACTGTTGAGATAAAAGTTTATTGGTAATTATGAAAATATAATGAGCGTATGGTTAATTTATCGAAAAAATTATTCCTCTAATTACGGTTGTTAAAAATTACAATTGTCTCTCTATAGAGTTTCAGTTTTCATAAAAATTACGTTTATTCATAAATTAATTATTCCACTGAACTTTGCTTTCAGAGTTTAATTGAACCCGACCAGTTGCTAGATACTCTAGAGCTAACGGAAATATTTTATGCTCTGATTGTTTAACTCTTTCTTGTAAAATATCTGGAGTATCGCCTGGAAGAACTGGAACTGCCTCTTGGAGCACAATCGCTCCTGTATCGACATCTGGCTCAACAAAATGAACTGTACATCCATGAACTCTAACACCAGCTTCCAAAGCTCTAGCATGAGTGTCCATGCCCTTAAAAGAGGGTAACAGAGAGGGATGAACGTTTAACATTTTACCCTTCCAAAGGTGCACAAACTCTTCGGATAATATCCTCATGAAACCAGCAAGGCAAACAATTTCAATGGAAGCTTTTTTCAACGCTTCATTAACGACCATATCATAATCAACTCGATTTTTAAAACCTTTACTTGGAATGACCAAAGTTTTGATTCCAGCATTTTCAGCCCTAATAAGTCCAGCAACATTAGGTTTGTTAGAAATAACTAATACAATATTTATAGATTTTGACTTCTTCGAATGATCTATCAGAGCTTGTAAATTAGTCCCAGACCCAGAAATTAATACAGCAACTCTTTTGGCTGTTTCTGAACCAACACCATTTGTAGGTGAATCCATTAAGGTTTGGAAGTTGTTTACGATTACCGGCAAATCTGAACGTTTAACAATTTTACCGACCACCTTCGCACCAGACTCACCATTCATCTTCAGTAAATTAAGAGTTGAGTTTACATTATCTTGCTTGACAACAAGAATCATTCCTAAGCCACAATTAAAAGTGCGCAACATTTCATCATCGAGAAGAGATCCAGCTTCTTTGAGCCATTTAAATACCGGTGGCATTACCCATTGGTTAGCGTCCAATTCAGCAGCTAAATGGGAGGGTAAAACTCGAGGAATATTTTCAGTTAAGCCTCCTCCTGTTATATGAGAAGCAGCGACAATGTAACCCAATTTAACTGCAGGAAGGACACTTCTCACATAAATTCGAGTAGGAGCTAAAAGTATCTGACCCAATGTCTGAGATCGATCAAAAGGAGCTTTATCATTAAACGACAATCCTTTCTTTTCGATAATTTTTCGAACCAAACTGAATCCATTCGAGTGAACACCAGAAGATGGTAGACCAATTAAAGCATCTCCTTCATTGATTTCTTTTAATCTTGGTAAAACAGCTTTTCTATCAACGGCACCAACAGAGAAACCTGCTAGATCAAAGTCTTTACCATGATACATTCCAGGCATTTCAGCTGTTTCTCCACCTTAATGACAAGAATTATGAACATTAGTAAAATAATTAAATAATCTGTTTTAGCGGTAATACTAACCAATTAATGCGCAATTGGCAAGTTTGCAGCCTTGAACAATACCAGAAATAACTTGTGAAGCAGAGTCAACATCAAGTTTACCACAAGCAAAGTAATCAAGGAAAAACAAGGGCTCAGCTCCTTGGACTAAAATATCATTAACACACATTGCAACCAAATCAATTCCAACGGTGTTCAAGATATTACATTCAATTGCTATACGCAATTTAGTTCCAACTCCATCAGTACCTGCGACCAATAATGGTCCATCTGGATAGGCGTCAAATAAACCACCAAAGCCACCAATTGAACCAACAACTCCAGGCCGATGCGTTGCACCGACCATTGATTTAATTCGATCAACCAATTGATTGCCAGCATCAATATCGACTCCACTTGATCGATAGCTTAAATGATGATCAGTCTTATTCAATCTGAAAAAAAAAACAAGAGTAAATAATGAATGATGGATAAAAAGACTAATACTAAACAAATATTTTTTATTACTTGAACTAGTTATAGATACGACAGAGTATCTTCACGTATTACAAAAAAAAGTATTGAACTAGCTATGAATATATCAATGATTTTACAGACTAATGTTATCAGATTTTAAACTTAGATTGAAATAAATCGAAAGATTAACACAGCTGATAACTTAATTCGCACACTAATTATTATGAATTGATGAATTCAGACATTCAAAACAATTAAAGTTATCAGTTATGTTGATCTGATTGATTTAAGGTAAATAAATATACAATACATTCAATAAAATTTTTGTGAAACGTACTTTTTCAATGCTCGTACACCGATATCATGACGATAAAAGGAGCCTTCAATTTTGATTGATGAAGCAGCTTGTTGAGATTTATTGATTGCTTTCTGTGGATCATTATCAGACGCAACAACCGTTAAAACTCGGCCACCAGAAGAGGTTAATCTATCATCGATCCATTTAGTTCCTCCATGGAAGATGATACAATCAGATAATTTATCAAGGCCATTAATTAGTTTGCCAGTTATGGGTTTATCAGGATAACCAGAGGAAGCAATAACCGTACCACAGGAATAAAAGTTATCTCTCCAATCAATGGTAATGGTAGACAATTTACCAGAAATACAAGCCAAACAGATATCAAATAGATCACTGTTGAGCAAAGGAAGAACTGATTGAGTCTCTGGGTCACCAAAACGAGCATTAAATTCCAATACTTTGGGCCCATCTGAAGTTAACATGAAACCAGTGAATAAAACACCAACAAATTTTCGTCCATCAGCTTTTAGTCCATTGATTGTTTTTTGTATGATCGAACTAATTTCTTGCATCTCTTGAGATGAACATGGATAAGGACAAAAGGCACCCATTCCTCCAGTATTAGGTCCTGCGTCATTATCAAACGCTCTCTTATGATCCTGAGCCGGAGGCATGACACTTATATTGACTCCATCTGAAAAGGCCATAACTGAAACTTCATCTCCTTCTAAGAAATCTTCAACAACAATAGAGTTTCCAGCATCACCAAATATTTTATCATCTAATATTTGCTCAATATAACGACAAGTTTCTTCTACACTTGTACCGATAAGGACACCTTTACCAGCAGCAAGACCTGAAGCTTTGACAACCCATGGTTTAAGGTTAGGTGGACAGTTGGTTACCCATTTTTTTCCTTCAGAAGAGGAAACAAAAACTTTATGTCGAGCAGTTGGTATTTCATGTCTAACCATGAACTCTTTAGCATATGATTTATCACATTCAATTTGGGCAGCTGATTGTGAAGGACCGAAACAAGGAATTCCGTGGTTTGACAAAATATCAGATAAACCACGATTTAAAGGATCTTCAGGTCCAATCACTACAAGAGATGGTTTCTCTTTTAAGCACCATTCTTCAACCTTTGATAAATCCTTTAGATCTAAAGCTGTTAACAATTGAAAAGAAATAAAATAAGTTAAATAATTAAGTGGAATGCCAATATCATTTTAGTACTTACAGAGATTTGAAATTTTTCTATCCTCTTTCAGGGTTCCTGCGTTTCCTGGACACACAAAAATTTTATAAACTTTTGAAGATTTGGCCAGCTTCCAGGCCAAAACATGTTCTCGCGAACCATTTCCAATAACCAAAACTGTCTCTGTCATTCTTGTGGAAAGGCTAAATATCAAGGTTAAAAAAGTACAATAAATGACAATTAAGGGCTAAATCTGAACTGATTTTGGTTGAAATGAAATTAATTCAAGCAGATTATGATTTTGAAGTGGACATATTGAAAATAATCCAATAGAAGATAAGATTATTTCCTTGGTGAGTGATGAAGATAATTGATTAAATGAAAAAAACAAAGATTTTGATTGCGATACAATCAATGTATTATGATAAAATCAATTGCTTTAATGATATTTCCCTAGTTTTTCTTGCTAATACTTTGATTAAAAAGTACGGCCCAAGTGTCTGGCTTTGATTAAACAATATCTTAATTTTTTCTGAGGTGGGTTCTCACCATAAACTAACATTATGATTAATTGATGGAGATAGAAAATCAAGGATCATTTAATATCTTTTATTTAATGTTTAATGTTCTCAAATCTTTTAATTGGTAGACATAATGTTAATGTTTCACTATTTACCTTAAATGGTTTGTGGCTAAAGAATCGTCAGGACTCAAATAACTATTTAATACATTATACAAAATACATTAATGTATTTGGAAAGTATCTTTCTGGGAACTCACAATTCACCAGTTTTGATTACTGAACCATTAATCATTTTAACAAGAGATTTTAATGATTAGATGATTGTGATTATGATGTTAGATATTATGGATAATTATGATTAGATAAACAAATAAACCTGTGAGGTAACAGCACAGGTAATTGTCAATGACAAACGATCATTTAGATAATAATCAAGACAATATCAAAGTAATAAAATAAGACCATAAAAGTAATATTAGATATTAGATATTATGATTGACCTAAATTTTCTATTTAACCCATCATCATGAACTATTTATCTAGTTACTATTCATTATGTTCAAAGAGTTAAATATAGCTGATTATCACGACTATGCAACAATTAGAGTCAGTGGTCTTTGGGGAGGGTTTGCTTGAATGGGTACTATATCAACGGGAGCCTGATTACAATGCCTGTAATAGCGTCTGGATTCCATCCCTTGCAACAAGGTTTTAGTCTGATATTTATTGGTTCCTCGGTTATTAGTGAACCTGTAATTGTTGAAGAATTGAAAAAAAATTAGAAATTAGCTAAATGGTGTAAAGAAAAAAATCAGAATTATTTCTCAACTCTAAACAGTTACTACCGTTAAAGCAATTTAAGCTTACCTTGTACTTGAGTTGCAAGCCCACCAGTTATTTTAGCTCCATTTTCAGCTTTAGCAGTTAGGGCTTCGTTATTAATCTGCAGCGTTGAACTATTTTCAGTTTGGGTTTCAGTTGTAAAATTTTGCCTTGCTCCACTAGAAATTTGCCTGCAAAATTTGACCAAATAGAGACGTAAGTTCACGAGCTCTCATTATTGTTTAACATCAAGTTTATCAGCATTTACGCAGGGTTTAAAGGAAGGATGATATTGATAAAATTCAGGCTTAAATATGGCATTGATTACGGGTGGATGAGATAAAGTATAAATATAAATGCATTGTATTAATTCATAATCCATACAAGAAACAATAATTATCAATAATGCAAAATTTTATCGTGAAATGATTGATCAAAAAATTATTATAAGAAAAATTGCGAAAAGTAATCCAAAAAACGTTAATTATTTCCAAACTATGAATAAACTTTCGCTGCTCAATTAATCAAATAACAATCAGTGCTTTGACTGTAACCATGACTATTAAACCATTATTACTCATTACACAAGTTGGTATAATTTTAGCTTTTAAAAATTAAATTTCGGTAACAATCTAGTTATACGGACACAAGGCGTAGCTAGTAATTTGTTAACTTACATTGAATTGGCAGAATTTCCAACAAATTTTCCTGTGAAAATGAAAAGGCAAAACTTGATGAAAAAAATAAGTTAAATGGCAATTGGTGAGGTGGTTAATTGTAACACTTATTGATGATATTGGACCTGGTCAGAGTCAAAGTAAATTATGGACACCCACCTTGAATTGATCCGAGGATACTAAAAATGAAACAAAAAATAACAAGAATCTTCATAGCAGCAATTTAAGTAGATTTGATTGAATAAAAATATCAAACTAACCAGGTTATGTTATAATGCAAGACTTAAAGGATAAATGGCTCTAGAAACACAAATCTGTACAATTAGGTCAAAGGCACTATGAGATAAATTGACAATTGAATAGTTTCAATAATCATTTGGCTACAGTTTATACAGGATCAAAAGGAGGAGTTGTTTATAAATGTTATATCAGTGCATCAAAAGTACACTGTATTTGTGATTATCGCCTGAGGCTGAAAGTGAGTATCTTATTTAACACCACTAGCCGACATAAAACATCTAATAGAGTTTATTGCATTAAATCATTGGGTATATGTCCATAACTATTAAACATAATTATAATAAATTACTGTTGAGCATGTACTATTCAAGGTTTTATCAGTAAGTAAATTTCATTGAAAATAAGCAATTTGGAAAAACTATTGATCAGCAATTGACATTGTGACCGATTCAACTTTAGAGCTGCTTCTTCAATAATAAATATTTTGAAAGAATTTATTACTTTTATAATGATCAGAAAGATGAAAATGATGATGAGGAAGAGATCCATGCTTTGATCAAAATAATCATTCAAACGTCTCAATCTTGTTACAACATTTTAATTAACTGACAAAGTCTGTGCTTGTGAGAGAGTCTTTGCTTTATGGAAACAACATTGAAGCTCGCAAGTTTGGAACCGGTATACTTTTTGATGTAGAGGTGGTACGGAAAATAGTTTTCGATTAAAATGACCTAAACTCATAAGATTTACAATTGAGATAGTTTTCAAGGTAACTAATTATCCTTGGAATCGTTTTTTCACTAAAAATCTCATTCAGTCCATCTTAATTCGAATCTAGCTATTGTTTTATCGAGAAAAATTAAAATATTCAGATAAAAGTTATTATTAGAATGTAATCAAAGGTAAAATGTAAGGTATTTTAAACACACCAACATATGAAAAACATCTTTCACACCCTGTAACTCTTGAACCAAAAATTTGCGAAGCCCTGTGAATTGACAAAAGTTCACATTTGACCCAATAGGATATTCTAAGCCTCAAATGCTCGAAATTTTCGTAACATCTGGAGATCTCTCTTGTAAGCTGAATTGCTGAGAAACATCTCCATGACGTAAATAATTACGATTTCATTCAAACAAAAAAATCAATGCTCAATGCGTTGATATTTTCAAAAGCTATTTTTGATTTTAATAGAGAGCCAGTAAAATATTATGTTGGATTACGTGATAGATATCTCGAAGAGTTAATCATTTATAAACTAGAAAGTATCGTTTTATCAACAATTTGGGTTAAGGTTTGATTAGGAGAGGATTAGTCGAGAGACATGAGCTAAACTGGTGTAGATGCGATTCAACGAACGTCATTGAGGAGGTCTTACAATTTTTGTACCTTCAATATACTAGCAAGCTGACCTTTTGATTGTAAAGTGATTATTGCAAGCGTACCACACATCGTTATTATAACAATAGCATAATTTCAGTTAATTTTCTTTATCTTGATGAAATTGCTTTCGAAAGCTCCTGCAAAGTCTTAAGCCATAGGAATCTGTAATTAGATAGAGATAAAAAAAAGATCAGAACTGGGATTATATGAAGAAAGTGAATGAGAAATAATTACCGTTAAAACAAAACATTTGTCAATTTGACTGATTACTGTTGAGATTGAAACCTCTTTTCTTGTACCTTAAAATTAACACCAATTTTTGATCACCACTTTGTAGAAGAGGGCGATTGAAATGTCTGGTTCACGTCGAAGTTTGCCTCGACATAGTATTGCTTCAATAAAATCAGCTATTCAAAATGTTGCCCGATTCCGTTGGCTGATATTTTTCACTGGACAATTCGCAAACTTTGCCAACAACCTTGTTGGATCAAGTTTGAGTTTAACAATTGTTGCCATGATTGAAAAAGATGAAACCATCAATACAACTCTGAACAGTAATAATTCAACTATTTTAATGAAACCAACATCAGGTAAAATCCATGTAGACTGGAGTAATGTGGACAAAGATCACATGCTTCAAGCCGCTTTTTGGGGAACTCTTGTCATGTCACTATTTGGTGGTCGTATATGTGAATTGTTTGGTCCAAGGAAAGTTGTATCTCTAGCTCTTACAACTACTGGATTAGTTAATCTTTTATTTCCAGTAATTTCAATTCACAGTTTCTATGGAGCCTATTTTGTACGAGTTGTCCAAGGCTTGTGCGCAGGGGTTATCCAACCTTCGACATATGTCGTTGTCTCTCGTTGGTCTACTGCATACGAACGAACCCTTTCAAATGGTGTTGTCTCATCTGGTGGTTCATTAGGTAATCTCATTTCTCTCCCCCTTTCTGGTCTTTTGGTCAGCTCTAGTTTTTTTGGAGGTTGGCCTGCCGTCTTTTACTTATTTGGTGGTTTTAATTTGGTTATGGCTATCATTTGGTTCATTGTTATTTATGATACTCCTGAAGAACATCCTTATTTAGGCGAAGAAGAACTCGAAGAAATATTAACTAGACGATTACTTAAGTCAGGTGCTCCGGTAAGTATTAAGAGGCTTTTATTATCAATTTCAACGTAAATTAACATTTTGTTATCTGTTTTAAGGTGAAAATCTCGTGGGGAAAAATATTTACGTCCATTCCAGTTTACGCTTATCTTGTGCCAGCTTTCACTTATAGTTGGGTTGTTGCTATTGTTATTAACCAGATTCCTTCATTTTACGAAGAGATTCTTGGCTTTTCACACGAAGCCGTGAGTAAATTTCTTGTATTTGATTGTGCAATCGAACCAAAAAACTGATTTCAGTTCTATGAGTTTGAAGAGAGAAATAAAATTGTCTCATTTTGTTGTAACAGAACGGTTTTGTGGCCAGTCTTCCTTGGATTGTGTCAATGTTTAGTGCACTTGTTGGTAGTACCATTGCGGATAAAATTCGAAAGAAAAATATTGTCTCATTATCGTTAATTCGAAAATCTTTCACTGCAGTGGGTAAGTTATAAGCATATCTTGGGTTGTTGAAAACTAAAGCATTTTTTTGTATTCAATAATGATAAAGGGCTTGGTTGCGTGTCGATGGGACTAGTTGCGATTACCTTATTGAAAGATAAACGAATTGCTGTTGTGTTAACTCTAGGTGTTTGTAAAGGATTGGGAACTCTGTCGACGGCTGGTTATGCGGCGAATCATCTGGATATAGCTCCATCTTTTGCCGGAACTTTGGCTGGTTTTGCAGGTGCTATTGCCAGTCTAGCATCATTAGCGGCCAATGAGGGAGCAGCTATAATAGTTGGAAATAAACCGACTCAAAAAAATTGGTACAAACTATTTTACATCTCGTCAGCAATAAATTTTTGTGGTGTCGTCTTTTATTGTATCTTTGGTTCTGGGGAGACGCAAAGTTGGGATCCTTCGTGTGTCCGAAGACAAAGTGTTAAATCGATAATGAGTAACAAATCACGGAAATTCAGCATGAAGTCAGAAAATGATGGCAGTAACAATCATCAAAATCAACCACAGCAAATACAGGCTGATCAACAAAACCATCACCATGAAAGTGTTCATCACGTAACAATATCAACTGAAGAAACTGTTGAGTTCCAATAGATTTAGATTGACAATGCAGAAATAATCAGTCATAATGCCATTGGATTCAGACAATCATTCTGGAGATCATAATGTTCAAGTTTTATAAGTACAATCATGTTTTTACCCAAGAATCGATCAAATTGATGTCAACATGCCGACATCAAATTAATTTCGACCAAAAGAACAGTTTTCCAAATCATGTAACTTGATTGTAATTTTTTATCAGATGTATCATCCTTTGCGTCGTTCCCTTGTTTGCACGTAATTTTAATATTCAATTCTTCCAAACGATGAAAATGTGAAAGAAAATAAGATATATTAATGAATAAACTTGATATAAATTATATTGAAGAATGGTGATTGCTTGACACAAAGAAATATTATACATACCTCAAATGAAGAGTATTATCGATGTAGAAATGTAATAAACAATTAATCCATTCAATTGAAATATAAAAAAAATATTTTAGAAAAATTATAAACTTTGACATTAAAAATTGTAATTACCTTGCGAATTAATTGGCGCTTAATCGTGAATAAATTCATGGAAACAAAACAGATGTAATTTCTTGAAAAGTTGAAAATGAAAAAAAAAGATGGCGTTAATTACGTTTCTCTGTACCTCTTAATATTAATTAATTACGGCAATAGAGATAATGATAATGAACTGAATAAGAAGTGATCAAAAATAATGTTTGGCAATGAACGAAGAAAAAATTGCTCTAAAAAGACATTTGAAGAACCCGTAGATGAACTTCATATTAGATTTAATTAGTGTCAGTCGGAAACACTGAAAAAGGATAATCATTGAGAAGGTAGTGATTGACAGACTAATTTAAATCGATGATTATACCTTTGGACAGCCAATCAATCAAAAAATATAACTTAATACTCGTTCAAGTATCCATATTTTGATAGGTTTTATCATCAACTTGATGAAAGTATCAACGGCAATAAAAAAGATGAAATCGACAGTTGTCATCATGCATGATGAACACCATCTTGATAATGATAATCATGTTGATAGTTCACAGGGCGAACAACAAAGAGTGAAGAAAGAAACACTTACAATCACAGTTAGCTATTAGCAATGAAATGATGAAAATTTTTCATAAGCAAACATGGAGAAGAAAGGGAAAGACACAAAGCATATAAAGAGCAACAGAATGAACGGATATGTCCTTCATCGCCAATCGTCTCTTGTTTACTGATAAAACTTGGGATTCAAAAGTTCAGCTTTTTTGTTTGCTATAACGTAGATAGTTAAAAATTAATTTCCTGGTGAATCAAGAGATTCAGTTTTGTTGAAAATAAGAAGACAGGATGATAAAGATGTTAGAGATGACAACAAAGAAAGTAAAATAACTCGAAAGAGAAAGTGAAAACAAAATGTGAGACAATGAATGGAAAAGTAAAAAAGAGTGAGACCAAAGTTGAACTCTGAAGTAATGCTAGTCTGTTTGGTCGGTGAATCAAGTTGCAACGGTCTTTTATGTTTTTCATATTAACTGATTTTTATTAACGTTTATTGTTATTGTTTATTAAACATTATTTTACATTTTATTTACATATTATCAACCTGGTCAACTATTAATCATCATCTTTGACCTTTTTCTTGTTTTATAAAAAACGTTTTTCAACATTTTTCAACTTATGATTTCCCGGGTTACATAATTGTAATCCATTCTTTGAGTTTGCTATAATTTTTTACTGCTTTTATTTTAACATTGTGCTTGTTGTTTTGTTTTTAGACTAAATTTGTGCCTTGATTATTGGAAAGTGTTTACAAAGAATTAACATTTTATTCACCATTTTGTCGTGTATTTTATCAACTGTCACGTTAACCACAGATTTTGGTTAGCCACAATTTAAAAACATGTTTAATTTTAATCATCAGTTTTTTTATCATCGAAACAACAAACAACATGTTGCTAGTATAAATTTCATATACTGTTTCATTTTAATTGTACTTTTCAACTGTTTATTATGTGAATCCTCTCAAACCAAGGGTAAATTTATCAACAAATTGACCCGTAAGTGATCAGAAACTAGAAATTATACCAAAGCCTAATGCTTGAGCTATTCTTTCTTGTTGTGTTTACAACCATTGACAGGCTCTGCTCTATCATTGTTTTACATGAAATCTGAAATTATCTCTAAAAAATCTTTGAAGTAAAACATCAATTTTAACATAAAATTATTGTTTTCCTGTTTTTAATGTTTCTTTATCTCTCTTACAGCAGTCAACAAGATTGTCGTTGTCGAGGCTACGTTGGACTTGCCACCTGGTCCAAACAAATTGTTGAACATAAGTCACAACGAGATCAAATTACCGAATAGCACGAGTATCAGGGAGACCAGAATAATAAGCAAAAATATTACAAAAGCATCAGTGAATAAATCTGAAAAGTCAAAGGGTAAACCCAATCCTGTGAAAACCAATGTTACCCGCGAAGATGAGGAAGTTCACTTGATCAGTTGGAGGTGGGAAGAGTTAGGCAATTACTTTTTAATCGGAGCGTTTTTATTGATAGCTGCTGGTGTCAAAATTTGTTACCATCATAGTCATACACTGAGCACTCATATTCCAGAATCATGGTAAGACTTTATTTCCATTTCAATCTTTTATGGCACTTCTCATTGTAACCCTTTTCTTCTATTTTTTTCAGTGTTCTCATTCTTTTAGGTACCATAGTTGGGACCATTTTCTTGTAAGATAATTTCAACATGACTTTTTATATTGTTGATATAAAATGTGACGAAAGTTAATTTAAATATCATGAGGCTCAGTTTTGCTTAAATTGAAGAGATTCATGTTAATCGGAACTTATGCAATGATTTACAACAATTTATAATTTAATATAACTAGAGACTAGTCATTTATTTTACTTTTGTTTAAAGAAGCAACAAACTTAAAAGTGACATTTCCGATCATCATTTACATTACTTAATTCCAACGATTTGATGCTCATTAAATTTTTCACAGTTTTACAGGCGTCCTTGAAAGTGAATATGTCCCTAAATTTAATTCCTCACTTTTCTTTTACGTTCTTCTTCCACCGTAAGTTTAATTTGTCGATTAATTCATTCATTTCTTGATTGTTAAAATTCACTTCGTTTTTGTTTTCTTTCCACTAACAGAATCATTTTGGAGTCAGCCTATAGTTTATACGATAAAAGTTTTTTCAACAATATTGGAACAATTTTATTATACGCTGTCGTGGTTTGTGCAATTTTTATTAATACTATTACATACTATTACTTTAATATTATTATATCTATGCTTTTCAATTTAAGTTCATAAATTTGATCTTGCAAAACATTTAAATTTGAATGTATTTTCCCTCAATTTAATATTAATAATGATATCATTATTCTGTTTCCTTAAAATTTAGGGTACGATCATCAATATTGCCACCATAGGGCCTAGTTTGTATTATTGCAGTGAATGGGGAATCTTCGGAGATGATAAGATACCCTTAATAGAGTGTCTCATTTTTGCGACTTTAATTAGCGCAGTTGACCCTGTTGCAGTGAGTCTATTTTTTGAACTTCAAATTTTACGACAATGTACTTGATGTAAGTAAATGATCAAATTTTCACCTCTTCTATTTCAGGTTTTGGCAATTTTTGCTGAAGTCAATGTGAACAAAGCTTTGTACTTTTTGGTGTTTGGAGAATCACTCCTTAATGGTTGAGTATGATTATAATCGGATCTACTTTCCCATCTTCGCTTAATCACTTGTTTTTTCTCCTCCTATTAACTTACACTATATGCAATCATTACCAGATGCCGTTGTTATTACCATGTACAATACTGTCTCAGCCTTGGCAGGCAGAGAAAACATTCGAGTAACGGAAATTATCAGAGGTATTCTAAGTTTTCTTATAACTTCTGGTGGAGGTGTTTCCACAGGAATATTTCTTGGTGCTTTAAGCTCAATCGTCACACGATTTACTGCTGATGTTAGAGGTAAAAGTTGATTCATAAACCTTTATTTCTATTCCTCGCATTAACTGTTCAATTTTCAATCTTTCTTTATAGTTGTCGAACCATTGATTGTTATTGTTTTAGCATATATTTCTTACATTGGAGCTGAATTGTTTCACTTTTCTGGTATCATCAGTCTTATTTGCTGTGGACTTATGCAAGCTGAGTACACCCGACACAATATATCGAAAAAATCGTACACAACAATCAAATATCTGACCAAAACCGTCTCCTCTATTGCTGATGTGATAATTTTTTTATTCCTTGGAATGGTTTTAGTGCGGGATGACCACAAATGGAACACTGAATTCGTTTTACTCACAACTTTTTTCTGCATCATCTATCGTTTTTTCAGTAATATTTTCATTCGATAACCTGCCACCAAATTAACCTATTGGAAACTAACGTGAATCTTTATGCTATCTTATTAGGTGTTTTCAGTCTAACATATGTTGCGAACAATTTTTTTCAAAGATTAAGAATTGTTAACTTTGCTGAACAATTGCTGATGGCTTATGGTGGATTGAGAGGAGCAATCGCTTTTTGCTTGGCAATTATGTTAGATACAAGTAAAATTAGCCAAGCAAATCTGTTTGTAACAGCAACTTTATTTGTTATCCTTTTCACTGTTTTTGTTTTGGTGAGTACAGAGATTTATTTGATTTATTTTCTTTTCAGAGTTAATAAAAAATGCCCAAACAAGGTATTAGGTTTATTCAAACGCGTAATTAAGTTTACGACTAATATGCCTCATAAATTATACAGAATGAAATGATTTGTTCTGTTTAATTTCAAATCAATCAAATAACTTTGATTCTCTGAACAATTGAAATTTGTTATGGTAAACTTCTTATTGATTACCTATTGACAAAACATTTGATTTTGCTTACCTTGACTTATTTCATTGCCTTTTTTATTGCTATTTTACTCTTAATTATGGTTAATAATTCCCATCTTATATTTCTTTACAGGGATCCACAACAAAACCAATTGTCCACTTTTTAGAAGTTAAAATTCATATCAAGCATGAAGCTAAGCTATTTATTGAAATTAATAATAAAGTTGTGGAAACATTTATGGCTGGAATGGAAGAAATTGCTGGAAATCGATCGGCAAACTACTGGGCCGTGAGTATTTCGCATTGTACTTGTATTTTCAAACTGACCTCGTTTAAACATATTTATTTCTTTATACCAGCAAAAATTCGCTCGATTTAATGATAATTATGTTAAAGCGATATTAATACGAGGAGGAGCTGAAAGAGCAGCTTCAATCAGAACAGCTTATGAGAAGGTAATTTGATTGGAATATTTCCTTTATGATTAAATAATAATAATTGTCGTTTCTCAAAAATTCATAGTTCTATAAAGGCAAAGAGGATGGACGAATTCTTTTAATTCAAGAAGCTAAAACAACTGTTAAAGAGGAACAAGAAGCAATAACTGAACCAACGCATTCCAAATTAATAAGAGCATGTTCGGATGGAGCAAATGTTCAACGCAGCAATGATCCACAAGCAACTACTTGGAAACTTTCAAAATCATCTTGGTATAACCGACGACATCGTACTCTTCCTGCTCGTCCAGGGCCTGAACCTTACCGAGAGCTACGATCGCCCAAAAAACCAGATAAAAGTGAGGATGTTAGCCGTGTTTTGGCTGAAGCTTTCTCCAAATCAGCTTATTATCAATACACTGGAGGTATTCACAGTGTTGAAGATCGTGAAGATAAAATAACTAAAGAAAATGCTCGTAAAAGTAAATGGTTAATGGCAAAATCAAAGATACAATTGGCTGCTATTGCATCTAAAAGTACAGAGCATGGAAATGACCCATTACCATTGCATTCAGTTGTTAAGGCTGCTAAGGCATTGGCAGCTATGAAAGAAAGACAGCAAAATGAATCAGTTAATTTGGACAATCTAAATGAACGAGTTTAAAAAAATTGTTCAATATTTTTCTTTTTCTAATTGTTGAATGATTCTTAACATGTTTTACCTAGCTTTTTGATCCATTCTTGTTGAGTATATATTGATATAATTGACAATATTTTTAAAAGATTATTATTCTAACTGACATTTTTGAACATTTTGTTATTAATTCTAACGTATTAAACAGAAAAGCAAATTAAACCCTGAAAGCTAACAATCAAGTTCAGGTTCATTCTCCTTTTACAGTTGGCTGTACTTCCATTGTTGAAATTATTGATTCAAAATCATTAAAACTATCATCAGTCTGCTTTACTTAACTTGATTTATGATCTTTAAATTAACTTCAGACCATTAAACTAATTATGATTAATTTAATGAAAATTAATTGATTCAAGATGAGAAGAGGATATATTCGGATCCAAAATGATACAAAAAGATACTGATATCAGCTGAGGATCTATAAAAAAAGCATGTTTATCATTTATAAATATTTCAAGTTTCAATTTATTGGTTTGCTAATAAAAATCTAATTATTTTTTTGTACATATTAATGAACTGTATTGGGAATCCGAGTTATTAGTGTCTTTCGTAAAGTTAAAGTCAATCTAAATGTTATTCAATTGAGCTGTAAACATACAAACTGTTTATAACACAATGATACGATCAACATTTTGTGCTTTACGTAAAACCGTGAGTTTTATAAACCATTCTTCTCCTCGGATAATACCTGCTTTCAATTATCAGGCTAAACAATACAGTTTGATTAATGGTCGATGGTTCAGTGGTCAACCTAGCCAAACAAAGGGAGAATTGTATTTAATCAACAAGTTGAAGGAACGAATTCCTGACTCATCTGCTGTAGAAGTAAAAGATGTTTCTGGTGGATGTGGAGAAATGTACGAAGTTTTCGTTGTTAGTCCATCTTTCAAAGGCAAATCAATTTTACAACAACATAAGATGGTTACTGAAGCTTTAAAAGAAGATATTCCTCAATTCCATGGAATTCGAGTTGAAACATCGTCAAGTTAATTTTTAGTTGATTTCATTTTGCTCGAATATTTAGATTGTACAAATAACACCCGATTACTACTGCTTACTAGCTGTTTCTAAAATATTAGAACAACATTTATTGTTAATATTTAGACACCTGAAATGTATCTCGAAATTGGCCTTTTATAATTCTCGATTCAATTCAGAAATGCCATATTCCAAATGCTACCTTTAAAATAAATCTTCACAATGTTAACTTTTATTTACTTTTTATTTTCCATGAATTCTTGCACATTGACCAGTAGAGGCTTATTCTTGCATGTGAGAAATTAACGTGACCAATCGTTATCTTTAAAATTAACAATACTGGACAGCTTTATTTGTTTAATAGTTTACATTCAGTTGGGTTTTGAGAATATCATTGTAAAAGAAAACAAAATCTTGACTTGAATTTTTGGTTTAAAAGGAGAAATAAATTAAATTTGAGGTTTCATAGAATTTTTCAGGCTAATTATGATGAATGGGCAGATATTTACAATGATCACCAGTAACATAGCTTGAACCAAGGCTTCGTGTGTAAGTTTGGTACATTAAACATAATAGTGTGGAAACATATGAGTAAATATTTTTCACAAATAAGTGTGAACCATGCAATATTGCTCAATCTAATAATAGTCAATCGGGTGAAAATTGTCAATCATCAAAGTCCCTTTTAGTTCCTCGATGTGTTGACCAAGAACGCTTCCAAATTCAGCATCAATTCAATCGAGGTTTGGTTGATCTTCGACTTGATAGTTTATCACAAATTAAATTATGCATACAAACCATTACGGCGATTTAGTGTACAGAGGATATTATTTATAACTAACAGCCATCAGAGTCAACAAACAGAAACAAGGACAAATTGACTGATTTAAAATTGATAACAGGAAGCTGAGATAATCCGAGCTTAGGAAAAATAAACTTTTTTTCGAACTGAGAGTGATGTCTACTATCAATTGTTCTAACAATCTAATCACTGCAGAATAACTCTTTCATCAGCCCGTCTTTCTCTTCTTCTTCAAATTTCTTCCAAGCTTTGTAAACGCTTTCATTGTTCAATCCATTGATGTAAAATCCTTCATTGCCCCCACGCCATTTTTTGTGACCGACAGGATATTTAATTGAGAAAATGTAACAATCCAAAGCATTAGTAAGGTCCCAACAAGAATATGTGAAATAACGAGCAAAGTCCATAATTGAATAGACTAGAGCGCAAAGTAACGCAGTGTACGGATGAATCAAACCAATGAATGATTGGTTAATCGTCAAGAGAAGAGGAGCTACTAAGCTTGAGTCCCACTTGTCCATTTCTCCTCGAGAAACGTTGACCATAACAAGAGAATTGACAAGTTTAGCGAAAGCAAATCCATAGACCATGATGAACGCGGCTGGATTCAGTACAAATAGACCAGACATGTAGTTAACCCAAGAAAGGAATAGCAAGAGAGCCAGAGGATAAAGTGGGTTGTAAATTGCTTGACTTTTTCGGCGTGGAATTTTTATACCACATTCTTCTAATGGAGTTTGCTTTCCAAAGACAGACATGTTAAAATTGTCATAAATAACATTGATGAGAGACATGATAGTTAAAACTGCTATAACATGAGTAAGTGTGATATCAACACCGAGTAAAGACAAAATGTGGTATCGCCATATTTTTTGACCTCCATAAGCAGTTAGTCCGTGAGTAATTATCATAGCCCATTGAGCTTCACTTACGTCAATCCTGTGGAGAGAAGAAAAAAAACGAATGTAAAAGGTTTGATTCTTTGGTAAATAGATTAAAAAGTCTAATCGATAAACATTAATGGAGCAAGTCAAGTTACTTTTTTATCGTTAACAATTGATCCTTTAACTCATTTGATAACAATGTTAGAGCTAAAACTGTCACAGAAAAACCATTACAATAAGTCGAACAACTTGACATCATCAAAAACTCACTTTTTAAATATCATACAATGCGTAGTATGAGCAAGCCAATGGGTAGAAAAGAAAGCTACAAGAGTTATCATGGAAAATAAGTACAATAAATTAGGATGATATCCTAATTGAAAGGCAACAGCAGTTCCAATGGTTACAAATATAGTTGATACGGCATCACATCCATGATCAGTTAACTCTTCAATTTGTGAATTCTGAACTTTGGCAGATTGTTTACCATCAAGAGCATCCAGAGTTTGATAAAGGAAAGTTCCAATGGCACATAAAACAAATGTCCAAGATGAAATTTCTTCTTTAAGCTGAGGAGCGAGGTAAAGTGCATTAAGGGAAACAATAACATTGATAGCCAGACCAATGAATGTTATTAAAGATGGAGCAACAAATTTTGGAATAAAGCGAGCAAGACTGGTCCAAAACCTGGAATAGATAAATAAAATTACGTTAGACACTGTGAGAAAAAAACGTTTTTATAAAAAATGGAAAACAATAACAGATGAAGAATGCTGATGTTTCAAGCAGAACGGAGTTTTGTAATTTTCTAACTAATAAGCTATCTCTTGATCATGGACGAGATAGTATGAAAATTGGAATTAGGTAACTTAAAAACCTGATGCATTGATTTTTCAACTAGATTATCATAAAAGAAATACTTTTTGACGTCAATTAGGTTTGGAAGGGATAATTATCACATATTAAATAGAATACCTTTGGAGACAGAACAACTCAAGAACAGATCCAGCAGCAGCACAGTAAATGTATGGATATTTGGAAATGAATTGCATTTGGTGACTAGATAACACCCATCCTCCGTTCATTTGTTTTGATTTTTCATATATAAATTCGTCATTACAATGGATATTAGATTTATTTTTTTTACTGTTTATTTCGATTTGTTTCACTTCAGTTTTCACTTTTTCTTGAAACTCTCTTAGACGGGCAATACTCTTCTTTCGGAAGCTGTTTGATTCACCACAAGTAATCGATTTATTTTGCCAAAGATATTTCTCTGATGAATCTAAAAGAATGGGTGGAATAGTAAATGAAACAGTCAGAAAACAGGTGAAAAAGTTTCAAAACAAGAATGGCAGTGGAACATTGTAATCACTGACAGGCAAATAACCAATATAGATATAGAATTCAATGAAAGTAGAAAATGATAGAAATAAGCAATATACAAACCTTTGTCGGTTATCATTGTGATGGTATGTTTCAGGCTGGTTATGTAATTCAGACAGGGTGATTTTATTTAAATGTCTGTTGAAGTAAAACAGTTAGAGTCAAACTTAGACTTGTTGATTAATGATTAGTTTTAACTAAAATATAAAGAACTTACCTAGAACCAGACAGAGTTAGAAGGACAAATAAATTCAATTTAAAAGCAAACTTAAGTATAGAGGTTTGACCATCAATGGAAGAAATGAAATGAAGATTGTTTTTGCAAGAAGTCGTCCTTAAGAGAGTTAACTGGTTATTAGTTAGAGTTTTCACAAGAATAACACCACAAAAAATCACAAAAGCAACTGGAAAATCAAAAAGAAAATGAGATGAGGAAAACTTGATTTATTTATATATAATAATAAGATTGATTCACAAGAGTAATCTTTAATAATTTGTCAACAAAGGAAAACAGACTTGTGATCGCTTTTTACTAAACAGAATCAGGGATCACAACAATGAGGTGTTAACACTTCTCCCCTGATCACTCACGAATGTAAAAACTGGTGATAAGGGCTATAAATCACAATACGCATATAATCATCATCACTAGTCACAATTAAGATCATAAGATGTTTTCATTATTACCTGCGAAAATAATATAAAGAGAGGAAAGGAGATCAGAAAATCATGTGGATCTTTGCTGCGTTAGTCTTCAAATTTCCATCAATCGATTGTTAACTAATTGATTACTAGACAAAACTTTGGGAAAAAACCTTGATTAATATTGTAAACAAATGATTACTTGATCTAGTTATTTAAAAATTGTAGGCCTGAGACAATCTTGACTGCAAGATGTTTACAGTTGAACTGACTGAATGAAGCTGTTCTAGATTGTTCTTCCATCTCTCGTTGAACAAAAAGACCACTCCTTTCAACTTGCCACTAAAATGTGTATTTCATTTCATTAATTCAAGGAAACCTTTAATCTCTGAGCAATCTCCCATGACATGTTATTCCTACGAGTAAACAACATGAGCAACCTGAAACTCGTGAGTTTGAAATATGAAAGCCAAAAAAGCCAAACTGAGTAAACAAGTATCTTTAATGGAGATGAAAATTGAACTTTATGGTTTTGTTTTGATTGTTGTTGTTCACTTTTTTGATTGCAATGAGTCTATTTTTGAAGACCACTTAACCCTGGCTTATCTGGTTTAACATGGTAAATGGAATTATACCTTCGAAAGTGACTACGAGTAAATATTGTTAATAAATCATTAAACATGGTTCAAATTATTGATCATCAAAACACTGATCAACTTGGTGTTTTACTAATATTAATACTAATAGTATCCAATGAGTAATAGCAATATTTTTTTCAGTATCTCTAAATAAGCTCAATTCAAACCAGTTTCCTAATCGAGTAGCTCTGTGGTCTTTTGATAATTGGGATTCTGTAACTGCTTGTTTAATATATAACTGATGTCACATTGATTAGCAATATATAAACATTGTTTTGACGTAATCTGATTCCTGTAACTCTCTCCTTTCATTACATGTGAATTTAAGTCAGATCAAGGTTGAAGCCTTGTGATTACAGTAATGAATATTTCATGATAACTATCCTACCATGATTAAATTAAATGATAGCTACTAAAAGCTACTTTAAACAGCATGTCCTTTATGAACTGTAAGCGTTGCTTTCTCACTTTCAGTCAGGTTTACAGGTTTACCATAATGTCTGAGCACCGTCATAACGAGTTGAGCTCATAATTGACAAGATAATTATTATCCTGGACTACTGAATAGCCTTGGTATTTGTTTGCAATTCAATGCTTCGTGATTCAATAGCTTCTCTGCGTTATTATAATGTGGCCTACAACAATGACATTTACAGAGATAATTTATTCTTAACTCATTTCTTACTGTTGATGGAAATATTTGTCTATCTATTCAGATGAAACATAAATTAACATTCAGTGATAAAAATAAGTCGACTCAGTTGATACGCAAAACTCGTGGATGATAAAAGAAAGGATCGATTACCAAATAATTAAATCGATTCATTTCATTAATCAATAGTAGTCCCATTGATCCAGACTTATTTTGCAATTGATTTGAAAATGTTGTCAATTTTAGGCAATCTCAAAGAGACATTCTGATCTATTGATTGAACACAACTTTAGACATGAACATTTATGACACACATAGATGTTATAGACAATTTCCGGGTGATTTAGAGATTCATGATGAACATTTTCAAATCAATTGTAAAGTTGCGATTGCATTGAAAAGCTTATTTTTCAGTAAAGAAAGAAAAAATTACAGTCGTGAGTAATTCAATGAACTATTGACAATATATTGACTTTATTGAAAAATTAACAATAATTGCAAGCATCGAGACTTTTTTGACTTTTAGCGTCTAGCGTTAGATGGCCTTGATTTTCAAGTAATCAAAGTAACGCCAAAATTTCTCGTTTTTTTACTTTGAATAGTGCAATTTTTTTCGCTATCGCTTTTACTAAAAAATAAGCTTAACAGTTCCAAGAATAATGAGCTTACAATAATTGTAATACTCTTGAGGTTGCGGGAATAGAGTGAGGTGGTGATAGCGAGTTAAACTAGCTAAACCGCGCGAAATTTGAGGTCAAACACGTTCACTTTCCATTTGTCACCCTGTAGTTTGATTAACAAAGTAATTGTAAATAAAAAAAGCTAATTGTTCAAGAAATGATTGATTTCAATGTGTTATTGTCATTTAACTTGAAGTTTGATCGGGCATAATTTTTTCAGACTCCAACTCTCATTGTTATTTCTTTTTTCTTTTAATTACAATTTCATTTTATTCGCCAGGTTTAAGTTTATTGAGAACTGGAAGTGAAGAGTGGCTCATGGATATGAGTAAGAGGAAAAATCGGATGATTTTATGAGTAAATTATCAACTCCCTCAATTTATCTCTGATTGTCTCTGACAAATCTTGCTAGTTTTATTTACTTGTATTTTCATGTGTAACAATTCATTATTTGGGGCTGAAAATTGGAACCTATGGAGGATATTTGGACGGATTACTCGTTCAATCAAGCATAAACCAACTTTACATGAATATATTGTATGAATAGTTGTTGCCTTCCTCAGCCTTACTGATGAAGGCTCTAAATTTGTTATCGAAAGCCTCATAAATGGTTTTTCTGGAGATGAAAGTATTTTTGCACACAAAGTGAGTATAATTTGAAATAGTTTGCAATCATTTGATTGATTGTTTTTATTTTTCTTTCAATTTACCATCACCATACCAATCATACCTTTCAGATTCACTATTTCGGCTCTTTATTATTACTGAATCATGCGAATCATGTTGATTAAACTTGGCTTGTTGCTTCAAATTACTGTTGGTTCAACTGATGAGAATTTCTTGTAGCGACTGGAAACATCTTTGATTACATTTTGTATTATTGTTTTGACCAGTGTGATAAAACTAATTTTAGCCATTTTTTGACTATCTTTCGTGATGTAAATTTTTGAATCAACTATCATTCGAAGTTAAGAAACGAAACCCTCGGGCATAACCTTAGGGTTTAATTCTCAGTGGTTAATACTATTCTTAATGCTGATGAGCGCTTATTAATCAACTTGATGACTATCCGGAAAAATGGGTTAAGGTTGTTTTGACTTGTTCCGATTGAAAATTTCTTTTTTTGACCGAAAATTATTAATCTAGTAATCGACATTACTTCCTGTACTACTATTTAACTGAAGCTCGAAAATAGCCTCAAGAAATTCATCTTAATGAGCTTTAAAAAGTGTACCTGTTTTCAATAAAAATGACGAATAAGATTACGGTGCAGTGGAGTGATGCTAGTGGTGATGACGAGGTATTAACGGTCAGTTTTAAATTACTATCGTACTTCCTGAATAATCGTATGATGGCAATATTACTGATCAAAGTAAATGGCCAATTTTTACGAGCTAGTCACATCTTGGTTGACTTCAGTCCTTAAAAGCTGTTTGTGATAAATGTCAAACATCCGATTTTTCAGGTAGTTGAGCTTCAGTCAAACAAAATCAGAACATGGTCAACAAGTACTTTAAGAGTTACCAAGACTTCATCCATAACACTCTCCCTTTGATTGATCCATTCAGCAGCTGTGAAACTGTTAGCCGTTCAAAATCGTTTTAGCCTCCAATCAGCTTGAAGACAATTTAACCCTGAAAATTCAATCAACTCCGGATGGCAAATGTTTAGGATAAACCGATGATTTGAAAACCATGCAAAGTTCAGTTTACAGACACAAAAATAGAGGACTTGCAAAGTGGACTCAATTAAAAGAAAGAGTAGGCATATTGAATTAACTAAAAATATAATTTTTCCCTTTTTTAAACAATTGGTCGAAATAGTAACCAAAAATTAACCTTTACTTTCATTTCTTGATATGTTGGAACTGCTTTTATTTAAAGAAACTAATCCATGCAAGATTAATTTTGTTAACAACCGATTTAAAACAATTTTTGAGTCGGGTTTAAAACTACCCGGCCACAATTTCAAATTAAAAGTTCCAGACAGTAGTTCCATCTGAAAAATGAAAAATCAACTAAGATTACATGGCAAGAAATTTAATGAAATTAGGTTTCTTTAATCTCGTTACTTATTGGGTTTGTTATAAATTTTTACCCTTTTCATTATCATTCAGCTTCATTTTTTTTAAGACTTCGCAATTCGTTTCCAGGACTCAGTTCAGGTTGGAGTTTAAAATCGACCGGGAGTTCAGTTTCTATAGCAACTTTGCACACATTTTGACTTTTACAAATAACATGTTTTTATGAAGTTGATAGAATCAACCGGGCAATGATGGATCCCGGTCAATTTTTGCGACAATTGTGTATTTTAAAGGCCGAAGCTCTTAGTACCAACTCATCTACTCCAGCAACTTTCTTTACAACTAATTTAACGTCATCGGCATCTATTCCTTCACTTTCGCATCCATCTTCAACATCAATAACCAATTCAACCTCTTCTAATGAAACAAATCTTGTCGTACCAGTGTCAACCAATGATAAATATATTTTCGTCAATAAATGGAGCGGTAATTTTTTAGCAATTGTTAGTAACCTTAAATCCGAATCACTTATTGCCGGTGTTACCGGTGGTGTAATATCAACCCTAGTCCTTCATCCTCTAGATCTTCTCAAAATAAGATTTGCTGGTGAGTTTATCTTTTTTCGATTACCATATCTTCATTACATTTATCTTTTAATTATTATGAATTTAATCTATTGTAATGCATTTTTCTGTTATTATCAATAGTTAATGATGGACGTTCACCCTTTCGACCACAATATCGAAACCTTCGTGAAGGAATCAAAACAATATTTAAACAAGAAGGTATCAGAGGTTTTTACAGAGGAACTGTTCCTAATCTTATGGGTGCTGGTGTATCTTGGGGACTTTATTTCCTTTTGTGAGTTTAGTTGCTCACAAGCTTGCCTTTCGTTGTTAATTTTTATTATTTTTTACACAGCTACAACTGTATCAAAGATTACTTGATGATGGAAAGAAAAGAATTGACGCCGTGGTATCATTTGATGGCAGCCGGTGAAGCTGGTATTCTTACTGTAATTTTAACAAATCCCATATGGGTTGTTAAAACACGATTATGTCTTCAATATAGTAGTCAAAAACAATTATTAAATTCTTTACCTAGCCATAAAGTTTATTCTGGTACACGCGATGCATTCTATAAAATTATTAAATATGAAGGAATCAAAGGAATGTACAAAGGAGTAGTTCCTGGTTTATTTGGTATTACACACGGTTCCTTGCAATTTATGGTTTATGAAGAGCTTAAAAAGAATATCAACAAACGACGTAATGTTCCGAACGAGACTAAATTGGGCAATCATGAGTATATTATGTGTGCAGCATTAAGCAAATTGGTTGCTGCTTCGCTAACGTTCCCATATCAAGTAGTAAGAGCTCGACTCCAAGATCAACATACTGTATTCAAAGGAGTCGGAGATGTGATAGTCAAAACTTGGAGGTCAGTATTTCAGAAAAAAAAATCTTTATGATTCGTCCAATGTCTTCAAAATTATATTAAACATCTATTTTTTTACCAGGAATGAAGGAGCAAAAGGGTTTTACAAAGGATTGACACCAAGCTTGTTGAGAGTCGTACCCCAAACTTCAATAACATTATTAGCTTATGAGAATACAATTCGTTTTTTGAAAGCACAAAAAGGCGAAGCTCATCAACAAATAACTCCCCGGATTAACCAATAATGGACCCAACGTTAATGGTTTTCAAGTTATGCCAAAATTGTTGAATCTTCGTCCCACACATTTCATAACTGCTCAAAATTGAATCAACAAGGCGTTTAAATAATATGCAATTCACTTAATAACCAAAGAAAATTTTGGAAACAAACTCAATTGCATTAATTTTGGCAGCAATAGTTAAATTTTATTATTTGTAAACCATTTATAGCTTTGTTAATCTATTAAATTTTTTAGACTTCTGCTTTACTGTTGCAAGTTTTAGCGATGCAAAAGAGACACTTCTGATTAATTGATTCAACACAACTTTCGATAACTAATACAAGATGAACGGGTCATTTGAAGATCGCTGAACATTTTAGCTTTTGCAATGAGCTTTGATCGCATTGACAAGCTTATTTTCAGTAAAGAAAGCAGATAGCACAAAAAAACCTGTCATGAGTTATTCGATTAACTTTATGACGGTCGAAAAAAGTTAAAAATAATTGCAAGCATCGCAATTAGACAGTTTTTCGACTTAGCGTTAAGTGGTCTTGATTGATCAAAATAACGCCAAACTTTCACATTTTTCTATTGAGTGACACAATTTAACGTTGATTTGGATATTCCTTGGAGTATCTTACTTTCATTGATCATCCTTTTTCCTTTAATAACGATTCCCTTCGTCAGATTTCGGTTAATTTAAGTGCTAGAAGTGAAGAGTGGATCATCAATGAACCTTCCAGTTAAAAGTTCGTTTTGTTTACTATTTCAGACAGTAGCTCCATCTGAGAAATGAAAAATCAACTAGGATTTACATGGCAAGAAATTTGCTGAAATCAGATTTCTTTAATCTGATTGTTAATTGGTTCATTTGAAATTTTTACCTTTTTACTTTCGCATTGTTAACCTCAATTTTTTCAAAACTTCTCAATTCGTTTCAAGTCTCAATTTATTGCTTATTATCTTACGATCTCATTATTTTAAGAGCAAATACTCTTGGAATAGATGTGATTCGCTCAAGCAACTCTTAGCTCTAAGCATTTTGTTTTCTTTTTCACATTTGGATTGTATTTAACCCACGTGTTTTCATATTCCTATCTTTGTCATTCAATCAAGTGATTTATTAATTATTTTTGTTCATAAGACTAAAAAAATGTCAGTTAAACCACGAAGAGCTAACAAATCCAATCCCATCAACAATAAAATCATAGAACCTCTAAAGGATGATGCTTTTGTGGCTGGACCCGGGCAGATGGCTACTCCGTAAGTTTTTTTTAAATCTGTCGTTGTTATCAGCTCTGGTTCATATTGTCGGTTGAATTGGCAACCTTTGTTGATCCTTGGTAGTGGTTGATTGTGTCAATCAATCTTTACTCGTTGATATTGGTTTGGTTTTTAGATGATAGGGAGCATGAAGAAAGTACTCGTGGATTTTTTTATACACTTGTTTCTAATTTGTTCATCTAATCTTTTTTCCAGGCTAACCCGACCGATTGTTAATGGTGTTAAAATGAGCAATCGAAAGAAGCGAAAACATGCAGACAGTCAATCAGATTATCAAAGTCTTGATGAAATGCTTGTTGATCCTAACGTGAGCCTTGAGATGAATTATGGAACCTCTCTAGGACCAATTAATGGTTCAAATATTCCATCCACTGGAAATTTGGTCAATGTTTTAGTTCAAGGTCTTCAAAGCCAGAATGAAGGAATGATTGGTACTGTATTGGATCGATGTGATTCAAATCTAATCAGAGAAACTATCCACAGTTTACCTAATGAAATGGTTGAAGAACTTTTAAAAAGACTCCATAAACTATTTTACCAGAAGGGCGATAGATTAATTCACTATTATAATTGGTTAAGAACTTTATTACAAGAGAAGCTTAGTGTTATTCTATTGGTATGTTTATATGATATAAAGCATTTATGCTTGTACAATTTCGTTATATTAATGATTTTTTTTTCTCAAGTCTAAAAGTGCACAACAAGAATTAACTTCTTTAAAACAGCTGTTTGCCACGAGATGTGATATTTTTGACCGAATGTGTGCTCTCAGAGGTAGATTAAGTTTAATTTCCAGCTTGGTAAGTTATCAATTACTTTTACAATGCCTGTATTGAGATTTTTATCAAAATTAATGAAATATAATTTTTTCATCATCTAAAGATGGAACCAACTTCTAAAGATGGCCATAAGTCTGGAAAGAGTGCAACAATCAATTACCAAGAATCATCTTCTGAAGATGAAGACAACGAAGATGATGATGACGACAGGAATGCTTCAGATGGAGATTCAGAAGATAAAGACTTGGAAAGAATTGTTGTCATGGACTTGTCTGATACTAACAATTCTGAAGAAGACGATGACGATGATGATGATGATGATGAAGATGACGACGACGACGACGATGATGATGATGGAGATATTGCTGATGAAGAGGACGAGGATGAGGATGAAAACAAAATTAGCATAGGCAAAAGGAAAAACATTTCATACGAGGAAGAAATGACAGATGGGGAAGAAAATGATGAAGAGTTTGAATCGGCTTGATTTGAAAGAAAAATTATCAATGACATTTTTTTGTATTTATGTATTATATAGTTTTCGGTCCATCATAATGTCGCTTTTTGACAATATTAAATCATGGCTATTCTATAAACTAATTTATTCCAATGCTAATTAGCTTTATTTACTATTTATAGCCTAGGCTATAGATGAGCATAAAGCGAAAGTACGTTAAACTAAGCGTGTATCGCTTGGTAAAACTAAATAAAACTTTCCATCCACTTAATCGTTTCTAAAGATATCGATAGCTATTTTTTAATCGATATTAATCGATAAGTATCGTAACCGCCCAATTTGAAGCTCATAGTATCCTTTAGTTTTTATAGCTGGCCAAAGACAATACATGTCTCTTTGCTTTCCTTTAACGGAAAACAAAAGATCTAGGAAATAGCTCAATTTTTATAACTGGTAGCTTTTTTATAGCAGTTTGCAATGTTTTATTAAGAAAGCAATTAATTTATTAAGATTTTAATTAAATTTAACAAGTTTCGTTTTAAGTTCATCAATCTTGAAATTACATATTATTTTTGAAATTGTGAAATTTTAAGCAATCGTTTTTAATTCTTTTTAAGTTTCTAATTTTGAAGTGGAGAGACCAAAATGGACGGTTTTTACGATCTATGGTCAGCTCGTCAAATCTTTCAACATGACCAGCATGATAATTCTTTGGGTTTGGACCATATAACAAAGGATTTTGAAGAATCATTTGTTAAAAAAAACGAAATTCGAAATCCTGGAGTTTCAGAAATTGATTTGGTGCAACAACCATCATTGAATAAATTACCTGTTGACTGTTTTCCCTCTCAAATTACCTCAAAACCAACTCGAGCTATTCGAGGAGCAAAGTATAATGACAATAAATTATATGACCAGATTTGGCAAGAGTGTATTTCCATGAAACCAGATTATCTCAAAGATATCGTCAAAGCGATTCGTGAGTTAAAATTTGATCCATCTAATAATGGATCCAATGGGTCAGTGTCGTCTGACAACATAAGAAGCCGTTTTTCTCATCGTCTTCCTGGGAAACTTTCTCAACATGGACATAAAAAATTATCTAATTTCGGTGATCAAAGATCTAAACTAAGACAAACAAATTTTTCATTAGGATCAATGCAAGGTAAACTCATCAATTTCTGTACTCGCCTAGACTGATTTTATCACCTCACCTCTCCACCTCCAAGATGCAAGATCCAAGAAACTTTCTCAACATGGACATAAAAAATTATCTAATTTCGGTGATCAAAGACCAAAATTAAGGCAAACAGGCTGGCCGTTAGAATTAATGCAAGGTGGACCATGAAATTGATGAATATTATGTCGACGAGAGGCACGCTCAACCAGAGAATCCCATTTATGACCGTTGAGATGAAGATATTGAATTGAACCATTTAATCCAGGATAGCGCGATTGAAACCAAGTTGTTGTTGTTTCATTAGGGACACCTCCAAGATGCAAAGACCCACGAAGATTAAGTTCATTAAAATTACCCTGAAATTTAGAATAAAGTTGCAATTTAGTCAAAGTACAATGTATGATTGGTTCAATCATCTTACCTTTGATTCACCAGAAATTATTGGGCCTGAATCAATTTGCAGAGTACCTTTACGGCGATGTCTGATTGCTTTAACTTTGTACCATTTATTCAAGCTGATTTGATTGGGATATCTATTCATTAAAAACAAACACTTCAGTAATGACACAAAATCGTTAATCAGAGTAAAGATGTAAAATTACCTAATATAAGCAGGACCAGATCCTAGATTAAACACAAATTCAAGATAACCAGAAACTAGGGTTATCCAAAGATAATCTCCTTTGGTATATTTATTTGGACCACTGAATAAAATTAGGCCATTTAAGGCACGACTGTAAAAAGACTAATTCAATTTGGCAAACGTGTGCCAAATTAGGATGATCATCGATAATAAGAAATGATGTTAATCTGAAATCAGGAACAAAATTCAGATCCATTTCTCTTTGAATAATATTATCTGTACTTGATTGATGTTCTGACAAATAATTAACTGACTGATGGTGATGATTGGTATGAGAAAAATGTTGATGATGTTGATGATCATGTCGATGAAATCCACCATCAACACTATTATCATCATCTGGAGGTGAAGGTTCATCGGCTGGTGATTGGCAAGATAAAGAATGGCACAAAGAATCACAATTGCGGATACCATTTTGAGCCACAATTTTCTTGGAAGATGGGTAAGCGATATTTATTAACTCATGATTGTTAATTTAATTAAACATCCAACCAATACACTTTAATCAATCGTTGAGTTTATATTCAATAATTGTATCTTTCTTTTGACACCAATTTCATTAAATTGATTATTAAATGAACACAATTATGGGGGTTTACAATATTTACTTGTTTTTAGGATTATTTAAACACAAGCTTTTAATATTTATGCTTCAATCTGTAACAACTGATGTCTATAATAATTTATTCAACGATCATTCTGAAATCACTAACCTTTTTGTCTTATCTTTTTTTCATTATCATTAAGCTTATTCTGGTAATTTAAAAACAAAACTCGCAAGCTCAAAATTTACAGAAAAGCTTGTCAGTTCAATATCAACAAGTAAATATTTGTACTAATTCAGTGATCAAGCTATATATTCATTTTGGTCCATATTTGAGTTGACCATGAATGATGCAGTTACTCGTCGATGATTCAATGGTGACTGCTCTCGATAGTTGTGATTAAGGTAAGCGTATTCCCCAGTCTTGGAAGAAATCATATTAGCTCTTTCATGTCGGAATATTTCCGTTTGTCCTTCTGAAATGTTGACTGGCTCAGCTATAATCAACCAAGTGACTATCTCAAGGCAAGGCGGAGTTGTCAGTGATCCAGAGTATTTAAAGAAATTGTTTAAACTACTTGGCAATATATCAGAGAAATTGAAATAGCCAGGTATCAGTGATTTGTCCCGATATCTGGGAATTTTTTGGATTCCTTTAAGCAATCGATCCAAGGGGTGATTTTCTTCATCCGCATGCTTTGACAAGGCCAAGATACAGAGTTGTAGAGGTAATCCAAACACAAGAATAAGTATCAATGAAACAAAGGAAAAAATGAAAAAAATATTAATGCCATGAAAGTTACAAAGATGCATAAAAAAGTAACCGAATCATTGAGTAAACAAAAATTGCCAGAAAATTTTCTTACCTTGAAGAAGATTGAGACAACGACAAGTCCATCTGAATAGTTGAGGGCTTTATCAAAGCTTTCATACTCTTTACGGTAAAATGCCAAGTGGCCCTGTATAGAAATAGATGAAAATCACTGTCATTAATCACCAATAATTTTTGCGATAATCAAGGTTAACGAAAAATGTCAATTTCACATTTTAATTTGAGCAAAAGATTAGTTTTAAACCAAAACACTAGAAGACGTGATTATCAAACATGTGGTGAACCCGAATTGACTACGTTCTTGAATTGTTCAAATTCATTTGGTCAAATTAACCTTTAGAGTTAACATTTTGTAAAACTTTTTCATTAAATTGTGATAACCGATGTGCTGGGCAACTTACCTCCAAAGGGTAGAATGTTGAGTTTATTGAATGTTCCGATCCCAACTGTGAATCTGTTCCCCAGTGAAAGTGTAATTGGGCAAAAACATAGATTTTATTGTCCACAGCTGAACCAGTCAATACTGGCTTTGTTGCTTCCTCAACTCCTAATTGAACTACAGAGTAAATTAAAGTGATTGAATAATTTAGTGAATACAACATTGATGTTTATTAATATTCAAAATGATAGTGCTTGTTGACTCTTTCCATTCTTGCTTTTTACTGTTACATTACTGTACATTGATACAAAAAGGAAGCTTTTGAGACAAGTTAGCCAAAAAGATTGCTTATTTATGTGAAATTAAACAAAATATACTTTTGTGACACTTAGTCTTAACCCTAGTCGTTAATTACTATTGAACCTTTTTTGAACCCAATTTAGATGCTTGCCTTTTCTTGTGACAAGATATTCTCATGACAAAAAGTGTTTAAAATCATAAAATTAATCTTATAATGATAGTAAGTTTATGATGAAAAACGCAAGCAATATTTGAGGTCCGTCGTTAGGTGATTAATATTATTAAGCAACAATCAGTTATATTGTTATACATATGAAACATAATTTACTATTTTATGCAAAACAATTGATTCACCTTTTATAAAAGCTTAGAAAGTTTAATAAGATTCAGTTTAGAGCAATAAGCTTCAACGTTTCGTTAACGATTAATATAATGATGAATGATTTTGTCTGGCAAGTTTAATCAACAGATATAATCAAATAACATAAGCTAATCGATAATCAATGTTGAAACAAAAAATTAAACATGATAGTATTGAATGTTATTATGGAGCACAGAAAATGAAGCGATCTAAATCATCATTCATTTTTAAACATTTACCTTCATCGATTAATTTGTGTTGTTTGTCTAGCAAAATTGATTTTTTTACTCTAAATTGTGATCATTTTTTAACCTTCATTTTACAATAATCGACTACACAGCTTTAAATATTCAATAATAGATGCAAAAATTAAACACATCAAGTTGTAAACCAAAAGATGATCAGATGATGCAGGCTAGATTAAATGTAAACTCACCTGTATGGCCATTGTTTTCAATGAAAGCCTGGTAAAGCTTTTGAAATCCAATAAAGTCAATTTTCATTGAACTGTTATAATCAACTAATCTGGTATCGATGTTGATTGGTGATTGAAATTGTCCTTTACATTTTGGATAAAGTTGATACCAGTCATTGATACCTAAACAAACACAAAACAAAAAAATGGTTCAACACCAAAACACTAGATAGACAATAGATATCGGAGACAGATTATAATTAATAATTGACAATTAGGTTAACTCTTAGACTGCGTTGGCCGATAAAAACTGGTTAAGTTTCCTCAATAAAACATTTTTCCTTGAAGCTGAAGCCTAGACTTAACAACACGACTGTAAACCAGTTGCTAAGTAAACCACTGAACCAGATGGTCATAATTACTTGTCATCAATGATCAAATAAACACTTATCAATTGACATGGCCAAGAATGACACTGAAACAATTGAAACAAAATAACCATAAAAGACCAACTAGAGATGAACCAGAATGACCAGAAACAAGACAAGCAACAGTTAATAAACAGCGACTAATATAATAAACAGTAAATGTGATCAAGTCTTGGAATCCATAACTTAAATTAATCACAGTCAATTGTTAAACAACAATTGCCCAATTGTGGGTAAATTAGTAAAAAGACAGTTAATAGAGAAACAAAGCCTTACCATTTCCTTTACCATCATACGTCCAAGTTGATTCATGTGGAGGTATAACTTTACTTATAGTTGACTCTAACGATTGGAAATAAAATTAAGGGAAAACCAATCAATTTACCTTCTCATAGTTGTCTTGATTTATCAATGGTTTACCTGATGGTGTAGCAGTTAGTACCTTTAAAGCAGCATAAACCAGAGTCAAAAAATTCATTATTGTTAAACAATGTAAACACCAGATCGGCGAGGTGAAAAAAAGTGAAACAAAATTGAACCACTTTTGTGTGAAACAAACTAATGATTTGTTTCCAATCCTTTCAACAATCAAATAGTCAAAAAAGTAAATATAAAAAAAACTATGATCATGATCAAAATGTAAATAATGAAATGAAAACTGAATGAAACTAAAGCTGAGACAAACTATGGTTTTAATGGTGAGTAAGATCAATAGAAACGGTAAAAATGATGAAAAAGTAAGGAAAGGTAAAAATTGAATCAATATTGTGGATATTGAATGAATCAACAAATGAATGAAACATAAATAATCATTAAGCTTATCGTTTTCTGTTCACTTTCTAATTGTTCATTAGCTGATTAGATCATGAAGACAATTTTTAATAAACTTTTTTCTTCTCTGTAAAAAGCTGAGTCAGTTTAAAGCAAATTGAATTGATTTAATTCACTTTTAAATTGTCAAATGCTTTTTAATCATCTAATTGTTGTCAATCGATTATCTTCTTTACTTTGGTAATTATTGATTAGTTGATGGTTTGCATTTGATTGCCATTTAGTTGTTTAACATCAGGATAAATTGTGACCAGCAAAAATCCTTGAAAATGAAAGAAATGCAATTCCAATGCATTAGGTTGTAATCGTACCAGGATCGACTAAAAGTTTAGTTGTTTGTTTGAAATAAAGGATTTAATCAGGAAATACTACCCTAATTCAGTATTGGGGATAGTTTATGCTAAATCTAAATAGGTCAGTTGTGAAGCGCCGTAGTCTGAGCGAGCGTGCAGAGGAATCAGGAGGATAAAGTATTCTCAGAGTTTGAAAAATTCTGCATACTAAATGGAATATTACAAAATTCCGAATTAAATTAGATAAAAATTAGACAAAATTATTGAGAAATTACTACCTGTTTTACCCTGAACCATTATTCGTTTCACTTTCAACCTCGTGTTGTCTTTTAAACCTCTTATTGCCTTCAACAAAGCTGAATTACTTTCAGCCGTTAGAATTGACCATGAAATTGATGAATATTATGTCGACGAGAGGCACGCTCAACCAGAGAATCCCATTTATGACCGTTGAGATGAAGATATTGAATTGAACCATTTAATCCAGGATAGCGCGATTGAAACCAAGTTGTTGTTGTTTCATTAGGGACACCTCCAAGATGCAAAGACCCACGAAGATTAAGTTCATTAAAATTACCCTGAAATTTAGAATAATTTTCATATTCCTATCTTTGTTATCCAATCAAGTGATTTATTAATTATTTTTGTTCATAAAACTAAAAAATGTCAGTTAAACCACGAAGAGCTAACAAATCCAATCCCATCAACAATAAAATCATAGAACCTCTAAAGGATGATGCTTTTGTGGCTGGACCCGGGCAGAAGACGACGACGATGATGATGATGGAGATATTGCTGATGAAGAGGACGAGGATGAGGATGAAAACAAAATTAGCATAGGCAAAAGGAAAAACATTTCATACGAGGAAGAAATGACAGATGGGGAAGAAAATGATGAAGAGTTTGAATCGGCTTGATTTGAAAGAAAAATTATCAATGACATTTTTTTGTATTTATGTATTATATAGTTTTCGGTCCATCATGTCATTCGGTCAAATGTCGCTTTTTGACAATATTAAATCATGGCTATTCTATAAACTAATTTATTCCAATGCTAATTAGCTTTATTTACTATTTATAGCATAGGCTATAGATGAGCATAAAGCGAAAGTACGTTAAACTAAGCGTGTATCGCTTGGTAAAACTAAATAAAACTTTCCATCCACTTAATCGTTTCTAAAGATATCGATAGCTATTTTTTAATCGATATTAATCGATAAGTATCGTAACCGCCCAATTTGAAGCTCATAGCATCCTTTAACGGAAAACAAAAGATCTAGGAAATAGCTCAATTTTTATAACTGGTAGCTTTTTTATAGCAGTTTGCAATGTTTTATTAAGAAAGCAATTAATTTATTAAGATTTTAATTAAATTTAACAAGTTTCGTTTTAAGTTCATCAATCTTGAAATTACATATTATTTTTGAAATTGTGAAATTTTAAGCAATCGTTTTTAATTCTTTTTAAGTTTCTAATTTTGAAGTGGAGAGACCAAAATGGACGGTTTTTACGATCTATGGTCAACTCGTCAAATCTTTCAACATGACCAGCATGCTAATTCTTTAGGTTTGGACCATATAACAAAGGATTTTGAAGAATCATTTGTTAAAAAAAACGAAATTCGAAATCCTGGAGTTTCAGAAATTGATTTGGTGCAACAACCATCATTGAATAAATTACCTGTTGACTGTTTTCCCTCTCAAATTACCTCAAAACCAACTCGAGCTATTCGAGGAGCAAAGTATAATGACAATAAATTATATGACCAGATTTGGCAAGAGTGTATTTCCATGAAACCAGATTATCTCAAAGATATCGTCAAAGCGATTCGTGAGTTAAAATTTGATCCATCTAATAATGGATCCAATGGGTCAGTGTCGTCTGACAACATAAGAAGCCGTTTTTCTCATCGTCTTCCTGGGAAACTTTCTCAACATGGACATAAAAAATTATCTAATTTCGGTGATCAAAGATCTAAACTAAGACAAACAAATTTTTCATTAGGATCAATGCAAGGTAAACTCATCAATATCTGTACTCGCCTAGACTGATTTTAACACCTCACCTCTCCACCTCCAAGATGCAAGATGCAAGACCCAGAAATTAAGTGCATTAAAATTACCCTGAAATTTAGAATAAATTTGCAATTTAATCAAAGGGCAATGTCTGATTGCTCTAACTTTTTATCTTTTACGTCTAATAAAGGTGTTAATATTTCAATAATTTGCTCTCTATTTGTTTTACAGTCTCGAACCGAAAATACTGAAACTTGTTGGTAATTTGCATAAGATCAGTCATTAACGCAGTATCATAACCGTCAGTATCGATGCAATGGAATGGCAATTTTCCTATTTCTGGCGAAGTCAAGTATCATTGTATTGATTGGGAAGAATCAAAATAATGAAATCATTGGTTTTTAATGTTTTAATCAAGAAGAGTTTTAAAGTTACGAATCACACATAATTTGGTTGACTTTAATTTTTTCGACTAAATATGTTCACTATACAATGCAAAAAGATTTATCATTATGATACATAAATAATTGACTAAAATCTAATTTTTGATAGATTAGAAAAAAGAAAGACTTGTTTTGTTGTAATCCAACAAAAATTGTACAATAAATTAAATTTATAAATAAGTTTGACTTGTACAGAGCTCATAAGATTGTATATCAGTTAAACTCTGGTTCCACAATAAAGTTTCTCCGTTAATTATGATAGATTGGAGGCAACCATTAAAGCCAGAGTAATATTGTAAAGGAAGACCTATGGGAAGATCAGGAGATCCACCTAAAATGAGCAAAAGAGGAAAGAAGGTCAAAATATGAGCAATTATTTACTTGCAGCCGCTTTTCTAACAAAGCAAACTCACCAAACCAAAGAATACCATTCGTATTTAATTCAATTGCACCTCGAGATGAATGATAACTTAATGGAGATTGACTATCAACTTGCAGAATCCCGAGTCTTTTGCTCCTGAATAAGACAAACAAGATTAATTGTTAATAGCATGAAAAGGCTGATTTGATGTTTACTTTCTACTTTCAAATGATATTTTAACATACCTTATAATGGTTACATGGTGCCAACGGCCATCGGATACTTTCACTGGACTGCGAAGAGCAAATGGAATCTGTTGACGGCCAAGATTATAGCTCAACTCTAAAGACCCGGAAACAATCGCTAAGGACAGATAATCATTACGCAAAGAATATTTGGCTCCTTTACTTGTCCAGACTAGAAGACCATTAGAGGCAGCAGTTTTAAATGTTATCTCGAGGAAAGTGTCCTTTGAACTAGTTGAACTGTTTATTTATTTTTAACAATTGGAAAACCTCGATTAATTTATTTATTTTAACTAAAATCGCTTTTTGTTAGCTGATTTGAAGCTGTCGATATGGACGGAAAGATATTTAAGACTCAAGTTTTGTGCGTTAGTTGGCTCAATTTTGTTAGTATAGGAAATTGATGTAGAATTGACTGAAAGACTTGATTGAAAAACATTGGTTAAACGGCGGTTAATATAATTGTTTTTCAAGGCGTGACAGTTTTAACAGCACTGTTGATTTTGGGATGAACTTTTAGTAGTGATTGATTGTTAGTGATGATGAGGTTGAACTCACATAGAATTTATTTGATTTTTAATGCTGAAAGGATTCGATCCATTTAATTTGATTGCTGATGAATCGTCTGCCACACCAGGAAGCCGTTTCTCACATCGCCTTCCTGTGAAACCTTCTGAACAGGAACATAAAAAGCTATTTAATTTAGGCGAACAAAGACCAAAATTAAGGCAAACAGGCTGGCCGTTAGAATTAATGCAAGGTGGACCATGAAATTGATGAATATTATGTCGACGAGAGGCACGCTCAACCAGAGAATCCCATTTATGACCGTTGAGATGAAGATATTGAATTGAACCATTTAATCCAGGATAGCGCGATTGAAACCAAGTTGTTGTTGTTTCATTAGGGACACCTCCAAGATGCAAAGACCCACGAAGATTAAGTTCATTAAAATTACCCTGAAATTTAGAATAAAGTTGCAATTTAGTCAAAGTACAATGTATGATTGGTTCAATCATCTTACCTTTGATTCACCAGAAATTATTGGGCCTGAATCAATTTGCAGAGTACCTTTACGGCGATGTCTGATTGCTTTAACTTTGTACCATTTATTCAAGCTGATTTGATTGGGATATCTATTCAACAAAAAACAAACACTTCAGTAATGACACAAAATCGTTAATCAGAGTAAAGATGTAAAATTACCTAATATAAGCAGGACCAGATCCTAGATTAAACACAAATTCAAGATAACCAGAAACTAGGGTTATCCAAAGATAATCTCCTTTGGTATATTTATTTGGACCACTGAATAAAATTAGGCCATTTAAGGCACGACTGTAAAAAACTAATTCAATTTGGCAAACGTGTGCCAAATTAGGATGATCATCGATAATAAGAAATGATGTTAATCTGAAATCAGGAACAAAATTCAGATCCATTTCTCTTTGAATAATATTATCTGTACTTGATTGATGTTCTGACAAATAATTAACTGACTGATGGTGATGATTGGTATGAGAAAAATGTTGATGATGTTGATGATCATGTCGATGAAATCCACCATCAACACTATTATCATCATCTGGAGGTGAAGGTTCATCGGCTGGTGATTGGCAAGATAAAGAATGGCACAAAGAATCACAATTGCGGATACCATTTTGAGCCACAATTTTCTTGGAAGATGGGTAAGCGATATTTATCAACTCATGATTAATTGTTAATTTAATTAAACATCCAACCAACCCAAAAGAAACTCCTAAATTATGGAGAGTACGATTGTTTGAACGGTCAGACGGAAGACTGCCAATAAATAAGTAGTCGGCAAGATTGAGAGTTTTCATTAATCCTAAAGAGCGGCCAGTAACCGGATCCTGGCCTGATACTGATAGTAAACCTTCCTTGTGATATATCTTAGCAGTAATTCGAATCTTACGTCGCAGTGGAATCTTATCTGTAGAGCGAAGAATCACCAAACCAGAACCCAAATTATAACGGAACTCAACTCGCCCATCCTTAATAGTTAAAGCGATAAAATCTCCAAAATCATTTGGCCTTTGACTATTATACAAAATAATTGCATCGTGTCTTGATGTTGTCATTTCAAGATCAATATCAAGTCGACTTTTGCTCTTAAGATGATCAAGCACTAAATAAGATCTCCCAAAAAATCGAGGAACATCAAACCATTTGGGTGGATCAAGATCACTTGATAAAACCAAGTTACGAGTCAATGAGATTAATGGACTAGCAACTGGATCATTTGATAACATTTGATCATCTAATGAAATTGTAGGGGAAGAAATAGTTGTGGACGTTGTTGTGATTGTTGAAGTAATTGAAACAGAGGTTGGTGAAGTTGTAGATGAAGTTGTGCGTATCGATGGAACATAAAGTGAATCTGGTGATGATTCGGATTGAGATTCTTCACTGGAAGATGGCAAAGAAGACGTAGTTGATGTTGATGAGGGTGATTCATTGCAGGAACCTATTTTAACAACGGTTAATATCTTTTGATTTCGACATGCAACAAAATTCAGTTGACATGTACTTCCATAAGTATTATTATCTGAGCCACAAACAGGAAGCAAATCACTTGAATCACAATTATACTGACAAGAACAGACAGGTGAGCGAGTTGGATCATTTTGAATACAGATCGATCCAAATGAACAATTCATTTGATCACATGTTATAATTTCATTCAAACTTGTCATTTTATCTTTATCGTCATCATAAATATCTTTGTCATCAGAACCTTTCGATTGTCCATCAACGACAATGCATCCGAATTGAGTGAGCGTTTGTCCAGCAACACATACATCGCATTTCATGCCAATGGCATTATCTTTGCAAACACATCGACCAGTTGTTTGCTCACAATCATCCCGAACTGAGCCATATTCATTACAGGAACAAGCTAAAATAAATATAACCAAAATCAATAAGTTTCTCAAGTGTTTACTCTTACTAATTTTATAACTTACGTATACAACCTGCATTTCCATCTGATATCTTGTGTAGACCCCAATAGCCGGGTTCGCAGCGTTCACATTTTAATCCACCTGAAAGAATAATACAAATTCATTAAACTTTAAAAACAAAAACCGAACGTCAAACATTCAAAAATAAAAAGCCATCAGTCAATAAAAGCTAGCCAATTGAAATATAAAGCAAAAAACTAACCAACTCCAGGTTTGCACGAGCATTGTCGAGAAACTGGATCACAAGTGGTTCCAATAGATCCAAGCCTATTACATGCACAAATATCGGGACATCCAGCATAATTTGGACCTCGACTGGGAGTCTCTCCGTCAGAACAGCATCCATATCTTGTAACCTTGCAATCATTTGCGTTTTCATCTGTTTCGCGACTCAAAATGTCTGCTTCTTTACAGATTTCTGGAGAAACAATTGTTAATGGCTTTCGATTATGACAAGATTTCTCCATCATTGAACACTCATTTGGATAAAAATAAGTATCATTGGCACAAATAATTTCAGATGAGTTGGTTTCGTCACAGTTAAATAAGCATAAACATTCCCAATTCCCATCAGAAGATTGACTGCAAGTGGATCCAAATTGGCATGACATTTTACCTCCACATAAAGATTCTACAAGGGATTCCGTTGTACTAGATGATACTTTAATATTTAGTACCGATTCTGTTGTATTTTGCTCAAACTGTATTTGAGATATGTTAAACAAACTAACTGTAGTTGACTCTATAAAGTCAACAGCAGTAGGTAGATTTAATTGGTTGATTATGTTATTTTCAGAAGGTCGAGATTCGTCTGAGCATTTACCATAGAATCTTACAGATAATTCGATATTAGTTTGACATGAAATTTTTTCCATTTCACATTGATTACGATATGTGACTCCATCCGAAGCACAAACAGACTCATTTTCTTCAGGACAATCTTCACGACAATTACATTCACCTTCATCGCAACGAGATTCACTGTTGTTGCTACATTTAGTTTTTTTACATACATTACATGAGCCTAAACGAAAGGTAACAACAAATTTTTATTAACATTAATATTAATATTAAAAACAGTAAGACAAAGCATACCAGATTAACATACCTTTAGACTCTACCGCAATATATGTTTGCTGTTTACAAGAAGTAACTCGTAGTGAACACTCGTTTGGATATGTTTTACCATCAGTACCACAAACTGGTTCATCAACAGGTACACATGACTCAGAACATGAACATTTTGATCGACCAAGGCTATCAGTTTCACAAATAGAGTAATGATCACATAAAACATTTTGACATCCTCCTGTTAATTAAGCAGCGAAACATGAGTCAATTAGTATCCATGATCCATTATCAGGATCAAGATCAAACAATACTTTGAGTATTTTATCTTGTTAAGATCCATAACAAATCAAAAACTACATAACCAAATGTTAGCAATTTTCGTACTTAATTCTATTGATAGATTCAACACTTTTGTTTATCAAATTAGCCATTTCGAATTATCAAAATCTATGTTAATTAAGTTCTTCAAAATCTTTATGTTACTCAAGAGATAAGTTTCATGTTGATTTAAGTTAATAAATCAATACTTACCACAAAGGCCTTTGTAAGCAGCTTCAATGGATCTTCTTTTCTCACAAGACTCTCTTGCTAATTTACATGGATTAACATATGAAATGCCATCAGTTCCACAAACTGGATTGTAATCTTCAGTACACGACGTTGGACATCGACATCGAGATGTTTTACTAGACTTATCAACATCACATATTGCACCGAAAGAGCAAACAGTTTTTTCACATTGGTTATTCATTGAACAGAAACTGTAATGTTTAACTTTAACCGGTTGATTGAGTAAACATGATTTACGTTGTAAATCACATAAAGATTCATAAGTAACTCCATCATCGCCGCAGATTGGCTTCAATATTGGTGGACATTCAGACGGACAAAGGCATGATGCTGTACCTGATTGACTCAAGTCACACATTGCATAATTTGAACAGTTAAGAGATATACATTTATCGTTAATTTTGGATGAATTGCAGTCACCTTGGTGAATAATATATAAATTACGTCTACTTCGACAAGATTCAACTCGAAGGAAACATTCATTGGCATATGTTTTACCATCAGAGGCACAAACAGGTTTAAAGTTATCATTGCAAAGTGAACTACATCGACATATTGGATTACGATGTTCATCTAATTGGCATATTTGATTAACTGGGCAATCAATTCCATCACACGGATCTGTAAAAATATGCATAAAATAAATTAAGTAACGATATTAGACGATGATACATTTGGTCAAACATTGACTGAAAATTACCGCATTTTCCGTGATATTTAATTGTTACATCAGCTGAATGTATACAAGACCATCTTTTAAGTTCACATGAATTGGGATAATTCATGCCGTTTGAACCACAAACTGATCCTGATGATTTAGTATCACCATAAATTAAACATTTCTCTGGACAAATACATTCACTTGATCGACCATCGATTGACGATTTACATATTCCTCCGAATGGACAAATCTTATCCTCGCAAGGATCTTTAACCTCTGTAGATGAGATGTTTAAAAAAAGAAGTAAACCATGAGAAGAAAATCGATCAAAATTACTTTGGTCATTAAAACTGTTGGACCAGATATGTAATCATCTTAATCGATAATTTCATCGATTGCTAGCTGATATAAAATTGGGTATCAAATGGTAGGATAAAAGTAATTCAAGAATCATCAACACAAAATTGATCTTTTCATTAATGAAACTGGCTGAAATTAACACTTTATCACCATTCAACTAAAGTTTAACCTTAAACGATCTCAATACAACTTCGATTCCCTTGTGAATGTAAATTAATTTTAATCGCACAGATTAAATAACCTGATACAAATAAGCCACCAGATTAAAACGTATATCAATGTTAATTAAGAGATGAGAAGGAAAAAAATATGGATTATAATTGTTAGCTGTTAAAGGATTAACATGAGAGGATGAAAAAAAGGATACATTCCAATAAGCCAGCAGAATGGAAAAATTATCCAAATAAGTTGATTAAGCTGATTAAAATGGATGGATTGACGGAAACAGAAGAATCCGAATTTCATTCATTTATCTCAAACTGTTCATTGATTTGTATTGAGAATGTACAGTCTGTTGGCACAAGATTATGTGGAAACAATTTTTTCAAGATTATAAATGGTATGAAGAGCCAGATGAAAATCAATGAAGGTTTTAATACAATCTTTTACTTTACACCTAACGACTATTAGTTTCAATTGATGTAAAAATCCCTGTAAATGGTGAGTTGATTAATGGTTTGAGGATGAAGATGATGATGATCATCATCATCTAAAAATCATTTTGTCAAAAGAGAAATAGTTTCATAACAAATTGAATTTGTATGGAAGTGAAAGAAGAGAGTTTATATCTAATTAGTTTCCTTTTCCTCGAGAAAAAGGTTCAATCTTGTATGTTATTTGATTAAATGAAATCAAAAAAATTTACTTTCTACTCAAAATGTCCTGTTATAATCCAATACCTTAAGATTTACTCAACTATAATCAAATGATAAAAAGACCAATTATTATTACAGCAAAATTGGGTAAACAAATTTTTATATTGGGTGGATTGATGTTTACACTGAACCCAAATCCAATCAACTAATGTTTGACCATCAAAGACAATCAAGATTAACCCTTCCATCATTGACATGATTAATTTACAATTTACTTACGACATTCACCAGGATGTTTAACAAAAAGGGTGGTTCGTTGATTACATGAAGCCAATTTCAATTGACATTCACTTGAATAAGTAATATTATCATTTCCACAAACTGGAGCAAAAACATCAACTGTACAGGTAGATAAACATTTACAGAAAGGTTTATCCGTTTTTTTATCAACAACACAAGCAGCTCCAAAAGGACAAAAAATTTTATCACATGGACCTGTAATTAAAATCAAGAATTAGTGTTTAATCGGTGTAATTAATCACAACTTGAATGAACAAAAAGATGCAAAATTGCCTATCAAGATGTTAACATTGAACGCCTTCCAGACTTTCAAAAATCTCAACAAAATGTCCATTATTTGTATAAAAATTTATTAACACAACCACCAAATTTAATATCAAACATGATTAAATGGCTAAATAATGAATCAAAAAAATTAGATTATTTCATCTGTAAATTGTAAGCTATATGTAAATAGCAAAGTTACATGTTTAATGTATTTTAAGGCTGTTGATTTGATTACCATTAAAAAACGCCTAAGCTGTTAAAATCGCCTACTTAATTTAATTTCCAACACTTAACCTTACAAAATTTAATCACTGAAAGGTAAAATTATATTTATAAATTATTTTATCAAATTTATTTTGAAACATTACAAGTCTAAATGACCATTAAAAAGGCTATTCAGATATGGTTAAAATGTATTAGACTTTAAGTTAATCATTGGCTAAGAAGAAGGTTAATTTTCACCTTTTTGTTTTTCCCATTCAATTAAACCCAAAGATTCAATTTATAGCCAATTTGATTGCCATTTAATTGTCAATCTTGAGCCTTCAATCGCGACTATCCAAAGTCTAAGAGACAAATTTACTGCCAATCTATTTTTTAGTGTTGATACTTGGATTGAAATGAAATTATGATTTACATTTACCTCACACAGTGTTAATCATCAAGGTGCGTTTCAACAATTCATTCAATTGATATTAAAAAGAAAGTTAAATTGAAAATTTATCAAATTACTTGGTTTGACAAAAATTAACATTTTTCAAGTTCATTTTGTATCCATTAACCAAAGCGTAATCTGACAAAATGAGAAAATATTTAGTTGTCTGAGCGAAGCGAAGACTGTAAGGTGAAATCAGAAATCTGCGTGCCGCGATAACGCAATTTTTATAATAACGATTTTTTTAAGATCTTGAATATAGGATCATACCAAGCCAAGGTATTACTGTATAGTTTTTGGTTGACATTGGCCCACTTCCAAATTTTCATAAATTTTATCGCCAATAGATGACAGCATCTGTACAAACAACAGATGGCAGCACATTTTTGCCCCTAGAAGACCTGTTAGGGCCGAATCCGGTTGGAGTTGAAAAGTCGGAGATAGCTTTTAAATTGATGTCGACAATTTATTAGCAGCTAACTATTCACTAAAACCACTTCACAGAATTCAGCTGCGCACTTCTCGATTTCGACAAATTTTGTATGCTTTTTTACGAGCATTTGCATGCGTTTTTAGATGCATCCAAATGCCGAAATCGAAAAGCGGACAGCTAATTTTGCTTTATTGGTCTTTAGGAACGTCAAATGTACTCATGAATTGTCAATATCGATGTTCAGTTCGTGGACTTTCCGTTTTATCTATCAAATCTTATAATTTTATTACAATTTCCCACAGCGATCACAATATACACACGCTCAGACGTCACTGTTTTTGCAGTAGATCTAGTTACATTTAATTTAGTTTCAATTTTTAAGGATTAACTCGAGTAGCAAATTGATTGACGTTTCAAGTATCAACTCGATTAAAAGAGTAGATTGATTTATGTACAATAAAAAAACGATGATGAGCCTGAATCTTGAAAGTAAAGGTTACAAAAGGATTGACTGTTTTCATCCATTATTTCAAGCATTATTGTTTAGACTCAATATTTGTCTATTAATTATGAATAATAATTAGATTGGCATTTTATTTAATCATAAATGTTGGCGATAATTAATAGTGAACAATGAAGGGAAAAAAGTGATTAAAAGATTCGGTTTCTTAAAGATAATCAAATGGAGACAAAACCTTGAACAGTCTTTGATTGACATTTACGTTAATTTTGATTGTGATTTAATGCCATTATTTTACGACCTTTTCCCTCTTTAGTAATTAAAGCTGTTTAATAATTGCAATGGTGAAAGTAATTAAAAAAGGTTGGAATTTAATAAATTAATTTGTATCAAAATTGCATTAATCACTGAACAGTAAATCAATGGTGATTTTGATTTGTAATTTTGACCTGAATTGAAGGGTTGACGATTGGTTGATTATTTTGGGATAAATTGAATAATTTAATGAAATTTTAACCTGAATAATTGAGTTTTTCTGTGATTAATGTTGATATTGATTAACTTGCTGACAAAAAAAGATTGTCATGATTTATTGTCTTCAATGGTTTTCTTATGATTAAGATGATTGCTGTAAACATGATAACAAGCATGATTGATGAATTAAGACTGATTTGTAATATGATGAACTGAACATTAATGCCAATTTTAAATGTTTCGTGATTAAATTGAAGGTATTTTTTAATGATGTAAAGTTTCTAATTTTTACCAATCAGAGTCACGCAACAATTGAAGTTAAATTTTCAGGTAAACAATGATTTTAACCAGCAATTTTAATATCATATTTACATTAAATTGCAATCAATTGTTCCATCCAACTAGGAAAAATGAAAAATTCCGATATTGATGTGAAGTTAATGATTAACTGTCATTACAACTGTTGTAGGTTGAAACGGTTTCAATACCATAACATTGCTCATTTGTTTGTATTCAATATAACGTAGGTTTTGATTGCAGCTTTACTTGATTGTTTTTGTGATTCGTTGATTTATTTAATTTAACTTTCACACCTTCACTATGTCAATCAAGTAGATTATTGTCAATTTAATTTAACGCTAGTTTGGTCAAAGTTGAAAGCATCAAGTGAAAAAAAGTAAACATTTGTATTCATTGGGATGCAAAGCAAAATGAATTTAATTTTGACAAGTAAATTTATTGTCTAATGGAAACCATTTAAACTAATCGAAAGGCCAATTTAATTAGTTGATGTAATACTTTATTGTATTGTACATTAGCTTTTTTAGTAGGTTTGTTGTTATACAGAAAGATTAACGTTGCAAGGTAAATCTCAGGCCTAACCTAAGGGAATAGCCTAATAGACCTTTTTATTTACCTTTTTCTTGGTTGTATCTATTGATTGATTGCTTGACTTGGCCAGGTAAACATCATTAATTGAAAATGAATCAGAAATTGTTTCATGACATATCAGAATATAAAAATCAAGGACGGAACAATTTAATTGCAGTCTGTTGATAAAGACACAAAACACTTTAAAAGACATCAGATTTTTTTCCAGATCAGTTAAAAATTGAATCCATTAGACTAGATATTTTGATTTATTGGATAAATTACATTATTAAGTCAACTATTAGGGTGTTATATTATCTTTCAATATCACATTTTTAATCACAATTTTGTTAATTCATCAACATTAACCCGGAACTTGAAGGTCTACCTTAAAGTTTCACGGCTAATTTTGAAAACACAAACTTTGCGCCTAAACAAAGTGAAGGAGCAGGAAAAGCATATAAGCATAAAAAGCATAGAACAAGCGTTTCTCTTAGCGCCTACATTTTTCAAAGATCTATTAACGATAACGTTCATCTTGAAGCTTTTTTTTCAAATGTATCACTCCCTCTCACTCTCGTCTTTTTTTACCATCATCTCTATCATCAACTACAATCATTAACTATAAACATCAACCATAATAATCAACTAATCTTCTGGTGTTCCTTAAAGTGAAATAAGCAACCAATATTGATCTTTCTTACCTTGAATCAACTTTAAGGCAAATTATCATCTTCATGTTTCTCAAGTTTTTTTACCTTTTGCCTTGAGCTTATTTTCACAGCATGATAATATTATCATATTGTTCAGTTATTATATGCTGTGTGGTTATTATTTGCATGGTACGGGACTCTTGTAATAATTGTAATTTGCTGTTGTAGAGACACCAAGCAGGAGAGGGTTTAACTATGGGTGGTAAGTAACCATTGTACATGTTTTTTTACGCGCTTAAAATGAATTGGCTTGTTTTAACCGTTTTTTACTTCTCTCTAATTGTCTCTTCACAGTGTGATTTTGGATCCATTTTTGGTTTTTCAACTCAAATCGTCTGATTTTATAATTGGTTTAACAACAATAATTGCAACAACCACAATTAGCATTAACATTCAAGTTGCCTCCTTTTGTTTCAATGTATTGTTTTTTTCCTGGTTTTACCAACAAGGCAGAGCAAAAGGATAGTTTAATTGTGCGATTATAATCTTGAGTTTGGCGTTTTCTTTTTTGGCCGCGAGTTCCTTTGAAGTTAACTTTACAAACAATTGCAGCTAAATCATGTTCTTCGATCACAGTTATAATGATCTATTTTGATCTCAAAGTCAATTTCAAGAGTACATTTGAATGGAAAGGTAAAATGGTTTTGACAAAGGGAAACCTCATTTTGTGATGTAAAGACCTACTTGTGTGTTTATCTACATCTTTTTTTTTGCCATCCCTTTCTTTTTTGAGTGTTCAGATGTTGTTGATGTTGATTATTAAGTTTATGATTTAGAGACATTTAATAGCCGTAAGGCATTTTCTTTAACAAGTAGAGGATGGCAAAAAATGATGAAGATGATGAAGGAGATGAAAGAGAAGCAAGAAAACAACTTTGACCTTAAACTCCTCCTCATTGATAGTTCCTTTGGGTTTCTTGTACAATCCGCAAAAAAAGTGAACAGAAAAAGCTTACAAGTAAAATAAATATCTTAAATACAAGGTAAAATATTTACTTATTTAAGGATCAAATCATTTTGAAGCTACTTTTTTGTTTCAAATTTGACTTGAAATCAACAAAATTGATCTCAAAGAGAAAAAAAACAGTAAAAAACGAAACAAATCTAATTGTAACCATTTTGCCAACTAATTAAGCTTTTGTTAATCAAGTATGAATGAGAAAGCTCAGCATGAGATGGCGAAAAATTGAAAGTGAAGATGATAAAATGATGTTGGGAAAAATGATGATAACTAGAAAGATGGAAAGCAAGCTTAATAATGATACAAGAGATGAAAGTTAGGGAGTGCTGAGATATCATCAATTTAACATCATCTTTGATCAATTTTAATAATTTTTTTAATTGCATTTTAACTAACAGACAAATGATGATCCTAATCAAGACAAAGTCAACCAAAAGTACCATTTAACTGGTAATGTTTTAACCTAAAGGTAAGATGAAGGTTAATCTAGCTATTATGGCCAATAGTTATTTCCCATTTAAATTGGGTTACAATTGCAAGACAATTTACTAATTTTACTTTTAAATTTCACTCTTAATTGCAATGTTAAATTACACTGTTGGTGAAACAAATTTAGCTTAACATATCAATAATAATTTCTGTGAGCATTTAGTGGAAAGAGAAACAAAAATGTTTCAAGCTTCTGCACTTAATTAACTAATGATAATGAGCATGTTTAATCTAATTAACAGGTTATCTGGTAATGAATCTGGTAAGACAACAATCAATAAATTAGAATGAATGAGAATCGTGTAAATAAGGCGTTTCATCGCCATTAATTAATCAAATTGCCAATTGACAGTTTCGATTGTTACTCTGAACAAGTTAACATTCAACTTTGATTTCAACTTTCAACTTTCAAGATTAATTGATTACAAAGATTTACTGCGGTTAATCAAGCGAATTGGTTGCATTTAATTGTTTACTTGATAAATTAAATAATTTGATTTACATTCACCAAAAATGTTTAACCTTTGTGTTAATAATATAAATGCAATTAAAGTAAATAATAGTAACTCGACTCATTGAGCGTAAACAAAGTTTTCATTGTTAAACCGTTCAACTAATTTCAATTGTAATTCAAAGATTCAAATTGAAATTACAATTTAAAAGGTATTTCATGTTATTTCATACTTTCATTAACAATACAAATTCAAGTTTCAGTCAACTGATCGAGTTATATTGAATTTATTATTCAGATTCATCTTTGGTTTAAATGAAAATATTTTTCATTCTATTTGCAGAGTTAATCAGAAATTATTGTAAATTGCAATCAAATGGTCAGCAATTAACTGTTTTCATTGGCATAAACCTTTCAACTTAAACCGGTTTAAGACCAATCAACCTACGCTTAATACCTAATATGGTGTTTAACAAATAGTCTAATGATCAACTTTGATTATTTTACTGGTTTATTTACAATGAAATTAAACAACAATTGAAACTATTAATGCTAACGGATTTAATGTTTTAAATCTGATATCTTAATCTTGATTAACTTCTAATTGATTTTAATTAAGATTCAATCTTGATTGATGATTTTATAATCATTTAACGACATAAATCAAATGTACTTTCGGTAATTTTCATATTTTTGCAAACCTTTTACACACTTTATAAATGATTATTGACTGAATAAAATTATGAATTTTTGTTTTTCATGGAAAGTTGATAATGATTATGATTATTTTCTCATTGATTACAGTTTAATTTTGCAAAAATATTTAAATTTGTTAAAAACATTGGTGAAAAATTGGAAAATTGAAACATAATTTGATGTTTGCTTGTTTACCAGAGTTACATTAGCAAAGTTGAATTGCCTTTTCTGGTTAACCATTTGTAAGTCAATCTGAATTTTTAATTAAAAATTTGATTAACTTGCTGATTGACTTTCATTGTGTAATTAGTGTCAATTGAAAGAGGAAAAGTAAAATGATTGGTTTAATGAAAGAGTGAAGAAGAAGGGGAAAAAAGTTAATCAATAATCAAGTCTAAAAATGGTTGAAACAGAATTGGATGAACAATGTAAAGGCCAAGTCAATAGGGAGTTGAACAAGGAAAGGTTAACCGGTAAAGTCAAGGGAATCCAGTATCTCTTTACATTAAACTCAGGCCTAAAGTCAAATTACAGTTTCAACTGGTTTAACTAGATACTAGATGAATCATAATCAAGTGTCAACCAGAATAATTAACTTTCACTTTTTGCACAAACCTGTGAATGCAAAAGACTAAGCACAACAAAAAAAAAGACTGTCATGATTAAATTTCATTAGGTAAATCTATAAAGCAAAGTGGCACTGAGTGCATGGTAAGAGCATAAATTGAATGGGAAAACATTTTAAGAATCGATTGGTTTTTATAAACCAATATTTAGGAGGATGAAAAGTTTCCAGGATGAAGGTGAAGGAATGAAGAGGGAGGAAGATGAAGATAAGGATGAAGAAGTAGATGATGAAACTGGAATGTTTGGCTTGAAGGTAAAGAAAAATTGTTGCGATTATTTTACCATGTGAGTTCAATTTATAAAATATGTCAGGTTAAGGAAGATGAAAGGAAGAGAATAGTCTTTCTGAATATATTTTTTCATCTTCTTTTACTCTCTTTGATATTTATTTTGATATTCTATGAGCTTTTTTTTACCATGTATACTGATTCTTTTTTTTTCAGTCTGTTCAAGTTTGCAATCTTTTAAACAGTCAAACATGTTTTTTGAATCATTTCAAGATTTTGAAGGAAAAAGAGCAAAAAGTTGGAGGAAAAAAAGTTGCCAAAGTGTGACAATAATTTTGTGTCCAAACTGTAGACAATGAACAAAATGAACAAAATAAACTCACATAATGATGTAAAAGCAAGAGATGCAAATAAAAAGATGAAATGTTGCGAGTATTTTTTTTCTCCTTCTTGTCCACTTTTGTACCTTTTCATTGTGACACTTGAGTTTTTACACATTCATGAGTCCATTGATAAGTTCTGTGAACATTGATGGTGAAGACTAGGATTGAGAAACTCTTGTCATTGGTAACAAATGCTAAGAAGCTTGATTACTTGTAAATTGATGTAACTTGTAACTCAAATAATTACAGTTTGCTTGATGATAATGTCAAGGTGTGTTGGCCATTGTTACTGAAGAGGATGTCAAGATAATGATATGATGAGGATAAAGGCAAACTTGGCTAATGCATCCTGAATGGTTAAAGCCCTTAAAGGGCGACTCAATCGCTTGGGTTTGTTCAAGTTGTTTAACCCAACAAATAGACCAAATATTGTATTATAACCACTGAAAGCTGTTTAAATTCAAACATGATTTAAACATTTATAACTCAAGCATAATCAAAGCGTAAAGTTGAGGAATGGAAATGCTTTCTGAGGTGAAAAAAAAGAAGATACTGAATAATTTGAATTCATTTTCAAACCTTTTCCTCAATCGATCGATAAACAAACTTCCAGCTTTACCTTAATGTTATTCCCTTAAAGTGAATAGTCTTTAGTCAATCAACATTAAATTGAAAGCGTTTAATTTTACAAAATTTCATGGAAAAAGCTTTCGATTGTAGATTTAAAATTTTCATCATTAATTTGCGTTTCTTTTTTTCTCGATCAATTCATAAGTCTGCAACTCTATCATATAAACAGAATTTAATTCTCAATTTTTCCTCCAACAATGATTAGCAATTTATTTCAACACATTCTTCAGTCCAACGAGTCAAGATTGCAGTTAATCTTGAAATGTATTAATAATAATCTTACATAATCTGTTAATCCAAATGTATACAAATAATGTTTGCAAGTAAAACAATTATTCAATGTTAACATGAGTCTAATGTATATATGAAACTGGTGAAACAAAAGATAAGGCAAAAGCAAATAATAATACAATAATAATAGTAATGACTTACGTTCATCCAAATCTGTATAAACCTTGGCTGGTGAAATATCTGTAATCAATGGAGAAGAAGAAGAAAAATTGATCAGAATTGAGTGAATCAAGTTTCCAACATTGTGCTCATCATAAGCTTAAAATATGATGATGATCATCATCTAAGGAGATAATAAATGTTTTCAGGATTAAATTTGTTTCACATGCTTTGTTACATTGAAAAATGATTAACTTTGATCAACAAAATAACATGAAAACTCATCACCATTGCCATCAACTTGAAGTGATAAACAAAAGGTTGACGATGAGATTGGTTAAAATGATTGCCTCTTAACTTTTTTTTGCTTCAAAAAAAAAATCAAATTGTTCATTGACATCAATCATGAACTTTCCTTTCTCAGCTAATGCAAATAAAAAAATGATAAAATGATCGTTCTTTTCTGCATCTTAATTTATCGCCTCCATGAAACATGAGATGAAACTGTAAATATTATTTTGACACAAGTGCAAATAATATCAACTTTAATTGGTAACATTTCATGGATTGAATGAGAGAACAGAAGAAGTTCATTTTTATTAAAAAAAAATCTGGAAACTTTAAAGTTGAAAAGTTTATCAAAACTATTATCATTGTCATTATTATCATTATTTTTATCAACATTATTGTTATCGTTATTGTTATTCATTTTCACTCCCAATGTCAACTCCCTGTATTGTGCTAAATTAAAAACTAAAGGTTGACTCAAACATACTTGACTGATTTGAAATGTGAGATGATAATTAAGATAATATGATACTGAGAAAGTGAAGAATGATAATGACAATACTTTGGGTTGCAACAAATGAGCTTCCAATGAATTTTTGGAAACCAATTTGTCCTCAAAATCCTTAATGCAAATTCAACATTTGTCACACAATAAGAGCACAGAAACTTACGCTTCTGGTTAACAGAGCGAAACGCAAATGGAAGAAAAAATTCTAGAATCTTTGCCAAATAATATCCAGTGAACTAAGCATAGAAAACAAATATCTGTAGAATCGAGTTGACCAGTAGCCATTATTGCTCTCATGTAAAGTGGACATTAAAGCATGATTTCGAATGACACTCGCCATTGATTGATAACGTTCCAAGGGTTCAGCGATACCAATGAATACAAATTGCAAGTACAAATTTTTACTGTTGATTGAACCTGGTTAATGCAAAATAATTGTTACAATGATTCTTACACAGAACTCTCGTTGTTTTAACTTTATCCTGGAATTGCAAAAGAACTTAAAAAGCTAACTTGAAAGAAACTTCTGCAGTTGGTTTGAAGCTTCGTTAGCTTGCAAATTAAAATAATGGAATCACTTCTGTCAATAATTCTGAAAGAATGACACAAAATTGAATAGAAATGAACTATTATTTGCTTTTAAATTACCAACAATTATTAATGGAAATGGAAATGTTTTTCCAGTGAAAGAAACATTGGGTGCGAAATCGCTTTATTCTGATTCATCTTTTTTCTGGTTGGAACTAAAACTTATTTCTTTGGCAAAACTGTCTAGTCTTACTTTGGATGTTTCAATTTTCGTCTTTAAATATATTTCAGTGAGGATTGAAGTTTGTTCAATTCAACTATTAATTCGATTAGTTTGATTATGTTTAACTTTTTTCATTTGCTTATCAAATTACAATTGAAAAGTTGATTGAAAAGAACAGTTCAATATTTCAGATTGAGAGTGAACAAAAGTTGAATTATTTTCACCTTTTAAAGGTTATTTGAAGCGAGCAAAAAAAAATGTTGGTAATTTATTAATTTTAAACTCATTGAGTTATAACTGATTGTTATTACATAATGAAATAGTTGAAAGTGTTTTTAAAATTGATTTATTATTTCAGCTTTTGTTGTTGTTGGCCAAAAGCTACAAGAAGCTGACCTACATTATAATGACCATTATTTTGACCAACTAATAAATGATAATTGCGATGAAAAATGATCTTCATTATTTTCCTTTATTATGATTAACTGAGTCAAATAATATTATTCATGAGAGCAATTAAGACTGATTTACTTGATGATCAATGATGGATGAAGTTTCAGTTGGAACTGAACCACAAAATTTATTATCATTTCGGGTCATTTTGATTGAAACATTTTCCAATCTCTTTTCTGTTCAATTTCAAAGTCAATTGATTTTGCTATTTCTTGAATACAATGCTTATTACAGTTTACATTGTCTTTTTACACTTAAACCTTTTGATTCAACTTCTAACATTACCATGAAAGGTGGAATAACAAAAGGTAGCCAAGCAACTCATGATGATTATGAGAGGATAAAAATGAATATACAAAATGTATTTTTGGCAAAATGTGAGCGAAAAAAAATTGTTTCACTTTCTGGTTGCCTTTCACCTCAGATTGGATAAGCTTGAAGAAGATGATATTCAATGTAAATTATATGTTACAGGATAACAAGTTGTCATCATTTTGTTGAGCAGATGAGTTAATGAAGATGCTTAAAAAGAGGAAAGTTAATGATGAAAAAAGTGACTCCTTAATCAACGATATAAATCACAATTAGACAATCATTTGACTCGTAAATGCCTTCCACTTTAATCATATTTTTGCCCAGTTAAACAAACTGAATAATCACTAGAGATTGATTTTACAGAAAACAAAACATTTTCAAATAAATTTGTCGCTATTCTGTTTGGTTCTAATCTAACAGTTAGATTCAATTTTGGATATTTCAAGGGATTGTCATGATTTGATAATTTACTGATAATGTAAAATGAATGAGAAAAGATTGTTGAGAGATTCAATTTGTCAGAGTTTCTCGTAATTGTTACAGAATCCATGAAGTGGCAATTTACAGTCATAAACATGTTATCCTCATTTTCATCCTTATAACTGTTCGCAACTAGAAAAGTTGTCACATTTAACGCTTTCCTTGTTACAATCAGTTCAATCATCGAAGCTGATTTTTTTTTCTTCTCTTTTCTTCTCTATTTCATGACAAGAGCAAAAACAGTTGAACACATAAAAATCGAGGGAATGTTGAATCAATCAAGGAACCATAATATATGATGCTTTAGTGTTTTTTGGATCTCCTTTTTTTGCCATTGGCAGTCATATTGTATCAAATGTTTTGCTTGTTTATTTCTTGGAAACAAAAAAAGAAGGCAAAAAAAGAAACAAAAACAGAAACAAGGGAAAGAAGGAAAGAAAATGAGAGAAAAAAATGTCAGAAAATATCATCATTTTGATCCTCATCATTTCCATCATCTTTCCTGGAAGCAAAATATGACAAAAGGTGATACACTGAGACACCAATTACATGAAACACTTGATAATAACATTTGAAAATGATGTGAATTAAGAGTGAAAATTGATCAATGATCAACATTAGTTTCTTTTGTTAGATGATGATGAAAATGAAGACTAAAATTGTTGATCCATCACTAGAAGACTAATATTATGGTTGATATTGATTCCATCCAATAATGGACTCACTTTATCATGAAAGATGTTAGATTAATATTTGCTTCAAATGATATGAAGAAGAGAGCATTTGAAAAAGCGAACCAAAATTTCCTTCTCATTTCACTGATAGAATTTTAATTAAAAGTTGATAACAATTGATTAACCATTGCTGGGAAACTAATGAAATGAACAATTTTAATTGCTCCTAACAACGTTCATTTGCAAGTTAAAATTGTGTTAACAATTTTCAAATGAAAAAGCCAACCAGTTAATCAAATTACAATTTAACAAATGTTGTCAATTGCTCCTTTTGATACAATTTATGATTATCAATATCATTGATAGATGATGAAGATTATGGTGAAAGATGAGTTAGATTAACATTTTTATGGATTATTGATGACTGAATTGTCAAGACAATATTATGAGTCGGTGATCATCATTTATATCATTATTGTGGGAAAGTGATGAGAAATGAAAAGTTGAATTCCCTTCAATTCTCAGAGCAAAATCAGTAACAAATGAAAAGGTTCAGCTAAAGCTTATTACATTTAAACTTAATTTTAACCCACAGTTGACCTTTTGCTTAACAAATTGTTACAATTTTTATAGTAGCCAGCAAAGATGTTATTATTTGAACAAAAAGAAGGCAGAAAATTCAATCGTTTTTTCTTCTTCTTCTTGTAATCAAAATGATTTCCAACATTAATCTTGTAATTTTTGTTGATTCAGAATTTTTTACCAAATGAAAAAAAAAAGATTGAAACTGTTTCAAGTAATGATGCTATTTTGATTCAATTAACCAATTTTCAGTGTATTTTGCTGCAAATTAACTCTTGATTTATATTTTACCTTTTTAATGCGATTTACAAACAAAATTAAGTTTACTTTGTAATAATGTTGACAATAAATAATAAACGATAACTTAAGATACATTAATCAGGTTAACCAGAAAATTTGTTACACTTTAAGTGAACCTTTTTTTTTAGGTTTTGGTAATGATTGAGATTAAATTGTCCATTGTAATTGATGCTAATTAAAATGGTTAAATGGTGTTGGATGTGATTAGTTTCAATTAGGAAACAGTTAAGAAACATATTAAATGGTTAAATGAGTTATTAAATGTTGAGTTTGCAATGAAACAAAAAAGTCTTTTAATGGTGAAACCAGTTTCTCTGGTTAATTTAAATAAAATGATGAGAAGTTGATTTAATGAATTGAGATGATGATTGTTGGTTAAGGTTAACATTGGAAGACGATTTTCAATGAAAATCTTAAACAAATGTAACTTAAATGACAATTTAACCAATTTGAATAACATCAATAAGGAGGTTAAAAGATAATGATAGAAGAAGATGAAAAGATTGAATTGCAATCATGATCATTATTTGAAATGATATCACAAAGTGTTTACTTTCAGTGAATAATTTAGGTTGATTGTTGTATTCAAATGATAATACAAATCAAATAAGGTTCAACATTTTTTTCTTCATCATCAAAATAGTTGAACATTTGCATGATAAGCATGGAAAACCTTTTTATAACATTAATATTGAACTGACTGGAAATTAATTACAGATACAGAAAATAAACAATTTTTGGTGAACAAGAAAAAAAAGTAAACCATTAAAACTGAATCAAAGGTAATTAGATTTTTGCAAGTAAACCACTTTAATAGACTAAATTTCCGGATGAAAATGTGAAAATTTATCATTTCAAAAGGTTAAAATGTAATTAACATGAGCAATTAAAGTGATCGTATTGGATGTGCAAAATGATGATCACTTGATGAAAAGCAAATTGGAAAGGTTGAAAGGAAAGTTATGCAAATAAGGTTAACATAATTGAAGATCAACAGAAATGTGAATAACAATTGGAAATCTTGATTTCTATTCAAGTTAATCTTGTTTCAATCCTTTTCATTGAATCTATTGATTAACAGTCCAATTGAATGGGTCAAGCCTGACAAGGTTTGAATAAAACAATGAAATGCATCGAGTTAATCAATAGTTTCTCAGTTGCAAGGCATTAAGTTGATTATGGAAAATGAAAGATGAAATTACTGATGAGTTTATCAATGAATTTGGAGTTTGAAGGTTGCAATTGGAGGTAAAAGTTGAAACTTTTGTTGTTGTCTTTTCCTGATGCTATTAAAATCAATTGCTTTGCACAGTTGTTAATGTAATAAAAAGATACAACATTTCATTGTAACTTTATTTCACATCATTTGAGTCTCTAGTCAAGAGTAAATATCATTTTTATGAAGATAAATTTTCTTCCTCATCATCATGATGATGGACCAAAGAGTAAGTTAATCATTTGAAGCAAAAATGAAGCTTGAAATCGAGTAGAGATTTGATTTACGCTAGATTGCTTTTCATGATAAAAACTGGCTCCAAACATGACAACAACATAATAACAAAGATGCGAAATTAAGATGAGAATAAAAGTGATGCAAATAGTGATGAAAATGACCGGAACTTTTTCTCTTTATCTTCCTTCTTCTAAGGGTAAAGCAGTTGTGAACAAGGTGAATGGACAATAATTTATCAACAACAAAAAGCGATCATTTTTCTTGTCCATTTTTTTGGGACTTTTTTTTACACTGTGACTTAAAGGGTTGGGAAAGGTTAAATTGATCAACTTACATCCTATTTTGTGAAGAAGCAGGAAAGATGATAAAATGAGGATGAGAATGATTACTGTGAATGTAAGGGCCAAAAAATAGGGAAAATATTGTGATGAAGTTAACAAGCTTTTCTCAGGTAAACATGTCCACTCCAAGAGGACATCAATCAAGGTGCGATTAGTCTGTGAGTTTGGGTTTGGATTGTTGGCTCCTTCAGTCAATTGTTTACTGTAAGTTGGTTGGGTTGATATTAATTTGTGATTAACATTGGTTGCTATTAAAACTGGTTGATTGGGTTGACCGGGATAAAGTGAATCTTTGAGGGTTACTTTTTGTTGGGTTGCATGTTGGTGTGGTTTGAAGTGATGTTGAATGTACACTTGATTTGGATTGTTGTTAATGTTGTTGGTAACAGTGATTGGATTAACTTCATCATAATGTATTGATTCGGACTTGAAGGGTACAATTAGGTTATCTCTTGGGATTTCATTTAAACCCGTGGTTGACTCGTAAATTGAATTGATGTTGTTATTGGTGTTGTTAACGGCTGTGTTAATGTTGTCTTCATATTGGCATGAACATAGATATTCATTTGAAGGTTGATTGTTACCAATAGTGCTGGACATGAGGTTGTATGATTGAAGATCATTAACTAATGAACTATTTAAATGAAGGGTTGAAGGTGAGTAAAGGTGGGCTGCTGTTAATCTAGGTAAATGAGAGTAACTTGAATGGTGATTGGGTGGCTGATGAATGTGGTGATAAGGATGAGATGAGGTTAAGTGTGATGAACTTGAACGATGGTGATTAGGTGAGTAATGTTGACGTTGACGGTAATACATTGGTGGGTCAACATTTTTGTTTGGGTAAAGGGTAACCTCTGAGAAAGTTACACTTCGATTGGGACGACCTCGTCTAAGAGGATACAGTGAATCAACTGAATCACTTCTCATAAGGAATTTGGATTGGAATCACATTAAATTGATACTTTGAAAGACGTTCAATTTTTAAGGTTACAAGCTTTGAAAGACTTTAATTGAAAGACTTGATTTGAAAGACTTTGTTCACATGAAATTGGCTATTTAAATCATTGATTATTAATTGTCGTTGATTTGGCGAAGATTATTTTGTACAGTTTGACTGATTGCAATGGATAATTTCATTGAAGAAGATGAACTTTATTTGGTTCCACTTTTTTACCTTTTGGTCTAGTGATGTGGTTAATTGTTGAAAGACTTGGTTACGATTGGTTGAGTGATACATTGTGATGGGATGATGATAATGATGGTGATAATGGTTTGGAAGATGCAGATGAAGATAATGATGGAATCAGTTGAAAATGGAAAGAGAGGAAGAGAGGAAAGTTACATAAGAGGTTTTCATGGTGATGAGGGTTCTACTGCAATTGATCCTCCAGTTTACTGACAATTTGCTGTCACTGGGTTAGTCTTCTCATCTTTTCTCGTCTTCCTTTTCTTCCACTTTTCATCTTCTTCTCATCAGGCAACATAATAATATATGGAAAAAAAAGAGTCCAAAAAAGGGAATAACTTTTACTCAACTTTGGATGTTATTCACTTGAAACATTCTTATTGCAAATGATTGGAGGGAAAGGAATGATGATGCTTTGAACATCTAGATGATGATGAAAAAGATGGAGAGTGAGTTGAGAGAGCAAAAGATGAGGATACATCTCAGTTGGCTGTAGTGGTTGAGGCATGTTTGTTAGTTGAAAAAAGGGATAAAATTGCTCTTTTGGATCAATGAAAATAGAGATGATGATGTGAGGCAAGAATAAAGGATACAAAGAGGAGTGAGGATGAAAGTGATGGTGAAGACATGAGGTAAAGTGTGACAAAATTTTGACGAAACACAAAAAAACACAAAAATTGAATGGACTTTTGTAAAGAAAGATAAAAAATCGTGAAAAATGGGCTCATTTAAGCCCTTTTTTGTGCTCACTTCAACAGATTTTTTTTTCTCGGCTTTACTTTTTTTTCTTGTTCAATGCTCAATGTTATCATCAGTTTCAGTAATGATTCAGATTATATTGATTATAATGGTTATTGAACACTTTTTTTATTCACTTTGTCAGTTCAACATTTTCTTCAATGGAATCCTTTCATTTCAATGGCTTGCGTTTGTTTTCAAATTGAAATTCAATTTATAAATTTGATTCACTGATCAGGTTGATTAGCCAACTTTAAATGTACACATCAACTTGATCAGTTGATTAAACAAATTGAAAGTTAATATAATAAATATATTAACAGGTAATGTTAAAAAGTGAATCTCAATCTTGTGTAAGGTTCAAGGTTTGGTTTAGTTAATCGGTAAATCATATGTTTGATAAAAGTTGAAATTGTCAAATTAAGTTGTTGACTTGTTAACAATCAACTAATGAGCAGATTGAATTGCTAAACCAGATTTTTGTTGAGTTGCTTTTTTGCTTTGAAAATTGTGTAAAAGTTGGTTACTTTTATGAGGGGCAACTTTTTTTGGTGGTAACTAGATTGGACTCAGGCGAGTGAAACTGATTTTAAAGCTTGTTTAACCATTAACTAGAGATCGAGTGACTTATGTTTTTGTTTTCATTCATATTGACACTAAACAAGAAGATCAGATGCTCAGCTTGGACTTGAATTAAAGATGGCAATGTAAATTTTATCATAGACATAACTATTTTTGCCTTTATCATTGAATTAACTCTCATTTATTAATCAATTTAAAATTTGCAAGAGCTTTTAACTTACCCTTATATTTATTGAATTTGAGGTAAACTGGATTCTTTGGCTTAGCGCGGTAAATTGAATCTTTGGATGTTTTTGCTGGACGATGAGAAACAATTGATGGTGAAGGTGATGATGATGTCAACGAGTCTCTTTTATCATAATAAATCTTCGAGTGATAAACGTTTTGATATTCAGTCAGTGATTGATGAGAACAGATTGTTAATGTTAGGAATACAATTAACACGGCAAATGGTTGAGTTGTCACCATAATTTTGAAGAAACAAAACGAAATCTGAAAGATTTCAAATAAACTGCTTGTTCTACTTTTTCAATGTAAATTTGACAATAATTTGATAATAATAAACGTTAAGCTATCGCTTACAAGTTCACTTGATTTTTGCAAAATTGTCATTGCTATTGTTTGTTGCTGAAAAAGCGATTCTTATGACTGTTGTGATCGGTGGTTTTGTTCACTATTGTTGGTATCAACTTTGGCCAGATTTGTTTTCATTGATTTGTTACTAAAACTTGAAGATTTTGGTTCAAAATTAATAAGATTCCGAACAATCAGAGGTAAAGAAGAATTGAAAAAATGATGTTTCTTTGAATATAACACTTGGTCATTTTGTGGGTTCACTTTGATTGGCAACTAATATAAAGAAACGTTGAAATAACTAACATAACTGTTTCCAATAGGAACTGTTTAACTTTCGTTGGCGAAGTTGTATTATCTATAGTTGACAGTAAACTCCGTAAGAGTGAGAATCTTTATGTTGTGTCGATTAAGTGAGGGCAACTTTTAACGGGAACAATTTAAAAGTTTTGACGAAAAAAAGCAAAAAATTTTACAAAAAACCAGTTTCATTTACTTTACAGTTGCGCCATCTAGTATAGGCAAATCTAACCATCAAATACACTAGATTTAGACAGTTCATTTGTTGGCCGGTAGATGGAGAGAAGAATGAAGAGCAATAAAGTGAAGATGAAATCGAAACTGGTTTTTGTATCTTTTATAACTTTTAAATGCGATGCTTTTAACTTTTGCGATCACTTAATCGACACAACATAAAGATTCTCACTCTTACGGAGTTGACTGTCAACTATAGCTAATACAACTTCACCAACGAAAGTTAAACAGTTCCTATTAGAAACAGTTATGTTATTTATTTTATTTATTTTCAACGTTTCTCTTCATTAGTTGCCATTAAAAGTGAACCCACAAAATGATCAAGTGTGATATTCAAAGAAACATCATTTTTTACCTTTGATTGGTCAGAATCTTATTAATTTTGAACCAAAATCTTCAAGTTTTTGTAACAAATCAATGAAAACAAATCTGGCCAAAGTTGATACCAACAATAGTGAACAAAACCACCGATCACAACAGTCATAAGAATCGCTTTTTTCATCAACAATTTTAACAAACAAAAACAATGACAATTTTGCAAAAATCAAGCAAATTTCTATCAACAATCTAGCAATAAGAGTAAATTAATATCTTATAATATAGCTTAATGTTTATTATTATCAAATTATTGTCAAATTTACATTGATATCAAAAAAAAGTAGAACAAAAAAATATATGAAAAACAAAATTTGAAATCTTTCAGATTTCGTTTTGTTTCATCAAAATTATGGTGACAACTCAACCATTTACCGTGTTAATTGTGTTCCTAATATTAACAATCTGTTCACATCAATTACTAACTGAACATCAAAATGGTGATCATTCAAAGATTTATCCCGATAAAAGAGACTCACTATCAGCTTCATCTTTAGCCCAACTTTCACCTTCAACATCTGTATCTTCATCATTGCAATCATTGTCACCTACACGTGGACGCAACTGTTCAAGTTGCATGTTACTAGACGATGCCAAACAACGTCGCATTCGAAGCATCAAATGGCAGATATTGAATAAACTTGGCTTCAAAAATGAACCCAACATCACACGCCGAGACAATCTGGAAGTACCACCATTAAAAGATATAATAGCCTCTTCACCGATCCCGTTATCACCACTTTCCTCACTATCAACTTTCTCTTCACCTTCATCCTATCACTCATCAGACCCAACAATTCAATATGATACTAAAAGATTACATGAAATGTATTCAAAGGATGAATTAATGTCCTCCGATCAAGCTTACCCCAATTCCGAGGATTATGATGACGATTCAGAAGATTTTTACGTAAACACAGATAAAGCAATTAGCTTTGCAATGAAACGTAAGTTAAACGCATTCACTCTTTAAATACTTAATTAGACCCTCAATCATTTACCTTAATCATCACCCTTAATTTACCATCCAAAATAATGAGTTATTTGGTTCCATGAATGGTAAAAGAAAGCCAAAATATAATTTTCAATTTAATATTTTGGTTTCTTCTTCACCTCAATCATTCCTTAAACAGTCCTTTTCAGTTCAAATTTTAGCCAAAAATTTTGACAGGTTTGACCGACCAAGGCCATATTTTTGTTTGATTGTTACATTGAAAAGCAAATTGAAGGATGGGCCAACCAAATTTTACCAAATCTTATCAGAAAAGAAGAAGAACAAGAAGAGAAGAAGAAAAGAAGCAAATGTAAAATAAAAGGCAGAAAAAAATGAAAACCAAAGGAAATTTCAAGAAAAAAAGGTCAAGAAAAAAGGTGAACCAGAAGAAGAAAGTTCAGTGATAACCTTTAACCTCTGTCAACGGCTTGCCCAGGTCAAACGAAGCCTTAGCAACTAAGAAGATAAAAAGAAAAGAATGAAAAGAATATCCTTTTCTTTCTTCTTCTTCTCTTCCTAAGAGGAAAAAAAAACATTTTTTATTTCAATAATTTCTTATACAAAGACTTGTAAACCTTTTCTTACACTGACCTGCGGTCGACAAGGTCAACCTTTTATCATTTCATATTTTATTACAACTAAAAAGAGGACAAAATATTGATAACTTTCTGTTGCTATGAAATGGAAATGTTACTTTGGTTGAAATGAAAATTTTGACTCAATTTAAACTGTAGAAATGGTGAAAAGCGTGAAAATGTTGAACCAAAATTTTACCCAATTTACTGACACTTATATTTACAAAATTATCCTGAAAGGTTATCGACAATCAAACATTGCAAAAACGATAATAAACTAAATATTAGTCAATAATGATAATGATAAACCATAAAAGTTGCAATAATAATGCTAATAATAAAGTTAAAGGGAACAAAAATTCACCTTTTTTCTTATTCACCTTTCATGATTATTAAAATTATTGCATTTCTGCTCTCATCTGATTTAAAAATATTAACGATGATAATAATGGTAATAACGAGAGCAATGTTAAACTTATTTATATTTCAACATATCAATGATAATGAAAGGCAATAATGATAATTAAAGTGATAATAAAAAATTGGCAAACTTTGTCTCATGTTTAGCAAATCAATTGCAATTCCAATCGGAGTATTAATCATTTGCAATCAATTATCATTCAATAAGCTTTTCCTTGGCTTTCCCAATAATACAATGATAATAATTTATAAATTTACCTTTTCTTTGTTTTTAGTTCCATTGCAATTCAAGTGAAAGTCAATGATTTTAAACGGTCAATTATCATTATTATTGCCTTTCATTTGAACACACACAAAATGTTCAATTAAAAAAAAAGGTTTCTTTGCCTTTAAGGTAAATTGAAAAACGCAAAGTCAATGAATGGATTTAACTAAATATGTTAAGGAAAGGTTTGATCATCAAATAATATTCAGAAAATGAATTATTGAATGCTGGTCAATATCTAGGTTAAGCTGAGAGATATTTATGGTTTTGATCATTGTAATTGCCTGCGGTTTTATAGCAACAATTATTGTACTTTTGTTTTATCGTTAATTGTAATTAGGATTGTTAGCATTGTTGAGATTGTTGGGATTAACCAAAAAATGTACTTGACCTGGAAAACAAAGAGAGTAACCCAAAAAACTGGTTCATTATTACCAGAGATTTGAAAAGGTTAAACCATTATCATGTCTATCATTGTTTTACAGCATTTAATTTGATACCATTTAATAATTTTATGTATAATTATCAATGATTTATCGAGTGGGACATATTTAGATGATATTGTTGTTGTGGGTAAGAAACTGGTTAATTTGAATTGTAATAAATCTTTACTTTTGAACAAATATAAAAACCTAACCCAAAAAAACCCAAAGAGTTTTTTATGTTTTTTTTTGCTTCCATTTGACAATGTTTTACAAATGATAATGATAATAACAATGAATCATAAATATCATTATCAGGGAAACCCTTTGATATATTGAACAATTATAGTCAATAATTGAGGTCAACCAGTTTTGATGGTCAAGTAGACATTTTTTTAAAGTTTTTTTCGCTTTATTTTCTCTGGTTTTTTTTGGGTAAAAAATTTTGAATTTAACATTTGATGACAATGTAATGTGATTCAAATGTTATTTAATATTTACAATGATTAGTATTTAAATTAACTGTCCGCCTGCACATTTAATAAAAGTATAAAATGTATTTAAATGTAATTTTATTTGTTAACCGGTAAACAATATTTTGAATGTAACAAATTGGATTTCGGGTAACAATTTTAGGTAAATTTTGTTACAATGTAATACATTTTGCTATCATGTTTAACAGGAAAAAAACAATATCGTTCTGATTGTTACTATTAATATACACTGAATTAAATGTCATTGTCATTGTTTCATTGTAAATAATAATCAAAGTGAAGAGTTGAGTTTCACCAAGGATGCAATCACAAAATAAAGAGACAAGATTAGATGTGAGATTATGAAGTAATAGTAATGGGAAGATGAAGATGAGCAGGCAACAAATTAGTAAATTGAACCGCAAATTGATGATATTATTTTACAGGAACAAAAATGATTCGTTTCTGGGAGATGAATTTTTGTTTTGCCAGTTTATAAAAAAGGACAAAAATACCATGAAATTACCAATATTATTATGTTAATATTACTGATAATGTTAATGAAATTTCTTGTTATCCACTTTCTTAATACTATTTATACTTTGGCTTTCAAGCAACTGTTTATTCACAAGATAATGTTTCATGTTTGATTTCAGGTTAAATTGAGTTATTTACAGGAACAACATTTTGATGAATAAAAATTGTCTTAAATTTTGGACAACATTTTCATCATTTCATTGTTAGATGGTTTGGGAAGGTTCAATTTAAGAGTCAAAATTGAATCATTGTGAGGTGAAGTGAAAGGGCCAACTTTTAGTTATTCATCAATTGTATCAGACTTGTGTGAAACCTTGAAGGTTTCATAATGAATGCGTTTTTCACTCGTCTTGTTGTCGCTTCAAATTTGGCTCAGTAACTTTAATCAACTCTAAGATTGTGATTTGTGTTTACTGTCTTTCATTGTATTTGCATTGTGACTTTTGTTGTATCAAATAACTAGCCTTGGTTTATGATGTTTCAATATCTTTCGAGATGTTTCGAAATAAATATGATGATAATATTAATAGCAGCAAGAGTAACAGTCTTGATTAAAACATGATAGACAATCACATGAGATAAGATGATCACTTTTTGTTCTAGATCCATCTCATCATCTCATCTGCATCATTTGATAATCAGTTAACAGTAATCCAGTTTCACAATGAAGACCTCTTTCTAACTCTTTCTCAGTCTCTTTTTTCATCTTATCGTTGAGTGGCTCCGGTTAAAATGTTGAAAGGTTGAACAAACCTTTTACTGAAGAGGGAAGAGAAAAAGGTTTCAATTTGAAAGTTATCAAAGGATTATGAAGGTGAGAGATGCTAATGTATATAAATTAGATTATGGGATGATAAAGGGCAGGTGAAGAGGAGCAAAGATGAAGTTACACTTTTGGCTATCCTTTCATATCCAAGATGGTAATATATTTTAATAAAATCTGGTCATTTCACAAAATGAAAGAGAGAGTATTTTTAGGTTTATAAATGTATTGCAACCTCATTTTTAACCGGTGCTTTGGTCAGCTGATTTGGGTTTGTTTGTTTTTCTGGTTGCTTGGTTGCCATTAGCCTTTTATGTCTAACAATTATCGATTGTTATTAATAGCTTTTAAATTGTGCTGTTCAATGGTATGTAAATCAATGATGTTACATGATAATTGTTAACTTTTCATCATTATCTTGGACTATTGATAGCCTTGTAACAAGAGCTTTAACTCTGGCAAAAAAAAGATTCCAATTTTGACTGTTTAACATCAATAATGATTATTAATGATGATTGTTAATCATCATTGAATCTTAATGTTGATACAATGACGAAGGCAAGAAACAATTAATCTTAAAGACGAGAGCAAACCAGATTTTTTGGCTACATTTAGATTAACAGAGTTTTGTGAAACCAAATTGTAATTGTCATAAGGATTTGAATGTTAATGTTGTTAACAGCAAATTTAAATAGAGAAAAGTTTACAAAATTTGATTTATTTTTCCGTCAATTATTTTTGGTAATTAAAGGTGAATAGGAAAAGTTGAAAGGTAAAGAAGTAAACATTTATCACTCAACTTTACTGAAAATACAAATGTTTCATCAACTCATTTCGCTTTCAATCTTGATTTTTTTAACAAACTATCGTCAATTCAACTTCATGAGTAAAACAGTAAAAAAAATAAATAAACAAGAATAATTGATCTTGATTTACGATCAACTTAAAGCAAGAAATACTTGTAAATGTTTCAAATTTTTTTATGGGATTTGAAGGAGAAAAGAGTTAAGAATAGGTTTTGTCATTGATTATCAACTTGTTCAAAGGGTACAAGCAAAAGCATCTCAAAAGAGATGGAAATCTCATTTACTGTTCAATCAACTTGCATTTAACATTTTTTTGCTTCTTGTTAAGGTTTCCTTGCATCATCACTTTAGCCTAACTTTGATCCCAACTTTGATCCTAACTTTTGATGATCACTTGAACAGTTAAATCCCAGGTAAAAAGTAAAACTAAATCAAAGGTTAAATTGGTTAAAAGATTAGGCATTTGCATTAATAAGGCGGAAGTAAATTAGTTTGTTCACTAAATTTGATTATCAGTGAAAATATATCTACAAAATAAGAGACAAAAAGCGGAAGCATACACCCAATCATTATAATTAACATTGTATTTTACAAGTCATTTAATGATTAACTTGTAACTCTTTCAATTAACCGAGAATTCAATTTCTTTCGTTACATTGTCACATAATGAAGCATTTTATTTTCATTATAAATTGCTTTCATTTTGTCGATTCATTTGATTGTTAACTAATAGTTAAATCACCAAGTTATCAGCTATAAACTCGAGGGCGAAGACCGAGTGTTTTATCTCATCAGCTTCGAGATATTGTCGTTTAACTGATTTAGACCAACAATCTAATCTCAACACTTTTTTTAATTTTCAAAACAAAATTTTGTCCTCACTTTCCTTTTGCTTCCAATGGGTTTTTATTTCAATTTTGACTCTCATCAGGTCTAATCACTTTGGTCTTTTGACTGGACTTAGTTAATTGTTGTATCAATCAATTTGAAAACAGTTTGTACAATTTAACCAATGTATGAAATTACTGGTTACCTTCAACATAGTGGTTTAACAAGTAGTTAGTTGATGAGTTATTTTTATTGATATTACTTGTAGACTCATACACTTGAATTATTATCAAGTTAATCCGTATAAGTATTAATTGTGAATACAACTTTGCTTGCAATCAACTGTTATCCAATACTTAATTAACCAGATTTTTTATTTTTTTTTCTTGTTCCCCAAGACAGTCTGATTGCTGATTCAGCACAATTGAACAAACCATTATGATTAAAAACAATGATTAAAGCGTAGGTTAAAATTATGATCACAATGATGGTAGATGAAGAAAGTGTTTCACCGTATCATTGAGAGAGAAAGTGATAAATTGAAGAGTTGTTGTTGAGTTTATGAAGATGAATCCAATTGAACCATAAAATTGTATTCATTTGGTTAGTAACTGATACAAATAAAGTGATTAGATTAACCTTTTTTTTACCAATAAAGTGTAACAATTGAAAATTTCAGGGCTTAAAGTTTATAAAAGCAAAAGGCTAATTGAAAGGTTTAAGTGTTCACAACTTGACCATTGTAAAGCATTGGAAGCAAATAAATTGTCCAATTTCAAGTTAATCAACTGAAAGTGCAAAAGCTAAAAATGACCTTTTTCAAGCAAAGGTTACAGAAAGCAAATTCATCAAATTTATAAATTATACTTACTCTAAATGCAACTTATCGTGTTTCCTGACACTTTAGTAAAAGCGCTTTTCAGTTTTCGTTATAAGCAAATCGTTTTTCATAATAAGCGAGAAAATAAAATACCGAAGTGAATAGTAGTCACAAGCGCTGTGCTAATTTCAGTGAACAGTAATCAACTGTTTAACAGCACATTTAAAAGCTTCAGTTAATGCCATTTCAGATCTTAGAAAATATTAAATATAAATATTAATAGATTTGCTAATTTTGATTAATTGGAGATTTGTTCAATTTTTAGTCTTTCTGGTCACCAATGAAACCAGATTTTATGGTTTATAAGAAACTGTGACTTTAAGTAATAGTTGACTTGTTGATTAATGTGGACTAAATAAGCGTAAACACATACAAATTAAATTTTAATTGTGATTAGTTTTACCATAATAAAAATATTATCCATTTTTTTATAGCATCAAATTGATTCAATGTATTATTACCTTTTTTATTATTTATTATAAATAATGTTAACCTTGAATAGGACAATCATTGAACTTGATGTTCAATGTTAATCACAATGTTTAGCTTGACTCGCTTTACTAAACTGCATCACTGATTAGCAATAAAAAAAAGAGATGTTTAATGATTACAAATGATAAACCAAGCCTTTTCAAACTAAATCTGCAGGAATTAAGCACAAATTAACTATTCATAATTGAACTGGAAAGAAAAGAAAAAAGGACAAAATAAAAGTTATTGATGGTAATATTAACAAATAATAACAACAAATTGATAGGACATTCAACCAATAAATTGCAACAAAATTGCAAAATTGTTTGATTGAAGGATAATGTTCGCTAATTCATTTACAACCCTTTCATCGTCACTCTTTTCATCACTTTTTCACTTTCCAAGGACAGCTTATCATCACCTCTATCGCCGTCATCATCATCATCATTCCAAGCCCAAAGAATTTGATCAAATTGAGAGAAAAAGAAATGTTTTTATTTCCAAATTATTAGCTGAATGAAAGAGTTACAATAATTTTTTCCACTCAACATTCATTCATAAGTTTACCAGCGAAACCTTCATGGGTGAACAAAATGATCCCAACTAAGCCCATCAATATTGATACATAGTTACACAAATTGATCTGGGAATTCCTTGTTATCCATCTTGCGCCATGTTTCGCCAAGTTTCACCATCTTTTCTCATCCTTGTTTCGTGTGTCAAGTAAAAAGTAAAAAGAAGACGATCGCCATGTTCATTATTTCGTCCTTCAAATGGGTTGGTTATGAATACACCATGATATTCAGAGCATTATCATCCTAATCATCTTCATCCTTATGATCTTCATCTTTACTAATCACATGAGCGTACCTTGAATTCCTTCAGTTGATTGATTGATTCATTGATTTACAAGTTTGTTGGTTTGCTTTTCAACTTAAACATTTGTTATTGATAGTATTGGCCGGCTTTAACTCACTCCTTAACATTCATCAATTACTTCATCATTACCTTAATCTTTACCTTTTCAATAACATTGTAACATTTTATCATTATTTTGTTTTCTTTTTTTTTCCAACAAACAAATGAAGAAGAAAGCAAAAAAGTTGAATACAAGAAAAAAAAGATATGAATGAAGCTTTAACCTGTCATCATTGAGATCATCAGATGTTCATCCTTTTCACCCTTTTCATGATTAACATAATGATTGCTAAAACCATTAAAAATGTAACTTTAACTCTTTAAGCGATATCTATGACAGTTTCAAACTCATTGAATACCTTTATCTTTACCTTTACCAACTAAACTCTATTTTTGCTGTTCTTGGGTAATTTAAATAGTTGAAAGCAACCTTCAAACTCTATTAATAGATTGCAATTTATTCATTTGATTCAATTTTCATTTCAATTTTCATTTCCATTCTCAAGCCCAAAATAATCTTGCATTAAGATGCGATTTGCTGTTCCAAAAAAAAAGGGTTAATCGATTCAAATTAAGCAACAAAATAGTTTTTAATTGTGTTAAGCAATTAATTATTTGTTCAATTGAAAGTGCAATAAGTAACAAATTTTGCAACCATTAATGCATTTAACCAAGCAAAACTAGTTGAACAGCGACAAAATTGCAAGTTGAATTTTCAAGTTAATTATCATTTTAGGTGTAACCATTGATGTATTATGATCAATAATAGGAATTCACTCCCAGTCCGATTAATGATTATAAAGTTAGCAGCAACTTAAACCTGACCAATGACCTTTACTGGACAACAGCTGAACATAATAAGTTAAGAAAGCATAAACTTGTAAAGATGTTAAGGGACACAATTTGATGATCATGTTAATGTGAAAAGAAAATGTAAAAAAATAAAATTTAATCCAAATTTCGATTCCATTCAAATTGTAATTATCAATCCCATGATCAACTTAATTCTCTCATAGTTTTTCATTTGTTAATCATTTACGTAGGTTTGAAGATTGTAAGTTAACTATAAATTGTTACAAACAAATGGTTATAAAAGGATGAAATCATGAATAAGTTAACAAATAGTTGACTCGATTGAAACCAAACTCTGTTTCCTGTTTATCCTCACTCCACGATTCACCAAACATGATTAACCTCCCAAAAGGTTTTCTCTGATTAAATTGCAAATTTCAATATCAAATCTGTTAATGATGTTGCCGTTGAAAATGAGTCAAAAAAAAGGTCGCGTCAAGAAAAAGAAAATAGAAAAGGCCAAAATAAGAAAATGTGAAAATTTATCTCTTTTTTTTCTCTCCTTTCATCATGTTCATCATGTTAATCATTATGATAATAATCATGTTTATCAATAGCAAAATCACCTTCCGTGTTGCTTCCTGGTAACTATTCATTCCCTGTAAATAAACTCTGAATTTCATGTTTTGACTTTTCCCAAACCTTTCATTTCATTTTTTGTTTTGTTTCTTTTTCCCTGCAAATGTTTCATTTTCTTGAACCTTAATTAATGTGAATTTGTTTCTCTTTTGATAATCATTTCAGCTCCGGAGAATTGGAGTTTTCTTAAGGGCATTAAAAGCCAGTATTTCAAGTTTTCGCCCAACGTTGTTAATGCTCATCTTGCCAGTGCTCATCTTTGGGCTTTTATTCAACCCAAACGATCACCAGGAACCGGATCATCAGACTCATCTGGACATTATGACCTCTCTAGACCCATTAATGTAACTGTAGTTGTTTACGAGGTGCGAAAGTCTCGTGAACCAGTTTCACTTCTCAATGTAAGTAAATCTCAATCACTTGACAATCGATCAGAGTTTAAAATCAATTAACCTAAAAGTCCTTAAAAAAAATATCGAACCCAATTTTCAAATGAACATCTTTACCATTCAACTTTTTAAATCTTTTCTCGGTCCAACTGATTAATGGTTAAGATTGAAATGTGACAAATGATTTGGATGTGGAAATGTTGAGAAAAGTCAAAATAACACAAAAAAAAGATCTAATGATAAATTAACTAATAGTGATCATCAATTCAAGTATAAGTTATGCTACAAATTAATGTCAAATCCTTAACAAAATGTTTCCCATTTCTCTTCTTCTTTTTGCTCATCACTAACATCATCATTATCATCAAAATGATCATCTTATTCTTTCATTCACCCCTTTTCACTCGTCTTCATGATAAACATCAATAAGATGAAGAAGTTGCAAAAAGAGCAAAAAGAATGAGAAATGAAAATGAAAAAACAAAACAAGAAAAAGATGAACATTAATGGCAAGTGTATTGGGTATTGACCGTGAATCGATTACTTTTCATAATTTATGACCTTTAATTGCTGTTAAAGTTGTTTGATCTTGATTGATAATAGATTATTAATTTGTATATGATTCATCTTTCTCTAGATACGTTCAAAAAAATTGGTTCTCGATGGACGCAAAGGACGCTGGGTTACATTAGATATAAGACGCTTGGTTACGGAAAGGTTTAGAAACTCTAACGGTAATTTTGGCCTGGTTATCCATGCTTATGATGAAAGAGGGCGCAGTCTTCATGTAACCAGTCCATATGATGGTGAAAATCATTCCCAGGTAATTAACTGCTAAAGGCTTTTTACAATCATCATTAAGATTCATCATTGACTTTGTTCTAGAAAGGTTAAGATTCTATTAAAACATTTCTTTGTTTTTATTTTCTTCAACTTTTATTCTTTTTTTACTCATTCCATCATCATCATCATCATCATTTCTTCTTCTTCTTTCGGTCACTTACTTTTCTCATTATCATCTTGTTCCATCTCTCATCAGACATCTTGAAGATCCAGTTTGCTCTATCAGGTTTCACTAGATTTCCAATTTTGATTTTGTTCCAAATGTTTCTCGATTCCTTTTCATGTTCATCTATTTTTTAACCTTCCATTAAAATTCACATTGCCAACAATATATTTCAGTTCACTTTTAATATTGTCTTCACTATCTTCATCATCGCCATTGCTTTTTCATTCCTGAGCAACATTCCAACTCTAACTATTCCTTAACCCATTAAAATTATTGTTAAGGTTATAGTTTGTTAATTATTTGATTGTAAATTTTGTAAATTGTTTTACTTTCTTTTCCTATTACAATCACTTGAAATGCTTTACTTTCTGGTTAATTTGTTGGTTCAACTGCAAATTTAAAAACTAAGCTTAATATACTAATGATGATTATGATAATTATGGTTAGGTTATTATCACCATTAAGTTACATAAATAATTTGGTGATAATTTCATGGTAACTATAATGTAACATGATTAATTAATTGAAATACTTGGCTAACACCTTTGCTAATTTTATTGCGATCATTCACTATGCAATGGAAATAAAATAATACTGAGACAACCCTTAAATTTCACACTCTATTATTATTTCATAGACTTTCATTTCTCTTCCTGATCAAGATTAAGGATCTGTGTATATAATTATCATTGGTGTAAATTTTTGCCCACATTAATTCATTAATTCAAATATGGAAGTGTTTCAGGATGAAATGATAGAGTTTGTCATATAAGAAGTCGAACAAGTTTCAATCTTTTCTCATATTGAAGAGTAGAAAAGGCATTTTAATGTTAGCCAAGAAGAAGTGAGCTTCAATTTTGGTCAACAGCAACAATTTGATTACCAGTTTGCATTTAATATCAATTGGTCTCAATTACCCAATCGTTTTCATTTTATTGTAATTCTATTATTAATGTTTCCATTTCTTTCTTGCTTCATAGCGGACTTTCATTGAATTATCGACCACAACAAGGAAAGCTAATAGGGTTCGTCGTGAAACTGGGCTTCGATGTGAGGAGGGCTCGAAAGAGATCAATTGTTGTTTGCATCCATTGACTGTTGATTTTGAGGAGTTTGGTTGGGATTGGATTATAGCACCTAAACGATATGAGGCTAACTTCTGTTCCGGTGAATGTCCATACATGTTTCTCCAAGACAATAACCATGCTCATCTTGTCCAACAAGCCAACCCATCGATGTCAACCGGACCATGTTGTACTCCACGAAAAATGAGCTCCATATCGATGCTCTACTATGATGATAATAATCAAATTATCCTTGGTACCTTAAAAGGGATGAAAGCTGAAAGGTGTGGATGTGCTTAGCCAAATGACCTGACGATTTTTCACATTACAAGGATAATGAAACTTGGATCAATGACAATTAATTAGAAACCAATTAACAAGAAATTTAACAAAGAAAGAAGAAATAAATAAAAAAAACACATAAAACTAACATTACAATTGAAAAAATATTAACAAAAAAAACTCATTAATCTCAGTATTTTGTTCAAAACAAACTGAGAAAAAATCACAGCCATAAACAACCAATCAATTCTAGATAAAATATTGAATATTGAATCACATTAAATAAAATTGGACTAGAAATGTACGCAAGCCTGTGAATGGAAATCTGTAGCTTATCAGCATGTTAATTATCTTCTTAATTCTTTTTCCAATGCTTTTGTTTCCTATCCTCGTTACTTTTGTTCACATCTTTTCATTAGGTGCTCAAACAGTGGTCCATTCCTATTTGCCTTTTATCAGTATCCTTATCCATCGTTTTTGTCCTTTTCTGGCTTTCCTATTTCTTGGCCTCAAAACAAGATTCACCAAAATCAATTCCGTTGATTGGATATAAAATCTCACGTCTAGTGGAACCAACTGCGCCAAGCCCAGTTTAAATAACTAGCGTTCAATTTTTTTTTATTTCTTTTTTCATCTCTACCTAATTTGATTGCCCTCTTTCTTTCAATTAATAAATCAACTTCAGATAAAATGAAGCAAAAAATAAAAATTTAAGTTAAAAAATACTTGCAGTTTATTTGCCCATTTTAGTATGAAAAAAAGATATCCTATTGAATCGGGTTAAACATCAAGTTTCACCTGATCTATAGTTTGACAATGTTATTTCTGGTTAATGGACATTACGCTCACATAATGATACATTATGACTAATAAGAAGAGACAGATTCCAAGAATGTTTGCGAAAAATGATAATTGAACATCCGTGATCATTTTGATTGTAAGTTTAGATGCGACGTGTGTTATAAAATAAAATGCTAGAAAGTAAGAAAAAGAGAAAGACGGCAAAAGAGAAGCTATAAGATTGAGTTAAAAATAGAATATTCAATATTCACTTACCTAGATAGATTGCTGAGGAAAGAGTTGGATTCAACTAACTATCGATTTTACTTATTTCAATTGACAACAATATTAAATGTTAATCAATTCAAACAATATTCAAAACATTTCCAGATGCGATTTTTGACAAGCTTCAGTTTACTTTTATTTTCCCTTTCAGTATCACAGGACTTAAGATATCGATATCTTAACGGAAAATACCCGATAAAAGGAGCAAATCCTAACAGATACATTCAATTGCATCCCGGAAACAATATAACCGGCCTTACCAAATTTAATTTCATTTGAAAAATTGGTTAGAAGTGGATAAGAAAGGGATTTAGTTGAAAATTAAGTGTTAAATTTCAATATTAGAGATAACAGTGATTAAGAAAATTGAATTGTACATATTGAATATCTTCAACGTTAAAGTCAAAGAGAGTTAAAACTTGGCTCAAATATTCTTGAAATGACAACACTTTTATACACCACATTTTCATTCAATTTTTTTCATGAGATTTTCTACCTGCCAAATTGTTGGCCACTTTTCCAATATGTTGATGAAGAATAGTGCATCTGTTAGACATGAGTGGTGGGCAATGCGGTGAAAAAAGTGATTGATAAAGAGATTGAAAAAGTGTTGGAAAAGACCCTAAAATTAAATTCAAGATGGACGAAAGGGTTCTATGGGTCAAATGAATAGTCTACTTTCCTTGTGATTGGACAAATAGTTCCAAGTTCTTACTTTTTCCGTATTATGTTTGTTTCATAGCTTCCAGCTTGTTATTGAGTTTTCAGTATTCAACTTTTGTATTGAATGCCTTGATCTCTACTCACAAAATGAAGATTTTGCTCAGAAGTTTTAAGCATAGTTTCAGTCGATAACTTACAAGACTACATGCTGAAATTATAAGAGCGCTACATTTGATTAGGTAAATTTAGCAATTAAGAAGCAGAAATTTCAAAGCGAAATCATGACTGACTTTATTGATAATATTTACCTTTTCAATTTTTGGATAAAATATTTTTATGAATATCAAACAGATTGATTCACTTTGAATAGTTTAAGACAGTGATGACAAAATAATGAGCAGTCAATGCATGCTAATAAATGCAATTATCGGGTTAAGGAGTATCAAAATGTATCCCAAATCATAAAAAAAAACAAAATTAGTTGATTTTAATTACATTTAAGTGAATGTAGAATGAGACAAATAAAGAAAGTGACTCTTCATCGGTTATTGAGGCCATCTATTGGTTTTAATTAATATCATCAGGTATAAATTTAACGTAATTTTTGTTAGTTAAATAGTTTGCATTAAACTAGAATCTGATTTATGGTGTAACTTCTACGAGATAAATTCACGGAATAAATCAATTGCTTGATTGATAATTAAAATATTTCCCAATTCAAGAACTAAATAGCTTTACTTTCTAACAATACCTTATTTGTTGAAACACCTGGTTAAATTAGTTCATGGTAAACATTTTGACTACCATCAACGACTTGAATTGTTAATTAGTTAAATTATTTAAACAGATATCTTAATGGAGAGAATGTATTTTAGTTTATTAAACTATAATTTTTAAACAATCGATGAAGTTTATTTAGCAGTCAAATACTGGATTAAATTGTTTAAAAAGTAGAAACTCAAAGCACCAAGAAGAAAGATGAAAAGTACCGTCCAATCTGAATCAGCTGGCATAAGATGCCGTTTCTTGATCACCCGAAGTAGTCGCTTTAAATTTGATTCGGTATAAGGTGGGTAACGTTTACTGGAAACCCATTCAAGAACTGGATTGTAACCTCGAACCAGGACTGATTTGTAATGAGAGAATGTATCGAAAGTTGATTTACCATGATACACACCGAACCCACTGTCTCCAACACCACCAAAAGGCAAGGCGTCAACACTGAGGTGAATTAGAGCATCATTCGCACAAATGGACCCACTTGAAGTTTCCAGTGATATTTTTTCAATCACACTTTGATTCTGAGAGAAGACGTAAAGTGTCAAAGGTTTACTTTTGCTGTTAATTAATTGGATAGCCTCATCAACATTGGAGACAATAATAATGGGTAAAATAGGTCCAAATATTTCTTCTTTCATCAACGGGTCATCAATTGAACAATTGAGTAAGATAGTTGGCTCAATGAAACGGTCGTTTTTATCGGATGATCCACCAATTACAATTTCACCACTTGATGAGTCAAGTAAATTAACCAATCGATTGAAATGATTGTCATTAATTATGCGGGTTAAATCTCTAGACTTTTGAACATCATTTCCGTAAAATTGTTTTAAGATGAGTTTGGCAGACCGAATGAAACGTTGAGCGACTTTAGCTGAGCATAAAACATAATCAGGAGCTACGCAAGTTTGGCCAGCATTAATAAATTTAGCCCACAACAGTCTTTTATAACAAAAGTCTTGATCAATAACTGAATCATCGATATAAACTGGACTTTTTCCACCCAATTCCAATGTAACTGGTGTAAAATTATCGACAGCTGATGCATATACTTTGCGACCAATGGGTTGACTTCCAGTGAAAAATATGTAATCAAATTTTTCTTTCAATAAATGCTGGTTAACAGTAGCATCACCATTAATTACACGGTAACAGTCCTTTTCAAAAAAATGAACAATAAATTAAATTAAAATGAAAAATAAAAAATAAATAACAATCGGCATAAATACTCACCTTGTCTATGTATTGAGGTAACAATTTTTCAAACAAATCAGCTGCATTGGGAGCGATCTCTGACGGTTTAATTATGGCAACATTACCGGCCGCAATTGCACCAATCAATGGACTTAAACAAACAATCAAAGGATAATTCCAGGTCCCAATTATTAAAACAAGTCCATAAGGTTCTGGTTGAATAAAAGCATCATCGAAAGCTAGAACCAAATCTTTGGAAACTTTGGTTGGCTTTACATAGGAATTCAAATTGTATAACATTTCTCGCACATTATTCAAAATGTAATCCGTCTCAATCATAATCGCTTCAAATTTAGGCTTTTTCAAATCTTTGTGAAGAGATTCAACGAATAAAGATTCATTTTCCTCAACCATTCGCTTGATGCCTTCCAGTTGTTTACGTCGATAATTTACATTTTTTGTCCTACCAGAGCGAAATACTCGTCGAAGGTGTTCAATCGTTTCACTTATTTTCTCTGTACTCGTTTGACTCATGATGAAAACACAGTAAACAATGAAAATCAGGCACAAATTGTCAACGTTTAACTTTTAAAAATTTAGTATATGAATGAAGATTCAACAAAAATTAAAGTTAAAAGTAGATTTAGGCTCATCATTGACCTCAATATTGTTGATTAAAATAGCATCAAAAAGGTAACTTCCCATCATTATTACCGGTCATTTGATAGAAAAATAATAAGCCAAACCAGTTCTTTTCGACCGCTAATATATTGATAGAAATCAAATTTCTGTCATTTTTCCTTTTGCTACCGATTTAAACACATTCATGCTTCTTTTCAACTATTGGTAATATATTTTCAAAATGATTGTTTGTATCATTTTTTACCAAATTTAACTAACAGTTTATTTACTGACTTGATTAAATGGTCAGCGGAATCATAATTATAAAATGCTTTACATTTTAAATCCATGCTTTGATCTTTTCAGCATATTAATATTAATAAATGATTATAATTTGATAAGAAATGAGCTTATTAGGTTACACAATTGATCAAATGTGCAATGGATAATGAAGTCGAGCAAATTTTACCATTCAAAATATTTGAATGTAATCTGTTGAATGTTTTAAAAGTAGAAGACTGATTTTAAAGATTATTAAAACAAATATAAGACAAGTTCTGTGTTAAATAAGCAAATGTATTTCACGATTAAACGCTTTTTAAATCATATGAGCTAATTAATAACAAATTGGTACACGCAAAGTCCATTCAATGTGACTCATTTTTAAGAGCCTTTTTCGACAATTTTATGATTTATTCGAATGGTACACGCATCCAATTTGTGATGATCGATTTGATTAATTGTTTTGTTATTTAGTCAATTTTTTTGTTCTTCATAATCTTTGCTTCCTCATTCAGTTCTCTTTACCATTAAATTATTTAAAGATTATCCAAAACATATGATTGTGGAGTTAATTTCTCTGCAGAGACAAAGGCCAAAAAAGTAATGAAGCGTAAAGATAAGTAACTTGCAGAGAAGGATTATCCTTTTAAAAAAAGAGATCTCAAAACAAAGATGAATTCAACGCTATATCAGGTTGGGTGCTTTTCCATATTTAAACGAATTTTCGGTTTTAAACAAAAAGGTCCTCTCCATTGATCGGATGACTTTTATCACGTTTAATGAACATAACAAAAAAATCACCATTCAGCATCACCAATAGCTTTTTGAAATACATAATCTTTTCCTTGGAGATTCATTATACCATCTTTCAAATGGAATTTCCATTTATTACGACTTCGAGTGATCTAAGGGACAAAATAAAGGCAATATAGTCAAGTACAAAAAAGATGGAAGAAGACAAAGCAGAAAACTTACTTTGTCATATTGACAAACCACAACATTATCAGTATCAAATAGCTCATGAGGATCTTCATCACTGACGTCATCTTCAGAATTCAATGGTTCCTTGATTCAAAAATAAAATATGAAAAAAAATTAGTTGGAAGGTCATTAAAACTAAAGTGTTTTGAAAAACTCACCTCTTCTTCGCCTGTGTATTCATTTTCATCATCATTTTGATCCTCGTCGTTGTCGTCATGATCATCATCATTATCACGGAACTCGTCATCATCGTCATCTTCATCACTACTATTGTCATTAGGACCATCTAGCTGAACAATATTTGTATTGGTGCCTGAGTTTGAAGCAAATCATGAAATTACAAAATAGCATAAATTAGCTTTAAATGTAAGAAAGCAAATTCATCTGATTAAGTTTTCGAAATAAGGCCAAATTAATTTTTCCTATGCCATATATATTATAGAGACAGTAAAGAGCTTTAAAATATGATCAATGAAATAATCTATGAATGGAAGTTTTGATCCAAAATACAATTGTATTGAACAGGCGAGAAAAGTTGAATAGAATATTTGCAACATCATTGAAACGACAATGGACGAAACATTGATAATATTATGAGAGCTAAGAGCATCAACCTAACAATAAAAAAGTTTGATGCCAGAAACCGCATGCACTTTGTTGATTTTGACCTAATGTTAGAGCTTTCAATTGATATAATTGAATAGTTTTGAAATTATAGCACGAGAATAAAGGTAGGTTTTTCAAAGTTTATGAAAGTAAATGTATAACGCATAGCACATTTGACAACGAAGACATGTTCAAACTGTTAGGTTATTGGCCAGTAATGAGTGATAAATGATGCTGAGTTCAACAGGCTATGAGGCTATAAAGAAAAAATAGCACAATTTAGCGTAAATTTTTTGCTTCTCTACAGACTTTTTTGCAATGAGGTTGATGCACTTTTGCTTAGTAAACTCGGGTCATATGAAAAAATCTTATACTATTAACACAAACAGAAAAAAAAGAATAAATATAAGAGAATAACGTTTTACAATAAAAGATTAACAGAAATATCATTTCCTTTAAAGATTTTTCTGTTGATGTTCTTTTCTGCGAAAGCGAATAAAAGGTAAGTATTGTTTAGAGAATGAAATTTTAAAGACTACAATTAGCTGTTGAACATTCGAAAAAAGCTTGGCTCGTTTTCAGATCAGAATAATTTGGAATTGAATCGAGTATGCGATTATACAATAAGATGTTCAAAAATACTCTGATAATCAACACATCTCGATAAACAAAAAAAGGGCCCGACTATTGAAAGGGTATTGAAGTAGAGCAAAAAGAGTGAACAGGCTTTAAGATCAGCAAGTTTACATTGTGACTAATGAAAATAGATAGTAAAAGTACTAATAATTAACTTTGAAGATTGGCCAGAGGGTACGAAAAATATTGTTAAAAGTGATAGGAGAATTTTTTAAAGCTTATACTTAAGTCATTATAGTATAAATTTAAAAGCCAATAGTTATTACCTGAACTATTGGGTTGAGGAGGCCTTGTGGTTCGCTGATTAACGGAATTAGTTGCAGCAGGTTGAAATTGGATAGTTGTGGGACCATTAATAACAGAAGTAGGATCTATGAGTCACAAAAAATAAAGAAAAATGTTTAAGTGTGAGTCCGTAAAATTTCAAATTGTCAACTTACTGCTCGTATGTCGGACAACTGATTCTTGTGGCTGCGCTGATTGAATGTTAATGACAGTACCACTACCAAAGGTAGCTTGTTGAAGTATACTATTGGCCAATTCAGGAGGTAATGCTAAACTAGCTGTTGCAGCAGAAGAGCTCTGAAAAGATTGAATAAAATTTTAAATATGATTCGATAAGTCAATACTTGTAAACTAACCATTAATCCAGGAGTTTGTGTATTGAGAAAGAAAACTTTTTGAGGCACTGACTTAGAGCCATCAATCTGAAACGGAAAATAGCAACGAATCAATATTGGTTTGAATAAGATGCAGGCTAGTATATGGATTGAGATGAGGTTGAATTTCTTACACGATCTCCAGAAGGGAATTGAAGAACAGTTTGAGGAAAACTTAGCTGCTGCGGTAATGCAGAGCTGCCAGTGGTAATGTGACGAGTTGGATTCGTTGTAATAACTGGAGTAATCTGTGTTTGCTGGCCTAAGGTTGTGCCAGTGTTAAGTTGACGAGGTTGGGTGGAAGTAATTACTTGAGTGATTTGCGCTGGTTGAGACAGCGACGACCCTCCAGAAGTAAGTGGACGAGGCTGATTTGAAGTAATTACTTGAGTAATTTGAGTCTGTGTAGATAATGCGGAGCTACCTGTTGTAATATGACGGCTTGGATTCGATGAAATTACGGTTGTAACATGAGGCTGTTGTGTAGTAACCGGACGAGTTGCTGGGGTGATAGTTGTAGTTGTGCTTAAGCTTGAATTGGAAGAGGCCCCGGTCGTTGAAGCTCCCTTATCTTTATTATTCTCATCGATTAGAGCTTTTGTTTCTTCTACTTTTTTGTACCAAGTTTGCTTCAAATCAATTAAAACTTGTTCATCAACTCCATCGTCTAAAAACATATCACGAACACTATTAATAACATCTTCAATTACAGAGCGATAGAGCTTCGGCTAAAATAAAAAGACAAAAGCCAAAAAGCATGACAAGAAAAACAGAAAGATAAAATTTAGTGGAAAATAAAACCAAGAAATACAAAAGAAAAAGCTCAGTGTTTAATACTTAAAACATTGAACTACCCAATTGGAAAGAAAATTACAAAACCAAAGCAACATTAGAATTAAAATTGAATATCTTACCACTGTCGCTGCGGACATCATTTGGGTATAAATTAGGGATGATCTTCACTTAAAGATGCCACTATTTTATACAATTACTAATAAGAATGAAATAAATTAACTTAAACAAAAATATTGAAGTCTAAAATACTAAATTTCAACAGATAAAAATTTTAACCTACAGCTGGTGATTACCATGGATACTAATCTTTAAAGATTAATCTTTATTTTTAGCTCCATCTTGTGATTTCATAGAATGTTACTTTAGATTCAAATTTCAAACGAGTAAATCACTTGAAGTGTGAATTTTATGGCTTTGAATAAAAATGAACAATTGACTTAGAAAAGTCACAATTTATAAAGGAAACAATCTTGTTCAAATATTGCATACAAATCAAATAGAAATAATTGTGACAAAGTTGAAAATGGTTTATACTTTAGATAAATAAATGCACAAAAGCAAATCAACAGTTGGATGTTTCCAAAGATAATAGACTGACGAAAGATGACAATTAAACCAAAGCACGATAATGAAATGATGAAATTTAGTGAGTTTATTTAACCCATTGAAAAAATTCAAGTTGAACTACCAACCAGAAAAAACTCTTAACAGTGATTGGCTGATTATTGGCGGGAAGCTCATGCTTTTTACTCTTAACTTATATTTAAGCACGTTAGTGATTCTACTGTTAGTTGGTTGCTCCTTCAAGTTAACCAGCGTTGGTCTTTTTAGGAGATTTCTTGTAAATTGATTAAGAAGATCAATGTAACCTAACCTACCTTGGTGAATTATTAAATCATTCACCAAACTTCAACACAAATAAGATGGTTATCCATCTTTTGATCCACTGGTTTTATGTCAATTACAGTGGTTTCAGTTTCTTCAATTGACATTATGGTTGACTTGAACCAACTCACATAATCAAAGGTAACCTCTGGGATCTTCTACCTTTCGGAAGTTTCAGTTCTTTGATTATACAAATTGACTTGGCTATACTTGAATACCACAATTAAAATAATTATTTGTTGGTAAACTTGCTCTTAGCCTACAATCCCATTATGGAATGATGAAATACTAATCTAACCGAAAACCTTCAAGTAAGTTCTCCCTTTGTTAATTTTTGTTTTATGTCATGAATTTGATTCTAATGTACTGATTTTATCTGATTATAGTTCTATTACCACGGTTTATTGGTTCAGTTTTTTACTTCAACTAGGTTGGCGATGATAATTATGTGATCAAATTCAATGTCTCAATTGTTTTAATTTAAATGAAACGTTATATCACAAATTCTCATTATTTCCATCATCCTATTTACATTGAGATGTGAATATCAATATTCTAGCGATTTCTTATTTTTTAGACCTTTCGCAAACTCTTAATGTCCGGTTTCCTGATCAATCAGACGATGTTCTAGCATTCATTTATGGGAAAATCGTTTTCAATGATCCATCATCTTAAAACTGATTTATTGAAACCCAAATCAATGATACTTGTTTTGTAACGAAGAGTATATTAATCTTAATAGAAGGATTGCTCATTTAGATGGATTGAATAATATCAAATCAATGATAAGAGGCGGGTTTATTCAGGTTGATTGACTTTTTCATCAATTGATTTAAATTTCCAGTTTGATTACCGTGAATGTAACAAAATATTTGACGATAACAATGATTACAATTATTGATTTAGAAAGGAGTCAGAAAAGTGTGATTAGAGTAAGTAGTAAGCTACGATGGAACATCTTCATTTGATTCTAAAAATTGTGCGTATCTATCTCTTGTACATTCTCCTTTAGTATTAAAAATGAATTTGTAATAACTCCCATCAGAGCAAATGGCTGTAACAAAGAAGAATCAAAATTAGTAATTCATATTTAATATTTTTTCAGTAATAATACCTATCACTGAGTTTGGATCAGCTCCGAAACCACATATACATTTTGATCCAACTGGCACAGAAAACTTAGAGAAACTCCAATTTGAGCTAAAATAATTGGATAAAAATGACGCTGATGATAATCTGTATAGAATAAAAGAGATAGTAATTAGAAAGGGTGTAATTTTCTTTTGATTGAATGTTTACCACTTGAAATTAATCAAATGTTGGTGGAAAAATAAACTAGATAATCATACTCGCAGTCGCCATGATTCCAGTGAAGCTGAAACATGGCATAATCTAATTGATTGATCATGGACATGAAGAAACACTTCACACAACTCGTTTTCAATCTTTTATCAGCGTGGTATCATGAGCCTGACTTATTCTTTGAATATTTTTCTGGCATGATAGTTTCATCCCACACTGTCTAATCAATAAACAATAGAATGATTATAATACACATAAATTACCCTGATTGTCTGTTTTTCTTGGGATCATCAACAGCAAAAATATGGACAGTACTGTGGTCACTTGAGACACACAAAAGAGTAGCATTGAAGTTGAAGTTAATGCTAAATAGAGAAAAGCATAGAGAAAAGATTTTTATCAATAAGTATCACAATAAAATTATCAACTGATATTTTACCAATAAATAGTTGCTTGATTGGCACCTCTCCTCAGCTCATTTAACATGGTTCCATTGGAAGTATCAAAAATTCTTATTAACGTTCCTTTTTCAGATGCTGTAGCGAGTCTTGTTCCGGGTAAATTTAATGCCATACAGTTTAATGGAGTTTTGTGAGCAGCTATGTCAATATGAGGTTTATCAATGTTTATAAAATCTACCAAACTAATGTGTCCAACTTTACGAGCTGGAAATGCTAATAATGAATTGTTATCTTGTGGACAGACGGCACATATACCTGAGAAAAGTAAAAAGAGGAGTTGGTTAGATGCATAAAAAAGTTATCAAAGGATTTGCTTATGCATACGTCAATAAAATAACAAACCTTTAGGATTGGAACAAGTTTCAAAGACATTTTTTTCTTGTGATCCAGGACTAAAAGTGTAAACCTTGATAAGAGTTTCAAGAACAACTATAATCCGATCTCGGCGTAATTTAACAGCTTTCACATCACTTGAAAATTTGAGATGGCTGACTGATTTGTTCTTCAAATCATCCCAAATGACAACCTCATTACTTGGATACATGGGTTTACTTCCACCGCCAACAAGAGCAACATAGTTAGACCGAAGGAAAAGCTCAACAATACTGAAACCACCTTCTTTAGGTGTCAATTTTTTTTGTTCTTTAAGGGGATCGGTTGAATAGACACGATAACCATTGGTCATCCCACATGCAAAGCATGTCTGATCTTGATTAAAGGCTAGATATAACAAACCATTGGCTGGTCCAGAATCACTGGCAGATCCACTTTTATCATTTCCACCGCTGCTTAGTCCAACACTAGTGCTTGATGAGCTATTGACATGCATTGATTATGGAGGGCGATGAATTTTGAAGGAGTTGTCAATAAAGATAAAAAGGTTACCAGTGTTATAAACCGAAAAAAATGAAACAAAGAGTAAAGGAGGAGAGGAAAAGTCAGATCTGACAGGTAATCCTCTGTTAGACACTGTTAGACAGCAAAGGTTAGTCTTACGGTAAGACTCTTACCGAATTTTGATAAACCACCAGGAGCGCTGATGTAGTTTTCCTGTCAACAATTTATTTTTTAAATTAAATTGCCATTATGAGTTGATTTTTTATATATTTTAACGATTAAAAATAATATCTTTCACATCAACACTCGTAATTTTTGAAAAATCGATACCCGCCTGTCTCTTCACTATTTTAGATTTCATTAGAGACAATTTGATAAGCTTCAGTAATGTGATTTAATTTTTGTTCGGTCCCTAACCAGGCGGGGCCCAATACAGTTTTTTAAAATGTTTTTAAACTGCAATTAAACTTATTTAAATGCGTATGTATTCTGGTTTTAAAGGTCTTACCAAAGAGTAACAAGAGACTGCACGACGAGGTAAAGGGTGAAAAATGAGATGATTGTTAACTTAACATCTCGCTGATAATGAAAAAAGAAATGTAAAGAGAGAGAGAGAGATTTTAAAGAGCAAATCCTCTTGTTTTTCTTAGCTTCCTTCATTTCCCTCTATCAGCGAGATTTAAAGTTAGCCTTATCTCATTTTTCACCCCTTACCTCGTCGTGCTATCTCTCGCCCCTCTTTTGGTCTTACCCTGTCGATTGTAATTTAATTTAACTGTCGATCAACGTCATTCATGTGTAAACAATAAAATTTTTCATTAAAAACTTATTCTGATGAAAATCATTTATCTGTAATCATTGGTTATTGGCCATATAACCCTGCAATCAAACTAGTCCATATTCGCAGGACGGAGATCAAATCGTCGGCCTAAGATTCAGAATAAATTGAAACATATATCGATCGAAAGCTTATATTGAGAGGAGTATGCCTCCCTAAAATCAGATCAAAATTCGAATCCCATAGGGGGTTATCCGACAAAACCTTGGGATCCAATGATGACCAAGTCAGACCCAACTTTTCAGTGAAAATTTTCATGCTGATGCCAACAGTACTATCCTGTAGCTCTAGACCTGTGGCTTTTTGAGATATTCGGCTTTGAATATTCGTTAATATGCAAATAAATATTCGCAGCCGTGACGTTGTTTTTTCACCCAATGATGTTAATTCTCTAAATGTGCGGTTTTCCGGAAAAAGGAACATTTTGTAAATAGAAGCGACAAAATTTTCTCTATTAACAAGTACTTACAGCGTGAGGACAAGCCAATAAGTCAATGGCACCATCGCCAATCATGAAAACCCTGATAACAATATCGCTTTTTGAGATAATCAATATTTTTGCTTAAACATCTTGTTGAAATGCATGAGCTTTCTCATCAAAACCAGCATAGCTTCCTATAAGTTTTATGAAAATGGTGTCATGTCAACATTTTATTTACAAGCTTCTCACTTTTTGGTGTAACTTCAGCCTAAAAAGAATTAAACAGTTAATTACGATCGTTACATAACTCAGTGCATGATAACCGCTAGTAATTACAAGTAAAAAAAAATCTTATCAATAAAGAAGAGTTTAAATTTTTTAACCATAAATTGACCGTTTGTGTTTAAGCCTTTTCTCTCATTATGTAAGCTTTTTAAACAACTCTTTCTCGGTGATATGATAGTGAATAAACTCGGGCTCAGCCCTCATACACACAACTATCATATCACCTCGCAATGGTTGTTTGATTATACTGATAGAATTGGATTCTGTTGGCAAAAATATTTTTATCTGGTATCATGCTTAGGGTTCAATAATTACATTAAATCCAGCAGGAATAGGGTAAACGTCAATTTCGCGATCTTGAATTAAACTTATCAGTTCTCTGAATTGAAATAAGAGAGAAAAGAAAAATACAAAGAAATATAAATAAGAAAGACTTAGAAAAGGCTGACTTTTTCGTGAAAAGCAATTTTTAAAGGTTTTAAATGAAAAATCATATTCAAAAGAAAAAAATCAAATAAAATTGGCATAACATTGAACTGCTCAGAGATATCAAATTCCAATAAAGAATCAGCATAATTACAGTGTTTTAATAATTTTATGATTACATACAGTGAGTTTCCAGTTAAATTAATCAGCCTACTCTCCTGAGTACAAAAAGTCGTTTTAATATCTGCTTAGATTTTTATAAAGACTCGAAAATGGTCTTCTCTATTGAATAATCAAAACGTCATGTTGCTTTCTTGTTTTAAAATATTATATTCAACAATAATTCCCAATGATTCGATGATTCAAAGTCAATCGACTCACATTTTCCCTTTTTTGACTGAATTTAAGACTATTCAATTGAAACAACAAAAAATTAGATAAATATGAATCTAAAGTGACTGAATAAACAGGTGACACCAATTCAAAATTACATGAATTGTATCTCAGAAGTGTTAACGTCAATTGCTCAGGTCAGTGCATCCCTTTTTTCCTCCTCAGTTTATTCGGTTTGTTATCATAAATCTAAGTTTGGACAAGAGAAATATCATAACTCATAAAACTCGAAGCAATGGAAACCGTGTATCAGCATTATCGTCAGCAACAGTCATAGTTGACAAAAGAATAACAGGTGCAAGATAAGAGGTAAACTTTCAAATATTAAAATAATATGGGCTGATGAAAATTTAGAGGGAATATGGAAGTTAATTGGAACTCCCATTTTTTAGTTCATTTTATCTCGGTTTTTCGAGAATAGCAAAATTCATGTTTCAAGGGTTGCTATAATAATTTATTTACACATTTGCAATGAAATCTTGCAAGAATATTGTTCAATCAGGATTTAAGTTTATTTATCAGAAACATTTTAAAAAACACATATTTATGGCGTCAGAAATATACATCCATGATTCGATTACTTAAAAGTCTTCAGGTGGCGAGTCTTCATGATGAACCATATATTGAACACAGCATTATCGTTTAGAGATGATACACAAAGATAACTAGCTTTTTAGGTTATCTTCTTTATAAATATCTTCTTTACCTTTGAAGCAAATTGTAATTTCTGACAATGTTTTGAGTGAAACAAAAGTATTTTTGTCCATCAATAATTTAAGCTTGTTGATTAATGTGCCATTTGCAGTGTAATTATGAAACCATTGGAAGCTCAGTTACTAATAAAATCGTCAACTAGTGATGATATTTTTTTAGGGTATTCAAGGTGAACAAAATGAGCAGCATTTTCAACCATTTCAACGCGAACATTTTCAACATATTTGTTGGCCTGAGTTGCAAACTCTTCCGACAAAGCACGATCAGAGTTACCCCAAATTATCATAGTAGGTTGTCTAATTGGTAGCTTCAAGTCATCAAGAAAACGGCTTCTCTTAACAAAATCGCGATAATAACCAAAGGCAGATTTAATTGCAAATGGTTGACTGAAAATATATTTCCATGGTTCCATCTCTTTGTTACTGAAGATGTAAGATCGATCACCTTTTCTGAAAGCAGCTTTCAGCATGAAAAAATCAAACGTTTGAAACATCAGGTCAGGAAAAAATGGAGAATTAAAAAACAGCATGTACCATGATTTAAGGAATTGTTTAAAACTACTTTTGATAAACTTTCTAAAATGAACTGGATGAGGTCCATTTAAAATGATCAACTTGGACACCAATTTTGAGTATTTACTAGAGACGAAATATGAAACACAAGCACCCCAATCATGGCCAACCAGGATAACACTTCGGTCAGATGATTTAGTTATGCTCTCGATTACTTTGGCAACCAAATCGGCAACAGCATCAACCCTTAAAGATCCATTATCCAAGATTTTACTAGATTCACCTAATCCCGGCATATCGATAGCAACAGCATAATAACCTTTGGAACCAAATTCAATCAACTGCTCACGCCAAGTAAACCAAAAATCAGGGAATCCATGGAGAAAAACTATTATGGGATCTTCTGGGTTTCCTTTGGCCACATAATGAATAACTCTTTTCTAGAAATTTGAAACATGAAACAAAGAAATTGGAATAAGTAAATGGAAAAATTATTCAAAAATAAAAACTATTGTTTACTTACATTAACTATGACCGTATGATGTTTACCCCAGCTTGGATCATCGAGAATGGCCGGTCTCTTTGAATAGTCGGGCGCATAAAAGTTTTTAAAGCCATTTTTGAGAAGAGACAAAAACACAATAAAATTAATTAGAGATCCATAAAAGATCGAGAAACTATGTATAATAATTTTCTCTACAATTAACGATAGCATTTTGAGCAACTTTATTGCTTTTTATGTAATCGTAACCCAATAAGTTTGATAGCAAACTGATCATTGCTGCAAATAAGTAACAATTTTAACTACATTTCCACAGTGATTCACAAGTATTAAACAGGATGAAAGATAAAAGTTCAATCTCAGTTTGAGATAAATTAGGTAAGCACATTTGCACCAGACATTCAAGCACTGCTGATAAATAATAAATTTTAAGTGAATAGTTTTCATCATATTAACAGCAAATCCTTGAATTTATTATAATATTTTTCGTAATGCTGCAATCTAGACAATCAAGAGGGGTAAAATAGTGCAATCAAAGGTAATTTAATGATTTCCCCTACAATTTATCTAGATGGTGATATGACAAAACCATCAAAAAGTCAAGGATTCGGCCATCGAGTTGATTTAATCATTACTGAACAATTGTCCAATTTCCTTGCCAAGGCTAAAACAATTTATGGTTCCATCCATTCAATGATTAAGTGCTCAAGTTGCTTGAACACTTATTCATTTTTTTTTATGATGAATTTTTTGATTTATCCTAAGAATTAGCTACTTAGAATCTGATAGAATGATCAGTTTCGGTAAGGGAATTAGTTAGAATTGAAAGATATATATTCGTAGAATCTCCATGAAAGCAAGATTTTGACAGATATTTACATCTTAGATTATTGATAATGAGTTCATTATCTAAGTTTTACGGTTAAGAAATCACATTTTAAGAGTATGAACAAACAGAAAACAAGAAAAATTGATTGGTTTTGATTCAATTTTACTAGTTGTTTTGTCTATTTAAAAACATTTCGATCGTCAGACAATAATTTCGGTAATATATCAAACGGTTATTCAATTGATGGGTGATAAACATGAATTTGAAATAATTTCCAGGAACGGTTACATGCGAGAGTGAATTGAATATTAAATTAAGTTGCCTCTGAGATATGTCATTAAAACATACAAAGAATGAAAATGGACCAAAATCTTACAAAATGATAAATTTGCAAATTTCTATTTGAAATATTTGTTGTACCTTGTGAAGATCCATAAAGAAATGGTAGTGATGATTATTAAGATAGTAGTATTAGAAATTAGCTTCCTCTTTAACCGTTACATCTCTGTCTCTCTTTTCTTTGTCTGTGTTATCATGGAATTCGTTTGAAGCTTCAGGTTCACAAATTAATCGTTTCTCAGAATCTTCTTTGGGATCCATCCAATCATCTGGAGTAAATTGCATTTGAACAGAAGGAGAATGTTCAACGTTCCGCAATATCTCATGAGCATATTTTACAATTGTTTCTAAGTAAATTTTGCTGTTTGCGTTATGAGTTGTATCACCACAAGGTTTATCCAGGAGTAATGAAAAGTCAGGGGCAAAGTATTCGAAATATTCAGAAAAAGGTATCTCATTGGAGATGGCCTCATCCACTAATATACTGGTTTCATATGTCCAAGCTCGTGCAACATTTCGAGGAGTATAACCTCCACCCCCAAGAACCAAAAGAGGTAGATTAAAAGTCTTAACATATTTGACACATTCTCCGTGACCTTTGATGGAAAGGTTGAAGCAACCTAGACGATCGGCTGCCAGAGAATCGGCTCCACATTGAAGGACAATAGCTGTTGGTTGATAACATTGAATCACTTTGTCTATCACAGGTTTAAAAACAGTAGCATAATTATTGTCATCAATGCCCTCTTTCAGTGGAATATTGATTGAATAATTACGACCAGATTCAGCTCCTATTTCAAACATATCCCCAGTTCCCGGGAAAAAATAGTTACCATATTTATGAAAAGATACTGTCATCACACGATCAGTTAGATAAAATGCTTCTTGAACTCCGTCGCCATGATGAATGTCAATGTCAATATACAACACTCTGAGGTGACGTTTGAGCAATTCTAAAATAGCAATCACAATGTCATTAACATAACAAAATCCTGAGGCCTCAAATTTCTTAGCATGATGCAGTCCACCAGACCAATTGATGGCTATGTCACAACAGCTATTGTTCAATTGAACAGCTCCTATACAAAAGAAAGACTAGGTATAAGTAAAAAATCATCTCTGACCGATATATTGATCAATTTACCTTGTAAAGAAGCGCCAGTATACCTTGAACAGAACTCATACAGCCCTTCAAATACAGGACAATCATCTCCCACGTTGAATTGAGGTAGATATTTGGTGAAACCACTGACATTGGAGGGAGTCACTCTGGATAGAAATTGAATATATTCTTCAGAATGGAAGCGACACAGGTCATGGTATGTTGCTTTGTACGGTTTATATACTTTCATCTTCTTATGTAATTTATAGTTGAACACCAATGAATGGGTCATAGAAAGTCGCTGGGGTTTCATGGGATGACCAACACCATAGTGGAAATTACCCACCTGTGGGTCCCAAAAATAGATAGCTTTACGTTCAGATCCAGACATATCTAAACCATTGTATATCTATAACCATATAAACAATTGAGACTATGAGAAAAAAAATAAGAAATAAATTTATTACTTAATAAACAACGAAACTGATAGAGATGAACTTACCAAAGCTGATTATTTAGAGATTTTGTTTGTATCAGTCCTTTTTTCACAACACATTTTTGACTACTCAAATCTACACTGAGATGAGACAGTATCACCTTTCTTTTTCTCTTTCTTTTGCATCCAGATGATGAAAGGAGAGTAAAGAGAGAGAAAAGAGAGATGAAAGCTTCTCATCACATCAGGGGGCAAAACAATACATTGGTATGAATGAAAACAAAAGAAGGTAGCCGCGATTAGTGTTTGGCGATATCAAAAATTTATAGTTGAAAAAGAATCGGTAACAATCTTAAGGCGTCGAGTATTTAACCAGAAAAATTAAAGCATGGGTTTGTGCAGTGAGTCACTCTCAGGATCCCTAGAAACCAAATGAAAGCTCAATTTTTTCTCAATTCTGTAATTCTTTGCCTGAGTCTTATCGAGTCCTCAATTTATTGATCGATCAAGTAACGATTCTTCTGATAGTTTCGAAGAAGCGAAGACTAAGGGACTATCTGGTTTGAGAATTTTGTTTAAAAAATAAGGCCCAGAGAAAAAATTTGCCTGACAACATGATAAGAATGACAACACTGAATGAACATGATAATAGAAGAAGAAAGAGAGATCTTAAAGTTGAGAATGACTTTGAAACTTTCCGTTTAACTTTTCATTTACTTATCACTCTAACCTCTTGATTTTGAGATTACATTTTCAGTACAATAGTTGAACAGTTGAACACCGGAAAACAAGTGAAGCTGTTGATTAAGGCCAGAGTGTTAATACTTAATAAACACTTAATAAAAGTTGCCTGAAAATATCCAATCATCATCTTATTCAAATGTTGCATGAAAACGCTCTTCTTCTGAAAACTCATTTTATGGACAAAAAGTTTCATCAACCTCTCAGATAGTCTTGATGTTTGAATGTTTTTGATACATTTTTCAACTTTTGAGTATGTGAAGATTTAGCTGGCTTAGACGGCATCTTCATTATGTTCAGAAAGACACTTATTAATCCGTGTTCCAATTCAGTTTTTCTCTATTTCCACTGTTGGTTATTTTTTCAGGAAGTAAACCATCACTATGTTATTCAGCATTTATGATTACATAGATCATGAATAGAATCGGCTGGCTTTGCGATCTCTCTTGTGATAAAAGATACAACCTTTGAATAATATTATGAACTTTTCGTCCGAACGCGTCGTTTTAATAAAAAATTAAACAAATATTCAGAATGAGCATGAAAAATTAATTGATGAAATATTCCAAGAGACGATCTTCCCTATTCATTTGCAGATCCTCCTTCATATTTTTCAATAACATCTCCACATATTTCCTATTATTTTGCTACTTCGTTTTTTGGTATCGAGTATTCAATTTACAGTGCTCATAAAGTATCTTGAAAATATCAAGTGAACACTAGGCACGATAACCGAATCAACAAAAAGTGTGTTAAACCAGAGTAAGCCCCATTCTGTTAACATCCCAGAATAGGAATGCTTCTTGCATTTTACTTTCATTGTAGACCATTGAATCCATTGAACTTCAACTAAGCTCAGATTGATTCATCTTCTCAGCAATTGAATTCAATGAGAATGTAATCTGTTTAAAGAAAAGACTCTCTCGTTTGGTCCGGGGACTTTCCCTCAAGGGCTTGTTAAAGCCTTGAAAGCAAGACTTGGTTAACACAAGTCTTTTAAAGGTTAAAAGGTTACTTAAATAGGTTCTGAAAAGCTGCGACATTTTTATGGTATGTTTATGCTATCTGAACTCATTTTCATGTGAAAACATTAAAGAAAAAGAAAGTTTCACAGCCAATTCGACTAAAAGTAATTTTCTAATAAATATTTTACATTCAGATTTTGCTTTTATTTTTTCATATTGTATCTAATGTAATTATGTCTAGTTTAGGGGATTGTTTAGCTTGAAAAAATTAAAAGATTGATCTTGGCGCCATCTTAGGCAGATAACTAAAGACTAGAAAAAAAAGCTAATTATTGTTTAATTATTTAATGATAAACTAATAACAAGGTAATTCTACCTGTTTTTTTCAATCAATTTGGATATATTTTCACTCAATTGTTTTACCAACTGGATAAATTTCATTCATCGTCAGAAACTAAGTCAGGTAAGTACCAGGAACACATTATGTCCATGGATGACTTGTTTCTGTTATTCCTAGAATTGGAGATTCATGCAGAGAAATTTTATTGTAAGTTATTGTGAATTACCGAAATCTGCAGCAATCAAGAAATAAATCAGATTATCATTACTCAACTCTGTCATCTTTGGGACTATAGATATAGAATGGTCTCGGAAATATGTGGATTCTTTTAAGCATTGAACTCAACCTTTAAAATAAGAAAATTTCAATAAATTGACGATTTTCGATATTTTTCATTTGTATTTTTATCATTTCTTCTAAAAGATTTTAGCTGACTCAATGTTCTGTTTCCAAGCACGGACTAGCTGATGTTATTGATCTCATCGTGTCTGAAGACTAGTGCATTGATGATAATATTATACTAGGGCTTGTTATCAACTAATTTGAACTCATGTTTGGGTATCTAACCTTATGCTCATAAATTTTCTTATCTCTTTTATTTTTATCCAGATCCGAACCCTTTCACACTCTAATTGGGATCCACCTTTGGTTCACCTGTCATTTAAAAAAATGAAGTTGACAAATAGTGATAAATGGCCATGTAAACGGGCTCATGTGAGACTATCTCGTCATTTTTGAGATGGTCTAGAAGCTTGTTTAGCAATTGGAATAACAAGTTTATCCAGTTCATCTATCGATAGGAAATAGTGAAAGTTAATTTTGAATCATGTTACAATCATGCCTGGGCCATAATGAAAGGTCAACGTTTCGTAACTTGCTGATGCACAATTAATGTTGTCATGAGAAAAAGGCTTACAACTATACTTGAATAATATCGACCTTACAATCAAAGGTAATTAATCTTTCGTTATTAATTGCGTATTCTGTAGCTGTAGGATTAAATTTTCATCCATGACGGTTCTCAGTTTCAGATCTATTCTCATCTCTTTCATAATTAATTATCATCTTCATTTCCATCTTCATCTTGTTTCTTTTTCCAAAGCCAGTTTTATCACTTTTTCACCAGCAATTTTCAAGAAAACCCAGAACTGAAATAATCTTGGGCTAACCCTTTTTACTCTCACTACTATCTTTTTCTTCCCACTTTTCCTTCTCTTTGACCTATTCTCCCTCCATTATCTTGATCATCTTCCCCATGATTCCCCTAGCTCTCTCAGTTCCAGAATATGTATATATGTAAAGGGCTGATGAGAGTGAAAAGTATCTTCAGTTGTTTCCAAGTTCTATCCTGAAACTCATCTCAACTTTTCTCTTGAAATCCACCACAAACCCAACTCAATTCAAAATGATCAAGTCCGTTATCCTTCTCGTCCTCTCTTTGATCACTCTTACCTTAGCCTTCCCATACCCATACCCATACCCAAGAGGTAGCTATGGTTCAGGATTCGGGGCTGGTTCCGGCGGTGGTAAGATTTAATCTCTTTTATTCCTAAAATAATCAGAAATTTAAAAGTTTCAATATCTAACCCTTTCGTTTTCCTCTCTCATTGCTTCATTTAGGATTCGGTGGTCCAGGTTACGGTGCTGGATACGGTTCAGGTTTTGGTGCTGGACAAGGTTATGGACCAAATGGAGCCGGCTATGGAAGTGGTTTCGGTGCTGGATCAGGCTATGGTGCACCAGGCTACGGAGGTGGATCTGGTTTCGGTGCTGGATCCGGTGCTGGTTACGGCCGATAAATACTTATGATTTAGACCGTCAGATTACGATGATTCTCAGTTACTCGTCTCTCTTTTCCTTCTTCAAACCGTTCCGCCATAAATTTCTGATCTTCTGAAATTTTCCAATGAATCAAATGGACAAATAAATCATTAATTTATTTACAAAACAATACAATTTAACTCTCAATTCAATTTATTTTTCCTAAATTTTATTCCATTTCTGAAAATATTGATGAAACGGGACGAATAGCTTAAAATTTATTCCAATTAATTAAATTATCTTACATTTCGTTTTTCAATCGTAATCGAGACATTTCTTCACTTTAACTTAAAAACAATGATTGTGTTAGTCAATTGATTGATAATTGGAACTTGATCCTCACATCCTTTATTATACATTGGCGTGAATTTAACTCAATTATTTATGAATATATTTTGGAAGAGAAGCTGAAACATTAACCCAATCAAAAAACCTGTTTACATGAATTAACAATGGGATTTTTTTCAATTGTTTATGTGATAGGTCTGCAATTTTAAATAAAATTGAATATTTGATGCTTTTCAAACAATTAATTTAGTAAATAATTTCGATCTTGGCGCCATCTAAATATTTTTTATTTTGAATGAAGTTCTATCAGCTGATGTTATCAATAGTTTTTACATTTAAAGAGTTTTGATTGTGATTAATGGTATCTCTGTTAATAGCTTTTTAGTCTTCACTTTTTGGATATTAATGTAAGTATTTGATTTACCACCTGTCAAAGGTTAATCTTGATCATGATAATCTTGATAATTCTATTGCTTCAATGTTTACATTCAGCTTATTAGTTTTTCATCTGTAATGTAAATTTTTCACTCACTCCAATTTTTTTGACATGAACCAGTTAGTTTTTTTGGTAAACAGGAATGTTTTTATTTATAATTTTTAATAATTGTGTCTCATATTGTCTACTTCTTATCACTAGTTAAACGCAATACCATTTTGGCCCAATTAGAGCATCATAACCCATTAGAATCCTAAGTTATCTCCGACCATTTATCATGTTTAGCTTTGAAGGAAATTTCAAATCAAAACCTGAACAAAGACTTGGAGGAGCATCGAAAAAGGTAAATAATCATTCGCCCAATTCCTGATCTCAATTGAAAAAAACGAACCTTCTAATAACTCTTTGGCATCGATTCTATTTTGTTTTGACAGTTAACAAGGGAACAGTTGATTCAGAAAAATGCAGAAGAACGCAGACAAAGAGAAGTGAGTATTTATCTTTTTAAGGGTCCAATCAACAACTTGATTCATATTTATAATTTTTTCAACAGACTTTAAGAAAGCAAATTCATGCAGTCACAAAAATCCAATCTGTCTTTCGTAGCTATTTAATCCGCAAACGTTTGGTAAGTTTTGGCAATTTATTTTCTTGTAGTGATATCTATGTATATTTATATTCATAATTAGTCATGTACATTTTTTTCTCTCCCTCTCTCTAACATATCAAGTTTAATGAACTCAGACAACAATTTGATCAAGAATTCAACAGATTGAATAATTGTCAAAAAAATTGCAATGTTTTCTTAACCAATACATGCCAACGGCTGCTACTATTCTATCATCCATCATCAGACGGTTCTCGCCTGGTAAGTCGTTGGTTTTTTCTTTGTGTTATCTATTATTATTATTATTATTATTATTATTATTATTATTATTATTATTATTATTATTATTATTATTATTATTATTATTATTATTTTATCTTTTGCATGATAGCTATCATTAGGACAAACCTTTATCAAGCTCAAAAGTTTGGTTATTGAATGTCTTCTACAAGATCCTATTCAATGGTCTCATCGAATCAGAAAGCTGCTGTTTGCTAACATTAAGCAGCTTTGTTTATCTCTAAAGACGGATAATAACTTGTCTGTAGCTGTTCCTCTTCGATTGATTGAGGTGTACACTACGCTGGAAACTTACACTTCTTTGGGTGATGTGAAAAAAGGACAACGAATGTTAACAAATATATGGACGTACTTAGCTTCTAATGGATATTTTCACTATTTACGTGAAATAATTGACTCAAAAGTACCAGAACCATATGAGGAAACAATTAAAGCACCAACTCCTATTGCAGATTCTCTTTTTAATCTTATAGTTCGACCTCTAGATCTTGATGGAAGCTGCTCAGAAACAGTCAATTCCACTATTGTTCTGAAATTTTTCTCTGAATTTTTATCTGGTCCTCTTTCACCTCAAGTCAAACTTCATGTTATACCAAAATTAATTCATCAAATACCTGCTTCACTTACACCATCATCAATTCTTTCATCAATATATCCTGGACGACTTCCCGATTCTGAAGATCAAGTCAATGGAATGCATAGTTTGGCATTACAATGTGATTTATGGCAGTTGTATAATGTAGTTGCCTTAGTGTCACCTCAACTACATTTAATGTCCAAATCTGATAAATTCAGATATTTAATTATTTTACAAGTTTTGTGCCAGTACTTACCTGAACAAAATATAGAATCACCTGAAGATGAAGATGAAGATGTGGAAATGACTGAACCAGGAGAAAATAGAGAATACATGATCGACCAAGAGTTAATTGTGGTCGCTAACCAAATAATTCAGTTAATTAATGATGCTCCTCATGTGAACTGTTTGATTTCTCTAGTGGACACAAAATCTCCAAACAAAATTTTACTTATCGCTCTTTCTTCTGTTTGCCATGCTCTTCTCTTTTTCCATAAATTTGCTTTGCATCAATTCAGGTAATTTAAATATAATCTAATTGATTTCCCAAGTTTAATTCGTATCTTATTAATTTTTCTTTATCTTTACCTCAAAGGTTACTGTATACATTAGCTTTCAAACCAAGCTTTCTTCGTCATTTATGGTCTTACATCATCCAAATATCAACACCATCAATATTTGATCAACCAACTCCTCTCCTACAACTTCTTGCTCGTGGTTTACCTTTAGCATCCGTTGATTGGCGGACACTTTTACCCCAATTCACTCTTTTTTGTGCACTTTTCAGTTATCTATTGCCCACCCTGGATGATGTTGAGTTTTATGAAGAAGAAGATCGTCACTCACTTCATCGTCACTCATCAATGCCTTTCTCATTGGTTGAGCTTCAGAAAATGACCATGATTTTGAAAGATGTCTGTATCAGATTAATTGAGCTTGCTTATCATGATACTAAGCTTTCAGTCAAAGAAGAATATAGACAAGCTATGAAAAGTGTTCGTAACGAAGAAATTGATGATGACAAATTCGTTAAACAATGGTTGAAACTATTCAAATCGACTGTCAATTTATTGAGACATCTGTATATAAGAGATTCTAGAAGAGCCTTTTGTCCACCAAATCATTGGATAAGTCGTCAAATTTCCATTCCTGTTGAGAAACCGACTATTTTTAAAATAGGAATCAGACAACGTCGAAGGTATCAACAATTTTTAGGTGTTCGAAGACTGACCAAAAGGGAATTAGAAGAACAAGGCCCTCCTTTATCAACCTCTGAAATAAGAAATATAACTATTTTGCAAGAAATACCTTTTGTGGTTCCTTTTCATGATAGAGTCAAAATATTGCAATCACTCATGGCTAAAGACAAAGAAAATCACATTGGTGAGCGTCATCGATTCATGGTACCTGGTAGTGCTATAGATATAATGATAAGACGAAATTTCATCTATGAGGATGCATTTGAAAAATTATCACCTGAAAATGAACCAGATCTTAAGAAACCAATCAGAGTTACTTTAGTTAATGCTGTAGGTCTCGATGAAGCAGGTATTGATGGAGGTGGAATATTCCGTGAATTTCTGAACGAATTGCTAAAAACATGTTTTGATCCGAATCGTGGTTTCTTTAAAGCCACTCATGAACGTCTTCTATATCCTAACCCTGCTTCTGAGATGCTTGTGGAAAATCATCAGCATCATTTTTACTTTATCGGAAGAATGTTAGGGAAAGCTTTGTATGAAAATATGTTAGTCGAATTACCTTTTTCACCTTTCTTTTTGGTCAAAATATTGGTAAAACATCAAACATCAGATATCGATGTTCACCATCTCGCTTCTTTAGACCCAGTTATGTATAAAAATTTGGTTTATTTGAAAAATTATGAAGGTGATGTTTCTGAATTAGGATTAGATTTCACAGTGGTTAACAGCGATTTAGGAGAAAACCAGATAATTGAATTGAGACCCGGTGGTGCAAATATCCAAGTTACTGCTCAAAATCGGATTGAATACATTCACCTGATGGCCGATTACCGATTAAATAAGCAAGTGAGTATCGGTTACAATCTTAAAATAAAAAAATACGCAAAATTATTACAATTTTTTCTTTTTAATAGATACGAAGTCAATGTTCTGCCTTTAAACAAGGACTTGCGGATGTCATTGATCTCGATTGGATTCGTATGTTTGACCCAAGGGAACTTCAAACTTTAATCTCTGGTGCACAAACACCAATCGATCTTGAAGACTTGAAAGCTCATGTCAATTATTCTGGAGGCTATTCACCGACTCATCCCACAATAGAAGCATTTTGGCAAGTTGTCGAAGAATTTGATGAAACAAAACGCCGAAAACTTCTTAAATTCGTCACAAGCTGTTCGAGGCCACCGCTTTTGGGTTTCAAAGACCTACATCCTCCATTTTGTATTCAATGTGCCGGTAAAGAAGATCGTTTACCAACAGCTTCTACTTGTATGAATTTGCTCAAATTATGTGAATTTGCCGATGCCAACATCTTGAAACAAAAACTATTATACGCTATTGAATCAGGAGCAGGATTTGAACTGAGTTAATTGTACTTTTTTAAAAAAAGAATCAAACCTTGAACAGTAAAAACAGATAGAAATTATTAATTTCGTTGATCATAATTGATAAATATAAACCACGTAAAACGGCGAATTTTGCTATCTGCATTCATTTTATAAGCCTGTGTTTATTGGAAATAACAACTAACTCAACCATTCTTCGCAATCATAAGTAATATCATTTTTAACTTTTATTAACTGCATTGCATCATTTATTCACTTTACCTTTGTGCAATTTTCCGTCATAAGATGATAGTCTTGATAATCTTCCCTGATTTTTACTCTTGGATCTTATATTAAACAGATGAAACAGTTTTTAATAAATTAACGATGTGAATCATAACATTGAATGATAGAATATCCGAAATTCTATGGTAACGGTGTTAATTTAAATCTCGTGAAGCCAATAGATTAAATTCTTGACGTATTTCAATGATTAACAGTTATAATATTTTTAAAGCGTATTTATTATTCGGTCCCTACATGGGTTGACGCGGCCTTAATGATTAGTAATCAGCTGTTTGTCAATTGACATCATTTTTTTATACAACACTCACAATTAAATAAACTGATTCATTGAAGAAATTTGAAAATCGATGAGGTTTTATTTCAAACTGAGGCAATGAACTCACGAAATGATGGTAAGTAAAAATTTGACTTTATTGTATAACATTTAAGACTGAGAAAATTGGAATATGAATTCAATCCTCTTTCTATGTTTTTCTTTAATAACTGACCCTTTTCCTATTTGATTTTTTCAGAATTTCTTGAAACAGATAATCGTCTACGGACAGATAGACTGGCTGAGAAAGTTTCACAGTTGAAAAGTGTAAGTTTTTAATTAAATTGTGTTTTTGAGTCTTTTATTATTAATATTTGACATTTATCAATGTATCTTTCCAAACCAGTTTGCTGTTGACATTGAGCAAGAAACTAAAGAGCACAATCGACTATTAGATGATGTAAATGACGATTTTGTTGGCCTAATTGGAACAGTTATTGGAGGAAAAAATAAGATCAATCGGTTGTTAAATTCGGGCAGAAATAACAGGAGATTTCTGTGTTATCTCTCAGGAGGATTAACCACCTTCTTCATATTTTCTTATTACCTGATAACTAGATCTATGAATTCATAAAATTGTTTATCCATCTTATTAGTCAGCAGGCCTATGCTCATATCGACTCATCTTTATATATATTTTCTGGTGAATTAAACCAATTGTTTTTACCTTCTCATCTGCTATATACTTCATAATAATCCATCCAACAACAAATGTTGATTCAACTGTCAAATTGTCGTTCTCGGATACATCAACCAAGTGTGCATTGGTCATGCAATGTTATCGTTATTTGTTGCTAAATAATTCAGCTGATACTTGTTTTTGTATTCAATAATCAGATCATTTACAAAATGAAAGCTGTTTGCACAAAAAAATGGTGAATTGTCAGCAAATGTCATCGAAAGCTTTGTTCTGTAAGATTTTTTTATCCTTACGTTTAATTCTTGATGCATGGTTACATAAATTGTACATATGCTTGTATCTCTCTTGCTCAATCAACTTTCTGTTATCAAATTATATCTATATCTATTTTAAAACAATATGTTTAACATTCATTATTCTGACCCTTAGGCCTTAATTGCCTTCAATTTGAATATTTATTGTGAAATTAAATCTCAAACCTTATCTTTATACAGTAGGTCTTATTATTTTCCAAGCAATTATCATCATTATCATTTAATCCATTCATCATTTTTCGTCAACTTTTTCCACCAAAAATTAATTACAAGTTAATCTTTCCGTTTCAGTGACAGATTTAATCCTTTTTATACCGTAAATGAAAGTCAAACAACTTTTCGCGTTATTTTATTGAAAAAAATTGATTCTATCAAATCGCCTTAAGAGGTAGTAAATAGAGTAATTAGTTTCACTCTCATGCTTTCAAGCAGTCATTCTTTTAATCTGAGTTATTGATGGTCTAAGGTTATTTTGATGGACACAGTCTGGTGAATCATTTATTATCACATTTGTTTTTAGAAACCAGTTAAATTTTGATCATTTTAGCATCAGTTATAAGCACTTTTATTTATAATTTCACTTTTCGTTTCAGGTTAGCTTCATTATCTATAAAAGATCAAATGGGATCTTTTGTTTTTCATGATGCTCCAAAATTACTGAATTTGTTAATGATAACTATTCTTAGTTCAATCAAACTCGAATTTCCTTTTCAATGCTACCTTTTTCCAATCAATATCTGATCAAATGTTTACAAATAATTTATTTGAAATAAAAACCCTAATCAATTGGATAAGTCATAGATAAACATTGAACTGTTTGAATAAATACTTTGAATAGTGAGATCTTACCCAGATTTCATCTTTCCAATCTGCTTTATAAACAAGATTCATCATAAAATTCAGGAACATGTTAACATATTTTATTTTTTAGCAAATGCAATGAATAAAGGCTACAATTGTTTGGGAAAATGGCTATAATGATGATGATGACGACGATGACAGATGAATTAAAAACTCACGTGAGCGACTAGAAATTAACTATAGAGTATCGCATCAGGATTGATTAAGTAACTAGCAAGTAGTTAGCAGGTAGCAAGTAGCTTTTGTCGATATCTTGGATGAGTGAAGCAAAAATCAAAATGATTTAGATGCTATTAGCTCGATTAAATTGATAATGGTTGAAAGGATGAACAGAATCAGGATGAGAAGATGAATCACTGGATAAAAGGGAACATCAAATTATGAATTTAATCACCGTTCTTACTGTTATTAATGGTATGTTATTGAAAAACTTTAATCATCTTCTCATCATTGAAAATAATCAATCAAGTTGACAAAATAGACCAAAACGGTAAATAAGATAGCAAATTGATGAGCCGTAAATTGAGAGTGATTTGCATGACTTGCTATTAACTTTGGTGTTAAATGTTGTCGATTCAATTCAGCAAACACATTGCGTACCTGTCCATCAATGCAATCCGAGTAATCGGTTTCCGTTTTGCCCATTGAATCAATTGATTGAACACAAATTCGTAAGCCGCTACCAAGTTTGAAATTATTGTAAACATGTTCTCGTTTGTCATACGATAAATTAACTGTTTCAATTTCTTTACCATCTCCAGATAAAATGGTCAATTTAAAGCCAGAAATATCTTTATCTCGACGAGCCACAAACCAAACAACACGTATACTGTTTCGTCGACCTCGCAATTTTTCAACTCCTTTAAATCGTAAATTACTCTGTTCTTCCTGATCAAAATTATGTCCTTCAATTGTTCTTCCTAAATCGTCAGTCTCACACGCTTTGAACATTTTATACTTCAATTTATTCAAAGTAAATCCTTTTCTTTCTGATGGACTATCACAAATCACATTTCCTTCCAGTAAAGTGCCATTGGTAACGATTTGTTCAGCCTTTTTAACAACTTGCCACCGAAGGTAATCCAATAAACCACAATCACAGTTAATCAGGTTTCCATCAAGAAGAACTCGTGTTCCATGGCGAAGCATACGAACCAATGGTTTACTTGGTAAAACGGAGAATCTGTTTAAACTCAAATTGAATACTTTAAGAGATCTCATTGATTCGATTTCATCCATATTGATAAATGAAAGCTTGTTTTCAGCAATGGACAAATATTCCAGTTTGTTTAAAATATTAATACCAAAAGTAACATTTTCTAGTTTACGTAATTGATTATTTGAAATGTCAAGTTCTCGAAGCTCAGTCATATTTGATAGCACGTTAGATTTAATTTCGTTGATTATGTTTCCTCGGAGTATCAATCTTTCCACTCGCCATAATCCATCGTCAAAAATGGGTGTCAATGTTGGGATGTAATTGTAACTTAAATCAACATTCCTTATTTTATATGGAATATAAGGAGATCGAGGAAAAGTCCTATCATTGACAAATGAAATTAAATTGTGGCTAACATTTAGATTTTCCAGTGATAATAAATCTTCGAGAATACCATGTGTTTTGTTTTCCAATTTGTTCAATTTGTTGAATGACAAATCTAAGGTTCGCACTGAAACAAGAGTCTTATATACTCCAGGCTCAAGTAGTTTCAAATCATTGTTGCTAAGGTTAAGTTTAATTAGCTGGAGTAATCCTTCAAAAGCTCCATTATCAATTTGATTGATCTTGTTAGACTGTAGGTAAAGCTCAAATACAACAGGTAACGAACCAAACTGTTTGGCCTCAAGATGAGTAATATTGTTGTTACTCAAATCAAGATAAGACAGAGAAGTCAATTGTTGTAAAGCATCTCTTGGAACCGTTGACAAACTATTATTATGGAGTGAAAGAGATCTCAATCCCAACAGACTAGCCAATGATCCAGTTTCCAATGATTTAATTTTGTTTGAATCAAGGTATAGTTCAAGCAAGGCATTCATGGTTGGAAATGTTCCTGAGTTTATTGTATCAATCTGGTTATGTTGAAGGTGAAGAGTGTTAAGAGATATCGGAATCGTAAACATTTTTTTGATCCTATTATGAGATGCATCAATCTCTCTGACGGATATAAGACTAGATAACCCTCCAGAGCTAACTATCGTAATTTGGTTGTAACTTAAATCCAAGCGCAAGAGCGTTGGTAAAGTACCAAAAGCACCGAATCCAATTTTAGTTATTTTATTGTTATTTAAACGGAGATCACGAATTGATTGAAATTTTTCAAAGATGGATCCAGTTATGTCTTTGATTGAATTGTAACTTAAATCAACAGTCTCTAGTTCATATAGTTTACCAGTTGATAAAGATTTACGGTTAAGATCAGTGATTTGGTTATAAGAAAGGTTTAGCATCTTGATTCCAGTTAGATTAGAGATCAGGATTTTAGTCGAATCGACAATGTAATTGTGATCAAGTAATAGATTGGTAACATCTGAATTCTCGAAGGCTAAGTTGGGCAGTATGGTGAGATTGTTGTAGGAAAGATTAAGAGTTGTAACATTAGCTAAATCGAGAAAGCTTCCTGGTTCAATCTTTTCAATTCCATTGTAACTTAAATCGATAGCAACTTTATACATCTTAGACATGGAAGCTCTTTCAATTGTTTTGATTCGATTATGTGACAAATCCAATCGATCTAACCATTGCAGATCTTTAAATACTTCTTGGGTCAACTCGACTAGCTGGTTATAAGCCAGGTTCAAGTTTTTTAATCGAGTAGTTGAACTGAAAGCGTTTTTGGCAATAGTTGTAATATTGTTGCCTTGCAAGTTGATATCCTTCAAGAAACGAACTCCTTTCAATAGGTAGGAATCAATTTCTTTCAATTGATTGTAAGACAAATTGATTTCTCTCAGTTGAGCATTACGGCTGAGAAGGGATCGTCCCAGCTTGCTAATTTTGTTATGTGAACAGTTGAAGGAGACTAAATTGATTAAATCAGTCAAATCTGACTTTCCAAGCTCAGTCACCTTATTATATGAAACATCCAGTGATTTGAGTTTTTTGGTTTCTTTGAAGACATTTCGCTCCAGTTTAGTCAAAAAGTTATTACTCAAATCTAGTGATTCCAGGTTAGTTAGTCCAGTGAAAGTTGATGCTGTCAATTTAGCAATGCCATTTGAAGAAAGAGATAAATCTCTTAGATTTTTAAGCTTCGAAAAACTTTTATCATTAATCTTACTGATCCGGTTCTCATTCAAATTGAGTCGAGTTAAATTACTGATTTGTTCAGCTGTTTTTATCACATCGTCCAAGGAGGTCAGCTTGTTTTCTTGTAAATCAAGAGATCTCAAGGTGGACTTGCAGCAATCCAAAACACTTGGCTCTAGCTTAGTTATGTTTGTTTTAATCACTCTTAAATTGTGAATAGTCAAATCTTGAAATATTGGCCCGCTAAGAGTTGTTGTATTTACAGATCTAATAGTTAGAGTATCAATGGGTTTCTTGATTGATCTTAGTGAAAGTGTTATGATGGCGAGATTGGTTCCAGAGCAACTTATTGTTAACCCGAGTGTACCATTGCGATCACATGTACAGGGATCAGGTATTGAACCAGGTTTTGGACAAATATATTCCCCATTACAAGGCACGAATAAAACACAAAGTAAAGATGTGAAAATAATAAATATCACATGCACACACTGTGAAGACATTGGTTGAAGCTTGGAAATATGTGATTAAATAAGTAAATTGGTGAGTAATTTAGGCATTATAAATATCCAAAACTAACATGGTAATTGATGTAATTTGAATCAGGTAAACAGAAGATTATTGTTGGCATGTAACTTACAATGTTAGGCCTTAATGTTGAACAGGTTGTAAACAAAAATGATATTAACTAGTATCTGTATCTCCGAACGGTTAGCTTTACATTTTGCCACGCTAATCACAGCATTAGGCACAATAATCAAGGTAAGTATCAATTTTGCGATGAAATATATCAAGAGAAATGAACTAAAATGTTAAAAATCTGTAAATGATGAAGCAAACGGATCGGAAAAAGAAGAGCGCAATTGGGTTATTAGTACAGGTTTGGCCAATACTAAACCAGTTTTCACTCTCTGCTTTAAACTTAAGAGTCACTTTTCTTTCCTTCTCGCTTCTTACTTTAACTTAAATCTTTTCTTTCTTTTCTTTCGTTATCTTTTATTCTTTATTTTTGATAGATCAGGGTGAGTTCACAACTAATTAACTAAAGGTAAAGACTTTAAATCTTGCATTCTTAGCCCGACAATTTAGAATAGATTGAAAATATAAAAAAACACTTTTGTTTCAATCAAGCTATCATTTATAATGATTCATTACAAGTAAAACTATTTTTAATAGCTGAACGAGTGCTGAAATAAGTGGTAGTCTTGGATAGCTTTTAACAATTTCAATGAGATTCATCATGTTTTTCATCAAATTACTCAACACCTTTTCTAAATGCTTTAATAATGAGTTGGTGAATGATTGGTATGAGAAGACTCAAGATCGACAAGTGTTTTGCACCAGAGTTAAAGTTTAAGTTTGGTCAACAAACGAAGTCAATTGAAATCGACCTCATATCTGTTTAACATCTTCAGAAGACAGATTTATGTTTGAATGAACTGCTAGTTTATTATAGTGGTCAGCTATTTCAATAAATTCATATTTTCAGAGAATAAGGGATCGAAGAATCAACAATTTGTTGCCAAAATTTAGCCTAAAAAATGAAAATCATCAAAATCCTAGAAAACAGAGAAGCTCAATTGATGGATAAATGAGCATTTTCTGAGAAATAGCATTCGTTTCAAAATGGGTGATTCAATGTTAAAATGGGTAAATGGGTAAATTGGGAAAAATGGATAAAAAGCGGGTAAAAATTGATTTCTTCAAAATTTCGACTCTGTTAATTTGTAGGGACATAAGAACTGAATCCATTTGTTAGATTCAAAAAATTCTGCAATGAACAGTTTTCCAAAAAATCGAGTTTAAATTTAAAGTTCGAACGATTTTTGTACAATAATGGAAGTGGACTTTTTCATGGAGCTCATTTTTCTTATGTAAATTTCAATGGCCAACCAGAAAATGTATATATTTATGAAGCTTATTTTGAGGAATAAAATTTTCTGTTTTCTTTGAAACAGATAAGTTCGATTTTAAGTTAAACCGATCAGTTTGTATGACCGTAAGAGTCAATGAAATGAAACTTATTATCTGTACATAAAATTGTCGGCTCACATCATGGATTTGTCCCCTTTTTAAATTTGTAACAGTTATCTTGATCTAGACCATTGGACTTGAAACTTTGAAGCTCAGTATTTCGAGAATGGGATCACCTACAATCTCCATTTTTCACCAATTTAATTCTTTACTTATCAGTAATATAATTCAATTTACGCATCTGGATTATGATATTCGGGTTGTGAATGTACAAGAAACAAGTTATTCAAATCTCATCTTAAGCCATATCTTGGTTATTTACCAAGATAAACCAATTTTCTGGTTAAACTTGCAAATGAAATGCAAAAAGTACTGCCAAAGACTCGAACATTTGAGCTAAAAGTAAAGACTTGGCTAGTTCGCAGGGAAATAAAACTTAGTCTTGGTACTATTAAATAACTCACCCGATGAACCGTTTTCGAGAAAATCAAAGTCAAAGTTGAAACTTCAATTCAACTATGGAACCAGACTTTTTCAACTTTTTACTAATGTTTATGTTGATGACCAACAAGAAAATGGTCTTATTTAGAGGAATAGCATTTTCTGATTTTACATTAAAATTTTCATGAGCTAAATGATTTTCATGAAAATCTACTTCCATAATTGTACGAAAAGCTTTACAAGTTTCAACTTCGTACTCAATTTTCTCGAAAACTGTTGATCAGAGAAATCTTTAAATCCCATAAATAAACTCAGTTTTTGTCCCTACAAACCAGCAGAGTCTCAATTTGAACGAAGTTGATTTTTAGCCATTTGTTAATTTGTGAACAAATGTGACAATTGTGTTGATTGTGTCTTTTTAGTAATAACCACGAATAAGTTTTTGATGAAAAATCATGACTTTATCAAAGTCTTTTTCAATCAATCTCTATACAATAACCATTCTTAACCCTTCATATGATGAAATATAAATGAAGTTGAATTTCTCAATGGTTGATAATATTATAACGTCCTAGTCAGATTCATTCAAGCTTTACTACCATTCAATTAGATATTTTTAATACAAAGAGGCAACTTACAATAAAGGCATTAGTAAATTGTTTGCTATTATGAAACTATTGGGTATTTACCTATTGCAGCTGTTTATTTTACTATTTTTTACATTGCTTTTCGATGTAAATGGTTATTTAATTGTACTTAATATTGCATATTACCTTGAGTTATAAGTTAATCATTTTTATCAAACCACTTAAATACTCATAAATGGTTTACTTATATAAATATTGTTCAGTAGTATTTTATTTCTCTTATTGCAACTTTCAGTCAATTGAGTGAACGTTTCTCATAATTAGTGTACTTTGGGTTATAACTGTGAATCTGTTAGACTAACTGACCCTTTTAACAATGAGTAAACCATCATATCGAATTTTAATTACAAGTCTTGAAGCGTAAGTAATAACATTAAATATCTTGGTTATTTAATGAAAGAAGAGGATAGGGAAATGGTAACTGGTCAATAAACTGGTATCTAAAGTTTAGGTTCTAAACCTTACTTTTAATTTCTCGTCTCTTATTTTAAAACTCATCATATTTACTGTGGATTGAGAGGCTAAACTTAACTGTTTTAATTTTGCTTGCTATTTATTAAATTTTATTCATAGGCTAGGACACATTAATGCAACCATTGGATTTGGTGAAATGCTTTCCTCTCATGGACATGAAGTGATTTTTGTTCAGAGGCAAAAGTATAAAGGTTTGGCTGATAGTCGAGGATTCAAATTCATACCATTAGATGAGGAGATACTTGGAGCAGTGTTTGAAAACGCAGTCAGTGATTGGGTTGACATTAATATGGAAAAATTCAGAACCGATCCTTTGACTCGAATCAAAAATATGACTGAAGAAGATAAAAAGAACATGGCTTTGAATGAAGAATCCTTTGTTAAACTAGATTTAGCTTTAAACAAAGTGTTACAAGAAAATCCTGGTGCTTTTGATGCCATAGCTGCAGATGCCTGTGATGTGGTCAATTGTTTATTCAACAGTGGATTACCAGTTATACCATTAATGTCAGGCAACCCCAAACTATTATACAAAGGTGGACCACCAGCTGCCTCAGGTCTTTCTATCAATGATGACCCAAAAAAATGGGATGAATTTGCCGAAATATATCAAGATTCATTCAAAGAGATGCAGAATGTTTTCAACAAATTATTGAAAAAAGGTGGCCGTAAGGAGTATTATTACGATAATACCTGGGTTCTTCCTTTAAGACACTTTGGTTTTTACCAGTACCCTAGTGATCTTGATTACTTTGAATGTGAACCTAAACATGACGAGAAATGGTTTCGAGTTGACAGTTATGTGCGCTCAGCTGATGATACCAATGGTTTTGAATTGCCTGAAAGTCTCAGTAAAAAACCTGGTAAATTAATTTACTTGTCTCTGGGAACTTTAGGATCAAACGATTTACTCGTTATGAAAAAGTTAATCAATGCAGCATCCAAATCTTCTCATCGTTTCATCGTCTCTAAAGGATCTCGTGGTGATCAACTTGAACTGGCAGACAATATGTGTGGTGAAAATTATCTCAACCAAATCAAAGTTATTCAAATGGTCGATCTAGTTATAACACATGGAGGAAACAACACCTTCATGGAGACACTTTATTATGGCAAACCAATGATTGTTGTCCCATACTTTTTTGATCAATTTGACAATGCACAACGAGTTGTTGATAAGAAGATTGGTTTCCGAGTCAATCCTTACGATCTTGATGAAGATTATTTTCTTGATTGCATTGAAAAGGCTTTGAGTGATCAAGAAATGCAAAATCGAGTGAAAGCGATCTCTCAAAATATGAGAAACTCCAAAAGACAGTTGCAGGCTGTTAAAATGGTTGAAAATTTAATAGAAGAGTTTAAAAGCAAATAACTATACAACCATCTTGATACGTTGTAATGAGAGATTGCACTAATTAATGAATTATTTTTGATTTATTGAGCAAAAAGTTTCCACTTTTTAATAAATGTTTTGTTTCATTTGATATGTGATGATCTTTTCTCGGCATGATTTTGTTTTGTTATGAAATTGATTGTCGAATTTCGTTGTTCTGCATTATGAATTTAAGTCTTTGCAATGAATTGATTGTATCATGAACAGATTCATGGCTAGTTTGTAAAAAAATATCAAGGAAAGAGTTTTATAATCAATCGATTGATCTCGGATTTTCCAGATTATCTTTTGATTTATCTGCTTTTTTATCGCTCATTTCAATATCCACATTTTTTGATGGCGTTTCCTCGATAATTCCCCAAGGTTGAGGGCTGGAACTGGCAAAAAATATGAATTGAGCTGCTCCTATGATTTGTAAGCCACCAAATAAAAAGAAAACCATGTTCCATCGATCAACAGAGAAAACCTAAGGATGAAAAGAATCAAATATTCAATCATTAATTTAATAAAAGACATCAATTGTCATGATAATATTGTAAAGGACGAAACTTGTTGATTTAAACTTAAGACTGAAATGGTCTATAATGTGGACTACTAGGCGGACTACCGATGAAACAAGACTTAGTGTTAACTTTTAAATGAACTTTATTTAAGTTGAACTTGGAAGGAATAGAGTTTATTGGTAAACAGAGTATAGGGACTACAAAGGGATACAGATCTTAGTTAGTGACGAAACCATAATCAACACTGCCTGTTATCGGTTTTTAGATAAGGTTTTTATACTTGACAATCTAGGAGCTTTCTTTACTCACTCGATCGTTAAATTTGGGCAGCAGTAAACAATTCTTGGAATTGTTTATCAGTACAGTCGACCCTTGGAAGGCAATAGATAAACAAGTATACTGGTTAGCTGGATATAGCATTGGTAAACAAGTAGTTCAAATAACAATTCCACGAATTGCTTATTAGTAAGTTGACCCTTAGAAAGCAATAGTAAACAAATGCACTGGCTAATCGGATATAGCAAGTGATACACAAGTAGTTCAAATAACTACCAGATGTATGTTAATATTAGTATAGAGATGTAAAGTGCACACAACAAGGATGAATAAACAAGATAATTATTTTTGGTAAAAACAAACCCTACAATATTAATGCAATAAGCACTAATACAAGAGCTTTGATTTTCGGGTTAAGAGTTACACTTGGCGAATGATCGACAATTTTTGACAAACGCTCTCAATTCAGAAAATTGTCTTCCTTGAAACTATCCATTTTTCCGTTTACCCATTCAAAGTTACACCAGGAAAAACCATACGAGCCAACAGTCTTACTCTTAACTCAAAAGTTTTTTTGTATCTATGAACTCATACACACCTGATCCTCAAGAATATAACCAATTGTCATGGGTGAAATGAAACCAGCTGCACATGAAAGTGTGTTTGAAAAGCCGAACACAGTTCCAACAAAAGCCGGTGCAAGTTCGGGAACCATTTGAAAGTCTCCACCAGTGGAAAAACCCATTGAAAACATTGTCATAATCAAGCCAAATATAATGATGTCAGCTCTACCAGACAAGAAAGGTATACTCAGTAAGAAACATGCCGGGCCAAGAAGCGCTGAAATGAAAAAGCAAAGGTAAAACATTTGTCCAAATGTCGTACATATATCATCCATTTATGATAAAATCCATACAAAGATTAGTAATTCTGGTTTAACTTACAAATAGATTCAAAGGTTTTATGAGTAGCACCCAGACTTAGATAGCCTTTGGAAGCAATGTACCTGGACAATGGACCACTAATCAATTGACTACAGGCATCGATCAAGTAGAACGCCGAATTAATGAAACCGTTCTTTTGCAATGGATAACCAAGGATGATTTCAAGATAAAGAGGTATTCTAGAGTTGACAACATTATAAGCTGTTGAAAGAATCCCTCTTGCGATAGTCGCAGACCACAAAGGGACTGATGTGAACATTGCTTTCCAAGGAGTTGGATTCTGATCGAAACCAAATAAATAAGATTAGCAGCAAATCAATAGAGGATTTAAAGTTCAACTTACTTTGGATTTAGGTTTTCTTTGAAGATGTCTACAGATGAATGTTTTTTCAGTTTCACTTATTAGACGACTCTCATTCGGACTAGATGAAACCGTGAAGTAGAGTAGCGCAACGTAAATTAAATTAGCGATTCCCATGCAGTAGAAGGCTGATGGCCATCCACCAGCAAACCCATAGATACAAAGCCAAGCTGTTACTGGCATAACAATTGCTGTACCTAAGTTGTAAGAAAACGTCATAACTCCAATCGCAAACGCTTTCTCTTGCGGTGTAAACCAATTTTCAAAAACAACGAAGCAACAAGGGAAGATTGGAGCGTGGAAAAGACCTTGTAAAACACGCAAGGTGATAGCTAAACCATAACTGGTTGTAGCTGCTAAAGGAAATGCCAAAGTAGCTAAAGAGGCAAAAAGATGAGACAGAATTGTGAGCTTAACAGCGTCAAATTTATCTGCTAAAATGCCGGTGCTTATTTGAAGCAAAGTGTAAACATAATGGTAAGAACCAATGACGATCCCTTGCTGTTCCTGGTTCCAGTCAAGAGTCGGAGCTTTAGATGGCAACAATCCGATCTCTGCTTCCTACAATTGAATGAGAAAAATTATCGTCCAATTCATTGGGAACCTTTTCAATAAATGGAGTGATTAATTACTTGCCGGTGTGATTAAAGTTGAATTGGACTTCACCGTGACCATGGCAAGAATAGCGAAATTGATCACACATCGAGATGAAAACATGAAAGCAGAACTGGCTGCTGTTGCTAACAATACATAATAACGAAAGTGTGAACTAAACCAACTCTGAGAAACCTTCATCTTATTGAAACCGCTGTTACTTTAACTTCGATGTCGTAAACAATTTTTCAAATATTGTGAATTGAAATCTAATGAAAATACTAAAACATTTTATGGGCTGATCTTTTTGAATAACTGCATTTTTATTGTTGATACAATCAGTTCTTATTGTCTTTTTATCAAATTTTTTGCTTCATTTGATTGTGAAACCAGATCGTTCAATATATTATACAGCTTCTTAATCAGTAAACCGATCGCAATAATATGAAAAGCCTACTTTGCTTTCCTGGTAACACAGTAATACATAGTTCGCATCCAGGGTCCAGACAAATCACCAGTAATCAGAATTCGGGTTACAAAATATAATTATTTAATTTAGTTGATAAACTCTTTCAATAAATGAATAAAAACATAGAGATGATTAACAAATAAGGGTGTGAGTACGCAGATTGAATATCCGTATCTGGATTATAGTTTATATGCTATAATTTTGTGGCTTTTATCAAAGGTAGCTGATAATCAGCAAATCATCTGATTAAAAGAGTGAATAATATAGTTATCATTGTAAGAACTGAATTCGCAGTCACAGAAGAGGCCAATCCTTTCAAGGAAACATCTGATTCAGTGTAAACAACAATATTATCAGCAACAATTTTCAAATCAAAGACTCTATCTTTGGTTTCAAATGGTTTGTACGAGCTCTTGATTGTAAAAGGTTGAGACCATGCACATCGATAATTGTCAACGTATTTAGAATATAGTTGACCAGAAATACTCTCAGTATTAGAGTCTGTCCTCAATGTACCAGTAATTGAATAATATCCAAGATTACAATTGATGGTCAACGATCGGTTATCCGAGCTATATAGTGACACAGCAACATTATTAACTGTTACAGTGTCAATCTCATAGAGGTAAAAGGTTGTTGAATAGTCAGCCTGTTTGACAATTAATTGATAGTCTTGAGTGCCGTGGATTTGATTACAACATTTAAGAAACTGCATCTGATAAATTGGAAGTTGACTTGTGTCTCGAGCAACCAAATGATTTAAAGAGTCGCTGTTGAGGACAAGCTTGTATGAGCTATCGGTAATCAAGTCAATTTTGAGTCCTTTGTATGTTGGCCAATAAACATCATCTTTTGACAGTATCCAGGAACAAAGCAGGCTATTTTCAAAGTAGAATGATGATCCAATTGTATAAGTATTCCCATTTTGAACGATTGAAACACTTGTTGATCCTAATGATGATTTGTTACATGAATAAGTTACCACAGGTGAGTTGGTATAAAACTGAAGCGAAATTGTCCGCGCATCGCCTGGTTCAATTTGAGACCCAATTAGAGTAATGTTGAGATAATCTCTGTATTGTAGCAATTCATTGACACTGAACTTAGCTTGGACTAAATTATTTTCTGAGCAAACATCAGATCCATCAGCAGATAAACAGTAAGTTTTAGTTAAGCAACCATCATTGCAACTGTTATGGGATTGAGCTATGTCAATGGATAAAAAAAGAAACACAAAGAAAGAGATCATTTTTTGGAGATTCAGCACAAACATACTAAATGGTAATAAAGTAATGAACAATTAAATTACTAAAAAATGATGATTAATTTGGTTTATTCATCAGATTATATCGCCAACAACTCGTGTGATAAAACCCTTGAAAATTCAATTGCTTCAATGAAATAAACGTTGATAGATTATCAATAAATCCTGATATGTACTGAATCTGCTATTCTTACAATTCATACATGTTTACCCTAAATCAAACATTTGGGTTTAGTCCATTTTTTATTAAATAATACAAAGTGATAATTTTAAACCAATTTCCAGCTTATTATTAATAAGAATAATTGGTAAAAACAAAATCCAAATATAGCATCGATAATATCGAAATGGAATCACTGGTTTGGACTTGAAAGGTATGTTCAAAAACATTCAAAAGCTCATTTGGTTATATTTTCACGAATTTTAATTGTTACTATTTCTTGATGTCTTTTGAATTGTATTAAAACAGGAACACTTTTCATTAACTTCAAGAGCCAACAAGAGCATGTAACATGTTATTAGATGTAGAAAAGCAAAGCTTAGTCAGCGCCTTATGCCTAAACACTGAAAAGGTGGCAGTTAATGTTGAAGTATTAGGCATTTTTACCTTAATAAAAATTCGTCATCAGTACCAACTACCGGTTTATCAATTCATGGGGTTCCCTTGTTAGTAAAGTAATATTAATATAATAGTTTGACAAGTAAAATAGTTGAAGTTATATGAATTACCCGCTGCAGTAACTATGGCAATTTCATTTTTTTGTTGTTGAGCAACTTTTCTGTTGGTCAAAGTAACCATTATTTAAGATTGTTTATCAATATTGTGTACCATTTATATTAAAATATTATTGTGTTGATCTGAATTTCTAATCAGTGATTCAATATTGTCTTCAAAAATTGATTAATGATTGTCTAGAGTTGAAAAATCAAGATATTGTGAAAAATAGCAATACTTTCTTCTATTTGTGTATCTTATTTTAAGTGAAATCAACTAATAATTGGTTATAATAACCTGGACTTTCTCAAATTTATATCTACAATTATTTCTAATACTTATTTCTATTATCATAATCTTATAATTTTTACTCTTCCTACATTACCTGATATTCTTCCATCCTTGTGTATCTTTTTTTGCTTGTATTTATCTTTGTATTATAGAATTGATGACTTTGTATGGAGATATAATTTTGACACGACTGTTTGATTTTCTTAAAGTTAATTTTGCAAATTCTTTATAATTTCATTCATGTTTGATGTCAACTGGGGGAACTATCTTTATGGTTCACAATGTGTGAGTCTGAAAGGGATGAACGAGGATTCATGTGTGGTGTTATTGAGGGTAAGCAATCTTTTTCTCATTTTGTCTCCTTTAGCTTTCATTTTTCATCATCTGTTTCTTTTATTAATCCAATTCAGGCTTCTATGGAAGACCATGGACCACTGCCCAAAGAAAAGATCTTTTTGTCAAGTAAGTTATACATTTTTATCGGTAGATGCATATTTTCTTGAGCTAATTCATTTGATTAAGTAACTTACACTCCAATTTTTGCTGTTTTTTCAAATTACTCTATCAGAATGAAAAATTTTGGGCTCAACACGTACATGTATGCCCCTAAAGATGATTTCAAGCATCGAGCATATTGGAGGGAACTGTATAGCGTTGAAGAAGGGGAACAATTAGCAGCCCTGATATCTTGCTGCAAAGAAAATGGAGTTACGTTTTATTATGCACTGTCACCTGGACTGGATATGGTTTATTCTAACCCTAAAGAAGTCAATTGTCTTAAAAGAAAACTTGAACAAGTATCGCATTTTGGATGTGATGCATTTGCCCTTTTATTTGATGATATAGAGCCTGAAATTAGTGAGACTGATAAAGAAGTTTTCCAAAGTTTCGGCCATGCTCAAGTCTCAGTAACCAATGAAGTGTATCAAAGCCTGGGGCAGCCTAAATTTATTTTCTGTCCAACAGAGTACTGTGCATCCAGGGCCATTCCGAATGTCCATAATTCCGATTACTTAAACATTTTAGGTTCCAAACTTCTTCCAGCTATCGACATTATGTGGACAGGTAACAAAGTTATCTCCAAGAACATCACTGTTCAATCTATCCAAGAGTTGTCGGAAGTACTAAAAAGAAACCCGGTGATATGGGACAATATTCATGCTAATGATTATGATCAAAAGCGAATCTTCCTTGGACCATATTCAGGTCGTTCAACTCAACTCAATGCTCATCTCAGAGGTGTGCTCACAAATCCCAATTGTGAATATGAGCCTAATTTTATAGCCATCCACACGTTGGCCCAATGGAGTAAATGTAACTCAGATGTTAAATGTGATAATGTTTCGTCTGATATCAAATTAGAAACTGAAAATGAATCAGCTTCTATTGATAATATACCTACGTGCCTAAGTGCCACAACTTATCATCCTAGAAAAGCTTTACGTGCAGGTTCGTTCAGTTTTAACATTTCATCATTATTATAAATCGTTTGATAGACTTTTAATCATCTTTCCTCTTTTTGAAAAAATTATTTTTTAGCGGTCGAGGCCTGGTTACCAGAATTTAATGAATCCAAAGTTGCCTATGGTAAACCAAATGACGTTATAACTACTCCACTTGCTGCAGTTATACCCACTCTCACTATTCCACCACCATTATTGTTACCTAATAATGATAATATCATCAATGATGATGGAAGTATAACTTTAAATGAAAAGTGTGGCAAGAAGGCTCTTGAAACGGTGGGCGAGTCCAATTTCCAGCCAATAACCAAAGAATTGGCTAATTCATTGGTTACTCCAACAGTGATCCTCAATCCTTTGGAGCCCATGGATTGTAACGCATCGCCAGCTTTATCGCCCAAGCATGTCTCTGATGCTCAAATGGAAGAAGCAAATAATAAAATCGAACAATCACAGAATGAAGAACCTGTTGTTGTTGATCCTGGAACAGCTAGTGATATAATCAGCAAGGATAATCCATGTGCTGATTTAACAGAAGAAATGCAAACCGAAAGTTTATCAGACGACTGTATAGAAGAAAACAAAGTTGAAACGGTTAGTTTTGAAGATGTTTCACTTCTAGTTGATTTGTTTTACTTACCATTCGAATATGGCACTCAAGGGGTCAACATTCTTAATGAATTTCATTGGCTTAAGACAAATGGTCACCTAATCTCTGACGATAGAAGACAATCCTTAGGTTCTGTTGATTCTCCTGAAGTTATTGAATGGTTTGAGCGAGCTAAAAAGTTTCAAGAAATATCTGATACTGTTGATCGACTTTGTTTACATCTCGTGGGTTGCAAAAATCTTTCACTTATTTATGACCTTTTTCCTTATGTTTGGGACCTTAGAGGTGCTGTTTCATTGCTCAATAGCTATGTTAAGTGGATGGGTAAGCTCAGAATCGTTTAAGATTATCAGAAGAGTAATTATTAATCACATTTCTATTTTTTTTTTATTCTAGCACTTGGAAAAATACCTACTACCCCAGCGGCCACTGCTTCCCCAACTTTCACATGTAATTAATCAGCATCAAAATTATTCTCGATTATCTTGATTCTCAATTTGATCTTTTTTCCACCAATCTCTAGGGTTTTCTAAAGGATATAAAGAAGCCTTTTCCAGTGGAGATCAAGAGCCATGGATTTTTCGTGGAGGATTGACCGGTGAACTTCAAAGACTACTTCCATTAGAGAGCATAAATGATCTTTTCATTTATAAATCACCTGAATTACCATCTAGTCGTTCTTACAATATTCGCCCGTTTAGGGCACCTGACGAAGCAATCATTTACAAGCTCTATAATAAAAGTTTTCTAGAATTTTATGAGACCAGTAACAATTTTAAACAATATCCAGATCTTTTAGCTGATCGGTTAGTAATTTTGATTAAATTATTTTCTCATTATATTTCTAAAGAAATTTTTAATCATTGCTTTTCTTTTATCCCAGATTTGTCGGAGGATTCATAACATTATGCCCTGAATATTGTTTTGTTGTAGAAGATGCAAATGAAATTATTGGATTTGCTCTTGCAGCATTAGACGCTAGAAAGTATGAAGAAAAACTGGAAGCCGCATGGTTTCCTGAAATGGTCACTAAATATCCATGCCCGTCAGAAAAACAAGAGAAAGGAGAAACATTAGATTCTGCTGAAGAGATGATTGTGGCCATGCACCAAGACCAGAAAGGATCATTCCGTATTCCTGACGTAGTCTACAAAACTCATCCTTCCCTTCTGTACCTTACCATTTCACCCACTTTACTTGATGCAAGTGTCCCAAAGCGATTGTTATCTCTCGTCCTTACCGCTCTTAAGGCTAATGGTATGTATTTCAAAAATAAGCTTTTGTTGAATCGTAAACTCACCCACTCTATTTATTTATTAATTATTTCTCAATCAAATAGGTTCTCATGGTGCCTGTACTCGTCTTTTAACCAGAGAAAAGGAAATAATCGAATTTTATCTGAAATTAGGTTTCCAAGAGATCCAACTTCCCTCTGTGGACAATTTCGAGACAAATGAAGTCTTTTTAGGCAGGGCCATTTGATCTTGGAATCTTCAATAAGTGACTTGATAATTCAAAGATTACACTGATGAAAGTAATAACGAACAACTTGCATTTTCAGTAAGCGAGATGTATTGTTAATATTTGAAAAAATAAACATAATGTAACAATTTATTATAATTTTTCTTTAATATTATAAATGATCTTGAAGATAAAGTGTGCATATAAAATCGTTTCTCTAAACTATTACTCTTTATGAAACAAATAATGAAAGTTCAGAAAACATTAGATCGGTATAAACACTATAATTTTAAAGATAATCAGACTGTCAATGCTTTTTACAACAATTTTTTAGCACCAACAAAGTAAAGCATAACGCGGGTATAATGCTAAAAAGAAACTCATTTTCACATGGACATGGGCATGTACATGGTTTCAAAAAATCCACCTGAAGGTAAAGTCTGTCAGCAACAAAGTAATCAGTGACTAATCCAGTCATTGTGTATCTGCAAACTGTCCTATGGCTATTGTAGGAGGACAGGAAGCCTTGAAAGACTGAATTAGCTGTTGCCAGAAAACAACAAACGAGGTCCAAACAGCCAATTAAAATTTTATAAACATATTAAAATGAAAGGTAGTAAAAATTGAAAACCAGTTCTGTTGAGAATCTCCTGAAAGATTTTTACAATGTTTACTCAAACTTCTGCTAACCCTCTGTTTAAGACTTGATTATGACTTCATTAGCCCAATATTTTAAATCCTTTTCTTAATTCTCGTTGTCCTTGCTCCTTATTGGTCTTTCTTCTCTCTTTAAATTATCATCCCTTTTCTTCTTCTTCGTCTTCGGTGTTAGTAAATATCCAGAAATATTCGTTTAGTCTTCACTAGTGCTCTTAACGCTGGATATTGTTTGTTTCCATTTGCTCTTTGTTCAATACGACTAGAAAAATTTCATCATTTTTTGCTCCAGTTTCTTGTTTTCATCACATCATCCTTTTTTTGGATGATTTTCAATTCGGTCCATTTGTGCCATTGATTTACTATTATTTACATCATAATGTTTATAACTTACTATTCAAAATTCAATATGTTACTTACTTTCAACTATATAATTTTAATCTCGTTTTGTATACCAAACCAAGGTAAGTAAACTTTAAAATTTGGTTTACTGTTTTTATTTTAACGCAGAGTTAATTGTAATACTTGTTAATGTCTTAAAAGTAAGATTTTGTTAATCGTTTTAAACATGTGGTTTTTTTCGTCCAGTCTGATTTGCAATACGTAATTCGATTCGCTTTATTTACAGGCATCTCTAGATTAGTCTCTTATAAATTGTTGCTTGCCTTGAATTACTGCTTTATACCTTTAATAATGTTATGTCTTCAGGGGTTCATAACAGTTTCATAAAGCGGATAACCAGAGTAAAACCATCTAAAATAATTTCTTAAATTACGCATTTTTACATCTGACAATCGGGTCTTAAAAAAGATTTCATAGATCATAGCAAATGAGTAACGGAATATTTCACGATTAGAAATCGATTTAAGTTTTTAATTGGCTATAAACTTGCAACTTTTGATTGTCAATTAATAATGATTGATAATTAATACTGCAATACAAAATGTTGCTTGACCTTTTCCGGAAATCTTATTGCTTTAAAGATGATATTTAACTGAATTATTTTTATTTTATTCAGGTTATTCACTCAAATTAAATAAACGTCAAGCTGATCTTAATGAAGCTGAATTGTGCAAAGGGCGAGCAGGCAATGAATATTTTCGATTATCAGCTGATGAAGATTGTCGTGATGTAGTTAGATGCTCTGTGCAAGGCTTACTCGCTTTGAGATGTCCTTCTGGACTGGCCTTTGACATTGATCGTCAAACTTGCGACTGGAAAAGTAATGTTAAAAATTGTGGTCAACTTGAAAGTAAGTAAATTTATGACACCTTCATGATTTTATCAATGTATTGTAAATTTAAATTTTAAATTTTCAAACAATTCATTTTGGTTTCAGAACCTCGTTTGGCGTTACCTAGACTATCGACAGATACTCCGATCTGTGATACTGGTAAACTTGCTTGTGGTGATGCTGCATGCATTGAGAAGGAGCTGTTCTGTGATGGCAAACCTGATTGTGCTGATGGATCAGATGAAAATGTTTGCAGTAAGTTATGATCTATTTATTGAGGGTACTACTATTAGCTCGAAAATTTTACTCAATATTATTTTTCTACATTTTCTGATTAGCTCTTGATAAAGATCCAAATCGCGCACCTCCTTGTGATCAGTCCTCCTGTGTTCTACCTGAATGTTACTGCTCGGTTGATGGAACTCAAATTCCTGGTAAATTGGAGACCAGTAAAGTACCTCAAATGGTGATGATTTCTTTTGACGATGCCATCAACAATAATAACATCGATGTTTATGACACTTTATTCAAGAGTGATCGCCTCAATCCAAATGGTTGCTCTATAAAAGGAACCTTCTTCGTATCTCATAAATATACAAATTATTCAGCTGTCCAGGAGCTTCATAGACGGGGCCATGAAATGGCAGCTCACTCGATCACTCATAACACAGATGAGAAATATTGGACCACAGCAACTCGAGAAACATGGGCTAAGGAGATGGCTGGAGTTAGATTGATCATGGAACGATTTGCTAACATAACAGATAACTCAATTGTTGGTGTTCGATCACCCGCCTTAAGAATAGGAGGTAATAACCAGTTCTTCATGATGGATGAGCAAGCTTTCCTTTACGATTCAACCATAACTGCACCCCTGTCCAATCCACCTCTATGGCCTTATACTCTTTATTTCCGAATGCCTCACAAATGCCACGGTAATGGACAAAATTGTCCAACTCGATCACATCCTGTATGGGAGATTGTTATGAATGAATTGGATCGTCGAGAAGATCCACAATTTGATGAAGATTTATCTGGTTGCTCTATGGTTGATTCCTGTGCCAACATTTTATCTGCTGAACAATTTTACAATTTCCTTAATCATAACTTTGACCGCCATTACAAAACTAATCGTGCTCCATTGGGCCTCTTTTTCCATGCCTCATGGTTGAAAAACAATCCTGATTTTCTTGAAGTTTTCATTCAATGGATCGATGAAATGTTGAATAAGAAAGATGTCTATTTTGTCACCATGAGTCAGGTTCTTCAATGGATGCAATCACCTACATCTCTTGATTCAATTGCCGATTTTGAAGCTTGGAAAGAGAAGTGCACTGTCTCTGGTCAACCTCATTGCAGTCTACCCCGTCAGTGTGCATTAACCAGTCGAGAATTGCCCGGAGAAACCGTTCGTCTTCACACTTGTATGGAATGTTCACGCAATTATCCTTGGTTAGAAGATCCAACTGGAGATTATTTCGCCTTTAAATAGTAAATCACTATGCGAGATGAGATGATTTTAGACGTTACTTCATTGTATTATCATTGTACTAATTTAGGTCAAAGTCTCATTTTTATGCTCAACAAAATTTAATTTTATCAATACATGTAAAGTTTTGAATTTTCTGCAAATTGAACAGAATAATATTTTGTATGCTTTGTAATACAAAGTTATCTTTTGTATTCAATAATAACTTGACCATTCAGTTAACAACGCCTTAGTCTTTTCTGTATTTTAATATTTGTAAAAAAATATTTTGGTCATCTTAAACCATTGTTTTGATTAATGTGTCACTGATTCTTACTATCTTCCCGGTAACGGTCTGTTTTAATTTAATTTAATGGTTTCATGATTGAGGATGAGAGAAGAGTATCAAAATAATTGTGGTTCAGATTTTAAAGGAAAAACTCTTGTTGAATTTTAAGAAATTAGATTTTAGTTATAATTTAGTTTGAAGAAGACAAAAGTCGATTCCAATACTTTATACTTGTGTATCATTTTTTCATGTTAATTGTAAACTGATGTTTATCAAAGTTCATCACCAAAAGATGATGTTACACCTCAGATTTTACTGTATTATTATATTTACAATTTATATTCACGAGATGATTTCACCGGTTCAATTTTGTCATGCTGTAGAGGAAACTCATATCAATCTAAGTGATGATGATAACGAAAATCGAGACTATGGAGTAATTAAAAGTCTTCGAAGGCCAATATCAAATATCATCTATTATCCAATGTTACTTTATAAGGTGAGTGTTGATTATTTGCATTATTATTCATCATTATTATCGTTTATTCCTGTTTAAAGATAGATTTGATTAAAATGATTGAATAACAATTCATTCTAGAATCCATCTGAAAGTGAAGAAAAATCGAATCTATCACTTGGAATGGTTCATCCAATTATTTTGATAATTGCTTTAGCGATTCCACTTTTGACAGTATTAGCCTTTGGTTCATTATTGATGCCTGTTGTTCCCATTATTTTGTATTTTTTGAATTTACTATTTCCTCCAACTTCTGGATAATGTGGAATTAACATACCATGGACAGTTTATGGGTAAGATTTGTAATTTTGTATTACTGTTAATCCAAGACGTTAATAAACTTGATATGAGCTTTGATGAAACAAGAACTGTTTCTCTTCACTTTTTTTCTGTTTTACGAGTAAGATCACGGCAAGTTTTTAGAAATTGTTCGTGTAGTTATTAGTAAATGATTTGTAAAATTTATGATTGAAACGTTATTTTAAAGTAAAAAGCAATGCGATTAAAATAGTTGACTAAATTGTGCGGAAGGTTAAATCATGCATCGTTTCCAGTTCGGATTAATCGTTTCGCTCCTCTTTTACCGGCTGGACCTTGAGGTTTGGCAAACGAGACAGGTTTGCTAGCAGAGGCACTACTTGGTGGATGTAACTCATTCATTAAATTATCTTCTTTGAGCTCATCAATATCATCGACCTCTAATTTTTTGGTTATCTCGATTCCGAATTTACGTGCATCCTGAATTGCTGCTAACAGGGGAAGTTTGCAAGTTGAGTAAAGCATCTTTTCTTTGATTGAGCAGCCACTTCCGGGAACCCAATAAACAAAGATGATACTTTTCAGAGAGGCTCCATCATGCTGATGAGGATAAACGAATAAAATGTATCTCGGATTCTTGGTTGGCATTCTGGATCCAAGAGTTTTTACATCAAATTTAGAAGCGTCTTCAGTAGACTCTAATTGGATCATTTCTTTACTTAAATCTAATGAGAATTCAGCGAAACCAATTGAGCCTTCTTTAAATCTTAATATTCCATCAACAGCTTCATCGGTTATGGGAAACTCAATTCCTGGAATACTATGAGTTCCTGGTGTGTTTACAGATCTCGATAGAGCTTCTTCTCTCTTAACATTTCTCAGATCTTGTTCTTGAGCAGTCAGTAAATCGTCACTAATTTGCTTAGCAGTTTTGAAGTAATCACCAGACTGGAGGAGTATAAGAAATTCAATCAATTAAAATATCATTATACTGAAACACCTAGAGGTAATGTTTAATAGGAAATATTAAAGGCGTAGCCTCCATACCTCTGTCTAAAATTATATTCACTGAATACTTACGATCAATGAGTTGAAATCATCTTGGCAGGTGGCAAATATGTCGTTCAAAGTTGAGCTGAAAGTGAAAGTCAGTTTCAATATTGATTTGGTGGATGCATACAGCATCTTTTGCCTAACATGACTATCATCTGGTGACCAACAGATTAGGATCCAATCATAATTTGCATCATCGCTGTTACCTGCTGTATCCAGTCTTAAGAGCACATAGCAAGGTTCCTTATCGAGGAACATTTTTTTAACAGATTGAATAAAATCGTCTTTCCAAGATCCTTGAGGTTCTACATGGTCATCCAAAACAAGTTTTTCATCTTTGATTAAAATTTTCACAGCACGGATGTTACCCTTTTGCTTAGCTTTGTTAATAAAATCAATTAAATTATCATCCAACTGGATGTTACTTGAGTGAGACATTTCTTTTCAATTAAATATGACAAAAACCAAATCTAAAGACTGAACAGAAGAAAAAATAAATTAATTATAAACATTAAAAAAACAAAACAAAAATACAAACAGTTGAGTAAAAACAGGTAAATGACAGCTGTTCTAGGATCTTTAAAGGAGCACAAGGGAAAGGTTGAAGAATTGAAATTGTTCATTAATGTCGTTCGACTCTTAACCATCGCCATCTGTTAATTAAATTATGAGAATTTATTCATTTTGATTAAACTATTTTCATATCTGATAAAATAACACCTAACTAAATATTAACTGCTACTAAAGAAACTCAACGTAACAAACTCATTTGAATCTTCAAACCCAATCAATCAGATTAACCAGATTATCGTCTTTTCAACCCATTTTTATAAAACTCGTAAATCCAAATCAATAAAACCAGCCCTGGTACAGATTTAAGACTGATATTCCAGAGATTTTTGGAAGATTAGTAAATAATCTCTTGTTTTTATAATCAGTATTCTTATAGATTGAGTGGTGTTAATTCCTAGTTCAAATAAGTGAATTATGATAAACTGACGAGTTTTAGTATGACTCCTTTACTACACCAGATCAATCCCATGGTAACTAAGCAAAAGTCATAGAGCAAACATTTTTATCATGAATATTTTGTCAATAAAAGCCAGTAAATTGTTTCATTTGAGCGCTGAAATTGATTGCCAAGTCGCTTGAACTAGATTAAGCTAGCTCAATGATAAGAAAAATTTCTTGTCAAAAAACAAAACTATAGTCATATTGTCTTGATTTGTTAGATTTCATTTTATAGTTTGAGCGAAAAAGATCGACCGAGACTGTTAAATTGGATTAGTGTGTGAAATAAAATCTCCGAGAAAGATTTAAAAAATAAATTCATTTTAAAATATGATTATCGATAAAAGTGTTTTTTTCCATTGATGAACTTAATGTTTGTATTTGCGCTCTCTCCTTTTTTTGCCTGACTGTTTATCTGTAAATTTGATTGCTCACACTTGATAAGATAAATATCCAATGAAGCAATACAAATAGTATATCGTCTGTTAGTGTCAATTTAAAAATCTCAACCAAATCCTCCCTCCAAATAATTTCTCAAACAATGGCAACGAGACCGAGCATAAACAAAAAGATCACTAAATTGTGAATTCATTCAGTCTTTCTACTCTTCACTCATCCTGGTTACTCTGTTTCCCTTGTATCTATCTGTTTTTTCCTCTGATCTCATCTCTTATGATTTATTTTTTACATGTGACCTTTGATTTAATTATTTCTATTAGATGTTTTCATTCTCCTTTTTCTCAACTACACCAAATTTAGTCAACAAAGGTTCTAATAATGATTTACTTGTGTCTACAAATGAAAACAACTCGAGCCTATCTCGGCTCTCTACAATCCTTGGTGCACCACTGTTACCAAACAGCTTTTCGTCTAAGGTGATTCAACCCAATGGATCAATACCGCCCTCATCAACATCTTCTGAATATTCATCGCCATCTTTATCATCTCAATCATCACCATCATTGTCGTCTTCATCTCTTTCCTTAACATCAAATGCACCTCTTCAAACAACAACAACATCAACAACAACAACCCAATCTTCTGGCTCAATATCACCAACTACAAGTACAGTTACAACACTAGCATCATCTTCATCAACACCTGCTACAACACCAACATCACCAGTATCGGATTTTACCAAATTTGCCGAGAAGAGAAGGAATCAAGCATATAAACAAAATAGAACATTAAGATCAATTTTGAGGAATACAGCTCAACGATTTGGTTTGCGAGATCGAGTCTCATCAACATCATCTACTTCTCAATTATTTTTGACAACTGCCCGACCGAAAAGTAAAAATTTTCTGCGTTTTGATTCAATATCATTGTCTTATGGTGATATTTACAGCTCAATTGTACCCTCTTGGGCCGGTGGAACTTCCAATGAACCTGCATCAGATATCGAAGATGGACCATTGGAAGACATTCAAAAGCAAGTCAATAAAATAGCCAATCAACTTAATGAAATGAAAACGGTGGAGCAGATGGGTTCAATTGTTCACCAATTTTATCAAGCGATGATGTCTCGATTTGAAAATCATTCTGTTTTTAAAGATATTGTTCAGGTTTCTGTCGATCAGCTGATTGATTATACAGAAATACGTTTACTTAGTAGCACATGGAATACCATTTTCAATCAAATTTTAATTGAAGATGAAGAGAAAGATTTACAATTGCAGAATCAAATTCGAAGTCTTGACTGGATTATGACGGACCATCTTGAGCTTTACCTCGATCTGACCAAACCTGATATCTGTGATTTTATGGATCAAGCAATTGGATATATCATTGAGATGGGATCAAAGAGCATTCCTCTTCAAAAATTAGAATGTATTGTCAATTGTTCAAAGTCATTACTTCAATTGTTAAATTTATCTCGTGAAGGTGAACCCATTAGTGCTGACTTATTTTTACCAGCTCTTGTTTACACTGTCATCCATGCCAATCCTCCATTACTTCATTCAAATATCAGATTTATAAATGAATTTTCATCACCTAATCGCTTAGCTTCAGGAGAAGCAAGTTACTACTTTACAAATTTGTGCTGTGCAGTTGCATTCATTGAGAAACTCAATGGTGAATCTCTCAATTTATCTGAAGAAGAATTCAAACGATACATCAATGGAGGTGAACGACCGTCTAGAAATAGTGATCAATTAAAATTTAATAACAGACCAAGTGAGGCTTTAAGACGGATGAATCATAACAGCAATTTAATTGCATCCCTTTCTGCCAAACAAAGTGCCCTTGAAAATGAGATTGACCAGTTGAAAAGGACTATAATGGTTCAACAAGAATCAATTCTATCGCAGATTGATTCACTTTCAAAACCAGTGCCATCAAATGATCACTCTAATAAATTGAGGAAAATCGTTTACAAATCGCGATTAACTCAAGGTCCATTTTACCATGAATTAAACACAAACAGTTGACTATTCTAAATAACAGTTTAAATTACCAATAGTTGCCAACTGTCAATTGTTCATAATCATAACATTTACATGCATGATGATTGTTGAAAGTTTGATCCAGACAAAGTAACCAATATTTTTTTAAATTACCCATTTTAGATTTTTCAATCTGTAACTTTTTTTGATGTTTGAAACCAACTAGTATATTTTTTACGACACTCATTTTAACACCAATTAAACTATTTGATTTCGTACATTGTTTCTAATTATAATAAATTGAAAAACAATTTCTAGTAACTTTATATCGGTTTGAATGCTCATTAGTTGTATCTCGCAGTAATTAATGGAGCATTTCAAGAAATAAAAATTTTAATATTTTAATATTTTAATATCACGTCTGGTAAATTGAATATAAATTTGTTCAGTTCAAAAATAATTAATAGCATTCTGTTACATCTAATAATTAGATCGTCTATTATTCAGTGTATACCATGGATTGGATAGCGTCCTTGAATTGAAGTCACTGACATCATAAGAAAATAAAGATGGAGGCGATGATGATGTGGAAGATGAGGGTGAGCCTGAGGTTGAAGATCTAGTTGGCCATGATTTAGGAAATTTATTGTTAGTCCAGGTTGATGGTCGATAGTCGTTGGTCTGAAAACGTGGATCAGTTGCCCCAGATAACCAATTGTTTAGGCCAATATCAACCACTCCACGATTACCAATGCTATATGGTCCGTCAAATCCTATTGGAGTTCGCCGAACTGTTGGCCAATTTAACGGTGTGGCAGTCCATTTTCTTGGTATAGGGCTGGAAGGCTCTCTTTTATTGACGTTTAAAATTGTGGGTGGGTTAGCCGTCACAATATCATGGAGAGTTAAAATTATATGGACAACAAAGCCCAGCTTTTCTCGGGTTATTTGGCTTAAATCATCACATGCTTTATGATAACATGATTTTTGATAACCTCTCCATGGTCCTTAAGATATGGAAAAAGAAAAGAGAAATGAATAAATTATTAAAAGTGTATCGTGTAAGAAATGTTAAAACGGCCAATCATTTGGGTCATTAAACAAGCTCAATAAACAAAAAATATGAAATTATATGCTTGGCATACATTTCAGTTTTTTTCTGAATAATCTAACATTTTTATTTAAAATTTTAAACCATCTTCGTCATTGCACTATTAATAGCTTTCAAATTAATGTTTTTGTTATAATATAAAACTACCTTAAACTTTATTTTCTTCAAAACTTGCATGAAGCGAGGGAAATTGTTTTATTGTGAGCTTTTTCATGGTATTTCAAATTGAAAAAATAGACTCGAATAACAAAAGTAACTAATAAACGGGAATAATTGACTGAACGTTTCCCCAAGGTTAGTAAATCTAGTTGTAATAATGGAAATAATCTTCTTAAGATAGATTATTGGTTGCAAGAGGTTCGTTTTTTGAATTGGATATCTTAATTCGATATCTTGTTGCAAAATTAGCGATATTTTGTAAATGTCCATTGCAGATGAAATCAGCAAGAGCCAAAATAAGACTTTTGTATTCATCAGTAAAAGTCGTTGCAGTCTCAATCGACTCTTCAAGTTTGCATGAATAGACTAACTTACCAAGATCGGTGATTAGGAGAGCGTTCAAAGGGCGGATCTTACGACTGCCGTGATACCAAAAAGATGAGTGATCTGAGCGCAGAAATGTTTGAGCAGATTCTCGAATATCTTTTTTTCGCATATACATTTTATCTGGTAAATTGGGATCAAAAGCTATAAGTTTGTATTTTGTGCTGTTGCTGAATCGGTTCCATGATTTCTCTAACGGTTCCCAGATGGATTTGTCATATCCTCGTCTCATCCAGATTGATGCAAAATCTCCTCGGTTTTTATTTTTACGCACTTTGGCCACAGCTTCTGGGGTCTCCTGATAAAAAGATAAAAAGGAGCATTGAAGCATTTTTAAAAAGAAACATCCTGACTAAAACCCGGTTTACGATAAATAGACTATTATTAAGTCTAAAGTTTTCTTCAGTATTCTAAACTTCTTTAATTTTCATGGTGAAAATTTGATTAGGCTGTCACCATACGAATAACTAGTCTTCTATAAAATATAAAAAAAATTTAAGAGACATACCTTTCTAAAATCATCACTGAAACTTTGGCTGCCTTCGGTTGGATCCCAGGTAAGTATCATATCAATAATATATGCTCCTAAAAAGTCGACTCTTTTTCCAAGCAGCTCGTTAGGAATTAAATATTCAGACACAAAGGCTTTACTTCCCCAAAGTCCCTAAAAACAAAAAGATTATTAAATCATCAGTTCTTTGTTAACACATAAGCCTTATTATCCTACCGATTCTTCAAAATCAAAGGCCACAAAGAATATGGTATGATCAAGTGAAGGCTTAGCTTCGCCAATGAGTCTGACAATCTCAAGTAAAGCTACAATTCCAGAACCATTGTCGTCAATTCCTTGGGTTCCCTTAACGGTATCATAATGGCCACCCAGCAAAACTATCGAGTCCCCAGTTTTGTTGCGATTTTTACCTGGCCAAATGCCAATAAGATTAACTCCATTCAAACCTGATCTAGTTGTAAACTTTTGAGCATAAGTTTCTAAGCCATACTTCCAAAAGTGTCCCATTATTCGATGGCGTGCTGTTTCCTTTGATTTTTCATTTTCATGGTGACGAACAAGTGAGATCAGGGAAAATACTGATTCAACAGTATCTTCATCACAGATAATTGATTTAGTCGCAGTATAAGCTAATGTACCATTTCGAGGTGCCTCTCTTTTGGTTGATTGATCGATAATCAGAGGTACTAATGAGGAAAGTGACGCTAAAGGTGATCCAAGGGTTGATGAGTAGTCTACAAATCTTACAAGTTCACTGTTCCGAATATAATCGGTTGCTTGTGTTGATGATTCGCTTTCTGATGAACTGGCAATTGAATCACCAAGACCATTATCAGGTGGATTAAAAGGAAAGTACCAACGATCAGCTGGATCTATGAAGTAAAAAGATGTATTTCATTAGAATGAAGGTCGAAAAGTAATTAAAAACAAATTGATTAGATAAACTAATGAGGATTGGTTTCGACTCAAAAATCCGTAAGTAGCTAATTAAATGGTCAATATTTGTTCAAATTGTTTACAAATCTTTTTCCGGTTAACCTTAATTTTAAGCGTTGATGTTAAAGAGCAATCAGTTTTACACTTCAAATATCAGAAAGGTGATTAAGAAACTGACCCGTGCGTTGAAAAACAAAACGGATTAACCTTGAAACATAGTGTGACCAAGTTTGAATAAAGTTAAAAAAATTGACTGATACTAAAATCGAGTGAAATAAACTGTTCCAATCTAATCAATTTAATGTGAAAACATGTACAATCACACACATCATAAAGTGAACAGGGACAAGCAAGGTTACGATTAACAATTAAGCAAGGTTACTTTAATTTGATGTAAGCCATGATTCACTAATACACTGATGGATAAACTGTCAAGTTGAAAATTGTTCTCTTGCTTGTTGACAGTCTTTTCATCGAATGTAATTTAATATAATGTAATACAACTAGTATGCATCCGATTACTTGGAATGATTAAAAGAGTTGATCTAAATTAACCTTGTTCTGCTCTTTTTAGAGGCAATTAAATCGATTGACAGTGTGATCTACTGTATATAAAAAATAATAGGTAAAAAAGTCTAGCGATTGAAAGTAACTTTCACATCAGGTTGATAATAATAGCTTAAACTGTCATTAAATAGCAATATAAATGAATAAAACAGCGGAAAACTTGTGTGATATGAATTAATAAGTGTTGGTTAAACAATTATTTACATGTACATGCAATAAGTTGATTATCCGAAAAAATATCAAATGATGTTGTCTTTGGAAGGACATCTATTTAATGGTGTAAATAGCATGTGACAGTGAAAATTATTCATTTATAAATGAAATTTGAATTATAATAGCTGAGATTTTACTTACATAAGGATGAAGCTTTGTGCAAATAAATTAAAATAATCAGGGTAGCAAGATGATTGTAATTCATGGTCAGATGAGAATGTTTAACTTGGTTAAGTCTTGTTTTAAGTGAGATTCAATAATTTAACTGTACAACAATTAAACAATAGAAGATGTTGGGTGTTAAATTGCAAGCACAAGAATAAATAAATCAATGATGATTAGTAAATGATGCAATGTGACTAGATATGATGATAATTTGGTGGTAAAATTATACTTAAAAAAGTAGAAACGCACAGCATAAGATTGTTTGACAGTAATTGAAAGTTGATATTATTGTTGATGGCTAGAGAGACAGATGAGGTTAAATTTACAGATAGAGTTGATCATGGTTATGTTTATTTTTCTTCTGTTGTATTTCATGGACAGAATCAAAAGGCACTGAAGACAGGGTTCCTGTCTGATGATAACTGAAGACGATTATGATGCTGGTGAAAAAAATTGAAACAAAAAGAAATAACAAATTTAAACAAAGTATAAAACATCAGCAACGGTTAACCAGATTTTTTAAGAGCCGACAGTGACTAACTGTGACAACAAGTGAACGAGTCAAAGGTTAGATTTGCTTCTGTTTGTTATAAACTGTAATAAGATAAGAAGTTAGATAAGGAAGAAAAGAGGGGGAAAAATCTTTAACAGCATAAATCAGAGTTCAGTCGGTAACAAACTGGTTTAACGTTTAACTATTTTGGTATCAAGTTTTTGTTTCTTCTCAAAAGTGTTTTAACTCTCTCAGTCTCTCTTCTTACTCTCCTCCTTTTCCATCATGATGATCAACATGATTATTATCTTCAATAGAATCATCTCATCATCTCCATCTTCATCTGATTCTTACCTGTAAAAAGTGAAAGAAAGTCTCATTGAAAGCTGACATGTTTAACCGCGAAAATGTTTCTCCCTTTTTGTGGGGACACAACCTCTAGAAGGCAACATCTCTTCAACATTCACTCTTTAAGCACCATCAAAAGGACTTCGGGTTTACATTTGCTGATTCCTATCAACAATGAGTTCATTCATCGACTTTTGTTAAAAGTTAATTGTTCTGGTAATAATGATGCCAGTAGCGCTATCACAAACGCCACCATTAACATCAACAGCTATAGTTGTGTATTAGGTCAGGGTTAGGTTTTAAATTAGATGGGACAAATGCACACACTTTGCCAGAGAAGGGCGAAAATTGTGCTATTCTTTATTGTTAGACTGTTATTTTGATTCAGTGTGTAATCACTGAAATGCTTGTTGATCATATTGATGTGCAAAAGAGATGGGTTGTTTGATTTGGACAATACAAAAAAAATGAGCTTCCAATTTTCGCTCGCAATTAGATATTATTTCATCTTGATTTTACCGTTTTTCTGGAAATAATGGTTCAACATTATTATCGACATTCATACAGCTGGTTCAATATTGATTCGGACAAAAACAAATAGTCTAATGGGATCAAGTGCCTAGTTGGATCTAAAGGATGACATCTAAAGGATGAGACCGGTGTGTAATAACTGACTCAGTTGCTAACCATAATTATTAACATTATGCATTGTGTTCACAACTTTATTGAGTGAATTATTTAATTCTAATTGTACCTTGAAAATGAAATTATTGCCATAAACCAATGTTTTTCATTTGGGTTTCCTTAATTGACCCAACTGAGATATTTGAATGCACGCAATAAGAATGTGGGTTTTACAATAATCATTGGATCACCTTGATTGATAAACGGGAAAATGTTTGGTGAACTATCAATTTTATTATTGAAGATCGGGCTGAACATGGTTGGGTAAAAACTTGAATTTCACAATGGAATGAAATTAACAAGAAGTTCATCAAACACTTCATTCAACAGGCATGAAAGTCAACAATTTCAAAGCTATTAGCTACTAAATTACTGTTTTTTCATCATGAATTTTAAATATTATAGTTTCCATTCAGCTACTGTATGAAGTATGAAGCTGACAATGAATAGATGAAGCTGTAAAGTTATCAAATGTGTGACAAAACCTTTCATCTCTATTTTCAGCTTGTATTACAATCAACAAATGTACTTTTGAAGTGATCAATTTATAATAATATTTTGAAGGTTAATCAATCGAGTAATTAAACCTATTATATTGAGCAGATTATATAAATCATTTCATAAAAACTCTGAATGATTTTTTTAAATGAACTAAATCAATTTTCTGGCTCTATTAATAATACATATATTTTTTATGTAAAACGTGTCATCAACAATGAATGTACAATGTAAAGCTTTTAATCATTAAAATGTGTTTTAAATAAACCACTACATAATTCGTATTGAAGAATATGAATTTCAATCTCTTAACTAATCCTAAATTTAACCATAAAGAAATAATTTGCTAACTTTCTCGGCTGAACTAGACTTGCATCCATGATTTTAAAGCCAGAACGGGCTCATCTTTTGGTTAAAATAACCGAATTGCCAATCAATGTATACAAGAAATGTTCTAGTACTTGAACTATTAGGTTCAATAATTGCACTACATTAAAGTAAAAAAACTGATATCGCGACCAAAATTTTTTCAGTCCAGGCTTATCACCGATTTCAATTGACTGTTCTTATTTTGGCTAATCTATGACTGCTAATGGGATTCTCACCAATTCGTGCGACTATGTTCCATATTAGTACCTTTCAAAATATCAAAAGCAGTATTTACACTACTACTAAAGCGAAACCAGAATCAAATTCAACCTTGATTTGGGTAAGTGTCATGTCTTTACGTACTCAAGAAATTAATTACGATTGGATATTCGGTAAGTTTTCACGCGAAATTATTGAATGACCTAATATTAATGTCAGATGCTCAACAAAAACATTAAGTTCCATAAATTTTATGTTAATTTTACTGTATATGTGTAGTTTATTCCTAATAAATATTGTTTATTGCAATTAGTTTACTTGGAAAGGTTTTCTATTTAATTAAAAACTTACCTGTTTTTGAATCATCTTTAATATCGTTTTGTTTACTTACTACTTTAACCTTTCATTTTAAAAATAAATGTTTCAAGTGGAAAAAGCATTGAAAGGTTACGGCTGCAGACTTGGGTTGATTTAAAACTACATTAACATTGACAATCAAATTTAGATTTTCAATTCACAACAGAAGGACACTTGAAATTGACTATTTATCGTTGAAGGTAACGTTAATTTGACCAATTATCAAAATTAAGAAATGAGCAAAATGACAGGTTAAATAGGTTGACTGGTTTGAAGTTAATTCAGTTAGTTGCTGAGGTAATTAGTGTTACATGTAAACTAATAAAGCAACAATTATTTTCTGGTAAACAGTGAACTCCAGTATATTATAATAGTTGATAATTTAAAAATTGTCAGACACGAAAAACTCGCTTCGATTTTTATCAGGCCTGAATTTAGAGACGAAATTTAAATGTTTACATTGACAAAAAATTATCTTTACCAGATGCCAGAATAATTAATATCAGTTCGAGTTTCAATATTAGTAGATATTTCAATTTCAACTTTACTTGAATCAAAATTAATATCATTATTTGACATGAAAACCAAAAATTTGCATGAAAATTTGGAAAGTTGAACTTCCTGAAACCAAATGGTAAACTTTACATGTTAGCCTTTTGTTCATTAGTTTTAGCCTTTATCAGGTTGGCTTTATGAGCTCCATGAATCATCAGAACGGTCTTTCGGTCATTAACTTTTTACTGTTGCAAGTGTAAAAAATTTCCAACAATTGCTCCTGTGATTTAACAAGCTATCAAGAAATATGGACAACCATGCAAACTGCATGAGCTTCTTATTGTTTTGAAGAGGTTACATTTGATCAGGAGGAAGATTGAGATGATTTAAATGAGATGGGATGACCAGAAGTGTTGGTGGTGATGACCGAGACCGCTATTTCTCAACTTATTCCATGTTGAGAGATATTTGGAGTGGTTTGTATGATAAAAGGTGAGACTAGAAATTTTCAGGTAGCAATGGCACTTTTAAAGTCTCTCCCTTTATACATTATCTCTGCATGTACAGTTACATAACTACTTCCATAATTTTGAAAATTATTTACATCATCTAATAAATGGTATCTCAAATTGATTGAAACTTTATCAACTTCAGTTAGCTTAATTCTAGAATAACTTGAATGAAAATCAGGCAGACATTAAGTTTAAGATGTAATAAGTAAGAGTTTAGTTGTAAATTGGCTTGCATAGGTCTAAGGCCATCGTGTCTATTTTTTGTGGGGATCATCAAATGATTGTTTCCATCTTGTGAGCATTATAATTGTGAGCAATTCTTTTTGAGTGATCTTTAGTGGCATGCGAGTGGCATCGGAGCATTTAGGGCATAATATATTTCCTGAAGAATGAATCCATAAAATAATCAACCAAATTGTCGATTGGTTTAACCTGAAAAAAAAACAAAAACAGAAATTAGACAACAATATCTTAATAAATAAAATCAGTACAATAAGACAGAGCTAGTATTTTTGAATATCAAGACAGTAATGTATGATTTGAATTAATTGAATTCTATGAGCAACAAGGTAAAGTATGACCGTAAATTGCAGCCAAATAATTACAATGAAAGGAATGGATCCAAGCCCAATGAAAACAGTTGCCCACTTAGCTCTTTGTCGCTGTAAATGCGAATGGCGAGTTAAAATGATCAATGAAACAACGCAGATTCGATTGATTGTAAAACCTAGAGATAAGAAAGAGAAAAATATGATTAGAATAGGGTTAATACAGTGAAAGAAACGGGGAAAAACTCAGATGCACGCTGAAAAGATATTATTTTGCACATCAAATGAATTAGAAATATTGTTAACAAATATCATTGTCAAGCTATATCTGTTAACTTTCCATATCAAATTATATTAAAGGATGATTAAACAATCAGTTAAAGTATTAATAATATATTCAAGTTTAATCTTTTTCAAGGTTATTTTCAATTCTATCAAATGAATGACAACGAAACATGTAAACAAGATTCTCGGGTTAAGGGGTTGAAACTGATTCTCAAGATGATTTCATAGTTGACTGAATTCCTTCAAGTTTTCAGTTTCGATTCAACTTTGAATAAACATTTCTACTTGATGTTGATGGATTTAAAAAAAGCTTGACAGATTTGATTAAGATGATGATTATAGTGATGATCAGGCAAAGGTTTACAAACAAACTCATATGTAACGATTCTCAATAAAACTAGTCATTCATGTGAAAGAAATGATTTGTTTCAAATTAATCAACATCATTCTAATCAGCATGGGCTTAATCACAAATATCCCAACATATTACTTAATTTTGCTTTTTTCAGTTCACTTTGTTGCCAACCATTCAGCAGTTAATCGACAAAACAAGGCTATTGGCAACAAATGTCTTTTAACTGATCAATGGAACCAATTAATCAAGGATTGATAATCAAGCTAAAGCAACTTCTAACCATTAAAAGACTGAAATTTACTTATAACCACAATTCAACTTACATTGATAATGATTTTTTATTTTATTTTCAACTCATTTTGACTTGTCAAGTTCAGGAAAAAGGTGAAATCAATGCAATCACAAAACAAATAAATCAATGATAATTGAGTTAACAATCCTTCAATTCATTAAAAACCCATTCAAATCATTTAAGACAATCAATGTTTAAATGATTTACCTAGCAACTTACATTTATGGCAAGTCTAGCTTATCAAGGAAAGGAAAATGAAATACAAAATGGTTTATCATTGGGTCTAATTGTTTATAAATTAACACAATTACATCCCGACTATTAGTATTAATAACAATAAAGATGCTAATCATTATGAGATCAGACCAACATAATCAGACTTGAAAGTCTCTCCGTAAACATGTAATCATAAACTGTTGGTTTGTTTTCCTCATCACCATGCATTACCATGGTTGTTATGCACCAAAATTTGTTACACTGTACTTATAATGAAAGTAAAAATAAGTAATGATGGATAATAATAAGGTAAATGTTCCTTGTGAATCATCGCTCTAGCTGTTAATATACTTCCATTATTTCTATTGAATAATTCAGTTCTATGAACCTGATATTGATTTAACATAAAAAAGAACCAAAGGGACTGAAATAAATAATTTGAAGGCTGGAACCCTCATATAACCGTATAATTGTGCGAGATTAATATGCATTAATCATACTAGAGGCTGCAGTAATCATGATAGAAAATTTCTTTGCACTGAAAAATACAATAAAATCTGCTTCTACAATGAACAAAATGCAATCGAAGTTTTCACTTTGAAAGCGATTTTATCAAACACCTTCAACCAAAGAAGTTTTTTATGGTTTCAGTTCTTATGTGCCTAAAAGTTCATCAGCTTGCAACCCTTAAATCGAAAGTTAAGCGTCGGCAATTTTAAACACAGAAAACATAAAGTAACTATAGCTAAAAAATGATTTTGGCATTGGTCAACCTAGACTTGTACATCCTTTTACTCTCAAGGTAAAGTTGAAGGAGGAGGTGAACAACCCTGATTCATATTCATCCTTCAACAATCTATCGATTGCAGAGAGAATAATGACAAAGTATAGATGCAAACATCAATGTATTAACATCGTTATTATAATGGTAATTATGGTAATTATCGATACTCTGCGAAAGAAAAACGAAAAAAAATTCCAACCTGGAATGATAACTGAAGCTAAACTTTGCCAAACCATAGTATCAACAAGAGTCTTCAATACTTTACGCCTTTTGGTTGACTCGTTTTCAAAGGGTAACTGAATAAAAGCAATGGAAAATAGAAAAAAACGAATAATTGAGATATAAAATGATATAAAATAAGTAAACAGATGATAAGATGGAGCAAATTAAACGTTAATTAAGTATCACACTGATTAAAATAAATCATCTGTTATCATCACCTTTGATTGTTTGTAACATTTATCCACAGTATCAGCAACTACGTAACCAGAGGCAACTGCATAAGACAATCTGACCCAATTAACGTGAATTAACGCTCTAAACGATTCACCTACCTCATTGGCATAACCTAAACATTGAAGGTGACAAAAACAAAGATAAAAAAAAGAGATCAGAGTTTAGACAAGAACATGAAGGTGATAGAAAAGGAAAATTGATAGATATAAAAATCAAAATACGGAATGTGAAGGAGTAGGTAATTGAAAAATATAGATTAAAATGATGAGAATCAGGATAAACCAAGTGCTATTCAGTAACAATACAAATTGAAAAATATTTACCCATTAAACGTACTGGTGTGTCTCTGAATAGATCGACTTGCGTTTCCTCATTGATAACATTTGATTTAGCTGGTGTTTCTGGCATCTTCGATAACTGAATTGTATGAAATAACAAAAAACAAATTTATTAACAATTAAACAGTTCAAAATTAAATTTAATTACGAGAAATTACATTTATGTTTTGATGATCTAGAGTTTGTCAACAATGAATCAAGAACCAATCATTTATAGAACCGGCAAATTCAAAGTAAGCAAAATGCGAATGTTACTAGCAAGTGAATATAAAAATTAAATCACTCGAAATTATCTTGTCAAGTCTTATTTTGTCAGAACTTTTCTTAACATTAATAATAATGAAAACAGGAATACACTTCAGCCTCTAAAGTTACTCACTTTCAAAATGGCTCATTTATTTTAATTGGTCTTTAAATGGCCTGGTTTTAATGAAAAGCATTCAATTTATTTCATTACCAACTTTGAACGTAATTTATTCAAATACAGATGTAAGATTACAACCAGTAAACTCGTCAAGTCAATTAGTGATCATAAGTCAGTCTGAATATTAACATGCATGAAAACAACTTGTTCAGTAGATAGTGATAAAAAGCTATTACCTCGATCGGACATCTTTTAAGGCTTTAGAGGCTTTGTAAAGCAGTGCAAGTAATTGAATTGCTGACTAGAAAAGTATCATCTAACCTTGAAAGTGGAATATGAAACTTGGTATAAACATGACGAAATTTCCGCTCAGTGGAAATGTATAAAGTCTTTGTTGGAATTGAATCACAGTTCCAAAGCAGATGATTTGATACAATTTGAGACAAAGAGATGAAAACTTCTAAACTTTCAAAACGTTAACTTTTCATATTAATCAATCGAAATTATAAACAATTTCTAACAATTGACAATTTAAATGGAGTAGGAGATGTAAAACATTGATAACAAAACTTGTAATTGGTATTTGATTTTTTATTAATAGCTTTTGATAGCTTTAAACAGCAGTTTTTAGGGCGCCGCTAAATCAAAGATTAATCTTTGCGCTAAATTGGATAATAATGTGCTTCCATCTTTTGGATGATATGAACATGTACAGTTAGTACATTGTTAGTAAACAAGAAAATAAACAAACTTGGTTGATGTTTCCTTTCATCTCTCTGTCTAATTTAGTGTCGCTCTTGGACACACGGCTGAGTTTTTTTTATCAACATCAACAACAACATTATGAACGTACATTTTTTGGATGTAATCTTGTAAAATTTATGGATCAACAATAAAAAAACAACAAAGAAAATTATTACTGTTAAATAGTGATACTCAAAGCAAAACATTTAGTTGGTTACATATTTTGTTTTGTTGTGTTTACAATTGTGTTTTCCTTGTCTGCCTCTTGTTTCTCGCTTTATTCAACTGTTTTTTAACAAAACATATATTTATACATCTAATTATTCAAATCTATATAAATACATATATTTATTTAATTGTAATCAAAACGGAGACTTATCATTGGAGATTACCAGTTGACATCTCGAGATGGATACTCTTCGAGAACAAGTAATGATTAATCAGTTTGTCTTGGTTGCAGGATGTAGTCATGATCAAGCTAAACAATTGCTCAATAATAATAATTGGCAATTTCAGCAAGCTTTAAGCGTCTTTTTTCAAGAAACACCTAATGCAGGATTTCATCAGAATGGACGATTTAACCCTCTCTCAACACCAGCCAATACACCAGCAACACCACCTAATTTTCCGGAAACCTTGTTAGCCTTCTCTAAATTATCTACCTCTTCGGAAGTTGGTAAAAACAACAACAGTATCAATGTTAATTCAAGCCTAAACAATGACAATAATATTACCGTCACCACTAACAACAATAACAACAACAACAACCATCATCAATATCATTCTCATCATCATGGAATTGCTATTCCTCAACACCAATACAGTCATCATCATCTTCACCGCCATGTTAACCACACTAATTCATTTAATACCAGCGATTCAATAGTACAACATCAACCTCAACATTTACCGTGGATGGAGCTGGAAGAAATTCAAACAAAGGAATGAGTTTAAAACTCAATAGTTAGCTTTCAAAATCTGGTTTACCCAAACAACAGGCATCTTCAATATGAAGATTTGAAATTTAAATTTATAAAAGACTCAAGAAGATAACATGAGATATAAGAAAAGAGATCAAAAGGCATCTTGAAAATAAATCTTCTCCTCACTTTCTTTGTCCAGTCAACCGGAGGACATTCTCAACCATTTACTGTCATCTTATATATATTGTTATTTTTGCCTGATTTGGTAGTAAACAAAGAAAAGTAAATAAATATTGGAAAAAAAGAGATCAACATTGTTTATTGTCAATTTATTAGATAATTTTACCTAACATTCGGCAACCATTTACAATTGCGCTGACCTTTTCATCGCCACTGTGACCCTCAATTTATGTCTTTACACTAAGTTTCTTGTTGCTCAAATCTTTCATACTATAAGCTTTTTCACCATAATTTCGGTAATTTATGGTTATTCAAATAATTTCTGGCATTTATAATTGGAGGAAAGGAGTTGAGTCTACATAACCTTGAATTGATACAATTTGCTTATTATATTTGATTTTTGCTTTTTCAATACTCTTTTAACCCATAATAGTAATACATTATGATATACTTTTTTTCAAGTTCAGGGTCAAATTTATCAGTAACTATAGTATATTCTGGTAAACTGCCTTGATGGCCCAAAGTTAACTCAGTTTCCCCTTTATTTTATCTCCCTAGTCTACTTTCTTCATCATCATCTTCATCGTTCCTTTTGCTTTACTCTTTTTCTCCCTCCATCAACTTTTTATTTTTATAAATCCTGCGCTCTTTACCTTGTCTTTCCCTTTTCTTACCCTGATTTTTATCAACAATAGCCATGACAGGTGAGATTATCGATGAAAAATGCTTTAACAAAACATCAAATGTAAACAAAAGATGAGGATACATCAACTCATGAAAGTAAAACTGATTATTTTTAAATCATTAAGGAGTTGAAGCAAGAGTTGTTGGCACAGTAATAAATTAACTGTTGATAAATCATAAAATAAAACACGATAATCACCAAAAACAATAAAATATCAACAAAGCGATACTCTTACAAGAAAAAAAAGGTTTCAAGAGTCTGAGGCAATCTTACATTAGATGGCGTTATTTTCCTGTCAAATAGGCGTGTTATTTTCAATGAAACAACTCGCTAATTTCAAATAGTCATATGGATTTTCAGTGTCTTGTTTAGTCTTTTCTCAACCATTTCTGTTCAGCGATATGGAGTTGCAATTTATTTTTTGTTCCTTTTCTTAATCACGTTCGCTATCAACTTTGTTACTTCCATCATATAATAATAACTACCATAAATCCTGCATTTTCACCACTGTAAGAACCTTAAAATCTTACGATTCATTTCTTACGGTTTTTTTCCCTTCCATCGTTAATCTATTTTATTATAAATTTCCATCAGCGATAACTTTTTCTCTCTATCGATGGCTACAAATAATCAAGTTATTCTGAAAGAAAATACCGTCCATTATCGTCTTTATCCCGATTTAAGTTTATTGTGTGATAAATCGACTCATGGTGATCATCTCAAAGACTATACTTTAGATTGTTTCAATAAATTGAGTGATTTCCTCAAGGATTATATTTGGCATTTTGAAGAATTTAATTTACATTCAACTAATACCTCGTCTAATCAAGGTTTGTTCATTGTTTAATTGTATCTTTGATGTTGAACTCCTACTATGATTAGTTAAACATTATTTTTTTGTTTTCTTTCTTTCGATTATACCGATTCATAACTGTTTTAGCGTTTTTTTAATCTCCGTGTTGATTGTTTTTCCTCATTAGTTGCATATGTCGAAGGGACTACATGTTTTGAGGATAATGTTGAAGATGAGTGGTTTATCGTATATTTGCTAATAAAACTAACTCAATTGGACTCTCGTCTTGTTGTTAGTGTTGAAGACTCGGATGGACAATTTTTACTGATTGAAGCTGCTGACTACTTACCAGGATGGGCTGATCCAGAAACTACTGAAAATCGAGTATTCATTTTTAATGGTGAAGTGCACTTAATCCCACCCAGCATAATTCCCTTTCCCAAAGATAGCGATGATTATTCACCAATACAAATTACCCAAGCTCTCTCCATTATTCGAGATGAGACCAAAAAGACTAAATGCAGTGAAAAAATTCAATACTCTATTCGCAAACGAATAAGCATATTTCCAGAACAGATAAATGGCCAGAAACATCATGCTCATTGTTTTGTTCCAGCAGGTGTAGCTGCTCTTCTCAATCATCAACCAAATTTAATAACATGGGCTATAAGAGCATTTTATCATCGTGATGCAATCGATCTAAAAGCATGTAGATCGATGAAATATTTTCCTCCAGAAAATCGTGTCAAACGAAATGTCACTTTCACCAAATGTCTATATGCTCAAGCAATCAGTCAAAAATTTCAACCCGATCCAAAAGTAGGATGGAATCTACCTCCTAAAGATTCACCGTTATTCAAATCTTATGATTTAGGTGTGAAAATTGCCTGTGGTTTTGAGATTCTGGCAAATCGAGGTACAACATTTAATGCTGGAGAAAAAACATCAACCAGTGTTACTTATGAAAATTGCAATGAGAAACGTTGGCTTACCATGGTGAAAAGTTTGGAAGATAAAGGTTACTTTAAAGGTAACTTACAAGGCTCTAAAAATTACAAAGACTTACTTTATAAAGCTTATGACTTCTATCGTTCATCAATGGACTTTTCTCAAGACTCAATGACCACTGAAGAAGAGATCGGGCAAAAAATTCTCAAGCTACTAAATACGGTATCAGTTGATCTGGATCGCTTGAAACGAGAAGAAAATTCATTGGAGAAGGAAGATAGTGATGAATGGATGAATCTTGACCAAGCAAAGTTAGATGATATTCTGATTAAACAATTTTCTAATGGTAAAGATCTTAATGAAAATCTTGCTACAGCTATTCCTGAAGTTTTCAAATCATTTATCAACTACGACGATTCGGGAATCGAAGGTGCTGAAGTTCCCAATTCACGCGAAGATTTAAAATGGAAATCCAATGGAGAGTCCAAAAAGAATGGTAAACCAGTCGAATTTGATGAGGATAAGTTTGTTGATGCTCTTAAAAACATTCTTTCATTCAAATTGCCTTCAACTGAATCAAGCTCATCATCATCTGGCATGTCAGATTATGAGATGGAAAGTGCACCCGATGAAGATGATAGTTTTGAAAGCGATGAAGATGAAAATGGTGTTATGCGTGTATATCATAGTGAAATCACACCAACAAAACGTCTGGGTAGAACTAAAAAGCTGACCAAAAGAAAGAAAGATAAAAATAACTCTGGAACGATGGATTATGTGAAGGAAGTTAAACATTACATGGAAGCTATGGACAGAGAATTGGATGAAACTGAAGTTGGTAAAAGCTTTGAAAGAAAACCGTTGAACGCAACCAAAACCGCCCCTCCTTTGGCAAGCTGCGATGAAGATATAGACTTGGACGGTGAAAGTGATATTGATAATGTTAAAAGTGATAATAAAGATGCAACCCTTCCGCCCGTTGATCCAGAATTAACTGCCTTAAAAAACATATTAGAATCTTTTGATAGTCAAAATGGTTTGCCTGGACCAGGATCCAATTTACTCTCTCTTATGGGTGTTCATCTTCCTCGAGATGCATCATCTTCAAACCCATAATTAAACAACCACTACAACTACATATTAAATAAACCTTATGGTTTATATTTTTCATTTTCAACTCAAAGGTTATTTAAAATCCATTGATACAAATAAATAAACAACTCTTGCTCCATATTGTTTATCTTCATCATCATCTCTCCATTATCATCCTTTTTTGCTATAAATTATTTTTCAAAGCAAATCTGAACGAAAAGGAAAAAGTGAAATTTCATCTAAAAAAAGAAACTCACCAGATATGAAAACAAATCTCATTCCCCATCTAACCTACATTTACCATCTTAATGATTCGAGTTACCTTGACAATGTTTTTTTTCTTTCTCTTTCTCTTAATTTAACCCCAATTCTGTTAATGTTATCTCTCCATTTTTTTCTCTAAAAGAGTTACAATCAACAAACTGAATTTGTAACAGTTCTCGAATTTTAATTATCTCTTGTAATTAAATGGTTTATTAATGATCTATGATCAGAATAGATATCAAGGCACAGAAATGAAAACTTGATTTCCAACTTTACCTACATCCATTTAGCCGAGTTTATTTGTTTATTTCACTTTCTGATAGAATCAAAACAATAAAAAAATGTTGATTTCTATTTAAAATTTTGATTAATAAACTGCTGACTGACATTATGTATTTTGTTTTATCTGTTTGTCTGTATCTGTAAAGGCCAAATATCAACAAAAAGACGTGTTCATAAAATTAAACAAAAAATCGATGAATGTACAGCTCATTTTGGGTTGGGTTTGGGTAATATACTCATAATAAATGTATAATGAGGCTAAAATATTTTCTGTATCAAGGATATGTTTGAAGAGTAATAAGAGTTATTATCCCATTGTGATTTAGTCATGTATCGATTCACTAATTATAATTGGTAATAAAGTAATGCAGAGTATATTGAACTTTATCATTGAAAGTTTAAGGCTTTTACAGGCCAATGGGCTTATCTTTCATGCATTAATAATAATAGTAATAACTGATAGATTTGATTGAGATCCTATGATGACCAGATCAGGTAAATACCTTAATTGACCAGATAACAATTTTATTTTAATTATTAATTGGACACAATCCCTAAAATCTAATTCTGTAAGCGTTGACTGGCAAAAAGTGAATGATTATTATCACAATATTATCTTCTTTTACCTTTTTTTCTTCCTTTCTCTGACTTTTATGGATATTTTTATCATTCAGTATATTCTTTATGATATGAAATAACATCTGACATTAAGAGTCTAAATGTTTTATCACAATAAACATGAAAAGAGCAATAAACAAAATGTTTCACCTCAGGAAAAGCAAAGGTGAGACAAATATGACTATGTCTTCCTTGCTGAATTATTTCCTCGAGGATCAATAGACAGCATTATATCATCAATAACTGAACTTGACCCTTTGGTCAACCCAGATATATCTAGAGGAAAAAGTAACGAGATGATTGATGGTAAATCCAAAACAATAGTTATACTTAGCTGAAACACAAGACAAGAATAGTGGAATATCGTTCCAATTGGATCTTTACATGTCCATGATGTTCATAATCAACTTTGAGTTTGACTGTTTGTTTTAAATATTTTTAATCTCAATCGATTGTCATCATATTGACTGGTTGTTACATGAGTTTCAAGTTGAATAAATAGCAGACGTAAAATTTTGATGGTAATTTAAAGTTTAATTTAATAATTTTGATGATGGTAATGAGAAAGATATTTTATTTTCATTTTTAATCACTGAGTTTCATTTCAATCACTTTAGAGTAAGCGTTTCTCAGAGCCTCAGAGACTTCAGGAAGAGATGATCTGATTGCAGCATCAAACTGTCCCATACTTGAATCGAGAACAAATCGATCGGAAATTGTATAAGTTGGTGAAACCATCAAAGCAACTTCATCATCGACAGTGGTTGTCAAGTTGAACTGTGATGTTCTTGACCAATCTCCGATAACAGAGGCAAAAGCAAAGAAGCGTCCAACTATTTTGGCTTTAGGGATTGTTGCCTTAACAGCTCCTTCCGAGATTCTGAGTGGAATCGAATCAAAAAGATAATAATCGACAGTATAATTTGCACAAGTGTTCAATTTGGGAATCAAGTGTTGGAAGTTAAGACAGGGTCCAGCATTTGAGATTTGTTCAACTTTGAAATCAGAGAATCCGGTGAATTGTACATTCTCCAGGGTTAACACAATTTTACCAGTGGTTGGACTTTTAGCATCTCTGACTTCATGGACAATGGGTTTAGACAATATTAAGGGATCGAGACGGAGAAGAGGTGAATAATGGTGGGCTCCAATTGCGACTGATGATGAATGATCGGCTGATTCCTTCTCCTTTCCATTAACTCCAACAGCTCCTGAAGGGACTACCGAAGATTCTTGGAGTAATCGTCGAAACAATTCAAAAGCATCGAGAACCAAATCGGTTGATATTTTGGGCTTGGATGAAGCAGCATCTCCTGAAGGTGTTGATGGTAAAGGATCACAATGGATTGATAGACTGGCTACCAAGATGGTTAAAGTGAAAGTTATTATTGAAACCATTGTTGTTGATGTACGTTGAACACTTGATTGTTTGATTTACTTTGTGATTAGACGATTAACTGTGCATTGATCAATAAATAACTTGATATTTATAGTTAAACCATTTACGCTTTTCGCTTTGTTTTGTTTCACATTTTTCGCTTTGAATTGGTCTTTGGTTCAATTTAGGGGGAGGCTTCATTTAATCATCTATATTGTTAATTATGATTTGGGGTCAACTGTGGTGAATAGAAGAAGCAAACAAATTATATAAATTGATGATGACTTTACAGTCTCATGAAGAAGGAAATTAATATTTACTCACTTTTCTTCTTGTCTGTGATGCATTTGTTTCATAATTCAACCTTTCTAGGAATCTTGAGCATAAACCCGGAAGAAGTCACCAGAAGATTCATCATTACAAGGTAAAAATACTTTAATTTTTCAACAGTTGATAACAATTTATTTATGAAAAAGGCGAATAACCCCTTGACCGGTTTAAAATCACGTTTAAAAACGCACACATAATAAATATTGATCATTGAGTTTAAACGCAGAAAACCATCAGTAAATCGAGGCGAGAGCATTTATATGATAAAAGCAGACCAAAACGTTAATAATATTCGCCTTAAAATCAAGAAATAATTCAATTTTATTAATGAAAAAATATAAAATGCAGACATTAATTCAAAAAATTTACTCAATAATCTCAATATTTCGAAGATGGCATCACCTACAACCATCAATCTTTCGCCAATGCAGTTCTTTATTAATTAATAATTCAATGCAATTTAATAACTTTTCATTTGCGCTTTTTTTCATGATTTTTGGGCCGTAAATGCACGAAAAACAAATCTATTTAGCAAAACAAACTCATCTCAACCAATTTCCTGGTAAATAAACCAATTTTCTGGTTAAACGTGCAAATGAAATGCAAAGTGTGCTGAAAAAGGCTGAAAAATTTGAGTAAAGAGTTGAAATTCGGTTGGTTTGTAGGAATAGAGAAACGAAGTCCATTAGTACCATTCAATAACTCATTCGATGAATATTTTATGAGAAAATTAAGGTCAAAGTTGAAACTTCGATCGCCTTTTGTACAATTATAAAAGCAGATTATAAACCCATTTTGCTAATGTTTCTTATGATGAACAACCAGAAAATGGTTTTATTCATAGAAATAATATTTTTTGTTTTTGTTAAACAGATCAAGTTCGATTTTCAATTAAACCGACTGCATTTTGCGATTTTGAGAATCAGAGATCTGAAACTTATAATGCGTGCATAAAAATTGTTGGTACCTATCATGAGGCTAATGCTTTTTTCAATCTGTCAACAGTTCTCTTGATTTTAGCCATTGACCCAAAAACTTTGCCCCTCAATAATTCGAGCATGGAAGCACCTAACATCACCATTCTTCATCAAACATTAGATTTCGTTATGGAACAATATGCAGTAAAATATTGAACTAGAGAAGATCTTAAAAAAAAGTTATTTCATAGTGTTACTTATGTTGTCAGAATCGAGACTTGATTTATAAAGTTGAATGGTAACCAAAAACAAATCTTATATGTTAGAAAGATATTCATTACTAAATGAATTTTCTTCGATATCAGTCATGTAAAGTCATAGTATAATACAAAATCTAATTTTTGATCAAAAAATAATTATTTTAGATGATGCCGTTCTCGAAATATTAATGTTCAAAGTTTTAAGTCCAATAGCCAAAATCAAACGAACTTTTGATAAATTGAAGAAAGAAACCGATTCATGATGTGCACCAACTGTTTTTATGTACAAATAACAAGTTTCAGCTCTCTAACACTGTTGGTCACAGAGATCGGTACATTTAATTAAAAATCGAACTTGATCTGTTTAACAAAAACAAAAAATATTATTGCTATGAATAAAACCATTTTCTGGTTGTTCATCATAAGAAACATTAGCAAAATGGGTTTCGTGATAAAATCTGCTTTTATAATTGTACAAAAGGCGATCGAAGTTTCAACTTTGACCTTAATTTTCTCATAAAATATTCATCGAATGAGTTATTGAATGGTACTAATGGACTTCGTTTCTCTATTCCTACAAACCAACCGAATTTCAACTCTTTACTCAAATTTTTCAGCCTTTTTCAGCACACTTTGCATTTCATTTGCACGTTTAACCAGAAAATTGGTTTATTTACCAGGAAATTGGTTGAGATGAGTTTGTTTTGCTAAATAGATTTGTTTTTCGTGCATTTACGGCCCAAAAATCATGAAAAAAAGCGCAAATGAAAAGTTATTAAATTGCATTGAATTATTAATTAATAAAGAACTGCATTGGCGAAAGATTGATGGTTGTAGGTGATGCCATCTTCGAAATATTGAGATGAAAAGTTTTAGGGCTAATGGTCAAAATCAAGAGAACTGTTAATAGATTGCAAAAATTATTGCATCCATAATGTTTATCAACAACTTTTATGGACGAATAATAAATTTCAGTTCTCGGACTCTCATGGTCATAGAATAAGTTCGGTTTAACTAAAAATCCAACTTATCTGTTTAAAGAAAATGAGAAATTTTATTTTTGGAAATAAGTGTATTTCCTGGTGGCTCATCAAAAGTTACATCAGCAGAATGAGTTTTATGAGAAAATCTGCTTTTATAATTGTACAAAAGGCGATCGAAGTTTCAACTTCGAGCTCGATTCTCGCGAAAACTATTGATCTGAGAGATTTTTTATAGCACAAAGTGGTTCGTGGATTATATCCCAGCAAACTGACAGAGTATGGATTTGAAAGCAACGGATTTTTGCGCGTTCTTGGCCAGTTGTGTCAATTTGTGCTTAAATGTGAAAATTGTGTTGACTGCGTCTTTTTTAGCACAAAATCAATACACTGGTTGGGCTCATTGGGAAATGTTTCAAACTTAAGGTAAAATATTGTTTAGTTTTTTCGAAAACTCTCACTGAAACCAGAATTAAATCTAATCAAATTAAGTCATAACCAACTTTTTGGTTTTGCTACCGATTAACCTCACTGAGCGAAGACAACACAATCATGAAAAACAACTAAATAATCTCACAAAACATTAAATTAATAAACACATTAATACAGAATCACTTTGACTCGAATGTAGCTGAACCTTTCACCAGCCTAATATGATGCCATAATTAATAATTTCGTTCAAAAGATAATTAAGGATAAACTGAAGCTTATATTTTCGCCTATAGGCCATGTAATTAAACATGCCCACTGCAAAACTTTCTGCAGCCTGGATTTTCTTTCCGCTCGGAAAGTCACCAGTCTGGGTACAATGGACCCAGTTTCGGTTTACAGTGGAATGTGTTAATGCAATAATTAAGAAGGATTTGTTTTAAGGATGTGGTATATCGGTTGGGTTTGATATTGGTACGTTTTAGGAATGTTATGCTTAGAGTAGTAGGGGTATTTCATACAAGTTGTGGTAGTTATTTAGTTTTTGAAAAATATTTTTTGAGTGAAATAAGAGGAAAAAGTGTGTAGTTGTTATGATTTAGGTTTTGGAGGGTTTCTTGGTGGTATTGCTTGTTTCAGTTTATGAATCTTTTCTTTGAGTAAGTTTGTTAATTTTTGGACTATTCTAATAGTAAGCTTACTCTTGAGATGGCAGCACCGTTAATGTTGGTTGCTTGGAGGCCGCGACATTAACAAATTAATTGTTCAACTCCTAATTTTATTTTAGTCGCAACATACTTTTTATTTGAAATTTAAATAACATTGTCATCGCACATATTGGTCCATTCGCTGGTTTAGCGAAATTGGTCAACTGTTTGCTAATGTCATTCAACCAACAAGATTGGAAGTCATTAAACTGCAAGACGAATAGTGTTACCATTTTTGACCTATGCCTATTAAACACAGTAGTCATGTTGTCATTCTCGGTATTTTAGGCGCAAAGTCTCAATGTCATTGACGCCAGAGAACTGTCGACAAATTGGAAAAAGAAACAATTTTTGTTCATCAATCAATGGTAAGCGTGAAAAATAAGTTAGAGTTCTGTTTGCTATCAGCACTCGAAGCAAAAAACTTGTCTGTAAATCAAACCAGTTAGATATTTTTACAAGTTTATGTTGAGCGATTGAAAGTTTTCTTAGCTAAGCCGGCTGATAAAACATGAGCATGCAAAATTGCAAATAAAAGAATCGAAATTTGAACCTTCAATCGGTTTCAACTCGCGCTTATCCCTTCACAATAGTTGTGAATCACATTTTTTAAATTTAAAAAAAGAACTTCATTCGATGCTCTTAACACATCAAGACTCAAATGTCAACTCGAACTTTTGACTATAATTAATAATAGAAGGAAGAGGGACAGAAGAGCTTTTCAGTGACTAACAGTACATTGCATCGGACTAGGGATGGACCGATCGAAAGATCGAAACTTTTGGCATAATCGGTCAAAATTTAAAGTCAAAGATGATAAAGATACATCAGTAATCTTAAATTCATCCTTTAAGTAGGAAAAGGCAGAAGAAGAAAAAGTAATTTTTTTATCGATCTGTTAGATTATTTGGAGCGATCAAAATTCTTGTGATCTAATACTTCCGAAGATCATTGAAAAATAAGATTTATTGTTAAGATCTTAAGAGCTTGCAAGTTATGATGCTTGGTGGCGTTGTACTGAGAGCACTTAATAGCACTCGTTTTTGAAAAACAAGTTTCTTTTGATGAATTGTAGCCTCTACTTTGCTCTCTGATTTTTGACTCTCCCATTTTTTATCTTTAACCAATAGTTGCTGTTGAACTCGTAAATCCTCAATCGTCTGTCACCCTTTATTTACATCACAAGCATTTGAATCTTTGTTTTTTTTTATAATTCTAACTAAATTGTATGTTATATTTGTTAAATTGCTTGTCATTTAATTAATTGCTTTTATAATTGTGTTTATTAAAACTGCGATACTTACATTGGATGGTCAACTTGTCGTCAACTTTAAATCGTGCTGCATTTTCCTCTCCATAACTGTTTTAAATTATCGCTTTCTCTTTTTTGAGTCAAAAGAATCGTGTTAACATTTGGTTTTTTTTCTATCTTCAAATACCTGAGTATTCATATTGGCGTGGATCAACGATAACATCAACTTTAATTAATATTCACACAAAAAGTAAAGTTAATGAGATATAATGGTCGATAATAATGAGGATAAAAGTGAATCAGGTGATCAAGCAGATGCTGTCGTAGAAAAGGAATTACTTGGTGAATATATACGAGAATGTGAAGATAAATTTCAACAAAAAGCTGAACTAAGAGCTCAAAATGATCGTCAAGATTATACCAGTTCGGAAGAAGATCTTCAAGGATTAGACTGTGGTGTTAAAAAGAACTGTGCATTTGTTAAAAAGCTGCGTAACATGACAGAAGGTCAAAAGGAAAGTCTTATTAAGGATATGTTATCATTAAATTTATCCAAATATATATCTGAAGTTGCTGGTGCTTTGGTTGAAGCTAAATTAAAAATGTCCGATATTCCTATGGCAATCAAAATATGTTCACTTTTACATCAACGTTATTCAGATTTTTCATCTCAACTATTAGATTCATGGAATAAAAGTTTACCCAAAAAACCAAGTGATTTGGCAAATTTAAATTTATCCAAAATGAGAATTGATATAAGATTTTTTGCTGAACTTATAACATGTGGAATATTTACATTGAAAGAAGGTCTTCCCATACTTGGTAATCTATTAACTCTTCTGGTAACCAGTGATAAAGAAAATCACAACAATATAAATATAATATTAACATTTTGCCGTCATTGTGGTGATGATTATGCCGGTTTAACTCCACGTAAAATGCGTATATTATCTGATAAATATGGTATTTCATTGATAAAAAGTGATTTTTTACCATCTGATCGTCAAAGAGGATTAAGAAATCTTTTAAAAGATTATTATAAAAGTTTAGCAAGTCACATAGTTCGTGATCATAAATCATTACAATCATTGGAGCGACAAAATCGTCGTACATTAATATCTAAAGGTGAATTAAGTGAGAAAAGGAAGGAAAAATTTGAACAAGCTCAAATAGCTTTTCAAAAATTATGGTCAGCAACTCAACAAATGGCCGATATTTTGGATGAAGATTTACCTGAATTACCTTTAGATACTCCAGATTGCCTGGACGATGAACAATTTGTTGTTGAAGATCACAATAATAAAAACACAGCAATTGACTGTGATATTTCGTCTGAATACGAATGTGACTCTTTATGGAGTAAAGTTGATTCAATAATTACAAGATCTGTGAAAAAATTGCTGCCAAACTCTTTTTTTCAAGAGATCACCAAAATTGTCCCATGGACAGACGTTGAAACCAAATCTCTTCCCCCATCTCAATATACACTCGCCCAAGTTGCTGAACATTGCACAGTCTATGATTGTTGGATTGTCCTTTTCGACAAAGTCTATGACGTTACTGATTTTATGTATGAGGTAATAATTATCTTCAATCACTTTTGCATAACAGTATAATAACAGTTTCCCTATTCCTACTTGAATCTACTTGAGATTAACTCAGTAATCTGCAATAAACAAAATAGCATATATTTGTATATATATTAATAGGTGTAAAATATAAAGAGGCTGAAGCTGCAGTAAATATTCCAATAACTAATCAAAAGTCTGTTAGTTCTGTGTATTTCAGAGTAGAAAAAAATTCCAGAGAAAAGGAATGGAAAAAGCTCTTTATTATTGACGATACTCATCGTTCTTAACCTTTATTAAACATTTCATGCGAACGAGTTAACGTACTTTATCTGGATTTTTCGATTAAATCATTTCATTTAAAGATTTCTTTTTACATTTCAATATCATCATCATCAGCCTCTTTGTAGGTTATATTGATAAATGAAGTTACACAAGCTTCATTTATCTCTGAAACAGAAGTAGATGAAGGGGAAAATATTTGTTATTAATTTGTTATCTAAATCTTCTTTTATCTTTTCTTCTTTTACATCTTTTCATCCTTATTGATAATTCAGCATCCTGGAGGTGATTATATCATAGCAGAAAACGCTGGTCGTGATGCTACAATTGCCTTTTCTAACTCAAGACATAGTAAAGACGCGTACGATCTCATGGAAAAATATTGCATTGGAAGTTTGGTTCCTGCCGATTGTTTATATAGTCTTGATTATTATCAAAAATTGTGACATGAGATGTTTTTAAGACGCCAAAAAGTCGAACAAAATCTACTTCAAAAGCTCGTTCTTTTTGCTACTCAAACCCAAAACGTCAGTTCGTCGAACTAAATTGGGTATTATTGGCCTGATGTTTCTTTCAATTATCAATCAAAATGAACGAATCCCAAAGTTTATTTAATTCAATTGATTCTTATCAATAATCCATTGTATAAGTATTAAGATCATAACCTTGATTCTAACTAATCATTCTTGTCAACAAGTTGACAAGAAGTTATATTTTTCAACTCTTAATAGAGTCTTAAATAATCAATGTAACAGTAATCAAATCTTTTTTAACCAAAACCACAATTAACACTTAAGAGGGAAATGTAAATCAATTTCGTATGAAAAATTTTACTAATAAAATTGTGTTAATTTTTTATGAAAATCAGTTTTCTGCCGTTTGTTTAACCATTCAAAGTTGAAAAGATTTGCAGTCAATTTACTACAAGTGTTACAGTTTTTAAGTTACAAAGTGCATTGTAATAACTGGAAATGAATGAAAAGACCAAAAATAGTCAAGTAAAATTTACTTTGTCTAATCATAGTTTGTTAATCAATGACTTATGCTAATTAATCACATGAGTAATTGAAGTGTAAATGATAAAGGAAAAAAAAATAATAAGATTTATGATAAAATGTCTGATTAAATTTCAGATAAAATGTTCCCAAAGTGAAAGAAGAGCTCAACGCTCAATGGTGAAGAGTATTTAAAAACATTTAATTTTACTTATATAATACATTTATTTTATGTATCGATACTGTTAATGTTAAACTGTACATATCTTGATCTTAATATAGCAAATTGTTGGGAATTACCATGAAATAAATGACAGTTTACTCTGTATATAATGTTAAACTGTATAATAAGAGGTTGAGACTCTTACAAGAGTAACCTTGATGGTAAATCATCAAACATGCCAAATGTATCATAGATTTAATCTCAATCTGATTCTAATTAGATAATAGTTTGATAATCAATTTGAGGACAATTCAATCATATTATTGATTTGGATAAAATTGCTGAACAGAGAATAAAAAAAAACAAAAGAAACTGAAGAGTCTTCTAAGCCAGACAAAAAGGCAAGTTTACACTTTCTTTCCTTGATGGTAAACCCATTTCTTGATTTAATTGCTAGTCAATATCCTCTGAGATTAATGACGGGTTTTCATTTAAATAAATGTACGGACATTGGATTATCACAAGAGTTTATTCAAGTTGGCAGAGTTAAAAGAAGCTGGAAAACAGGAAAGCAAAGGTAGAAAAAGAAGAAAAAATTGAAAGCTTATCTGGTGAAATTTTCCCGCCGAGTTACAATTTGATGAGGTGATATCGATGGTTATGATACTGCTGGTGAAATGCTGTTTGTTTGACCATTTTTAGTTTTAATTTGCCTTCTTAAAGTTGATAACATTGAAATTTAAGTTAAACATTGCCTCATGAATCTAATAACAACTGTTACAGTGCAACTGTCGGATGATGAAATGCTTTAAGGAATTGCAGATCAGTTTTTTTCTCTTCTTTCCTCTCACTTGTTACCTGTTATATGTTGTACCTGAATAGTCAGGACAGTTTTGTGTGTGAGAGAGAGGCTGGACACACCTTTAGAAGGTGGTTAATTATGATTGAAACTTGCTGCACTTAAAGTAAAAGAAGAGCAAGAAGAAGAAAAATATTAAAACCTGATTCCAAATGAAATATTTTAAATGTTTGTGTCTCCTTCAAGTTTAACCATTATAATCAAGATGATTGACAATCTTCATTGACCCCTAGTTGACCATAAAAGTCATGAATAGACCAAAAGCTTACCGCGTGAATCGTGAAAGGGAAATGGTTGGGAAAAATGCACAAAATTATCAATGGTCAACAAGAATGTATTTCAATATTACAAGCAACATCGATAATTACTTTGCCAATCTTTACCCAGACGCATTCAAGCCATTAATTTACCAATTACCGGTTGATTCGTTCACTTATTTGAACGTTTTTTTGAATGGTAAATCTCGATGATTATTTGATTGCCATTATCGGAAACAATTTGGATAACCTGATATGGTAACCCCACTAGAAAAGTTATCGTTTCATCTGTTTGGCATTGTAAACAAAGATTGTATCTTTTTTTATTGATATTGTTTTCATATTGATTATCATTTGAGCTTTGTTGATTAATCTTGTATCGTACGATAATCATGAGTCTTAAAAGCGTCAATAATTTTTCTAATTTCTACAAAACAAATAACAAATCTAAGCTCATGATCTTGTTTTTGTTATTAATCTTGCATTCTTATGCTTGGTATTTTTAACCTTTTTAGCCTATGTTTTGCTACCATTTCAATACAATATAACAATATTTACGATTGTTACCAAAATTGTTAATCATCTTGTGATAATCATTAATCAAGGCCATTCTAATTGTAATAATAAAATGTGATCAATATTTTCAGGTTACTCTATCTGTACATATGTATATTAAGATAATATTTAAATATTTTGCGTTTTGCATTCATCATTATTTCATGGTCAAAACTGATTCAAAATTATTGTCAAAAACATGATTAAATATTCAATTGAATCTCATTATTGATACTATTACTATTATTATTGCAATTAAATTTGTAATTAATTATTTTACAGTGAAAAATAAAGGGATGAAAAGGCTTGCCCAGTAACCTTGATTTAAATGAAATGAGAGTAAAAATCTATCCTAATTCATGAATTAAATTGATAACCTTTTTACAGGTTTGCTATTAATTGTTAATCTAACTTTTCATTGTCAACAATCATCAGATGACAATTTTGAGGATAGATTAAGATCATTGAATAATTAATCGACAAAAAATTAATCAATCTTTCAAGTCTGTATGGCCAAGTAAACAAGGTAAATTTGCTTGTTTGTGTCAATGTTTTAGTTGATTTGCACATTGTGAGCTTGAAAATGATTAGAATTGTTGGTGATAAAGTTGAATAGTGGTTAACAATTTAACCTGATACAAGGTCGGTTGATGTTTTGATTATAGTTTAATCCAACCAGGGGCTCCTTGAATAATTTAGTTTATAACCAGCTTAAGGGAAATTTGTGAAGTAAAGACATTTTTTCCGCTCTTGTACTATGTATCTGTTAATCGATAGTTTTTTTGATGATAAAACTGTAATCAAATTAAAGGTTTCCAAGAAATCGAATCAAATCAACAGATTAAAACTGAATTCTATTCTCCTACAAGAAAAAAAGAGAAAAATTGTTAATACAGAAAATACCGTTTCTTGTTATGAGATTTATAACTGATTGATATGCTTTATAAAAATGGGAGACGTTTAAACATAGCTTACAATTTACTTGTTTAATCAGTTCTGTATTTAAACTCGGAAAAACATTAATGATTATTATATTCAAACTTTATTGATTTTTCTTTTTCAAATATCATTCTTCATCTTAATCTTCACCTCGTTCTATTCACCATCAGAATGACTATTAATCAACACCACTCAAAAAAAACAGCGAACTCATTAATTGATTATCCTGAATTTTGATATTGTAAGTCACATGATGCAACTGACATGGAAGGTTGCAGTTTAAATATATATATGCATATATATATTTATTTATTTATATGAATATCAAAGCTTGTTACTTTAAAGATGTTAATATCGTCTTATTGAAAGAAGGTAGTCAATATCACGGTTCATTAAGATTATAATTGGAAATGACCTTCGACTTGGCAGCGTATCTTCATTATAAACTTTATCACCTTAATTGATCCTCTCATTTTCCAAGCGGTTCTGAGTCATGAATAAACCACACTTTCAACACATGAACAGATCACCGGACTTTTCTGTTGGCAAATTTAGATAAATTTACAAGAGACAATCCATTAACAAATAGATATGTATCCAAATAGAAAATAAATTGTCAAGTTATTGCTACTGTTGATGGTGGAAGTTGATGGCTTTGGTGTCTTTAAACGTGGTATTGATTATAAATTGCGTGATTTTGAATCTAAAAACATAATAGAAATGTTTTTATGAGCAGAAGTTGCCAAAAAGAGTTGAAATTGAACAGTTGGCCGGAGATATTTAGGCTAATTAAATGGATGTGCTTTAAATTTATTTGTCTGTCTGTTAATCTTTTCAAATTTTCCAGATTCAAGTTCTTGAATCATTATCATCATCCTCTTGAAACATTTCCTCAGAATCACCAATGTATGAGTAAAGTCGACAAGAAATAGCTTTTCAACGAGTTTCAATCAAAGAAAAGCTATAATTGTCAAATCGTAAATGATCATTTACTACCAAATATGAGATCAATGTCGGGTGCTCCTTTAGGATGTTGATATTTTCGCCTAGAATCTCGATTGAAATTAATAACAAGCATAGAATTATTTTTATCTGTCATTGTTTCCTCCATTTCACGTCTTTCGTTGATATGAAGAGTTAATTTCTTTACTTGTTGTTTCTCTGCTCTTTCAGCTTCCTCTTTTTGCTTTAAGCTCAAAGCTAAGTCCGAATCAATAGGGACTTGCACAGGTTTTAAAAGTGGCTTATTTCCTTTAGCTCGCGTCATGACCATCAAATTTAATGTTGGCGTCTCGTTGTTATTTGATTTTTCAGAATGCTCTTCGTCTTTAGATGACGCAGCTGATCCAATATCTGAGAAAGCAACCGACTTTTTGGCAGCCACTAATTTATTCATCGGGATCACAATGTCATTAAGAGTACCTCTAATAGCTTCTTGTCCTCTTGAGATTAATGATTCAGACATTATTCGGTCAAACTCTTTTCTGAATAAATCATCTTCCGGACATTCAACAAGTTTTGGTGGCATTGATCGATCATCCAACACAATTCTCTCCTTTTCTCCTTCAGTATCACTTCCTTCGTCAGTATTTGTTAAATTGCTGCTTCGGTTTTTCACTCCTTGATCACCCGATCCTCTATCACGATCGGTTTCAGAATTGTTGTCGTCATCACTTTCATCCATATCAGGTAAGTTACATTCTGAATCTAAGTCTTCGTCTACTTCAACTATAGAATTCAATCTTTTATCTTCATCATCTCCAGTCGGTTGCTCAGCATTTGGCTCAACATTTAATGTAGGAAATAATTCGCTGAGTTTAGGCTTTAATTCATTGAAAATTTTTTCGACTTCTTGGTTAGCATCTTCAAGGTTTTCTGCAAATTTGAACTTGGGCCGTAATGCATGAATAGTGTCTTTGAAAAGAATTTCAAGATTGACTGGAAAAGGATATTCATCTGTATAAAACTCTTGTGACTTTTTAAGCCAAAAATATTTCTGGTAAACAATGATGAAACAATCTAGCTTCTTCTTAGAACTTCCAGAATTGAAATATTGTCCACATGTTTCCAAAACTTGGCAAATTAATCTGATCCTGAATAAATTATCGGGTGGATCGATCTCAGAGAAAACTTCAGGTGTATTGTAATAAATACCATAGGTAATTAACGAGTAAAGGATCTTAAAAACTACATTTGACTCTATCAACCGATAATTATACATTTCTCCAATATATCTCATGATTGAAATCCTTCTTTGGTTAAACTTTGGATGATTTATTTCCATCATCAGGCGAATATCTTCCAGTACTCCATCGATTACTTGAGGAATTACCCAATCTTGATAAGGTATTAAAGCAGCGAGTAGATTGGCAACACATCTTATATTGTAAAAACGGACATTCCATATTGAAGTAAAACATTTTATGGCGTAACTGGAAACATCTGGATCATCCCAGTCTAATTTACGGATTAAAATTAATATCTTATCCAAGTTGGTGCGGCACAGGTCTTTATACAATAGTTTCCGAATGTATTCATGCATTGGTGGTCTTTCGTGACGAGCAATTGTTTGGGTTTCAGGAGGATTGGCAAAATAATATGCATTCTCGATAGTTGTCATATACCGGGAATCATAAGGGAGTAGACTTTTCTTCCTCATCATTTGTTCCAAAAGTAATTTGCATCTATGATGAGAATCTGGTGATCGGAATAGGTAACGTCCACAGGTTTCCAATAGATTACAGGCCATTTCAATGTGATGATGAACAAAATCATTGAGCAAAAGCTGAAGAATTTCGCAAAAAGAATTTATTAAATGGTTTTAATGAAATATAATAACAGTTAGTACAACTTACCCTCAAACACGCCAGTGCTTCAGACTTTGGGAAAATTTTAAACTTAACAAGCTCTCCGATGAACCTAACGTTTTTAATTTTACTTTCGATGTTGATTTGATCTTTCTTGCGGATCTGAGGTAAAAAACAAATTAGAATTAAAATGATTGAAAATAATGTATAATAAACTAATTTTGTCAAGCTTACGTGAAATTTGAAATCTTGTTTTAAAAGTTGGACTAAATCAGTAGCAACATGAGGCATAACAGGAGCTAGAGTTGCGACCAGACGAGAATAAAAAGGTAATAGATCAAGACGCGTTCTAGGAACAGTAAATAGAGCTCGAATTAATTTTTTTCTTGTGTATTTTGTATTTAGATTTGTGCAGAAATTTAAAGCTGCTTTGTCAATTATATCACGGTTAACACAGCTGAGTAAAGAAGTGAGAAAAGCTTCTAGAACAACTTTATTAGCTGGTGATGGTTGAACTATTTTGGTCCCTTCACTTTGCTTTTCATCTTTTGATGGCTGACCAGCATCTTTACTCGAATCTTCATCTGTCAAGACTCCATTAACCTCTTCTTCATTTATATTTGACAGCATATCGTCTTCAGAATCAACATTTAACGTTTCTTCTTCATTTTCTTCCAGAACAGTTTCCATAAGACCAACTACAGGTGTTGCTGAGTCTTCAGCTCTACCTTCTTCATCTTTGCTTATTTTATCAGGAACAGCAGCGTCTTTTCTATCCTTGATTCCGTCTTTTGCACTATCTTTGTATAGTATGGAAGGAACTAAGGTTTTGAGATCAGGGATGTCTTCGTAGAAACTTCTTGTGTCTTCATCTTCCCACAAAGCACTTGGATCATACTGAAAGATAAAGAGCAGAAAAAAATAAATAAACTATGCACATTAAAGAAATGCACAATTTTACCTCTTGACTTGTCTTGAATCTATTAGAGATATCTAGATTTATTGTGCTTTCGTCCATGTCATCAAGTGAATCTGGAGTATCTAAAGGTAATTCAGGTAAATCTTCATCCAAAATATCGGCCATTTGTTGAGTTGCTGACCATAATTTTTGAAAAGCTATTTGAGCTTGTTCAAATTTTTCCTTCCTTTTCTCACTTAATTCACCTTTAGATATTAATGTACGACGATTTTGTCGCTCCAATGATTGTAATGATTTATGATCACGAACTATGTGACTTGCTAAACTTTTATAATAATCTTTTAAAAGATTTCTTAATCCTCTTTGACGATCAGATGGTAAAAAATCACTTTTTATCAATGAAATACCATATTTATCAGATAATATACGCATTTTACGTGGAGTTAAACCGGCATAATCATCACCACAATGACGGCAAAATGTTAATATTATATTTATATTGTTGTGATTTTCTTTATCACTGGTTACCAGAAGAGTTAATAGATTACCAAGTATGGGAAGACCTTCTTTCAATGTAAATATTCCACATGTTATAAGTTCAGCAAAAAATCTTATATCAATTCTCATTTTGGATAAATTTAAATTTGCCAAATCACTTGGTTTTTTGGGTAAACTTTTATTCCATGAATCTAATAGTTGAGATGAAAAATCTGAATAACGTTGATGTAAAAGTGAACATATTTTGATTGCCATAGGAATATCGGACATTTTTAATTTAGCTTCAACCAAAGCACCAGCAACTTCAGATATATATTTGGATAAATTTAATGATAACATATCCTTAATAAGACTTTCCTTTTGACCTTCTGTCATGTTACGCAGCTTTTTAACAAATGCACAGTTCTTTTTAACACCACAGTCTAATCCTTGAAGATCTTCTTCCGAACTGGTATAATCTTGACGATCATTTTGAGCTCTTAGTTCAGCTTTTTGTTGAAATTTATCTTCACATTCTCGTATATATTCACCAAGTAATTCCTTTTCTACGACAGCATCTGCTTGATCACCTGATTCACTTTTATCCTCATTATTATCGACCATTATATCTCATTAACTTTACTTTTTGTGTGAATATTAATTAAAGTTGATGTTATTGTTAATCCACGTAATCAAATTGAGTTCAATATGAATACTTAGGTATTTACAAACCAAATGTTAACACGATTCTTCTGACCATAAAAAGGAGAAAACGCAAATTTAAACAGTTATAGTGAGTAAAATGCAACACGGTTTAAAGTTGACTACAAGGTTATCGTAATGTTGACCATCCAATTCAAATCTCGAAGTTTCAATAAATACAAATAAAGAATCATTTAATCAAATGACAAGCAATTTATAAATTTAACATACAATTTGGATAGAATGAGAAAAACAAAGACTGCAATGCTTGTGATGAAAATGCATACTTGAGATGGCAGCACTAGCTTCCCCACAGTTTTCGTGGTTCTTTTAATTCCAAATCTAATTCATTTTTTACCTTACATTATTATATATTTTGTGATTCTAACAGTCATTGAAAAATCTAATCTGGTATTCTTAGAATGATCGACTTGATTCTTTGTCGTTATCAATTAAGTTGAGCTTTGTTTAATATTCAAAAATAGAAAAAAATAAATCCTGCTAACAAAGTTGTCGATTGGCAATTCCCGAAACTAATGATTATTTCTGACGAAGAAAATGATAAACGTAAATTCTAAACATCTTCAGAATAAAATTTAGTCAAATTTTTGTGTTTAAGGATAAAAATTTACTGAAAAAATTCAACATTTCAGAATCAAACGGAAAATAAGCGTAAAACGAGTCATTCTTAAACATTCCGTTTTCCAAGGTGCATCTGTAATGTATGTAATGTATTATCTAATGTATCTGTTCAGATTTCTTCTTGTATTAGCTATTTTGCCAATCCTGAATTAAGGGGAAAAGTTGGAAAATTTGACTTTTTTAAATTAAATTAAAACCTTGAGTAGTATTTAATCAGGTGACAGCTTCAAAAACAAATTTCATTCATTTAAAATATTTATATGTAGATCCTGCACTTGATCTATCAGTAAGCATACAATCACTAAACGTATGATTGTAAACTTCCATCAACTTCCAAAATGATTTATTCTGATATATTTTACTATTTTCCAACCATAATTTAACAATTTTGAATTTATTTAATACATCATGATGATTGTGATGGTCAGAAATCTTCTGTATTCAAAGTGAAAAATTAACAAATTTAGTAATTTGAGATTTTTGAAGCTGGCGCTCATTATTGGGCGCAGTTTATGAATGATCATATTTGCTAAATATTTAGTGAATTTAAATATTTTTATTTTTTAGTGTTGAATTCACAAAGTTTATTACTTTATTGTGATTTGGGAAAATTTATTTAGACTATCTAGCTTCACCAATATGTTGATTAAGTTTAGATCTTTACTAAATTTTTCATTGTATAGGTCTCAACCTCCCATATCACCACATGTTTGTTCACGTTGTTTATCCCATCGATCTGACTCTTATTTCGCTCTCAATGATGAAAAATTTCGAGTCTATGGACAAGATTTTTTAAAAGATAAATGGACCAGTGTAACACCTTATATTGTCAAGCTCTTACAGCGTAATCTCATTAAAACTCCGCAACAACCGATACATCTTGTCACAGAAGCAACTAAAAATTTCTTCAGGGGTTATCATGACTTTTATTATGATAATCCGGTCGTGACGCCAGAGGATAATTTTGACGCTCTTTTAATTCCTAAAGATCATATATCAAGATCCAAAAAGGACACATATTATTTGACCAAAGATTTTTTACTGCGAACCCACACCTCTGCTCATCAAAACCATTGTTTATCCAAAGGAGAAACCAAATTCATTTGTATTGGAGATGTTTACAGGAGAGATGAGATTGATCGCAATCATTATCCAGTTTTTCATCAATGTGAAGCATTTGACACATTTACAGCTCAAGATGTTAGTTGAATGTCCGAAATTCTAACTGATTTGACCCAGATTTTGGGTTTATTTCAATTGAATCTTTTAATCTGCATGATACTGTACGAAACCGCTAGTTGACCAATCAAGTCAAAGATTTTTTTTTACTTACGACAACTAGATTGTTTCTATCTTTTTAATAGAATTCATCTTTTTATTTAACAGTTAGGATTACCGACTATCTATAAGGACAATCCATCTACCAGAGATGAAAGCAGCCAGGAAAGTTACAGTGCTGAAGCAACTGCTATAGTTGAAGCCAAATTGAAGCAACAAATCGAAAACTATGTCAAATTTTTACTGAATTTCGATTTTGAATCAAGATGGATTCCTGCATATTTTCCATTCACTCATCCAAGTTGGGAATTTGAAATATTATATCAGGGTAAATGGTTAGAAGTCGTTGGGTCTGGAATTGTAGAAGAGAAAATATTGCTGAATAATGGAATAACTGGTAAAATTGGATGGGCACTTGGTTTTGGTCTTGAAAGATTGGCAATGGTAAGGTACAAAGTACCCGATGTCAGGTTATTTTGGTCACAAGATCCTGCTTATTTGATTCAGTTCCGTGATTTGAAACCTACAGATAACTACGAATTCAAACCAATATCTAAATTTCCAAGTCGCGCTTTTGATATTTCGTTTTGGATTCCTGATGATCTAAATTGGTCAGAAAATGATTTCTACGATTTGTGTCGTTCTCTTGGGGAAGAATGTATAGAAATAGTCGATCTAACAGACAACTATGTGAATTCAGATGGACGAAGATCACAATGTTTCAAAGTAGTTTACAGAGGGTTTGATCGAGCTATAAGTAAAAGTACGGCATATGCAATTCATAAGAAAATTGAACAAGAAGTTGTGAATAGATTTAAAGTAGAAATTAGGTAATTTAAATATAATTACATTTTATATTTTGATAGGTTAAACTTTGACTTTTACAACTCTAAACTATCTTGATTAAAGAATCTAGATCAAAATTAACAGAATTATTGTATATTTTGGTAACATTCTTAAATCTATTCGGTGATCAGCATGATGATAACTTCCGTGTTATTAACAATTGTTGTAAGACTCATTGCATTGTGCACTATTCTGATAGAGGAGTTGACTTGACTTAGAGTAGATGACCCATGCAGTTAAATTAAATCGTTGAGTGATCGCTGTTACAACGATTTCACTGTAAGAATGATCAACTTCCAAGCAAAAAGCATAATTAAATATAAATAATTAACAATTTGATTGCATTTTATAGCTTTTTGTGGTAATACTAAATACTAAATGCAAATCAGAGTTTAATCGGTTGATCAATTCCTTTGAATGAAAGCATTTCAAACAGTGGAATAAGATATAAAGCTGTTTCAAAAGATGAATGCTGTTTGGATTTCCGATTGCGTTTTGTAAATCTGTACGCTAGTTGAGTAATTATGATTTCGCAATTTAACTGGTGAAATTGTTAATTGTTCAATTATCATGATTTTTCCATGATTATCGACCACAGAACAGAGAACAGAAAGGTAACATCTGACAGAACAGTAGAGAGAAAAATCTTTTGGTACATTTTCGACACCTTCTAGCAAATAGGCAATATTTGGTGAACAGTGGATAATAATGGCAGTAGAGATGAGACAATTTGATGCGAATCCTTATACAGATAAGTATAAAGAATTGAAATTAATCAGAATTAGAAGGCTGCCATCTATTTTACGTCAAAAATTGTCATTCAAACATGGCTATATAAGCAACATTAACAAGAGAAAAAAGATAACAACTGCCGTTCATTGTGCTTACATTTGGTTCAAGCTGAGCAAAAGTATCAGAAACAGTTCAAATATAAGGAAAGTCCTCATCTTCATTATCATCTCCTTCATCTGATCCCAGAAACAAAGATGATGCTGTATCTACTTTTAATTTTCATCTTTCTCCGAGAATCTATTTCCATGCCAAATCAGTCAACATTTTCCATTGAATTAATATTATAATTAGCAATATTTCTGTTGTTCAAGCTGGAAAATAGACAAATCACGCAAAATACAAATAGCTCTGATTGATTGATTTAGCTAGATCGAAGCTGTAATGCATCATTTTTTTCTAATTTCAACACGTAGAACTGATTGTGAACCAGTAAAATATATGCAATCATCAACTATTCAAAAGCGACCAGAATAGAGACAAAAACAAAAGGCAAGCCAAATTTACTCAATAGTTTTTGAACAGGTTATTAACAGGATTCACAGAGATAAACAATTGATAGCTGTATAATAATTCAATTGATAAATTTGATAGCTGTCATAAATCAGAAGCACTTTTAGAACGAGAATCGTGGTGATCTGCATGATATGATAAAGATTGAGAGGATGTTTCCTTATCAGTTGTCCAATCATGTAACCATTTTTCCTTTGGTTTTGTTTCAAAACAATAACAGTAACTTATCCTTTCTTCTTCAGCACAAACACCGAAATTTTTGGCACAAGTTGCTTTGCAAATATCGTGACAATCTTCGTCGCAATTGTCAACCATAAATCGACAACCAGCAAAGTCAGCTAGTAAGGATATGAATTGAATAGTTAGGGATTAGAAATAATTAATGAAACAAATGAAAAAGAAAAATAGATACAAAATTGTTGTTTTGACAATTAAAATAAGTTGCCAACTATTTTGCGTAAAAATTTCGATCAATTGTGTCACAATTTTTACTTAATATTAAGAAACAATTATACGATTCTTACCTGGCTTGAAAAAATTTGCAAAAAGCAAACAAAGAACTTGTAAAAATACTGATCCCATGATTTTTTGCAATATGACAGTGAAAAACAGAACGAAATGATGAAATATTGTAATGTTCAATCAAAGTATCAATAGCAATTGAAATATACTATTAAACATGACTTAGGTGAGAGCTGAAGATTTAATTGGTTGATGGTTGGGAATCCGTAGAGATTCTTGCAAAAAGGAGAAGGTAAAGATGATGATTATGGAGGATAGAGTTAAGCAAATAAAATTAAGAATAACGCAAATGATAGATCATGTAAGAAGAGAAATAACATAGACAAGGTCTTGAGTGAAAATGAATTGGAATCAGTTTGTTGCAAAAGATGTCTCCTGATGACGCTTTTTCAACTTTCTCACAAAACCGTTTTCACATTGGCTCCAATCCACTTCTGTTTGTTTGTTTATCTTTTGGTATTAAACATTTGTGATTGCTATTTCTTAAATCATCTTAAACAACATTTCATGTTTATTTCTCTCTACAATTAAATCTGATATCAATGTTTTCCTCAAGATTCATTTGACTTCTGTAACGCGACTCTAACATTGTCCAATTGTTTTAGTGGGCAGCTTGTAGATTGCTTCAAATCTGGTATCATCTAAAGAAAAAAAATAACGATTCTTTAAAATTTTTCTAGTTTAAAAAATAGTAAATCGTTGTCATTGATTTGATAATTTACAGGGTTGTCTAATTGTATAATCATTAGTTTACTTTAAGTATGCTTCAATATTAACGCCTGTTGCGGTTTCTGCATAGCAAGTTGTTTGTAATTTTTCATTTGAATCAATCCTTGAAAGTAGAAGATTAATTAATTATAAGGTAAGAATGTTAAATTGCGATATAGAACATATCATACTAGATGAGATTTTCAACATTCACGCTCGGGTTAATAGTTACTGAATCAAATTTCATCAATTGGAAACATGGGGCGTTTAGTTGTGTTTTGTTAGTTACTTTGCTCAATTCCTTTACACCTTTCAACGATAATTAACTAAACTGAATCCCATAGCACTCCTCGAATTAATATAGCATCATTTTGGTAATGATTATCTCGCAATTAGACACAGCCAGTAAGCACTTACAATAACCATTCTGTGATTGATTGATGAATATAACGAGAAAGCCAAATGTAAATGAAGCACTTTCTATCCTCAGCGTTTGTTATTATGTTTTCAAACCAACTCTTTCCTTCCACCGAAATGCAGCAGTATCTTTTTTTTCGCATCAACATTTCAGCTAAATAATAAGAGTAGTACAAGGTAATTTGAAGCCATAACAAGATTAAAAACAAAAACACAATTTGAATGAGAATTTTCAATAGTAAAAGGCTTACCCGAGCTTTTATATTGAATAGCTCGTCAATGTGGATGATTTATTCCTAAAATGGTCCAAAGGCTGTCAATTAGGTTATTAGCGTTGGAGGCGATTCTTTTAAATAACAGATAACCCACAATTTAATTATAATGCCATTAATTGAATCTGGAAAGACTTACCAGTTCAATTGTTCAACTGTTGAAAGATGGCGTCTATGATAAAATTTAAGCGGGAATTTAATTAACTACCTTTTAATGAAAAATTTTTGTTAATCTAGATGGCGTAACTTTTTAGCCTTTCTTTGATTGGAGAAAACCCTTTCTATGATAATTTCCGTTAAAAAGGTTTTTTAACCGTAGATGATGGTAATTAAAAGCTTATTTTTGTGACAAGCTTTTGTTTTTAACTAACGACCATTTCAATTCCAATTACTGATTACATTCCTTCCCATATTTTGACCTACTAAAAAACTTTAATCGTTCCTTGTTAAAAATGGCTCAAGAAAATATTGTGCTTCGTTGTGTTCAATGTGACATGTATCAAAGTCAGCTAGTCAAACAATCCGGCAAATGGACATGTGTTTGCTGTGGACTGAAACAATCAATTCAGAGGGTTTATTATCATGGTTCTGGTGCAGAATGTCGATTACAGGTTCAACGGTTAAACATGCCAAATGAATCGTGATAACAAGTTTGTCATCATCTGTTATTAATTGAAATTAGAGCAATGCAATTTTACAACATCAACAGCAAATTTATCAGAAACACCAATAACATCAAACTCATCCATCAACATATCGATTTCAGAGTGTAACCAAGGTTAGTATTCAATTGTTCAAACAAATTAAATGCAATAAAAAACCTTTCCTCTCTATTTAAAGAAATTTGCCGATAATATTAATGTTAAACTTTTTTTTGACCAGAATCAACTTTAACTGCGAAAACATGTTTACTATGACCTAAGGCTGTTTAATGATGAACCTAATAATAAATGAATTAACCGTTTTCATGTTTCACTTTCTGGTCGTCATCTTAATTTTACATCAACAAACAACAATAAAAATCAACAAAAACTACAATTGGGTTAAAACCAAGTTTGCTTCTGATGCTTAAATTGGACAAAAAGATAAAGCTATAATTGCTGACGATTTACAATATTACAAACGGAAAAGCCTACCTAAACATTTAAACAATAAGAAATCAATTGTGAGGCAGAAATAGATACACTATTAAACTGATCAATAAAAATCAACACAATGATCCATTAGTGATTCTCACAGTGTGATCAAACCAGATTACACGCTTATTTCAATTTATATTTTTGATTGTACTCCGAGTATAACATCATGTAATATGCTCCTGACGAAATTGTAAGTTACTTTCAATAAATTGTGTTTAATCAAAAGTTGACTGCTTGTATTTTCGATTAAACATAAATTCGTGCAACCAAAATTATTTTATCAACAATAATTAATCGTCTTTATTCACATTTAGATCATGGATTAAATTTCCACCTGAATTTCAAGTTCACATCGGAAAGTCTAGCCTCTATCGGCTTTATTTAACAATTTCAAAAATGTCTTTTTCATCAACATTAACTAGGCGCCTCTTTTTATTTTGTTGTGAATGATGTTTGTTTTTTGATTAATTACCTGTGTTAGTGTAAAATGGCATTATTATCCGTCTTTATCATAACTTGTTACCAACTAATTGTTAATTAAATTATGTACACTATATGTAAAGCCGTGTGGGGACATTGGCCTCTCGATTTCAAAATACCATTTAGCTATTTTACATCTCAATGGACATGAGGCGACTCAAGCTTTTAATCCTGCCAATTATTAAACTTGACCAACAATTATAGCCAAGTTTATCATCATCACCATGACTGTTGAGAATGATCATCAACATCCTAATCACAATTACAATCATAACCATCATTTTCATATTCATTAGCTGCTGCTGGAAAAGTTGTCCATCTATTTTGAAAAAATTGAAATAATGAAACGATGATAAAGATTTAATAATCTTCCACTATTTTTGAGGTGAGCGTTTTTTCATCATTAACCATTTTTAATATCATTCTTTTAACTTTCATTAATTTTTGTAATCTGATTCTCTTCTACTTCTTTTTCCATTTCTCAACAGCATCATCATCTTACTTCTTGATTTGCAACTCTTATTTTAGTTACTCTTGATTTGGAAATCTGCACGTTCTTCACTATCGACCTTGTTTCAGGCCACTTTTCATGTTATATTCCGGTAATCATTTTCATCCTTCTCATCTCCATACAAGTTCATCAAACCTTCTCAATAATAACATTTTATTTCCCAACTGACCCAGTCCCATCATCTGCAGATCCCCGTTTCATCCCTTATTTAAAGGTGGTACCAAAGGTTTTTCATCTTCATCTTGATATGTTTGTAAAACTTCATAAGATTGTTGTTGATCATTAACATCTCAAAAATGGTAAACCAACTGAGAAAGTTAATGAATGAGAAAAAAAGAGTGAGATTAGATGATATTTTGATTGGTAAACAGCAATTTCAACTTTCCTTCAACTCATTCAGGTTTCACTGAAAGGTTAGTGAAAGTTTGATGATACATGATTACTAATAATATTATCAATTCTAAATTGTTGCTTCTTGATTTCAAATCCATTTGATTTTTTGATTCCAATTGAAGTGGTTATAACAATCTTTAAGCTTAATTCCAATTCCCAAGTAATCGCTAAAATAACACTTAAATGTTTCAACCGTTTCATCTTACATTGGATACAATATTATTGGTACCACTAGTTGTCAATTAGTTGATAATTCATCGGTTAACAGATTAAATTTGTGGGAATCGTAATCCAATAATTCAAAATGAAAATGCTTCTTTATGGTGGGTGATACAATTCATCAAAAATTTATTTCGACCATTGTCCTTATTTTCGTTGGTAAAATTTTATTAATTCCAATTATTTCTATGATATTATCTTTTCTCACAGTAATTATCGGATTACTTACCTCTAGTTATACGATTACACTGATAACTGGTTCAGTTTCTGCTCCAGCTAACGGATTAGTGTCTATGCCATCACCTAAAAATCCATTGGATATTCAAGTGATTAATACTCCATCATTGCCATCATTATTACCAGTGCCTTCATCTTTACCATCATCTTCACCTATTGTATCGCAAGCTTCATTTAGATCACCAAAGCCATCTTTCCCTAATGTTCATCCTCAAATGTTACCAGTGGTTTCACCCAATCAACCTCACCTTTCAAATGGATTAGCTTCTAAATTAAAATCAAAATTACCTTTTTGGTCTAAAATGTCACCAGCAGCTGATAAAAGAGCATTAAATTTAGTTCGTCTTACCAATCAATACCGACGTGGTATTCCTAATGCAATGGCTCTTTATCAGGCAATATTAGAGCAACATGAACGTCGCTGGATGCTGGACAGTCCTGAATTTAGACATCAATTTCCACCTGGTCATCCTGAAATGATGATGCGAGCTTCTAACAGAAAAGTTGGCAAAGTCGTTAATCGTATCATGTCTAGTTTCATTGGTGATTGTGTTGGTGTAATTATCTCGGAGATATTTCGTAAAATGGGTGAAGTGGCTGGTGAAGTTGCTAGATTGGTTATTAGTAATGCTGCTCGACACATCCTGGGCAGAGAAGAGTTATCAATTAAACCATCATTACCTTCGATTTTACCTTCACCTGGCAAGACAGTCAGTCGGATAATCCAAGCGATAAAGCCAAAAGTTACCGAAATCAAGAAAACAGTCTAATTTAGTTCAACCACATAATCGATAACACTATTGATACCCTTTTGACCTCGCCATTGGTTTTAATTCTCGCAGTTAATGATCAATATTTTCTCCAAAGAGTTAACTGTGTTCAAACAGACAAGTTCAGAATTTTCAACCACTTCTATACATTTGTGAAATTTTTATCTGTGATATTTATACTTCATTATTCATATCGAATCTATTAATCAAAAAGACAATAATCAATTTTAATATTGATTTGTATTAAGACTTAATTTTGTTTCTTCAAACATTAAAGAAATTCAATACACTTACGAAACTTGAATTGTGGTAAAAATATTAACTCAAAATTGATTGGACAAAACAGTGTATAGTGTAAGATTATTTAATTGTTCAATGAAGTCAATAGTGGGCATTAACCTACAGATCCAATTTTCTCATTTTTTTAATTCAATTGTTGATTCTAACATTCAGTTTTGAGCTCAAGTATTTACCCGAATAATTTAATGCAATGTCCATTTTATAATAAATATAATTTTAATAATCAGGTGAATATCTTCTAATTATTGAGAAATTACTTGAGGAATACCCAGTCTTGATAAGGTATTGTAAGCGAGCGAGTATATTTGTGTAACATCGTAAAAAAGAACATTCCACATTTAAGTACAGGTAAACCTCTCAAACATTTTATGGCGCAACTGGAAACATTTGGATCCTCTCAATATAATTTAAGGATTAAAATTAATATCTGGTTTGGTGTGGCACAAGCTTTGTACAATAGTTTCCAAATATATTCATGCATTGGTGGTCTTTCGTGACGAGCAATTGTTTGGGTTTCAGGAGGATTGGCAAAATAATATGCATTCTCGATAGTTGTCATATACCGAGAATCAAAGGGAATAGACTTTTCTTCCTCATCATTTGTTCCAAAAGTAATTTGCATCTAGAATGAGCGTCTGGTGATCGGAATAGGTAACGTCCACAGGTTTCCAATAGATTACAGGCCGTTTCAATATGATGAACAAAATCATTGAGCAAAAGCTGAAGAATTTGCAATTGGTTTGAATGAAACATAACAGTTAAATTTACACTCAAACAAACCAGTGCTTCAGACCCAACAGGAGCTAGAGGTGCGAACAGACGAGAATAAAAAGATATTAGATTAAGACGCTTAAAGCTCGAATTCCAGTTATAGTTGCACAAGAACATTTTCCATAAGACCAACTAAAGGTGTTGCGGAGTCTGCAACTCTACCTTCTTCATCTTTGCTCATTTTATTTTGGCATTAGTGTCCGAAATCTAACTGATTTGACTGTATTGGAGATTTTTACAGGAGAAATTAGATTGCTCTGTGATCAGAAGCCAACATATAACAACGAATTCAAACCAATATAAAAATTTCCAAGTCTAAATTTTGATGTTTCTTCTTGGATTCTGATGGCAGATGAGTAAAAGTGCGGCAAATTTAATTCTTAAGAAAGCCGTTGTGAATAGAAATCAGGTGAATGAAATATTCAATCTATCAAGAAATAGGTTTAATATAATTACATTTTATATTCTGATAAATTACACTTTGGCTTTAACAACTCTAAACTAACTGCTTTAAAGAATCTAAATCAAAATTAACAGAATTATTGATATATTTAGATACTTCTTGACTAAGTAATTGTTGCAACGACGTTTGATCTCTTTTGTAAATCCATGAATTAGTCATCCAGTCGTACCTTTTAGGACCACTGTAATAAAAGAAAATCACAATGAAACTTCAATTCTTGTTTTTCAATGATCCATCTTACCTGAAAGGCGAAGACAACCATATTTGTCTATTGGGTGTCTGTTTATTGATGACATATGTACCATTTCCAGCTAATTTAACCGTCAATACTCCATTCTAATCACAAAGAAAAGAAATGGTAAAATATTTAATGATCATATACTCATTACCTAGAACTTTGATAGAAAAGTAAATGTAAGCAAAAAAATGTAGAATTACCGAAAGCTCAACATCACTATCATCCAATTTAGTTTGTGTCTCAATCATTTCTTCAAATTGTTGGCACAGTAGTTCTAGAGTTTCGTCACTTAATTTCTCATATTTATTAACATCCATGAGGCTATCCGGTGAACAGCATGATGATAATTTCCGTGTTATTAAAGATTTATTGCATTGTTTACCATTCTGATAGAGGAGTTGACTTGACTTAGAGTAGATGGCCCATGCAGTTAAATTAGCTCGTTGAGTGATAGCTGTTAAAACCATTTCACTATAAGAATGATTAACTTTGAAGTAAAAAAGCAAAATAAATTCAAACGATTAAGAGCAGAGCAAAATAACAGGCACGAAAAGCATATCAGCTGAGAGTCACCATAAGAGCTTTAAAACTCTAGGAATACCATAGAAAGATTGTAACCAAGAAACATTGTACCAGAAAAAAATGAGTAGTTAAACAGAGACATTCAAAAGTGTCGAATGAATAGTTTTAATTCAACGCCGGTAACTTAATTAATTAAACTTGAATTAGTAAAATAAATATTTATCTTGTTTATAATAGATTAAACAATAAACTTTGATTGTAAAAAAATAGTCTGCTGACTTGAACAACAACACTTTCTGTTGTCAGGCAATGAAGAGCGCACTTTTTTAAATAAGCTAGTGCGGTAAAATAGACGATTATTAATCATGCATCCAAATTATTGATTACCAGAAGGTTTACTTAAGGTGTAAAAATAATTAGTAAATATTGTGACAAATTATAATTGTTTAAACTGACAGAAAATGGAAATAATGGAAAATGATTTCACTTTTCACCGAATCACTTGATGTAAGCTTTCACTATGACTTGACAACGTTGACATTCACTTAACTAGTAATTGTGATCCCAATTGGAAAGGTTTATTAACAGATTCAAAGGCTTAATAATTATGACAATTTAACATGATGAAGCTGAAAAGACACAAAATAATGTAACCATGAGTTGAATTGAAACGCATGCTCGACTGAATGTTATTCAGTTATTCAGGCTCAACTTGTCTGTGAACAAGTTTAGATTTGATCGAGCTCTGAAACCCAAAAGGTTAAACAATTTCATCTCAAAATAACTTGTTCAATTGAAAGTTATCCATTTAGATTGTTCATTCACATGTAAAACTGTTGACCATCCATTGATTCACCAATTGGTTTATCACAAATTGTAAGGAATTAACAAATTGTACGGATTCTTGATTAACATGTTTTTTCAGTGTAACCACCATCAAGATCAGCAATTAATCAATATCGATAATTGGATCCTTTAAAGACAACAATCAGTGTTAATTGTGTGCATGTGTTGGATTATAATCAATTAATGCGATGAAAAAGCCTTAACCAGGATTCATGGCTAAAGAATCAACTTACTCATTTTACCTCAATCTAATCAGACTATTTGTTTTATTGTTTATAAATAACGCCAATTATGGATACACCTTAAAAGTAGATGGTAAGTAACATTAACAAAACTCAATTTACATCTCAATTGTCAACATCAACATTGATTAATTTTAACATCAACAGTAATATGAACTGGTGTCAACCAATTATGACAAAGACGGACATTAACCAATTTAAAGTCTACAAGAAATGATATTTTGTATCTGACAACTGACATCTTAAATAATTGACTAAGTTGGTAAAGATTGAGATGCAATTTTTGCTCTATTGAGTTATTGATAATTCAAGCTCAAAGCTCAGGCTTTACTGGCATCAGTTATTGGATTATTTTACATTATTGTTGAAACATTGTTGCGATGTTTCGTTAATTATTGATTCTCAACAGACTATTGATAATCATGAAGTAGTTTCATGTCTCAATCTCAGCAAATCTTATTCTCTCACGAAAGCAATTTCAAATAAAAAGCCTTTTGTCACAAGAGTTTGATTTTTGTTTCAAATCACAATTGATGAAACTTTAAAATTTTCAATCAAATTATGTTCCATATTCAATTATGGACCAAATTAGAACCCAAATTAAACCTAAAAATCTTTCTAAATTGGTCAAACTTGCATTTCAATTGTTGATCCATTTTCAACCCAAACTGAAAACCCAATAAACCAATTAATCGAGTAAAAATTTGTTCTCAAGAGCAAAAAGATTGATTTATTTTGCATTTCCATTAAGAGTCAACAAGCATATTGATTGATAAAGTGATTACATTGAAATTGATTTGATCCTAATAACCATTTTACCTTGAATAACATTTAAAAAGAGCATTTATCATTTCAATGATTTCCTCTTTTGACCAAACAAAATGAATGGAATGAAAAGCGATTTGAAAAGCATTGAAAGTCGATAAATGTTGAAACCCATTTTCAGGTATCATGTTTGATTCATATACAAAGATTGAGTGGATGGACAGAAGATGATGCTGGATGGTCAATGTATTCCAGATATATATATGTTAATGTAATAAATTCAAGGTAAGAAGATGCATTATCGTTGGAACCTTTTAAGTACCTGATTCTCCTTTTAGCCTTCACCATGAGAACTGAAAATAAAAATGAAGATAAGCCAGAAAATTATAGTCTAAAGACAGTTTATTCCGTATTTTACCTTCAATTCCGTATTTGTCCAATCTTCATCTTCGATTCATCTCTACTCATCATAATAATCATTTTACTCTCTTAGCCACTTTAGTGTTGTTTTTTTCCATTCCCGGTTTCATTTCCAGTTAAGATTGGTTCTTCATGTTAACACTGAAAAAGTAGCAGAAAATGATGAAGATGATTATGAAAAAATGCTCATGAACATACAATAAGATATTTCTTTTTCTTCTCTCCTCTTCTCCTTTTTTTCCACCCAAAAATAATATATATTTTTCCCTTTTCCTTTCCTTCAATCTTCATCTTCTCTGATCATTCTTCTTACTCCGACTGAATATTACAAGAAAAAGATAAATTTATCCTTTTCAAAACTCAATTCCAAGTTAACAGACAATTTAATGCTTTCTCATTGAACAAAAGATAGAGAAAGAACTGAATCAAAATTTTCGTCTTTTCTTTTCGTTATTTTTCTCCATTTTTTTTCAACCTTCTTCTTCAAACTTGTTCATATTTAACCAATTTAACAATAACATTAATCGATTAATTTCAATTGAATGTTAACAGTCAACCATTATGTTTAACAAGGTTTATCAAAGATTAACTCTACATTTAATGCCAAATTTGATCAAATCTCAATTCACTCCAAGTCCCTCCAATAACCTTTCATTGTTTCACTTGCCATTGATTATCAAAAATTGCAAACCATTTCAAGTAAATAACTGTTCAATAAAACTAACTTTAACTTAAATGACTTTTAACGAAACCATTTATGACCTGTAATGAGTCCCTCTAACAAGGTAGCCTTTAAAGGAATGGTTCAAGTAAAATTTTCACTCAACATTTTTTACAACTAAATCTAACTGCAGGGTCAATTGAATGTAACATTGTTTTTGCTTGTTTATTTTTCTCTTTTTTTTGTGAAAAAAATATTTTTTTCTTCGCCATTTTGCAGACAAAAAATAGGTTAAATTGTGTTCAACAATTGTCTCAATTGTGGGCTCCTTTCAGTCAATATCAAAATAATAGTTCGAACGTAAATGTCTCTAGTTTCCGAGAAAATGGTGTTCGAAACTCAAACTTGCATCTTTTTTTCACACAAATTCATCTTCGAATGGAAAGTTGGGTTTAGTTATTCTTAGGGTTGCATGAAAAAAATAATATTTCTAGTTCTACGCTCAGACTTCCCTGTTATCAACAATATGTATAACAATAAGTAAAGGTTACTCAAGAGTTGGAGTTGATTGAGCTTCCCATTGAGAGGGTTTACCTTGCTTCAAGAGATCGAAGAGACTTTATTCATTTTGCTGATGTTGGCAAAGCTAAAATTGTTGAGTCGAAAGAAAAAAATTGAGCTGAAAATAAATCGAAAAGTGCGATTCAAGATTCTTCTGATCATTCATCTTACGACTCAATCCAAGGAACTTGATTTTGACAAAAGTTTAGCTAAACTCTTGTCCAGCATCATCCAATTCGAAGAGATACAAAGAACTTGAAAGATGAACATTTCCATTCAATTATTACGATTCAACCTTGAAATGTTAATTAGTCTGAGCGAAGCGAAGACTATAAGATCAGGCGTACGCTCCCAAAAAAAATTTTTTTTTTGACAATTTTGAACGAACCACTTCACCGGTTAACTCCAATTTCGACATATAGATTTAACTATTTGAGACCATTTTCTGATACAACGGAAATATGGAATTTTTGTTCCGTTTCCGATTTGGAGCAATATAAAGCTTTTTTCGAAAATTTTTTATTTTTCACTGTATCGTCTTGAAACTATTTCCAACATCTTTATCAACGTAAAGGGTGTTCAATGTAGTTACTTCCAAACTGGTGGAGCTTAAATTATGATAATAACAATCAGAAGCATGATAAGCAAGATAACTCGAGTAACATCACAATAACCAAGGTAAAGGGTGAAAGGCAAAATGTTATCTTTTCTTGACTTATCTTGCTTTTTGATTGTGATTATCAAAATTTAAGCTCCGCCAGTTTGGAAGTAACTAGATTGAAAACCCTTTATTTTAACTCCATTTTAACATTTAAATCCAATTGTTCATTTAAAAAAATCGCAACGCAAGCTCAGACTACGCCGCTTGACGGCTGACCTAGTATTGAACCAATTTTGAGAAACGACCAACACCGAGTAAAAACTTTCTGCTCACGGCTATTCAAAAACTTGTGAAACAGAAAATAGAAGAAAAAAATCGAAAAGAAAAAGTTTACCAAAGAAATTATTCATCTTTTTATCATGATGATTATCATGAACAAAACCACTTTAATGAACCTTTAACCAGTCTCATGAAGGTTTATTCATTGAAACGGAAGTTGAAACCGGAAACAAAGAGGGAAGAAAAGAGAAAGAAAAAGGTGAGAAAAAAAAGCGAAAGATTTTGTTGTTCGCTAAAGTGAAGTAAAAAGTAACTTTGTTAATCTTTGTTTTCATATTGTTGTCAGATTCAATGAATATCAACATTATATTGTTTCACAGAATCTGAGAGAAGATTCTCAAGAAAATCCTTTTCACCAGAAGACGAAGAAGACAAACTTTGAAACCTTTCCTTGTGATCGAAGGAAAGAAAAGAGTTGCAAATAAAGCCAACGAAAACAATCAAAATGATACATAATAATAATGATGAGAATAACGACGAATAAATAAGAAGATATTATTATAATAAGCATCTCCTGGGAGGCTGAACCTTCTTTAGATTACACTTGAATTAAACAGCAATTATTCTTGGGCCAATCAGCTTCATTTAAAGTCAACCTCGTTGACCCCTGTTGGCACCTTAATCATTTATTTTGTTGACAAATTTCACTCGAAAAAAGGTTCTCACCATTTGAAAACCATTATGATAATCTTGAGCCTTTTCCCTCTTCCCTTCCATGAGTTTTGCAAACACTTTTCAAGTCGAGGTTTCCAGTTTCAAATTATATATCATTTCATGTGAGATTCAAAATACTCTGTTTTTCATTTTATATCATCTTCTTTATTATGATTATTTGGGAACAAAAAACAGGCTTTATTGGGCGCATATTTATCTGCATTCAGTACAAACCACAATTCTCAAGAGTCGTATAAAGATTCGCATAAAGAAAACTTTAAATGTTCACAATCGAAAAGTTGCACAAGAAAAACTATGAATTTTAGTGCCGACAAAAGGTAGCAATAAAGTTTACTATCGACATAAACGACATTTTACTGTTGATTTCAAAAAGAATTAATGTTTCAGAAATTATCGATTAACCGACCTTTGCGATCAGAATTTTACTGCAAGAAAATTTCACTTTCCTTTTATGTTTGGAAAAGTCCGACAAAAAAGATGTTCGAAAAAAATTTGATTTCGCAAGTTTTCCGCGAACTTCGAGTAAACAGAAACTCAGAGTTTGATGTTTTGGAGATCATTGGTTAACTGATCTTTTCGCTGAGAAAAGTCAACCTTAGTTCGCTCAAGTTCTAGTTCGTTCTAGTTCGCTTTACTGCAACTGGAAAACCTGCCCTTAAATTTGCTCGAAAAATTTCGCCTTTTGGTACGGCAAAGTGAAAATTTCGATTCGAAAAAAAAATTTTCTTTGAAAAACTTGGAAAATAGATAAGCGATAAATTTGATTTCTTTGTAGTTTGAATAAATATGAATAAATAACAATCAAATGTTTTAGAGATCATTGGATTACAAATCGCTTTTCGCTGAGATTCTACTTCGACCGGTAAACTTTACCTTGAATTTGCTGAAAAAATTGAAAAATTGCTTTCGTTGTTTTTGTTCTAAAACACTTTAAAAAAGTTCGAAATAGGAAAACGGGAAATTTGTTTTCTCACAATTCCAATTCGAAGTTTTCGCTATCGCGTCTTCTGTCATTCCCTGTTTTTCCATATCAATCATCAGCTGATTGAAAGTTGCAACAAATGATGAATCAATGAGTTATTACAAAATGGAAACATTGACCGTGAAAAAGTGAACAATTTTGCAACTTAAACCCAACTGCATCTTGAAAGGTGAAAAGGTTGAAAAAGAAATGAAAAAAGGTCGATATTTTCAAGTCATTTCACTTTTATTAATAAAGCTCAATGTACTGCAATTGACTTGTTTTTATTCACTTTTTTTTCAATATTAAAGTCAAAAGTAGTTCCCAATTGCCAAGTAAATAATCATTAACAATTGATTGGAAAGCAAATAAATAACAATTTGTTTTGCGACAACAAGATTATCATGACAATATTCACTTAACAATTTCACCTGAATTTAGCTGCAAAAAAGAAGGGAAAAAGAGTTCATTCTAATTCCTTTAAATACATTTAAACTAAATTTATTTTCGTTTTCCTGAGTTTCCCTTTTAATACAACAACATAACTACAGTATAAAAGTTATCATCTTATCATTCCCTTGTAATGCTTAATATGCATAAATGTATATTTCAAGTAAGAACACAATTCACAGTAATAACTATTCAACATTTGATGTTTTAATTTTCACTGAATCCAAATGAAAAGCTTTCGTCTTCCCCTTACAGTCAACAAAAAAAGTGAGCAAACTTATCAAATTAGTATTCATGTCATAAGAAAATAGAAAAGTAAAATTGGTGAAAACAGTTAACAATCAGAATCGTCAATCAATACTAATAGCATTCTAAGCTGTTTCAGGTTGAAAACCCATTTAACTCATTTGTTACCATTTCAGGTTCATTTGAAAATTTGTTGCTCAAACTTTTTATCGTTTCTCAACCTTTCAAATGCAAATTTACAAGAAGCAAGAAAAACATGAAAATAACATTTTCATCCAAAGCATCTTATATCAAATTCATTTATTTATTACCCAGAAAAGCTAGCAATGAGTAATTGAAACTCAATTGAAAAGTAAAAAATGATATAAAAAAAGATATTGAAAAAATTGCATAAAATCTTTGCCAACATTCAACATGAAAAATCCTGAAATGTGAAAAATCTTTTTGCAGCGCTAATTGCGCAGACGATTGATTGTTGATTGGATAAATCGAGTTGTCCCAAGCTCGATTTGAATTATTCAATAAATTTACCGAAGATAGCAATTGAGGAGAAATGTTGAAATTTATTATTAAAACTCGAGTGAACCTTGTTGAGCTGAGAAATGTTCACATTTGCCTTGATTTCAGTTTAATATTTTGTTATCCATTTTCATTCCTTGATTAGTAAATAGAAAATGAAAAGCATTTTCTGTTCTCATGATAACCTGGGAGTGACTCAAAGTGATTCACCGTATTTTCATGACCTTTTTTTTCTCATTCAATGAATTATTCAATTGATAAGCACAATTTGTGCTCAGAATAATATCTCCATTCAATTGGCAAAAGAAACCATATTATCATCATCATCATAATCATTATCATTATTATTAATAAACCAATTTACATGTAACATGAATAAAAGTGAAAAACATTTCTTAATCTTAATGAAGAAATAAAAAAAAGTCTAAAAAATCGATAAACTTTGAGGTCAATACGGGCGATCGAATGCAATTGAAATTTTCTCGAGTCTCAACAATTCTCTGATTGGTACAACTTAATCATGATCATAAATGCGTGTTTCAACGTTTATTGTTTGTCTCTTTAGCTTATTCTTCATCATTAAAGGTTGTTTCAAACCAGCATTTCAAGGATTCATTTTGCTCTTCTTTAACCGTTTACATGCAAACAAGGAAAAAGGATTTTACGAGAAAAAAATAGCTGATGAGAAATTGATTCAACAAGGTGAGATTTTGTTGGATTCAACTTTGAATTCATGTTAAGAAATAGTTAAACTTGAAATGATATAAAATAAAAATGAATAGATAAGTTTAATTATTTGTGAATATACATTGAGCAAACCATTAACATTCAATTTTCATGTTTTTTTCTGCTTCATCTTATTTCGTTTTATTGTACAAAGAACAGTGTTCAACATTTAAATTTATGCAAATTATTCAGCAAATGAACTATTTTACGATGGAATAAACTCGTTGAAAGTTATCTTAATAAAGTAAAATGTTGAACATTTCATTCGGTTGCAACTTGAATCACTTCTGAATAACTGACAATTTTCATTAGAAGCATCGTTTTATTAGATTTTTCTGCTTCGAAAGTTGCATTTAAAAGTGACGATATTGATTCCATGTTTCAGAATAATAAAGCAGTTCGAAGTTAAATGCAATATTAGTGATGACATTCTCGATATCATGAATGGTTCAGAAGTGTATAATGATTCACTTGCAATTTAAGTTGATATTGATTTTTGTGCTTTAAATCACATTCATTTTAATTTCATTTCAAGAGCAACAAGAAATTATCGATTAAAACATTTTGCTTTCGATTAGTTAAACTGTATGAAATAATACAATTCAGGGGAAGATGAAACATTAACTTGAAGTTATTGAACAAAAAGTAAACATTTTGCAGGGAAAAAACCATTAAAGGCTCATCAATTCCCTTTATATTAATGAAATGGTGAAAAATTAAGACGAAATAATTCAAATAAAAAGAGGCAAAAATGGTGAAACAATTTTTTCCCAATCAAATGATAGAAATGAAAACACAACATTGTCAATGCAGGCAAACCTGCAAACATTGAAAAGCAAACAATTCACCATAAAAAGTTTACTAATTGTTCAATCGTTTCCATCCCTAGAACCCTTACCATCTTGCATCAAATAAAATGCATTCCCTGCGTCTTAACAGTCTTTACTTGATTCCTTTTCTTGTTCATTATCCAAGTGTTTAGTGAAACCATATTTCTTGAGGCGACTTTGGTTAAATATTGTGAAGGTGAAAAAATTCTGGAACCACTATTAGGTTCGATAAACATGATAATGATTGTGTGTATCAATAATGTAAATAGCAAAAGCGATATCAATATGAATACATCATTAAAGGCTTCCAATGAACATTTGCTTTTTTTGTATGTTAATATTTTTCTTGTCCAAACTGATGATATTTTCCCTTGAACAATATTTGTTTTAACATAAAATTCATATTAACACCCGAATATTGTCTAGGTTTCAGATAAACATCGTTCACTAATCGATTGAACCATTCAAAAGTTGCCTTTGATTTCATTAAAACACTGAAAAACACTGAAAATGACTTTGAAGAAACAAATTTTACCAAAAAAAAAAATCCAAAATCTAAACACAAACTAATCTTAAATGGTCAACCTAATGATCAGCTTTACTTTTCAATAATGATTCTCGATTTTAACCTCGATTAGGTGTAAAATAAATTTCATGGTAAATCGTCTAATTTGATGACAATATTTTTTCATCCGGGTTAATCAGATGATCCCAATATGATGATCATTTGGTTGACTTGATCATTCTTTATTAAGCCTTTTCTTCCTGTCAAAGTGAGGGAAGATGAAAACGAAAAAATGAAGTAAAAAGAAGAGAAGAAAAGATAATCTCGCGAAACAAATCTTTTTTGATTGCATTCCAGGTTAATTAACTTTCCTAATTGATTCCCATGAATTTACCGTTATCTATTATCAAGTTGAAAACCACTTCCGATTCAATATCATGCGAATTATCGTAAGCTGCAACAAAACGAAGGTAAACATTTTTGGGTTGCTTTACTTTTCCTAAACTTTTATCCTTAACCTGATCATCTTCATCCTTCTCTTCCTAATCTCTTGCCAGGATAATATTTTGTTTGATCCAATATTTCAGTTACCATTGACCTTAAAAACAAGAGAACCTCGTAAGATGCTGAAACAAGCTTTAATCAGGTTAATACCTTTAAGAATGGGAAACACAAAAAAGGTTCACCATATTGAGTTGATTTCATTTCAACCTTTTACTTTTTTGCGCTTCAATTTCACCATTTGATTAAACAAGAGAAAGGTTAACTTTTACTTTTTGCAAACTTACTCAACTCACATCCTTCAGGATTCATATTAATTTCATTCCTGAATCAATGTTACTTTGAATAAAGTCAATCATCAATTGATACAAGACGAAGTGACATGTTTCAACTCAATTATGACATTTTCATTTTCGATTTTTCCTTCTTCTTCTTCTTCTTGTTTCCTCCTTTTCTTTCAAGTAAATTTGTTTAAACAAAATTTTGACATTTTCTTGGGAATCTTCAATGAAATTTCCGGCCTTTAAAGAAAGATGATGCCAATGAATGGAAAAAGAGAGGAAAAGGAGAAATCAGATTATTCTTTGGTCACATTTTAAGATGAAACTCGTGTTGTACTCACTTTGCTTACACCATTTTCAACTTTAAATATTAACCTTTTTTTTATCAAACAAAAAAGGCTCATCATGTGCTGACAGATTGACACTCTAACAGTCAAAACTTGTTCATTGAATGGCCAGACTAATGGATGAGCAGAAAGCAAAGAGGCAGCTTATTGCCTGACATTTTGACCTAAAACCTTTGATCGTCTTGACCAAAGGAAAAAAGTGTCTTCAGAAGAGGCAAAAAACGCTGAAACTAAACGAGCATTTGATCGCCTTTTCATGTTACTGTTTTTTGCTTTGTTACCTGCTCATATTGCTTGTTGCCAGTTTTTTGCCTCTCTTTTTCTTCTTATTGAACTTGATGATGATTTATTCAGAATCAATCATGCCTGTGATGAGTTTGAAGTCACTTTTGCCTTCATAATCTTGCCAATCTCTTCGTTGGTTAAGGGTTGCACAAAGATTGCCATTGAAAGCTCAACCTTGATATCATTAATCAATAAAAGTATTGAGAAGAGCGAACAACAGAAATGCAACTTTTGAAATGAAATTTTTGTGTTGCTCCGAATTCGCGTTGTTAAGGTGAATTAGAAAGATAATCAATCTGTCAAGAGAGGCTTGACGATCGTTGATGATGAGAATGATGAAGATGAAGAACAAGAAGTTGAGTTATTCAGCTGGAATCGAAGGAACGTTCAAATGTTGAGGAGAATTTTGTGTTTTTCTGATTTGATTAAAAGGTGAGAAAAAGAACAAGAATTGTTGCATGGAAACGAAAAGGAGAAGGAGACCGAGAAAAAGAGTTACGAATATATTAAAATAATTTTCTATTCTTTTCACGTTCTTAATAGTTTTTCATCTGAAAAGTGGTGAACTTTTATTCTTCTTTAAAATTTTACAATTTTCTTCTCATTTTTTTCCCTCTGTAGTTGTCTAACTTATCATTTCCAATGAAGATCTTGTTCAATGTGCTCTTCTGTATTGACAACCTTTTCTTTTCTCTCGCTATTCGCCAGTTCCATCATCGACTCAATTTTCATTTTTCACTTTACATTCAGTTTATCTTTGTCATCTCTTTATGCACCAATTTTGGCCCTTTCCTTGTGCTTTTATTGATATTATTCAATGGGATTGAAAGGAATGAATGTTATCAACATTACAAACAAGATCATCATCATTCACGTTTCGCGTTATTCAGTTATTTTTTGATTATCCATTTCAAAAGTCAAAAGTTCGATTGATTTCTCATCGTTAAATAGTCAAGAGAAAAGTTGATTAAAATTTTCCATGCAACTTTCAAGAACATTTTCATTCTTTGTCTTCAATGTTGTTGACTTGCGAGCAAATGGTTCGTCGAGAAAGATTAACCTTTTTAATCGAGTTATGCTAAAGTTGTGATGAAAGGAGGCAATTAGATGTTCGAGTTTAAACAGGAGTATAAATATCATGACATTATCATTTGATGAATATTGTTGAAACGCCATTTGGAATATTTTCATAAATCTTCTGAAAATAATTTACTTTGCGATTTTCTAGATTAGTTTTTCAAATATTTTATGGTTTAATGTTCATTAATTTTCGGCAAAATCAGTTTGTTTTGCACTACTTTTCGATCGATTTGGAAACAAAGTTTCAAGTTTCAATTTCGTAACGAAATACTTAGGCGTCAATTTATCATGATGAGAGATGGATAGAACTTAATTTATTGTTTCTTCTTAACCAAAACTTTGCACACAAAAAACCAGTTTCCTCCATTCAATCGAAACTTTAATTTACCATTCTTGAGACATTAATGCTTGAACTTTTAAAGTCAATGACCAAAATCAAGAGAATTGTTGATAAATTGAAAAAGTGATCGAATGATTGAATCGATCGATGTCGATGTGCATCGAACATTTCCATCGACTATTTCAGCATTTCTACTTTTACGGTCAAAAGAAGAACCTGAGTTAAATCGCCAACCGAAGTCATCTCGAAAAATTCAAAACTTGACTCGAAATAAAATTTTTCCCATTTACTTTAGATCGAAACCTTTTGCATGAATGCAATAGGTTCCAATGTCATTCCTCTCTACCGACTATAAACTTCAAACTCATTAACTTATAAATTCGAAACAGTTTTTTTTTCGAAATTCCCAGAACTTGAAAGCTTCATGAACCGAAATTGTGTGTTTCTTGTTAGCCAGATCAATGACCTGAAAATAATTTGGCGAAATTGTGAAAATTCAAAAATTCTTTGGATGTTTGTTGTGGTCACATTAGTCTAGAGCTGGACATTTCCATTTTAAGCACAAGATTAGAAAAGCAAAATTTTTCGAATTTTCAATTGATTCGAAAAACTTTACAGATTTAAAGCTTAAACTGGTCGTTTATTTGGCAAATGTTTCAATGTTGCGCACTTTTATTCGTCACCTCCAACATTTATTTACCATTTTCAAAGTTGCTTTGCATAAATGATTTGATTTGTAAATCATCAAAAGGAGAAAAGTTTTTTTTTTATTCTTCTATTTAACATGAAATTCAAAGTTTAACTGAGCCATCTATTCATTAAAAGGATATAATGTGCCCATTTATATACATTATTTGTTTATCTTTTACCTTGTTATTTAATATGTAACAATGGTTAAACCAACAATACCAAATAAAAGACGATAAAACTAACAGTAAAATAGGTAATAATAATGGAAACATTGAAAAGGCAAAAAAGCTTGTTTGAATGTCAAATGAAACAAAATGCTCATCTCAACTTATCGTTGCATTAAAAATAGATTTAACCAGAAAAATTGCATTCTTTTTCACCTTCACCTATTCAACTTTGTTCATGGGCTCACAATATAAGCTTCAAAATGTCGGGCGAAATTGAAATTTTGCAAGAAAAGAATAATCAAAACTATTGAAAAATATTCTTTATTGGCTATCATGAGTCGATATTCATTGGCAAACTCATACAAAGGAAAGAGATTATTTTGAGGAAAAAAGTAATAAAATATTTTCTCTAAATTGCCTTCGATTTTCAATCCTTTGAGGAAAGTTGAAAAAATGTATCAAAAACATTCAAACATCAAGACTATCTGACAGGTTGATGAAGAAAACTTTTTGTCCTTAAAATGAGTTTTCAGAAGAAGAGCGTTTTCATGCAACATTTGAATAAGATGATGATTGGATATTTTCAGGCAACTTTTATTAACAGTTTATCAAGTATTAAGACTCTGGCCTTAATCAACAGCTTCACTTGTTTTCCGGTGTTCAACTGTTCAACTATTGTACTGAAAAATGTAATCTCCAAGAGGTTAGAGTGAAGAGTAAATAAAAAGTTGAACGGAAAGTTTCATCTTCTGATGTTCAAAAGCATTCTCAACTTTAAGATCATCTCTCTTCTATTCATCATGTTCATTCAGTGTTGTCATTCTTATCATGTTGTCAGGCAAATTTTTTTCCTGGGACTTCTTTTTTTTCAACAAAATTCTCAAACCAGACATTCACTTAGCTACTTGTCAGATTGACCGTTGTTCAATCTTTGCTTCTTCTTCCTCTCATTCGGAAGATGTAATTTTGAGCACACAAAAAGTGACAACTTTTTTTGCCACTTTGCTTTCCAAGTAAATGACCCAAGTCGGGAATGTGATGAAGAAAATTTTTTTGAGAAAAAAAAAATGTTGCATTCAGAGATGATGAGCATGATGACTTGTGATGAAAAAAGATGAGCTGAAGAACCATGAGACATTTTTGTATTACAAATAAATTGGAGTCACTGTAATTACAGCACAGCAGGTAACTTATCATGTTTTTTGTCCTCACATTATTATCATTTTCATTATTATTTGGATTATTGAAGGAAAGTTTTACTTTTTTTTTCTTCTTTTACTTTCATTTTTGCTCTTTTTTTTCATTCAGATTCTCTTATTACTTGGACGCTCTAATCAATTTGGTCAACCATTGGGAAATCATTTGTTGACCATTTCATTGTCACATGCTAATAATCAATGAATCCGAATCGCAGTTTTACAATTATTGTTCAACAAAAAGTTGCTTCTTTTCACATGAAATTCATTTTTTATCCAACAGTTGAAAATAATTGCACAAAATTACATCACAAAAAGTATTAGAAATGGCAATGAGAAAATGATCGATTTTCCAGAAAAAATCGATTAATCCCCGTCACTAACGATTATTTGATAACAAAAATCGATTGTGGAAATTTCGATATAAATTTTAATTGTTCAATTATTTAGTTGCCTTTAGGCTGACGTTTCAATAATTGATATCATAGACTCACTGGATTCTATGAAACTCATAAATTTAAAGAAATTTCAAGACTGGGAGTCTTCACTCCCAAGGAAAATATATTTATCATTGAGATAACTTTGTGTTCAGCTCGAAGAGTTTAATGAACCTTGGAAACAGGAAAAGGAAAAAGATCGACATTACAGGTCGACTATTGAGAAACTATTGAGAACTGACAGCATCTCTTTACCTTTTCATAATGTCTCTCAATGCAATCCAGTGGTTAAATGACAAGTTAAGTCTCGATATAATTCAATTGGAAATGGTTAATCCTTTGATAATGATGATCATTATCTTCATCACATGGTGATATTGATAAATTATTGCATCAACCTATTTGTTTCAATGAAAATATAACAATTGGAGACAAAAATGGTCGGTTAGTTTTGTTGTAATATATTATGTTTCGTTTTGTTTTGCCTTTTACAACCAATAATTGTTGTCTTATTAAGACAAAACAAACCGTAAATTTGTGACAAATTATTGCATATTCAAGTTGACATTATCAGAAAACTATTAAAACTGTAATATGGAAACTAATAATATTATTATAATAATATAATGGAAACTACCTTTAATTTTGTTTTTAAGACTTGTTTTTGTTTCCAGTGAATCAAACTAAACTGACAAATAAATCTGCAATCATCTATTATGATAATACAGAAACTTATTTTTACTTGTCATACACATAATTACATAACCAGTGAAACAGGGTCAAAACAAATTTCATTGTAACTTTCATATTGCATTTTGGGTTAAACTCGTCATTCTGGCTACAATAAGGGTAATAATACATTTACAGCAACAAACTTTCGCAGCGATTAGATCAATTTTTTACCCAATTTATGTTATTATTAGTTACAATTTTCATCTTGTTTTCTTCGCGAGGTTGAGTAAAACTGAACTTGGCCAGTTCGATTTATATCATTTTTGCTTGATTTTTCTTTCATCAAAATCTCTTATAAGTTCGAAATTTGTGCAAATATGCAATAACGTATGAAACGCAAGGAAACGAATAGAAAATGATGAAAAGTGAAACCACGCTAGCAATAGATTTTTCAGATGTAAAATTCAATTTTGATTTTCATGAAGAGATTTATCTGCAGGCCCCAAAAACTTGCCATTTGCGATAAATGTAATAGTTTGCCGTTATTGAAAAGACAGATCATTAACAAAGACGAAAGCACTTTCCAGATAGATTTTCAGGTGTAGAATTCAATGCTGATTTCCATGCAATGATTTATTTTTTCCTGTCATTCTTTTCGATAATTTGATTATTGCGAGAATGGCCAGTTTGCACAGCTGTTGAAACAAAATAAATAACTAGGATAAATGAGTGAATAAGTTTTCACAACGAAAATATTCCTCTCTAGACAGTTTTACCTATTTGTGTAGTCTTCATCCTTCCACACTTCTACGACTTTGGCAATTTACCAATAAACGCTTTAACGGGCGTTTTTTTTCATTTTACGCCTGTTTGCATGCATAACTTTCGAATGGTGCATACTACAGACCTCAGACTTGAACCGTGTGCTTCCGTAAATTGAACCACCATAAGTCAGAAGGCTCAAGGTTATTCAAAGTAATTCCGTTATTTGACCTCTGTTTGACCTTTGCAGTTCATTTTCTGAAAGAGAAAATTTTTTCAAATCCATTGGCTGTTCATAACTCTTGCTGGCCAAATGCTATGAATGTTTATCCAATTTACAGAGAAATTTACAGCTTTCATTTCAGCATTTCTGTCGATGGACACTAGCCTGAACTAAAATGAATGAACCAATTTCTGATAATACAATGTTGTATTATGCAAAACATCAATCCCACAATCTTGTTAGACAATATCATACAACTTTGTCAACAAATAACTTATAATTATTAAATGATTCACCTAACTAAGGTTGATGAGATATAGATTTTCCCACCGATTAGTTAATTAAGTTTTAGTCTAAAGTTCCTGGTGATTAGGATATGCCATTCTAAAAATCAGCTTGAAATTCGAGTTCTCTAAGGAGTTATTCGACAAATCCCTTGGGACTCCATGATGACTAAGTCATAAATCAACTTTTTGTGCTAATTCCAATGAACCTATGCACGTAGCTTTAAACCAACGGGTTTTTGAGATATTGAACTTTTTATATTTTTCGACTGGGAATTAATGTTAAAGGCCGTGGCGTTTCTTTGCTACCACATGATGAACACATCAGACATTACTTTTCTTGGTCATCATAAGTAATACCATGAACAATCATATCATGATTTTTAGCCGTGCTCTACCAATTTATGAAGATTTACTTTCAAAACATGGTTAAGGAGATTAAAAAAATTGTGATTAATTTCGGTAAATCTGAATATCTATTTCGACTCAAACTTATTGGTGAAAAATGACTACGCCTTTTGCAAAACTTAGTATACAGTCACTTTTTATAGTCGATGAATTGATGAAAATTACGATTTTTTTGTTCTGCGAGTTCAAAATGAAAAAATACGCCAAAATTTTCCAAATTTTCAACTGAGTCTCGAAAAATTTCCTTTCCAATTTTGACTCCAAAAATGCAGTTTGGAATTCGTCGTTCCGTTCATTTATTCGAGATCAAACATCAACGGGTATTTCTGATTAGCCCAGCTTAAATTTTGGTCGACTAACCCGAACAAGGGCGATCTGATAGAAATGGCAGAAAAGAATTTTAAATAGCCGAATATTAAGCGAGTAAAAAAGTGGCCTTGAAACTGAAAGTTGCTTGTAAAAGCATTACAATGAAATCGAAAGTACATGACTTGAAAAGTGAAATATCAATGAAAATTATTCATTATTGTAAAAAGTACTCGCAAGTGTGTTGGTTACAATAAAAGAATCAAAGTACTCGCAAAAGAGTGCAGAAGCAAAAAAAAGCATTTTATTCATTAAGTCAAGTTCTTTAAATACTAAGGTTAAAGGTTTACACTACGAGGACTCATTGTGGTCAAACTCAATGAGGACTCACAATGAGATCTCAGATTGAGCCCCTGAGATCTCAGCTTGAGCTTCTGAGATCCCTAATTTAATCCCTGAGGTCTCAGATTGAGAACCTGAGGTCTCAGTTTGAGAGCCTGAGATCTCAGATCGAGATCTCAGCTTCTAAGCAGCTTATTATCATGAGCCGATTAGAGACGAGCGTTACTTTCAACACTCCCACTCGTGAGTCTCTTAATTCCAATTGTAGAGCAGCATCGATTAAACGCTTCTGAACAAAGTGGTTTTGTCAAGAAGTCAGCTGCTTGCTTATCAGTGGGTACATAGACAACGTCCATCTCTCCGTTCTCACGAACATCTCTAATAAAGTGATATCGAACATCGATATGCTTTGTTCGTCGGTGTAGGACTGGATTCTCTACCAATTTGATTGCGCCTTGGTTATCACAGTGCATTATAGTTGGACTTGTTTGTTGAGATCCCAATTCTTGTAATACTTGACGGCACCAGATTATTTCTTTAGTACACTCAGCCATTGCCATGTATTCGGCCTCTGTTGTGCTTTGAGCAACAACTTTTTGAGATCTCGAAGCCCACGCTATCGGTCCACCATTCAGTAAGCATACGTATCCAGTAACTGACCTTCTGGTCATCAAGTCGGCAGCATAATCACTATCACAAAACGCTGATAGATTCAAATTTTCAGCTTTACCAAAAGTTATTCCATGAGTCTTTGTAGCTTTAAGATAGCGTAGAATTCTCTTAACAGCTTTCCAATGCACAGCATTGTAATTACTACAAAATTGAGAACACTTAGAAACAGCATACATTATATCGGGCCTTGTGGTAATAGCTAGATACATCAAGGCTCCCACTGCCTCTTGGTAAGGTACATTCTCTTTATCCATGTCTTCAGTGATTTCCAATTTTTGATTGACATCACTCGGTGTTTTAACTGGGTTGCATTGCTCCATATTGAACCTAACCAATAGTTTCTCAATGTAATGAGGAGAGCTCAAAATAAGACTGCCATCAGTGTTAGTCATTTCAATACCAAGAAAGTATTTGGGATCTCCAATTGTCATCTCAAAATGAGATCTCAAATATTTCAAAACTTTATTCAAGTACTCCTTATTTGTGCTGCAAAGCAAACCGTCATCAACGTAAAGAGCGAGAATGGATCGAGAATTCTCAGCGAATGAAATATAGGTACCTTGATCCGATTCCAGCTTCTTGAATCCGAAGTTCTTTAGAAAAGAAGAAAACTTATGGTTCCATTGTCTTGGAGCCTGTTTAAGACCATAAAGACCTTAGAGTAGTTGGCAAACTTTACCCTCTTCTTCGATGAATCCAGGAGGCTGCTCCATAAATAAGACTTCCTTGAGATCTCCATATAGGAACGCAGTCTTAACATCGAATTGCGATACTTCCATTTTATAATATTTTGCCATCGCCAAAACCATTCTTATTGTTTCGTACCGTACGACAGGAGCGAATGTATCACTATAATCAGAGCCATACTTCTGGGAAAAACCTTTGGCTACAAGTCGAGACTTGTATTTATTAACTGATCCATCCGGGTTTTCTTTAATTTTGAATACCCATTTGCACTGTATGGCTGATCTTCCAGCTGGTAAATCAACTAACTTCCAAGTGTTGTTTCTCTTCAACGATGATATTTCTTCCTTCATCGATGCCATCCAGGTTGATGCACTATCACCACTCAGGGCTTCCTCGATTGTCAGCGGTTCATCTACTGAAGCTATGAGGCATAGATAGTTCTTCGGTTGTCGAATGCGAAGATTGTAAGTATCTCCAATAACAGCACTGAGATCTCCACTTGAGATCTCAGCTTGAGATCTCGAATTGAAGTCTCGATCTGAGATCTCGACTTGAGATCCTGAATTGAGATCTCCACTTGAAATTTCATCTTGAGATCTCAAATTGAAATCTCCATCTGAGATCTCGACTTGAGATCTCGTATTGAGATCTCCATCTGAGATCTCGCTTTCAGCAATACTGCTTAAAGACTCATTTATTATGGTACTTCCATCATAATCAGTATTCTGTGCTGGATTATTGAGATCATCATAACAGATCGCAACAGTTTCCCGTCGTTCAGGAGGCGAGATATCTAATGTCTTGTCACTATCTTCAACAAATTTCACATGTCGAGCAATTTCAACCTTGTTACACTGTGGAAAGAAGATCCTATAGTTCTTTGAAGAATCTGTATAACCGACGAGTATTCCTTGTCTGCTCTTTGGATCCCATTTCTTACGTTTCTCAGCAGGAACTAGGGCATATGAAGTCATTCCAAAAGGTTTCATATGATCTAAGCACGGTGTTCTTTTAAACCATATCTCAAAAGGACTTTTATCACAGTTCTTCTTGGGAGCTCTATTCAAACAATAAGCTGCAGTATTCAAGGCTTCAGCCCACAGCTTTTTCGGTAGACCTTTGGCAAACAACATTGATCTAGCTAGATCAGCAAGTGATCGATTATCCCGTTCCACCTTGCCATTCTGTTCGTGTACATAAGGAACTGTGAATTCATGCTGGATCAGATTGTCAGACAAAATGCGTGAGATCTCACTGTTCTTATATTCAAGACCATTATCACTGCGAAATCTTTTCACTTGATTACTAGTTTCCATTTTCACTTCATTAATCACTTTCGGAAGTAGTTTTGAGATCTCATTCTTTTGTCTCATGAAGAGCACCTTTCTATAAGAGCTCACATCACACTTGAAGACGGCTGCATACCTCGAACCAGAAATCGAAGTTGTTTCCATTGGACCCATCACGTCACTATGTAAGAACTCTCCGGGTAAATGCGTCTTCGGCGATGATGGTTCTTTGAACGAAATTTTAGTCTGTTTACCAAGAGCACAGCCATGACAAAAGAATTCACTTCTCTGCCTTTGAATATCAGCAATCTTTGGTATCATTCCAAGTTGCATCATTTTAACAACTCTATCCACACCGATATGTCCCATACGCAGATGCCATCCAAGGAGCGAATTACTTGAACTTTGCGATACGAGTAACATCGAATTTCCATTCTTAGGCTTGATACATAAGTTATACATGTTACTGTTCTTGTTTCTAACACCTAAAATTAAAGTTGTCCCATTTTGAGATCTCACGTTGATCTCATCTCCTTTGGCCACTACCTCAAGACCCTTCTTGGTAAGTTTACCAAGTGATATCAGATGAGGAACAGACAGATTTGGCACATGTCTTACATCTAAAAGATAATTGTCCTTCCAACTTTTGCCATCAAACGTCTCGACTGGAATACTTCCGATACCTATGGCTTCAACTGAGTTTCCATCACCGATTTCAAACTTCTCTTTCGGCTCGAGAGCTTTGTAATTGCTGAACAAGCTCCTATCCCGAGCGAAATGATGTGATGCCCCTGAGTCCAAGATCCATCCATTATTTGAGATCTCAAAATGAGATCTCACCATGAGGCCAAATCCTTCTTGAGGCTTCTTCACTTTAGTACAATCCCGTTTGAAATGACCAGTTTCTCCACAGCCATAGCACTTGTAGAGCCTTCGCTTAGGCCTACGACCCTTATTCTTTTCTTTGATTACCAATGCTTCACCATTGATTTTAGAAGCGTCACCATTTATCTCCTTTTCAGCAGCCAACAGTTGTGCTTGTAGATCTTCCAACCGTAACTTGAGACCTCCAATCGTACCAAGCCGCCATGACGTCCTGAATGAATCATAAGATTTAGGCAGATCATTCACAATTTTTGCCATGATTGTTTCTTGAGACGGTTCCTGATCCAAGTCTTTCATTTGTTTCATTATCATTGAGATCTCACTCAGATAGGCACTAACAGACATTCCACTGGTAAATTTCAATTCATGAAAGGCTTGAGCACAGAGATACTTGTTGGTCACCGAAGATTGTTCTCGATAGTTTATTATCACTTTCCAGACTTCAGAAGCACAAGAACACGGACGAATAAGCGCATGATGTTCCTCATCCAGAGTAACTGATATTAAACAGCGAGCCTTCGCGTCCTTCATCTTCCATTCTTTTGCAGTTTCATCAGTTTTCACTTCGTTTCCCAATACGATATCCATTAAATCTCTAGATTCCAATACCGCTGAGATCTCGTATTTCCATCTCTGAAACGTTGAAGAAGTCAGAGTAGCCACACGGACACTTTCTTTTTCCATGACGATGAGATCTCAAACACAAACTTGAAAAAACAGATTTAAGTTAACTAGGTCGTATAATTATTGAAAGTAAAACTAAATACAATTCTTTTAATTAGTACAAGTGTACTGGGCCCATAACCTGTTGGTTACAATAAAAGAATCAAAGTACTCGCAAAAGAGTGCAGAAGCAAAAAAAAGCATTTTATTCATTAAGTCAAGTTCTTTAAATACTAAGGTTAAAGGTTTACACTACGAGGACTCATTGTGGTCAAACTCAATGAGGACTCACAATGAGATCTCAGATTGAGCCCCTGAGATCTCAGCTTGAGCTTCTGAGATCCCTAATTTAATCCCTGAGGTCTCAGATTGAGAACCTGAGGTCTCAGTTTGAGAGCCTGAGATCTCAGATCGAGATCTCAGCTTCTAAGCAGCTTATTATCATGAGCCGATTAGAGACGAGCGTTACTTTCAACAAAGTGTTTAGCGTACTCTGATTGAATAAATGGCACTTTGGATTTTCTATGGGATTTACAAGAACTTTATCAATTCAAATTGAACAAAATCTTTTCGAATGAAATTCGATTCAAGTTTTCTCTTATCAACTACAAAATGGTAAAATTTGTATTTATAACAATAAAGTAGATTAAATATTTTATTCAATCATTGAAAAGGAAGCTCAGGGAATGACAGGGAGTCTGAAAAGAGGTTATCATGGGAAAATATTCATATAAAGAATATATATTCTGCTGAATACATTATTCACGGTTTTGTGTTGCATTTTGAAAGCAAAAAGGGCACAAAAGTAGATGGATACAGAATGATTGTATTACATGTTGAATGGCGGATAAAGAGAAGAGCATGAATCTAAGAACGTTATAATTTAGAAGTGAAATGCACTGATAGGGAAGTAAGTTGAATATCAGCCAAACATATTGACTTTCATGATGAGTTTAAGGGGTACACAAAGAGAGTAAAAGTTCAATCAATCAAGCTGTTTTCATGTTCATTTTTTACTCATGCAAAGTCATTCCAAATAGATGCTTCCGAATGTTTGAGTCAAGAAAATGCACTTTCATCAAGTTTTAACTTTGCGTGTTCATATTGACCATGTTGCACATCTTTTGTGTGTTCATTATGTTTGCCTGGAAAATGGATTAAAAACATCATTCCAACAGTCAGAGTTCAAATTGAGTACGGAAACTGAGAAACAGATAGATATCGAGGATGGGTTTCAAAAGCGCAACACTTTGAAATGCCATCGTACTTTCTGACGGATTTACAGACAGAATCTGTAACTTACATCAATCAACTGAAAAAGTTTTCACTCTCAGAAAATGATTTTCAAATGGCATTTAGAGGTCAAATAACGGAGTGAGCTTTAATGACTTTGTAAATTATAACTTATGGTTCTTCAATCTTTGGAAGTTCGTGGTTCGAGTTGCAGGTCTATAAAATTTTCTTGCGTCAATAGTCTTTTCCACTTTTCATGTACTCATGAGCTAACTAAAAATATTAATTTCGTCAGAAAACTCGATTATCAGTTGATGCCGACCCCTTGTCAGTCAGCCAGCTTTGGTATTATGTCTGTTTTTGAAGTGTCTAAAAGCAAAAATGACTGTTTAATTTTATTTTTTTTTCAAACTTGTTAAATTGACTAAAAAACATTGATGCAGAAAAATTGTAGTGTAAATATTTGAAAAATTATAAACATTTAGTTTGACACTGTCTGTGACCCTCTTGACTGTGAAAAGGTGTCAAAATGAAAACTAATAGACTTGAAAGTGATAGTTTGTTGAGTTCAATTAGTTGAGCTCAATTTGGTGTGTCAATGATTTCATATGAAACATAATGTAACAAAGTGTCATTTTCAACAATCAACAAGTCAACAGCTTCCAATCCAAGTGATACATCAAAAGCAATAATAATGACAAAATTGATGCGTTACTGGAATGTCATGCATTTCACATTTCTAGTACCATCATTTTGTCCTAATAACTTGCTTGGTGACAAGTTACTAAAAATTCCAACATTTTTCATAATTCGTTACAATTTGATATCAATGGGCAATACCAAGCGTGAATTTACCAGAAACTGGTAAAATGTGTTTTCTATCTTTCTGAATACGTGCAAGTTTCTCTCAATAGGCTTAACCTTGGTGAGATTGAAACTCTACACCGTGGCAAGTTCGGTCTAATCGGAGTTTGCAAGAGTGCAGATTGATGTAAAAGTGTTTGCAAGTATCGGGCTATTCAGCTAGCTTTTACGGTAATTTGCAGGTATAACTCATGAACGGTTAATGCTACAGACCTCAGATGATTGGTGTTGGCGACACGTTCATAGCTCATACTTGCCAAAAGATATGAGTGTTTACATTGCATTCATTCGATCAATTAGTTTCAAGTAAAATTCATTTATCGTATTTATCGTGTTAGATCTCAACTTGTAGCAAACGTCAACCAATTTGAAAATTTTCCACTCTTAGAATATGACCTTGTCAGAGGTCAACTAATGGAGTGATATTGAATGACTTTGATCGTTCGAGCTTATAGTTCTTGTTAGATAACCTTGACTTGTCGGTTAAATAGTCAAAGCAATGGTGCAATCATTACGTCCCCTGATTCACCTTCTAGTACTTTCTAGATTAGCCATTGATGGCGTAACACATAGATATAAATAGAGTAGCCATTAATGGCACATTAACCAGTCTATCTCCTTTACCCTAACCTCCACTTCACTTATTGTAAATACCTATTATTATATTAAAGTGTTTGAACCTAAAATGACTGGCTCCAGTCGTTCGCTACTAACGTAGCTGCAAACCGACTCGCGATTCACTCACAGTTCTACAATCTGCAAAAGCTCATGCTAAAAATCTGAGGTCTGTAGCTTTAACCGTCCGTGAGTTATACCTGAAAACCACCGTAAAAGTTAGCTGAATAGCCCGTTAGAGATCATCTGTTTTGGGCATTTCATCACAATGAAATTCATGCAACTTGCTTTTCACCTTTTACACCGTCGAGGATCAATTGAGGCTTTACTCGCGAAATATGATAAAAAACCTTTCATCTTTACTTTTTTTCTATCGATTACATTTCTCGAATTCCCTGGATGGTTGATAAAGAAATGGTTGAAATGAAAAGAGTAACAAGAGTAGAGCAGGAAGAGTGTAAAGTTGATAGAGAATAAGATTACTTGGTTGGGTTAACCTGCATATTGTTGTCAATAGTTGACCTGATATACCTTAACTTTTCATCTCTTTTTCACTTTGTATCTTTTTCCTTCTCTCTCCCTCTCTACATGTTAATAGTAAGCACTCTTTCAACATGTAAATGTTTATTCTAAGTTTGCTGTTGACATGTTCATTGAATAAATATTTTTTGACCACATTTACCAGCAAACATTAAAGCAAAGTCGGTGCTTTTTTCATTACACAAAGAGGTGATGACAATGAATTTAATACCTTTTTTTCAGGTCAAACAACCAGGAAAAAAGAATACTCTTGAAAATGCTATTTTTATCGACATTACTTTTTCTTTGCTCAAACGCAGTCTTTTATCTGAATTCACATTAAATTTAATGAAATGTTAATCTTAATTGAATACAAAGTGAAAATTGTTTCATTCAATAACAAATAACGCTTCTTACTGTTGCAATTTAATTTTGTGGTTTCATTGCAGTTTCAATTTGAAATCATTTGATCACATGAAATTTCATTTGCACACTTGAAATAATTGAATAAACTTTATCTCAGGGTGATGTTGAAAAGATCATTTCAACGATGATTGATTGACTTTTTCAATTGGAAATAATCAGATAAAAGGGTTTCTGCCTCGAAAAACGGCTCTCATCAAAATGGTGTTAGGGATAGAGTTTTAAATATTGTCCTAGATTACAGAACCTCTTCAATTCGGATTACTATGTTATAAGGAATTGTTTTGAGGCTAAATGAAAATTCAAAACTCATTGAACTAACCCATTAGTACCATGGTATAGGCGCGTTTGATTGCGATGAAGATTCTGAAGGCTCTGAATTGATCGTTACTATTTCTGCAAAATGTGACACTTTTTCGACTTTGGTGATTTACCAAAAACACTCTGCATTCAGAAATTTTTCAAAGTAGCGCATTTTCAAAACTTTGACACTTGGCACAGTCAATGAATCGAGATTTTCAATTGAAATGGCCTCAAGACCTGTTCGGTAGAATAAAATTTTCATCAAATCTAACCAAGAAATATCATTGATTAAAATGTTTAAGAAATCTATTCCATGTAGAGGTAAAAACATCCACTAATGCTCTGTTATTCTTGGTAATCGGTTATTGATGTAAAAGGTGTCTCCAGTATGATGAGTTGATAGTATTGATTAGAAGCTGTGTCATCAAAATAAAAGCAGGTCAAAAGATTGAAATGAAAGAGGAAAAGTTGTTGACATTAATAATATTATTGGAAAGAGGTACTCAATAAGAAACAAGTTACCTGTTATTGGAAAGGTTTGCATGTAAATTGATTCGTGGACTGTATAAAAGAGGATACAATCGATGGGAGAAAAATGTTAACCTCATGAAATATGTGACTTTCAATGTGAGTAAACAAGTTGAGGTTAAAAGTTTAAAAGAGTCAAAGAGTGAAAAGGCAAGAAAAATTGATGAAATGATTTTTGCTTCCCTTTTCTTCTTGTATACAATCATAAAGCTGAATCATTTTTATCAAGTTTATTTTAGTGGATGAACGGAAAAGAAAAGAGAAAGAGAAAGAAAGATGAAGAAAAGTTCAATGATGAAAGAGCACGACGAATTGAACAAATGAATCTGTTGACCATGATGAATGATTTCCTGTTGGACAATCAGCAAACACTTTGGTTCATCTGTAAGTAGGGATCAATAAAACATCCATAATGATGATAAAAATGAGCAAAGACAAAATTAATCGATTTTGTTTCTTTATTGTTTGAATTTTACTGAATCAAACTTTAAATTGAATGGAAAACAGATAAAGGTTTAGGAATTAATGACTTTAAGTTTTACAATTGAATTTCAACAAAACCGATTTATATTGGAAAGTAAAATCGATTTATATAATACATTTTATGGTCAACTGTTGTCCAACGAAATTTCATTGTAAATGCAATCCAGTTTACGATCGATATAAGGTTACAATTTAGTTACAAATTTGTTGCCGCAATTTTCCGTCTTTTATTACTTTTCAGCTCAAATATTCACTTCATATCAGTTTTCATCAATAGAGAATATTTCTGGGCAGATTTCGTCAACGATGAGTTCAGATTGCACTACAATTTTCAAGTCTTTTTATTTTGTTTGTATTGGGCATTGATGATTGAAAATGGATTCCCAATTTTTGCGCCCAAATATTTTTCAAACTAAGCAAATTAAACATACATGTGATGCAGCGATAGAATCGTCGCTGACTAGATAACATATCGAAATAGAAAAAAAGAGCTTTAGCATAATTTTAGCTCTCAAAAACGAACGAAAACTAGCTAACTTTTTTCTGTTTTGTTCTTTTCGAATTTTTCCGGCTTTTTAGCGTCAACGCATCTTGAATGCATGTCAAAAAATTATGCCATTTTTTTATGAATTACTGAGCAAGATTTTTCTCTATTCTTGAATTTTCGTCCCATGGAAAATTTGAGAAAGATTGCCGCAAAATTACCATCAAAATTTTGAAAATTTTTGGCATCTTCTGTGATTGGTAGTTCATTCTGGAACGTTTTATATTGAAAACGTACACAACTTTTAAATCGAACTTTAAGCGCACTTCGAATTTATTATCATTAAAAGGTCCTGAGTCCATTTTCCATCGCCTTGTATAACCTTTTTAGGTCAGTTCATTAGCGATGCAGATGCTTTGCTTTCAAGTCAATTGAAAGGAAGCAAAGACGTATTTTTTGTGTTTTTGTAACGAAAAAGCGGGTTTACTGCTACTCTTAAAAACTTACAAGCGAAATTCGGCACAGGGATAACTGTGCTGGTGAGCGTTCATGGTCACGTCCTATCATTGCAAAGCAGGATTTGTCAAGCGTTGGATTGTTCACCCACTAATAGAGAACGGGAGTTTGGGTCGTCGTGAGACAGGTTAATTTTACTCTACTCATGTCTTGTCGTTGAAGAGAAATCCTGCTCAATGCGAGAGGCGCCGCAGGTTCGTACAAATGGTACATGTGCCTACTCGACAGAGCAATGGAAACACAAATCTAACATCTGTAGTTCATTCTTGAAGACACTGAAAAGTCGCTCGGAATTTATCATTGCAAAGATCAGTTCGATATTGTTAGCAATAGCAACAGTAGTCTTACAAAGTCCTTTACTGGCACAAGTTGGCTTTTCTGGAACAGTCCGCTTCTGGAACAAGGGGGATAATACCGTCTTACGCTATTAGTTTTTCTGAGTAAAAATTGAAAATTTGAATGAAAAAATAAATTTAATGAAATGAAAAAATGAAAATGAAAACAAATTGAAGGCCACGACTGGCATCTCTCAATTCGAGTTCTCGAACTCGAAACTCTACCCACCTGGTGTATCTTTCCTGAAACTGTTCAGGAGGGAAACCAAAAGCGCGTTCGCAGCGCACGTCGATGTACTTGATGAACTGGTCCCTTTAGGCCAGTGCATTGCGGACTTCTGCGTATTCATCGCTCAGCTCCTGGTTCTTGGTTTTGAGGCGCTGATTCTGCCTCAACAGACGCTGATTTTGAACCAGCAATCGCTTGATCCGAGCCTCCTGGTCTTCGGAGGAACTAATCTTTTCGATCGCTCGATCGATGGGTCAAAAGTGAATAAAATCAAAAAAAGTAAGTAAAAAGTAGAAAAGGACTTTATAAGACTACTAGCAACTGATACCTGAATGCTTTTATTCGTACGCAGAAACAAATTTTTGAGACCAAAAAGTAAGGACTGATCCGATGAACTGAAAATGTTTATCAAAATGTTTGCTTACCGCCAATGTGCGTGGAAATTAGATAACATCAACTAATCAGAGAAATGTCATCTTGAATCTTGATTAAAAAGCACCATCTTTTTCCAATAAGGAGAATCTACAAAATTGCTAAATTTTCCAGATCAAATTATAATTCTTATAAAAGTACTTCGTGAGATATCATTAATCAAACAAAAATATTTGAAACATGATGCATGCAAAGCTTGAGTCCCGATAAACTTTGGGACTTTTTCGGAACTTTGTACCGACGATTTTATGCTCAATTATCGCATTTTATAACTTATTCCATACAAAAATGGTTAAACTTTTCGCAATGTTTTACTTTAATGTACTTAAGGTATTTTTTTAATTTTACGCCTGTTTACGGTCATAACTCACGAATCAAAAATCATAGAGTCTTGATACTTACGATGTGGACTTGCGACGATTAAAGGACAATTTTGTGTATCTTTATTATAATGATGAATCAGTGCAATATTGATCAAAAGGCATCGAAAATGCGCAATTCACCTTCAAATGACTTCTAAAAGTCAAAGGTTGAATTCCCGGAAAATGATCTTCAATGGACTAGAAAGTCTTTTCATCAAATCCTCACATGTTCTTGAAAGCATGTACCCAGTTTGCAGTTATTCGGGCAAGCGGTTAGACAATGAACGAAATCAAAAAGATGATTTTCAAAATAGCTAAGCTGAGTTGAAATCGTCATTTCATTTCACTTACGATGATTACATTGTTTGTATGAAGGTAGAGCAATTTCAAGCAGATTTTAATAAAAACTTCGGCATGCTAAGTATCGCGCTAATCTGCGCAAAACGACTGTGTATTAATATGACTTGTCCGTCTATAATATGTCTTGTATGGACACATAACATTCAATTAATTCTGTGTAGATTTTTCCATGGTAGGCTATTCACAATTCTAATATGAACTGTTGAAAAAGTTTTCTTGTAATGCGCTAGTCTTCACTTTAAGCAGACTTAATTGAGATTTGCTGACAAAAATGCAACTGATTCATTACTGAAATCCATTTCATTGAAATAGTTCATTTCTTTGTCTATTCAATGACAACTACCAGTTAGTTTTACATTTAAATAGATTAGTTAAACAAGTCCATTAAACATTAGACGAAAACACTGCGCACAAAGAAAATGAAAAGAAACTGAGTCTTTTGAAACGAAATTGATTCAAGTTAAATGATTAGTTAGAATGTGAAATGAATGTAAATTAACATTGTATTATTACATCGAGCCCAGTAAATGTTTTACAATGTTTAAATGTAACTTATTTTCCTCTCTCCAAGTTGCTGTATTTTTACTATCTTTATCATTATCATGGTTACAATCGTCAGCAACACCATTTCATTATAATTAATCAATAAAACAAGATAATTATTCATCAATATACTCATACAGTACATTCACCTAATGGGGGTGAAATGTTAACGACTCAAGTGCATTCCGTTTATGCATTTTGATATAATCTTTAACAGTTGTCTACTTATGAGGACGGGTCAAGTATATAAATTTTATTGATATCAAATCAACTTCAGTCATAAAAGTATTCATTAAGTTGCTCATTGGTCTCGTCAATTTGGGTTAGTAATAATCTATGCATGTAATAGATAGAGTCTGAACGTCACATTTTTACGTCAAAATTGTGGCCAAACTAAGTGGGTCTAGACAGTCTAATTTTTACTCAACATGAAAGCCATGATTGGAGCCGATTCAATCGAATGTTCATTGTGATGAAAACAACTTAACTCATCAAAACCTTGCCATTGTATTGAATGTCTCATGTCCTTCCACAGTAACAATGCAGACAACAAAAGCCTGGACCAACATTGAGTCAACATTATGATTCTGAGAAAAGCGCATCAATCCTGACTCAACAGATAAACACTTTGATTCATACTTGCATGACTGGTTTGCATAGTTTCCAAGATCTAATTGATTGAACCAACCAATGATTCATTTAGATGAATATGTTGAAACAATTTATTCATTCAATACTTTACCAAGAAAAGGAAACACTTGTAAAGAGTGAATAAACACTTTTGTGATGAGTTGATTGAGTCAATATTATTATTAAGCCAATGGAGAAACACTTTAATTTGATTGTTTCATTTTTTTGTGTGTTTAAACATTTTCAGCCTTTGTCCACATGGATCAACTATCCATTTGCAACAATTGAGAAGCGTAAAAATTATCATGAAAAATTACAATAAAAGTTGATATTGGATGAAAAATGTTTATTGAAAGCAAACAAGAGTCAGGAAAAACAGCAACAAAATGATTCATCTTAAGTGGACATCAAAATTTGTCTGACTGTGAAAACAATTGGAAGCAAACAAAATTGATTACGTTTATTCAGTTTTCAACATTTGCCGAAAAAAAATGGAATAAAAATCCATTACCGAAACATTTTAAGGAGAAAAAAATTTATCTCTTCCTGAAAAATGAATAAGACGTTGGCGAGTCAAGTTTCTTTCCCAGAATGATCAGTTTATTCAAAAGTTTATCTCCATCTTTTTTCTCTCTTTTTTTTCTATTTTCTCATCATTCCAAGCAATTTGATGAACTCCATGAGCAATAACATTAGATTGTTTTGAAATACAAGATGAAAGAAAAGAGAAAGTGCAAGAGAAAGGGAAAAAGAGATGAACAAAAAGACATCGTTTTATCCTTCCATGTAAGTGTATGTATCAAAAATCAAACAAGGGAAGCAAAAAATTAGAAGCAAAAATCGAAAAGGAACAAAGTTCTTTTTCAGTTAAACTGTAAATTCCAAGTGCAATGGATGGATAGTTTACACTTACTCGCAAAGACATGAGCCTTGGATAAACTGAAAGAATGAAGAGAAAAGATTCAAAAGCAATTGAATAAAATCAAGGTTTCTCTTTGTGTCTTGTGCTATCATTACTATTATTGTTATGCCTTTCATTCCCTGCTATTCAGGTTCACTCGCAACTTCAACCCATTACCTGGAAATGCTGTTGCCTGAATTGGCTAATTGTCTACATTGTTTGCCATCATTTGATTTGTTACATTATGCCATAAACATCTGAATGAATGTGAACCAAGGAAAGGTTGAAAAATGTGATTTGCACCAGGAAAGCTCATTCCAAGTGTTTTTTCATCAAACATGATGAAAATTGAGATGGAACTCAGGCAAAATGGAAAAATTGCAGATGAAAAATAAGTTTATCCCATGTTTCCCTTTCCAACAATACCAATCACTTTTTGATAATAATGACGATAACTGATTAGCAGTGGAATGGTTGAAACGTCAAGACTTGGAACAAAAAACTCATCTGTGAGAAGAGAGTGAAAAAAGAAAAGGTTAATTACAGAATTTTTTTGATAGACAAAAGCATGGAAAAAAGTTTCATTTATCATGATGATATTTACTCATGAACAATGAAAAGTAGCACAAATTTTCATCCAACAGTTTACATTTGCTCTTGTTTTTTGTTTGTTATTTCATTCAAAGGTGTTATAAGTTGATCAGTCAGACAAAGCTAATAGTTTTTAATCACAATTGAAACGATGATTATTACCGTTCTAGTTGGCTGAGTTTAATGTTAAATCATTTTCATCTTGATTGTTTCACTTTTGCTTCCATGGGAGAATAGCAGAAATGAGCTCATGAATATTAAACTTGAAACTCATTGTCTGCCAACGAAACATGCACAACCTTTCCACCTATTTCAATCTTGATTCATCGATGAGTTTTGCTGAGTAAAAACAATTAAATGCTTTTCATCCAGACAAGTTGATCTGTGAAGCGAAATGATGTTTATCCAAGTGATGAGATGGACTCTTTGTCACAATAACTCGATCTTTGACTCAACCACAGGATTCTTGTGAGAAAATCTGTTCTTTGTTGTTCCATTGATTTCAGAGTAATTCAGGGAAACGCAAATGCTGCAAATGTTGATTTTAGTTTTGTTTTTCTTTGTTCTTCCCTTTTCCAGTGAATAGGATTAACATGATGAGCTTTCATATCAAGCTGACCTGACAAACCATCAGATTATCATTTGATTTTGAATTAAGATGAGTGAAAGTGTTGCCATCGATTCTTGTCTTCTTTTTCATTGGCTACTCTGTTTACTGAACAACATGAAAAGGATCAACTGATAAGGAAGAAAAGGTGAAAAATGTTTTGGACATTATCTTGGTTCACAGAATTTCTTATTGAAATGAATCTTTAAATCAAGAGATTAACCGTGAATTCAATGATGAAATCATTTCACGTTATTCAATGAACATGGTGAAAAACAACAATTAAATGACAAGCAAGAAAAGAGTGTAGATGGAAAAAAAAATGTTCAGATTTTGTTTCTTTTTTTCTCTCTTTTCCTGAACATTATTTTTCATCTCTTTTTCAGGTGAACCCAAACTATCCAGAAAAAAAAGAGGTAAACCAAAATTGTCATTTACTTTTGTTAGGGTTGGTTTTTTATTCTGAACCATGTTCGATCTTCTAATCCAACTAATTATAGTAAACTAACTGTTATAATTTATCTTCAACTGTAATGTTAATTTACATTCAGCTCACCACTCAAAGAATTGAACCTGAAAAGGAGAGTAAAAAAAGCAAAAAAGAAAACATTTTTTTGTCCTTTTTTACCATTTCTCTTTCATGATGAGCAATTATGTTTAACCAAGTACTAACCATTGTGTATCGAGCAGATAATCAAGTAAAATAATTGTTCTGAAACATGGTAATATGTTTGGTTCGTTATGTAAACCTTTGAGCTTGACTCGTCACGATTCACAATAAATAATATTTTCAATTGAAATGTTGAAGTTCAACCATTTATTGGTATAATTGATTAAAGCAAAGGACGAGGTCCGTCTCAATCGGTACGTTTGAACCGTCACTTTAGCCCAGTTCTTGATGTACTTTTGTGTAAAAGAAAGTCTAAACATACTTGGAATCTTATTTTCTGAGAAATTTTTTCGATCAGTTCCGAGACGAACTACACGGGAATTTCATATACACTAGTAGTCAGGGTTAAGTTAATAAAATCGGAGATTTTTTTCATAGTCGCCATCTAACAAGAAATAAAAGTACCTTTAAGGTCGAACTTAATTTTTCAGGTTTCTATTTTTTAGTGTCTCTTAAAACGGTAAATGCTCGAGATGGCGACACTTGAAAATTAACTTAAGTCTGACCCTTTTTTGTTAACTTAACCCTGACTACTAGTTTACTGGGTTTACACTCTAGCTTGTAGTATGGCTTAGGTTGACTTGATGCATTTGATAAAGTGAATGCATGTTGAAATTATAAATTCAAAGTAAACTGTCGAAACTGTCTGACTATTTTCACAAGACAAAGGAGCCGAAGTCATATTTCATTGGTATTCTTGAGGGACAACTTTTGAATTTTGGGGAAAAGAAAAAGGTGCGCAAATTATAATTTGTGAATTGAAGTTATCGTTTTTAATGCCTTCATGATTGATGACTCTGGTTCATCTTGCACATAAACCTTTCCACAGCATCATCTTGATTCATTATTTAATGAGATTGAACATTTTTGTAAAGCAAATTTGATTGCAAGCTTAAATCACAGTTGTGGTCTTTGCAACTCTCAATATTATATAAACTTTAAATTACAAGAGTAGCAAGAAAGGGAGAAAAAAGTTGCTCTTGAAATTCATCCTCAACTTGTCCACTTGCTTATGAGAATTTGATTGGACAAAGTTACTCCCAGAAGCAAATTTTATCTTCAAGTTATCATTTGAATGAACAAAAATTTACTTCCTGTGAGTTGCTTTTCAACGCACAAACAAAAACATTGTCAATCTCCCAAGAGTTGAAGACAAACCTTAAGTAATTAAAGAGGGAAGAAAAGTTTTCCTTGTTCACAAGCTCATCATGCATCACTTGATAATTTCAACTGCCTTTCACATAACAACATAAACTCACACAGTCAAGTGATAACTTGCAGAATGATAAGAATATGATGAGCTGAAAAAAGGAAGCTTTACCTAACCTTAGATAAACTTGCAACTTTGGAACTGTCTCCCTGCAAAGGCAAGGGAAGCCAACAGAATAAAACTAATAATGATAATAATGATAACCTATTCATGTGTGAAATAACTTTACAAGGGCAGAGAGTACGAGAAAGGGCGCAACATTGAGAAAAATAATGCTCTATTAATGATTACATGTAAAACCATTTGTTGTGTTATTAAACATTTAATGAGCTTGTTGGAGGCTTTACCGAGTCACACAACTGTTATTACCATTAGATTCTGGTAATGATATTGTAATATTGTTAAACACTCCCAGTCAACGGCACATTGAAACAAAATATCAATAGCAATTGTAAGTTGTTCATTTCAGGAAAAGTTGACCTTTTTCTTGTCCATTTTTGTTCTTCATTTTCATTGTTTAACAGCAAAAGCGGAATTACTTTTGGAATCAATTGTTGTTCATTTTCCAGCCAACAACCTGGAGGCACCCAACAGCCAACCAAGAAACATGTTTGCCTTGTTTTTACTCGTTTTTTTTGTTGCTGCTCATCTCTCTCACATTAAGAAAGTTCCTGTTCTGAGTAAAGTTGAAAATGGTTTAGCATGACTTGGAATGTAATTTCACTTTGATGCTGTTTCAAGAGCCGTAAGGGAATTTCATTGTGGCTTCAAATGCGCACCGAGAAAATGTTACATAATAATTCTGGAAATGATACAAGATGATCATTACTGTTACCATTTTTCTTAACCATTTTCATTTCTTCTCTTTTTTATCTTTCTTCTTTTCTGCCTCCCAGTTTCCTGATATTTTCCCCTCCCTGTCTAACAAGTGGCTCATTTTGCTTCATTTTGGTGAGGTTAACTCAACCTTGTTCGCTCAGTCTTTTTTGCATCTTCCCATTATCAGCTCATTAAGAGATTGGAAACATTATTTTACATGATAAAGTTCACAGTTTACTGGCTGGCAAGTCGGTTAAGGTTGAAATACTTTTATACCCGTAGGCTGTTAATAAGCTCATCAACAACCCACTGAGCCAAAAAGTTGAAACTGATGAACAAGAATCTTTATCGTAATAATATTGAAATGCCAGTTAATCAAATAATGATAACCATTGTTGAGGCATTTTTCGCATTCTTTTCAAAATTGACAGAACTTTTGCCTCATATGCTCCAAGGTCATTCCAAATCACATATTTTTCCGACACTTGGTTCCAACCCAAAAGCTGTCAATACCAAAACTCTAAGCGCAGGATCGCCTTAGTCCAGCTCAAATTTGAATCAATGTTCAGAGTTATTTGAATGAAGCTAAAAGGTCGAAAATTTGTCAATATTCCAATCGTTCATTTTGTTTATTAAAAATGAATCGATATTCAATCAGATCATATCATCATGTAAAATTAACTTAGAGAGAAAAATTTTCTTGCTTTTCTCGAAAAGTCAATCGGGAAACGCAGATTCAGTTCAAGCAGATGAATGCTTTGGAATAGTGGAAAGTAGATATTGTAAAAGAATTGAATTTTGTGAATAGAATTCTGGCGATTTCAAGTTATTTCCAATCATTCTGAAAAGGCAACACTCGACTTTCCAATTAGATTGAATTTTCCAGCTTGTTCATCTCTTCATCAATGCCGTATCCACACTCGAAATTGAATTTGGTTTTGCCATCAACATTCTGATTGAAATTTGTTGCCAAGCAACTTTCAAATTCTCTATCAATTTGTGTAATCAATCTTTTAATAGTGACTTGGCTGGAACGAAGCTACGAAAGAGGATCAAAATTTTCATTTAATCATCAAAACTAGATATCAATGAATCAAGTGGACCAATCATCAGATAGATTATTTTGTACAATTCAACATTCTAATTTCGTTCAACTAATTGAAAAGTTTCAATTGACAATTTAAAGATATTCAACTATTCCATTGAACACTTGAACATATTGAAGACTGAATAATATTTGCAAATCCATACTACGTGAGCGGATAAAAGCGACATTGTCATTTCGAAACAAAAATAAACGTAAATCCCAATCTTCGAAGGTCTTTTTTTTAAGTAATCACTAACCTCTAATGTATTGTAACAGCAAATAAATTGTTTAAATTGGCCATAAAACATAATTGAATTGGTTTAAGTGAAAGTTTATCCATTAAAGCTTGTAAGTGAGTTCAATAAAATGTTTCACAAAAATCGTGAATTGAGGTTATGAAATTGATTTGATAAAAGGTGTTGAATTGGGTTAATGAAATGGCGACAAAATCAAGTGAACAAATGACTTGAAAACGGAAAACACGAAAAGTTGCCTTTTCCAGGTAACATTATGAACCCAAAAATTGAACAAGCAACAAATCTGGTTACATTTGATTAGATCAAATGCAAGAGTTGAACTTATTCAGGTTACCCAGTTGCCTAACTATGGATCAAAAGAATCGCGTGATTCATTATCGAAGAATTTCAAGAGAAAGATCATGGATCATCTCGACGAGGGTTGAAGTAAAACAAGGATTGAAATACCAAATGGATTCTCAAGATAAATCACGGCTCATTATTAACATTATTAATATCATCATCTAAAGGTTAAAGGGACAGAATGAAAATCTCATCTTCTATTTACATGATGAGACATTTTAATGAACGGACAGGGAAACTGTATGAATTCATCTTTGATTCAGATTAAAAGTAATGAGGAAAAAAAGCTAGAAAGAACTCTGAATGAGAAAAGAGATGAAACTTGGTGACCATGTTTTCATGGAAAACATTAAAGTATCTTTAAAAAAGGATAATTTTGTTAACATTTTGCTTGTTTTATGTAAGCTGTAAAACGAAGACGAAGGATGAGGAAAGGATGAGGCGAGTTTTCAGGGTAAAATATACTGTTGAACATTATTTCTTGTCCAACTTTGTTTCTCTTTTTATCTCAAAATTCTGACCCAGTAACTTGGAGTGAAAATTTTAAAAACTCTTTTTTTTATTATCAGGATAACACATTAACAGTGATATAGACCATTTATTTTACTTCAACAATATTATTTGCTTCTTCTTTCGTTTCCAACATTTTCTCCTTTCCTTTTATTTTCGCATTTCGTTGGTAGTTAACCTTTAACTAAACGATAAACAAAAATCATTAATACAAATTACCTTTTGCTTATAGCCTTCGATTGGCCAGGGAATTATTGTCTTCTATTGATTGACTTTCAATTTGTGATTTGATAATAAAAGTGCCTTTCAATTGTCCTCAAGACTTTAATGTGATCATTTCTTCACCTTCAACTATCACTCCAACTTCAATGTTCATTTCTTCAGATTAATATTTATCGAATAGTTAAATACTCAAGTTCAAGAGAAAATTTAAATTCTAATAATTAGCCACTCAACGTTCATGGTTCATCAGAGAATCACAATTTTATGTTCATTTGTTGCTGTGTGAAGCTCATTGACTGATGAATATAGTTTAAGATAAGCTTCAAAGTTGAAGCTCTAAATAAATTTTGATTCGTTTGGGCGAAATTTACATGAAACTTTATTGATTGAAATTGATTTTCTGGTTTGTTTTATTGAATGCGAATTGCAATTGAAGGCATTATCTTTATTGAATTCATAACGAAAAGAATGTCAATCTTGTATTGTTCGAAGAGAATCGCTTCAATGGATCTTCATTGTTAAGTATCAATTTACTTTTTTTACATGAAAATCTTTGTAATAATTTTTTGGTTCGACTTTTTTTAATCTTTTCAATTATTGACGAAGACGAACCCAAACTGTGTTTGCACAATTTAAACATTTTCCCATTTAAAGGTTTGCCATTTCAAAATCGTTTACCGAATCAAAACCTCAAAATTTAAAGTACATTTAAGACAATTTAAGCAACTGTCTCTTTGCTAGCTTCTTGCAAGGTTCAAGACAATATTTGACTTTTAAATTTAAATATTTCATCTTGCCTAAAGCAATTCACTGGCTTTATTGATGTAATAAAAAATAAAATGTCAACATAATCTTGTGAATGACAGTGAATGAGCAAAACTAATTCGTTATTCAACGAATAAACATGTTAAACGACAAAACATGAAACGATTCACAAAAAGTTGAAGAAATCGAAAGAAAAGTATTTCAACTTGACAGATTTTCAAGCAAGTTTCGTCTTTTCGTGAAACCCATTAAACGATTGCAAGACAGAGCATCAAGCAATTCTCGCTCAACCATTGAATCAAAAGACTGTTGTTGAAGCCTTTATTTCATATTGAATAATGTAACTGCATTTCCCAATTAAACAGACAAAACTAATTCTCAAATTATTCAAGAGTTATGACTCTGTCTTCATGATCTTATTAACCCTGACAAGCTCATTATTTTGAATGTTTGTTAAATGAGAATGAAGCTTTTTTGTCCAGCATCTCGCAATCCTGATCATTTTTCTGTTCGTCTTTTGCCAATGTCCATCAATATGAATAATCTATCGCCAACTGACCCTCTTCCATGGTTACAGGCTTTCAGTTGTAATTGTAATTTGCTGATAGCAGACAAATGTTCACTCCATTTGATTGTGTTTACCTCAATGGGAAAATATCCTTTTACTATTTAGGGCAAGCAATAAGTTACAAGTAAATAAGGAAAGCCAATGAAATTAATGGAACTGAACAAAAAATCAAATATCAATTTACCATTGAAACTACTGAATAACAAATTACTGGAAAAGTCAAAAATTGCATTTCAATCGTTCATCACGTTCCCATCAACATCAATTTTTAAGAAGCCAAAATGATTGCCTTTAACCTACAAGAAAAAGTGGGCAAACTGTTCAACCTCAAACAGAGCATTTCTTGATAAACATTGCTTGTAATTGAAATGATAAATTTTTCAATCAAACAAAACAAAATTCACTCAAAGTATTTCAATATTTACCAAGTTTAACCAACTCTTGAAATTGTCAAATTGAAAGGTCAGTTTGAAAGAGCAATTTTTTGCTGCAAAAACTAATTTTGTCCATTCAAATGCAACAAATGAAACAAATTGACTTTTCAAGTGATCACAAGAAATATTGGTAAATGAAAATTGACCCAAAAGCCGCAGAGTAAAAGTTGAACAGTAAACACACTTGACTAACTTGCATACAAGATCAACTCTGTGAGTAAAATTTTTGTCATTACTTTCGTTTAAACGTGAAATTATTTTATTAATAATAAAAGTAGACTTATTTCGTGTGTAAAAAGTTGATTATTTTGGTGGGTTGACTAAAGAGTAAGAAAGAAGCTCGAAAAGCAAAAGGTTCAATTGTTAAGGTTCATGGGTGAGTTGGTTTACTCTGCAAGTAAAAATAAGTTATCAGAGTATTTAGATAAAGAAGGTTGGGAAAAAAAAGGGAAGAAAAGGTAAGAAAGAAATTTTTATCTTCTATTTATTCACTTCCCAGTTGGTTGGGAGTGATTTTTTGATAAGCAGATCAACTCAGGGTTCTCCATTGAAGAAGAGGAAAATTGAGTGAAAAAAAAAATTCTCCAACAATGATGAGAAATAATACATAAAGATGATGATAAGGGAAGAAAGGTAAAGATTGACTTTGCTTTAAAAACTTGTGGACATTGGTCAGCCAAGCGTGGCTCTTGGAAAAGATATTTTACTCAAGATAATGGCGGTTTCTTTGCATCTTATAATTTATTATCAACACAAAAAGAGAATCCAGAAGATTCAATTTTTTCGTTGTTCAGTTAACTAGTTAAGTCGAGTAATGATATGGAAACGATAAATTCAAAGTTAAACATTGAGTCTAATCTTTTAATCGTATTTATCAAGGTGAACTCATGCCGTGCCGTGAAAGCATTTAAAGTTGAATTTAGATTTTCCCTCTTCTCTTTTAACCAATAATTTCGTTTGAAACTCTTTTCCTTTTTTTTTCCTCAAGTTGACTGTTGAGCTTGTTCAGATTATTCATTTTCGCTTCCATCTTGAGTTGAATGTTTACTCGAATGGCGTTATTAATGTTTCCAATGAAAATGTTATTCAATAGTTATTCAAGTCTCTTCTCAATTTGATATCGATTCATAGATGAACGAATTGACCATTTTTCTTATTTGTTTTTACTTTCTTGGTTACCATTTAATGGCATCATTGGAAAAGATAAACTGGATTAGTTTTTCTTTCATTACTTTGTATTAATTTGATCAGGATTGAAGTGATTAATTGAAAGGAATCATTTCTCAAGTTTTCTCAGCTTATCAAGTTGACTTTGTTCACCAAACAAAGCAAACATTAAAGTGATATTAATAATGAATCATGCTCGAGCAGAAAGGCTCAAAGTGTTTCATCGATAAATATTTTCTTAATAAAATCCAAACTTTTCACTTCAAAGCAACAGTTAAAGAAGACTTGAAGATATTGACATTAATTAATGAAATTTTTGCTCTTCATTTTTAGTCCATTTAAAGGTTGCAAATGCATTGTTGGACAAAAAAGCAGAGAAAAATTTCTAATTATTCTTCTCTTGTTCGGAAAAAAATTTAATCTAAACCGATTAATTAAGCTAATTATCGATGTTGTCGCTCCAATTGGTTGGAACAATATTGAACTTTTTTTTTCTCATTTTACATTCAATTGAAGATTAATAAACTTTAGCGAAGTGAAACTTGTTCAAACAATTATCAAATGATTAATTATTAAAGGAATGAAAAATGTTTCTGCTTTGCTATCAAGCTAAATGTGTCTGTGTCCGCTTTGAATTGCCATAAAAATTAAGGTTCAAAATGGTCGATTCTTCATCATTTTGACACTCTTTTCATGTAATCGTGATCCGAATTGGGAAACAGGTGATGTTAAAGAGAAAGAGTTGAATTGGAAAATGAACAATGATTAAACATTTCATGAGCGGGTGAATCTATGAAAATCAATGAGAACTTTTCAACTTTAAATCTTTCTATTGATCATTTTGATTAATTTGAACGTCTTTCAATTAAATTGCTTCTCATAAGATTTAAGGATTGGTTAAGACAAATTGACTTTTTACTTGCAATGTTTACTTCAATTATTTAACTGTTTGAAAGGTTCATTGCAATTGATTGTTTATTCATAGTTGAAATAATATTTGATTTCAGGTAAAGTCTCGTTTATGGTAAAAATGGAATTGTTAATTTATGTTCAATGAGGAAGAAAATGCAATTTTTCAATTGTTACTCTTTACGGTTAAATTGATGGGCAAAATGATAAATTTAGCAAGACAAAAGTAGAGTTTATTTTTAGTCAACTGAAATGACCATGAATAACAAATTGGTGAGAAGATGAATAGGAAAAGGTAAAAGAAAGTTTCGATTTACTTCTTTACTCTAACAAACATTATTCAAAGTAAATGCCATTGAAAGAGAGATGAAGAAATGAAACAAGAAACGGACTTGAACTTGAAATTCAATTTAAAGTACATCTAATTTCATTTACCTTTATCGAAATTGAAAGAGAAAAATGAATCTCAAGTTGAATGCCATTTGAAACTATCAATAGCAACTACTTTGAGTCGATTTTTCGTAAGTTGATCAAATTGCTTTTTAAATGTTTTACTTTTCGTAAAAGTTTCAATTATTGTAACAGAATAAATTGCAATGAGAAAATTACATTTTTACTAATAACGAAACAGAAAAATTGAGACAATTTATTGAAAAAATCGAATTCAGAATTCCATAAAATTTCCATCAAAGTCGATTGCTCGTCTTCGAATACTTTGGACGAGTCAAAGTTTACCGATTAAAGAATCTCAATTTCTATAACAAACAATTTTCCAAGTTGAAAAGTGAATGGAAATTGAAGAGGAAATTTTTCTTCTCTTCGATCGACTTGAATTTTGAACATTACAAGTGTCATTGAGTTTACACGCAACCATTAGACAATTTTGGTTAACAACTTTAGTCTATTACTTGATGATCATATTGAACCATGAAACAAGTGATGATCAAAGGTAATGCCAAAGAAAAGAAACAAAGAAAGTAAATAGTTTAATTGAATTAACAGCAATAATGTTTTTATACTTGAAATGAACAATTAGATGAATAAATGATCTGAATGAAGGTAAATAGCTCTATACTGAGCAACATTACAATCAAGTTGCGAGTTGAGCGAAAAGCGTTTCACTCTTTTCAGTCTTCTTGCTGGTTAAACAAATTGTTTGGTTTTACACTTTTGGGAACAATTTACTTTAATTACCTTTATTGATATTATAACAAAGGTTTAATGAAGAAAAAAAGCAAACGCGTAAACTTGATCCATAGTAACAGGGAAAGAAGAAAAGAACTGATCAGATGAATGAATTAACAGATTAAATCTGGTTTCCATCATCGACTAAAAGAAGTGAAAAGGAAAAGCAATAAATTTAATAACTTTAATAACTTTTCGTTATTAAAGATGCTTATTATCAACTTTTCCACTCGAGTTGAAAAATTAATCTGATAATCTAGTTCTTTCATCGAATCAAGTGAAACTTTTTGTAATTAAAGCGAGTAAACTGTTTACTTGTGAATAACAAATTCAATTAGAATACTTTTGCCCAGTTCATCAACAGATAATAAAGAAAATTCGAGCTTGAAAAATCATTTCGTTTTTCCTTGTAGAATTTAAAGTTTAATAATTCCAATGTTGACTGACAATTTGAGATGCTTATTGTTGCTCGAGAACAACTGATGTCCATTTTGATCATTAATTCATCATTCGTTTTTATTCTTGTTTCTTGCTTCCATCACAATTAACATCATCTTTAACTTTGCCACTGTTAATTGGAATAGGATTTACTGAATTAACCGTCTTTGCTGGGAGTAAGGCTCGTTTAACCTGCAATGCAACCCAATGGAGTGATGATGTTTCACTCATCATTTGGTATCGCGGTATAACTGGTAAACCATTAAGTAGCCTTGATACAAGACGACCCTCACCAACATCATCAAAAGCTTCATCAATCTTGACTTCATCATCATCAACATCATCCTCCTCCTCACCCTCATTATCCTCAGTATCCTCGACGTCACCCAATTCTGAGGGACACTCTCCTGATCCAACCAAATATTATTTTGATGCCACATCAGATCCATCAGTTTTCATCATTGATCATCTAACTGAATCAGATTCAGGAGATTATCGATGTCGAATAGATTATCGTCTCTCGCGTACACGAAACTACGTGGTAAGACTCAACGTAATAGGTAAGTGAACCTCACCTTACAACTTAATAACCTTAAACATTTTGAAACTAAGTGTAACTCGAAAAACTGAAAAAATGTAAAAATTTCCAAGTTACTTCATCTTTCAAATGAGCGGTTAAAAAATGTCTCAATGCACTTGATAATTGGCAGGACAAATTATCTTTAATTAACATCTTTCATGCAGCAATATAAAAGGTCCAATTTACTGGTAGATTGAGCCGATCAATCCATTTCTCGATTAATGAATAGCATATTATCAGGAAAACGAGTTGATTAAATCTTTTCATTGGAAGAGCCAAATTCTTGAGTCAACTTTTCTCGCATTGGTTCGCAACTTTTTGTCTCTTTATTTTTGTTTGAAGAGCGAGTAAATCTGAATGAAAGAATAGTCTTGGGAAGAGAGAAAAGGTCCAAACATATAATTGAGAATAACCATGGAACCATGGATCCTACTGAATTTTGTTTTCTTCAGAAACATTTATCTATTTGTTTTTGTTTTTCCATTTTTTCTTCTTCTCATATCAAATACAAAACCATTTCTTAATTTCCTGTGATCCTTTCATCATTTTCCTGGTTACATCTCTTCTCACTTTCATCACTTTTACTCATCTTGTTTCATCTTTCTTCATTGCCTTTCCATGAAAAACATTCACAACTTTATTCCTGTCAAATAAAAGAGAAAAACAAAATTCACTATTTTATCTCATCAAACCATCAAATAACAATGATATGAATTGTAGGGAAACATTTATTGAAACTTTTATTTCGTTTGCTTCTTCATCTCAAGTTGTTTCAATTCCCTTTGGTCATGTCATTGAACATTCAATTTTACCATGAACCATTCATTTGCAATGAACAGTGTCCAGTTTAACACGCTTTTGTTCATCATCTAATTGCTCAGAGAAAAGAGAAGAAGAAGAAGAAGAAAAAGCAAGTAAAGATGAAAATGAAGAAAAAAAAGCATTTGAATTTGATGGGAAAACACGAATTCAACACTTTTCCTGTTTTCTTTACCTTTTCAGGTTTTCCTTTCCTCACATTTCGCATTACATTCAATAAAAGTTATCTGCTAGTTTGTAATCTTCTCATGTTTCTCTAATCGAAAATGGAACTTTAATCGACAGAAAATTTCAACAAAATTTCAAGTTCGTAATTACATTTTTACCTTTTATTCATAGCGAATGTTGCCAATGTTGGAAATGTTGGACAAACTCAACTTTCATCTCAAACTTGAAATCAATTGAGATTCACTTTTCAAAGTTTCGCTCAAGGTAAACATTGAACCTTCAATGTCAAAGTCAACCTCAACGATGTTTACAATTCATTTAACCTTACAAACAAGAGATGTTTAAGTTTATTACCAAACATGAAATAAAACATTCAAAGGCATTGAGCAAAGGTAAAACGATGAAAATGTCAAAGGCAAGTCCTTTGGGCTAAATAATTAGTTTGAAAATGCAAACTTCATCTTTACCATTGGCATAACATTGTCAAAATTAATATCATCATTTGCTCTTCAACAGAATCTAAATGAACAAAAATGTCTACTCATTTCGTTGGCAGCAAATCTTTATTGATAGTGAATCTTAACCCATTTTCTGGTCCCATTGTTGCTCAGGTTTTACTTCTGTTTTTACTCTCATTTTTCCCTTCAACATCTTATTCATTTTGAACATCACAAAACCTCTCGAGTTATTTATTTATACCAAACTATCTTGGGTTAGACTATTTTGCTTTTCGTTTTTTTTTCCTGTTTCAACCTTTTTCTCTTGCTCTTCTCTGTTCAGAGTGAAACTTGCATAGTTACATGAATCTTGTTCAGCCTTTCATAATTGAGGTAAACAAGCTTTTGAAAAATTGATTTGCTTTCTCACTGGCTTTAACCCAATCACAGTATTACTCTATGAGTACGTAACAGTTTACAGACAAAATACGACGGAAGAAGAAGGAAAAGAATAAAAAATGTTGGTAAAGCATGAGAGATGTAAGATGATGCAGAAGAAAGAAAATCAGATTAAATTGTGTTCCATAGTAATCAGGGATTATTGCTGATAAAATGGTAAACAATTTGTTGATTGTAAGGTAAATAGTAAAATGAGAAACTTGGGAAAACCAGAGAATAGAGTTCAACCTTTTTCTTGCTTCGATTCCCATTTTTTACTCCAACAAACTTGAACAATTTAACTATTTATTAATTACTTTTGAACGAGCAAATATTGCAATTGAAAAGGTCCACTTGACAGGGTTTGATTTAAGTAAACACTTAAGGTGTCGTTGGGTTGAAGCTGTTCTCAGGTTTAATCATAGTCTAATAATGAGAATATGATTCTTAATTAAAAGATTTTATTGTCACGAAAATGATGATAAAGACAAATGTTATTGACTGTGCAAAGTGTTGATTGGGAAAAGTAATGAGAAATGGTTGTGATAATCATGATTCCGCCCAATGTTATAGCAACGCCCGAAGAGACTTGACATTTTGAAACAGAAAATAAATTTTGATAGAAATTTAAATTTTACTTTTTTTTCTGCTGGAAAATGAATTTATTTTCAAGCGAGAAAAAGTAAAATGTTTTTTTTTGCTTTCAAAGTGATTCGAGTTATTGAAGAGTGAAAAAAGGACGGGAAAGGGAATGATTTGTTGCTGTGTTAGTAAATCAAAAGTAATCAATGATTAATGTCTCTAGTCTTATTGGAATCAATAAATTGAACAGTTTAAAAGTTGAGACGATCGATCAAAATGAAAATCGAAATGTTGATCAATTTTTTTCCTTTCCTCTCTTCTTTCATTCAACCATTTTGTGCAAAGTGAAAATGAAAATACGTAAAGTTTTCAAATCTTTTTTTTTGTTCAAAGCAAGTTAACCTTGAATTGGTCAAGGCACATGGAAAATGTTTAATGGTCATTTGGACAAGTTGTTGATAGTGTTGAACCCTTTTTTGTACACTCTGTAATACAAGTGATTGATTCAATTTTGGGAAACATAAAGTTCAATTTATTGATACAACCATTTGTCCGCTTATCAACTGGCCGACATTAGTCTTTGCATTGACTGTTCAAGGGTAAGAGCATCGTGCATTACTGTTGAGTGAAAAACGTTTTTTTTTTGCTTCAACTTTCAGGCTTCGTAAATGACTTGCGAATATCGTAGTATTTAGAATTTTTTTTTCTGTTCAAGAAAATTTTTGTAAATTCTTATCATGATTCAAACATTGAATCAATCAAATTAAACCATTTCAGTTTGGTTAATCTTTAGTTTTCTCTCATTTCGTTGTGCACATCGTCACTTGAAATGTTAAAGTTTATCAACTTGTAAGCTTCGTGAGCTATGAGCCAAGTAATAGCTCAATGAAAAATGTTTTTTCTCTTTTTTTGTATTCGTTATATTCTCATGAGAATCAATGGAAAGTTAACAATTGAACATATTAAGACTGGCAATGTTTACTCGTTTACAAGAGCAATTTAATTTACAGTTTTATGCTTTTAACCTCTACTTGTGAATGCCTAAAGTTTGAGTACAATCAGAATGATTAATAGGGAGAATAAGTAGTCCAGAATCTAAGTCCAGACCCCAGCACAGCTCGGCACCCTAGTCCAAAAGTAGAGAAGTTCAAGTTTGCTGAGAATCTGTGATCATCAAAAAGTTTGGAAAGCTTCCAACTAACGTGTTTTAGGTTAAAAATGGGCTTTGATTATTTGCTTTTAATGTTGATGTGGTAGAGCTCGAATAGATCTGAAATCTGTTTGGACCATGATCGGCATCCTGATTACTGGCGTGCTTGAATGATGATAATAATGGCAATAAAAAGAGGAGAATTAAAAAACAAAATAGAAACGAAAAAAATTACTTTTCAGCATAAGTAAGGACAGATTGTCTAAAATTTCAATTGGGTTCCTCTTAAAACTGGTTAACTAGTAACAAAGTGATTACCTTCAAGTTGAATGTTGCCAAAAGTCTTCAACACCGGGGGTTCCCAAGTGGTCTCCCTCCCAAGTACTAACCCGGCCCAAAGCTGCTTAACTTCGGAGATCGGACGGGATCCGGTGTTTTCAGCCTGGTGTGGTCGAAGACAATTACTAAGTGCATAAAATTGTATTGATGTTGCATCTGCTAGTTTAAAGTTGTATTTTCGTTTTGGGTTTGCATTTTTCAGTCGAGCTCATTTGTCTTTTTACTCTTAGACAATATTTTCAAGTTGAGCAGTACAGCGTCTAAATGCAATTGTTTCACTACTAAGATCGTTATCAATATGGATCGCAGAAATCAGCTCTAATTGATTCAACAAGTAATCTGTAGTTTACGGAACTTCTATGTCGTGTTGACATCCATTTTTAATAAATATAAGATTCAGTGGAATCAGAAACATGTGGAATATGATTTTCCATCAATTTTATAATTCTCACAAGAACCGAAGATTTCTGGAGCTTTTAACTGTAAGCTAATCCGTGTTTGCACTTTAGGAAAGAAAAGGTTGAAAATTTTTCGTCCATTTATAGCGTTTCTCTCAACCTCTTTGAATGGCTACTCCGTGCAAAAAAATTTAGCGTGCTTACCAAAGCGAGCCACTTTTTCAAAAAAAATTAAACCTTTTTAAGTTCTTAGTTCACCCCATCTTCTCAAGCCAGTATTTACAACAGTTTCTCATGGATAGAAAGCAACTATCAATGCGCTTGTAAATAAATCTGAAAAGAAAATGAAACTTTTCCGATTCGTCAGTTTTACAAACATTTCGAGTTTCTTGGAACATCGAAACTGGAAATTGAATGAAAAAGATGCACATGTTTTCAATATGTTTTAAATGCTTGCACTTGATTAATTCAAAAATGTATCCGTTTTGTATCAAATTTGTCAATCCAATTCAACAGAATCGAGTTTATTTGGTTGAATAATATTCAGATTTGTGAATATGAAATGAAAACTCATTGAATCCATTGAAAAGTTGTACATTATCAAGTAAAGTAAACAAGTAAAATAATGTTAGAAGAAAAACATTGAATTTACAATTTACATTTGAATCATCATGAGGCTTGGTTATCGGCTTAAAGTAAATCAGAATGGTGAAAGGAAGCGACAAAACAAAAAAATTTACATTTCCAATCTAAGTTTTTGAAAAATACTTTGATGAATAAAAGATTGTCAAACAATTTCATCATTGATTAACAGACTAGACAGACTGAGATGGGATCAAAAACTGTAATGAAAATTAATTTTGCAAACATTTATGAAAAAGAAGGAAAAAATGACAAATTTCACCATTAATTGGTTCAGTGTTAATCAAGTCCAACAGTCACAGTCAATTATTGATTAAGTAAATCAACTGTTTATCAAATCATTGGTTCAATAATATCGACTTTTGTTTTTGCCTTCACCATCCTTTGAGAGTTTCATAGTTTTATCAAATGATCATTTATTTTGATGATGGACAGCTTGGCTTGCCATTGACACTGAAAATGAACTGGAAAAGGTGCAGAGGTAAAATTAATCAACTTTAAAATTGTTGAACAATTTTGACAAGCTCATTAACTTGAATATCAACATAAATATCAATTGGAAATGAATTTATTTCTCACTTTTGCAGGAGAAAAAAAAACTGTCATAAATTATCGCAGTTGACCAAAGTGAACAGGGAATAAGCTGAAATAAAGAATGATAACTTTTATCAAAGTCTACAGAATGGAAGGAAAAAATGTCTCGAAATTACCTGTTAATAGTTGAACCAGTCGAGAGTCGTGAAGAAACATTTGATTTGGCCATTTCAAACTTGCCATTAGAGTCGATATCAAAAAGTAAAAGTCAATTTTTGCTGCAAATTTTAAATTGTAATCAGTTTAAGTTGATTATTTGAATGAACAAAGATTTAAGTGAATGTTTGTGTGCAAATGGACTGCAAAACATTTTGCAAAATTTGAAAGCTCTAAGTGCTTCAATTTGGCCAAATTGAATGTCCATTAGATTTTAAACGGTCAAAGGTTACTCTTGAAATTGACTTTACTTTTTCTTCGATTAAATTGAAATTCATTGGTGACAATTGGCTCAGCCATCATCATTATCGTTATCATTATCACTATAAATATGAATGTGAAAAATGAATGCAAGCTCATTTGATGAACCTAATGATGAGTTATATTTATTGGGCGTAAAACAATTTATGAAATGGTAAACTAGAGAAAAGGTGAAACCATATTTTCCAATTTTACTTTCATTATAATATTTATATATTGTTATCATTTCTCGTAATGGCAAAAGTCTAATATCGTTACCAAATGATGATAATCATTGGATCATTGGTTCATTGGCTTATTGTTTTTGGTGTTGGCTTATTCAACTTTCATCATTATCATCATTATTAGTTTGGTTACTTGTACTTCAACTTGATTCCTTCTTTTCAAATGTTTCCATTTTTGTTTGCAAATTTGGTGAAACTCACAACTTGATAAGCTTGCAATATTCAGTCGCCTTTAATGGACCTTCAATGGGATTTCATGGCTTGTCCATTGAGTATCAGGATTTACATAATTACATGTTATAACTTGTTCAATTTTACCTCTTCTTTTTATTAGCGTAATAATGATAGAGAATTGCATGTTTTCCTCTGCTTTCAGTGCTTTCAATACCTTCATTGGTGAATCGATAGATGAAGAAATTAGGTGAAACAAGAAGTGGAAAAGGGTCTAAATACAATTTTATTGCTACAAATGATAATAGCTTTGATAATAATTATTATCATTCACATTAAACAGGGTTCAACAATTTGGTTCAATAGTTTATAATCTATAGCTAATTAATATCATTTTACCATTTTAGTTACTGTTACATTTGCACTGAAAAGTTTTCTGGGAATCCATTAAAACTGAATTTTTCTTAAACGATTACCTTTTTGATGCAATTTCTGAGCATTTTAAAGAGTGCTATTTATCTTTGGCTTTGTACATCAATGCTGCTCATTCGCAATTAAAACTCCGAACCCTATGAGTCAACTTTCGATCAGTAGAAACTTGAAAATCTTAGAAATATTAGGGTATCCGGGTCAAAGTGTCATGATTTTTATTAAAGATATTGAATAGGAATTTAGTAGCTCACTCAGATTCCAGAATTTTATTGAAAGGTATTACGTATGTAGTCAATAACAATGTAATGGTGGCTTGAATTTCGGCCACAGCATCAGGGTGGCTGGAAAAAAACCAAGTCTCTCTTCAATTTCTCCTGGATCCCAACTTTACTGACGATTGATATTGCTCATATCTCTCATATCAACTGGGAGCTTCTGAAATCACGGCTATGTTCCTAGACTCGCCTTGACATTTGTAGCGTTCTTGGTAAAGAACTTTGTCTATTTCGTAAAAACCATCTCTAGCTTTAGCGGTCATTTCTAATTTTTACACCCGCAATCGTGAATTACGTCGCAAAACGGTGGCTGGGGTGAACGGCTACGTTCATCATTCATGTGGAAACTCTTGTTCAAAGACTTGCACGAGATAATTGTAAAGATGAGTGTTAACTTAAACTGTGGACAGTTTCTTATTGTAGAGGATGCAAATGTTGCAGTCGACTCAAAGAAGACTCTTCACAACCCTAAACACCGATACTTAAGCCTCTTAAAAGGGTAGTCACGTAGTCAATGTGATCGACAACACCATGAAGTTAATAATGACTTCATGGAAACTGAAATTAACTAAGATTAAAAAGTTACCAGAAAATCAATGCAAAGGGGCCCTTTGATTTTTTGGAACTCCAGGTTTATCAGATACTGTACAAAGCTTTTGAATTTTTATTTCCAAGGTTTCTTCATTCGTAGTCATGATGTCAAGGTAGTGTTCGTATCTCTCGTTTTTTGTTGTTTCTCACGATTTCAAGAAGCATTACAAGAAAAAGCAACTCGCTTTTGGAAAAGGCAATTGGGATCGAAAAAACTGAAAAATTGAAACTGTGACAAAATTGAATTTATTCAATACAATCACTGTAATAAGACTTGAGGGATGGAAAACGCCGTTGCAATAGCCGAGTATTTCAGTATCTCTGAAAACGTTGAACCCAATTTTTAAATCAAGTATGATCGTTTGCAGACCTAAAATTGAGGCTAAATAATCAAACTGCAAGTAACCAACAAACGTACAAATGTTCAGTGAATTCAGGCACTTTAGAATGTACAGGTGATATAGCAATATTCGTGTTAAGATGAAACCATGCTTATCGATCAAGAGATCATTTGATGAAGAAGCAGAAGAATTATGCAAAGCTTTTCACCAAATAAATCAAAGTAAATTGAGATTTTAATTCTTTAAGAAATATCAAAAAATTGACAATATTATAATTCGATTCATGAAATGAAGCGACTCGGATCATGACGCTAAGAGTTGGTTGAAATGCATGTTATTTAGACAGAGATGAATCTATTTCTCAACACTTTTTATGTTGACATGGAAATGATTTCTTTATTCACAACTTTCTCTTGAACAAGTCAAAATGCAAAGATTGTAAAATTGAGATGAAATGTCGAACAATAGATGCGACTCAATTTTCGCAGCATTTCTTAGGTTCTAATGAAGATGGATAAAGAGTTGACAAAAAAATGCTCGAAACAGAATCTAGGAATTACTACAGATAAAAAAGAATGTTCAACATGACTTGATGAATGAGAAACTGAACAGACTTGACCTTTACTTTAACAGAGCAAATGTTTCTTTTATTTTGGCATTTTTTGTACTTCCAATGAACAGGATAAAGTAAAGATCCAGTAGCACTAAGTACTGAGATGAAGACAAGAAACGGACAAAACTGTTGAGAAGATGAATGAAAGGAAGAAGAAGAAGAAGAAAAAAGATTGTATTCCATCATGATCAATCAAAGAATAGTCACAATTTTTATGTAAATTAATGTTCAATTGAGATCTCTTGTTATCCTCACTGTCGATGTAATCAATTAGCTTATTCAACATGACTTTGAAAGCAACAGAAAACGAGACAAAAAAATGAAACAAAAAAATTATCATTTCCATTATGATTCAATTTTTCCTTCTTGAACAGATGAAAATTGGAATAATTATTTTCACCAGAATGAATGAATGATGAAATTAGAAGGCAAGAGTAAAAAGTGAAAAATTGAATCAATCTTGTTCAATTGCAAGTGAAACATTTTCAGAGACAAACAAAAGTTGGAAACGACAGGGAAAAGGCAAAACATAAAGTAATCGTATTAAAAATGATTAATGAGTTGTGTTGAGGTTTGCCATTTTCAGTGCCTCTGTTTTGTGTGTGTTTTGTGTTTACTTGTGCTTCTTGTTTTTAATTGATGAAGACCATTGTTAATCTGGTCGATTGATATTTGCCATTTTGATTGTTAATCATTGTAATTGAAAAGGATTTGCTGTTAATAAAATAATGTGACCCAGTTAATGGTTACAATTGAATAAAAGTTATCATCGATTAATGGGACAATCAGTTGAAAGTGAATCAAGACGATTATGATTTATGATTGATTCCATCAACAGCTTCAATTATTGCAACTACAAACACTGTAAACTTGATTTAACCAGTAAATAAGATAATCTGATAACAATTATCTTTCTTTAATTATGATCGGCGAATAGAAGGAAAGACGGAAATTACTTTCTCTGTTCATTTTTATCAAGTTTACTCTTTCACTTGATGGCCAGTTATCTGGCAGTCGAATGAATTCTGAAGGATGAAAATTACTTTTGTCAACATTTGATTGGAAATGAGACTCTTGAGAGTTTACATGTTACACTGAACTGATATAATGGTGGGAACACAGGGTAAAGTATTCATTAATTTCAATTTTCCAATTGTTTCTTGTTCACTTCATTTGTCATCATTAAAAAGGTATAAAAGGAAAGTAAAGGAAGAAACAAAGAATCATCTCTCTTCATTCAACTCGTCTTAATGAATCTCAAGTAGATTTGGATGTTGAACAGAAGATGAGACTGAACAGGAGAATGCATGGAAAAAAAAGGAAAAAGAAGAAGAAAAGAAAAAGTTACAAATTTGTAAACATGAAAATGATGACAATGAAAGGGATGAACAGTGATTCGTCGAGAAAAAGTGGAAAATGATGAGAAGAAAAAGTTTTCATTAAAATGATATTAACTAGCGAATCATGGAATGACGATGAAATATGGAAAATGCTTGGATAACATTTCAAATGGTAAATAGTCTTTTCCATGTTGACATTTCAATTTTGACAAATCTGTTCATCATTTTCTTATCTTTTATCCTGATGTTCACCTCATCAACACCTTAATTCATTCTCATTTCCTCATGAGGTTTCACCTTTTCACCAGAATGATTCATGAAATGATACTTTCCACATTCTATTATTATCAATATCATTATCACTGGTGAAAGTAGACACAGAAAGAGAAAGAAGTTTCATTCACAAAGCTTGTAATAATATTTCCGTTCACATAACAGATAAAATGAAACAAAAATGAATGAATTTCAAAAGCCAATTCATGGTGGCGCCAATCTATCAAGGATAATAATTCTTTTCCTGCTATCAAAATTTTAATGGTTACATAGAAAATTTTTCTGTTTCGTTTCAAAAAGATCTTTTCATTTCCCGAATTTCCAGAACAATTTCGAGTTTCAGCCTTTTTTCGTGGAAATTTTCATTTCAATTTTCAGTTCCAAAACTCATTGAGTTCTTTTCGAAATTCTTCATAAGGATTTCTCAGCCTTGTTCAATGGTAAAAAATTTATCTGTTTTTGGAGTTTTGTGAGGCATTAAGATTTGATATTATTATCGAGTGCTAATATAATCTCCATTTATTTACGAGATTAGATTGACTTCGCTGAGTCTAATCCGAGTTTCGACAAAAATTTTTTAGTTTCATCTTTTTCGTCCAATATGAAGAATGACGTAAAAGTCGGTCCAGAAAATCCGAAATGGCCCAGACCAGGACATCACTAGTCATTCGATCAACTACGAAACAAAGTGCTGCAAAGTTCAATAAAAGAGATAGCTTTTGCCCACATTTTCTTGTATGAGATATAATGGCAAAATATTCAGAAAAAAAACTCTTCGTTATCGTCATAATTACCTGGAAATAATATTTTGAAATTATCGTCATTATACCTTGAATGAGGATTCATTAATGGAATCGGAAATAGCTTTCTTTTTACCTCTTCCTCACTCTATTTAGTCTTGTTTGTTTCTTCTGTAAATAAAATTACTCGGTTATTCCATATCTTATCATGAAACGATTTCATGTGAAATATGAAAAGACTGTTTTTTCCAGAGCCACGCATCATCATCTTTACTCTTGAAACATAATAAATTGAGAGCAAAATCTTTGTTGACAGACTGTATTTACCCTTTCATTACATATTAAACAGTCTGTTTGTTGACAACTTATTCACTGGGAGGGTTTCAACTCCTTCAACAGAATCGCATTATAACTTGCTTTTATTGTTGACTATCTTAATACAACTTTTGCTTCCTTCTTCGTGTTGATATTTTCACCCATCATGAAACTTGTCTGTTCATCATGCATTGTGTGGGCATAACTTTTGGATGAAAAATTTTCTCTTTTCATTTACAAAGTAAAAAATGTTGATGATAATCTGAATATCAAACAGAGTCAATTTTTCATATCACGATATAAAGACGATGAAACGAATCAACATTTAAAAGTTGACTTAGTCTTTGACGAGCTGCAAAATTTGGACAAGAGCAAAGGTTAATTGGCTGAAATGGAGAATGATTTTGATCGATAAAAGCTGAGCGAAGGGAAGATGCTAAGAGATGAAGTAACATTGATATATTAATTGGATGTTATCAAGTCAACTCTGAGCCATTTAATTCACAAATTTTGGCATTCTTTCATGATTACTCAAGTTCAATTGTGAACAGGTCAGCATCAACTTTATCATGAACGTTTCATTGACCTTTACTGTTGAAAGACAATGCTGATACAGGAAATTGGAGAAAATTTTTCTCTTCTTTTCTCACATCATGAATTCTGTATCATTTTGAATTTCAATTGCAACATGAGTTTAAAATGAATATGGAAATGAAGGTAAAAGATTAATTTTGTTCAACCCTTGAAAGGTCAGTGTTGGGTTGTTATCGTTACCAATTGTTATTTTGATTGTGTAAAGAAAATTGAGAATTTATTCTATTTTTTGCTTCTTTACTGGAACGATAGTGAAAAAATTTGCATTAATAATTAATGGTACTAATTATTGTTCACATTTATGGTCTTGCATTTTGATCATTGAATGTTCATTTAAAGAGAACTCTTGGTTTAAGTTTATGATCGGTCAACATGAAAATGGTTATTCAGATAAGTTCTTTACTCCAAGTTTACTCCCTGCAAGAATAAATATATTTATTTATATGCACTGGGATATGAAATAACATTTGATATCCAAGGATAAGATGAAGATGAAGATCATTTATTTATTGACATATTCCCAATCAAGTTATTTAATGAGATAACTTTTTTTTCTGGATAATATTTCTTATTGAAATAATCGATTACGGTGGATATTTTTTACTAGCAAACCTTATCATTAAGCTGTCTTATCACTCTGAAGTGTGCAAGATGAATAGATGAGAAAAAAGTGAAAAAAACAGGGAAAAAATGATGAACAAAGAATCATCTAAATATACTCAAGAGACAGGGAGTGAATACGGAATTGATAGAAACAGGGTGTGATGCCAATGGTAGACACTAAAGGTTAACATTGAAAAGACAGGGAGTGAAGAAAATGATAAAACTCCAAGTAGAAACTGGGAGTTCCATCAGGGAGTGCAACTGGGAGTGCAACTGGGAGTGAAAATTTGATAAGTGATGGCAACATCTTAATATGAGAGAATCGTTTTGGTTTCATATCTTCTCTCGACATGGTCATCCATGGCTTCGTTCGAGGTTTTATTCAAACTTTTTCTTTAGGTGATGTTTACTCCAGTTTTAAATATGATTTCAATAGTATTCACATTCGTGTCAACTCCAATTGGGTAATGAGTAAATTAGCCGAGCATTGTAAATGTTTACAAATGTGGACTTGAGTAATCAAATAAATCACTCTAGTTATTTATATAATTGTATTTCAAGTAGACATTCATTATTACAGATAATAATGTAGACGAAGGAAAAAAAATGTCAAATCTGTGTATCATTTTGATGTCAACTGAGTTCACTTTTTTGTTGCTGTTGGCTCAAATAGGTTTACACACAAATTGATTGAAATTTTAATCCAATGTGGTTGTTCAATGGCATCATATTTTTTACTCTTTCCTCTTTATAAATCTATTAAATGATGATGAGACATCTCATTATTGTCATCATTATTACACCGTGAAACTTCAATCCCAATTATTCTCTTTAATGGCTTGTTCATGGTGTCATTTATGGATTTAGTTTGCTTCTTTTTGCACAAAATTTTTATTCACTTTTACTCTGTCCTTTGGCAATGGTACAAATCTAAATTATTATATTATCTTAAATAGGTAAATTAACGACACACTTAAAGATACTTAATGTAATAAGTTTCAATTTGGTCTTTCCAGCATTCACCTTACAGAATGTAAAGTTGAAAATAATAATTCTTCCCAACATGATCAGCTTCAAGTCCAAACAAAATTGCATTATCAGGTTGAATCAAGAGATAAAGTGAATATTAAAATCATTCCATTACATTCAGGCTAAGAGTGGATAAACTTTTCTGTCAACTTTCTCAACAATAAAGGTCGAATAATGAAACGAATTTTCAATCAGAGAAAAATTCAGTTATTGATTTTGGAATAGAAAAATTTCTTCATTTTTTCGAATCTTTTATCAGGATTTCCAAACTGATGCGGAAAAGAAACTTAATTGCATTGTTTCCGCAATTCATCATTATCAAAGTTTCTCATTCACTTAGTGTTTGTAATTATTAGCTTGTTTCATGTCAGAAGGTGAATTAAACATTCAATTTCATGTTAGCCAGAAAAACTGAATTCTCGATAAACTTTAGACAAGTGGAAATTTCTTGGAAATTTTCCGCCAAACTGGCTGAACTGATGAACCTTTATGAGCAGCTGGTTCTGAATTTAATGAATTTCTCAACAATTCTTGGAAAAGTGGTGACGAACTATCAGATTTTCAGAGCCAATTGTGGTTAATCAAGATGGCGATAATTTTGAAATCTCCACGTTTCAAGAATTCATATGCTTCGTGTCCATGATAAATGACTAGGAATTTGAGTGCAAACAACAATTTATTTCAACAATAATTTTACTCTCACAAAGGTTTAATTTTCTGAACACAATGAACAGCTTGGTTAACAAAAAAGTAATTGCATTTATTTTGTTGGCAGATAACTTTGGTTGCTTGTTAAACTTGTTCAATTACAGACAGCAAAAGCAAACTGAGCAACCTGCGATTATTGAAAATTGTCCAAATTGAACGTGAAATTATCCCAAACTGATTGTTTAGTAAAGTTTGAGAGAAAAGTTCGAAAAGGTTGAAACATTTTTGCTGATCCAATAAAAATGTTTAAAATGAAAAAACAATGTTGATAAAAGTTTGTTTGATAAAGCAAATGCTGACCAAAGCAAATAACCTTTTTACATAATGATGATAATCCGTGAAGCTCATTAAAAACAATGAGTCCAAAGTGGACCAATTACTTGTGTTTAAACGAATTGAACGTGAATCAATCAAATCAGCAAAAGTAAATTTAATTGCGATAGAAAATTGAATCAAACTTTGGAACCATTTATCATGTAAACAAACTGAAAAAGGTTATGCAAAATGAATGTTTACATTGAAGGAAAAAGATTGAAATTTGCTTCGATTTTTACAAATCAATTGAATTGAACATGATTTATTAACGAATATCATGAAAAAGTAAAAAATTTTTTGCTCTCTTTTCAATTGCTGATTGAATGACCATCCAAAAGAATCCAATGTTTCAATGTTTTCACCAATTTCTTTTCACTCCCTGAATCCAAGTGCATTTATTGATCATCTACTTGATCATGCGTTTAACTGAGTCACAACTGAATCAATGAATAATCATGTAAAAAGATAAACAAATGAACCGCTGAACCATTCATTGTTTTAAATTTGTGTTCATTTGTAAAAACTTTCCAATTAAATAATCAAATTTGCAATTTCATTTAATTTATTTCATTAAATATTGTTACACTTTTGAAAGGTAAAGTTAAAAGTTAATCCAATTTAATAGAAGGAAATTGAATGTTTACCGAGGACAATTAATTTGAATTATCAACAATTTTTGTCTCCACTTTTACTAATTAACTTAATCATTTTCATGACTAAATTCATTTTCATCTTTTCGCCTTTAATTATCAAACTTGCAGTTGACAGTTTGATCAAAGTTGGTAAACTAATTTTACTCAATTAAGGTGCTTTTTTTCAGAACAATTTTCATTATTCCGTTGATTATCACCTTTTGAGTTATGATGAATTGTCGATTGAAAAAGGCTTTGATTGACATAATGATTCTGTTGAGTGGCGATGATTTGTGGATTGATTTTTACTCTCATCCATTTTAACGTTCAAAATGTGTTGAGTTGAAGCTTTTTAAATTTGAATTTTCCATTTTTTAGTGATTAATTGAAAGAATGGAAAAGATTAATTTTACCATAAAATGATCATGAGTTGAATGTTGAGTTAATCGAGTTTACTTATTAAATGAAACATTGCTCATTACGAAATGAACCAATTTTTTTGGATAAATTTATTCATAAACTCATGGAAATGTAAATATTGGTGAATTGTGAAAGTTTTTTTTTTAAATGGTTCGTTTGTTGGCGATTGGTGGACAAAATATTGACAAATGTTGAATTGCTTTGAGCAAAACAATTTGAACGGATCAACAATGGCTAAGGATGGGATCAACTTGAATTGTATCATTAAATTGGATTGTCAGTGTTTACCAAAGTTGATGATGGAAAAAGATGTTGTTAAAGATGAATTAGGAAATGATGATTATGATGTTGCCAGTGGAAGATGGCCATCCAAAAATATGATGAATTTGGCTTTGGACAAAAGTTGGACACTGTAATGATATATTTTTGTTTGCTGTTGACAATTGTAGCAATTGATGGAAGAATTTAGATAAATTGAGAATCTGATAAAAAGCAAAATTCTGTTGCTCTTTTTATTTCATTTCAAAAATGATAATGATGGTAATGATACTGCAACTGATGAGGATAAAAATGTTCACTTATTAACTTACGTTTTTAGAGCTTTTATTTGTCTTCATTTTTCCACTCTTCTGCCTTCTTCTTCAACCCAAAATCATCTTGAAAAGAATCATTTGTTGAAGAAAAATTGGTTCCAATGAAAATGTTGTTTTCTCCCTTACAATCATGATGATAATGATGATGAGAATGAGAATGATGAAAGAAACAACTGATTTATCTTCTGTTGGATTCATTCAAAATGATAACAAGTTATCATTAAAGCAAAGCTTAATCAAGAATAAATTGTAACTCTATTGATACTCTTTGGTAAAAAAAAGGAAAGCCACATTGTCTTGGTGGTTACTCAGTTTACCCTGTAGCCGCAATTTCCGTTCCTATGAATCAACTTGGAAAGAAAAGAAGAAGAACAAAAATTCATTCAATGACTCCTCTGGTTGCTTCTCAAATGATCATCAACATCTTTAATCCATTCTTTCATCATTATCTTCATCTTCTTTTTTCTCTTCTCTTCTCTTTCTTTTTTTTGTACCTCGTCTTATTTTACTTTTCCCTTTTCCTCGTTCATTTATTAATCTTTCTAATTCCATCTCACTCTGTCTTTTCTTGAGGATAAAAATCTGTTGAACCACCAAAGACAAATGTAAAAACAAGTTACATGTTAAGACCAAATGTAATCTTGAAATGTTATCAACTCCCTTTAGGGTGTTACACTAACTCTACTATAACTAACAATATATATATATTTCATCTAATTAAGACTAATCAAAAGAAGAAATTTACGTTTGACTGTATCAAACCTTAACATCACCTATTCATTAGTCGTTATAATCCTACATGATCCTACAAATGAACATGAAATAACAAGCAAACCAAAAAAAAAAACAACACCAACAAAATCAATTCGACAAGACAGAGCAAGATAACAAACCTTGATATCCGATTTTTTGGTTAAATTTGATTATTCCATGTGCATAAAACTCGAGATCAATAGGTTGACACTTTGGGCCAAGTAGGTTGTTTCTTTATGCAGACAAGTCAAGCCTCTACCGATCAACTTGACAACCTTGATCAGCCTCTTTTCAAACAATACTCTTGTCCTTGTTTCAACATTTTTTTCATTTCCATTCAATTAGCTAATCATATTGCTAGATTCATGCAGTAAGTCTTAGCTTTTGCCGTTCAACTCGATAACCTTGATGTGCCTCTTTACGTGAAAAAGACAAAATTTCAATTGCTTTACTCGAATTAATGAGCCGAATTGAAATGCCTTTTGTTAGCCACTGTTAATCAAGCGATTATGCATGCAGCAAGCCCTTGTCTTTTACCCATCAATTGGACGATTTTGATTGTCCTCTTCTTTTTGCTGCCAACACACAACGTGAAGTAATTTATTTGCAATGAATTGACTTGTTCATTTGTTTACTTTTCCCCATCCATTTATTTACTTACAACCCATTTCAATTAACGATAATAATTATAATCAAATTACCTGTTCGAAGGAAAAAAAGGTGTTAAAGGTTGATGTTCCTGACTTTTTGCACTCTTCAAACTGTCCCACATTTGGAGTTATTAATATGACAATGTTAATAAAAGTTTATTTACCAATTGACATGAAGTTAAACAAAACTGAAACTGGCAACGAGAATAAACAGTAATTCAATAATCATTACAAGTAAATGTTTGATGAGGTAAAGCAAAAGGTGCATAATGGGTTGAAATACATGGAGATGAATGGAAATAACGATAAGAGTAAAATATTAACCGGATTTCCGATAACCGGAAGTTGATGATATTTTCGTAGTTTATTAAAAGTCTTTTCAATTGAATTGACAAATTAAATTACATTTAATCCGCTTTTTGTGAACAACAATATCACGACATTTCAAGAGTCCCAATAGAGGCAACTCTTAATGACGGTAACAATCAACTTTCAAAGCTCATGATATCGAATCAAAAGTTCACAGACTTTGACATTTGAAATGAAATGAAAAATACACTTTTGCTGTTATCCTCAAACATTACCAACGAATATGAGGGGAAAAAAGATTTGAAACATTTTTACTTGATAACTCGAACAGAAAATGATGACAATATGTTGAAATGGAAATTCAGTTTTATCCAGTTTTCATATTCAAAAGTTATGGACATTTTTTGTTTTGTCTCACATCTTCTCCATATTGAATACTCAGGACAATCTCCAAATAACAGGGAATGGAAAAAAGAGACGAAAAGGTTTTGAGCAATAAGTGTGTTCAAGTTGCCGGTTATTTCAATAGTTGAATACTGATTACAGTTTTAAAGCTGATCATCATCCAGAGTAATACATTTTTATACTTTGGAATACAATTCAGAATGGAAATGTGAAAATGTTTTAAAGGTGTGAAATGTGAAAATATGATCAACATGAATAAAAATTTCAAATCGCATTTCGTTTCTTCTTTTTTTTACGTTTTTTAACTTTGATTTGCTTCCTTACCCATCATCATCATCATCGCCATCAACAGCAACAACAAAATTATCTGATCTTTTCCTTTGCTCCTTTCCCTGTCTTTTCATTCGCCTCTTTATGCAAATGTATCATCATCTGATCAGCATTGGAAATGATCATGATTTTCAAGTGAAATGATAATAATACTGTTCAATCGAAAGGTGAAACAATCGCTACTTTTGCTTTTCCCTGAAATGACTATCAAACTTTTCCTTTAAACCAATCTTGAAATCTTTTTGCTTCACCAAACTTTGCATTCCTAACAAAGTTATTTACACCTTTATCTTGTGTAATATTATATCCAATTCAATAAAAGAAAAGTTTCTTCTTTTCATATTTCATTCCAATGATTCATCCTTTCTCATTTCACTACTTTTGTTCAACTTTATTGTTTCCATTATTGAATATCATGGAAATTATCGCTCGAATTTAAAGATCAAATGTTTCCCAGTTTTCGTGAAATGTAAAAATATAACACTTTATTACTATTATCGAAAACATTTTTCTTGAACTCTTGAGTTATCGTTGAAACGTTGACATTTTAATCGATTAAAAGGGAAATTCTGTTTAGTCTGGAATAGTTTGGAATTTGAAGGTCGTTGGAGTTTTCACTCCCCGTTCAGACGATTTTGATAACAGCTTTACTTTGGTTGACTCTGGATATTTTGAGCTACTAATTGCAATATTTATGAGTTCAAGAATATTTGTTTTCAGTTCTTTTCGATACAGTTTTATGGATTTCTTTGCTTCCTTTTTCATGGTGAAATGCTTTATAATGATAATGATGGAAATAATTATTCAGAACAAAAATAGATACAATAAACAGATTGAATATAAAAAATTATCATGTGCTGAGAGAAGAGGCAATTTTCTGAGAATTGAAAGCAAAAATGCATTTTTCTACTTCTTCATTTCTTTATGCCAATGAAAGATTTAAATCATTCTGAATCAATGAATCTTTTATTCTTTGATAGGAAAACTATTCATCAGTATTATTTTCAGCATACACTTTCAAGAGTTGAGCTCATTTATCAATATAAATAATATTGATCCAAAGATAGAGGCAGAGAGATAAAGATGAAGTAAATACAGTTTTTCATCATTCCATCAGAAAATGAGAGTTCATGTAAAGATGAATAAGCCAATGATTATTGAATAAATCCAATAGATCAAGTTTCCAGGTTAGAAAGTTAAAAAAGTGAAAGAATAGAGAAATTACTAATAAAGATGAAAAATGATTCAAGTGTTTTCAGGCTAAAGTACATGAGCTGTCAAATAAGCTTAGTTTACATCTTTTCACATTTGCCTTTTGCCATAGTGGTGAACCTTTGCTAATCTCAACCTAATAGTCTGGCTCTTTGGTTGAATATTTAGCTTGAGGCTCGTAAAGCTGCGAAAAAAAAGGATATTTTGATTTTCCAAGCTTATGTTAACTTGATAATGACAGTTGTTTATTTTTCATATTAATTCAATTTTTCAAAAACTATATGCCACCAATTAGTGGCTGGATTCAGGATATCAGAACTTTCATCAATTTTCACCACAAATTCATATTGAACAATATTAGGAAAGATTTTCATTATTCATCGTGAAACAAAAAAAAAATTTCTTTGTAAATGAAGTGAAGCCGAGTATTTGTCTTTTGCTGACCTAAGAGTTGCACTCTTAGGTTAAGAGATTTCCTTTACTTAGCCTCATCTTGCAGGCCTTAGTCTTCAGGTTAATCTTTCTGGGTCAGGTTTAGGGTGAATCGGATCCTATCACTTCATGTAATCTGATTAATTGAATAATTCATTTTCATGGATTACGATTATTAGTGTTGTATCAGATGACGGGATTGGCAGATTTAATCGACTAGTTGCAAATTAAAAATTGAACTGAATAGTTATTTTCAGATACAATATTGGAAGGAAAGTTATAGTTAATCTGTTACAATTAAATGTTGAACACAAATTTAATTTTGCTGTGATAATGTTGAAGTATTGAAACAGTTCCAATTGAAGGAAAGTTAATCTTATTCATTTCAATTTAATCGTTAAAATGATTGAATAATGATGAATAAAACTAATCTATCACAGATAAAGAGAAGCAAATGAGGAAAAGGGTTAACAAATGAAAAGAGTGGAAAGACGATATAATTAGAGGAAACCGCATTTAAACAAATCTGATCAACTTGAATGTTTCCAATATCCTTTTTATCATCAACAAATCATGTTCATCATCACCATGATAGCATCTCAACAACTCACTGAACCATGTATTTATATTGATTTTTTTTCGCTTTCTTCTTCTTCTTCATCATCTTCCATTTCATCTTCATCGCTTTTTTGCTCCAATTTCAACCCAAGAATCGGGATGAAATTTTTGCTTCCATCGAGAGTTGCCATGTTGCCATCCCAGGGCTCTTCGTGTTTCTCACCATGTAAGAAGTTCTTTAAACAATGAGCCACATGACTAGTCAAGTGAATCGACGATGCGAGTATAAACTCGAGATATGAACATGAGCTAAACAGTTTGTTGAAATTATAAATCAATGTGCAAATTCATTCATTTCAATAAAAGATTCAACATTTGTTTTTTGTTTCCCAGTTTCAGTTGGGAACAAAAAAAGCTTGCATCAAATATCAACGGAAAGTAAACAAATTTTCTGAACAAAAGTTCATCCTTTACTTTTACTAATGTTGTTCAACTACTCATTACAAATGATTAACAAAGCAGCAAATAAACGGTAAGATGAAAAGTTGAATCGACTGAAGATGAGGCATAAAAAACGATCATTTGAATAGTTAACATTCACAGGAAAACTCATTGATTCGATATTTAATCATCAATCAACACTCTAATGAGATGAAATGCGAATCAAAAGGGTTAACAGTATCAAATGAGACTGTAAATAGCAACAATAATAAATGGATTTTAATGCAACATGAAAATGGTTAAAATGAAAAAGGCAGAAAAGAGAAGCGAAAAAAAGTTGAATATTTTTTCCAAAAAAAAAGAGTTTTTCATTTCCAAAAGACAGGAAATTTAAAGACTTTTCTTTCAGATAATTCTTAAAAGATTCAAGATTCAAGATTTTGTAAACATTATCTGTATTCACCGGTTAACATTCACCAACTTAACCAACATGAAACACTTGTGAGTCTGTTGAATGAGAGAAAAAAGGAAAATTTTTTAAATATCTTTTTACGCCTTTTTGTGTTCAAGTCTTGTCGAGTTGGTGAAAACATGATTATCAAATTGAACCATTTCGTGGTGCAAAGATGTGTTCATTTCAAGATTATTGAGGTTCCAAAAATCGAATGAGAAAAGGAAGGAAATTTTGAAGATTTAAAATGATATCAAGAGCAGAAAAGGGTTTATCGAGTGACATTGAAGCTTTCATAAGTTGTATTTGTTGTATTACAATGTGAAAATGCATTGTTGCTGGTTAATGACAATAACATTGAAAATTGCTTTCCATGTTCTTCTTCATTCGTTATTGAAAGGAGGATGAAAAAATTGAAAAGAGTTTCTATCGGAATTCAAAGGAATAATAACTTTATTTTTACCTCATGAGTTGATAAATGTATTGATAAATGATGATGGCTTCCACTTGACTCTATGCGGCTTCATAGTCTCAAGGTTTTCCCATCAAACCAGCAAAGTAGACTTAGACGCTTAGAGTCAATCGCTTCCCATTCATTTGGATGCTAAATTTTTCTTGAAACGAATTCTTTCTTGAATTCTTTGTTTACTGTAACTTTATTGGTACTTTTTGCGTTTACATTGCAGACTCATGATGTTATCTTTGAGCAAAGATGATCATGATGATTTGGGAGTGAAAATCGTTTTGAAAGAAAAGGTTTATTTTGAAAAATTACCAACAAAAAGTAAAGTTTAACTCTTATTGATGAAACTCTTGGAAGGAATATTTTCTTCTTTTCTTTTTTTTTCTTTTTTTCTGCCTTTTCTCAATCAATTCTTTTTTTTCCATGTTCTAAAAATTTCTATTATTTCACCCTTTTCTTTTCTTTACTTTTCAAGATGATAACAACCATTGTTAGAACTGCTTTGCAAGACAAATCTCTTCTTCTCCTTCCTCTTATTAAATAGCATTTCTTGCCAAGTTTACTTTACAAACTCCAATTAACTCAATTGATGCATCGATGTTCCATCAAAACTCCATCGCTGATCAGAACAAAACACCATCAACCAGCTTGGACAAGTTCGTGTTGAAAAATTGAACGATTCTAGTTGGACGAATAATGAATAAAACGAAAATGAAAATCGACATGAAAGGAATGATATGTTTTAGATATTGATCCGATTCGATTCAGTTCGTTTCTTTTATTCACTTGATCAAGTGTTTCATTGAAAATATTTCAATGACTCTCTTCATTCTCATGTTTATACATATTTTAATGGTAAAACATTAGTATTGTAATGATAATTATGAAGCAAATGAAAGAAAAGATGATTGTTATTAACGTAAATTGACTTGAATATATAAAGTAATGTCGATATTAAACATTATTGATGTATTATTACTCAATTAATCTGTTGATTATTAACTGTGAATCAGTTATCAATAATAGTGATTGGAGTCGAGTTGAATGTAAGCTGCGATAATTAATAACATTGGAAATGATTCTTCGCCTTTTCTTTAACATTGAATGAGTGCCAATCAAATGGCCAAAATTAAGAAGCAACATTTTGTTTCTATTTGATGAAAAGGTTAAATTAGTTAACAAAAGTCTTCATCTGATTGTTTAAGTTACATTGGAGTACTCGAGATATGCAAGAATAATTACAATAATTGATGTGAAACTAAATCAATTTTCATCTTGTAAACCAACTGTAATCACATTGAGTCTTTTTCAATGAGAAAAGCTTCCAATAACTTAACGCTTAACCTGCTTCTTTTGCATTTATCCTAACCAACTATTCAGTACAATATTAATAGTAAAAGGAATCATCAGGAAGCTTTTAAATTTCACAAGGTTGATTGAATATTGAATATTTAATAAAATTAGTTTGAGCAATATTGATATTGAATAATGCAACGTGAATCCATGCTTTGCTTTTTCTCGTACAAACAAAAGGCTTCCTCATTCACTTGAACTTGTGTTACAATGTTGCAAATTGATTGTTTCAAATTGGCTAAATGAACTGACAACAATTAGAGAAGCAATATTTCCCCACTTACTCGAGTTATTGAGTTAATGAACTATCAAGCAGCGAATCTTTCAGTTTTTTCTTTCTCTATGCAGTCATGTTGTGGATGCGAAAAGTTGAAGCAAAACAAATCAAGTTTGCTTCTCATCCCTTTACAGATCTAATTAGATTCACCTAAAATGCATACTTGTTCAGTTGATTGATTAATCAATAAATTTGGTAATAAGTGTTGGAGAATTTTTTTCGTTTATAGTTGAAAATACGCAATGTTTTTCTTTCCATTTTCCAAACGCGAGATTTTCTGACAATTTTCAATATCATCTTAGAACTGCGAAATCTAGATCCTTCTTGATGCGCCTTTCTGGGTTGTTACCAAATGCTGGTAAATCATCCGCTGAATTATTTCGATCATTAACCTTCTCGTAGAGTTTACGTCAATAAAATGATTACAATAACTGCTATTAACTAAATTCAACCAGCAAATTCACACTTGTAAAGTGAAGGCTTCCATTCAATCTGGTTAAATAATCTAAATTGTGCTTCTGGTTGAAGTCATGAAAATTGGTTATATTGTGTTTGATGAGTTGGTCTACTAATCAATATGCAAACGATTTGTGGTTCAATTTTAATGAACTCAATCATCTTTTACTTCACTCTTTGACCATTCATTGAGACCAAGTTATTACAAGATTTGATCTCCTGGTCCTTCTCAAGGCGCACACAAGCGCATGATTAACACGTTCATTAGATTTGAGCTCACAATTTGTGATCCTTTCTCTTCCTTCTCATCGTCATCCTCATCATGTTCTTCATCTTTAGAATTACTTTTATCGATCTGATTACCTCAAACAAGGAGCAACTCAAGATGCGAGTTATAAAACTTTTCATTTTTTTTGAATCAACAAAATTGTCTCATCTTTTTTCACAAGATATTTGTTACTCCAAGATGAGGTAAAGTGAAATGAAAAAAGAGAGCAAAAAGGAATCAAATAAAAAAATGGAATGACTATTTTCAAGACTCTTTTTTACCTTCAATGGAAACAGTTTTGATGAAATTTGATAATTTATGCATTTTCACTTCAGTAAATTAACATTTCAAGTTGAATGGTAATAAACTTTGAAGGAATCACAAATAAACATTAAAATGGATTCTCTTTTTTGGACATTAAATAATTTTACCCGACATTGATATCAAATCTTATTCAGTTTATTTGAATAACCTAAGTTTCATATTTCAATGTTATTCGTGAAAAGGCAAACTCAAATAAAAAGACAACCAATTTCAGATATTAATCTTTTTAATTCCAAGCATTTCATGCTTATTGAGATGATTATCCTTTCATGATGAAGAACAAGTACAAGTTTACAGTTGAACAATTTAGCAATGAAAATATGGATAAATATGTTCAATTAAATTGAAAGAAGAACTTTTTACCTCAATTTCACAGTCATGTAAACTAATTGAAACATTCATTTAATCTATTTTTTCAACATTTCAACACATGATTTTGAACAATTGAATGGGTGGGATGAATGAGAGAAATGGCACAAATTTTGTTTCCATTGTTTCCATTGAAACTACTAATTAATCTTTCTCTATTAATTACGATAATCGCTTCAATTTACAATTCATTTAATTGACATTGTTAACAACGATGATTGAGGATCGTTTAGAGTTTTCACAGTTGAATAGTTTAAAAGCGTTTCAATATGTTTTAAGGTTTATCAAGAATAAAGTTAATGGAAATTTTTAATTGCAATAAACATTTTATTTTACAGTTTTGCCTGAAGAAGTGATTATAACAGATTACAAAGGTCTCAGGGTGAATCAAGTAATCGGTCCTGTCGATGAAGGAACTGACCTTGTGCTTTACTGTGATGCTTTTGGTAAGATTTTAACATGAAGTATCTTTTAAAGCGAATGTGTATTAATATTTACATTTGCATTTGAACTGTTTTCACCTTATCTTTCTTTTTCTTCAGGTAAACCCGAGCCTTCTGTTTCATGGTGGATGTCTGATTATACTTTATTGGATGACACTTATTACAAAAGTCCTCGTGGATCTATGCGCAACGAATTAACTCTTAACTCGCTCAACCGATCAATCTTGATGAAAGAAATCATCTGTCGGGCTTCCAATACAAACTTAACCCGACCCAAAGAAGAATCTATTTTTATCGATTTAAACTGTAAGTGTTTCTTGTCCATTCAATAGACGATCTGCACTCAACTTGATAGGAGTTTCTTAATGAGCTCTCAATGTTTTGAGAAAATTAAAAGATTTTTCGCTCTGACAGAAAACTGGCCTCAAATGTTAGAGAGAAAAGTTTCAAAAGAAATAAAACTTCGAAAAAACCCTGAAAAGCTATTTGCAAGATTTACATTTATATCGATTGACGCAGATAGACTTTCTGACAACTTCAATTGAGTAACTCTCATTGGAATATCTAATATTTTGTTTAATATTAACTCTACTCTTAGAGTGTCTTCAGAACTAGTTTGGGTTAAATCGAGCTCGAAGTTGACTCTAATTACATCCAATCAGTTACTTGATTCTGTTTGCTTAACTTTTACTTCATTTAAAATCATTTTCTAGACTCTATTAATCTTAAACATTTCAACATTTGACAAGTAAAAACGAAGCAAAATTTTCATTATCTGGCCAGACAGCATTACTTATCCATTATTGACGCGATGCAAATCATTAAATGGCATTGCAAAATGATTGAATCAGCAAATGCAATTGGAATAGAAAGCCATCAATCCAATGTCAATGTTTAGATCATTAATTGAAAATAACCCAATTTAACCCAAAAACTTGCTTCCCATTCCTTAGTGCGTCCTTTGGAGGTATTTTTAGTACCGCCTGATAAACAATTATCTGCTAATAAACAAGTGGCCTTTGAATGTCGTACAATTGGTTCTCGACCTCGTCCCTTCATAAGCTGGTGGTTAGACGGTGATAAAGTAACCCCATTATCCGAGACAACCAATGGAGACGCCAATGTAACAATTAACACTGCTATTTTCATATTCAAATCATATAATAATGGAAAGTTTTTCTCCTGCCGAGCCGAGAATCCAAATTTGGATGAAAGTTCAATCGATGAAGGAATGATTCTCAACATTGTCTGTAAGTTGAACTAGAAAATGATAAAGTTGATCAAAAACAAAATTGTTGAATCAAGAATAATGCATTCAATTTCTCATGTAATAAAAACCATGCAAAAAGCAAGAAATAAAAAACAAGAGGCAAAAAAGAAGGTGAAAAAAAAGTGAAAAGTGTTGACAGAAAGAAACCATAAAACGGTAACATGAAAAGCTCAATGAAACAAAACAATCAATCATGTAAAAAGATGTTTTCCAATGAAAATGAACATTTACCTTTCCCTCCCTGAATTGAGTTGAAACATTGAAATGATCAACTTGAACATTTACGGATTCATCTTTGCCTCTGTAGCAAAGTATTTTTATTAGAAAAGACAACGAAAAAAAAAATCTCAAAACCATTTATTGTTATTAATGATGAATCTGAAAGTCACCTTTACTCAAGTAATAAAGGTAAACATGAAAAGGAAATTTTGTCAAATGAATATTTTTAAATAAATCACTGGGAGTGAAAAGGCTGGGAGTGAGAACTGATAACGATAATGAACGTACTTTTGATTAAACAATTTCCCAAGGCAAGGTTCATGTAGGTTGATGGAAAATAATAAGATGATAATAAATGAGAGTAAAGATTTATTCCTGACTTTCACCTGAACCATCAATGAGATGAGAAATGATAAGAAGTAAAAAAAAGATGATAAATTTTGGCCTCAAGTAAAGATGATATGTTTGTCTATCCATCAAATGAAAAGCAATTCATTGAATCGGAAGTAATACTTGAGTTGACTGAGGAAAAGGTTATACATTTGAATCAATATGGTTTAGTTGACAGAATTCATGATCAACTTGAAAATGTTTAGAATTCAAGTTTTGCAGGGAAAAAAAATTGTGTTCACTTTTTGCTCTTCCAATGGTAAAGATAATTGAAGATGAGAAATTCATTATTATTGGAATGACTTTTCATTAGACTTGGGAAAAGTCAGCTTTCAGGTAAATTTTGTTCCACCTTGGAAATGATTAAAATTTAAATGATTCTGTCAAACTTGATTATCTGATGGAATCAAATTTTTCAAACTTTTCTCTTCATTTGAATTTCATTTGCAATTTTTTTCAACTTGAAAAATTTAAAGTCCATCAGCAAGCAATTTATCACATTTGATCAGCTTCACTTTACCATTTTCAATATCAAGTTGTTTCTATTATTGCTATTGTCATGAAAGATCATGAAATGCTTTTTTTCACTCTCTAAATGCTTCTATTGATTAGAATCGCAATCCTTCTGGGAAATGAATTGTTGATAATATTGTTATCAATTCAACGTTTGAGCTTTTTAAATAAGAAAATTATCATTTTTTCTTTTATTCAATTCTCAACTTTTCACTCCTTTTCATGATTCAACTTTACCTTTAGTCTATAAAGCTGTTTGAACAAAGTATTTTTTGTCAACTTTTCCTGTCTTCCCAAGTTCATTTAATTAATACATAAATCTTGAAATATTCAACTCGATAAAAGCTTTCCTCTCAGTTTTCATGTTCACTTTTTTTCTTCTGTGAATAGTTTAATAAATTGCAGTTAAATTGGAAACTTTTCAATTGAAAGTTGCCTCTAAATTAAGACATTGTTTTCAGTTTATTTGCAGTTTAATATTTAGTCTGGTTAAATCGAATCCAATTGAGATGTTCATCAATTTGATAAACAATCGTTCTAATACAATGTAAATCTATTGAAAATTGTTTACTAACATTAGCATGACAAAAGTTTGAATAATTTTACTATTTCTGGTTCAATTTTCGCCCACAATTCGTTGGGAGATCATTATTGTTTGCTATTGTATTATCATAATTTGCTGGTTCAAGACAAGTTGATGGTAATTTAAAAGGCTTCAGCAAACATATTCAAGTCGATTTTCAATTCTCAAATCAGCATTAATCGATCAAAATCCAAGACTGAAAATTTTCTCCTCCTTTTAACTCTACCAACATGACATGAAGTTAATTAAAAGAAACTAAAATTCCTTAATATTCAAGAATATCTGTCATTAAAATTTGAAATTTACATTCTAAGTTCATTCTGAGTTTCCAGATAATCTAGAATGGCGAATGTTGAATGTTGAATTGATTTTTCGCAAAACTCGTCACTAGTTTGTAAAAGTCCAGTTCCAGGATAAAAAGTGTTTGCACCAGGACAGGTCAACTCTGGAACAGAGCAAATACCGTCACACAGTGCATGCTGTGCCAGAGTGGACAATTTCTGTAGAAGCGGACATTTCATGACAACTTTAAACTAATCAACTCATATCGAGAAGAAACATTTCAAAGGCGAAACATTTTTGATTTTTAATATTTTCCAGGTTTTCGTATTGGACAATTATCGGTTTGGAATTAATTTATATTTTCGATTGAAATTTGGAAAGCTTTTCATATTTGGAGCAAATTATTGAGGAATAACGTCGAAGAAGAAAGTGAAGAGCAAAAAAACGTTTCAATCATGAATATTAATAATCGGAGAATGTTTCTTTAGCTCATTAATCTGACGTTGAAAATGAATGGCAAAAATTCATAATGAATCATTAAAGATGCTAATGATAATAATGATGATCATGATGATATAAGAATGAATGAAATGAAATCTTGAGATTGCAAAAGGAAAGGAGTTAAATAGTGTAATCTTTTTCACCATTTTTAAATAATAATTATCATTATTTCATTCTCATTGTATTATTATTTGAATCATTACCTTGCCATGATTATCACTTTTTTGTTATCTTTTGTGTTTCATTTTAAACTTTTCATGCTGATGGTTGAGAGATAAAAGAGATTATTATCAAATTATCGTTTTAATTGTATTTATAACTGCAATGAAATCGATATAAAAAATTGAATGAAATTCCAATTTAATTGTTTACTCGTTAATTGGCTTGATATTGAAATCTCGTGACTTTCATTTTAAAACCAATGAAAGGAATGAAATTTTCTCCCTGTAATTGGATAATCGATTGTTCAAAATTTGTTCATTTCATTGGAAACTTTGGAATACATGATGAGAATGTAAACATCACAATTGAATGGATAACAATGATAATATTGATGATATTCAAATGTGTTCAGAGTATTTAATAATAGATAATGTTAATAACGTTTGGCTGATTCCAACGATTTTTTGTATCCTTCTTGATATTCTTGTTTAACATGATGTTGACATTAATCACTGGAAAGGAAAATCTGAAAGAGTTTCAATGATGAAATTTTTTCACCCAATTTTGAAAGTTGTGTGGATTGGGTTGGTTGAGGCAAAAATGGTAAAGGATAATATTTGGATGTTGCAAGTTTATCGTAATAACATTAATAATGTTCACTTGAAATGAAATATCTGTATCACTTTGATTCCTCATTGGTAATGAATAATTCAATAAATTATTGGACGCAAGGAGAAACAATAAAAGGGTTAAGGAAGAAAGGCTGTTAAGGAAACTTGGAAACTGAGTAAAAGATGAAAATATTGTAACATGTTACAAGTTAATTATACGATAATGATGACTTTATTTTCTTTCCCTGTTATTTATAATCATGTTAATATGTACAATTAATACAATTAATCTTATTATTTGTATGATTATCTAATTACATTGGACTTTCTTTTTACATCTTTAATAGTTTACCTCCTGGTTCAGTTTACCTAAAGACCTTTTTCCCTATCATTTCAATACTGTTTGCTGATTAATTAACAAGATAATTAAATGAGCTTTTAATGTTTAACCTGGACAGTTGTTGCAGGTCAACATGAAGCGTAGGTTTGCTCAGTTGAAATGAATGCCAAGTTTCAATTACTTTCACTGGTCAACCCACACCAAGTGAATGGTTTTAACCTAAAGGTCGATGCTTTTAGGTTGAAGTGGTTCACTTTGGTTGAGGTTGTGTCAGACTCGAATCAATTTGGATACATTTACTAATTTTGTTTTCTTTTTTTTTCTTCGTTTCTTTTGCTAGATGTGCCTTTATTAAAGTTAACTTTAGGACCAAATATCAAGGGTGAAAATATTCGTGAAGGTTTCGATGTTTACCTTGAATGTATCATAAACGCCAATCCTCGAGTCTTTGAAACTTCCTGGATGTTTGAAGGGAAACCATTGATTTCGGATCCAAGTAAACGAATAATTATTTCCAATCAATCGTTGGTTCTTCAAAATATAAGTAAACACAGTCGAGGTCGATATCAGTGTGTCGGAAGGAATGAGGAAGGCCTTGGCACAAGTAATCCACTTTATCTTCGAGTTCAATGTAAGTAACCAAAACAGTGAATCAAAAGTTAATGCAATAATTACATTGAATGTCAATGTAATTGTCATTTCCTTGAACCAATTCATCAGCCATTATCACAAATATTGAGCTAATAATTAAGTGAATAAAGGAATGAACATGATGAAATAAGATTCAATTGGAAGCGGTGAAAATTTAGTGAATAAAGAACCGGTTTTTTTGGCCTGAAAAATGCAAAAGAAGAAACAATTTTGTCCTAATCAATGAGAAGATACAAAATGATCATTTCTTACCTTAAATCCATATTAATAAAGCTAGTATTATGAAGTAAATCAAACTGATAACCACTTCATCATCATCAGACTTTTTTTGTTCATATTATTGTGCTTTATTAGTTAATGAGACAGAATGAATTGAGTAAAAGTTATTACCATTTTGAAGCAATGTTAGAGAAACGGAAATCCAAGGATATAATAGAAAGTGAATAATCAGAATTTCCTGAGTTCTCTGAATTTCTCTTTTTTTGCAAAGATAATGGATACCTTGTTGGAGTATCTTGTGGTTAAATGTCACCCAAAAAAAAGGAAGATTAATCATTTCAATCTTTCGATTCTTTCCCTGGTTTCTTATATTAAAAGGATGATGAAGTTGGTTATCAAGTTATAATAAAACACTTTTTTGATTCACCTCTTTGTTGCCATTGAAATGGTGAAAGATGAAACAGTTTCGATGACAAAATAAAATGTTGATGTTGAGCAAAAAAACATTGACAATTTGCGTGGTTAGCAATTCCCTTGATTGTTGAGGGTAAAAATTTCAATCAATCCATCTTGTCTCATCATCTATTACGTTGAGATTACATTAAAAGTTAAATATTTTTGTTTCCAATTTGCAAATTACCGATTTGATGATCAATCAAAAGCAATGTTGATTGGGAGTTAGACATTAGTGTAACCATTAGATCAACATTTTGTCCATTTTTAAGTGAGAAAAGGTTCAATCGAATTTCATCAAATTTTGAATTCCATCAAATAATGGATTGAATTGGTTTTTATTAGATTATTTCAATTCTTACAGGTTACTTGAACAGAAATCAGTGTTTCAGTGATCGATCAATCAAGTTTGAAGCTTTTCTTTCCTTCAATAATATCATTTCACTGTCTAATGAATATGATAATGTTAATCAAGTTGATCGTCAAAAGCAAATTAATAGCAAAAGTGATCTCTTGATTCAGGATTGAAATTGTCTCTTGGAATTGAGGAAGTGTTGGAAGTGAAAAGCGAGAACAGATAAATGTGACAAACAAAGCAAAAAGCCAACAACATTTTCGTTGTTAGCTACAGTTATGATGGGTAAAGTAATATAAGTTAGCTAATTAACTCTTGTCAACGGCATTCATTGCCAACTTATCTTGGTGTTCATCATGAAACCTGCTCATAATAATGATATGTTTACTTGACGAAAAGATGAACCCAAAAAAAGAAAAAATGTTTTCTCAATTTTTTCGTTCGCTTTTCACTTATTACATTATTAGATTAAGTTATTTAGTCAGTTGATTGGAAAGTATTGAATTGACATGAAAACTGGTTTCATCATTAGTTCCTCATCATCTTTTTTTCCTTGGTTTTGTTTTCCCTTTTTATCCTTTCATCCTTAGTTGCTCTTTTAATAGACTTTGTCAGTTTTTATAATTATCATTTTACTCTTTACATCATTATGTTTCTCTTGCTTTCTTTTCCAGATATTCCGGTTTGTTCAGGTAAACATGCCACCAAGAGTCCAATGGCTATTGCACGTAATGAGAGAGCAAGGATTGTCTGTGAGGTAGATTCAGATCCGGATGATGTAACCTTTAGATGGTACCTGAACAACTCGAGTGAAACCATTGAAATAAAAAGTTTTACCACTAATGGAACCCAAAGTATACTTTCATATTCACCTCGAACAAGATTATCCTATGGATCACTATTGTGTCTTGCTGAAAATTCAATTGGAAAACAAAAGGAACCATGTATATTCCATATTATACCTGCCGGTAAGTGTAGTGAATATTCATAAAAGATGGTTAAAAGGTGAAAACAATGAATGGAAATTAAACGAAGAAATATTCTGATCAACTGTTGGTGAAGAGTTAATAACCTGAACTTGTCTCAACTCTGGAAGTTGTCCAATTTGAGTTGCTCTGAACTGCTAAGGAAACGTTTTAATTAACAAACATAATGATTGGCAAACAATATACACTCCATCATCTCATAATTAGATATTTTTAAACCAGCAATTAAATTCTAGAGAAGAGGAAGATATTAAAATGAGATAATAAATAGGATTATTAGGGAAAGTGTTATGACTCGGCAATGCGAAGTTATCTATTCATTGAAAGTATGGCGTACAACTTACAAATCGATCACATGGCTCTCGAGTTGCTTAGTGAACTCGTCAGTAGTTTCACAACTGGATATATCAATTTAAGTCTTTAACTCAATCGTAGCTTTATCAGTTCATAAACGTGTTTGCTGGCCATGGTAAGATCGTCGAGGTTTAAAAGAGTTGAAAATTGGGTAAACACCAATATAAGCCTTTGTTTCAACCAGAGTGTAACCATGACGAAAAAAGCTTAAAAATGAGAGCGCAAAAATTGAATTACAGTTATTGTTTGACTTTAGCCTTTTGCCCGTTTCTCTAAAGGGTCAATCTCTGGTTTGGGCTGATTGTTTGCAGCATAAAATTTAATTGTTTCCCCCTGTGATTTACATAAATGTCAGAGCTCAAGATAGTCACAAATTGGAGTGAAACTGATTGCTTTTCGTTCATATGTATACATGTATTGAAATGGATAATGATGAGATAAAATTGTAAAATTGTAAGAAATGAATTGGATTAAACGTTAAAGATATCAATGATGAAGGGTGGTGATGAAATGTTGGTTGAAAGGAGAGACAAAGGATGCTGAAAAATAAGAGAATGAAAGGTTTCAAGATGGAAACATGTTACTCTCATTATCTTGAGTAGTTGAATGGTTGATTTAATTGCTCTGCCAGTTAACCATGACCATATAATTAAATTGACACTCTTCTTTTTGCTATGTTTCCATACGAATACAGAATTTCTTCCTCTCTTTCACCCTCATCCCAATCATCATCATCATCATTTTAAGAGACATTCCTAGTCTTATTGGCTCATGAGGATAACCATTTTAAGGTACAATATATTTGCTAGTTGTTCACGTTTGTTAGTTACTTTTTTTTCTTTACTTTCTCTTCTGTTCCAAGTAACAAATGATCAATATTATAATAATATTAAGCAAATAAAAAGGCTTTTTTACAACATTTTGACCAACACTTTGCTATTATCTAAATGGTTAGAGTCAACCATTTATATTTAAATGGATATTACCATATGATTTTGAAGTAAGCTCACCCAAAATAACAAACAAAACTCTAACCAAGTAAACCTTTGGGTCAAACCTTTCAATCTATTTACAGTTAACATTGTATTTTCAACGGTTCCTTGTTGTTGGTTAGCTTATCATTTTACTGCTTCTCATTATCATGTTGATTTTATGGTGATTATATTCATTCCCTCCCATCTTTATCATTATCATTTTACCCAATTTCAGGTCTCTCACAGCTTTAATTCAATCATTTAGGCAATTCAAATTATTCATCAATTCCCATGATAATTTTAATAAAGCTCAGCAAGAAACAATTGGCAGATCAAATGAGTTTATTGGGCAACATTTGAATGTCTCAATTGCCTTCACTCAATAAAACTTTTAAAATAAATTGTTGACAATGAAGACTGTTTCGACAATTGATTTACTCAAATCAGTGCACAAATACGTTAAGTTTGGAATCAAACATTATTAAATTGGAGGTGAAAACACGGGAAAATACAATGTATTTACAATAAAACAAGAAATGAATCTCTCAATAACTCTTACAAGATAAACATTATTTTGTATTCACATCTTGTCTTAATCATTTGTAATAGTTAAGTTAATTCAAATGATAGTTCAATATTTTCAGTTAATCATGTTGCTGGAGTGTTGTTATAATAAGAATTGGCTTCAGGCAGGATCCAGATTCACCATTGTTTCCATGTCATATTTTGCTTTTCCCATAAAAAACAATCCATTGTGAATGATTGTAGGCCCCAGTTTCAAGACCTAAAGAAAGGGTAAAAAGGATGAAATTCATTGTTTGATTTACCATTCATTTTTGGGGAATAAATAAATTGCTAAATTAATCGTTTATGATCCACCATTAGTTTAATAATGAGATTGAACCGTTCAATAATCTAATTTTTCCCTTTCTCTTTTTTCAATCTTGTCTCATACTTACTCTTGTCAACCATCCATAATACAATTCACTACGGATTTCCGAATTTACTTTTCATTTCAAAATGATTAACTCGATTGGATTTCAATCTATAATTTCCTGTTTAATTTTTTTGGTCCATCACATAATCACTGTTAACACATTCATCTACCATTCCGTCTCCTCTGATTTCCTGGTATCATCCATTCATGTTTATTTGTTTATTTTTTTGTAATGGTGTTCACCTAAAAAACACAGGACCTCCTCAACCTCCAGCTAATTGTTTCCTCAGTAATCAATCAATGACATCAATTTTGGTTAATTGTGAACCTGGTGATGACGGAGGATTACAGCAATATTTCACAATGGAAGTAATCGAAGCTAATTCACAAAATTCATTAATTAACTTAACATCAAAAGATCGTCCAACTTTCCTAGTTGACCGTTTACCGCCAGGATCGTCCATAAGATTCAATATTTACGCGTCCAATATAAAAGGGAAAAGTGCTGCCATCTCTATATTAGGCTCAACCTTAGGTCCACCAGAAAAACAAACCTCTTCAAGTAAGTCTTATCAACTCATTAATTTTCATCTAATTATGGTATTATCTCATTATTTTCACTGTCCATTGTTTCATCATTATTTTCATCGACTATTAAATCATAGTATGGCTTGTTTAATCTACCATTAAGTTAAATGTTCATCAACTATCCAACTTTGATAAATCTAATATAACATCAACTGGGTTTACCAAAGCTTATGTAATAATATATTATTGTATAACTGTTACTTTTTTTGACTAGTCTTGAACCTTCAATTTCAAAGGAACTATTAAATATACCAATAATTAGTGAAATGGGATAATAAAGAATGGTCTGAATTATTATCAAAATGGTTAATCAATAGATTATTCAATAATTGAAGAAAGATGTGATTAGCCTCTGTTGAACCCCGCTTTTCATTTGTGGTCAACTATTGATTTATAATTCAAAATTATGAAGCTTTGACTATTTTGGATAACTGTTTATACAACTAAATAATTGATCAAACCTTAAATTGGTATGATTATTCGTTCCCCTAATGTGATCACTTAAATTAAATATTGTGAGTTTTTGTATAATATTTTACTTAATGCTTGCTTTTTGCTGGTGTTTGTGTAATTTATGGTAAACGGTGAACAAGTTTAGCTTATAAATTACCTTTGAGTTGTTTATCTGGGATTAAGTTGTTGTAAAGTATTAAAGTTGATCAAAATAAACAACAATTAAGATGGACAAATGAAAGTTAACGAGAGTACAGTTAAAGATGATTAAGATGAAAAGAAGAAGTCAAATTATATCAAGAGTAGTGAACCATTTGATTGTGATTCCAGTGTAAACATGAGTTTGATATGCAATGGAAATTTGATTTCCCTCGAGAGTTAATCAACTAACTTTATTAGTTACTTTTCCTTTTCTTATTCTAATTTCTGTTTAATCCATTGTATTTACAATACTCTAGATCAGGTCAAATCAAGGTTACCATGCAGTTATTATTCACCTCTTGCCTTTTGTAACTTTTGCCTTTCCTATTACAGTTTAATATTGAAATGAACGTGAAAATAGGTTTCATTGATGATTGAATTCAATTTTTCAACCTTTAAAGAGTTTCTTTCGAGTCACATTAATTTGATTCAACCAATAACAAGTACAAGTAGTTAATCAGGCCAACTCTGTAAAATTTAACTAACTGTTAACAGATTCACACTAATTTAATTGTATTTCTTTGTGTTCCTAAAACAAAGTCAATATTGCAAATGTGGTTCCCTTTGGTATTGCTTTTTTAATCAAATGATTAAGTTGATATTTGATTTATTTCAAAGCTTATTTCAATAGTTTTATCAACAATATTGACAATCGTCATTAATATATTATTCGGGGAAGCTTCGTTTTCAAGCATTAACCTTGTAAACTTGAAATGACTGTTGTAATTATTAGGTCATTAAGCATTAGTGTTTATGCTTTGTTTATGCTCATTGTAAATTACATTGGTTGATGTTTCTTTAATCAACTTCATGTACCCATTACTGATGTCTGGCTACTTGATATGAAGACGATTTAAAGGTTAAAATTTGCAAGATAAGCAAAGATTTAAGTGTTAATATTACTGTAAACTCCCAGTTGAAGTTGATCCATTGGGAGAGTAAACAATTTACTCAACTCTTTGTTACTTTAATGTAGTAAATCAAAGATGACAAAAATTCAAAAGATCTAATGGATTGGAGGTCATTAGAGTACAAAAATGAGTTGATTATAATGTGATGAATACAATGGCAGATCATCTTGATGTTGATGGATTATTGCGCCTCAAATGAGAATCTAATTGTTTCTCTGATATATTTTTTCCATAGCATCTTCCATAGCAGATAATGAGCCAGTTGATTGGTTAATTTGGTTGATTGCGATTGTTCTCATTACATTAATGATAACCATCTTGATACTTATTGGTCTTCGATTAATTGGTAACAAGGGACCAAATCAAAATCAAGGTAACCAAATACAAATAATGAGACACTTAAAACAAATTATTTACACGAGAGTTCACATAAAATTTATCGATGGAGTTTATATCTGATACAGTATAACAGTTATTTGTACCAACAGGTTCTGGTGATTCAAAGAATGAAACAAATTAAATTAAACTGGTTTCAAATTGTTAAATACAAAGTCTGACGTTAAATACAATGACATTAAACGTTTGTAGTTTTGAAGATAAATTTATCAATTGTTTAATCCTTGCTATAACTTATTTATTGAAATTATGACCTGCCAATGGTCTGAGTAGGAATCCAGATTAGTATATTGAATCCTGAATCCGAACAGGCAGTCACGTTCATGGAATGCATTGATTTACGAAATTAAAACTTTAATGAAAAATTGTGTTTATAAGGATAGCTTTCTGTATTTACTTTCGATTGTTAGACTTCATGCAAATATTGTTCAAAAATTTAATGCAGCTCGGATATAGTCTTCTATTAATACGCTAGATGGCGGCTTTAGCGTATAAAATTTGTTTTTCACTTCTATTGTTTCAAGTTTTTTTAGCGGTTCTGGAACAATTGTTTGATATTCTTAATTAATGTTTTTTTAATTTATCCGGGAATAGGTTTTGTTTCGATTGATTATGAAGCTCATCCTATCCGCCAAGAAGACGTTAAAAGTTCACCTCAAATGATCTCTGCTCCATTCAAAGGTCAAGAAACCTGTGATGGTTATCCAACATCTACCTCAATAGTGTATAAAGTGAGTATAAATAACCGTTTGATTTCATGAAATCAAATTCATCTCATTTTGCTTTTTTATTTTGATCTTTTTCCTATTTCTTAGTTAAATACTTCATCTTTGCATACGACAGTTGACGATATTAGATATGAGACTGGAATTGAAACAAGTGATTATCCGGCAACAATGTTTTTAGAAACAACTTTGTTTGAAGGGTCCATTGATGAAACATCTATGGAGAAACAATTTATCCCGTTTGGTAAAATTAACTTGACCCAGACACACTCAAATGGACCTGATGAATGTTCACAAATCTCAACAAATGATTATTCATTAAGACATATTTATCAGGTAAAATTATCTATAAATCTTGATTTTAAGGAAAGCGAGGAAAACTGACTGAATAGATAGGCCTTAAGAGTAACTGTTGAAAACGTTGCTTTTTGATTTATGACAATTTAATTCAGCTTATAATCTGAATGTGAAAAGCAAACAAATTGTATTTCATTTAGATAAATGAAATGTCAATGTTTACATAATGTAATTATTAGTTGAAAGTGTTGAGATTGAAATTGAATACCTGTCTCGAGTCTATGATCAGCTTCATTAATTGATTTGCCTTCAGGATCAGTCAATATTGTGTAGGCAGATGGTGATAAATAAAACAACATGCAATTCATCCTCATCATATAAAAGTGATAACTTCTAGAGTGAAAGGTGATAAATTTCATGTAATGTTTTAAATAGCAAAATTTCCAAAAAATCTTTTAATCTTTAAAAAATCTTGTCTTTAAGACTTTTGCTAACATTAATTTAATGTTCATTTTTCTTTTTTTTCTTTTATTTTTATGTCTCAGCAGTTTACTGATAATACAATTAAAGACATACCATTATGACGATTGATATCGACCCATTTGATGACTTAAATTGTGATAAATTGTGTTCAACAAATGATCAACAATTATTTATAAAGCAGTTTCAAATTGACGTGACCAACATTTAACCAATTTTTTGCTAACCAAAACGCATTTGTCTGGCTAAAATGACTCTTATTATAGTTATCAATTGGACGAGATCGGAATCAATTTCTATCTAAATTATAATCTTTTTCAAAGCGTACCTTCTTTGTCTGGTTAATATCAACAATTTAATTGCAACATTAATTCAACTGGTGCCAGTTCACAATAGTGTTACTGTTACTAGTATTATGTTACGACAAATCTTCCCATCGATTACAATTAATGTCCATTAATCTGTTAAATATCAACAATCTTGTGGTATATAATTTCCAAATGATATAAAATGGGGAAAAACAGATCAAATAGATTCAAATGGACCTGTTGATTGGAAAAAATGTTATTATTAAAATTGTTACCTGATTGCACAAAAAGATGTGCAACTGATGAAAAAAAAGTCAAATTGTATTTATATTTAAGCATTTATTTTTGTTAAAAATTTACTCGTTTTTTATAATTACAGTTGATAATAAACAATGCAATTTTTTATCATTCAACTGTGGCTGTACGTCATCATTTATTGAATTTGAGAAACTCAATCAGAACTTTGATTATGATAAATTGGCGCAGAAATGCGAGTTTGAGTTGGCAAATGTGATGGCTACAAACCAATTGTGATTAACTGATTATTATACAGACACACACACAGTAAGACCACTTCCTAAGACAAGTTGTTTTACAATTAACGTAAATGGAAGTTGATTAACACTTGGTTCAACCGTTAATTAAACAGGGAAAACATTTAAATTGTAATATAAAAGGTTAAGCCCAAAGCCTTGCTATTAAGTTATACAATTAAGATTTCTTAATGGCGACTGCATTGATATAGTGTAGGTGTGTAAAAGTAGAGATCATTTTGATTTTGCGATTCAATAATAAAGCAAATGATAATCATAATACCAAAATGTCCACACAATCAAACAAATCGTACAATTAAAATATATGTATGTGAGTACAATGATGATAAACAAATTACAACCAATAAAGCAACCCACAATGATTTAAAGAAGCCAACTGAGATGAGCAAAACAAAAAGCTAAGGGTGGATTAAATTGTTAACAATATGGACAGTGTTCAAGATGGAAATATGATGCTGAATCAAGTGAATTAGGTAGGTAAATGGTGTGGTTAGAGCCAATCATAATCCATAATGATCATCATTTGACCGGGTCATTTGTATACATTTGAATAATTGTGTGATCTGAAGGTTAACAAGTCAGACAAGGGTAATTCAATGAGTCTGTAAGATTATTTTTATGGTAATCATTGGGAATGATGATCAGGTTATCCTTGTTCATTTGATTACGTGGTTCTCAGTGAATCTGAGAAGGTTAATTTGATTGCTTACAATTGATTCTCATAGAGAAGTGGGTAACCAGTGGAGCAACTTTACCATGTAAACAACTGTACAGTCCCAAAATTACAATACAACCAAAACAGTTTCCATGTATATTAGTCCTGTTTTGGGCTTCAATAATACTAAATTTATCCAAGGTTGACTTCAAGTCTTGGGAAGATTCTATCTCTCATCATTATATTGCTGGGTTGACACCAAGGATAAAAAATTTATCTAAAGAATTCTGAAATACAATAAAAAAACATGAAATGTTGAAACATTATGTACATTGAAATAAAGGAAAGGTAAAAAACAACAAAGCAAAATAAGGGATATTTTCATGTCCACACCACAAGAGATGGAAACTTATTATTTCCTGTGTTCCGGGTTTTCATTATTTGTGTTCACTGTTACTCTCATCTGAGGGGATTAATGGTGAAAATGATGATGAACATGATTCTCATCATCAACAACAATAATAACTGGCCTCTCAATTGGTAGTATCACAAAAAGTTACATCTTCACATCAACAAAATTCACTTAGATCTTATCATCATCACCATTAAAGTTTCACTTCCTTCCGACTGGTCATAATTTACAGTAAAAATCCTTCTTTACCAATCGTCTTTGTCATCCTCACCATCATCTTCACCAGTTTTCACCACCATCATCATCCTCTGGATCATCAGCATACCAATTGTTTTAAAGTTACCACTTACCTTTCAACCTTTTGTTTTCTTACAATTTTTCATTTTCCTTACCTTTTCATTTCTGTCCTTTTCTGACTTGTTTTGTCTTCATCCTTTCCTTCATTGTTTTCCTAACACCTAAAGGGCAAATAACGTTTATAATAACTTAATTACTGTCCACTTGTTATTATTACGTTAGTTTATACTCACAATTACTATTGCTTCTTGGACTTCCTAATCATTGTCTTTTCTCTCAGTTTGTTTCCAGGTTTACCCACAAATCTTGTTACCATCCATATTGACCCTTTATTACACAAATTTTGGTTAATTTTTCCTCTTTAAATAACAATTTCAAAATGCACGATCAATAATTAAAAAGTAGCATTTAATTTGATTTACCAATGCTTACTGTTATAATCAGCTGTGTTTACAGCAAAACATGAACTCAACGAGAACTCATTTAACGTCAGAGAGACCTAAATGTCGCACCTTTCTTGGTTAACCGAATACAAATGTATTTTCTGGTTTCACTTTGAAATCGTTAATTATTGGAAATTAATTGAAGCTTTTATTTTTTCACGAAATTCGTTACGGATTTAGATTTAGATTTAATTAATCTAAAGTTTGCCATTTTTTTGCTGGCCCAAGCTGCCAATTTAAAAAAGGAGGATTAAAATCAATGACAAAAACAAGTCTTCTTCAAAGGTAGGTATTTACATTTGTTAAGCAACTAACAGTTGGATTAGCACAAACAACAACAATTTAGTTAATAATATCATTTCGTCTTCATCATTTTCTCACTCAAGAATGATCAGTTTCTCCCTCTCTTCTTACCTGACTAAAACCAGTTGTTAGTTGGATGTTAACAGAGTAAGTTTAACCTGACTCAAAGCAACAGCAAACTCTTACCAAACCTCTTATTTTTCACACTACAAACAACTTTCTGCAGAAAATCCCAAACTAAATCTTTCTTCTAAATCAGTTCATCTACAATATTTTCAACGACAATTAGTTGACCAACAATTACTTTCTATATCGTGCTTGATCATCACTTGACTTTAATTAAGGATTAAGACTTTAAAACCCAATGTGTTAAGTTTAGTGATTCTGTACAGTGCAAGTGTATCTCAATCGTACCAAAACACATGTTATTGGATAAAGGAACCTTTGGAAAGGCATTTTGATTATAACTGCTATCCATTTTTTTATTGCGACTCATTCAGGTAATCATAATTAATTCCTTTCCCTTAATATACTCTGTCAATTGAATCCAATTTTAATCAGTTAATCAACTTTCACTTTACCCAATCTTGCCATTTCTCACGATCCATGATCTCTATCAACAAGTCATTGGTGCATCATGTTTGCCCTTTCTTTGCAAAACCCAAAAGGCCAACTTTCACTTTCTGGTTTAATAATTATTTTGCTTAATTAACAATCTAAGGATTACCCTTGATTATCAATGTTCTGGTTAATCATATGTACAATCTGATTGAATCCAGTTAAACAGAGAGACTCACATGATTGAAAAATCTTTCAATAGCCTTAGGTAATCCATTGCATGTTATCCTTTCATCTATCGACCTTATTTACACCATTAGTTTATTATTATTATTGTAAGACAACTGGACAACAATTTAAATACAATATTTAATCACCTTCGTTATATATTTATACCATTATTGAACCGGATTAAGTAAATCAAATTGGACTATTTGTTTAATAGCAACAAAAGGTAAATTTTGAGGCCAGTCCATTCAAGGTTGAAGGTCTATTGATTGATCAGGTTTTCATAACAAAAATTATACATTAAGATTGGTGTCAATTATAATATTAATAAAAGCCAAAATAATGAGACTAAATTTACATTTTTATATTTGTTTAATCAAATTCATTGATTTACTGAAAATACTCAATCAATATTATTTGTCAAGGTTAACTCAATTTTAAATTCATGTGACTACCTGCAATAATTAACCAATTGAGTTAAAAATGCAAAAAAAAACATGAAAAACAAAACACTGTTTAACTTACCTTTTTCCTAATACACTTGAAATTGTATTGTTACAAATGTTCTTATAACCTCTGGCTGATTAAATTGAGTTTAAACTAGTTTAAACTCTCCAAATTGTACAAATCAAATTTAATTTGCAACCACTCCTCAGTCTGTTTAACAAATTGTCTTGATTAAAAGTCAACCTCTTCATCCTACACTTGCAATGGTCACTGATTGTCTCAATACAGAAAAGTCTCATTTTTTGATTCACCTTTTTCTCGATGTTTGATATAATCATTTCAATCAGTTGGTTGTTATATAATTAATATAATTTCAGGTGTCTTTCTTGGTTGTTATTTGGGAAGGGCAAACGCTAGCCAATAAGTTTTGTCATTGTAATAGTTGTGATTAAAATGTACACAATTAACCTTTCAGCCATTTTCATCTTTTTGTGCCTTGCAACCATTTTCATTTTACTGGTAACACCAAGGTTTAACATTATTGCAAAAAGTCCTTCAAATTGACTTCAAATGTTATCCTTATTATTAACCCAAGATCCTACTAATTAAATATGAAACTTCCGTCACCTTGTATAATCAATATCCTTTGAAACTCACCAATAGTATTTTGGAGGGAAATTCAATTGATTAACCCACTAAAGTTGAATTTAAATAAAATATTCAAGGGTAACTAGCGAGTTTATTTGCATGATTATTGTGAGTAACAATTGGACTTTAATGGCCACAAATTTGCCAATTTTTCATCTTGATTTGATCTAAACATGACATAAATCAATCTTTAAGTATTATTATTGCGATGAATCAATCCACAGAAATCTATTGACAAATGATTACTGTTGAATTGAAAAAGGTTAACTTTAGGTTATTCTGCATTATTAGGACCGAAAATGATTGCTATGTTTAGATTTTTGATTTTAATATTGAACTTCAACAGTTGACTGGACTTACTAAAGGACTACACTTGATTGAAACATTTTAAAACTGTCATCTACTAATCACATCTTCACCCACACTGATTGAGTGGCCAGTTTATTGGTGAAGTCACCCAGTTATTGGTTAATTGGTTAATCCAGTTGTGTTTAGATTTGATTTGAGTTGCTATTGAATGTATATTTTGAAGTTTAAGGTTAAGTCAAATGTTGGTTCATCTTGTAAGTCCGTAAAATGATTGAATATAAGGAGTGTCAATAATGATGGTACATAATTATGGATACCTCAGAGGGTGGCCCATGATGGATCTGAATCATTTAATGATTAAAGTTGATTCGATTTTAATAGAAATTTGAAAAGACAGCAGTAACAATTAAAAGGTTAAATTGTTGTCAGGAAGGTTTGCCACTTTATATAAGATTTATACATTAAATGGTTGTGCATCAACTGTGATTTTTAACACACGATATGTACAGTGCCAAGGTAATCAGCATGATTGAATGAAACTTGAAAATTTTATTAAAACAGATCAAATTGACCTGAATTGTTGATTGTTTTGGAGAAGAGTGAAACAAATGATTCTCATGATTAATTAACATGACAAACCAATTTATACAAAAAAAACAACAACGACAACAAGCATTTAAATGCAAGTGTAATGATAACGTGCAAATCTGTTGTCATTATTGTTATTAACTTGAAGGACAGTTATGAGTATTATTTAATTCAAACGGATCTAATGATTTAAATATTTACATGATTAATAATGATATTACATTGATGATGCTGTCTTGATATCACCTTATTGAGACAATTACAAGAAATAAAAGAGTCTCATTATCTAAACCTTTATGTTGACAGGTTAATGAGTTAACCTTTTTTCACCGTTTTAAGACTAATAATCATCTTCAATTTTTACCCATTTTAACCTTAACATTACCTTTAATTAACCTTTCCATCAAATCAATCAAACTGCCTTCTTTTAATAAAGCTGATGGTGTATTTTGATTTTGTATCAGTATTGAGAGATGAACGATTAGGAACTGTATAAAAGTGATTTACTTAACTAATGGTGATTGATTCACACGGGTAGCAAATTACCGATGTTGTATTGTAATGACCTGTTAGCTGATCATCTTGTTTTGGTTCATTAAGATGCTTATCAATTTGGTTCTGAAATTAATTGAAAGGTTTATGATTAACAGGTTTGTCAGTTAAAATTCAAGTCTACTTTTTGTTTCAACCAAACGGATTGACTGTTCAACCATAGTTCAATGTTAATAAACAGTTGCTAATTGAGCTTTTTCATGACTAATTGGGTTAAAGATAAGGCTTGACAGCCAATGGCAAAAATTGTGGTAAAGTTGATCAGTCATAGTTGATATGTCAATCTGAAATTGAAACTAAAATGTCTCTCTTTGTTTTTAGATAAAAAACTGGTTCGCCTGAATTTGGAGCAAAGAGGTTCTCTTTTATTGAAGTCAATTTCAGCCACTGGATCGAATTTTGACCAGATTTGAATCAGTGTTGTGTTTATTATTTTGAGTGTTTCATCTGGTAATGTGATCAACAATCTTAAGCTGATATCTGGTAGCTAACAATACATTGGTACAAAAAACTATTACAGTCTTCACCAATTTGATCAAAGAAGACTGACTAACAATGGAAGAACCTTTGACACCTCGAGAGTTTTTATCACGTTACAGTTTACCTCAACTGGTTCGTATCCATGAGGCTCATCGGGTTAGTTTGGATTCAACTTTATCATCTGACTGTTCAAGCTTTAGGCCACCTAGATCAACCCTAAACTCAATGGAAACTTCAGAATCATCTGATTCTCGTACTTCAACCATGACAAGTGAATCTTTGGATCGCTCAGATTCTTCTGGTGTTGGACAATCGAGACGAAAATTGATGCCCAGTTCAATGATGATGAGAGGTGAACGAAACAACAACCATCACAATAATCATCAGCATCATAATAAAAGCAACATTAAATTAACCAAACAAAACATTAACCGTAACAACAAACATCTGAAGGCTTTGACAATCAATGGGGCAACTTTAGGCCTAAATGGGTTACATTTATCAAGCTCATCGCCTGGAGTCAACAAGAAAAGTGTTAAAACTATTTCTGGCGTTAAAAATGTTCTACCCAATGATATTAATGGATCTACAACAGCAAATTGTGATGAACTTGATCTTGATCAACCTTTCCTTCTTTATAAAGCTTATACAAGTAGACAAGTTATTGGTTACACTGTTTCTCCTGATGCATCATTTGATTCAAATTATTTTAAAAAGGTTGGACCCAATTTGTTGATTCCTGAAGGATATCGAGGTAAGAGTTAAAAAATCATTTAATTTTGTTCAATTTAATTTTAATTACAATCTTTGAAATGTTAAGTTGAATATATCCTATTGAAGGATATATTAATTTAAATACGTATCGATTTGTTGAACCACACACAAACAGACTATGAAAGAGATGAAAGTTGTAATTATAAACTACTTTTTCAAAAATGTCAATATTATTCAAAATAACATTCGGATTAAAGCTGATTAATGGATGGTTATCAAAGAAGTTATACATCCCCCCCCCCCCTCCACCCCCCCCCTCCCCCCAGACACTACTCAAAATGTCAGTATTGAATTGGCTTGCCATGCGATTCATCTTAAGTATACTTGATGTATGAATCTCTTCAATTCCTAAAGAGAACTAATAAGTTCGATTCACATTTCTCTCTTCGTCAAATCTACTAGATCAAAATCTCTAGACAAAAATAACAGCTCTTGTCTTTTCTCTTGTTACCAGACACTCATTACTCGCTATAACCTGTCTACATTATATTGCAACTAGGACGATGATTTGCTCAAGAAATCATGAGATTCTTCTTGAGTGATTTCGAATTGCCTGGACCCGACCATCTCCCCCTATAGATAAGATGTACTTCTCCTTGTTCTCAATCATAGATATAAAAAACAATAAGTGTTACAGAATCATTCAAATACCCACTCCCTCCTCCCTTGTAGTCCTGTAATGTATCATCATTCTCAGAATAGTAATGATAGATTTGAACACTTGTTTGTAAATCTCAGAGTGTTCGCAGGTGTCAGGTTGTATCACTCTTTATGAGATTTGACAGGCAGGTTTTGTAAAGATGGTCGCTCCTCGATATTGCGTAGTATGCCCGTCAAACTACTCCCCCCCCCCCTCCCCCTTATATATATTCAACATATACGTCATATAGAATATTATATACAGATTGTGTCGTTATCTTCTTAGTGCTGTTGCTGAATTTCATCTTAGTTTTGAGATGTGAATGTATGGTATTATAGTTTACAAGTTCATCACCAAGCAAGCAATAGTAATACAGTTGAGTGTAAAAATACATCATTATCCGATCAGAAGTACTACTACATTTTGATCACTACAATCACCCCCCTCCACCCCTCCTCACCCCCCCCTCCACCCCCCATCCCCCCCACGCGATCCCTCTGTCTCTCTTGTATGCTATACTCTACTTAGAATGATGACTTAGTATGATGCATTCGAATCGTCATTGTGAGGCTCCCAACCATTCATGATTTGTAATCATGCTCGATATGCAAAGTAGAAGAGCAGTCTTTTTTTTACAGTACTGCAAATGGCTATTAGTGCGATTGTCCAAAGATAATTAAGCTCGCGAATCTCACTGAGTGCAGTATTGTTCTGTCCATACTCGGTGATATGTGACGAAGGTTTCTTACCTTCCCCTCCCTCCGCCCCCCTCCTCCGAAGAAAGTCTAGTCTCATGACGCCGTCATCTTGTCTGTCCAGTTCCCTAATTGATTTCGTTATCATTGCTAGTGTATACTATGACATGTCCGAGTTGAACTTTTATCTAGTCTTAGATTGTCAAGACAGTGTTATGAATTTCCAGTATAGATCTTATTGTGTGAATGATGAGTTCTCGTGAAATTGTCGTAGACCTTTTTTCTGTCTCCCCCAATTGTATTTTATGAAGAGACAAATTTTACCCCCCCCCCCCCCCACCAGCACTCCTCCCTCCAACTCACCCGCTCCATGTGTATACACGTAATATACAATAAACTTATCCACGTATGATGCGCTTTTACGCTCTCAGTGTACAATTTTATCTCTGAATACTCCAATGACACAACTATACAGATTCAGTCATAAACTTGGATCGAAGAAGGAACTGAAAATGTCTAGTATTCTTAGTTTCTGAACGCTGACTAGTATAAGACTCACCGGTTTCGAGATAACTACGCTCTTCTCTTACGAGTTGTAAACATGAGCAAAGCACGATCTATCCTCTTTGATTTCAACCACATACACTAGATACTATTTTGAGAATTCTCTAGTACGTGACAGATCATAATGATTCTCTTTTCTGTAAGAAGATCTGCTCGCAAATCATGACTTTACTGAGTATAGTGGTGGTGCTTTGGCTTACGTGAAACAACGAAATATCGTGACACTTCCACAGTGAAAGGATAAAGCTATCAGCCGCAAGAATGAACTATCATCTATAGAGAATCTGATGACATTTGTGTGAATTACTTCTCAGCTCTAGTGTATCGTCACTATGTCACACTCAGCCATATCTAATGATAGATTGAACTATTATATACTTGAAATGGCGTAAGTAAAGAATAATTGCTCAGTTGAAGTCTCTTATCGCCTACTGTATCTATGGTTAAATATATCTTATTGCTCAGATGGTCTCTCTAAAGTTTATAATAGCGATTGTCGTCTTGATGAATAGCATTAATGTAAGGTGTTTAAACTCTCCAGAGTATGAAAAGTGGAGCACATATCTAAATGGTAACTAGACTAGCAATAAATAAATCGATGAAGAAATAGTATATAGAAGTATGGAATCCTTGATGTAAACGCATCATGTCTCTCTTGATGTAGAACTGTTATCCGCCTAAAAGGGATTATACTTATACCTCGTGCAGCTAACTCGCTGATTCTTTATAGTTGTCGTGTTTGTGAGTGTAGTTGTTGATGTCCACCTATCTATACGGCGCAGAACTGTCTGTCTATGTCCTGTTAGTAGAGAATATGACAAGTTGTTATATTATGTATTGGCTCGTCGCGTGATTGTATTGACTGTAACTTGAAAGGGGCTGAATAAACTGGGACTCGAGATATAAAATGATGATTAAGCTAATAGAATCCTTAGAATATGCTCTAGTATGATATGCTAATGTAATGAAGTCTGTACGTGCACCTAATCTGCTACTCTAGAGTATAAGCTCGTCTAGAGAGCTCTCATCTTTTATGTACGTCGTGAATCTACATCAAACTAGAGATTGATGAGCTTGTATTTGCTCAATAGGACATTTTGTGTGTTGTCAGTATTACATAGACAGTTTTGGAATGTTGTTCTAATATATTCATATCATATAATCTTTATATACTGAATCCCAAGTTCTCGATGTTGTATTTATACCTACTTGCATCGCAGAGAAAATGCGAAGCCTACGTGCTCAATCGAGATAAACGGGAGAATATCTCATACAAATAGTAGAATGCAGTATTCGATTGGTTAGTCATGTTGCATGTTTGTAAGAGAATGTCTAATGTGTTAATTGATGTGAGAATTGGACTCGCCATACTATCGGATAAGCTCGACTTGGTGAGATAACTCTCTTGTGTGTGAGACTTTGTGTGAAAGTCGAATGTATCCATATAGGAAAGCGGATTTCCTTGTATTGCTTGATGTTCTGAGCAATCAACATGCTAACAGTCGTTTATTTGAAACACGATCGAGTGAAGCAGCTTAGATGATGTCGGATGAGGGTGAGATATAGGCAATAGGTTACAAGCTGCACTAATCGGAAATGAGCCGAGATCTCTGCTGTAAATGAAAGTAATGAGCCATATGTTCATGAGATGTTCAGAGTGATCATATAACGCAATATATAATCGATGAGATGCGTTCATCGCTATTCATCCCAAGAGCTTCATTAGCCGTAATGCGTCTAAACAATGTGGAGGACTATGATGGAGACAGTGACGATAGAACAGTAATTGACGAAAATGTTGGCATCTGAGCTTAGAGTTTTTGTTGTTCTCCAATCATAGACGACGATAGCTGTATTACTTGGCTGTAGACGCAGATTCGGATGCGCGATGTTGATCATGATCAGAGAGGGTGAGTTTTGTTAGGAGAATATATCGATTGCTGTATATCAGAATGAGTACGTGTGTAACGCAGTGAGTGATGGATTTGATGTGATAGGTATCAACTCAATGTTCAATCGAGTTGTAGTATTATTCTGCTGTATCTACTTTGTGTGTTGATGTTAACGTTTATTCTGTTGTTAGACTCGAGGTGTGCCAGTGTCATGTGTAGGGTAAACGCAGTCTCTGTGTTATGATCATATATATCTTGATATGTCATTGCGAGTGGAGATAACTGTTACTTGTATTTGAATAAGGTTTTTTTAGTCTCATGTTCATTTGTTTCACTTCATTTTTTGATGGTTAAGACATAACTTGTTGACACTCACCTTAAATCTAGAACAATTGAGTTGATACTCTGATGAATATGCAGGTAATTAAATTAAACGTGAATCTCATCAGGGTTTTTGCCAAATTATTAAGGTTCATCTCATAACTTATTATATCTTCTTCCTATTCAACAGTTAACACTCATTTAGGTTATCTGAAAGAGAAATCACCTTTAGAATGACTTTGTTCAGTAGCATGATTTCCATGTTTTGTGTTGATTTGACTGGATGAGTGGCTTTTAAGATGGTGATGAAGATGATGATGTTGAGTTGATGAGAGAGAGCCAGATTGAATCCTCTTGCTGGTGACCGGTTTAGTTTGAGTTTTTACCTTTCATCTTTATAACCGTCATCTTAGTGATCAGGTAATGACCAAGAAATAAAAAAAAAGCTATTAAAACGTATTTTTATCAATCGTCATTTTAAAAAAATGAAGATGAAAAAAAGTGTTGTTCGTGTTGAGAATGTTTGATATGAAATTGAATCCGTTTCTCTTTTAAAACACTTTTTTTCAGACTTTTACCTTTTCTTCTCACATAAATCAAAATCCTTTAAGCTCAATTTGATCAATTGAATGGTTAACTTAATCATTACCTTTATATCATCAGGGTTGCAAAAGAGCCAATTGATGTTATCACAATCAAAACAATTTTGCTGTTTCGCGAGATGTGAAAGGAGTTGACCCTTCTAACTAACAGCCAGGTTTTACCATTTCAATTGTTAATAGACTTGATTGTGATCCAAGAATTCACTATCTAAGCTGTTAATCCATTTCTAATCCAATTAACAAATTAAAAAGTCAACAAAAGTGACAGGTACAAATTGATAATACACTTTTTAAAATTAGTCAAAAGACGTCTGCAATATTGGCAACTGTTTCCAATGCGATTGTTGAATGGCGGCTTCTCATGGTGTTAGACTATCAATATGATGAACTTTATAATGAAATCTTTAACATGATAGCATCAACATTTGAAAGTAAAAGCTGTAGTAGCTTATCAAGTTTAAATTAGATTAAAACAATTAAAAAAGCACATCAACAAATCTTTTGATACTTAACGGTCGAATTCACGTGTTCATAAACTAGAGTTTGCGCAAAACTATCCAACATTTAGGCGCAATTTTTTGGCGACAATTATTTAACAAGTGTAATAAGATTACACTTGTATTTCTCGTTTCTATTGATACACTTTAACCAGTTAATGAGACCAACTTTCAATTGGATTAAAATTGATAAATCAATCGGTGAGTAAAGTAAAATTAATTGTTATTTTCATAGTTGAATGATCAAATATCTTTAAGTGAAGCTATAGTGGACCAGTTTATCTGTAAGCAGAGAAGCACATTTTTTGCTTGTTAGACAGAAACGTTAACCATTGCAACTTTCACTTGACACTTCATTTAATTGATTAACTCTTTTTGACAATTTCAATTTTACCCATTTTCTAATTGTTAAGAGTAAATTGAGTTGGTAAACTATCATTTCAGATGATTAACTCATTAAAGTGAGTTTGCTTTGAGCAAAATGATTATTGCCTTCATCACAACTTATTAAAATGTTTTGGTAAAATTTCACTTTGTCTTGAGTATGTTGCTCGTTATGTTAGCTGTTAATGCATTAATATGCTTTAAAATGACATTAAAATAGAAACATTTATATGAAAATGAGTTTGGCTAGTTGATCATTTAGATTACTAATTTACATGAAATAATGAAAACTCAATTTAGTCAAATAAATGTCTCTATCTGGAACTGTTGTAAACTGAGAAATTTCATCATTCCTTGCAGATTATCATGAATCATGATGAATCTAACGTTTTTACAGCACTAAAAAAATGATTATCTTGAGTCAATCAAATGTACGTGATGATAAACAAAGTGAAAAGAAGACTTAATTCACACATCAATCAAAAATACTACTATTAATCTGTTGAATTAAACCTTGTTTTTAGAATAATCATCGAGTAGAAATTAATTAACCTTATCTCATTTAATTTCACTTTTAATTTCCTTTTCCTGTAATCCTTTCCCATTATCACCAGGTAAAAGTTGAACACTAACACAAACATATATCTTAAACCTGTATTGATGGTTATCGTCCAAATAACAGATCCAACAATTTACCCGTTTTTGGGTTCATCTTTGCATTCACCAAACTCTCGATTCCTGGTCCCAGTTATTGTGATTTATTGATGTAAATGAATACATCTAACTTAAAAATGGCGCAATCGGATAAACTAACCATTTATTGGTTTTCCAATATGAATTTGCTGTTGTTGTTGAATTAATCGTGATTGTCTGTTCTCTTTGAAAGATTAACCAGGAAGAAAAGCGATCAAGATGATGATTAAGAAGATGAAAGACTCGTTATTGTCCATGTTGCCGTTAACATAATAAATTCATTAGTTGAGATTGATTAATTTGGATCTTGCTTCAAGCCTGAAACCGTCTCATATCCAAACATTGGACTATCTTAAAGCTACTCTTTTAACCTAAATTTGAAAGTTTGATTGTCATCAATTAAATTGTCCAACATTAACATTGTCAACGGCAACAATTCAACAATTAACTCGATGGGAATGATGACTGTTGTATCCATTATTCTGCAGTTCAGTCAATTATTTACTATTTCAATCAATGTGTATGGTTTCTGATACATTTGTTGTGAAATGATGATTCCTGAATCAAATAATCACGATGGAGTGTTATTAAAGTGCTAATAATATCCTCGTGATTTTACCATGTTCACATTATTATGAGAATGATCACGGAAACGTTGATTATCGTTATTTGTATTGGTAAACTATTAATATTAACCATTAACAGTGTGTTTGTGTTGTTAGTTGAAACTGATTACAACCAAGTTATGTTAATATTAAGCAGAAATGTGCTTTCAGCGGCACATTTGAGTGTTATAACCATTTTAGTACCAATACTAGTGAACACGTCCTTTAATCAATTTAACCAATTGCTATTTTTTTATTAATTTATTTGCTAATTTAATTATGTAAATACTGTAGTTGCTGTAAATTGTAAATGAAGTGACAAGACTGTAAATCATGGCAAGTTGAGCTGTAATAGACAATTTAGTGATGATCACTGAAATCAATCAATTTAACCAACCAATTTAACCTTGCAATTGAAATTCATTTAATTACTGTTCATTACCATTAAATGTTTATATTGAATGGTTGAAATGGTTGAAAGAAGCAAATTTTGGGTTTTTGTATTTGTTTAAATATGGTTTTGTTGATAAATTGTAATCAATATCAAACAACCTGAATCACACCTTAAATTTTTGTGGCTTTTTTGGTGTGGTTTAACTTTCAACATTAATTGACGAAATCTTTTAAAGGTAAAACAAAATTAAATGTAATGATTACAATTTAATCAACCTATCGACCTAATGGCTTAACCTTGGTTTTTGGGTTTCCAAATGAACCCAAAAACTGGTAACTTATTAGCTTTTGGATAAAATTTGCCCAATAACAGTCAATGTGTAAAATTTTGATTTACAGCCAAAACAGTTGAACTCAATCAATAACCATTTTACTTTAATCACTAATTGAGTTATTAACTTGTTCAACTGTTTAGCTTTTGTTTACAATTAACGCTGTGTTAAACTAATGTTAAATGATCAGTTGAATGTAAATTTGTTTGGCAAATGTTAAGCTTTTACTGATTAATTTACTAATCTACTCATTTGGAACAATTAGTTGTTTATTAACAGCTATTAAATTTCAATGACCAACTGTAGTTAGTCTTAAATTGTCGATTCAAGTCTAATGATTATTGGTTAAAGGTAAATTGAGATTAATGATGAAGCTTAAATTATGATCAATAACCAAACGCAATCCAACTGATTGGTTGTTTATTTAAATTTATACGAAAGTGATTCAAATTGTTTCCGGGTTTCCATTTGATCCATTAATTAATCTACTTGAATTGCCATTAATTATGAATATTATTTAATCACTTAATCACACAATTTTTGTGCAAAGTAAATTTTGTATTTTCAATCGACTTATTTTAGGTTAAATAATTGTTGAATCATTGCATTTTAATTTCCATAATTTGTTGCTTTATTTAATCCTAATTATTATAGCAATTTAGTTGTCATATGACAATTTAGGTGAATCAATGGGCTAGATTAATGAGACAAAAGTGATCAACGATTTCCAAATTGACTTGTCATTATGATTTGGGTAAAAATGAATCCGAATGTCTTAAATGATTGATAAATTGTCGCCTTGATTAACTGTAAATTACTCTGTTAAAAAGGCTACTCAATGATTACCATTTGATAGAAGCTTCTCAATTTGATTTTCACAATCAATTTACTTAATTTGATCAATTGAAAGCTTGAAGGTAAATACAATTGAATTTTGTTTCTCTTCAATTTGATGATTCCCTCAATCATTAGCAAAGTACATAATTTATGATTACTTTACCAATGAATGGGTTAATGTGTTTTGTGGTTAAAAATATTGTAATCAGATGAAAGGGTCAGTCTGGTGGAAACCTTGATTCATGATTATCATTTTAATAGTGTCTCATTGTCATTATTATTATACTCTTATTAACAAATACAATTGTATTCTTTACCTTCAATTTTGATTGTTTGATTATCAATCAAACCTTATTATTAACAAGCTTAATCAAACAGAAGAAAAAGTATCAATTTTGATTCAAGTTTAAATTCATTAATGGTCAATGATCAAAAAGGTAATCATTATTGGCTATATTGCGAGAGTTATAATCATAAGCAGAAAACAAAATGACCTGAAAAGAAGCAAAATTTGCTTAAATTGTCAATATTTTTCCTTCTTTTAAATACCATTTAATTGTATTCAGTTTTACTGTTAATTTTGATGTAAATTTCAATGTTAATTGTTATGATAATCAGCCATTTCAACTAATTTCCAATATTATCATATTTTAATGTAACCTTAATCGCTTAAATGAGTGTAAAGAAGTAAATTTGGTTTTCATTGATTTAAAGTTTAGTTTGGTTTGAATCAATATTGATGGTCCAGTTAATAATCACAATCGATTTGTGATTAACTAATTCATGATCACGATGTTTGACTGTACGAAATGGTTTGCAAGTGAAATAAGCTTCAATTGTTGATATAAAATGATATTCATTTTAGATTTGTTTTGTAAATTTCAAATCAAAGTTCAATGCTAATTATAAATAGATTTAGTTAGATGGAATTAATTGAATTGTTTTTCCTTGTTAATCATTTGATGGTGTGCAGTTAATTGGTAAACGTCTTAAGTGGTTAAATTGTGTTTTTGTTAAATTTAGTTGAGCTTCTTAATGTACACCAATTTTCAGCTGAAATATCGTCGCATTTTCTTGTTTACTTTCATTCATTTTTCATACCGATTCAATTATATACAATGAAACGTTTTATTCACATTTAATTTGAATAGTTAACTTGATAGTAATCATCTCTATTTACAATTAAATGGTTGATTTGAAGAGGAAATATTAAATAATAATGGTAACAATCAACTATTAAACGGAACTAAATGATAATATATGATACCTGTTTCACTGAAAGTGTTGATGTTGATGAGGACAACAATGTAATAATACATATTTAGCCAAGTCTATTAATTTAATTTGTACTCTTTTCTGTTTTGATTGTGATTATCTCTTAACCATTCAGTAACATTGTTAACATTATTTATGATGATAACAATCAAATTGTTTTACCCCATTTTCTGGTTTCCTTTTTTATTGTCTACAATTTGGCAACTTTTTTCAGTTTATTTCTGGTTTTCCACTTCTTTCAACTTTAAAATATTCAGCGTTTTTCATGAAAATGAAGAAAATTGATGTGATTGTATCAGAATAAGAATATTGTTTTTCCTCTGATTTTATCTTTTCTTTTTTTACCATTTTCAATTGATTCTAATTGTTCCGGTAATAGTTTCTTTGATGATCACAGTCATTAAAATATCAGATTTAAAGCGAAAAAAGCATTATTGAAACAATTTAACAGTTATACAAAGGATACTGCAATAATAAGAGGAAATCAAGTTAATTGGTGATTATTTTCAATTTATCCAATGTAATTTATTTCATTTTTCAATTCTAAAGATGGAGTCACTTGTTTACTTGCATTTATGAATTTTTTAATTAACCCCTTTTGTTTGATCTCTTATTTGGCGCTAAACAAATGTAACCATTTCACTTGCCACTCTTATTGTTAGTATTTTCTTTGTGTTTAATTAGATGTTTTTGATTTCATTTTATACAAACAATTATGACTTTAATTACTGTTATTGTAAATTGTGTATACTCCGACAAATCTTCACTGTAATGGAACCATTGAATCATCTTGTTTTTAGCTTTCACTGAGAAAAGTTGTTTGGGTATTGAAAAAAATTGCCTGCAAATGTATGTAACGGTGTGAAAATTTTCAAGTTTAATGTACTAGTGTATGTTTTAGCTTTTATAAATACAAAGCTTATACTTATGTGTGTGTGTTTAAAAATTTAATTAACGTTTTAATTAGCATCAATGACATTGACCTAAAACTAATTTGCTTCTGTTAATTATCTTTCAGGTTGGTTCTCTTTGGTTAATGGTAAAGGTCATACAGCCGGTTATTTTAACAGTATCGATGAAGTTGGACGAGCCCATGTTCCTTATTTCTTAACACGAGATGCTATTAGAGGTTATAAGGCACCTCGATTTGCTGTATTAGCGGAAACACCGACTCGAGTTACCTCACTAATTACTGTTAAAGGTAACTCAAATTATGAGCCGATTACCATTGAAGGAGGAACTGTTTTGCGTTTTGTTGGCGTTTATGAAGATATAAGTGCCTTTATACTGACCAATGGCAAACCTAAAAGCTCACTGAGATTCAAAAAGAATGTACCAACACCGTTAGAACATGGTCCAAGATATGCTAAATGTATTAGATTCGGCAATGTTCCTGGTGGAGAAATTGTATTTGTACCAATCACTGAAACTGGAAGGTGAGCAGAAATGCTAATTTCCTGGTATCTCAATATATCTTGACAACAAGGCCTCATTTATTAATTAATAGATTCCTCTATTATGAGGATGAATGGTATTGATTGTTGATAATGGATGAACCTTATTTATACCTGATAATAGTTGAAAGTTTATATGATAATTTGCTAATAATTACAGTTTCTTGGTTCAAAGGAGGAACCCGAAGTGACATTAACAGATTATCCTGAAATCATTTTTACGAGAGTGAAACCAGGTTAACATTGTAATTGATAATTTCTCAGATTGCAAAATTAGGTTATCTTTTCAATATTCTGGTTTTTTGAGTATTACAGTTTAGATGTGTCTGTCTTTATGCAAAATAATGAAAATGTTAAGATAAGATGATGGAGATAAATATGTTAATCAGATTATTCAAACCCAACTAATATCTACCTTTTTTGTGGCCATTTTAGTATCATTAAAAAAGGTTGAAAAAGCCAAAAAAAGATTAATTTTAATTCGGTAAAACCATTGGGGTTAGATTCACCCATTCAAACTGGTTTAATGACATTTTCTTAACTATTGGTATTAAAAAAGTGCAACTAATGATGATGATGATAATAGTGATGGTGATCAAGCTAACAACTCATTGGCATATCTTACTTGTACTTTTGGTTAATTGACATCTTCTCACGGCTCATCAACCGATTTATCAATCTAACTCTGAAATGAAAAGTAAAATTTCAAGCTTCAATGGTCACAATTATCATCAATAGTCTGATCATTTAACTTATATAAAAGTTTCCTTGGAATTGATTAGATTTGAAGACAAAATGAAAGCGTAAAATCTTATTGTTACCTGTAAAATTTTGATTACAATTGATCAAATTTGATGATTGTTATGTTCATTGAATTGAACATATCTATAACAGTTTCAAATACGATTCCAGCCATCATTGTTATACATTTAATTGGCATCGTTGTGAATCTTATCAATGACTCTTGGGTGATGAAATTGTTGTGCTCAAAAATATGTTAATACAAATCATTCGCTTTGCATATTTAATTGTTTCATTTTAAATTCAGTACTAATTAGCTTATAGCTTTTTTTCGGAAATTTTTTAAGTTGAACCAACCATTTAAGTTGATAGTGACAATGAATTAATTGACACTTTGCATTGAATGTTCTGCCCACGTTTCTACGTTAATTGGGATTCAGGTTTGTGTTTGTAACACATTAAATAAAACTTGTCCAGTCCGAGTGATGAAGCTCAACAAATTAAACTTTTAGCTATTTTTATCCTACGAACAAGACTTGAGCAGAATTATTCATTGCATTGAATAGCTCAATCAGTGAACAACAATCAAGACTGTCTTTATCATCATTAATTATCTTCTTGGCCTTGATGTTTTAGTACTATTACATTATTACAAAATATAATGCAACTAATTACTTGTTTTTTTTCTTTTACTTCTTTCTTGTAGATTCTATGTTATGGCAAAGCGCTCAAATGAACTGAGTTACAATCATGTTTACTCATTCTCTCAGCTTTTACGGTTAGTCAAGCTTCCTGTAACAGTTCAATTAGTAACTGGACCCAGGCCTCGAAATTATCCTAATTGTGATATCTTCCAAGCAAATTTACCGACCAATTTCAGTGCTGTGCTTCGTTTGGAAGAGATTCGGGTAAGCTGCGGAACAAGAATCAATAAATTGTCCACTAAATGATTCAATATTTGTAATGACTATAAACTGAACAATAGTGTAATTGAGAAATGCTTAATTGAGCTGAGTTAATCTTTTTTGCTTGATAACGCAATATTATGAGAAAAAAATTGATCTCAAATTGCACAGATTGCTTCATAAATCAATTAATTTTATTTCCGTTGAACCATTCAATTACTTGTTCACTTTTTTTCACTTTCAATAATTGAAATATTTAGTTAGATATATTAGTTGTGATAACATTTTTTAAACGTTGGTTTTTTCTCTATTATTGTTATTGTAGGTTCGAGATGTTATTCTTGGCTGTACTTTACGACCCCAAACAACAATTAGCAATCCTGATCGATCAAGTGCTTTATCATCAATTAGAAGGACCTGGAGAGGAAATAGATCAAATATCAAAACAGAAGATAAACCAGTTCTTCTTGAATTTGATCTAGACTCGGGCTTTTCTTTTTTCCGAACATTTGTTGAAAGAAATGGCACTCTAAGTAGTCGAAAAATCCCAGAATTGGTTATCCAACGAATAGGCTATTGTGATGCTGAAGCTGATTCTTGGCGACGACAAATTAAATTGGCTCATGACATTATAACCAAAGAAGATCACCATCAACCAACACTTCCTTGCTATCGTAAGGCCAGAAAATCCTTATTTGAATCAGGAGTTCTACCTGATAATTTACCTCGCTGTGAAATTGATAAATTAGCTTCAATTGGATCACGAACTTCATCTGGTGTTTCAACTGTTTCAAGATTATCCAAAATAATTCAAAAATTTTGGTCTCCTCTGAAGAAAGGTTCAACTGTTAGTGGTTTTCGCAACAAAACTGAACGAGATTTTGACCTAGGAGAGTTTGAAGATATTGAGGAAGATGTCAATGGGGAAGAAAGTTCCAGGATAATTATCAATAAAGATGTTAATAACCGATCAAAGGCAGTTGTTGATCAGCATCATTATGAGACATTGAAAAAATGTGATGAGGTTAAATTTTTTCCTCCCAAACAAAAATTGACCAGAAAACAAACGTTGGATGTCATTTTTGCTGATCTTGATGTTTCCTCTGACAAGCAACCAGTTGAAATACTAGCTACTCCAAGTTCAGAAGATGAACCAGCATATTCAACTATTGAATAATCTATTGTTAATCAATTAATTCTCTCTTCTAGTCGAAAGCATTGTGATATTATTAAGAATGTATAAATTCAAGCTGTGGATACTTTCTAATTATTTTTCTTTTGTAAATTATGTTACTCGTAAAATGACACTCATCTAATTCATTTTATTTGTTAAACCTTTGTATAGTTGTGATAAATTTTGTTCATTAATTTCATAATAAATTACATTCAATCAAGATGTTGATCAAATCGCTTTGTCAATCATAGATACAGTTTAATCAAATGCCTATTGCCAATAGCACCTACAAGTTAACCAATTGGTTAATATTTCACAACATAAAAGAAAAGCAAAGCTCTGTGCAGGGAATGGTAAAATGTGAATAAAAAAACTGATTGTAATTTTAGTTACATAAGTGTGTGAAATATGTGAGAAAGGAATGAAAGGTTTTAAATCAAAATGATTAAGCTGCTTTGGAATTATTTAATTTTGATTTAGGTTAATAGAAAAATGGAAACCGTCAAGACTTAACAGTAAATCCTTAAGCTGAAGCGTTTATTGTAATTCTCCATCAAATAAGAACATGCGATATCTAAAGTTAAACTTTATTTCTGTAGATGGCGTTGCTGTCAGCCTTTGTAACAGCGTTTTAGTATCAGGGGAATCTCATAGAAGGAGTTGAAGTCCTGGTCATGTGTTTTCTTATGAATTATCTAATGAATTTTTCGGTGTTTCATTAATTGTGTATTTTTCCTTATTAACTGTGTTGAATTGTTTTACATTACTGTGATCAAAATTTAATTTTTCAAGATGAGTCTCTTCGATTATAAATACTTGTCTGAGGAACAAATGAAAGGTTTCGATAAATATAAATATAGTTCCGTAGATACTAGTCCTTTGAGTAATTACATCATGCATCCCTTTTGGAATCAAGTTGTCAAGCTTGTGCCTTGCTGGATAGCTCCGAACATCCTGACATTTGTCGGCTTTCTTTTAACTGTATCAAATGCTGTTTTGTTATCCTATTATGACTATTATTTTTATGCCTCATCATCTGGATCTACAGAAATACCTCTCTGGGTTTGGCTGGTTTGTGCCATTAATCATTTTCTTGCTCACACTCTTGATGGTATCGATGGTAAACAAGCTCGTAGAACAAAATCAAGTGGTCCAACAGGTGAATTAATGGATCATGGAGTGGATAGCTGGACAGCATTGTTCGTACCTTTTTGCATTTATTCAATGTTTGGGCGCGCAGACTATAGTTATTCTCCATTCCGTGTTCTTTTTATCTTTTGGGCTGTTTTTATAACATTTTACCTCTCTCATTGGGAAAAGTATAATACTGGTATACTTTATTTACCCTGGAGTTATGATTCAAGTCAATTAATTTTATTTATTCTTTACATTGTGAGTTTTTGCTACTCTAATGTAATTTGGAAGATTTCCATACCTTACATTAATTTAACATGCGGACAGATATTTGAAATTGTCACACACGGTAAGTCGAAAGTGTTCGTTTAAGTTGTGCAATCTCATATTATTCATATATTGGTTATAACCTCTCAAAATCATTTTAATTGAAGACTTTAATGATTGTATGGATATTTTTAGCTTTATTACCTAATGTTTGTTTTTCTTTATTTTACAGTCATGGCTTTTGGTTTCTCTGTTCCAATAACTATATTCAATGTTTACATAGGATATAAGAACAAAACATTGAAACAACCCAACCTTTGGGAATCTTTCAGACCATTGATTTCGTTGGCCATTCTCTTTTGTTTCACAACTTTTTGGGCTGCCTATTCACCTACTAACGTAATTGAAATCGATCCAAGGATGTTTTATTTTATGGTTGGCACGTTATTCTCAAATATTTGTGTAAAGTATCATATTTTTCTTTTTCTACACTTCAAGGATAAGCATTGAGCGTACACTAACTTATCGTTCACTTTGCATTTTATGACTTTCTTTACAGAAAAGTGTTCTACTATTGCATTGATATTTGTTTTAATTATCATCTATAAAAAGTTGCATCAAAAAATATATTTTTTATATACTTTTAGAGACTGATTGTTTAGTTATGATCAATCTAGTTAGCAAAATTCTTAAGAATGGTTAGTTATGTTTCGTGGAAAAAAATAATTCTTTGAAGTCTTTGAATTCTGAGAATGAACTAGCAATCCATTCGAACGTTACAATAAACCATTTTTGTTTTCAATTTCTTTCATTTCCGTAATGGGAATGGTTTTAGGTTAAGTTGGCAATTTATCAAATTTTATAGATTAGTTTTCGATTTTTGAAGAAAGTGATCGAAATTCATGACAAAGTTTCTTCAGATGTTTGCTGCTGAGTTTTCAAAATTATTATGTTCTTATTATAGTATTTGCTTTAATCCTTTAATCTTATAATCAAGTATAATAATCAAATCTCATTTTTTGCTCATTCTCCTCATGTTTGAAGAGATGTTTCATCAAAGTATTGATGAATAATCATTATCGGCGTGGCATAATACGTCATCAACTCAATGCTAATCTTTCGACTAGTAAAAACATTCTTGAATTTCACATTAACTAATCTTTTTTTCACCATTTTTTAGTGCCGACTGATTGTTAGTCAAATGTCATCAACTCGATGTGAAGGATTCAATTGGTTTCTACTCCCGTTAACATTGATTGTCACTGGTGTTTTTAAAATGGAGCTTTTGCAAGCCTATGAAATTCAAATTCTGCGAATTTTTGCATTATGCATCACTTTAGCCCACATTCATTATGGAGTTTGTGTGATGCGGCAAATGTGTAAACATTTCAAAATTAACTGTTTCTCTCTTAAGCCTTTAAAAGCAACCAAAACCTATAAAAATGGAGATTTAGATTGACATAGAATATAATATAATTTCGTTCTGGTGTTTTCAATGAATCAAAATTGAGTGAGATTAATTTTTCTTATTAACATTGTTTTCTACAACTCTTTTTTCAAGCTGACGATCTGCTCATCCATATAACTTTCAATCAAGACTCATCTTTTCTTATAGACAAAGTAAAGGACAATTAACTTCTCTGCTAGCAAGTTAATTGAAATCAAATTTTGCCATTTTTGAGAAAAAAATGAGCCGATCAAATCTCGTAACCTTCCATGCTCGTCTTCATCATATTATTAATGCCTCTTCAGAATGAAAAAGGCTATTGTTAATTTTCTTCATCACTTCATTGTCACATCTTCGCAAAATTCTGCTCTATCCTACCAACTTTTCTCATATTTATCTTCTGCTGATTGTAAATTGCAACATTGACACGTCATCTACTCGTTAAACCTGAAAGATTCAAGAACTGGAAATTAGCAAATCACAGTGATAAATGGACACCAATAAAATAGCTGATGAAAGGATATCCGATGTTTTGAAACTCATGCACCAATGTATAATCTTGAAAGCGGCACTTAGCCTGCTTGATGCATTCTTGAAGAATCCTTCACATGGAGATCATTTGACCATCTAACAGACTCCAGTTACAATTCTTTCGAGGCTATTTTGACTAACAAAACCTGGTAATCATTATGAAGCCCAGAAAAGTGTTGGCTTATTCAGTTTATAAATCAAATAGTCATGATTAACCCTTCACGTTAGTTTTCTTTTGTGTTTTGATGGTTCTACACGCCATCTTGTTTCCTACACCCAATCGCATTCATCAATCCAGTTGCTAACCAAAGAGAAAAAAGAGAATTTTGAAAGATATGAACAATTAATTGATGTCAAGTCAAGTCATCTAGAACTCCAAAGATAAATTTTCTGATTTCCCGTCTGGTTCAGAAAATTTAGTTCAGATGATTATCACCAACAATTTTTTGGGCTATGGTTTATTAATTTATTTGTACATTCTTGTTTGTCCCTTTTTCTTTCTATTAATATGTCCAACCTATGTTCACGCTCTGTTTTGCGTGAATCAATTTGAGCTGGATCTTAATTCAAACTTTCTATGTCTTGCAACTTTATCACGCTAAATTTTACAAAATGTAGCTTTTTCAATTTCATTATGAATGTTAAATTTAATTTTGCCCATGCAAAAATTTTTTTGTTCAAAGAAAATGACTTTTTAATAAACAGCTATTACAGTCGAGTACCTGAAGCTTAGTTTTTGGTTTAATTTCAAAAGAAAATCAAAAATTATCGATAAATCGGTCTCATATGGATCAAAATCTAAATCGTTGCTGTCTGTTAAAAGAGACATTATAATGCATCTTCAATACCTGAGTAAGATATTAATCATGAATTATCTTAAAAGTACAATAGTTTTGCATTTCAAGTTTCATCGACCTAAAGAATAGTTTCTTTACTCCTTGGTGACACATAGAAACAAGAGAAGCTCATCAGCTGTTTGCCGGTTTGAAGTTGTGAAAGCTTCATTGTCAAGACATGGCTTTTCAATTGAGATTATTAGCAAGTGAATCGGAAATGTTTATAATTTTTTTAAATAATTTTATCTAATTAGTGAATCTTCTTAACATTAATCAAATTTATTTATCATGAAGTTAATTCCAGTAAATCAAACGACTATTCTTGTGCCATGAGTTCAATTTGTGTGTTCTATTCATTTTCTCACCAAACCTAATTTAATTGCTCTGATTTACAATCAATTTGTAGTAAATACATTTGCAACAATAATTAAAAATCTAAATCTAGATTGAATTATGCTATTTTAGATGCGTACTCCGATCATAAGTTTTTCACCAGAGACTACTTCTCTATATGATGATCAAGTCTCATTTAATTCTTATAATCATTATTTTAAGCGTTTTTCTATTGTTAGTACAACTTATCGTCTTACAATCAGTTGTTAGTAAGGTAAGCTTTATTTTTTGCACTGCTATTTTATGTTCTCAATCATCTAATTTTTCTTCATATTTTCTTCATCTCGCAATAGAATCAAATTGTGATTAACCATATCTGGGTAAGCTTAAATTGAAACGATAATTACATTAATATCTTTCTTACGTTGATGTTTATACTTTTTTTCAATCATCTTAATGGCTTTAGGAATCATTGCATAAGGTAACATCCCTTGCTGTTAATTATGGAATACCTTTGTTCCTCATCGATGGTAAATTATGCAAAAAAATATTTGATAAGAAATCAACATCGTTGTCATCTCTTTCAATGTCTACATCACCACACCAAATCGATCAAAATTACTGCTTATTCATGTGTAATAATCAAGATGTTACACACCTTGGAACTCTTGGAGAGTTTATTGACCATCGAAAGATAGCTAAGCTTGTGCAAGCATTACAACAGGAAGGTTATGTTGTACTGCAATTTATCGATTTGGATCCAACTCTACTTCATCATGAGTTGAAAGTGACGATTCCATTACATTTAATTATATTCAAAGAAGGTGCCAAACAGAAGAAAAGTCATGTCACTCATGTTGCCATTTTATATGAACGCCTTAATAAATATTGGTGGTCGTCAGCTTTTTCACCTACCGATTATGAGAAGCGATTGATGTTGAGACAAGGAGCTCGCAAAGCTGACTTCGTGAATTCAGATCATGCTGTAATTTATGATAAAGTAGAGATTATCAATACCGTCATTGATGGTTTGGTACTAGGGCTACCAAAACAACCACAAACCTTTTATCGACCAGTCCAAGATCTGCCATTTATTGAATGCAACAAAAGTCAAGCTAAAAAATTTTATGCGACTCATGGGTCTAACCTTTTTCGAAATGAACAACTCGAACCACACCGTACTCATGTGAAAAAATTACTTACTATTGTTAAAACGGTCCTTGACGATCTTGGGATACCTTTTTGGCTTAGCAGTGGTACAGCTCTTGGCTGGTTTCGTCAGTGTGATGTGATACCATATTCTGGTGATGTTGACATTGGCATTTGGATAAAAGATTTCAAACCAGAAATGATTGACCACTTTTATATGAACAATTTACCTCTACTTCACGTTTTTGGAAAATTTGAAGATAGTTATGAGCTTTCATTTCGTCATGGTAACATCAAATTGGATGTTTTTTTCTTCTACATTGAAACTGGTCATGTATGGAATGGCGGCACTCAAGCCAAAACTGGACTCAAATTCAAATATATATTTCCCAAGTTCAATTTATGTTGGACAGAGTTTTTAGATCTGCTTGTTAGAGTTCCATGTGATACTGAAATTTATATTGAGGCTAATTATGGTTCCAACTGGTCTATTCCTATCGAAAAATGGGATTGGAAATCAAGTCCGTCTAATGTTCATCCTAATGGTCGATGGCCTCTAGAAGAATGGTCGAAAGTTATTCAATTAACACCCACAGCAGATAGTATTTGAATCAAAATCAATAAATCTTTTTGGAAATCCCAACGGCAACTATGAAAACAGATTTCGAAAATTTATCATGACAAATGTATTTATGCTTTTGGTGCTAAAATTCACTATAGCTTCGAAAACTGGAAGTTTCGTTTAGTTATACTCAGTCCTCCAGATTTTGATCACAAAATCATTTAACTTGCTTCATGGATTAAAATCGACTAACTAAACAATCTTTGTTTTAATTTAACTGAACTACTGTACATTTCTTTTTTTTACGATTTGATCTCTCTAATCTTATCAATCAACTAATTATTTGAACTAAATACCAATATTTACATGTTTTAAACTGAAAATCCTCAAATATGATTTACTCAATTGATTCCTTTCCCAACTAATTTGACCAAAAAATTAAAATATTGTCAATAATAAATCAATGAAAAAAACTTGAATGGCAAAATTCCTCTGTTCATCATTTAATTTCTAACAAGCTTTCAATTCAAATGATTGTATCAATGGCTCATATTGATTTCAAAAATATCTGCTTCCTTTTCAAGTTCCATAAATTAACTGAATAACAGCAGATGGAGTAACTGACATGGAGTTGTTTTTATCAACTGATGGTTTTACTGGGAAGGTTTATTAGGATGTGATTTAATTTGAGTCTCTCTGAAAATTTAAAAAATAAACCATTTTAATTGTGTTCAGCTTGAGTTGGTTTACCTTAAAATAAGATGTTGAAGTGGATGGTTGCAACGAAAATTCACAATTGATGGATTTGTGATGAAAATCAATTGATTATGTGAATACCTAAAATGACCAAAAGGCGAAATAATGAAGCTGAAGAAGAGAAGGAATCCATTCCTTTACCAATACAAACCTTTCTTTGGCGACAAACAAGGTAAATAACAGTAAAAGTCACCCTTTAACCCTTAATTAATCCCAATCAACCCTATCCTAACCATTGATCAATAATTTATTTCCATTTGTTTACATTTAAAAATTAGTCCTTTCATCAGACCTAAATTTGGTAAACAACAAGATGCTTTGGCAATGGAGCAACGTGAAGCATGTAAATCGTTTGAGAAGGTTCTTGTACAAAATATTCAATTTGGTTTATCACCGAGTTTAACTGATGCAATCAAAAGCATCTCAAGGTAATTAAAATTGTTAAAATTAATCAATTAGATGTATATACCAAATCAGAAAAAAATACAAAATGACCAAACCAAAATACAAACTACAACAGATTACAATAACCTCAATCTACCGTTATGATTCTTACAAGTAACTAGAGTTTATTGTTCATCTATTTAAGCACTCGATTTACGATTATCTTTCATTTGTTTCCATTGTTTTCACCATTTCCAAATGCTCTCTAATTTTAGTTTTTTTGCCTCATAATATCACTATTTACACGTAATATTTTCAACATTACTTGGTTTATTTTTAAAACATATGACTGATACTTTGCTTTGATCCCTTTTAGATTTATATTTTTTATTATTGCTTACTTGGATTACAAATCCAAGATTGATTAATTTACAGGGTTTATCTTGACTTATTCATTATCAAATCACATTGAAACTGTCAACGACAACAGTTCAACTCTCAATGGTCAATAAATTTAGCTGTACCGATTCATTACAACATGATTATCTACTATTTTAATAATTACCAGTAACTCGACATTTTCAATCATTTTTTCATCATTATCCATCCACAAAATTAAACCTTTAAAACATCCTTCAAGTCTCTGAGTAGTTAAAAAAGCCTTCAAAATATTTGAATCTAAATAGAGTTTTGATCGCAGCATTTTTGATTGCGCCAACTAATTGTAGCTTTTTTTTATATGAATATTTAACAAACCTTATCAATCAATTGGACCTGTCAAATTGTTGAATTTTTGATTGTGATAATCTTATGAAAGTTTCAAGTTTCCATCTTATTATATTGCAACTTAATATAATCAACCAGCTGAAGTAGAATCAAAATTTTTTCTCATCTATTAATAGCAATTAGCTAATGAATAATTGATCATGAAACTGGTGAAAATGGTTATTAAAATTGATAATGTTTCCTGTCATCATTATAATCATAAATGGATCAACATTTTTTGCTGTTGTTTTTTCACCAGATTTTCAATTTCTTGTTTGCTTTAAAATTTTGTTATTTTTTCAATCCTTTTTTTGGCAATCTTTCAACAATAAACATGCAACTTAATTTATCATCAATTGTTTATATTAACAACGATAAAAAGGCAAAAGTTTAACCATTTCATTTGCATTCTTCACATTTTTCCCTTCAATTCGACCAATTTTTCACTGTAACTTATTTTTTATTCATTTTGACAGATTCATCTTTGTTTAGCTTCAATCCTTTTCACCTCAACCAACAGCAAACCGTTGATATCATCTTTGATATCAAATAATACCTTTTAGTTTAATGATTATCTTACTCTTTACTTTCAATTTTATTGATTTATTTCAACACTTGAATCCATTCTATTAGTTAATTTAATTAATCAATTAATAACCTTGTCTGACTCAATATGGAAAGGTTAAAATTGAGAATCAAATTCAACTTTTGGATGAAAAAAAGATTCATTTTTTGCCAATTCATTTGTGTGTGATGAAAATTATAATTCAGCAAATGTAAACCTTCGAGAAATGGTTAATTAATTATTCCAACTCCCAAAAAGGCATCTTTTTGTAATTAATAAAGATGAGTGGTTAGAGTATTTTTTGAGCTTATCTTGCCATTGTTATGAATATCTTCAGTGATGGACAAATAATGAATTCACTTTTCCTGCAAACTGATTATTATTATGTTACCATTGGCGATGGTGATGATTGAAACAGATGAAAAATAAGATTGTCTTTCATGTAATGCTCTTGAAATGTAAGAATCAATAGATCTTTTGAGGATTGGTGTTGAGTGAAACTTGAATTTTGTTTACTATCCTGGTTATCAACAGTAACTACAGCTTATATTATTGGAGTCAGCCAAACATGTATATCTTCTGAATAAGTGAATGGAAATAAGGTCAACAACCCTGCGTTCTAATGACTTGAAAGTAAATATGATTTTCGAGTTCTAATAACAACTAAAACACTCTTTCTTTTCAAACTGCATTGCGCATAACTTGAAAATTGTCATTTTCAAGTCTCTTTCAAATCATTGTAAAGTTTGGTCTTTTTTTGGTCTTTTTTTTTGTTTGACTTGTCAAGTATAACTAATAACTGATTGTAAACATAACTTACACAGTTTATTCGATTATCGAGTCAATAAAACAGGTAACATTAGATTTGTTCGTATATAAACATTATTTTCACACTTTTACTTGCATAACAGGCCTTCAATTTTCACATCTCTTGTTTATTTATTGTGAATTTATGTAAAGAATGGCATTTTAATGCTTCAAACTGGTCAATTTTGGTCATTTTAAGGTTTAAAATTTTTATTAATCGGTTAAATATAACGTTAGTTTGTAACAAATAAAAATTGGTTTCGGTTAAAAATTGTATTTTTTTTGCTTTGAACATTAAATCATTTTTAGTCAGACGATCTTAATGTTTAATGCTTGGCTAAGTTTGCTTTTCAATGTCTTTTAAACATGTGTTTTGTCTGGTTTATTTTTCATAGCAAATTAATTGTTGACTTCTTAATTAGTTGTTTTTAGCTTTTTATTTTGCATTAATAATTATTATTGAGTTTCTGATCATTTGTTGTTTATTTGGTTCTTTATTGGACAATTTTCAGGTGGAAACTTGTTCAAGCTTCTTTACCTCATGTGATGCATTGTTGTTCAGCGTTACTTTACAATCGGAAAAACAGTAACTTGGATAAACTTGGTGCTGCTGAGACTAAACTATTGTACACCCTTCATTGGATTGTCCTGGATGCGGCTGAAGAATGTGCTGATGCTGAAATTGAACAAGGAATTAATCGCCCGATTGATCATTATCTTCTTCCAATAACAACTATTGAGCTTTTTGTTTACCTTTTCTCTCCGCTCATCTCTTATCTAAAAAATTCAGATTTTCTAACAAGTTTTCGCCTCGAAAATGGACATAAATTATGGGGTCCATTGTTTGATTATCAACACCCAGATATACCCAGTTTTGTTGCTCAGGTTAAACCCAGACGTAATATTTTGAGAGCCTCAAGGTTTGAAGGTAAACTAAAACCTAAATTTGGTGATGTTTTTCTTGGAGGTAATGAAATTGCTTTCATTTTTCCATGTCTCAATCAGTTCAAATATCTAACATTTCATATTCTTTATTAGCTGATGTCAAGACTGACAAAGATAAACAAGTATCACCATCCCAAGAAGACAAGAGAATTGGAAAGTCAACTAGTCCCGTCCATGGTTCTAAAACTAACGAAATGATTGGTAAATCATCAATCCCGCCAATAGTTAATAATGAGAAGGCTGCCAACTTGGAAGATGCTCATGACGATAAAAGTGAGATGAAGAAAGATGCTGAAGGAGCAGGGTTTAAGCGCTTATCAGAGCCCATGATGGCCACATATCTTGATGTTGCGACTTTAAGATGTCTCTTTACTTCACAATGGCTAGAAGAGGGGATTCATTGGAGTCTCAATTATTTCATTAAAAGGTAGTTATCTCTGTTTCTGTTGGCTGAACTATCACTAGTTATTATTTTGTTTAATTTATCCTAAATAAATTTTAGCTTTGCTACTGAATGTAAACATTATCCAATGTAAGATCATCATTGATGATTTTACTGAGTTAGATAGTTTAGGTGAAACCTCAATCTTTTTTGTTTAGTAATTTACTTGATTAGTATGTAATCCGGTTTGTTTTCTCAATTCACTACTAGATTGAAAAGTATTCAGGAACAAATCAACGAAGCAGATTACCAGCGTCCTCGGAGTTCGTCTCTTCCTATTCAAAGTATCAACTTGTTTAATTATGGTCTTGACAATTCAATTAAAACTGATTACTCTGGAGCTAATTATGATCAACGTCTATTTCCATCAACAAATTTAACTTCTTCAAGCCGAGTAGCCTCATTTTCAGAACTCCGTCGTTCATCAATTAGTGGTAATAGTATTAATTGGGGTGACCCAGGAGGTAATACAAGTAGTAGCAATACAGGATTTTTTGGTGGTTCATTGATCAGAAGATCTGGTGGCTCAAAAAGACAAAAAACCAGAGATACTCAGAGTAATATTAGTGAATCATCAACTGTTAAACATGATCAACCTGGTGATAAATCGTCAACGCCTTATATTAATTATTCAACTCGGCAAAATGGTAAATCATTGGGAGATGATATGCTAACTGGTTCAACCAAAAGTGACGATAGTAAAAAACAGAGCAAAAAATCTCCGCCAAGACCAAAATCAGCTTTAGGAGTTCACGATGAATCAAGTTATTCCAGTATAGACTCTAAATGGTGTAAAATTAAGTTTGAATTGATACGAGGCAAGAGTATGCCTTCATTGCATCTATTTGATTCAGATAAACATGGCTCAGATTCACCAAGTTTAGAAAGAGTTTCACGAATTAGTGATTCAAGACTTTCATTTAAACGGGTAACATCAACTGTTGGCCTTTCAGACGTTCTTAGTGGAACCAATGCTGGAGTAACCAATGGAGCAGATGCGGGGGGAACCTTTGGAATGCCCGAAACAGTTGGTAATCAAAGCCAATTTACTGCTCCCAATCCAATAATAACGGTAACTGAACATTCTCCTGTTGCATCAGTTCAATTCTTTATAAATCAAGAACCAAATGATAGTTTAAAAGAAGAAGACCGTTCTGGGACTATAAATCGATCTATTTATTACCCACCGTGTAGGCAATACTCAATAACTCGAAGTCAAACAGATTCAAACATAACATATTTCACTGATCCATCAAATGAAGCTCCTGGATCAATCCACTATATCGCCAGATCGGGCCATTTAAGTTTACTTGTGATCCTCAAAGCTGTCCATTCGGTCAGTTTACGTGATAATGTTTGTTCTCATCGAGTTTGCCAAGGTATAATCAATATACTTGATTCTCTGATAACCTTAGGCTTACTCCGTAATTGTAATTCAGCTGATTTATCAGATATGTTAACTACCACCTTCGACGAGTCACCTAATACAATTCAAAAATTGAAGTTGACCACAAGTGAAGAGCTCAATGTTTTTCAAATATTTTTGGATACAGTATTGAAAGTTTGCCGTAATCTTGGTTGTCCTTATTCGTGTCATGAAGGTCATTCATCACAATCTGATGCTGGACGAAAAGAGATTGTTTATATGTTAACCCTTCTTTATCATACAAATGAAAATGAATTCAATGATTTTTTGAAAGATATGGTAATCCGCCGGCCACTCCAAGAGGTTGTTGATACTTTTCATTCGTTCCTTGGTTTCTGCTCAGAAAGGTCTCCAATTATATCACCAAATAGCTCAACTCGAAACCGACCAGTCAATGGATTATGCAGTGGATTTTCAACTGGTCCTAATGGACTAGCGGCAGGATTTGCCCATATTGGTAATCATATAGGAAATCATGGAAGAACTGGATATGCCAATAACTTCGGTGCTGGTTTCAAAAGATTAGATGTTTCAGGTGTTGAAGGAGTGATTATTAATTGTGTATTCAATTCATTAATTACTCGCTTAGTTGGTATGGAAAAGGAATTGAAAGCACAAGAGAATATGTCCATTTATTGTGATATAAGGCAATTGATTGGTTACATTCGAGACAATCATGGAGGTACATTTCGGCAAGTAGCCTTGAGTGGCCTGCTAGAAAGCCTTGAAAGTGTTTCAACTCGTAATAAGCCAGCTTCAGAATCAGGTCGTCCTATCCCAGGTAGATCAAATTTAGGAAAGACAACTGGAAGTGAACCTGACATTGGGTCAGATCTTCGAGCAGCATATACACCAAGTCCATTTATGTTCACTGGAACTTCAATTGAAGCCAATGAAAGTGAGAAAAGTGCATCTCATAGAAAGTCTTTCTTTCGTAAAAAGAATAGCAATGTAGGAATTAAAAAAGCTCCAAGTAATCAAAGTATATTTGAAGATTATCCAAATTTTATATGGTCTGGTGGTGGTGGAGGAAGTGGTATTGAAGAAAGTACAAGTGGTCCAGAAGGTCCATTAGGTGTTGGAGGCAGTGGAAGTGGATCAGGAAATTTGGGACTGTCCATGCCAGCAACTAATCTTTCAGTAAGTCATTCAAGTACTCCTGCCTTATTAAGAATTAACAGATCAGCATCACCACGAATGAGTATAACTGATGATGACTTATTGCTTCAAAAATCAATTAAGATGACCCCTGGGACTGATAAGGGCGAATTTAATCTAGTCAATTGGTTGAAAGGAGACAAATCTAGCAAAGGAGGAGGACAGTCTGATGTATTTATTCCTACATCTGAACTCTTTTCATCTGGGCCTGCTGGTGGGCAAAGTGGGATGACCGGACCTTCAAGTGCCTTATTCAATGAAAACATTCTTAATGAAGGCTTGAGAGCGTCATCTGGAAGTGCTATTGCCGAAAAGCTAAGTCGCAGACCAAGTTTCCAGAATCGGACCCCTAAAATAGGTGGTAAATCATCAAGTCATGTTGGTTCAACGTTCCTGAAGGCTCGTAAAAGAATGGAAGATCAATTTAAAAATGTTTTTGGCAAAGGTAGAAGTAAACAAGGGAGCTTTGAAGATAATTTAGATTCTCTTAAACGACGTGACTCTTTTGAAATGGATGGAATTTATCGTCCAGAAGAGACGATTTCATATCGAGATAATCGTTTGATTTGCATGCCAGCCATTAGAAATGGAATGATTAAATTCGCTTTTCTGCTGGAAACTTGTTCTCCTGGAACTCTTCCAGATCCTCCGTTAATAGCCGCTGTTCTTGATATTAAAGCACCGGTTTTATCAAGAGCAGCATTTTTCTTAGAATGTGCTCATTTTGTTCATCGTTGTAATAAAGGTTCATGGCCTAGCTGGATGAAACTTAATTTTCCCATTTTTCGACCTGGAGCTGTTAAAAGTGGGTCAGGATCTTGTCTAAGGGATAGAGCTTCACAAAGTCTCCATAGAAATGCTGGACGAATGTTTTATCTTTGGGCTGAAGCTTTAGGAGCTCATTTGGAAGAGATAGTTTTCAATGAGAAAAACATTTCCAAAGAAGATGATTCAAATGTTAACCAAGATGAAAGTAAAAGGAAACAATTAAAGAATGAAGAAGATTGTGAAGATTTTCTCATTGAATCATCAATCAGTCAAGCTGGAAATGATTGTCCATTCTCATTGAAAATGGCTGCTTGTTGTTTGTTGTTTGAAATAACTGCTTTCCTTCGGGAGACCCATCAATATTTACCCAATCGTGCCTCTAAATCATCGATACGACAACCAAGTACATTTGAACCACGAACCATGACTGCTAATAGACGCTGGAGCATGGCTTTAAGTAGCCTTGGTTTTAGTCAAACATCAGCCCATAGTTTAATATCACTGGCTGAACAAACTTATGGACAAGCTCATCACCCAGGTGACAGAAGGATAAGTTTTGTCTTACATGAAGCTGATGGTGAAAATAATTCTGACCATAGTAGCAATACCACGGTTACTGGAACCGACGGTGACCAGCAAGGAGGAAAAGGAGGAGAAACTGCTGGAAATGATGATCCAAAGAAACCGCTTAAAAGAGCATCTCAAAGCTCTGCTCAACCAACTCGTCCTCACCTTCTTCGTCGAGCAACAGGCACCGCATCAAATAATGGCCCTCATAGTGGAAGTTTTAAGCGTCGCTCCATCAAATTGAAGCGTAATCAAGATCGTAAAACAAAACAGCGTTCATCAACAATTGTCATTGAAGATGATGAAGACTCAACCGGATTAACTAATAATTTGATACAACGAGCAGATAGTTTACGATCAAGACGTAAAGTGAGTGGAATCTCTGAGAAAAGCGACACAAGTGAACGCGCTGATATCAGTGGAGAGGAATCACCTGGAGTGATGTCTGATGATGGACAAACTTGTGATCCCAATGATATGCTATCAGCTGATGATTCTGAGATTATTCGGAATATGCCGTGGTTAAAGGTTATCATTAATGTGATCAATAGCCTCGACTTTGAATGTAATCATAAAAACCTTTGTAATACCAATTGTTATCATCGATCAATGCGATCATGTTCACGGTTAATCAAGGTAATCAAAAAGGTTTATGAAGAGCCAGATGTTATACCGTCAATTGATTCAATTGTTAGGGTTATTGATGATAAAGAGGATGCTCTTAAGAAGGAAAAGAAATTTAAGAAGATAATAACTGGACCAAGCTCGCCTTTAAGACGTAAATTAAGTGCAACTCACAATGCAGATCGTTATGTTGACAAGGACAGTTTCTTGAAGACTCATTCATTACACAGTTCAACTGGACTTTTGTCACACCATGATATTGAAGCTGGAGCAACTGGTTCTGGTTATGGTGATTCATCAATCAGAAAATATGGTTCAACAAAATCATGCCCCTCTGAGCCATCTAATCCAAGTTTACTGTTCATCAACAATCATGTTAAAAATTTATTTCACTCTTCAATTTCAGCATTAATCAAAGGATTTTTAAATTTATCAGCACCATCAATTGATTCGCTTCTTTCCCTTTCATGGAAAATGATTCTTGAGACTGATCAAGATGTTCGTACATCATGTTCAGTTGCATTTATTATAGCTGCAGTGAAAAGTCCAGAGTATGCGTCCAAACTACTTTCAGATGAATTATCTTCAGAAGATCCTTCTAATCGAATCAAAGCAATTAATAAATTTTATGCCATTTGGAGGGCTCGTCATCAATGTTGGCAACGAATGGAAGATGGAGCCCACTTAGTGTTCAAAGTGCCTCCACCAGTGATTGAATTTACTTTGCCATCACCAAAAATTGCATTACCCACCATGCCAGTTGCTGATCCACCTTGGATGCCACCAACTAAATCAAAAGTTGAAGAGGTAACCATCAGTCAGGAGCAAGTGTTGCAAAAATCTTTTGTCACAGCAACCAAAACTCGGCGTAAACAGCAAATTGAATTGGTTAACAAGGTATTACAAGACGAAGAAGCTAAATTGCGTGAAGAGAGGGAAAATTATCGCATTTCATCTGTTCCAACTTGTAATGAAGCTGCTTATGAGCCTGCATTATTTCGAGCTGATGAACCTGAAGAGGGTGATGAAGATATTGCCACAGAGAAACCCGCTTCTCACCATAAACAGGTTGCACAAGCAATATTTCCGTCTTGTCTTTGTTCAGCGGCCATTACAATTATAAATTTACTCAATGATCCACAAGTAAGTGGTACTGGATCAGCAATATATGAGGTTGCCTACAAGGTTGTGTGGCATTGTTTAGTTGAAGACACAGTTCTCTTTCTTCGTCATCTATTTGAAAAGTTAACTAGAGAAGGACAAAAAATGATCTTCCAAATACTTCGTCGATTAATACGTTTCATGCCTCGACTTCCCGCTCAAGCAGCATATACTCTGTATAATTATCTTATTGGTTTTATCATGTTTTACGTTCGTTCACCAGTCGAGGGAAGCCAAGAAATGATTGGTACAACTTTGTCCGTTCTTTGGTTGGTTATTCCTTGTGTTCATGGTTTGTTTCTTAAAGATTTAAAACAGGTTTTTCGTAAGGAGCAGTGTGATGCTACTTTATTAATCACTGCGAACGTTCCAAGTGCTAAAAAGGTTATCGTCCACAGCAATGATGCTGCCACAATTCCTTCCCAATTTCCTATTCACGAAGACACTCAATTTTATCAGGTTCTAATTGATAGTTTAGATACAATGAACATTGACCTATCTCTAGTCAATGAATACTTCCTCGTGGACACCAAAACAAGTAAGCTAATTTTAAAATTAAAATATTTTACTGGAAATGCACCCTCTAATCAATTTAAATTTCTAAAATTTACTTGTTTTCAGATCAAATGCACAATTTAAATGCTTATGTTAGAGATTTTTATTTCTTCAAAAGATCACAATATCCACAATTATCTTTAGTACGAATGAATCCAGCTGAAGCATACGAGAAACTTCAACAACAAGCTTTCAAATTACAATTTGTTGAGCTTGGAAAGGTTAGTTGACCATTCCGATTGTTTTTTATCTTATACATAATTCTAATTCTTGCCGTTTTTTCTTCTTCCAGGTTTTAATGAGCTTATCTATTGTAAAATCTCAATATCTGGCAATACAAAGAGTTTTGTTTTTACATGATGAATTGATGAAGCTACCATCTTTTCCTCGTAAGGCTTTAGAGGCTAATTTTAATTTATACAAAGGTCCAATGGGTAAACAAATGCTTGGTATGGATACTTTACATAAGATTGTTTGGGTTAAATTAGTTAGTCGTATGCTGGAGGTTACTTCAGGCTTTTTTGCTCAGTCCGCTGATATTCACCTGTTTCTTAACGTTGTCAATGGAACTTTGGTTCTTCATTGTGAGGATGCCGCTGTCCTTCGCCTTTCAATGGCTACTTTCTTAAATGCTGCTCACCAATTTAAAAATATCTTCTCAGTAAATGGTTATCTTCTTATTATGCCAACTCTGCTTCGCATTTATTCAAATCATCAAACCAATGGACTTCTCTGTCGAACTATTGAATTTGTTTGTAAACAGTTTTACATACTTCATCGGAAACCTTTCATACTTCAGGTAAAGTTTCTAAATAAGTCTTACCTATTTGTTTTATTCTGCAATAAACTAAATTGTTTATCAATTTTATTTCAGATGTTTGGCAGTGCAGCTCCCATTTTGGATATTGATAGCTCAAGCTCAATCGGTGATGCTTCCAGAGTTCAGCCAAAAGCATTTTTTCAGCTCCTTCAATCTCTCGGTCAATATATTGTTGATCCATTGGATATTCTTGAACTTGTGGATGCAGAAAAACCTTTAAAGGCTCTTGATTTTTGTTATCAAATGGATCCCGAGGCCTTAACTATTCTTGATGCAGTTTCATTATGTGTAACTGTAGCTGCTTATGCTGCTGATTCTCAACGAGGACACCAAATGCTGACCATTTTAGAAACAATACTTCCTTTATTTATGAAACATATGCAAAATCTAACAATGAAGAAAGAGACTCCGGGTGGACCTAAAACAGAGCTTCAAATGATTCATAATATTTCTGTCTGTATAAAAACACTTATCCGTAATTGTGAGGCCTTAACAAGGTAAATTGGCAAGCCATTTCTTTCATTAACACTGAGAGTATTTATACAACTCGTTATTGACTAATTGTTTATTTATTGACTCAGAAATTTCACGGGACCTCAAAGAGCGATAGATTTGAGAGGATCAAGCATGAAAAATACTTCACGAGGAGCTTATTCACCTCCAATCGATGTAGACGAAGATAGTCATTCAAAGTAAGTTCCTCCCATTCTTTATTCCATCACTAATTATAAGACAACTGAGTAATTTTATGATCATATTTTGATACTTTTAATATAGATTTATGGGCGATAATTACTTTCCAACTCGATCAAGACAACAACATGGTGATGAAGATTCTGATATAATTAGAGCAGATTTTAGACGACCTAGAGACACTTTACTCAATATTGTGACAGAGTTTTTGACTCGTTCTGCCGTTAGATTGGCTGATTTGAGTAAAAAAGTTCCTGATCTTCATCAGAAAAATTCATCATACGAACTGTTGGATGTAAAATGTCATCTACGGCTTGCCGAAGTTGCTCATGCTTTACTTAAAGTAAGCCCATACGACCCTCAAACTATGGCTTGTCGAGGTTTAGTTCGCTATATGAATGAAGTTCTGCCCAATTCGGAATGGCGTCAAGAATCAATGAGGCCAGCATTAATCATGATTCTTCGTCGACTCGATAAAATGTTCAATAAAATTGCCAAGCAAGGAGCCATTAAAAGATTAACTGACTGGGAAGCAGCAAAGCGTTTATTGAAAGGAGTCTACTCAACTTTTCTGAAGCATCCATACATTGTTCATCTACCTCATCTTAAATCTCTCATTGCTGTCGGACAAAGTATTATTTTAGGTGATTCAGGTAATTCAGGATTAATAGGTGACAATATACCTAGTCAATCTTCATGGGCCATGGCCTTATCTCAATCACCACCACCAGGTTTTTGTTCAGTTGCCGTTAGACTGATTGCCATGCAGTTATTACAATTAGGAGAAACTCAAACCCTAGAAACCATTTGTTCAGGAGCATTTACCAATCCAGAGAAAACCGAAATTTATCTATTGAACATGATTTATCCAATGTGTATTCGTATCTCTGGTGGACTGAACAATGTTCCAAAACTTCGTCCCTGTGATATTACATTTATACTTTCAGTTATTCTCAACTCGTTAAATCCATCATCCAAAATGGGAGGTAGCAGTGGATCAAAATCAGAATCTTCATATTTACATTCTCATCAAGCCTTTCAATCGTCCCTTCAACAAATTGGTCTTTTAGGCTTAAAAATAATGATGGTTTGCTTTGAGAGACAATTATCCAATGATTGGTATCGAATTGCTCGTTGTATTCGAGAAAATGCTGATAAGAATTTTAAAGGTGTTACATTCTGGAATTTTATTGATTTTGTTGTTACTCATCGAACTCCACTTTTCGTTCTTCTTCTTCCTCTTATTCGTTATAAATTGTTGCAAAAAATTTGTGATAATGATCAAGAATACTTTTATCAGCAATTGATTCGATGTAAACTGGAGGGTCAAAATATGCCGCATTGTCGAAGTAGAGGTCAATTATTAGTCTGTCTATTTGCCGAGCTTCGTGGACTTAAAGATGATCTAGTCAGCTCAAAGATGGGAATAGATGAAAAGGCCAAGCCAACAACTCATGGAATCAGTCATCGCCTTAGTTTTACATTTGCTTCATCACTTCATTCAGGAGTTTCAAGAGGTCAACCTCCAGCATCATCTTCTCAAGCTTCAGCTGAAGAACCCTCTGATCATACAGCTGAAGGTCAATCGATATCAAACGCTCCTGGAGTTCCTAAGCGCCCATCTCTTTTAAGAGGGTTAAGCTTCCGTATCGACAGGACAAATTTAAACAGAGGAACTAGTGTTAAGCTTCCAATGGAAAATAATGCAGATAAAAGCAAATTATTGGGTAATTTTATAAGGAGGACGAGTTATCCATCTAATCCATTAGATAAATCTGAAAATAAAGGTAATTTTATTTAGTAAAATTTTTATTCTTTAAATTTGGCTAATCGTTTTGTCATGTTTGTATTTCAGGCGAATCAAAAGCAAATGGAACTGAACAAACTCAATCAGAACCTCGTTTATTCCGTCAATCGACATTAGATGGTCGCAAAATAGGGAACCGTCGTGATCAACTGAAGAAAAAGATGAACAGTGCTAGTCTTGAAGATGATCCATCAAGTAAAAAGGAGGATAAATCTGAAAGCTCTGATCAAGAAGCAAATAGACAGGAATCTACTGAAAATGATGATATTGATAGGCCTAAACATCGACTACAACGTCAAAAAGCTCAAAGTAGAAAAACTTTTCGTTTCAGAAAATCACGTAAAGGAGCAGGTTTTCTGAATCCTTCCAATGTTGATGAAACTGGTAGTGATGAACCATCAACAACAGTATTAACTCAATCTGCATCTTTGAAACTCAAGGCAGTGGCTAAGGTGATCGAATCAACGGGATTATCCAAGAGACAAGAAAGCCAAAAAGATGAGACCAAAGAGGATTCATCATCAGCCAAAAATTGTGATAACAATGAAAACAGTGAAAATATTGTTCTCTTGGATAAACTGACTTCCATCCAATCTGACTCACTTCAAGTGTAGCCCTGTTAAATAATGTTTAGTTAGTCAGAAAAATCAGCCACGAATCAAATGCTTGTCCAAAAAATCCAAGTATTTCTACAATTCAAAGGGAAATCAAACAGATGAACAAAATGATAAGAAACAAATTAAATAAAATTGCTATTCAGATGATGCAGCAACATACACAAAGCAAAGCAAGTTTATCCATTACAACCTCCTTTTTATCAACAAACCCTTTTTTCTGTCTCTTTCAAATTTGGCTAATTTATACGTCCCAAAATCAGCAACGAATCAATAACAAAGGCAATCTTTCAGTTATTTTTTTTCTGTTAATCTACAGCTGGAAGATTTTACTTTGAAAATTAGTGATCATAAAGTTATCACCTTTTTTCTTGATTGACTGGTTATTAATTATTCATTGATAAATATTATTAGTTAGAACTAATCGAATGAGAAATAAGGAAAAGAAAATGCTATAAGAAAACAATATTATCTTTTTAGGATCGTCACAAAGTTACCCATTTACACTAGTTAGCGCCAATTAATTGATTATTTAGTTGTTAAACAATCCAGTTTCAGTATAAAACAATAGCATCTTTTTAAATCGACTGAAAATGATCAAAGGATTTTATTATAAAACTGAAATCATTCAATAAGTTTATCCGAATAATCAAAAACAAAAAAGCTGATCACATCGATTCGCATTCGAAAGCGCAACAATTCAAATTAAATTGCGATAATTTTAATTTTTATTGTTTATCATTCACAAGCTTATACTATGATTTAAATTGTAACAATATTCTTGATCGTTATCACTATTATCATGATCATGTTAAAGCAATATTCGATGCTTTATTCTTCCAACAACTCAAAAAATCCAAAAGATATTAAACCTTTTCTTTCCCTTTCTCAATTCTCATTGTAACTAAAGGACTCAAATAAATTATTAACTTAATTAACAGTCCAATTCGAGCTTAATTGGCTCATTAACATTTTTCTCTCATAATTAACCGAAATACATCGACTAAATTATTTTCAGCAAAGCTCATATTCAATCCTACAATTCAATCTACTTACAATAACGTTAACTGTTGAAACAAATGATAATTCCTTTCCAATTTTATCAAATAGATTAAAGTAAATCATTTCACATCTAATGTTTACATTCAATTCATTTCATTTCACCCAAACTAGCGTACAGAACCAAATAATTGTCAATAAAAACAAATTTCACCCCAAAATTGAATCTATCTGAATCCCAGCAATAAGAAAGTACAAAATTATCCTAATCTGTGTCAATCTCATCATCTGATCGAGTCTGAAAGTTTTCATCTTAACTAAATTATAAGTACATTCTTGAATCTTACTCGTCAGGCTAATGAAACTTGAACTGTTCTGAATACTCGTCAATAAAACCATTAAAGTGATTTTAATTTTGAACAAAACTGAAAGTTCATCAAAAGTCAGAAAATGCTAATCAACATATGTTATGAAAATCAGACAGCAACTCGCTCATCATACAAACTTAAAACATTGTAATGTTAGGCCTGCAATGTTGATGAACTAATATTCAATCAATGGAAGCCAAAGAAAATTTACCCAAGATTAGATTTTTTGTACTAAATTAACCTTAGTATGCAGGCCAAAATTTCTCCTAGAAGACCAAGGTAAGTAAAACTTTTTTCAATCTTATGAAATAAGAGAGTCGAAGGAAAAATGTCTCTTGAAATTGGCAACATCAAGTATTAAAAGGTAACAAAATAACAAATAATTCAATAAAGGATCAAAAAAATATCAAATCTGTGCGTACAGTTGATTGGAAACAAAACTTCGAATAAATATCAATAACTTCCGAAATTGATTAAAACTAAAAAGGATAAATCGTAATATAAGTTAGTGTTGAATGAAAAAACAAAACAATCCTTTTAATTTTTTCAAGATCTCTCGTCTCCACTAAAGACAAAAGCTAGAGATCAATTGAGCAAATTGAATAACTTGCAAAGGTAAAACTCGAAGCATTAAATGATAATCAACAAAAAGAAACATGAAAGTGTAACAAAAAATAATAAACTCACCAACAAATAATTAACTTTCATTTTCAAAACCACAACCACCCCGTTGAAAAACTGCACCTTCGGTAATACAGTAGAAGTTTGAATGGTGACCAAAGAGTAAGAGTTGTCCTCTTTGATGGTCACTGTCCAAGACAAGAGAAAGTACTTTGTTGGTAACAAAGATTTGCCCCAGACCATTAGGTTGATAACATTAAAATCGAGCCTAGCGTCATCTAGTGACGTTGCCAATGTTAATTTGAGCTCACATAGAAATAACATTGACGATCCGAATGCTTTCAATATGAATCTGGTTAAAACATATTGATTTAAATTAATCGCATTTAATGAATAGAGGCTCCATCTGAAGCCTACTTTAAATAAGATTTTTTATCATTTTTATCGCTCTCTGCCTATTAATCGCACATTCCTACATTTTTTAGTTTTTTTCATTCACGTTTATTATAAAAACTAACTGATAAGAGATAAAACCAAATGATATAATACCCTCATCCCCTTTGGGTCTGGGGCAAAAATGTAAAGGCAAGTCTTTATTTTTCCCTCTTTTTGTGAATGGTAACCTATCTTGTATCAGTATCTGCTCCTTCTCATGTACTTATTCTTTGTATCGAGTAGTAAGACGTAGATATCGGTATTCTCAATCCAGCCATGAAATAGCTCCCTATCAAGTATGAATTATTGTTTCTCGATATTTTTTTCTGGTATGAATCGAAAGTAGTAGCGACCACTCCTGTTGCCAGTGTGCCTTAGAGCCAAATAACATGACTGAATGGCTCAGATTCCATTGCCCTAGTGGCCACGTTATGCCTAGCTCCAGCGAGTCATGAGTCTTGACAATGTGAAGTTTAAGTGAGTGTAATTTATCCAAATATTATTTGAAAATTATATTTTGAAAGAAACGATATTTTTAAGGAAAGTATCGATTATATCGTTCGATACTTTTATCGAAAAATATCAATGAAAAAATCGGAAAAAATAAAGTAAAATTGCATAATATTTTTGGATTTAATGGCGCAGAGTTAAGAAAACATAATTTTGCGTATTATTCAGGCTTTATTTGACTCTTTTTTTCTCTTAAAACCGAATAATCGAATCTGCTGGAGAGAATTAATTCTGGCATGATACAGAATTCGACTAAACTTTCTTATAAAACCTACGATCTGCTTAAAGTTAAGCAGTTTAAAAGTAAGACTGATACCGATATAATCGGAGTGAGTATCAATTTGTATCGAAGAATCGATAGTATTGCAGAAAAACTAAAGTCACGTTTTTTGTCGCTCCGTGATTTTGACCTTTTTTTTGAACATCTAAACCCAAACTCAATGAATTTTATATCTGTACATCATCAATATGTTCAAGGCCGTTAGCTGTGATATACTTAAACATAAAAGACCACAGGAAATAAACTCGAATGAGCGAGGAAAGTACCACCAACTATAACACACTTGTTTTTTTTTATACAAACACAGTTCAATTTATAAAATTTTCATTACTAAAACAGTGCTATTATAAATTTCATATTATTTTAACTAACAAATATCTAAACAATTTACTTACGATCATACTATATAAGGACAGACAATCAATTTGACATTGGCAAGGTTATTAATAATAAGGTTTAAACCTGCTACCTCAGGAAGAGTTCATGAAAAGAGAAAACTGGCAAATAGATAAGATGTCCAAAAACCAATTCAAACTCCTAATGAATGCTATTAACACTATTAATGAGGGGGAGTATGAATCCCATAATAATAATGACAATTTGATCACATAATTTCAAAACCATTGTAATGCTGAGGCCAAGCATAATATGACCAAAAGGAGTAGCCACCAAACTACTCACATTTAGCAGCCAACAATGGCATGCGCAATAGACTAAAGTCACGTTTTTTGTCGCTCCGTGTTTTTTGACCTTTTTTTTGAACATTTAAACCCAAACTCAATGAATTTTATATCTGTACATCATCAATATGTTCAAGGCCGTTAGCTGTGATATACTTAAACATAAAAGACCACAGGAAATAAACTCGAATGAGCGAGGAAAGTACCACCAACTATAACACACTTGTTTTTTTATACAAACACAGTTCAATTTATAAAATTTTCATTACTAAAACAGTGCTATTATAAATTTCATATTATTTTAACTAACAAATATCTAAACAATTTACTTACGATCATACTATATAAAGACAAACAATCAATTTGACATTGGCAAGGTTATTAATAATAAGGTTTAAACCTGCTACCTCAGGAAGAATTCATGAAAAAAGAAAACTGGCAAATAGATAAGATGTCCAAAAACCAATTCAAACTCCTAATGAATGCTATTAACACTATTAATGAAAAAGAGTATGAATCCCATAATAATAATGACAATTTGATCACATAATTTCAAAACCATTGTAATGCTGAGGCCAAGCATAATATGACCAAAAGGAGTGGCCACCAAACTACTCACATTTAGCAGCCAACAATGGCATGCGCAATAAACTAGTATGAATAATAAGGAAAACAAACTTAATCAACCTGACAAGATTTGGCCTTATTCTCAAATAAAACTTACTTAACTCCATTTTCTACTTCTGTTTACTTAATTTTATTTAATAACCTGTGATAAAATTATACTCATGATTATAACTGTGATAATTTTAGTTTCTCTTTTTTCTGCTATTGAATCTCAAAGTAGGGTCAAGTATTGCTATGTTTGCCGTTCACGTGGATCGCTTGGTGACTGTAAGTATTTACTTTTCTCAATTAAATAATTTTAACATACCTGAAATATGGCTGAAGTCTCATGACTTCAGATTGCTCTTGATTATCATCTATCAATGGATGAGGGAAACTTTTAGTTTTTTACTATCCACTGACAGATATTTCGTTATTTTTTTTATTCAGGTGGAGATCCTTTCCCGTGGAATCAAACGACAGTAAAAGATTTAAAAGGAGTTGAAGCAAGTCCATGTCCATCAGGTTGGTGCGGTAAAACAATTGAAGGAAAAGAAGGCGATCCAATCGTAGCGACTGAACGGATGTGCCTCCAGAGGCCACCGACAGATCAAGAAGAGAGATGTTCGGAGACATTTTTTGAAAACAAAAGAGAACCTTTGTTTATGTGTTTCTGTCGTGGTCATCTTTGTAACCATAGTTCATCTTTATTTGTAAATTATGGTATTTTAGCTGTGATGCCTGTTTTTACTTACTTGTATCAATATTTATTTACTTGAAAATAGTTTTCCAATTTTTGTTTACACAATCTCTGATCTCACACTTAATGGAGAATCTTTTAATTTAAAACTATCACGTCCAAAATTCATTTTAATTTCCATTACAAGTGCGTTTCAATCACTCAACTATCACCATAAAAAGTGCTTTCTGACCATGTTCATGGTAAAGACGAATTGGAATCTCAATATCGTTGTCCGTCCCAATCGATCCAATTTCCATTGTTTTAGTTAACACCTATGAAATCATAAAATTTCTCGGTACCACCATTCTTTCCGAAATTATTACCGTCTCTGTGACTATTCACAGCAAGCAGTCAATTCGACCTTAGGTTTCATTTTATTGACTTGAAAACGGATTGTATTGCCATCTCTACCATTTGATAAATTTGAATAAAAATTCACAAATTTAATAGCTAAACGTCTTGATCAATTAATATAAAAAATCTGGATCAATTTGTTTCTTCATTTACCTGTGTGTTTATTCAGCAAAGAGCAACCCAGACAGCATTTTAATGAGTTAAACAGCAAAAATCTTGACAAAAGCAAATCTTTTTTACTAAAGCTGATTTAATTTGTCTGTTTCAAATTAAAATTTATTAAATTTATTAATTCAATAAATATTAAAAAATATTAAATATTTATTCGGAGAAGTAAAACAATTTGAATTACCAGGTAAACAAAAAGGAGCTCACCGGTTGGTTAATCACAATCTTCTTACGTCATATTTTGCCTGCTTGGCCAAGTTAGCTGTGAAGAGCTGTTTGGGTTTCTCTGAGCTGTTGGCAGTCAACGACGCGTTGGCTTTTTTTCATTGGCCGATCTCAAACCCGGTTAACTATACTTTTACACAATTAGTTTAATTAATTGTTCAATCATTTTTTAAAATAATTTTTAATGATTAGTTTAATGTTTATATAATTTTTGTTCTGCACAGCTTTAAGAGAAATCACATCAATGATAACACATTCAAGACTTTTTGTTACTCTTTTTTTAACCATCTATTGTGGATGTCTTGGTCAAGTTCCAGCATCTAATCAACAATTTGATCCACCACATCGCCGATTCGAATACAAATATTCTTTTAAAGGTCCATATCTCGCACAAAAAGATGGGACAGTGCCATTTTGGATTTATGAAGGATCTGCCATGGCCTCGGAAGAAATGGTTAGGATAACTCCATCTCTAAGATCAAAAAAAGGTTCAATATGGACAAAAACAGCTACCATTTTTGATTATTGGGAAGTTGAATTGTGGTTCCGTGTCAATGGCCGTGGAAGACTTGGTGCTGATGGATTAGCTTTCTGGTATACAGATATGAAATATCCAGAAGGTCCAGTCTATGGGTCAGCTGATAATTGGAGAGGCTTAGGTGTCTTCTTTGATTCTTTTGACAATGATGGCAAAGGAAATAATCCTTACATTATGGCTATGGTCAATGATGGTTCCAAGAGCTATGACCATCAATCTGATGGTTTTAATCAACAGATGGGAGGCTGTTTAAGAGATTTCCGTAACAAACCTTTCCCTGTACGGGCTAAGATTGAATATTATAAAAATGTTCTTACTATTCTGTTCCACTCGGGTAATAGTAATAACGAGGATGAATATGAATTGTGTACTCGAGTAGAAAATGTATTCCTCCCACAAAGAGGTTACTTTGGTGTTTCAGCAGCAACCGGTGGCTTAGCTGACGATCATGACGTGCTTAAATTCCTGACATACTCAATGCATGTGCCAGGGAGTCAACTAGCTGTTCCACAAGCAACTGGAGCACTTGCTGACCAAGAAAAAGAGAAAGTCTCAAAAGAATACGAGCATTATAAAGAGAAATTGGAAAAACAAAAGGAAGATTACTTTAGACAACATCCCGATGAAGCTAAAAAATTGCGGGAACAAGAAGATATGTCCCCTGATCATGAATATGAAAGTCTTGGTGAAAAAGAGCTACAACAAATTTTCACTGGTCAAAGTCAAATATTTGATGTCCTCAAAAATTTGAATAGAAAACTGGATGAAATTATTGGCAGGCAAGAACGAACTCTATCTTTGGTTGGCTCTTTTCAAGGTGCCATTCAAACTGGAGGAGTTTCTGGCGGTCCAGGACATCAAGGTGGCCCTCCTCCAATTTTACCTGCGCCCATCCAAAGGCATGAGGTTGAATCTTTGTTGTCCTTGCAACAGGAGCTGGTTCGCAATTCAAGAGACATGAAGAGTTCCATTCTAGCACAAGCAAATGCTCAAGCACAACCAGCCTCAGCCCAAGCTGCCCCACACTCTGTGCAATCAATTAATCAGCAAATGTTGACTGATGTAAGGGATAGTATAAATGTTTTAAGAAAGGATTTAAGTCAAATAGGTACTCGTGTAATGGCAGCAAGTGGAAATGGCAATCCACAACCCATTGTCAGTTGTCCAACTAATAACTGCCTAACTTTTACATATTTCCTTGTCGTTACATCGGTCCAGCTAAGTATCGTATTAGGCTATCTAATCTACAGAAGTAGTAAAGATGGTCAATCTAAAAAATTTTATTGAATATTTTTTCCACTAATTAAATTAAAACAATTAAAACAATTTTCCCCGTGCGTCAAGTCATTAACTCCGTGGTTTTACAGTCACTAAAAAACAGTAGTAATCCAACGTATAAGGTATGACTGGTAAAGAATGGGAATCCTTGAATTTGCATGGTGCTTCACAGTCTAGACATATGATCATCAAATTAGACTTGTTTTAACGGGAATTTATAATTTCAATTTGATATAATTTTTAGGTTATTCTCACTCTGTCATACAATTACAATGTTACTGAGTTTAAGTTATCGTCGAAATTCCATAGTTAATTTTGCTAGTGAGCATCTCGAATTAAGTTTGCATGAACGCATTAGCAACTGAGTGCTCGTGAAATCTAACTAGATGCAGAAGAGTTAGGAATAAACAAAAATATAAAAAATCATGGTAAATGTCGAAAGCCTGGCCAATGACGGAGCCCGAATTTGCCCGTTTAAAAAAATTGCTAAATGTCGTAACAGTTCACAAAGAGAACTGACCTCAAAATCGATTCTTCAAAATTTTCCCTCATCTATTGTCAAGAATTATTAAAAAATCGGTATAAAAGCTTGAAACGGTTTGATGTGTCCAAATCAACCCTGGACTAAATTGATGTATTTTCATTCTTTACCAGTCATACCTTAGTTCAATGATTTGTCTTGGCTTATTAACTATATTCTGAATAACTTCATGAAAGTAATATAGATTAATCAAGCTTTATGAAAAACTTTCAGCTTGTAATAGTGTGACACAGTGCCAAGCAATAGTTATGAATATTAATGATACTCTTCTTATTCAATAATCAAGCTAATCAGAATTGAATAAAGGGATATCAATCTGAATGGAATAAGGGGGAAAAGTTCACTAGAAGAGACAATAAACAATTAAGATGAAAAATGTGATGCAAATAAACGGTAAAACAATGATCTCCATGTCAGCCAATTGTTCTTTGACTTTCTATCTCGTGAAAACCTTGTATCATTATACTAACATTGATTAATGATGACTCGAAATAATTGGAGCAAACATATTGGTAGAATAGGTAAATTCAATTCATCTATTACGATCAAAATTTGTAAAAAGTATTGAGTAAATAAACTTCAAGATTTATATATTATAATTTAAGCCTTTTCTTCCATTCATCGGAATAAAAATTTAGCAGCCAATTTATTCATAAGAAACTGTTGTTTATCTTATGTCTATATCTTGGTATTATGGCTGTGGTTTTGGGATAAAGACCAACTAGCCTAGAAGATTCTCAAAGCATGAAGCAAAAATAAGGAATAAGGAAGAACGAGATATTCAGTCAAAATGCAGGATGCTTTGGCGCACCAGCGGAAGATGTTGGTACCTTGGTTCGAGCTGGAATAGGAGGTGGCTTGTTCATTAAGCAATCATTCATAAGATTTTAGGCCTTTCCGTAACAAGAGGCGCTACATCTGTAATTCACTCTACAGGTGGCAAAGGAAGCCACGGAGAGATAGGCTCATCTAGAATATTATCTTTTTCAAATGAATATACTCTTGGAGGTGGGATAGGCGGTGGTAATGATGGTTCGTTTCTATCATACACATCATCAGAAAATCCAATTTCTCTAGAAATCTCGAATCTCTCTCGTAATCACTCAAGTGACTCACTTTACGTTAAGTTTCCATCCGATTCGATGTTTTGTATTTCTATATCTATAAATTAGAATCCAATATTTAAATTGAGGATGAGTTGGAGACTTTCAATACCGAAACAATTGTCTAAAATTGATTGTCGAATGTTTCTCTCTTTACATAAGTAAAACCATTTCTCTCCCTCCATCACTATTGATTAAACTAAATTATCAGTGAAAGTGACAGCACCAGCTTTGTGTTTAACAAAATACAAGCATCTTGCGGACCCGGAACAGCAACCAATCTAGCATATATTTCTTCTAATGCTTTATCATCAATCCTTATTACATCATTCACCAATAACTGGAAGATGAGGACTATTTTTCAACTCAGCCCGACCAAAATAGATTATTTACCATAATTCAGACGCTGAAGATCTTCTAATCGGGTTGCACCGCGTTTCTCAAAGAGTATACGATCAGTATAAGCAAGAATTCGACATTTTTCACTAGTGATGACACTAGACACTTCATGATCATCTGATTCGTTGTTATATTTATAAATAGGAGGGAAATTGATTTTACCCTCAATATAATTGTGCATAACTTTTCCTTTGGCTTGTTGAACCTTCGACTGGTAATTGTTTAAAAAAGTTGGCCAATCGCCCAAACGAACGCAATCTCTTACAAGTTCATTATCCATATCGGTTCAATAATTAAAATCACCGCACCAGAAGATAAAATCATGAAAATTGAGTGTCCTACCAGAAGGAAAGCTATAAGTTTACGAGTGATTTCTGCATAACCAGCATCATGATCTTGAACTTGAGATTGATTAGCGGCAAAGTGAGCACTCAGAAAAATAACGAGGCATTATGGAACAACATTCGGATGCCAACTTCACCTTTTTTACCAACAGCTCATCCTAATCCGGTTCTAACAACAGCATATCTACAGCAACATCTCTGCAAAAAAAGAGGCAATGAATTCGAGTTAAAAGACATGCATAAATAGTGATAAGTTAAGTAATTTTGAAAAACAAAGAAATAAAATTAATGTTTGAGAATAAAATAGAAATTTTTTTTGTAAAATAACAAAAGTTAACTTTTAGGACCATTTATTACTTCACGACATTCTTTGAGCCCATAGATTTGAGGGAAGCCTATTACAAGTTCCAAGGAAACATTTTGCAACCAAAATCAGTGAGGATACTATTAACTGTTATGAAGATGCAGATAATGTGAGAAATAAGAGATCGAGTTTTATCTGCGGATTCTTAATTCAATAATTAAACAGAACATCCAATACTTCTTGTTTGCTACTGCCAAGAAGATTATTTTGAATGGTACAAGCAACAGCAAAATTTTATAAGTATTAATTTGATATGAAAATAGATTATCAAACTAACCTCTAAACCAATAAAAGCTTGTACACTGTTTTCCATACCACTTACGAAGACCGGCAATATGCCGATCACAAGCTAGCTGTGAAATCTCACTTCCACGAGACATTTTAATTTTATGAGGTCCCAGATTAATACCTGGTTGTTCCCAGAATAATGGAACAGATCCTCAAAGAAGACTGTAAGAGGAAACCTTGGATTCAAGATAAATTGATTGCTTTGTTTCGATAAAGATGGCATCAACTCGCCGAGTACGAGTACCAATTCACCGTACCATAGTAGAGTATGAGTAGTGAGTACCATCAACGAGTACCAATTCGCTTCAATAGTGAGCTTAAGATAAGAAAAGCTCTTGCTTGTTCATGTCCAAGATAAACTGTGATGACAGCAACTCCCAGCTGCTTTCAAAAGCCATAGATCGGTATCAACTCCATATCTTATGAAATGTAGATGGCAAACTCTAATCCAAAAGAAACGATTGTCGGTTCTTGTTTTCAACTTTCGCTGGGCGTTTAATGCTAAAGCGAACGGCTTTTCATCTGGTTTGTCATGTCTATGAGAAGTAAAAAGTATCCGAGTAAAGCACTCGTCTTATTCCTTAAATTCGTCGTTATCTCCGTCGGCATTGTTTCGCAATGAAATGAATGTCGTGTCAGTGATGCGAAATATTTCCGACTGTGCCGAAATCGATAATGTTTCCGAAAGATTGCAAATAATAATCAAGAAAAATCCAACCATTGAAAAGCCAAAGTGAAGTCGAAAAACAAATCATCGTTAGCATAAAACTTTTGATAACAAAGTTTCAAAAAAGGTTGAAAAAGAAGAATTTGCAATGACGAAAATCAAGGTATGTGAAGTTGACGAGACAGTTTTAATTGACTTTTTGAATGATAAATATTTTTACTGTCAGATTCACAGGAAAGGGGTAGAAGTGGACTCGATCAGAAGAGAAAAAAGAAGAAAAAAACTGCACTTTGACTCAAAGTGGATTCCAAAGTTAATGTGTTGAGATGACCTCAGCTTCGAAGAGAAGAGCCTGGCTCTTGCCTTTTCTCCAATAGAACCAAGTAAACTGAATCAAATGTATACCAAACCTTGTAAACCTTACATTCCTTAGGACGAAACCTGAGATCAAGGAACAGTGCAATATTCATAATGACCAGCGTATTTGTAAAATTAACTCAACAGTTTTGCCAAAAATACTAAATTTGCTAGCTTCGCTTGTTTGTCTTTTTGATTTTCATTCAGAAATTTACTGAATTCTTTCTTTAATCCAAAAGATCATCAATGTAACAGGAGACAGCATTTTTAACTGCATCTTCATAATTCTTGTGTTCCTTAATCACAGTAATCTGCCCGATAATGGGACGAACTGAAAATAGTTTATTTTCACCATTTGTCAGGCAGCGCATTTCATGATTTTCAATCTTCTTTAATAGATCCAATTTAACCGTAAATGTTATTTGCAGTGTTATTCTGTGAGTTTTCGATTAATAATTTGAAAAATAAAAATTTAACTTTATAACTCTACATAACTTTAACAAAATTTGGTAAAATTCATATCGAAGCAAAACATCCTTTAATAGGCATCATTGATAAATTTAGTCCAACTATCTGGCAAATTACTGTAATAGAGAGAGAGAAAATTTTCTGTCCTAGACTAGGAAACATCATCTGAAAAATCTTGAAGTTTCATTTTTCGGGTTTGAATACACAATAGTCATTTGTTTTTCATTTAAGATGTTTTTTATTCTTTCTCATATTTTTCATACTTTAATTTTTATTTGCAGCAACTCTATAAATTTATTTATCAATTGAAAATTGAAATTTTTCATCCTAATTCATCAACTCATCTATCCTTGCTAATTTGGATATAATATTATTGATAGTATTTAAGGTTTAGTTTCACATTAAACAATTTTGCTCACTTTTTTGTGTTAGGTTAAATTATGTATTTAGTTTTAGTGATCGATTTTGATTGGGAATGTGATTCAGATGCAACTGATTAATGGTAAAGAAAGGTTAGGATTAAACATACAGACAAATAGTTTTTTAGTACAGATTAATGAAGAGGACTTAAAACATCAATACACACATCTTTTCTCTCTGATCAGTTAAATCCTCATTAATTGTTACTTTGGTGTCCCATAGAATTTAACGAGGAAAATACGAGTTGATGATGATGTGTTTTTCAAAAGAAAGAACCACTCAGGCAAAAGGGTTGTATGTTAACACTGAATTGGCAGGAGAAGAATAAAAACCAAAACTATTGGCGATTCAATGAAATAAAAGGTAACAAATATAAATTAATGTAAATGATATTTTAGGCAAGATAAATTTCCTAGAAAACTGGACTAAAATTTTGGGATTGATTAGATTTGATTCAATTGAATCGGGAATGTCATTGAGAAACTCAAATAAATCAAAAAATAATTATAATATTATTGTAATGATAAAATCAAAAGATGTTCTGAAAAACTTAATTTTCACTCGTTTTCACAATCGTTTGACTAACAGTAGACTTTACTGAGGGAAACTAATTTCGGTTAACCGAGTGTCTTGAGTGTATTCAGCTTTGTTCATCTTTCAGATTAATCATAACAAAAAACAAGTCATTTAATTTCAATGTGTGTGTCATTGAAAGATGTTTTTGAAGTCAAATTTCCAGACATGCAGTTCACAATAGTGCTAGAATGGATTGCAATTTGTTAAAACGTTATGCACCATTTTGATTGGAGTACGATACAACGAGACTCACAACATGGAATGATTAAGAGAGAAGCGATTGAGAGAGACAGACAGAGAGAGAGAGAGAGAGAGAGAGAGAGAGAGAGAGAGAGAGAGAGAGAGAGAGAGAGAGAGAGAGAGAGAGAGAGAGAGAGAGAGAGAGAGAGAGAGAGAGAGAGAGGACGATGGATAATAAAGAGAAACGAAACGGAAATAAAAAACGGCGAAATAGTTTCTTCTAACTAAAAGAAGAAACAGGGAAGATTGAATATTACATTATGAGGGGAAGGAAAAACACTTTTAAAACACCATCAGCTTGTTCAGAATTGAATGTTGTAATGAATCTCAAATGTTTATCATTGTTATGATAAACATTTACCTCACTTTCTCTGAATCTTTTTGACTTCTTCTGTTGGCTTGCCCGTCATTTCATCATCTCTTATCTCGTCCATCTCCTTGGCGATTTACTCTCTCACTAAGTTTTACTTTCAATACTGGGCTCAAGATCAAGTAAAATTGAAAGTTTTGAGTTGAAAGGTGAGAGAAGTGGATAAATGAGGAGTTCAAGATAGAATCGGAGACAACGATTGTGATGGACAAATTACAGGAGGAATGAAAAGAGGAAGAGAGAAAGAGAGAGAAGAGAGAGAAAGATGTATTCTAAATAACGACTGCGCTCAACAAGCACAGCTTGGGTTGCTTTGCATTGGATTATTGGTGAGTCGAGTTCCTTTGGAGGCATTAACCATAGTCGGATCGGAATCCAGGCTTTCGGACATCTTGTCACAAATTATATCCACAAGGCGTTCAAAAACGGCTTTAACATTAATGTTTTCTTTGGCTGATGATTCAAAAAACTCCAACCTTAACTGATCGGCAAGTTGTTTTCCTCGTTCCGTTGAAACAACGCGCTCATCTTCCATGTCACATTTGTTTCCCACCAGAATAACTTGTGCGTTATCCCATGAATATTGTTGAATTTGAGTTACCCTAAGATAGATACAAGATAAAAATTAAATTTAATGAGTTTGCAAATCAGTTTAAAAGATTAAAATTAAATAAATTAAAACGGTTATTCAGTTATCTAGAAATATTTGTTGTTCAGTTTGAAATTTGAAACATTTGTAATCTTGTATACATGCTTAAGTATAAATAGCTTGAACTGTCTTTTATTGTCATCATTTTGTAACTTCTGTTATTAACCGGATGGAAAAAGTTGATTTTCCCGTTTCATCAAACAATTTACATTTCCCGGTGATATGTAAACATTTAGTTAGAATGCGATTGATAATTAGACAGTCAACTGAATCAACTTCCCTTTGCCAATTATTAAAATGCTTACCAATCATGGACACTGTTAAATGATTCCTCATTCGTAACATCGTACATCAAAATAAAACCCATTGCACCTCTGTAATAAGCAGTCGTGATTGTACGATAACGCTCTTGTCCTGCAGTATCCTGTAAAATATAGAAAAAGTGTTCATTAGAGTGATTATCAAGTGATTGATTTACAGGATTACCAACCCAAATTTGAAGCTTAACACGTTTGTCTTGTCTGAAAACGGTTTTAACTTTAAAATCTATGCCAACAGTGCTGACAAAGGCTGACGTAAATTGATCATCAGCATAACGAAATAGGAATGATGTTTTACCAACACTACTATTACCTATGATCAGAATTTTGAACATATAATCGAAATTCTGATCAGCAGCATCCTTTTGCCATTTCTGATCTTGTCCTCCAGCCATGACTATTATGTGAGAAAGGAAGAGATAAATATGAAGAAAAGTCAAAATTAGAAACAATTGATTTACAACAATCAAAATGGTCTTTTAGGTTTCGATAATGAAAAATGAATATCTAACTCATTCTGTCCATCACCTTCATCTAAGGAAGCGCAAGAGTCGCGTAACAAAAAATGATTACAACTAATATGCATTTAATGATTATTACCTACATAGATCCTCAATATCATCATTTTTATATTTTGCTCAGTTCACCTTACCTGTTCAGCTCATTTCCGAGAAACATTCATTTTACATCATATTTATATAAACCTTTACATCATTTTTAGATCACATAAACCTTTTACCTTTACTTTTTTTCATCTAACTTTCAATCCTTTTAGCAACAAGATATGTAAAATTAGTAAGGATGGTCTTTCGTACAAGATTCATTGTTTGTTATGCAACAAGGAACGATTAATAATTAAAAGTTTTATCATCACCGTTCCGTTTCTTTGAATAGCTGCATCCAGACTATTAGTTTGCAATTAAGTGTCTTGAATTCATCATTTCCAATGAATAACTAGGTCTAGCAAACAAAGATGAAAATACAGAGACTAAAACATCAACCTGAATCTAGTATTTAGATACTGATGTTGTTAGTGATATTATTAACAATGGCTTCTCTGGTGTATTTAAATATGACTGTACACTTATTGGACATTAAATGTTCAGAAGTCGAGTTAACCTTAAACAAGAGAAGCAAGATAGAAAGTAGAGAGATGATAATAAGATAGGGAAGGCACAGCAAGGAATAAATATGAACAAGAAAAAGGGTTTGACCTAGATTTTCAGGTTAAAGGTGCCTGATAATGTAGGGGGTAGAATCAGGATGCAAGGTAAAGCTTCGACCATTTAATAGCTTTTTTATATCAATAATCCAACTATTTGATGATGATTCTTTAACTAATGCTAAATTACCTAGAATTATTGGTCATAGCACTAATTAATGAGTTATTACACAGTTAGTCCAAACAGGGATGTTTAACAGATGATGATCCAGGCATTTGATAGAGATAGATTTCAATTATGATCTTTCATATTTTTTTATGGAACATTTGGAGGTACAATAAAACTTGACTGAATGACACGTTTACCACAATCAATCAAAGTATCATCATTGATAATAGTGTGGGATCACATTAAGTTTAACACGAATGAAGCATAATTTTGTAGCAATACTTTATGATGTGTGAGTATCATATGGTAATATACACACATTGAAAGGAAATCGAATAAGAAATGGGCTTGGGGTTGAGAAATCAATCCTTAATGACCATTAAATCAATAAATTAAACTTACTTTTCCAATCCTTCGAATCTACTGAGAACCAAAAATAAGATCGAGAGGAAAATACAGAAAAATAAGCTTAGCTCAGTAAGATGTTGAAGAAACAAATCACTTGACAGCGAAGTTAATCAGATGTTGAATGCAAGATGATTATTACCAGAGCATTGGGTGAAATGTGTTAACACAGTAAACGATTAAACATAGAACGATAGCAAATTAAGATGCACACAATTAAAAAATAGTTGATGATGGTTTGTAATCATCAAGCGAAGCATTGAACATTGAACACTAAAAGCTTCTCAATTTTTTTCTTGCCTTCTCTCTCTTTCTATCTTTCTCTTTCTCTATCTCTTTCTCCTTTTCTCTATTCTGTTTCACTTTACTTCTCTGTCGGTGAATTTTGTAAAGGTGGTAGATTAGATCATAGGTTAAAATAGGAAGCAACAATCTGTTAAACAGATTGAAGGTATTTTTGATTAAAGTTTAAGAATTTAACTCTAAGATTGTTTTATTTTAGATTTTTAATAATCAAATGTTTGACTAAGTGTAGACTTACAATTAAGTCAATAGCAATTAGTGGATTATTAAAAGAAAAATATTTATAATGAAAAAAGCACATTACCTTTTATATTATATTTCCGATAGGTTGAATGTTAATGTTGATGATTTTGATTATAGTGATGGTGATAATGGATGAAGGAAATGATGATTACAGCAACAGATGAGGGTTGATATAACTTACTAACTCACAGGTATAATAAATGCTGTTTAAATCTCACGAGTGTAACCCCCGATCATGGCTGATCTTAAATTTCTTTCCACAGTAAATCCAATCCATATTTAAAGACTCAAATTCGTGTAGGATAGATCTGATAACTCTGATCAAGAAGTAAATAAAGAAGGAATCTACTGAGAATGATGATATCGATAGACCTAAACATCGACTACAACGACAAAAAGCTAAAAGTAGAAAAACTTTTCGTTTCAGAAAATCACGTGAAGGAGCAGGTTTTCTGAATCCTTCCAATGTTGATGAAACTGGTAGTGATGAACCATCAACTACAGTGTTAATTCAATTTTCATCGTTGGAACTTAAGGCCGGGACTAAGGTGATCGAATCAACGGGACTGTGATAGTGATTTATAATTGATTATAACAACTGATTTTATCAAATGTTTGCTATACACCTAGCCAGCATCATTACCGTTGAGCTCCCAGCTGATTTCAGTGACTTAAACCAAACAGAGCTTCAAGTTGAATATTCAAGAATTTAATTCACCTATCCTTATTGTGCTTATAATACAAATACAACATTATTCATCACATAGCTAAAAAGTGACTTGATTTTGACGTATTTTTCTCTTTTGCCTTCTTCTATCCCGGACCTTAGGCGTCTTCTTTGATTCTTTTGACAATGATGGCAAAGGAAATAATCCTTACATTATGGCTATGGTCAATGATGGTTCCAAGAGCTATGACCATCAATCTAATGGCTTTAATCAACAGATGGCTGTTTAGGAGATTTCCGTAACGTAAGATTGGCTTAGATGACTATCATGACGTGCTCGAATTCCTGACATACTCAATGCATGTGCCAGGGAGTCAACCAGCAATTCGATAAGCAACTAGAGAAAAAGAGCTACAACAAATTTTCACTGGTCAAAGTCAAATATTTGATGCCCGCAAAAATTTGAATAGAAAACTGGATGAAATCATTGGCAGGCAAGAATGAACTCTATCTTTGGTTGGCTCTTTTCAAGATGTCTTACAAACTGGAGGAGTCACTGGTGGTCCAGGACATCAAGGTGGCCCTCCTCCAATTTTACCTGCGCCCATCCAAAGGCATGAGGTTGAATCTTTGTTGTCCTTGCAACAGGAGCTGGTTCGCAATTCAAGAGACATGAAGAGTTCCATTCTAGCACAAGCAAATGCTCAAGCACAACCAGCCTCAGCCCAAGCTGCCCCACACTCTGTGCAATCAATTAATCAGCAAATGTTGACTGATGTAAGGGATAGTATAAATGTTTTAAGAAAGGATTTAAGTCAAATAGGTACTCGTGTAATGGCAGCAAGTGGAAATGGCAATCCACAACCCATTGTCAGTTGTCCAACTAATAACTGCCTAACTTTTACATATTTCCTTGTCGTTACATCGGTCCAGCTAAGTATCGTATTAGGCTATCTAATCTACAGAAGTAGTAAAGATGGTCAATCTAAAAAATTAATTGAAATATTGCGCCCAGTGTCGGGCAATAGTTATGAATATTAATGTTGATTAATGTTGAGAATATTAATGCTACTCTTCATATTCAGTAGTGTTCAGTAATCAATTCGAATTGAAGAAGGGGGAAAGTTCAATAGAATAGACAATAAACAATTTAGATCAAAAATGTACTGAAAATAAACGGGAAGACAATGATCTACATGTTAACCAAGACTTATATAATTTAAGCCTTCCCTTCTATTAAGTGGATTAAAAATTCATGAGTCAATTTATTCATAAGAGACTGTTTTTTATTATATGGCTATATCTTGGTATTATGACGGTGGTTTTGGGATAAAGATCAACGATAAAGATCTTACATGAATTGATAAAGATGAATATGAGGACATGTGAAAGTGGAAAATTATTAGAAAACAATGTCTAATGTATAATTGATCTACTTTCACAATCAACCTTTCAAGACTATTCAACCAAATGGAAAGGAATTAACCCAAGCTAATGTGTTTTGATGGTAATTTATATTGAACTGGTGGAACCACTATTCCTGGTTTATTGAACATTCTGGATATCCATTTGAGAGTGCCAAGAGGACCAAAACCAACAGGTTCATAAGGGATTCCATGAAGTCCATTAGTAAAAGAAAGTGATGAATAGTAATTACTATATTTGGAACGTGGTAGCGATAATGGAACAGCATCCGGAGTGGCTTCGAATTGAGTTAGGAAACTACTTTCAGCTGGAGCACCTTTATAGCCTAATCTGACTGTGTGAATCTTTGAATAATCATTGAGAGCTAATTTTTTAGCATACAATGGAATCTTCAACATTTTAACTTTTTTGGCAACCATTAATGGTCCAACTATTTTTGATCGTCTAATGTCTTCTCGTCGTGAACCTTCATCTGATTGATTGCCAGTGTCTCCTTTGGTGGATGCCGAATCACGTTCGTTGGATACAATTGATGGCGAGGCAGCTCCTGTTTTACCATAAGCGCCTTCCAATTGGTCTTCAAAAGCTTCATCAACCAAACCATCACCATTTTTAGGAGCGTGATTATTTTTCATGACTATATTAGTCTGATGAGCATTGATAAATTGACCGTTGTCAATGAAAGAGCTAACTTGAGCTTTACCAGTATAAGGTATTTTATCGGCTCCACTCGGTAAATTGTTAGAAGATTGATAAATTGGTTCGTTTTTCATATCTTCAGGAAGTTTACCATGTAAAGTAATGATTGGTCCCTTCATTTTAGGTTTATCATTATATTCCGGCAATCGATCACCATTATCATTACCTTCATTGCCATTTTCAGCTTCAGCTGATTGATATTGTTGATTGTATTCCCCATTACCGTTTGCTTCACTTGGTGAACCATCGTTTTCGTAGGAATTTGAATCAGGCATTCCTAGTCCATTATAATCAGCTGGTGCTGGGGGTCCACTTTCATCAATCTCATCATAATTATTGGCATAATTCATGTGGATAGGAAACTTGAGTGGCATATTGAATTTAATCTTGAAATTGGGCTTCTGTAGTCTCCAATGACCATTGAATGAAAAACCGAGTTTATTTGCCTTTTCCAAGACAATCGGTGGTAAAAGGAAATCGAAGGAAAATGTTTTGAACTTTTTTCGGCCAGCGTAGACACTTGTGATTATAATTGAACATGTTGATTGTAGGAAAATGGTGAAAATTAAAAGTTGATATAAATGTGAAATATTCATAATGACCAGCGTATTTGTAAAATTAACTCGACAGTTTTGCCAAAAATACCGAATTTCACCAAATCATGTATACCAACGTTCAAAAGCCATGTAATTTAATAAAAACTAGAAAAAATTAACACCCATTAAAGACTAAATTAGTCCACACTAATTCACAAAGATTAAAATATTGGTACAGTAGTTTAATAATCGTGGTTTGTAAGTTTTCAACTTACCACAAGTAAAAGTAATTTAAGAAGACAACAGTTAGTGTCCCGTTTGGTGTGTTGTTTGAGTACTTTTGCAGACCGGTTACCAGTCTGTTGAATCAACCATTGACTTCAATTTAAGTTTATCATCATAATGTGAATCAAAAATAGTAGCTATATTTAGGTGAACTGTTTTCCTACTTTTACCTTATAAAAACAGCCTTAATTATAAAGTAAAGATGAACATTCTATTTTCCCTTTCTTCTCCTACTATTACTTGTTACTAAAGGTAGATCCTGAATTGGGCCAAATCAATTGACAGCTTTCAACTTGATTTACCTTAACTAACCTTTTCCAGTCATCATTACTTGATGAATAAACAGTTAAGCACAAAATCATTTACGCTAAGATTCATTTATTTAAACTGATGATCATTATCAGTCTATTTAAACAATGAATGATTGTTGTTTTGATCTAATGAAAATACTAAACCCTTAATGGTTACACTCGATTTATCGTTTAATTAAGTTTATATAAGATTTGACATTTCTTTTTTCAGGCAGGCCGTGAGTGAATAAATGGACACTTCTAGGACTTTACCGAATCAAAAATTGAATAAAATTTTTATTCAAGTTATTTAAGAGAACATGTGTTTTTTTTGTGGCCCTCTTTCTAGTTTTTATATCATCTTATTGAATTTTTTGTCTTCAAACAAGTTAAAGCGAACCAAATTAGAAGTAACAGGATTTCCAAATTGTTCACCAATTATTTTAGGTTGATTTTTTAAAAAAAGCTTTATCTATTATAATTTGCTTGGCTGCTAACGGCATTCAGGTCTCTGATTATGTAAATTGGTAATGAGTAGATGGTTATTCGGTTAGTTATTTTATCACCATTGTTATGAACATAGCAATTGAACCAAAATGAAGGATGGACTTCCAACCAGAGACAATAGGAGGAAGAGTAGAGAGGAAAGAGTCTACCAAGAAGGGCAAACACGATAGCATTCCGAATAAATGGTAAGCAGTTAAAGACTGGGCAATAATAACGATGAAGGGAGAGAAAGAAAGATAAAGAAAAAAAAATAGAATTGAGGAGAAAGGTGAGGAAAGGAAAAAGTAGAAGGGGTGCTAATTTTAGATTAAAGAAAGTGAAAGGTGAAGCAAGAGAAAAGCCCAGGTAAAAGGAGGAAAAAAAGAAGGAAATATGAAGATTACAAAGAGAAAATGATATCATCCTTCACCTCTCTAAGCTTTCCTTCCATCTTGATCAGCTCTTAGTATTAATTAAGCTTCACCCTTCTTGAAAACAAGAAAAAAGACAAAATGGAGAAAGACAGTAAATAAAGGATGGAAGGGAGGGCGAGGTTAAAGGAAAATTGGGAAAGGATATTCACCACCACACTGGCGCGAAACTACGACTACATTTACATTGAGTAACAATCGGAGAGAGAACGGGGAAGGAAAATTGATGAACATATCAACATTAAAACCCTTCCTTCAGTTTCTCTTTTTTTTGTAAATTTTTCGAAAGCACGTAGACTAATTGAAGAAAAACTTAATGAGAAGATGAATTGTTGGATCCTCGCTGTTGTTGACTTGAATTACTGCTCCTTAGGGTGTCACATCTTCGATAAAATAATAGGTAAGGAACCCGAGGTGGTTGAGGATTCAATAATTGTGAAACGCTAATAGTTTTGACATTATTATCATCACATCTCAACCAATTGCTGCTGCCAATATGAAATAGGTCCGTTAGGTAGTGACCTTTTACTGACTCGTTTCCATCGTGATAAACAACTAAATATGAAATAGAAATAAGAAAAAATAAATTCAATCGTCAATTTTCTCTATCGCCATCTATGAGAAACAAATGATTGCATTTATCGCATGGTGAACAAGTTTTTCTTGAATAGTCATGTTACAAAAAACATGGCTTCTTGTAGGATTGAGCAATACTTATTGTGTATAATTGAATCAATAACAAAAAAATCAATTAATTTTCATTGATTATCTGAAATCATGAATTCTATGAAATTTCAATTTTAGTAGTCTGTTTAGATTTTAGAATTAAATTAAACAGGACGCCTCATTATTTTACAAATTAATGAATGATAATTGAGAGCACGTGTTTCATTTAACGAGATCAAATGAGATAGATGTAGGCAAAGCTCAAGATTTTATCTAAATGTTTCTTGATTAAGTGCTTAAAGTGATAAAGATTACTAAGAGTCCCTCGACATTTCTTTAGAAAAAGTCTCATACCTGATAATAATTTATAAGATTTAGAATATTTGTTCTTATCACTTCCTCTGTCCATGTGAAGACACTCCCTTGGAAGCTCCAAGTCTATTGGATAATCGATTTTCTTGACTAATTTTTTCGAACCACCATCTTTATCGTAAATGAACAGTTTAAGATGTAGAATTAAAATAGGTGGAAGTTGGTCAAGAAAAGTTTGATAGCTTGCGTCGATTGTTTGTTTAGTCTTAGGACACTGGTAACCATGTATGGACTCTCTCATTGTTAAAGATTTTAGAGCATCTTCGACAGATCTTATCTTGTCAGACTGTAAATAAGGAAAATATCAGTGAAATTAGCATTTTAAACTGATTGTTGATATGGAAGATAAAAATCAAAATGATACGTACTTGAATGTCTAATTGTAATGTGAAGAAAGGTTGTCTGTTACCACATTTGTCAGTTCCAGCAGTTCTTACTGAAATCATAGAACCTCCAAAAATTTCCATGATTGGAGACTCATTTACTTTTGTCTGTTAGGTAAGAGAAAAAAATCAGCAATCAGAAATTAAATACACGAATTTTACCAACTAGAAATAAACATTCAAAATAACTTACAGAGCGAGTTGGCAAAATTTTATGTTTGGGTCCAACAACATTCCATAGATTTGAGTCATTATCATCGTTATTTAATTTTTGATCGTGGTTATTTTCTTCTGGACCATGGCCGTTAGCAGTGACTGGATTAGATTCACCATTAGGTGTCTTTTCGTTATATTTAAAAAGAGATACCATTTCATCATGGAGACCATTCAGAATAGAGCTAAGAAACTCTTCAGCATCCTCTTGTTTGCCTTTAAGGCATTCAATTTTGATTTGACCTAGAGTATCGTAGATGCATTTAGGCTCAAAAGATTCCCCTTTGGCAATATCTTGTCCATTAAAGTCGCTAGATTTAGCTCGTTTAATCATTGGCTCACTAGGCAGAAAGTTTGAGAAAAACTTTGCACTGGAATGACAAAAAAAACATAGATAAGAATTTCATCATATCAAAATCAAATCAAACAAAGCTATCTAAAAACATTAAAAATTACTTACAAGCTATCGATGATCGGGGTTGAGGATTTATCTCGAAAGAGACCTGGTATTTCCCCGATTTCTCGCATAAGATTATAGAACGGTGGACAGTAAAGGAGAGCCTGTAAAGTCTGAAAATAAAAGTGAAACAATTATTAATTTGGCCAAAGTGAATGAAATATTTTAGTTAAACTTACTGCATTTATATAGCACCAGTTCCCTCTATTGATAAAACCTCTTGGCATTAGGTAAGGTAAGGAATGCTTTAAATGTATATCCTTTAACCGTTCTAAAGAAGAAGAAAACACAGATGAATCAATTAAAGTCAGATACCTATGATTAATTAATATACTTACTTCCTAATTTATTGGCTAAGGCATCTTCTTGAAATACTTTGAAACCTGAAGAAGCTTCATGCAGTTTTTTGATATTAATAGAATTATTAATTGTTTGATTTACATTATCCTCTGACTGAACTTCATTAACAAATGACCGAGGAGATATTTGTGTTGCATTACAAATTTGGGAAGATGAAGTGATAAAGGCATTTGAATAATTTGAAGAATTATGATTAGAGTTTCTAGCTTTGAACAAATCAGCCCATGATCGAGTTGATGATGAAGAAGAAGTATAAACTCCTGAGCTGGAAGATGTTGATGATTGATTGAGACTATTGTTGATGGAGGGAGACAAAGAACTTGTAGATGAATCAGTTGAAGAATCAGTGCTATGATTAGTTAAAAAGTTATTATTTGTAGTCTTTTTATTGTCTTTCACCTCCTTGAAGGCTTTAGTCCCTTTGACTTCTTTATTCTCGTGCTTTTTGTTAACACTAATATTGTCCACTTCATTGATAACATCTACATTTGAGTCTTTTTTAAGAGACCCATTGGGTCGGGATTCCTTTTTAACATTGCGTTCCTGGGGAACATTATTTACATTATTATCACCAACAATATGATCAGTATTGTTATTTAAACAATTTTCATTATTTTTTAAATTATTGTCCTTGGCAGGCAATTTAGAGGTTCCAAGTGAATTAACCCTTTCACCATGATGAGGATCAACACTATTTTCAACAACAGAGTTTGTTAGTCCGGTTTTAACTGATTTATCACTAGTATCACAAGTTTCATCTTCATTGCAGTCATTTTGAGATAAAATTCGTTGAGGTTGATTTGCAGACTGCAGTTGCACTACCTCAGCTCTTTGAGCGATAGCAGTTTCTTCCATCGAATTGATGTTTGGCGATGTAACACGTTCTTGAGCATTTTCATTATCAGAGACAACAGGGTCTTTATTCTGATAACATTCGACTACCTCTGATTCCTGAGAAGCAGTCGGTGTAGGAGAGGTTAAATTTGTAATCATATTACCACCACTTGGAACAGCTTGATTGTTCTCGATCGTTGTATTGGTCATAGCCGTGGCTGCAGCAACAACAGCTGCAGTAGAAGGGGAGGTTGCATTCGATGGGAGATGGGAGATGTGATAGTACTGAGTCAAGGGTAGGGGGATAAAACAAGATGAATACATGTGCTGAGGTACCGGTAAAAAGGTTCCACTGTGTGGTCTAAATGCAGCAGCAGAAAGATAAGGTCCGGGTGGAGGAGGTGGATGAATAGTCATTTGATATGGGGCCCCTGAAGGAGCTGAGACCGGAACTCTGTTCCCGTTGGCTTCATCAAGGGCTGCCATTGGTGGTAAAGTTGTAATTCCAGCCGTGACAGGGTTAGGGACTGCGACAATGTTGCTTGAACTAGATGACGATGTACAAGGTTGACCAGGACGAGACTTCGAAGAATCAACCATAGTCTGACTGACGACAGGTACGGTAGATATGTTAGAGATGATCGGTGCATAGGGAGGAGGTCCAGCTGCTAGTGGAAAAGTCAATTTTAGAATAGACTTAAGTATTCTAGTATACTTATTCGTAAATGACACTTACTTGAATTGGCCATGGAAACGTAAGTGGGTCCATAGAATAGCATCTCACCATTTTCAGCTTGAATGAGAGATCCTCCTTTCGGACTGTATAAGGCAGCATAAGGCGCAGAGGAGGGTACACCGGTTCCGAGGTGATTAGCGAGGAAAGGTCCGCCAAAAGGTGAAATAGCTGCGATTGGTCCGTTGGAGCCATCATGACCAAGATAAGTACCACCATCGACAAGATTACTTTCGACGGTCAATTCATGTTTAACATTATCTATTGTATTAACAGAGTTGTTCTCTAAACTATGAAGGCCACTGTGGTCATCTTTACATATTATGTTATTTATTGTAATATCTTCTGCTTGTGGATCAAATGGGAACTCGACCGATGCGCAACCGGTCGCCAGTATGCGCTCGATTTCTTTTTTCTCGGCATCAGTAGCATCCCTTATGTCAAGAAATTCCATTTCTACAAAAGCATGAATGAAAAAAAGAACAAGCAGGTTGATGAAATTTACGGCTTCATGTCATCTATGAAAATTGGGAGCTAGTGATTGCACGAAAGATATTGAGAGCCACGAGTTTCCAACAAGAATATTTGAAAAAAGAATATAATTTATGAAATGGAAACGAAAAGAGAAAAACTAAGGGAAAAAATAAAACGAAGGAGAGACAGAGGAAAAGACAGAGATAACCAACAGCATCTCATTAGGAACTCTTCCAGGCAATGAGACAGCAGACCAAAATGGTAACAGCCACACCAGAAGATGAAAATGTGTTTAAGATAGAAAGACAAATGATTAAAATAATTAAGATTAAAGATGACCAAATCTAAATTGATAACTTAAATCAGAATTTAAGGTAAAGAGTTAAAATTTAAGATAAGGACAAAAAACAAAAGATAAATAATACTATCTTGTAAGGGAAAGAAAAGATCAAAGGAATGTGAACAAAAAGGATGAGAAAGCGAGACAGAATATGCATAAGATTAGGGAATAGATCAAATGGTTATAACAGGTGAACTGCAGTGGAAACTAATCACAGGATATCACGTCAAATGAATAATTTCACTAGGATACTGTCACAGAGGAAAAGACCTGAGAGAAGGGGGCAGTAACAAATACACACTGAACCAAGGGACGAGCATTGAAAGCATGTAACATAAAAGCTGATAAAAAAATCAATGGCGTATCGGTTCAAACTGGAGTAAAAATGAGAAATTTCAAAACAGATCACCTGAACCAAAGATTTAGCTAATACGGTTTAACCTTTAAAAAAAGAAGAAAAGACAGTTTAGGAAGTCCATTACAGGATGGTTCACTAAGAAAGCACAATTTCGTGTTGGTGTTGATGTATAACCAAATTTGGATTATAACACATACAGCTTTCAATACACCTCATCTAATGAGAGTAACAATTACAAGTAAAAAAAAAGATGAAATGTAAATAGTAAAAGTACTTACTTTAAGATCCGATATTAAATGGAAAGAAATAATTAATAATCGGCTAGATTAATCAATCCATGATAAACCTTAAGCCATCATTAAAACACCATTTCTCATTTGCGAAACAACACACACAATTTTGCCTCTGCGGCATTCACTTTGTTAGAATCAAGATGGCGCACTGGAAGGATGCATCAGCATTTTTACTTTACTTGAAATCACTAGATGACGTTGCTCGAAATCAATCAATTTAGTAAATTTAATTTACCCGGTTTTCATATTAAAATACTTTATTGTAATGTAAATAGCTCACAAACTGTATTTTGCCTAGAAAATTATCATCAAAATCATTCATTTACTCTGTGACAATAGATAATTATTCTAAAAAAACAATTATTTACTGTTTGAATCAATTAGATGGACTGAAATGTTTACATTGTAATGAAACTTGAGCTTATCTTAATTATCCATATTTTATCGATTACTAAATATTTGAAATGCACATAGAAGGTTTAAGATTAATTTATGATGAACAGCTTACAATACTTAAATTTAATTTGAGCAGAAGTTTGATCTGGAATAATAATGATCATTTAATTTATTTTGCATAATTAGTTTATCTTTGTTTTGTTAAATTGACAACGATTTGTTGACTAAGGGTCGAATAAGCAAAATGACACATGACTGTCAATGATGACACAGTTGATGATTGTTAATTTGTTAATCAAAGTCTAAGAATTTATTTAAAAATCATATTTCAAAAAAATCATTGAAATAAATACATTTTATGGGTGAAATGAACCCATCTAGATGGCAATCTTTAGCAACTGGACATACACCACAAGGCATTCTCATCAAACTGGTTGTAGTTGCAGTTATATTAATTGCACGATACATTTTAACAGATGTTTCACTTGAATTAGAATCATTTTCAACAGATCTTTCGACTTTTCCGTCAAATACGAGTGTTTCAAGAATTGCTTCAATGTCTTTTATCGATAACGTAACATAGCTTACACGAGTTTCGTTAATATAATCACAAACTTCAGATGAACTTACGAAAGAAAACTTTTTTCTTTCCAATGGGCTTGGGTAACTCCGAGCGGTTTCAGCCTTTTTTAACAAATATTTAAAACATTGCGTATTCAAAATTTTAACAAATTCAGCTTCGAAATCATTGTTCGTGTACCAAGTACCACCTGTAACTGAATCACAAGGTTTCAGATTATAAAGCATAAAAACCTTTTTCTTATTAGCTGCGATGGACTTTACTGATTTGATTATTTTTTTGCTTTCCATTGATTTACAAACTTTAGATAATTGTGTGTTCGGTATTTTGGACTTTTCCCTAATGTCCCGAATCCATATACCACGATTACCAGCCTGTTCGATAATATTATATATAACAGCTTCTTCATCACTTTCAAATCGCTGATCTTCATTTTTTAACTTGTAAATTAGTTGCTTTCCTTGTTTCAAAAGTTCAATTTTGCCATTGGCCAAGAGATTATTTATAACTTCAGCTCTTATTTTGGTAGGTACCGAATCTGTTAGTGAATGTAAAGTTTTCTCACTAACTCCATTTTCGTTAGTTTCCAACAGATTCAAAAAACGAGTAATAAATTCTTTGGATTCTGTTGAATCCATGATCTATGATAACAAATTAGAAACTCTTCTAGGCAATGAGACAGCAGACCAAAATGGTAACAGCCACACCAGAAGATGAAAATGTGTTTAAGATAGAAAGATAAATATGGAAATGATTAAAGATGACCAAATCTAAATTGATAACTTAAATCAAAATTTAAGGTAAAGAGTTAAAATTTAAGATAAGGACAAAAAACAAAAGATAAATAATACTATCTTGTAAGGGAAAGAAAAGATCAAAGGAATGTGAACAAAAAGGATGAGAAAGCGAGACAGAATATGCATAAGATTAGGGAATAGATCAAATGGTTATAACAGGTGAACTGCAGTGGAAACTAATCACAGGATATCACGTCAAATGAATAATTTCACTAGGATACTGTCACAGAGGAAAAGACCTGAGAGAAGGGGGCAGTAACAAATACACACTGAACCAAGGGACGAGCATTGAAAGCATGTAACATAAAAGCTGATAAAAAATCAATGGCGTATCGGTTCAAACTGGAGTAAAAAAATGAGAAATATCGAAACAAAGATCACCTGAACCAAAGATTTAGCTAATATGGTTTAACCTTTAAAAAATGAGATAATCTAGTTTAGGAAGTCCATTACAAGAGGGTTCACTAAGAAAGCACAATTTCGTGTTGCACTGATACTATCGATACGAGTAATAGTATTGATAATTTGAAAAATGGTATCGATACTTTTCTTATTTGAAACTTTCAACTAATGATGGCTGATATTCAAACATAACTTTTATCGAAAAATACATTATTGAAAGGAAAATCTTGTGAATTGAAAATTAAAATCAAAGCAATATTTATCAATAATATTTAATATTGTCAGAATATCACTGCTCCCACAAAATTTTTACATTAACAAGTTGAGATCCATGGTTGGCTTGATTTATTGAATGAAAGGGCAATAGCTAAATCTGCTTAGGATTCCGAAGTGATCGAACCATATCGAACCGCGGTGCGTTTCTTTTTTCACCACATGAAGACCAATTTATACATATTGTTCAGCGCTGAAAACTATCATGCAAAGTCAAAAATAATTTTCCAAGGCGAAATTTTAGACTTTCAAGCCATATCTCAAAATTTTGCTATTTAACTGAATATTCAAAGCCATGGTCATTCTTCTTCACCCTTCACAATAAGTTCACCCAAGTCAGATCTACTAGACATCAGTCAGCACATTAGCAAGTATGAAAAAATATTAGAGATGGGCAATTCTCGATTAATTAGGTAATCGCTATTTTCGTCGATTAGTTTCAAAGAATCGATAATATCGATATTTATTAAATGCTGATTACACTGGAGAGACTCAAAAAAGACTTTAAATTAACTCAAAAATGTGAGAATATACTGATTAACCGACCACACTTGGTGCGTCTTAGAGCCAGGAAACATGGCTGGATGGCTCAAAATCCATCCCCTAGGTGGCCACATTAAGCTTTAAATTGGTAATATTAAAGGTGTTTAAGGGCCAGGCCCTGCTCTATCTTGAGGGTTTAACCTTATCCGTACTTAAGGGTCAAGCTCTGCTTAATATTAGAGGTTTAAACCTGCTTGAATTTAGAGGGTCAAGCCCTGCTTTATGTCAAAGGTCCAAACCTGCTTACTGGCAATAGCATGGACAAAAACACATGGTTAGTATATCGATATTTAAACAACTAATCGATGCTCATTTTAGCAAAAAGAATCGATCCGTATCAATGGAATCGAGATAATCGCCCATCTCTAAAAAATATTGTTACACCAAAATATTGAACCAAGTGGAATGACCAAAAAGTCAGTAACAACACTCTCTTTATTTTTTTTATTAATTTTGAAATTGTTGTTAAAAAATGTCTCAGTCAACAAAAAGAAAATTTGTAGATACTGAAGGAAATTTAATATCTTCAAACAAAAGAGCTCGAAACACCACTTTTGATGAAGAAAACAAGGAATATAGCATAATATATGCTATTCATCTCTCAATGGCTATATGTAGTGCGGTCAAAATAAATCCTGATCTTTTGAAAAACACCTTGGTTGGAACCGAAATTTTTGGTGCAGCTTTCACAGTTCATCAATATATGAGGTCCAAACACAATGTCTTAGCAAGATCAAACAGATTGGCAAGAATCGAGACTTCAAGAGTATTTAGCTATGATAATGTTAAATACACAATTCCTCACACAAGTTTTGAAAATCTCTGGCGTGCTGCGGTGGTGGAGACAAGGGGTTATTCAAAACTGTTGAGCCAATGGAATCAGATGACTCTTCTGACAAAAATTTGGCAACACAAGCACCTGTTGGAGAATCGGTCAAAAGAATTATTCTCAGGACCAATGTAACAATGTGCCTGATGAATCTTTTGAGAAATGAAGGATGAGAGAACTTCAAATTGGACCTGATTCCTGGATATATAGGAAAAATCAGGTGAGGTCAGGAGCATGAAAACTTATGGAATTCCTCCAGAATATAGACATTTTTGCTCAGGCTTGTCTTGGGATCCGTTGATAAGAAACACTCTTGGTTACATGACTTCTGGATTGTGTCAGGCTGCAGTTTTGTCTACTCACAAGGGAACTATTTGACTTCACGTTAACACTTTTTAATGAAACACACCTTAATCGATAGGGCCAAACAAACTGGTAAACACTCTGATGTCCTTTTTTTCTGGAGATTTTTTGGTTCCTTTGATTTTTGGGGTTGAAGTTGAAGGGTCATGTTTATAATAAAACTAAGGTTACATAATTTTAAGCAATTGCGGTGGTGCAGTTAGTAAGAGAGTAGTAAGTAAGGTAAGGGTTATGGGTTCGATACTTGCTATGCGCTTTTTTGGTTAGATATTTTTTAATTGTTTTTTGATGTTTTTGGACCACTATACATTGTACATTGTACACCATTATACATACCATCATGTGTTATGTTTTTTGACAATTTTTGGCGATTTTTGATGTTTTTTGGGATTGTTTCGGGTTTTTGAAAAGCTTTTGACCTTATTTAGCACGCTCATCCCTAAGAAGCAAACAAAATCTCCAAAAAAAACAAAAAACAATTAAAAAATATCTAACCAAAAAAGCGCATAGCAAGTATCGAACCCATAACCCTTACCTTACTTACTACTCTCTTACTAACTGCACCACCGCAATTGCTTAAAATTATGTAACCTTAGTTTTATTATAAACATGACCCTTCAACTTCAACCCCAAAAATCAAAGGAACCAAAAAATCTCCAGAAAAAAAGGACATCAGAGTGTTTACCAGTTTGTTTGGCCCTATCGATTAAGGTGTGTTTCATTAAAAAGTGTTAACGTGAAGTCAAATAGTTCCCTTGTCAGAAAAAAGAACTGTATAAAAAGAAACTAAAATAAGCTACAGAAAGATCTTTTAAATATCTACCTGAAGTTTTGAGGAAAAATTTTCGAACTCGCTTTCTGACAATAATGTTGACATGGGTTCAAAGGTCAGTCTGTTAAGACTTTTGGGTGACATGACAGCACTTTCTGGAGACAGTGCCAAGTCTAAATGTTCTACGCCAATATTTATTTTATATGAGATAGTGGTAGAAAATGGAAAAGTTAACGAAGAAAGAGCTAAGATGATTGGCTTTTTTAGCAAGAAAGCAGCTTTGTCTTATTTTTCTCGTCCTAAAATTTATGTGCCAAAAGATGTTGATGCTGACAAATTTGTTCAGATTTATTTTCATTCTATTTTTGGAACTCAAGGAACTCAATCTTTTGGCATACTTTCTCAAGTTACAAATTGCAGCCATTGATTCAAAAGACAGGATTTTGAAGATATTTTTCAAAAAATAAAGCAAAATAAAAAAAATTGAATATGAATTCAAAGACGTTATTAAACAGATTTGCTATTCCAAAAATAAAAATGCAAGTCAAGTTAACATTGGTGGCTCTAGTAGTGGTACAATTGGTGTGTACTCCATGGACTCTGGATTCAGAAAAAAAGAACATTTCTGATGAAATTTCAGAGTATGTTAGAAATGTTAACATGACAAGCTCAAGCGCTATTACAAAAAATTATATCCATATTTGTGTAAATATTTTTCCTTTTTATGTATTAAAGATTTTTCCTTCGGTATTAGTGTTCTTTCCTCATTGCTCAGGTTTTCTCCCTTCCACTCATTCACCCTCGTACACTCTAGGATATGTTTCATTCCCAATTGTCCACATATACATTTATCCAATCTATTATGTATTTGTCTAATACTATAGAATCTGCTTTTTTCTCCTATTCTTCCTTCCGGATAGAAGTAGGTCCATACACTTTCTTTGGATTTCCAACATGTTTTGTAGGTGTTATATGCTTCTTTTTCTCTATCCTCTTTGATTTTGTATTCATTTTCTGGTCTTCCGATTTGCTCTTCAGATGCCTCTAAGAGTGTCCTTTCTTTCTCATCATTCCTTGTCAGATTTACAGTCTTTCGTGTAAATAAAAGAGATAGCAAGCCCTTCTTGATTCTTTGTATTATCAGTGATGATATTATAAGACTTTTTGCTTTCCCAGGTAGGTGTTTAATGTCCGGTCTCGTGCTCCATTCAGTTATCATTTTTTTTCTCTTTTTATCATCTTGTTGTAATGCATTACACCTTTTGTTTGGATATCCAGTATCGGTTCACCGGTAAGGGTAAACGAGAACCCGTTAGCTCACTCTTTGCTCTTTCAGCTCTTCTTGTTATCGGCTTGGCAGCTAACCTAAAACAAATGTCCAATTGGAATAACTGGCGGCAAATACAATTCAACAATTCAGGTTAATTGATAATAAGAAAATAATTAAAACATCTTTTAACCAAATGGCCGGGCGAGTAGGATATAAACAAGAGGCACACACTGAGAATATTCATTTCATTTACTTCAGTGACAGAATTTCTATCTAAAACTATTGCAAAATGAATCATTTCACAAATTTAAATTTAACCAATTTCGACTCAAAACTTAGCTCTCCCGGCGAAGCCGAACCAGGTTTAAAATTTTGTCTTGACCTTAAATTAATTCCTAACTGTGAATCGAAAGCTTGTTATAATGAAGGTTGTGGAGGGGATATGGTTTTGAGGAATGTCAAAGATTCTGTTCTAGGGAAAGCTTTCGTTTGTAATAACAGAAAATGCCGCAAACAAATTAATTGGACTTGAGGAACAATTTTGATAAAACCAAATTAACTATTTTAACTGTTATGAAAATCATCTTCTGTTGGTGTCAGAACAAAGGTTTGGTAATGACAATGCAAGACCTTGGATTATCCAAACCAACAGTGCTGCGGCAATTTAAAATGATTCGATCGGTGAGTATTTCCAAGTATTTCCGTAAAATTAATGCTTTTTTTATTTTGCAGATGTGTTGGCGCTCTCGATTTTCTTCAAGATCTTTCAGATTTGTGACCTTTGTCTCTGAGGTAGACCCGTAGACTTATTTTATAGCACAGGTCCATAAATATTTAAGATCTTGAAGAAAATCGAGCTTAAAGTCAGCAAAATCACTAGCGGTGAGTTAGCGTCTGCGATAACTGACTTCAGAAAACGACGCCTGACAATCATTGAAAACGACAGCGGATCCGTTTAACAATTTTCATAAATGTTTCTTCACTATTCAAGATTACTTTCAGAAAGAATGCGTTTGATTGAATAAGAAATAAAGAAAATATCAGAAAAAAACACAAGGACATATTCTAGTAATCACACTGTATATTTAACTCCAAATGATTAATATGATATTATAGAGTTAAGAGATATTGAAGTAATTCGAATAAGCACACGTGGTTGTTACAATTCCAAATTTGTGTAAAATCTGAGAAACCTTTCATTGCGATAAATCAGCTAAAATGATCCTAAGTATTCGGCTATGTCGATATTCAGAATTTGTCAGCTGAATTTTCAGATGCTTAAAGAAACTGATGGAAATCATTTAAAGGTGGACTCAGTTAAAGAATCATGAAATGACTCGAAATTTTCACCAGAGTCTTTTTCTTAAATTTTTACATTGGATGGTAAAAGGTAAAAATGGCACGAAAGAAAGTAAAAGGAAAAAATAGAGTTTATCGGCAAGCCATCAAAATGATTTTGACAAATAGAATGAATCCAATTATTCGCTGTTGACCAGAATCAATGCATTGATTGTTCTTTCCTTGTTTCCATTTTGGTCTTCCAAAATGCTTTTAATAACCTCTCTGTCAACATTTGGAAACATTTCTTGAATTTGGTCAACTTCTTCTTCCGTGATAGTAACTTGAACTGGCTGTTGTTGCTGTTGAACTATCTGTTGATTTACTGGCATGACCATCTGTGGCTGCTGGTTAAAATTTACATAAGCTAATCGTGGTTGTTGGCCAATTAATCTAGAAATGGGCTGCAAATGAGAATAAAAATAAAATTTATATAATTAAATTTAATTACCCCGTTCGAATAGCTTGCCTTATATATAGTTAGTTAACATGGCAAACTCTAATGCTTTTACTGACAAAAGTGAATAGTAATAAACAATGTTGAAAATATTGGGAAATCATCTACACAATCAACGGGATTAATCTACAGACTTACAAATCTTTTCATATGATTACAGAGCTAAATATTGATTTAGATAAAAAATTATGAATATAATATGTTACTTACTGCAAATGAAAGAATCAAACAAATTGTTCCTTCTTTACCGTCACCTTGTTTGCCATCTAATGGAATCCAATTCTCAACTGTTTCGCCAGTAAATATCTGACTTGGAATCTTATATTCAGCCCATGCTATTTTTTCATCCATTGTGAATGCACATTCATCATATAGCTCAATATGAATGGTATCAACACCATTTGGCAAGGAACTAAGGAAAGTAAATAAGATGCATAATTAAATAGGAAACAAATTAATTTAACTCAAAAACACGTTTGTTTGAGTGTAGCAAATAAAAGAACCATTGAAAAATATAATCAAAGCACATATTTTGACTAATAAATCTAAAGTATCAATGGAGTTCCCAGAGACATGATTTCAAAGTATTTCAATAAATTACCATTGAAAAATACGGTTCCATCTTGGGTTTTTTGCACCATTATAACAGGTTCTAGTTTCATATATTTGATGGCCTAATCTTAAACGCACATAAGGATCCATTCGAGTAACGCCATAATTTTTAACTAATTTAGCTTCAACCACAGTAATCACAAGTTTACCCTTAATGTTGTCAGTAAAACCATTGTAGTTAGTATATTGATGTTGTAAGGCAAGAGCAGCTTCCTGATCAAGATTAATATGTCTCTCGGGCTCTTGTAAATCACTATCCAATCGAAGGAAGTCATTTGGAAGTTGAAGCATAACACGGTCACGTTGAAATCGCCTCTGAGGTTGATCTTTATAAATTCCACTCATTGATGACATTTTTATTCCGATGGAAACAAATTTGGATCCGAGGTATTGCAATAGTATCACTTAATGGTGTCTATAGCATCAAAAGAAACAAACAAGTAATCAATTACAATAAAAAATCACAATTACAGGACAGCAAAACAGATAGAAATGATTTCACATCAAAACAAAGAGTAGAAGAAATCAAAAATAATGCAGGTAGATGTGTATTGTAGATGCTAGTGGACAAATAAGTGTAAAATAGGGAAATATAAGAATGTCACACTCAAATAAACTCATTCACTCTGTCAGATTAGCTCTTGAAAAAGAATGATGTCAGAATTACCATGTCTGTCTCATGTGTTTGTATTTGGATAACAATAAAAGTATTGATGGTATTATTGGAATGAAATTTCAATATCGATTAATCATTTTTATACCCGATCTCGGGAATAATAAGCAACAAAACAAAACAAAAAACAACATTTTAATTAGAACGAATAACAATACCATTTGCTAGATTATCGAAACTTATGATAACTAACCTAAATTATTTGTACATCAATATTTTCGCTGTTGGACATAGGAATCACTATTTGACCGCAATTTATCAACTAAATGTAACTTACTAGCGTTGATATCGATACAATGATATTCACAATCTTTTGTTCAATGCAATATCCGTCTTTAAAGTGAATATGTGAATATTCATCCAGTGGTTCCCGTTCTTCTTGTTAGTCAAATTTGTTGCGTAACTTGTGAATTTAAAAATTTGAAATATCAAAAATACTGATGCATACTTGAAAAGGTTGTGCAAGATTTTTGAGCAAATCACTCGGAAATAGACTTGAGGAAGTAGAAAGAATGTGAATTCGATGATAGTAGAGTCGGACAGTGGCTGATAAAGAAAAATTGATCCACCATTTTAAGTGATGTTTATAATGATTAATGTGAATTGAGTGTATAATGAATGCGTTTTACAAATAAAATCATGGACTATTTATATTTCATTTGTGAAGGAAAAAAGACTTTCTGGTTACAGCAATAATTAATATAAATATATTTAATGGAAAAGACTATTATATAATTAAATACAAAGCTATTTGTCACTCTTTTTATTTGCCAGTCTGCTCAGGAGACTGTGACCGGATAAAAATGTGACCAGACCAAGTCCCAACAAATATTTGATAGTTGAAAACATGTCCAGTTCAAGCCAGAAATAAGTAAATAAGGCGAATATTGAACCCAAACCAAGATGAAAGATTAATCCACTCAGGCTAAATGAGAAACCAGAGAGATTCACTCGAAGCTTAATCCATAACACGAACAGAATCAAGACAGGAACTAAGACTATCAAAGCAAAAGCATCAGATACGACGGTCGGTGGCCTCTTATCTTGCTGACGGAAAATATGATTGATTATTGGCTTAGATTTGTAAGTTGCCGTCATCCAAGGAGCTTGATCTCTCACTGTTTGGGTTGAACCAGATGAAAATGAAATCTTTAGACTGGCTAACTTCCAAACAAATGGGTTAGCGATTGCAGGATCTCCAACAATTAAAGAAATATGGTACAATCCAGAATTATGACCAAAATCTTTTGCTCTTTGAGCCATATTGAGATCGAACTTGTAAATATTTGTATTACTTTCTGTCTCTGCTACATAAATATTTTCTCTTTTGCTTTCATCATTAAGGATTTGCAAGAATACTTGATGAGGGGTCAAGTATTCACCAGAAATTAAATCTTTTAATGCGAATTTCATGACTATTTTCTGCTGTTGGTCAACTTCCAGGATATTTTTATTATACCCAGGATATTGCAACGCAGTCATTTTAAGTGATGTAGTTTGATCTCTATCAACAATTCCAATTTCGGCATTTTCTACAGTAACCTTGGTAAGAATGATTACTTTTATTTCAGCACCGGTATTGCCGATAAGTTTGGAATCTGGTTTGCTTGTAGAGACGGAAATAGTAAGGCTGTGAGGACCACGTTTTGGTTTAATCTCAATTAAATCGAAAGCAAACATGGTAGAGTCGCCTTGGACAGCCTTGAAAGCTTTCTTTCCAGTCCATAAAGTTGATTCACTTGAAACAGACAATTCAGAGCCCAAGCTTTGCCCCAAGACATTTGTAACATGAACGCTAACCAATGGGTTCTCTTCACTGATAGATGAGCTGCCATAAAGACTTACACATACCGGGATATGATAATTGTTTTGCGATAAAACTTTCAATACTTCGAGTAAGTCAGCAGCACCTTTCACTGTTTGAACAGTTTTGCGATTTAAGAAATAGTTAGTGAATTTGATAACTTGCTCCTGGAATTATTAGAAATTAGGATTAGAGTTTGTTAAACGAGAAAACCGCATGTTTTTCTTACATTTGATAGACCAGGAGGTTTATTAAGCGAAGAAGCCAATGAATATATTCCTAGAATTATATTAGCAGTTACTCCAAGTCCACCTTCAAACTGAAAAAAAAATATTTGTTAGATGATTTTTCCGACTAATTAAGAGACAAAATTCTCCAAAAGCTGGATATGGATCACCTCATTACTCTTCGATATGTTTGACAGAGATTCCTCCAGTAATTAAAGAGGATCTCCAACACAGTATCGAGTGAAGAATGTTTCAGAAATACATTCTTAAAATAAACGAAAATGATCTAGGAAATTGTTAATAGCTACCTGGAGAAAACGTCCATCAACTTCATCAGCCTGCATGACAACATCATCAATTTTGGCGAAGAAAGGAGCTGAATTTCCAGCACCTTGAAGATGAGCAGCTAATCTGAAAGCATGCCCGGCATTCAGAAGAGAGTCATCTTTTTTCAAACCAGCTTGTAATAATTTGCTGATTTTGGGCGCATCTACAGGTTTACCGAGGTTGATTAACGATAAAGCCGATTTGTAGAGATCAGAGACAGTAACATCTGCGACAATTTTGTTTTCTAGAAACGCAATTGTTTTTGCATTAGCTTGTACCTGATTAAAGAGAAAAAAATGTGATCAGCATTTCCAGTCACTGATATAGACAAATTTAACTACATAGGAAGGATACACTGATAGATAATTTACGATTCTCACTTAGCGACAAAGTAACAAAAGTACAAGTCACCACGAGTATCAGAATCGAACGTGGAGAACAAAATATAAAGAGATACAAACCTGACAATTTAATAATTTACCGGTCGACGAGGCGAAATAAATGGTTTCCAACACTGGATTGGTACCGGCCAAGCCAGTTTGAATGTAATCACAGATTTTTTTAGTTTGCTGTGTGTTGAGGATAGTGAACAGTTTATCGTTTGATAAAACTGTTGAACCAACAAGCGAATAATATAAATTATTAAAAGGAATGTCATTATAAGGCTCATCCAATTTAAACAAATCACTTAAACGTGCTTTGTCTTCACTGGTCAAAAAGGTGTTAGGTGTTAAAGATGTGTACACAGAGGTAACAAGTAAACCCAAGAATAACAACACCCGAATCATGTTTCAAGGGTTTAAATAGAAAAAACAGCAGTTTAATTTAAAGGGCAAATTTAAATTAAATAGGATTTCGGTTTAATTTTGTTCAAATTAAACCTGACGTGTTAAACGTGAAAGAGATTACCACTGTGGCTGTTCAATTTTACCCCCGGAAATGAGGAAAAAGTATAGCTTTTCCCCATCTATCCTGCTGACAAACCATTGGCAAAGACATTGGTTACTGGTTTAGATTAGAGTAACCGGGTACTTACAGCCGGGTATTGCTTTTTCACCGCCAAATTTGAAATTAAGATGAAAATTTTCATTTGTTCATAAATATCTATTAATATCAATATTGATAAAAATTTTCTAATTAAGGATTAACGAATAGAAAAATCTAATTTAAATCCTTCAGTAGCAAGCAATAATTAAAAAAGTCAGATATTTTATTTGTGAATGATAAAAGAGTAGTTCGTTTGTTTTCGTAATTTTCTTAATAAACATTTAATTGATCTAGATATTATCAAACATAATACAAGCAAACAGCTCATCGAAAAAATGATATTATCACGTGTAGAGTTATCGAGTCTATGGAAACTTACAAATTTACAATTTAAAAGACTTTGCAGTCTTATAAGTTAAAAATTATAACATGATTAAATTTATTTGTACCATTATTATGGCGAGTATGGTGGAGGATGAGGTGGATTCATTGTGCTTGGAACAAGTGAAGATAAAGTTGCTGGTGGCGGCGATTGCCAGCGTGTTGAGATTGTCTCCCCCAATAAATTATTAGCCTCAGAGTCATGAGGAGATGAGAAATGGAGTGAAGATGAGAAAAAGTATGGATCAGGTTTAGCGAGGAGATTGCAAGCAGCAGCGATCAGTCCGAGCAAACCCGCTAAACTGATCAAATAAAAGCTGATTTCAAAATGGATCTCTACGTTGGATGGATGATCACTGATTGCACTGAGAAAATGAGTTCTGTTGACTCGTCGTCTTTGTTCTCTTTCTAAAAGATCCGCAACTAGATAAGCAATACCAAGGGTAAATATACAAGAAACAACACTTAATAAATTAGCGAGTGCGTGACGTCGCATCAGCTCGAGATACTTTCGTCTAGTACCCAATGTATCGAGAAAAAATTGAAATAAGTTCAGTAAAAGGCTTGAAAAACATAAAATAATTATTGCCTTCTGTAAATCAGCTATTTCTGGAGTTAAACAGCTGATATGGGTTCGTCCACTTCTCATGGAAATGCTGGGATAGAGATTTCCGTATGAATCACGATTGATCATCTCTTTGCGTTGATGAATAGTTCCATTGTTCAATAGGCTATTAGATAAAATATCAGCTTCTCTTTTGGTGTACGGCAATTTCATTTTCTGTCGTTCATGTTGATTTAATGAATTAACATCAACGCTGTCAGATAGACCGTAGTTATGTGAGATGAAAGTAAACGGTTCATTGTAAAATTCTTGTAGGCCTATGTAAACGCGATCACATCGTCCACCTCTGATACGAAACCATTTAGGCTGAGCAATAGCAGCAGAAAGAGTAGCAATCACGAGTAAACTCATCAATGCAGCCCATAAATTTCTTTCCCCACATCTATTGGAATCTGTTATAAAACAATAAAACAATAGTTAACGACCATTAGATTAGTAAAACATAAGAATCATAAAATATCTAGTTAACTGTGTTTCACTTGATTTAGTCTATTTGCAAATAGTCTAATTGGTTAGTCTGATTACAAGTCTGATGTAAGTTGATAACATGTTGATTGATGCTATCAAATACTTTCAAAAATTTTCAGAACAGATATTATTTCCAATAAATTTTTTCCATCTGATTGGTAAAATTTACTTCTATTCTGAACTTAACCTAGTTTGAAAATAAGAAAGTAAGATCTAGACTATACAATAATCAATAAAAGCATTGCGAATAACTTTTGACAGTTCGAGGAAACCTAGTTACAGAAAGACGAGATAGTCTAAAGAACACTACAGATAATTCATTATGCTTCGAGTTTGATAGATATCAAGCACAACAATTATATATGCAGTTGGTTTTTCAAGTGAGGATTAATTGCTTATTGTTTCAAACTTGTAAACCTTAAAATTGGCATTCAAAAAAGTGGGAAGCTTAAGGCCTAAAGAACATTCTAAAGTAATAAATTTATTGAGGTCTTACCAAAGAAACTTGAAGCTAAGTTATGCCTATTTGATCCATGATCATGATAATTGTGAGTTCTTTGTAGATGTGGTGGTCCTAAGATATGATTTTGTCGTCCTCTGGCTCTTGAACTGCGTCTTCTTGGCCTATTTGATCTGGTTTTGAAGGAGTCAAGAAAGGTTGTGATATAAACTCCGATTGTTTGCATGCTGGATTGAGCACCATGTCTTGCTCGGTCCACATAGTCCCTCAGATTAGGCATATTGAGATTAGTTTGTAAATAACTTTATAAATCCAGTTTAATTAACAACAATTAAACATAAGGTAATCTGAAAACATGAAATATTATTTGACAACAAACCATCTGACAAGAAATCGAGTTTCCTTTTGGCAAAGAAAGTAAGCAAAAAGTAAGCCCGCGCAAATCAATTCCAAGTACAAGGTGTGTCATGTGTATTTTAGCTGGCTCAACCAGAACTGATAAAAAGATAAGAATCAATAAATATCATTAAAATACAATGAGCCAGGTGAAAGTAAATATAAATTTTCTAAAAAGAATCAATAAATACTTGTATCGACTTTTAATAGCAACCAATGAAAGTTAATCTATTAAACAATGAATTCAAAGTTATTCTTCTAATATTTTGTAGCTGAATAACTATTATCTATTAATAATTATCACGCTATATTGCAGATTTCCGATTCAATTTCGCGATTTAAGCATTTACCTTCAACTGTTAGTTTAAATTTAAAAACAATATTGAAAAAATAAGAATAAGAATTGAGAGAAATTGATTATTTTTGAGACAAAGTTCAATTTAATTAAATGAGTGAATACATTTAGCAAATAAGCGAGTTAAGCTCATTGAACACTTGATTCTCATGCAAATCAATTCATTTTCTCATAGTAACATCGTAGATGGTAACAATTTAATTTTAAAATGTCTTTCGCATTAGATTTTCAATAACTGCTGAATAGTTTATATTTATTGTGAACAATCGTCAAAAAATTACTCCTCGTCCGCAGAGCCACTGATTGTTTTGACAAAACCATTGATATCAATAAAGCCTCGTTTGTCGATTGGGGCCTCTCTGAATGCTGTTTCAATTTCATCGTCGGTAAGTTTTTCACCCCAAGTTGTTAAAGCTTTTTTCAAAACAGATTCATGAACTTTACCCGTCTGATCAGCATCAAATGTCCTGAAAGCAGCTTGAATAACATCTTCGCGATCAGTTCCTGAAAGAAAAGAAATAGAAAAGAAAATTGAAAAAACATTGAATATGATTACAGAATCTTTCAATACAAACCAGCAATTCGTTCACCAAAGATACTCAAGAACATGGTAAAGTTCAATGGACCAGGAGCCTCGGACAACATTGACTGTAACTGCTCATCGGGATACATACGACCTTTAATAAAAATAATTTGTGAATAAAATCATCTTCTTCATTTTATCTGAATAATTACCAAGTGAATCAAAAGTCGCTCTCAGATCATTTTTGTCAATAATTCCATCCTTATTAGAGTCAATAAATTGGAATGCCTGAACAGAGAGAAGAGAAAGTGAAATTAGTTAACTTCAATCAGGCTTCATGCTAATTATATCATGTACAATCTTTCGATTAAATCAACCATGAATTGAGTCAATCAGATGAATGGTTAAAGTTTATTCAATATTCTGTTATCTCAGTAGTTGTAATATTTACACTTTCAAGCAGCTCGTTACTTGGACTTCATCCAAATAATTTACATTCAGTATGTTGAGTTAAAAATGAAAAATGATGTTTTTTCACTCAATTTATTGACAAATGATTGAAAGAGAGCGAATATTCAACCTTTTTCTGTCAATAATACTCAGATAACATTGGCAAGATCATCAGCTAATTTTGATCTGTGATTAACACAACAGATCAACTTGATTTGGATAAATAACAAGCAGCTGGTTATTCATGAAGCCCAATCGAATTCCTAAGAATCTTTGCAAATAATAAATTATTGAAATATTTATCAGCAAAAATCATAATGAACGTTTTAAATTGTAATATTAGAGTTAATCGAGAACATTGGGAATCAAAGTTCGTTAAATTCACTTTATTATAACCAGATTAGATCTTTTCTGGTTTCAAAAATAATTTTATGCTGCAAAATTCAAAACTAATATTTATTCAAATGTAAATTTTGTAAATAACTTACCTCCTTAAACTCAGCTATCTGGTTTTGGGTAAACATAGCGAACACATTGGATGTTGATCGTGTTGCTCGTTTTTTTGATGAATCACTTCGAGTTTTGCTCATTTTGATTGGTTGATATAAATTTTAACTTTTTTAACACGAATTAAAACTAATTAAAAAATTGAACAATTCTTAGGTGAAGATTCCTTATCTTGAAAGTTTGATAATATCCGAGGCAGTACAGTAAATGACTGGGATAGCGAGAATCGACGATTGTAAAAGAAGGAGGCTCGAAAATAAATGATCACAGAGAGTTAAGAAAACTGCTCAGTTGGGGAAATCAATTGAGACCAAACCTGGAGGTTACAGAAAAAGTTAAGGATGCGGAGGAGTTTTGAGAAAACCTTTAAAGTTAAAGGAGGAAATATATGATTGCTTTTTGAACTTCTCACTGATTTTTTCGCAAAAAAATGAGCATCTTTCTTCCATCCTGATCTAAGCCTTATTTGGAGATCATCTGGGAGGAGTGATCGTTGATTTGTTAGCTTCCATCGATAACTGATGCAATTTTTTTTGGGTGAATATTCTGCTTCACCATTTGAACAAATAGTTCCAAAAAAAGAATCCTTCCTTCTTTTCTATTAACATAGTTTGAGAGACAATTTAACTGCAAATTTACTTGTAAAGATTGACTTAAGCCAACTTAATTTTAATGGACATAGAAAATGATAGGAAATCAGCTAATAGCTCGTTCAATTCATATACATTTCATGATTACATTGTCTCTTACGTTTAAGGAAGCTAAACTTTATTGTTTTCGATTAAAATTTCACAAGAGTCCAGAGCTTTGTGAATTTAACAGACTTTATCTAGTTTACTTTATCAAATTGATATCACATTATAGCAAACTCACAACAACAGTATAAAACTTTGTTCCATTTAAAATAATCGCTTCGATTATTAACAAACATCGGAGAAACTTGAAAAAAGGAAGACTTTTTACTTTGACTTGATTAGAGTTCGAGAAAAAACATCAGGTCCCTTATATTGCGTTGGAAATCTGTCTCTCTGAAATCCGATAAATCTAGTAAACATCTTGATAGTTAGAATCAAGAATGGGTTGAGAGTTAAGCGTGTACAGATGAGCTCTCATCATATAACATAAATACAAAAAATAGTAGTAAATTTAGGAAGGGTTGTATTGCTTTAAATGAGTATTATTTCCTTGTAAGATTCCCATAGCCACGGATATCGAGTAAATTGGTTGTGGATAAAGCTTTATGTGTACTAATGTAATCAAAGAATTCTTGTTTTTGAATATTTAGCTTGGATATTCTTCGCGGTGTGTAGCCCATTCCTAAGTTCCATTCCCCTACGATTTCCTCTAATTTCATCTTTTTGGCTTGAACACAGTTTTGATCATTGTCTTCCTCTCTTGGTCTTGTTTTTCCATCAACATCTTTGTTAGGCTCATTCTTGGTTTTCATTTTTTTCACTGTTGTTTCACTATCTTCTGAAGGCCTTTTGCTTTCATCTATAAAATGATTAAAATGAAGATTTATTAAGGTTTTAAATGATTATTATCATTGTGATTTACCTTTAGACATTATAATTTCCGATATTGACCAATTAATAAGTTGTCACAATTAGCAGCCAACTGAAGTTCACAAGAAAAACTAACAATGGATTTATTTCAATGAATAAACCAGTCAATTAGATACAGATTGTAATTTCCTAATAAATATTTTCCACAGATTCACGATCTTGTTTAGTTGGTTAATTAATTTCACCACAAACTTTAATGTAAGGTTGACAATCGACGGTGTAAACAAATTAAATTTGATCAAGGTTGAAAGAAAATGTCGCCCGCGAGGTTAATGTTGAAGTAAAGATAAAAAAGAACATCAGCTGGAACCATTCATTTTTCTTGAATCTGGTTTGAGGTTACTCCACTAAACTCAGCTCTTTGTTAATAGTAGGTAATTAATTTAAATTTGTGTTTGGTATATCAATTATTTAGACGAAAATGCCCTCTCTGATTGCTATAGAACGTTCTAAAATGTCTAGTGAGATGTGGGAAAAGCTAAAAGTTCACATTATAAGGCAACGAGAAAAAAGGAAACAAGGTAAGTTTAAAACCTTTATGTATATTTTCTTTGTGCATCTTTATTTGTTTTAGCACATATTAATGTATATATCTTCTTTATTTGTCTTTCATACTATTTTTATCATTTATTGTGGACAATCTAGAACAAGAACAAGATGCTGAACAGGAAAGACTTCGTCGGGAGCAAGAGCTTAAGCGTAAAAAAGATGCTATGACATTGGAAGAGATTAAAGATCAGCTGAATAAATTAGAGACTAAATTAAAAGATATGAGAAAAGAAAAGACTGAACTGTTTTCACAATTGAAAAAAGTGCTGAATGAAGGCCCGGCTGTACGTAAAAAGCCAAGAGAGAGGGAACCCGAATTAACAGGACCCCAACCATTGAACAATCATGTTTATCACCCATATTTCATCTCAACCAGTATGATGTCTGCGGCTAGTGTAGCCAACTGTCAACCGCCAATGTACCATAGAAATCCTACTCTCAATGTTCCAATGTCTCCTATAGTTTCAAATAGTAATTTTATGTCTCAACAAGCAACCAATCATACTCAAGTTGTACCGGTTTCTATGTATTCAGTGCCCGGTGTAACATCATCGCCAGCCAATTCCCTCAAAAGACCAATGCAAAGGTCTTATGAGAAAAGTCCTTCACCACCTGGTGTGCCTTATACAGGAATACTCCCGGTTTATAAGAATCCAATGTCGTATACACCAGCCTTACCAAGTATGTGCATTTAAAAAATGGCTTCACAAATTTCAACTAGGAAATCCTTCACCTTGATTAAGCATACAGTGCAATCTATTATCTATTTGCTCTTTGTTTACATGTTGACGCTTTATCCGGCATCATAACCTTGACTAAAGAAATTGAATTTGTTTTTCTAGGTTAACGAAACGCTAGTAAGCATGAATAGTTTACAGCATAAACATAGATGAACACTGACTGAAAGATCATTGAATGCTTTCTTGTAGTAGTTTGAAATGAAGCATGAATATGTATCAGTATTTATTTAGCTGGTACTTTTATTATTCAATTCAATTATTTTTAGGGCTTAGATTTCATTCTGATCACGAATTTAAACAATACTCAATCACAAAATTGATCGGTTTCCATGTTGATATGTCATTTTTCTATTACTTAACTTAGAACGCTTTCAACTTGAAATATTTCTCTTTTCCCAGGAACAACTCAATCTGGTAGCTATTTATATTACCCTCAAGGAACTCCATCGCAGATTGCATGTGATGTGAAAGGCAACCCTTACCATATCTTCCCAAGTGGTGGTCCATTTAGTACTGAAAATCAACAAATCGAAGCAGCTGAATATGAGGCAAGCAAGCTTCGTTATGATTATCAACAACAAATAAGAGCACAAGCACTTGTAGGACCCCCTCATCCGTCTACCTCGTCACTAATCCCCATACAAACAGGCCCAACCAAGCCTGGTGGCATCAGTACTGGTTTCCCCGTCCAGAGAGTATCAGGCTCAACTTCAGGTCCAAGCTCTGGTCCTGGTCGTGATGTTAGAGACTCTGTTCCAGTTCTTTATCCTGGTCGGGATGTCAGAGAGCATCCACCTGTACCTTTCCACGGAAGAGATGTGAGGGATCCCTATCCTGGCAGGGACATTAGAGACTCATCTGTGCCCTACCCTCTTTACTATTAATTTTTCGTCAGTTATTATTCGACTGCACTAAAACTTAACTTTTAACCGATTCTCTTTGTAAATAATTGCATTTCCAAAGATTCTGATCATTTCAAGTTGGACGAAATTAAATCATTTCAATTTATGTAGATTGATTTTTTGAACACCATTATCAATCTCTTTTCGATTTATTAACCGACTTCGTTGAAGATGGGTGAAAATTTTGAATCGCATCTTGAATCTGGAAAACAAATATAATAAATTAATCAGCGAGCCAATGTCCGGTCAACTCTTACTTGGTCAAATCCAATATTAAATATAACTACAACGAAAATATTATTATTGAGATCTATTTATTATTTAAATTCAACTCAATCTTTGTAGTCTAATCGTAATTATGTTTGATGATTCATTCAATTTAATCAGTAAATCAATGAAAAAATTATCGGAATGAAGACTACAGTGATTACTCAGAACCTGCACCAATGTGATAATAGCTTATTCTCACTATTTGTCGATTAGTAAATTTCATGATTTTCAATCTTACTTAATAGACATAGTTTCACTGAGGATCTCTTTGGACTAAATTCATGAGTCTTTTGATTAAAATTTCACGAATAAAAGTTATATTAATCCCATTAAAACGGTTTAAATTGAAGCATTTAATTGCGCAATTAGATTGTTTTTGGCGCTCCTAGAGTAACCATAGAAATACATATTGACAGCCTTTTTTTTTAAATGACAATTTCGTTTTGTTATTCATTGTACATTATTTTACTCTTTTAGTTCACTTTCTAATCAACTAAGAAAGTTTTTACAATGGATGGTAGAAGTAAATTACGACAATGGCTTAATCGAAAAATGAAAATTGAAATGAGTGATAAAAGAGTTCTAATTGGTATCTTTCTATGTACTGACTGTCATAGAAATGTTATTCTTGGTTCCTGCTTAGAATACCTTAAATTTGAAGGTGAGTTGATAACTACAGTTTACCGTTTTTATTGTGCTAATTCAAAATTTCATTGACATTGCTTGCAGAATGCGGTGAAAAGGAAGAGCCACGAAGCTTGGGTCTGGCTATGGTTCCAGGTCATCATATAGTCTCAATACATGTATCATATTAATAAATAGAAATGATTTATAATCTCGTTACTTCATTTTGAAATTTGTTGTCTAGATTGAAATTATGGCATCAATATTTAATGATCAGTCTAGTTTGCTTCTATGCTCAATTAATCAAGTGGCAAAAACACTTTTTTCAAATGATCAAATGATTTATGAACAATTGTATAAAATCAAACACATTCACAAAATATAATTGAAAAAATATTACAACTTTAATTTTGTAACTTCGCATTTAATGAAGCCCGCTATAGTTTTGATAATATCTACATATTATTTAGACTGTACAATAACAATTTGAATGAAAATATGATTTGATTTGCAACTATTACTTAGTTGCTATGCAAAATTTTACAATATTAAAAAAATAAGAATAAGCTATAAAATGGCCATGATAAAGCTTATTTTCCAAGAAGTGAATGGATACTAGATCTTATTGAAGCTCTGAAATTCCCAATATCCGTCAGATTGTAATATATCAATAATTTTGATAACGAAGTTTTCAGTTAATTCATCAAGCAGCTTCATTTACTCCTTAGTTGTTAATCCATGGGAATATCAAAAGATTAAACCTCAGGGTGGATTGGAAAATGAAGATGAGCAAAAAGATATTTCTTTGAGCTAGATCAATGAAAAAGAAACAAAATTAGCTACAATTACAAAAGTTGAAAGAAAACTTACCTTTAAATCTTTGTGTGGCATATAAGAAACATTATAAATGGACTAAGAATGAACACATAGACAAAAAAGTTTGTTCAGTGGCAACAAAATAATATGATCAGCGTTTTTTACATTCTGGGAGCATAAATACAGGAATAGTTTTGAAAGATTGATAAAAAATATTTCGCATGAAGTCGAGCCCATCTGCAACTTGACGATGATTTGATGGAGCACATGAGACTGGAAATTCACCTCTAAATATTCTGATTTGACGATTAGTATATTTTGAAAAATAGCGCTTACTATCTTCGACTCTATTTGTTATTTTTGGACAACCTCGAACATCAAGTAATTCCAATCTAACGCAATTGGATAAAATATCATGCACATGACTATCCAAAAGCTCTAAATTACCACGAATTGCTAGATTCTTCAGATTTGGGAAATTAAAAATAATACACCGCAGCGTACTCCAATTATGTAAACTGTTTGGCTGAATAAAGGAAATGAATAATAAAGGGTATTAGAATAGATAAACAAAGAATGAATAGTTTAAAAAAAATCAAAATTACCATGTATTCCAAAACTAGATTCTGAAGTAAATTATTTGGTCGATTAGGGACATGTTGATAAGAAAAAATAGATTGAAAGCGAATAAACAAACTCTTCAGTCTAGGACACAGATCAACTAAAGCTCCAAATCCATATGGTGGGTCATGAAGTGAACAAGTAGGTACATCAGGACGATAATGGCAAATATTTAATTCCAATATTTCAATTGAATGAGAACATGGGCCATTATACCCTGATAGAGGTTCTCCTAAAATCAAAATTAAACATAACAATATTAGAAATATTGGTGGGATGAAAAAAAATTTGAATTTAAATTAATCTCACCTCTAAATTCACCCACATGGAGTCTCTTAAGAGATCTAAAATCAGACAAAATCTTCCATAAAGAATCACGAGCAAATTTAACAAAAAGCTGTTCACAAACTTCAGAAAAACATTCTTCTACCTCAGTTCCGATAGAATATGATGAAAACATTTGAATGTGTTTAAGTCCATGAGGTACTGATAACCAGAAAGGATGATTGTACTGAAGGCCAATAATATTTGTTCGGCAATTTAAAAGACTACCAATATAAGGTTGAATTGGTTCTGCATTACCATTAATCTCGATAACTTTAAGGTTTGGTAGGAAATCTAAATATTCAGCTATTCTGGAATTATCTTCGATTAGTTCCTGATAGAAGAGAGTATCCGTGGTCACAACAGGATCTGGCACTGGTTCAAGGTCATCATCCTCTATTCGAAGAAAAAATAAGATTGAAGTTAATACAAATCTCACTTTTGATAATAAGTAAAAATGGTCAAGAACGAGATTGGAATGAAAGTAAAGTCGATTATCATGTAGAAACTGATATAATTCAGAAATAAAAGATGTTGAAAAGAAAATTGCAGATAAGAAATTAAAATAATCAACTTTGACAAGAAGAATAAATCAAATTAAAAGTCATTCGAAAGTTTTATTAACATGTTCAGTTAATTTGTTTTAAAGAACATTAACGATTACTCAATGACGATATTTTAAGGTTAACAATAATTGATAAAGAAACTAACACTTACTAAGCTTACCTTATCTAAACAATAACTTTTTATGATTATTTGAAAGTTTAGGTTGGTTGATTAGGCCAGGGACACTTTTCAATTGTGATTAGGACGACCTTATTAAAAAATAATGATAAATAGCAACCGAAGGTTGTCCTCTTAAAGGAGTCAGAATGGAGCATGACTGAGTTCCTTAGATTCAAGTGACACCCTAACAGAATCAACAGCTATACATAATCAAATAATGGAAAGTAAAAACGACCAGTTCATTGCAGAGGACAATGCTGATGGATTTTCACATAATAAGGAAATGAAAAATAACATGAAGGCTAAAGGTTTACATCGATAACTGATCCAAATTGAGGAGTAATTTTAACACTTTTTTATGGTTAATCATGGTGACAAAGTGGAAATCGAAAGAAATTAAATAATTAGCCAAAAAGTTATCAAGAGTGATTACGAAGCAACACTAAACTGCAAACTTTATAGCTGAAGTACTAGCAAGTATATTTTGAGATGATTAAAGTGCTAAAATTGATGAAAATTTTGAAATTCTGATTTTGATGGAAATGATCAATTTTCAAAATAAACGCCATCTCGTGATCAAACCTATTGTATCGAATCACTAACTAATCCGAATTGGGTAATTTTCAAAACTTTTGATTATGGACCGGATTAAGATTCATAGGTGAAAATTAGCTCATCACACCTAATCCATGCGAAAGTCGAAGATGAAGTATAATTTTTGAATTTAGATTTAAATATCCGTAACACTAATAATCACAGTGAAAGTTTAAATCCAGATTCAAGGACTTTCGATGTTTCACAGGTAAATTGGACGATGGTCACAAACATAAACTTGTTTGCCAGTAAAATATTAATAAACAAGTTAAATCTTTGTATCCTGACACGAAAGGAGTTAACACTAACTGCACATGATGACTTTTAATTCCAAGGCCAATATGGTAATTGACATCAATACAAACCTCCATCATTGACTGTCTCACAAAGAAGAACCCGAATCTGTGATAATCGGCGGCGAACCAGAAACGACCAACGTTGACAAACTATCAAAGAGAAAAAAATAAGGAATCAAAAGATGAAGCAAAAAGATAAGTTTGCTTTGTTTTTAATGCCATCAATTAGCAGGCAATAAAGAAAATTTTCAATTAACTTCTTTTTTCCTGTTACACAAAAAAGCATGTTTATATAGCAACATTGAAAAGCAAAAAGCAATACTTACCAACAGAAACGTTTATTAGATCCTCAACCCAAATAATTTTATTGAACACAATTTCAAGTATCTCATCAGGCAATTGATTAATTCCGGTCATGGTGGATACAAACACAAATTAAATTCACTGAAAGTAAAAAAGGCAAATAATGTCTGCAAGAGATAGACATTAGCCCCTCATCTCGTACTGGCCATTATCATCATATGATGTTTAATTTCATGAAAAAAAAAGTAAGTAAAGTAAAAAACCAAAAACAAATCTTTCTTTTCTCCACAAAATCTCTCTCTCTCTCTCTCTCTCTCTCTCTCTCTCTCTCTCTCTCTCTCTCTCACTCTCTCTTTATCTTCCTAAATCTTTCAATCTTCCCTTTCTTTTCTCTCTTTTTCTCCCAACTTTCCTCTTCTCTCACTTTTCAGTTTACCCTGAGTAACTTCTGTACGCGCCATTTTCGAATGATAGTTGACCTAATTTGTCGTTTATTTATTCAATTTTCTTAAGCAAAACTTCCTTTCGATTTGTTTAATAAAATAATGTTAATTAACAAAAAATATATAAATATATTGAGAGTCAGAAAAGTATAATAATGTTATGAGGTTAACTCACACATGGCATAAGAGAGAGAAGGAGAGAAGGAGAATCAGGGAAGACAAAGAAAGAGAGTTAGAGAAAGTCCCTGACAACAGTCCGGTCCAATTTTATTAGACCAGGAGAGGCTTTACTTGTTTGTATCGGTTTCAGGGTCATTCAAATTACAAATTAAAGGCGGAGTAATTATCGTATTACATTTTATTGTGATTATCATTATTTCATTATAATAATTATTATTTGTTGTCCATCATCACTACCTCGATTTGGCCTCCAACAATGTTACCACCTTTCAATGTACTGCCAATACCAACATCGATATCATCTTCTCTTGTTCATCTTGACTTTCTTGAAACCTTGAAGGCCTCTATTTTTGTCAATTACTTTCATTATGAATTTAATTTGAAGGATCGACCTAAAAATGATTATTAACATTTCATTTATTAATCTCATTATTGGTTTGTAACTAAAATCGCATAATTTCTATTTCATCAACATCATCTCCATCATTGCCATTTCATAGTCTAATTTCAGGGTAAATATTATATTAGTTGCTACTTCTGAAGATTTGAAGATGTTGAGTTTCCTTTCCTTTCCTTTCCTTTCGATTCGATTGATTGTTCGGTTCAATTATCCAAGGTTGCAAGTGAATGAAAAAAATCATTATGAAAATAATGAAAGTTTACGAATTGCTGATATTTTAAGTTAAGTTTCTGGTTTAGGTGAATTTCAGGTGAATTATCTTCTTAAATTATTAAATGTTTGACAATAGGTATTCCTTCTGATCCTCGCTGAATCTCATGAGTTGGAATTGCATCTCACACTAGTTACTAAGTGCTGAGCCTTAGGTAATCCATCCTTTTGCTTGAAGTCACAACTTACATTAAAACTTCCCGTGAGTTGAGCAAGGAAACAAGTTTTTTTACCATTAATAGTGATTTCGTTGATTTCACCGATTGAACTATTTTTGACTGTAGTTTTAAAGCCAAAATCAAGGAGAAAGACTTTGGACATGTCTTTTTTTCGGCTCAAAATTTTAGCCCTCTTGTATTTGGGACTGTCAGTCGCATCAGCATCAAATATGATCACAATATCGAACACGTCAAAACGATCCTTGCGTACCCATTTATCTTCATGTTTCTGAATATCTTCGAGTATTTTTTTACGCTCGTTTACTGTAGATGGTTTCTCGACCACAACAACAAACGGCTTGACTCCATTGTCGATAATTTCTTGAACACTTACATCCGACTTCGTCGGAACACCTGAGTTGGACGATGAGGGTAATGGAAACTTCAAAAGATATTGTTTCCTAGAATAGTTTCGCACAATAAATGTTTTAATTTTTTCAGCTCTAGGGTACCGAGGGTTGTAGTAATTTTTTTCTCGATAAAAGTTCAAGAAATTCCATATTTCCTCTTTCCCATTTTTTCCATGCAAGTTCAATTGTTTATTTTTGAGTAGATCAAGAATTGTTTTCATTGTACCATCGGGCTTCAAAACATTTGAAATCTGTAGCAGTATGAAGACAAATAAATTTGCAGTCATTTAGTCTTTTGGAAAACAGTTGTCAGCTGCATTAGTACATACCTTTTTGAAATTGTCAAGTTGCTGTTCAAGAGCTGCAATTTGTCGATCAGATTGTTCAGTATTTTCGATCAAACATTTTTGTATTTGAGATAATGCATCTTTGCATTTTTTTATCGTCCGTTCGCGATCTAAACTGCTTGATTCCAATGCTTCTTCTATTTTTTTAATTTTACCTAAAATCATTCGTGAGCATTGTACATACTCTCTATAGAACTTATTCCAATCTGTATCTTTATCAGAATCTTCTTGAAATGGAATACATATAGCATTACTTTTTGTTTTGCAATCGAAGCAAAATTTTGAATACGGTTGCGAAGTCATTTTAAACTCAGCAATAAATTCTTCGCACATTTGACATGGTTCATGGTCATTGGTAACTTTGGGTCTCAAAATTTCAGGAACACAACATCCACGCACTCTTTTATCGTGAATGAAACTGAGGCATGAATCACAGACAAAACAGTTTGGAATACAATTACACTTGTATTCAGCATTATTATGGCACAGGTTGAGTTCATAAAACTTACATCCTGGATTCTTTGTGAATGACAACTTTATCTTTGGATCGACTTTAGATCGGCAAGAGAAACATATATTTTGAGAATCACCGTCACAAGAGTCACAGAAAAAGCATCCACAGGTTTTCAGATTCAAAACAACATCATCTTTTTCACAAATTTTGCAAACCAATAAATTCCAAGAGTCACTTGGCACTGTTAATCGACTAACTGTATCCATGTTTGCTTTAAAATGAATATAAATCCACTTATTTTTTCGTTATTACAAAATGTGATTTATTCACTTCTAAATATTAATAAGCTTTGATTGAAAACTGGTGATTCACTAAAAGTGAAGGGCAAAATTGTAACTTAACATGTTGCAGTATAACGATGATACCATCGTTAAGGGATTAGCCTTTCATAATAGGGGAAGTCTCGCTTCTTTACCCTCTCAAATTTTTATCTTCAACCAATTAAAATTTTCAACTGTCTAGAGATTGCATTCAGACTGTACCTAAAGAGTAATATAACTCTTGTTATTTTACTCTTTGGACTGTACGGTATTTAAGCAGAAGATTTAGACAAACATAGACAGACATTTGATTTAAGATGTTCATTAAGATGTGGTCTTGATTTTGCAGCAACCTGAAGTTCTGGTGAATTGTCTTCTTAAATTATTAGGTGCTTGGCTATTGGGTAATTCGAGGTGGCGACTTTGACCAATGGAACTATTTTTGACTGTAATTTCAAAGCCAAAATCGAGAAGAAAAACTGTAGAATTGCGATTCCCTTTACTTAAGATTCAAGCTCTTCTGCATTTGAACATGTCAGTTGTATTACCATCGAATATAATCACGTTGTCATGCACGACGAAATGCTCTTTGCGTACCCATTTGTCTTCATATTTCTGAATAGCTTACAATATTCTTCAACACTCATTTAACGCAGAAGGCTTCCACCAGAAGAGCAAGCGACTTTACACCACTGTCGCGCTTTTCTTTAACAAATGGTTACACAATAAAACCCGACTTCGCTGAGTCGTATGAGGAAAGCAATGTCTTATTTGTTCAGTTACAGGATATCGAGGATTGTAGTTACTTTTCACTCGATAATATTTCAAAAAATTAATTATTTGCTCTTCCATTTTTTTCATGTAGTTTCAAGTTTTCAGTTTGTAGAAGATCAAAAATAGTTTTAATTGCACCATCGGGTCTCAAATAGTCCGCATCTGAATTTTTTCATATGGAATGCATAGACTTACTATTTGTCGTACAATTGAAACAAATTTTTGAATACGGTTCCGCAGTCGTTTTAAATTGAGTATAAAATTCTTCGCCCAATTGACAGCGTTCAGGGTTAGTGGTTATTTTAGGTGTCAAAATTTCAAGAACACAAGATCTTCTCACCCTTTTACGGTGAATGTAGTTAAGGCACGAATCACAGACAGAACAATCTGGAATACATTTACACTTGTATTCAGCAAAACTATAGCACTTGTTGCGTTCATAAAACTTACATCTTAGACTCTTTGCGAATGATAACTTTATCTTTGGATCGACTTCAGAATCGCATGAAATACATTTATGCGAAGAATCATCGTCACAAGAGTCGCATAAAAGGCATCCACATGTTTTGAGGCCTAAACATTATCATCTTTTTCGCATGTTTCGCAAAGCAACAATTTACAAGAGTCACTTGGCACTGTCAATTGACGTTTTAATGAGTTAACTGTGTCCATATTTGCTTTGGCATGAAAATAAATCAACTTTTGTTTATAATAAGATGCGAATTAATCACTGTTAAATAGGTTTTAATATGAACTAAGGGATATAGTTGAAAGGAATGAAGGGAAAGACTCAATTGTAATTTAACAGGCTGTATTTCATGTTGTCATTGTTGTATAATATTATCATAAGAGCGAGGAAAGCATCAATTGAAAGTAAACAATTAATCTCCGCTGTGACTTAACAATGAATATACTCAATAGATCTTTCCTATTAGATAATTATTTAACTGCTTCAAAAATCTGCTGAACAAACTCGAGCTTCACAATAGATAATAAATCACATAACTTCGAGTCCGCAGTTTGACTATCAGATAATCAAAGGCTAACAGTTAATAATTTTATTTCGTATTTTATAATAGTTTTGTTTCTGATCACCAGATCACAATTTCTGTCTGTTACACTCTTATTGCTTTACATTCCCAATTGCATTGAGATCCAACCTTATTTTGATCAACTGATTATTTTGATTCTATTATTTATTCAATCTTGAACTAAAATTCCGCCAAAAAAACACACACCTTGATCAAACCGTTATTATCATTGCTATTTTTTATTTTATTTGTACTTCTCGTGCTAAAAGTATTCGTGATAAATTTTCTTGTTGACCATTTTTATATTATCATGTAGTCATGTTTATTATGTTACGATTTTTTAGCATTGTGTTGACGTAGGTTCTAAATGCGAGCGAGAACAAGTTCAACTCTAACTTATTTGTAGGATTAATGATAGGATTGGAGCATTCTTTTCCATAAAAAGAGTTGAACAAATTGATTATTTGCTTTTTTCCTTGTTGTCCATGTAAGTTCAGCTGTTTTTCTTTGAGTAAATCAAGAATAGTTTTAATCTTATCAACAGGCTTGAAAACATTTGAAATCTATTATGAGATGAAGACAACAAATGTATTAGAAGTAAGTTCGTCTTTTGAAAAGGTCATTTTCGGGAGATGGTTCATGCTCTCTATAAAACTGATTCCAATTTGTATCGAATGCAGAATTGCATGAGATGAAACGAGTGACTTGAAAGACACAACTTAACAGGTTGTATTTCAACGATAATATGCACACAATAATATCAGCACATGATGGAGGGGAGCATAATTGTGAGTAAATGTAACCTGACTATTAATATATTTAATATATCTTTTCAATAAGATAGTCATTCAATTCTTAGGTACATTTTCATCAACACAAATGACCTGATGAAATCACTATTAATCATCATTTTCTGACGTAAAAATTTCAATAATATCAAACGATATTTATTTTAATTAAAGGTTTTTCAACTGTGAGTTCAACTCGGTTCTAAATGCGAGCGAAACTAAGTTCAACAGACTGATAAATTCTTTCCATAGCCTTAGGTAGTCCATCGAACTGATTAAACTCACAATCTACTACGATTTCTCTAGATGAAATTGAGCATATGCTGAGTTGAGGAAATACAGCCGAGAATAGCGTGGATTTTTTTCGAATATTTTGCGACGAAATATCAGAATATATCGATTTTTATCGAGTACCCTGATATATTGGAAAACCTTTAATATATGTTCTGAGCTTTAGGTATTTTATCTATTTTATCAAATTCACAATTTAAATTAACACTTCCAGTGAGTTGGGCAATAAAACAAGTTGATTTGCCATTAATATTGATTCCATTAATTTCACCGATTGAGCTGTTTGGGACTGTAGTTTGAAAGCCAAAATCAAGCAAAGAGACCTCAGAACTGTCCTCTTCTTTTTTCAAAATTTTAGCCCTCTTGTATCTGTGACTGTCAGTTGCATCAGCATCCAATATAATCACAATGTCGGTCACAGCAAAACTTTTTTTTCGCACCCATTTATTCTCATGTTTCTGAATAATGTTGAGTATTTTTTTACGCTTATTTACTGCAGATTGTTTCTCGACCAAAAGAAAAAGCGGCTGAACTCCATTGTCACTAATTTCTTGAACACTTACATCCGAAGGCCCTGAAATGCCTGGAATGGATGGTGAAGGTAAATTCAAGAAACTGGGATTGTGTTCAATAAATGTCCCGATTTGATCAAGAACAGACGGAAGATGAAACCAGTTATTTTTTTTACGACTATAGTTCAACAAATCACGAATTTGTTCTATTCCATCTTTTCCGTCTTTTCCATGTAAGTTCAGTTGTTTATCTTTGAGTAGTTCAAGAATAATTTTAATTGTACCATTCAAAATGCTTGAGATCTGTTAGGAGATGAAACCAATTGATGAATTTAGTCTTTTGAAAAGGTTACCTTGGATCAGTTTAATTACCTTTTTAAAATTGTCGAGTTGCTCTCTAATTAATGCAATTTGTCGATCATATTCGTTTAATAATTTTAGTTTTTCATGTAATGTATTTTTGCATGTTTTTATAGCTTGTTCAGTATTACTAATTGATGTCAATAAAGCTTCACTTATTTTAATTTTGTCAGACACATTTAGTTCATACTCTTTGTAAAACTGATTCCAATCAGGATCTTTATAAACAATTTTTTTCAAGGGAATAGAAATTTTCGCTTTACAAGCGAAGCAAATTTTTGCATAAGGTTCAGCAGTCATTTGAAATTCAGCAATAAATTCTTTGCACAGTTGACATGGTTCATGGTTAGTTGTAACTTTGGGTCTCACCGTTTCGGGAACACAAGTTTCGTGTAACCTTTTACTGTGGATGTAGGAAAGGCACGAGCTACAGACAAAACAGTTAGGAATACATTTACACTTGTATTCAGCATTACTAAAGCACTGGTTGAGATCATAATACTTGCATCTAGGATTCCTGGTGAATGACAACTTCATATTTGGATCGACTGCAGAATTGCATGAGATACATATATCTCTAGAGTCGCCATCACACGAGTCACAGAAAAGGCATCCACAAGTTTGTATACTTAAAACGGCTTCACTGCTATCACAAATTTTGCAAACCAACAATTTCAAAGGGTCAATTGGCATTGTTAACGGACGCTTCAATGAGTTAACTGTGTTCATATTTGCTTTGATACAAAATTAAACCAACTTTTGTTAATTTATCACTGCTAAATAGGTTTTAATAGGATTGAGTGATACAATTGACTTGAAAGACACAATTGTAACTGAAATTGCTGCATTTTAACGATAATATTATAATCACACAGTAATAATAATATGCAATAATATCAGCACATGATGGAGGGGAGCACAACTCGTCAGTAAACGATTAATCTCCTCTGTAACCTGACAATGAATAGATTTAATAGATCTTTTCAATCAGATAATTATTATTTAACCTACGAGAAGTTATAACAATCTGGTGAAACACGAAAAATCTGGTAAAACAATCTCGGGTTTCGCCTTCGATAGTAAATCATATAACTTCGAGTCTACAGTTAAAAGATTTACATCACGATCTACTGATAAGATATCAAATTTTTGTTTTGATTGGTAACCAGAAAGAATTATCGGTTAATATCAAAATCGGCGCAAATCTAAATGATATACGTTTAATAAGGTTCAATAGTCAGTTACCTAAATGTATATATTAAGATGTCTCCATCTTAAACCACCATTTCACCTACATTTAGTTAACTGATTAATGAACCTTATTAAATTCAACACTCTTCAGATTAATGAGAAATTAAATCAATTTTCTCATATATTTTTCTCATATATGTTTAGTTTCTTTATGTTTGTTTGTTATAACTGTTTATGTTAAACAAAATAACAGTTATATTATGATTAAATTGCACTAATCCGCATGGAGTGGTGTAATCAGCGATAATCAGAAGAAGACAATTAAAAGCAAAGAGCAAAGAACTTCTTTACTCTTTTGTTAAATGCTTTTTTGTATTTCAGTTTCGTTTATGATCTTCAGATGGGAGATAATGTATTATAATGTAATATGTTATTATCTTATATTTCGTATTACACTCTGTATACTCCGCATTTCCTCTCTTGTTCGATCGGTAGGCGAAGTCATCGTTGCTTATCTGATAATCATCCTCGTATATTAAAAAACCGATTTTTAAGATTGCCATGGTCAATAATCCAGGCAGGTAGGTTCCGTTGACCCAGACATACAACACTGGCAGCGAACTATCACGATTTAGTAGAGAAAATGTGGGAAAGGAAGAGGAACGATAAGAAAGAAGGTTTATTTGAAGAATATAAGATAACCTTTTATTTGAGGATATTATATAAAGGAGCAGATAGACTCTGATAAACTTCGATGCAACTTACCTTGACAAAATTTTGGAAACACTCCTCTAGTTCCAGAAAGCGTCCAAAAAACTGCAGGTGACGAGCCAAAAATGTGTATATCGTTGGTAAAGATGGCACAAATTTCGCAATCGCTGCTTGAGCCGGGTAACTTCACTGGAGGAGTCCCGGATAGTCCCTCGAATAACATCTCGATAGAAATGTCGCTATCACCATCATTCTGTGGGATAACATACAGCAACAATGCGATACCTGCATGATTTTGAGGGAAAGAATGGAAAGTAAAACCATAACTGTTTGCTGGTGAATAAATGATGTTGAGGAGACACTTAACCAAACTTGAAACACTACAAGCGCTCCCAATCTCGGTGTTAAGGACATGATCACACAGTCTCGCAAATGCGAACACAGACTCCATGGTTAGCTCATATTGATCATAAATTCCAAAGATCCATGATTGCAGACGATCTCGTCTGGCTCTCCTGACCACGCCGCGTACATAGGGAAGCATGTTAACTTGGTAATTTACCTGACTTCGCAACTGATAGCGCTGCTCCTCCACTAACAAAAAACTTCATGGTCGATGTCCATTTCCATCCTAGTATAACTGTTTAGGTAAACCCGAAAGTTTTTGCACTCGTGAAGTGTATTAATTTTGAACAATTAATCAATTTAGTAAAATTTATTCAAATGATGCGATTTTTTCTGAAATATACAATCAATATTTGTTATTTACTTTACACTCAATTTTATGATTGAAAACATTGATTAAGGTGTTCAAATTTTGATATGATTAAATCATCATTTATTGAAATTTTGGATAATCAAATGATCAACGATCCGAAATTAAGAAAAATCAATATTGACCGAAAGCTAGAAGTACATATTACCACTGATAAAAATTTCAAAATTCTAATCATTGTCACTAGTCAATTATTTTATGTTAATTAAAATTCAGTTTGACATTAAATCTCTATAGATAGGGTACAAGGGTGGGCACTTTTATTTAGCCATTTTTTAACAATTATGTACAGTTAATGGTTTTTTATGTATAGCTTTTAAATGTTCAATATGATAGCCCTGATTTTCCTCTATCAACAGAAGTCTCTTTCGCCAAGATTCAAACACTTTTTGAATAGTTTCAACGGTGATTTCAGACCATATCTTGCTCTTCAATTTTTGATGCCATCTATTGTTTTATGTCACCTACAACTCAAAAGAGGTCCATTTGAAAATGGCTAAATAAAAGCGCCCACCCTTGTATTTTTGATTTTTTTGAGTTTGCAATAAAAATGCCATTGAAAAATTTCATAGATACACAATTTTATCAGCAATCAAACTAAATAATTGACTAGTGATAATGATTAAAATTTTGAAATTTTTATCAGTGATTGTATGGTATTCAAGCCTTCGGTCGATATTTAATTTTTCTGATCATTCTTTAATCAGTAATTTAAATTGAGCATCAAAAATCCCAAAGAGTGAGGATTTTATTGTAGCCAATTTTAATAAGTAAATCAATGTTTTCAATCATCAAATTGGATTTAAATTAAAGAAAACACATTGATTTAATATTTTAGGAAAAATTGAATCATTTGAATAAATTTTACTAAATTGATAAATTGTTTGAAGTAAATATATTTCAAGAGTGCAAAAATTTTACGGTTTCCTAATATATTGTTAGCCAAATAGTAGAAGTCGAATTTGCTCGTACGGATACAACCGCATAATGGGCACCACTTAAAGACCATACTTTCATTGGTCCCCTGTATCGATGTGTATCCCTGACGAAGTTTAAGATTCAAATTGGAAATTTTGTTCGCTTTTCAAGTGTATTTCCATGGCAAGACAATTGAGGCTTTTGCTCTTTCACATTTTCTCAAGTTTTTTTCAACAAATTAAAATCTCGCGCTGACGGGGTTTTCGTAATCACTCAATCATATTCAAAATATTTTTCTGCTGGAGTTAAATCACAAATATTCAAACCCTTTCCAAAGAATGGATGTCAAAGAGATGAAGATGAAAGAATAAAAGGTCAAAGTTAACAGGTCTCATTAGACAGGACATATAAGAGATTATAATATGTCGTTTTTTTCCAGTAATTTTAGGTAATTGGTTGGATTTGTTTCTTTATAAAACTTTTTCAGAAAGGCTTTTCATCTTCTCGAAGGCAACATTTACATGTACTGTATACATATTACATTGTATATTACTACCAGAATCAATTGGAAACAATATATCATTTAATTAGCAATTGGTTTACTTTGAGGTTTGTGCTTGCATTTTAAAGCATGAGATGGGTCTAGTTTTATATTCAGACAGGAATTTCATAATCTGAACAGATTATCTGACTTGATTTACTGTTAATCATGTTAGTAGTAAGTTGTTTGGGAGGCAAATTTTAATAAAATATTCAAACATTTATTATTGTTCAACAAGGGATCTGAATACAATTATAGAGAGTCTTAAGAATAGCTGTTGCTATTTACAAACCTTCTAGCCTGCTTCTCTTGGGTTGTAATGATGCAAGTTGATTATGAGAAACATTTATAATGATGAATGCCTCAAAATAAAAAATGAAACTAAATTGAAGAATGTTACTCAGAAATATAATAATTAAATCTCAATATATTTACTTTCTTGTTTAATAAATACACCCTTTATTTAGTTTTATGAATGATGAGCATTTTAGATCATGATAGAGATGGAAAGTAGGAGAAGATTAAATAAGATTATCTCCTTTTTGTGTGATTCAGTGAACAACAGACCGAAAATATCAATATGTTCACTTCTTTCAACTACTATCCATGTTAGCTTTTATTTGTGACCAAAAAAGTCAAACATCATAAGAAATTGGTAGATTCTTTAAATTAATACAATGATTGTTTTCTCATGGAATCACCAAAACTCTTTGTAACAGTGATGTCCTAAAAACAAGACAACAAATATTCAAAGAAAGAAATATCCATTTGATAAAGTTCTAAATTAGCTTATAATTCTATCCCATGTTGTTTCATGATCGACGGAAGAGAAAAAGGTGACAAAAAAGCCGAAAAATGTGATAGACATCGGAAATAGATAAATTGATAAATTTTGTTGGGAAAAATGAGAATCATTTAACTTCACTGGGCTGAGGAGCCTGTGATTGGATTTGTTTACGAGTTTTCTCTCCTTTACGCCATAAAATAATTTCTTGCTGCTTGAAATATCTTCGCTCCTCCTCATCGACGAGCACTAAGTTGAGAAAATAGCGAACTGAAAATTTTTTGTTTATGTCTTTCATAGTTGGAGTTAGCTCGTAACCAGCTAGGAATAATCGCAAAGGAATGGATTCGCCACGAACAGGAGCACCGTCCATTATTTCATATTTAGCGATGGTTTCATTTTCATTAAATGTATTTTGGCCGATTCCAGTCGACTCTTTTTTAATGATTGCAATCTCCATATGTTTGATTTTGATTCTCACTAAGAGAAAGTATATTTTACCCACAATCACATCTTTCAAGTGGTACCTGGCGAAATAAGTGAATTAATCAATGTAATCATCAGGGAGCATAAATTTATTTGAACCTTACTTGGATTTATTGTATTCAAATTCAATGTGTAAACATTCTTCGATACCAACTTCCATCTTAATTGGAGAATTAACCTCTGGATATGATGCTAACGTATGAACAATTATATCCATCTCTTTGATTATATCCGATAATCTTCTTACAATGGTTACACGAATAAAGTATCTATAAAGAAATATGAATAATATGAATAGAAAATTAAAATATTATTAGCAAGGCATTATTATAAGCTTACTCACCTTAAACGAACATTAGTTCCAGTATAGGATTCATATGGCTTTTCAACGTTGACGAATTCAAAAGAATAACTAGTATTTTGTATCAAGTCCCCTGGTCGAGCCAAATCTTTAACAAGAGAACTAAATTCATGGTGATTACCTCTATCAGCGTATAACTCTATTTCCCCGATAAATTCAACCTTGATTCCTAAGTGGTCTAACTTGGTTCCAGGCTTTTTTAATGTTATGTTAACCTGTCATAAATATATAAAAATATGCTAGAGCTATGCTATGGTATTGATGAATAAATAATTTACCTTTCCTGAGACGGTTTCTCCATCATAATAAAGGTAATACCTGTCCTTTTTGCCATCCTCTGACTTTATCTCAGCCAATTTCCTGTTCTCGGCTCCATCCAGTATGATATCGATATCAGCTCCAGATCGGAATGTAAGGAAACTCTATAATTAAACATAAAGGCAAAAAATTAGTGAATATTAAAAGATCGGTTTAAAAAGTCAATGACAAATGACAAGCATTTTACAATGAATATAAAAACAGGTACAATTTGTCAAAACGGAGGCGTTAATCAAACAAGTAAAGGTTTTAAGACAGATGATTACATGTTTATAAATGAAATGCGGTTTTCAATGAAGATTAGTTAATTAATTAGAATTGGTAAGAAAATTTTTCAAAAATTAGTGGATTAATGATCCTAAAGACTCACCATTTTGTAGAAATTTGATTTGTCGAGACAATCTTATTAAAATATCATAATTCTTGTTTAAACACAGAAAGTGTAACTTGTTTGTTACTAATGTTGTCTCTTAAAAGACTCTGTTTTGATATTTCAGGGGTCTTATAATAACTGCAGCACATCAAAAGAAGTAGAAATTTTTCAAGAGATTATCCAATGATTTTGCTGCAATTTAACAGTTAATCTTTTGACTCTTTTTTAATTTATCTACTAATTATATTTCGATTGTAATGGAAGATTTTTTCACTCAAACTAGCTAAAATGACACTCATGGCCATTTTCTAGCAATTTTTAATTAGCAAAAATTTATCAAACTTTCTAAGTTACTCATCGAAGTTACAACTAGCTTCGTTAATCGAAAGAATGGCTATCATAAAGTAAGACGCTACTGATTGAATCATCCAATTTCGCGTTGCATTCAATGAAAGTGAGTGATTCCTAAGAAAATTTCAAATGCAGTTTAAATCGATTTTCAGATGAATGCAGAAGAAAATAAATTTTTTTAAAATATTCATCACATAAAATGACGATCGAAAAAAGTGGTTATTAACCATTATGCATTTCTGAGGTTTGTAGCGACAGGTTCAGGTTTTATCTTTAGTCATGATCAAATCAGATTTGGAGTGTTTGGTTAGAACTTTTTGACAATATTTATTCATTTTTAAGAAATAAATTCGGAATATTTCCTTTTTTCGAAAATTTATTCCATATTAGTAGAGAAAAAAAGTGAACGTGAGAGTACAAAAAGCCTGTTTGATCTTCTTATGAACTAGTCCATCCTGGCCTTTAAAGATTTAAGTTCAACTTTATGCTTGGTGACGATGTATACAAAGGCTCCCCAACCTGATCCAGCGTCTCTGTCACATGCAGAAAGAAAGGCTTGGGAAGCTACTTCAAATAATTCTTCAGGTCCTAAATCTGGTCGGTAAAGAGTTTCGCAAGTACCATATAATTGTTCTACGCAGTGACCGCCGATAGCAAAACCTTGATATCCGTTGCTTACAGCACCTATACAGTCCAAAGAGTAAAGGTATGTTTTACCAGTTGCTGGGTCTAAAAAGAGATATTCGAAAGATGATTAAAGACAAAAGTGAGACATACATGTAATTACAAAAATTAAAATTACCAACCTAATCCTGCAACAACACCACCAATAAAGTAATTACCAAACCGATGCTCGTACAATAAGTTAGAAAGCATAGAACAAAGAACTTGTGCAGAAATTTTACGACCTTCCTTGAGTTCATACATATTAACACGGAATCTCAATCGCTGGTAAACAGTTAATGCATCAGTAGCCAATCCAGGAAGGCACACATAGAGGTAAGGGTTAATTTCATAAATCTTACTATGATTCATACCGATAGTGGTTAAACGAGCTCCTAGTCTTTTGTCACAAACAACAGCTAAGCACTCTTTACCAGCCATGGCCAATACAGCACCACCATTATAACTTTCGATAGACATGTTGATCCAATTTAGTCAATTAATTATTAGAAAGAGTTGGACAAAAAAGTCAGAACAGTGAACGGTTTAAAATGAAAGAACTAAAATGCTGAATCAGATGGTATCTGGATATTTCAAGACTCGATTAAAATGAATGAGTCCAAAAAGATAGAAGAAAAAGTCTCTCGCTTTGATAAATTGTTTCAATAAGTTATTCTGAGATAAACTGAAACATTCTTTCATGAATATCTCAAACGGTAATTAAGAATCAAAAATGAAAAAATGTTAAATTTATCACAATCATGCTTTTTAAAGAGATAATCCACATTTATCTTGAAGATATTATTGTATCGATACAATATTGATTTTAAGAAAGTTTTCTGAAACTTTCGTTGTTTCAATTTTCTGACACAGAATGCGTAAATCTAAAGTTAACCAAGTCGCTCATGGACATCATGATTGGGCTTACAATTGATATTAATGATAATCAAATGAAAAGACGCTAAAGTAATCTGGTTCCAGCTTTCTCAAGTCAATTCAACATGATAGATGGCGTTAACCTGCAGCCGTAAATATCAGCTGAAATTTGATTGAGGCGTGTATTGTTTCCATTGATTGTTGTTTATTTCTTGATTATTTTTAATTTTTTACGTGTATATTGTCCAATTAAATTTATTTTTTTTAGTGTGACGCATCATATTTTGATATTTTGAGTGAACTTGTTGATCTGAGTCTCATTCGCTGATTCACAGCATCATGAGTATTTCTTCTGACAGTTCTCGAACAAACTTGCGGCCAAAAGTGACAGGCCTATCACCTAAGGAGGGAGTTCCCGGTACAAAAATTATTATCAGAGGAGAAAATTTCGGAAGAAATGCAGATGATCTAATTGAATTGACCATATGTGGCGTTAATTGCTTAATGTATGTCGAATGGATAAATAATAGCAAAATCTTGACGAGAAGTGGAAAATGTGATGGGTTAGGTGATGTGATTATTACAACTATCTCCGGTGGAACTGGTACTTGTACCGTTCAATTTCGTGGTTTACCCGACATAGTTAGTCCAACTAAAGATTGTTCAGTTTGGATAAATGAAGAAGATTATTTCAGTTTAGGTAAAACAAACCATGGTTTAGGTAGTACAACGTCTCCTGGACTTTATGCATCTGATCCTCTTGGACTGCTTCCAGAAGGAACAGAAGCTGTTAAAAGTGCTTTAGGAGAAAATGTTATTCGTCAATTCTTCCCGGAAGCTCTTAGTCAGGATAAAAGTGAAAAAGGATTTGGCAATGCCTTCTCTCATGATTTCATTCCAGTTTGGTATCTTCTTGAGAATCATAGTACTGCTTCTTTCGATGATCTGGTTACTGGTTTGGATCGATTAAAAGCGCGAGTTAATCAAAGAACTCCATCAACATCTAGTCTTGGTCCATTGCAATTACTTAAGCCAAATGTTTTAGCTATCATTGAATGTTTGGATGCTTTGAAAACTGTTCACATCAATCTAAAGAAACATAAACAAGAAATGGGTTCAGATCTTACTTATAAAGTTGAAGAATTGATTAAGAAATCTCTTTCTGAAGCTCATATAATTTTCGATTCTGTATTAGCCCGTAAAGATCTTGCTGATTCAACAAGGAATGCTTTGAATGTTTTACAGCGTTACCGTTTTCTCTTCAACCTACCTGCTACAATTGAACGCAATATAACAAATGGAGAATATGAACTTCTGATTAGTGATTATAATCGAGCTAAGGCGCACTTTGCAGACACCCAAGTCAGTGTGTTCAAGCGGGTTTTCTCTGAAGTGGAACAAAGAATTATTAAATTCAGAGAAAAGTTACAAGATTTACTTAATAAAGGATGTCTAAACCATGAAAATCGAAATATTGATGAAATCAAAAAACTTATTCAATATTTGTTGAGCTTGGAAGCCCCAGGTAATCCTGCGTGGGATTCAATTGTAAAAATCAAAGAAACATTATTATCCGAGATGAAAGAGTGCCATTGTAAATATATTGAGATGTCTAAGTTACCACAGATAATCTCAAAAGATTCACCTAATTTCCTTTCGGATGGTGATTCTGATGTTCAAGGTCCTCCAATCATTCAATTTATTGAAGAGTTAACCACAATTTTTACTACATCATTCGCAGATCTAGTCAAACTAGGTACTGCATATTTGGATGGAGATTTTAATACCAAAGAGTCACAAAGAGAATTGGAATTGAAAGAGACAAATTTCAATACTGAAATGGTTCAGAAACCTATTTTACTTTGTGTAAATCTTATAAGAAGCGCACTTCTTCCTGGGTCCATCATTAGCCTCGGACCTGACTATGAAACTTGGCCAGCTAGTGCAGCCGATGAGAGCTTTTTTGTTTGGCTTCCTAGATGTTTAAGAGTTTGCAGTAATTTTTACAGGGATCTGACGAGAAATGATCTTCAACCGGTTGTTTATCAGCCTATTCAACAATTAATCACCGATCTCAGAGTTCATTCCTTAGTATCTCTATTTAATCAAGCAGCTGAAGAAGTTAAACAACTTTCTACTAAAGAAAATTGGGAAATTGTTTCTGATGATTCTTCAGGTACTCGAACTCAACTTCCTCTTTTATTCGAAGCTAAAGTTATTGAAATATTGCAACTAGTTCGAGAAAATATCCTGCAAACCACTACACATGAGGAAGTTGACATCTTCAGCAAAATTAATGTTCAAGGCCGGATGAAACAACTTGCACAAAATTTATTGCAAGCTTTTCTATTAGCCTTAGAAAAGACTTACAAAAATCCCGTATCACCTCCTTCTCCAAGCGACAAAGAAAGGACAATTGACGAAGAAGACAGATGCTTGGTTGTTATCTGTAATTGCAGTTTTACAACTAATCAAGTGATGCCAAGATTGCATGAAAGTTTTGAAAAATACAACTATCCCGATATGACCATGGTTATCAAAGTTATCCAGAACAAGTATCGAGACTTGGAAAATAAATTATCTGCATCATTTGTCGATAATAAATGTGATTTGGTGATAAATGGTTTGAAACCTTCAATGTATACTGTTGCAAATGAATGGTATACTGGAACAAGTAAACCAAGCGAAGTCAATTACTACATAAAAGAAGTTATTGGTTTGATCATCGAAGTTCAGGCAAAAATTTTTCTCGTTGCTCCATCCTTGGTGCGTAAAATGGTCAGCCAAATAATAGAAGCAACTTTGGAAGAAATAGCTACTTTATTCCAATCAGTGTCCGACCGTTTAACAGATGCTGGAAATATTCACGCTCAAGTTGATTTAACAGCCTTGGAATATGTCTTCTCTGATCCCGAACATTTTGAAACTCCGAAAACTGATAAACTTTTGAAGATGGCTCGTTCACGTTTAAGACCTGTCTCATCTTCGACAGATCAAAAGTTAATCCTAAAAATTTTGAATCGCTTCAAATCATCTATGCAACTTCAACTATTATGTTTCAAATGGGCGTCCGATAGTACTGTAATCATCGTTTGAATTTCCTTTCATCCACCCTTAATAGTTTAATAGCTATTCATTTATTCATATAAAATAAGAAATTCATGTTATTAAGAACGAATGAAACAGTAAACAGATTATAATCGTCTAATCTTTGTTACTCCCTTATTTCCCATTGTTAAAAAATTATCGATTAAACAACTCTTATACGGGCTATATTAATTTATATTTAATTTAATTTTGTAAATGATTATTAAGAGGACTTATGATTTTTATCCAACAGAAATTATTAAAATACAAAAAAACAGTACCCTTTTGCATCATATTCAAGAAGCTGAATCAAAATTAAAAATTACTGTTTTTCGACTAGCATTTATTCTCTGTTTTCAGATTCAATTGACTCGTATGAGATTTGGTTATTTTCTTGAAGGAGTGAATTATCCTCGGAGTTCTGTCGCGACATTAAACATCCCCAAGTTGTCAATTTCAAACCACCAGCAGCCCAGGTAATAGTCAGATAGGCAGATAATGCACCGAAAAATAGACCAGTTGCGACGTCCAAAGGATGATGTTTGTAATCTGAGATTCTTGTTAAGGCTGTATAAAAAGCCAAATAAAACACTAATGACTGCAATAGCGACTTGAAGAGTACCAATTTCGGTGAACGAACTCTGGCTTGGAGATACATCTGTATAAATGAGAAATCATCAATGACTAGTATAAAATACTGAAACATAAATGTTATAATTGAATTGGAAAGTTAAATACCGCAACGAAAACAGCACAAAAAGCAGACCAGGATGAATGACCAGAGAAAAAGGACATTCTTAAATCATCGACTTCGTTTAGACAGGTGTAATTTTCTATGTACTCATGTGGATCTCGATCTGCACAGGAAATATTAGGTTTACAAGCTTCTATGAAATTTGGTCTCAATCGTCCAACAGTATACTTTGCCACTGAAACTAATGAAAGAATTGAAACGGCCCCAAAGACAAAGAAAATGCAAACATGGTAACTCGTAAGTAAGCACTGTTGCAGTGCTTGTTTCCCTCGAACCATTGATGGTAGTCTAGTATACTCTGTAACAAGAATCTTTCGACCATAATTTAATTACAGAGATTAGTAATTAGTCAAGTTTGGTTTCTATGGTTTCTTTTTTAAAGATACTTTAAAGATAGACAAGTTGTAACTTACAAATATAATCACTAGAGGAATGGACACCAAATAAAGCTCTGTTTGACCAACAGTTTCAGGTTTGTCTGGATAGCGTATAGATTCATCGTCACAAAAGAAACCTCGACGATAAGGCGTTCTACCAAATTGAGTTATCAGATAAGGCAAAAAAGCTGTCAGTGTGAACAATAAAAACAATTAATTGTTGAAATGTCGATATTTAGATAAAGAAAAGGATTACATACCGAGAATTGCCAAGGAACAATCAACAAGTACCTTGTAGAAGAGATTAACACAGAGAATAGCCATGGTTCAGATGAAAGATTGAATGAAAGGCCAAGTGTAACCAATTCAAGTTGAAGTCATTTAGGATAAATAAAATAACTAAAACCCTAAAATATATTTAATCTAAATAAATATGATGATCCAATACTAAAGTGATGTTGAGTTAGATGCACTGAATATAATTTCAACATTTGATAAACAGCTCTCAGAATTAGATAAACTTCATGATATCTAGACCCTAAAATTAAAAATTTCAACAGCCCATTCAACAAAGAACAGATGGCGTTGGCAACGATGTTATTATTTTGCTTAAAAAACATATGCTTTTCAAACTCACCCTGTAAAATGCCCTGCAAAAAGGTTAAAACAGTTTTTTTCGGTCAAGTTTTTTCAAGTGTCTTGTTTCAACTTCATGATACACAATTTTCTCTTGAAACAAGTCTATTTGTAATCTGATTCAACACACTATCCAAATGTTTTTAGCGTGTTACAAGCAAATATCGCATGACAATTTATAGATTCCCATTTAATGAAACTAGAACTTCTAATGATAGACGTTTAGATTTTATATTTATGTCTAATCAAACTTATGGACGGGTTTTAATTCTAACAAAAATTGAAAATTAGCATGATATCTAGGCTATGAAATCAGCTCTGAAAGTAAAAGCATGTTTAGTAATCCAGACTCTTGTCTAGACCTTTTTGCTTGATCAAGATTGTTCTGATATTTATCACATTTCAATGTTTCATTACATTGTACAATCGAAATGAACTTGGATTCCATAAAAATGGAATCACTAATTGATTTATCAATTCATGGTCTAAGTTTGCGGATTTACAATCTCAGGTTAGACTCCAACTCTAGACTTTAACTGCAGTCCGAAAGGCTAAAATTTTTCTTAATGTATTAGATGAATTTTAAACGCCTAATAATGCCATTGCGTTAGGAATACAAGTTGATTGAAATCAGGTTGATTATAAATTAATTTATCCAGAAGTGTACAGAAGATGCTTCGATCTGAATTTCATTGATTGTTGCCAAGCGATATCTTATGTGAATATCAATATGAAAGTAAACTCTTGAATCTGAAGATTGTAACTGAGTAAATGCAGATAAATAACATATTTTTAAAATATCACTGTTTTTTCATGGTTACATAATGGAAATGGATTAATCGAAAGGTTGAAACCTTTGAGATTTTATGAATTCAATAGACACTATCGAAGACCAAAGATAAACTCATAGAAAACCATTTTGTAATTAACTTGATGAAAATGAAATAAAAGACTTACTTTTGTAATTTGAATTCATGCCTATTCTTTTATAATATGAACCCATATTTTTATTTAAACTTGAAATGGTAAAACAATGAATCCATAAATGGTGAAGAGTGAATAATAATTCATTACTGGATCTTTTGGGTGATCAATGTTAATGTTAAATTGATTTCCAATAGTTATTTAACATGGGAACCTATTGTATTCCATTAAGCAAACAAAACAATAACGTTTTATTTTCATTGCTTTTTACAATTTAAATGACTTTCACTTATAAGCTTGTATGAGGAATAATTGATTGTATGTAAAACGGTAAAATTACACTGAATTGAAATACACAACAAAATGAACAAGGCTGAAGTGTAGCTTCAAAAGTGCGTGTTTTTGATTTGTTTGACTGATGCTGATCCTGATCTTTGACCTGATTTTCCCTCAACTTGATAAGTCAGATTGTAAAAATAAAAATAAGTTATAATAAAGTGTAATATGTTAATTCAGTTTCAATATTTGAGGTAATGTTTGGTTGATAAAAGGTTGATTACTTTAGATAAAGGAGATTGTCTACAACTCTTACATCTAACTTGCTCAGTAAACGTATTTACTGAATCAGAGTTTCTGGTGATAAATTGTAAATAATACTGATAATTTATTGTGTATAATAATATCACAGGAAATAAAATAGACTTTGTTGATTTTACTTTTACACTTGTGACTATGAAAAAGGTTTCAAATGATTTATTGCATTTTAGAAGGTTTTTACTTATTTCATTAAGATTGCCATGGCTGACTATTCAAACTTATATTATAAATCTGTTGATTATTTTGATAATATTTAACTAAAGTCTAATCAAGGCAAACAAGGGTTAATCATCAATAGTAGGAATTTTTAGATTCTAAGATGGATGCTGGCAACAAGATGAAACATTTTAGTGACCGAAAGTCATGTGAAGAGAAGGCGTTCTAAGAAACCGTAATAAGATCAGAAACAAAAAGAAGACTGAATTAAAAATGGAGTCTATTAACCTCTTTTTGGGTTGATCAAAATTAATAAGTAAAATTGCTTCAACTATTTGAAGAAGGAGGTGAAAGAATGGAAAGGATTTGGATGTGAACTATTGATAGCTTTTTTTAAAATTTTTGTTTGGATATTTCTCTTTTTGTAAATTCTGATTTCAAAGCCTTCCATGCATTTCTTATATCCTATTTTGTTATCAACCCACGGTATTGAAAAATCACCTGAGGATAGAGCCACTGGATGTATGAAGCATTAAATTATTTGTTAATAACAAACAGAAATTAATATATTTCATGAGTAATTTCACTACTCTTTAGTATCAGGTGAATTGGAAGGAAGTTCAAGAGTAAGAGAAGAAGGCAGAAGAGGAGAGGAAGAGTGAGCAGTGAGCAGTGAGATCAATCCTACTCTTTTTGAGACTACAGTTTGACACTATTTGGTCTGTGTTTTGATTGTGATTATCACATTGTACATTGTATTGTATATGTATTATTGTTTCCTCCAACATCAATTTAATCAGCCATCCAGTTTATTTATTATACATCACAATTTATTATAATAATTAATGATAAAAATTAAACAGCTGTGTGTTCATTTGTATTATCACTTACTCAAAGAAACACAACGCAATTTTTCATTATTTTCTGGTATTGTCTGCTGTTTGTCTGTCATTTTGCTTGCTAAAATGTTTGAAATCAACAATTTTTATCGTTTAAGTTTTCTTTGTTTAAGATAACAATCTTGAATTTTAACATCCTCGTTATCAACAGCTAGTGCTATAACAATTGTGACAGTAAAAGGAACAATCAATTACAACAGCAACGGTCACCGAACATATATACACAGTATAGGTAAATATAGTCTTGTGTTTGTTTTCTTGGCTTATAATTATTGTTTGATGAATGGAAGGATTTGATTAATAAATTGTATCTATTTTTTTCTGTTAATCTATCAAAGTGTCATCTAAGGACCAATATTCGTCCAGATGTGATCTACTTGAAGTGGTTTTTATAAAGCAATCGAATTTGGCTCATCAACTTCATCATTAAGATACAGACACCATAAGAACTCATTCCCTACCACTGGATTATTATAATTGTTGTGTAAAGGACTCCAGGAATCAGCTTGGTGTCTAATTTTTTCAATGCGGTCTATCAGACCGATTTGTTTTTATATGTTTACCTCTCTCTGGAAGAGGAAACCATTACTTTTGGCCATTGTAATGGTTACCTCGTTCACAATAATTGCATTACAGTACAATAGTGTAACCGAATCAAGGGAAAAAAGAAAAGATTATCATTCTAGTGACCATTCACTCAGAAATGGAAGGAACGCCGACCTTAAAGATAGTCTATCATTACCGAGGAGAAATCTTTCTGCACTAGGTCTTGATAGAAGCATCAGCAATCATAAACTTAACGATGATAGTCAATATAATGATAAAAATTCTGGTCGGTTGTCATATGACTCTGCGGATAAGAAGCAATACATCTCACCAGCACCATATGAACCTTTGTTTGGTAAAAAATTTGCCAATTTTTTCAATTCTAATGAAAAAAGAAAAAGTAATCAAGAATCGCCCAAAGAAAAAAATCCGTACTATGTTCCTCCTTTCAGACTTGTCCATTTTGACCTGAAAGGAGCCCCACCAAAGATTAGTTATCTCAAGTCAATACTCCCGATAATCAAAGAAGCAGGAGCTAATGGGATTCTCATCGAATATGAAGATATGTTTCCCTATGAGAATGATTTGAGTGATATACCAGCAACCAATGCTTATACCAAACAAGAAATAGCTTTGCTTCTCAGCTCAGCAGAAGAGCATGGCCTAGAAGTGATACCATTAATCCCAGCTTTTGGTCACATGGAGTTTGTTCTCAAATTAAGTAAATTCCGTCACCTCAGAGAGTACGATCCTTATCCAATGGCTTTGTGTCCATCACAAAATGAATCATTCGTTCTTATCCAACACATGATAGATCAAATAATGTCTGCTCACCCTAATGCAAAGTGGCTCCATATTGGTTGTGATGAAGTATTTCAGATAGGTTATTGTGAAAGGTGTCGAAACACTGAGCGAGATACATTATTCCTTGATCATGTAATTAAAGTTGCCAAATACGTAAAAGAAAAACATCGAGTGATCCCAATTGTTTGGGATGATATGCTGAGAAACATTTTACCCGAACGCTTGAAAGAGAGTAAAATTGGTTCACTTGTTGAACCCATGATATGGACATATGTCAAAGATATTTATCGTTTTATCCCGTACCCAACATTTTCCTATTTTGCTGATATCTTTGAAAATGTATGGGCTGCAAGTGCCTTCAAGGGTGCCTTTGGTGAGACCCTAACTGTACCCAATGTTAAAATGCACCTGGAAAATAATCAAGGTTGGTTGGAAGTTATGGCTGAGCAACAGGGCCATTTTAAATCCATAAGAGGAATTGCAGTCACTGGTTGGCAGAGATACGATCATTTAGGCACTCTTTGTGAACTTTTACCCTCCGGTCTACCCTCACTCATTGTTGATCTCATCACTCTTCGCGATGGTCATTACGATTCATCCAAAGTTTTCAAAGAATTTGATAAAATAATGCATTGTTCATCTTCATCTTCCATTGGACAGTATGGCTACCGTGAAGATAGCAATATTGGTGGTAATTCTAATGGTGCTGTTGATTTTGAATCTGATCCCTATCTTTATAACAAAGCTTCAAGCTGTATGTTTCCAGGATCATCCATTTTTCGCATGACCCAATCTGTCGCTGAGGCTGTCAAACGCGTTAACGATTATATTTACGATGTAACCATACACAAAGCTTGGTTGACAGATTATAATATTCGTCATAACGTTTCGAATCCTTATCGAGTAGACGAAGGATTGGAACAACATAGTAATGTTCATTATCTATTGACTTCAGCTTTGAGAGCAGCATCATCATCTTTGAGAGAAGCGTTTGATGAATATACTGTAAATGAATGGATCGAGCAAAACATTTATCCATATCTACTTAAGATGGAAAAACTGTTAAAAGATGGAGAAAGCCTTAAGAAAAACAAAGTTTGGCCAAGAAGACCTTATCCACCTTTAGCAGATATGAAAAGATTTGGATTGTAAAAATATTTTATACTGATTACAAAAGCAAAATTAATCCATATTATATACTAAACCAGTTGAACTAACACTAAAAAGAGCCACACGAGTCTAAATTTTCGCTCTTTTCCATCTGGTTTGGTTATAAACCATACCTAAGTTTAAGTAGCTGCTATCAAACAACATGCAAAGAATTACGAATAATCGCTATTCAAATTGTTTATTGAATTGAGTTTCAAATTCGCAATCGTCACCATCTTCATCATTTTCAAAGTCACAAATTTTCAAAGCAAACAATGTTTCATTCATCATTAAACGATACCTGATCTACAAACTTTCTATTCTCGGATTTCCTTTCAGTCCATTGAGTGGGAAACAGGTTCCAAGTTACATAGAGAGACACAAAAATGGTTCTAGGGAGTTGTCAAATAAGCATCAATTTTGTATCAACACAGAAAAAACATTCACGCATAAAGCACGACAACCTCGACTTCTCTTTTTGTTTCTTTTGGCTGCTTTCATTTTCATAAAAGTTAGACAATGTTATTGTCCTTGGCAGATAGAAAGAAAAAGGGTTTCCACTTACTCTTCTTTTAAACACCTTTTCTGTTCAAGATTCACTTCAGTGTTCATCATCCTGGTGGAACTGATTTTGTCATTTATAAAGACTCTGTAGTTTAAGTAATTTAATTTCAACACTTTAAAGCGAAAAAGAACAAAAAATGAAAGAAGGCGGAGAAGTTTCAAGAGAAGGATCGGTGAATAAGAAGTTGCTTTATTAATTACTTAACAATCAAAATCTTCTTTATGTGATACCTATACGGATAAATTCTTTTGGTAACTACAAGACCATAAGCTAGGAACAAAAACAAAAGGCATCCTCGGATTTCCACTGTTCTGGTTCCTTTTATGCCGGTTAATGTAATTCATTTGAACTTAATTTACTTTTATTTGATGTTCTATTGCAGTCAATTGTACCAAAACAAAACATCAAGTCATCAACAGAAATCAATGCAATCATAAGTCACTTTGAAATCTGTTTATTTGCTTTATATCAAAAAATCAACATCATCAAATGTGTTTTCTCTTATCCCAACTTTCATTTAATGTACAAAGTCTTTATCAATTTATTTCTTTTTTTCAAATTATTTGATCTAAAATAGAGTTCTCATTGTTACTTCGAATTTTGCTACCATCGATAGCTTAACTTACCCCAAATAGCATTTTGATTGTTTATAAATACGCGCATTATTATTTGACTTGAGGTGATACACACCATGAATTTTTCATGTTTACTCTTCATTTGATCCCTTTATCTCCCTTTATCGTTAACACTTGTAAAGTTAAATATATTAAATCAAATTAAATAATATATGTATATTAACTAGGACCCATTTGAAAAGATACTCTGGTTTGATCACATGTCACAGGTTTATGGTGATTTGAGTTGGTTTCTTATTGTTTATTGATCATTACATTTTATGGTGATTTTGTTTCCACATCAAGGTAAATAATATTTTAAATTAATTCATTCTCTGTGTCAAGTGTCTACTAAATCTAGGTTTCTTGTTTTAGTTTACGCCCACTCAAGACTCTAGTCTAGTGTGTATAACATATTTCACTTTTTGTATCCTTTTTTCCATAGTTCTTCTTGTGTTTAGTTTGTTCAATAAACACTATGGCCGGACAGTTCGAACAACCAATACCAAGATGATAAAGAAAAAAACTGCCAGACTCTATTTTCAAGGTTTATTAACAACCACAGTTGTATCTGGATTTGAATTGAGTTGAAACTCAACCAGAATTATCAACTCTCATCAAATTAATAGTAAGAGATCTTGAATCTCTTCATTCATTGCGTATCATGACGAGTTCCTCTCAAATATCAAGTATTTTTTCACTAAAACCATACAGTATTCAATCCTACCGTTTTTTTGTTATGTTACCAAATATTTTGTTTTATGCAACCTTTCTATGAATTTATTTCATTGTTGATCATCGGATTTATCAGTTGGTTTGTATTACTGTTCCCTAATTTAAGTTTTGGTTTCAATTTCCACTTAATTTTTGCTATCATCTCATTAATCAGTGATTGGTTGAACAATGGAGACTCTTATCATGTGTTTAATATTTACTTCAAGAATTGTCATTTGACAATGACCCGTTGACGGTTGCTGTTAGAAATTGTGAATAAACACTTAACTGGATCGAGATTATAGCCAAAATTGTCAAGAAAGTCTTTATATTTGGTCTTTATATTTAATTTAGTCTTATTGTAAATCTTTTGTTCACTTTTGTCCTCAAGCTCTCAGATTCCATTTCATTTACTGGTTACCTGGTTTTAGGTCCATATCACAAGCCAGAATAGACCAGGAAATATAAAAAGTGATTGACGTTGGCTATTGTTAAGATGGTAGGAACTAAGCTGAAACAGGTAATTTCCCAGTATTTCTCCAGACTGTCTATTTTCAAACTTCATGAAGCCCTTGAAGCGAAACACTCCCGATATGGATCCATAAAAATTGAAAAAAGATACTGGCCCATCAAAAGGACAATTGTTTATGTGTTTAATCCAGCGGATATTGAAAAAATATTGAGAGCTCAAGGCAAGTGTCCTTATCGTCCGGCAAACGAGTTTCTGGTGAAATATCGCAAATCTCGTCCTGATCGCTATCCAACAGTAGGATTCAGTAATCTGCAAGGAGAAGATTGGTTCAGTCAAAGGCTTTTAATTGCTCCTGTTTTATTATCAAATAGCATAGCCAATGTGTATACACCTCAGTTAAATATCATTGTCAACGATTTTGTGAATTATCTTCAACATCAATCTCGACAAAAGGATGGCATAATTGAAGATATGTTAAAATGTACCGACCAATTTGCATTAGAATCGATAGCTTTGATCAGTTTAAACACGAGATTAGGATGTCTATCAACTCTTGGGTCTTCAGAAGATGCTAAACGTTTAATAGCAGCTGATAAAAGTTTATTCGAAGCTTTTCAAGTCTTATATCACGGTATTCCATGGTGGAAATTTTGGCCAACCCCCAGTTATCGTAAATTTGTATCAGCTGAAGATGAAATTTACAACATCTCAAGTAAATATGTAGATCGGGCATTCGATGATTTGATATCAAGTAAAAAATTGAATTCAACGGATCCCGATGAGACTGGTCTTGGACAAAACCATGAAAACGACACTAACAGTTTGTTGAAAACATTGCTAAAAACTAAAGGACTAGAAAAGGCTCATCTCAAAACATTAGCAATTGATTTTATGGTTGGTGGCGTGAACACTGTCTCATCATCTTTGTGCTTTCTTCTTTACCATTTAGCTCAGAATCCTCTTCATCAAGAAAAATTATTTTCGGAGCTTGATAAAGTCATTGGTGATCCTAACATCGATATAGATGAAAAGCATTTAAGCCAATTGCCCTATCTTAAGGCTTGTTTGAAGGAAAGTTTTCGACTGACGACAGTTATTCCCAATTTGGTTCGAGTCCTTTCAGAGCCAATCACTCTATCGGGTCAAACAATTCCTGCAGGAGTAAGTACATTCCATTCAATCTTTGACTTATGTTTTTGACTCTAATTTGAGAAATTATGAGTTTGTTTATCATGATAATCATTTTTAGACTGGAATACCTTCAGAGGGACATTTAATGCTTTTAGAGATCCAGTTATCCAGTTGCTTTAAGGTGCTACAAATTTTGTGGGAAAACTTGAATTTTTAGTTATAGGCTTGTGCTTCCCTCTAACGGATTGAAAACAAGTTTTTCCAAACGACCAACTCGGACCATACACGATTTGATTCGATTTGAAATCATATGATCCGAGCTTTAAATGAGTTCAATCGTTAAAACAAAGTTAATCTCAAGATTAGTTGGTTTGAAGATCTAATTGATTTTAGTTTTAAACCACAGTTGATGAATACGGGCCTGAAAGTTACTTATAAAACTCATTTTGCTGTCTTATTTTTGAAAATACGTTTAACAAATTGTAATCATGATTGTTTTTCTGTATTTCAGGTTCCAATTATGCTGAATTTCGGTGTTATTTGTAAACATGCAGATTATTTTGAAAATTCTGAAGTATTCAAACCTGAAAGATGGATTGGTGAGGCTCGTCGCTCAATTCATCCTTTTTCTTTGCTAACATTTGGTCTGGGTAACCGTATGTGTGCTGGTCGACGAATTTCAGAAATTGAGTTATACTTGGCAGCAGCTAAAACCATTTTAAAATATCGACTTATTTCAAAGACTCCAGATTTGAAATTGAAACAAGATTTCATTATTGTTCCAGAAAACAAGATAAAAGTTGCTTTGGAAATTAGATGAAATTAATGACAAAATCAAAATGCTGAATCAAAAATTTTATTTTTTATAACTAATTTTATTTCCCTCTTTCACCATTCATTCACCACCAGACATTGTCTTTCAAATGCATCTAACTTTTATCACGAGTAAAATACCACCCAGATGTCATAACGTGGCTTCTGCCAATTCTTTCACTTCATTTGCTCATTATACTGTAGCATCATTCATGACAATTCAAATAAATAAATGTAAACAATCCTTCAAATATTACAGTAGCGCTCAAAAAAGCTGACAGTCTTACGTTCAATCTGGAATTTGCGATCAGATGATGGATATGTCCCGATGATTTTTTTGCGTTTTACAGACCAGACCATATAGAATCAAAAGACATATAAATTAAGATGCACGATTTCATTGTCGGCCATTTATTCAATTTTAATTGCACTCATGATTTCCAAAAAACTACATAGAAATAACATTAGATTTGATAACTTCCCTCATCAATTCAATGCCAAACAGAATTCATGCGTGTGTTGACGCTGATGTAAGTCATACAAAATATTGATTCTAATGAAGCATTGTTCAGCAAACATCGTAGAACTGATTAACTGAGTTTAAATTATTTGATTAATCGCTGACTGAGTTACGACTAATTGATTGACTATCATTTTTTGACCGCTACTGTATATTACGATTTTTAAAAGATGTCTACTATCTAAAATTTATCATTTGATTATTGTTAATACATTAAATCACTATCCTAAACTGTATTGTTAGACTGTCCAAATCTCTTCAATTAAATTATATCAACAATTATCTCTTTTATTTGGCCTTTCGCCTATTATAAAGTAAATTTGATTCGATTTCTAAATTTCATGACTTCATCAAATAAAAGAGTTAAAATTTTGAGCTTTGATTTGCAAATATTCAGCATTTTCCTTGCATAAATGTGTAAATTTGTCACGGTGATTTGAAGTGATCCGGCAAGAGGCAAAAACTCGTAATCTGAGGTTTTTATTGATCTTTAAAAAATTTGCTCTTGAGAAACTTCATCCTCCTCCTATCAGCCATCCTCACCTTCACTAGGGAAACTGTTTTTCTCATCCTTGACATAGCTCACCATTTCTTAGCGATAATACTCAAATTTCGTCCGGCCAATGATTTGCATTTGACATCTTCACAAGGAAAAAAGCTACACTTTTGGAGTAAAAAAAGAGATTGAGTTAGCTTAATGATCTTTACAAACGGTGCTTTTACTGCTCATAATTCACCCAAAAAAAGTCAAAGAAAATTTGATTGAAAAGAGTTCTGGGTCAACGGAAGTTAACGGAAGCTGAGAAATGTCAAGTAAAATGAAAATTGACTCAATCATAAGCAACGTTGATTATAAACAAAAGCTTCTTTTTTCGCTTTCAGCTCATCTGTTATAACAAATAACTTTTCCTCCCTCCAAACGTTTCTAACCTAATCAACAAGTAATCCAGCTCAAATTTCGGAAAAATATTACACTTGATAATATAGTTAAATCACCGAATACGTTAAATTATCGAATAATAATCAGGCCAGCAGCAGATTCAAAGTCAGTAACAGCAAAAAAGACAATTATACTTACTCTTTGACTATTGTTTTTGTTGAAATGGTTGATGGCAAATATTGGTTCACAGGTTCATTGATTGATCACTATTGTTAGATGAATTGCCAACATCAGAAATGATCCATGTTCGTAACACGTTAATTCCATTTTTACATAATTAACTTTAATATAAATTGTGTAAATTAAAAGTTAAAAATAACACGAAAATATAGTCTAAAAATAAAAGCCAAAAAAAGCATAAACATTAGGCATAAAAAGATTAATTATTCAACAACCCATTGAGCTGCTCAAACAATAATTTGAAATTTATTTGAAATAAATCTTGACACCTTTAGATAAAAACTAAATGAACTAAATGTACGAGCAAGTGTACTTTGTTTACCCAAAGATAGCCCCAGACCAAAGAGTAACAATTGTTGTTTAATATACAAATAGAAATCCTAAAAACGCCATCTATTAATTGAATTCTAAAATACAACATACTCAAATGTAATAAAATAATACCCCTTTTTTAGGTCTTTTGTGATTGTTAATTGTTAACATTGTATCTTAAAAGATAAATGTGTTTGAGCTAAATTATCACGTTTAAAGATAATTTAGCACAGCAAAACCTAACTAGTTATCTTAGCTTCATTGGCTTGATAAGTTTTTGTCTCCTTTATTCATCCCTAAATTTTATTACTATAAAGCCCCTTACATAAAGTATATAATGTACAATGTAACTGTGTAATGAGTCTTTAGATATAGAAACTCTCTTTCTTTTCTCATATTTCTTTTAAATTCTAGACAAAATGTATGTTTTCAATTTATTTTAATTAATTTTTACTGATTCTATTTAATTTTGATGTGCCATGGATTTCCGAGTTTATTTGGATGGTATTCAACGTATAGTTTCCGGTGTCACCCTTGAAACCACATGTAAAGATATTGTTTTATGTTTGGCTCAAGCAACTCAGCAATTTGGAAAATTTATTTTGGTTGAGAGATGGCGAAACAATGAAAGACTTCTGAATCCTAATGATTATCCAATTAAATTGCTAAGTCAGTGGGGAGAATATGCCTCGGATGTTATGTTCATTATGAAAAGATGTGATCAACCATTGGCTGATTCATCTGCTAAGTTACAAAGCTCTGCTAATCATAATTTACAGTTACAACATCAATTAAGACAACAACAACCACGGCAGTACCAACCAAATGATCCTAATTTGCTTGCGAGTAAAGTTAATCAAGGCAATCGTGTAGAAAGTAATAATTTAAAACCAACGAATTTAATCAGTGAAAATCAAGATCATTATGGTACATGTATACCTCGAAAACATGTTTATTATCAAGAAGAAAAGTTAATCAACATGCCCAGTAAATCTTCTAGTCAATCAATCCCGCTAAATCAGAGTGGTATTTCACAAGAATCCCCGGTAGACATTGAATCGGATTATGGTACTAATCAAGCTCTCATGAAAAGACCAAAGCATCCACCTCCTTACTATGAAGCCATTACTAAAAGTGCGTTATTAAGATCTTCGCCTTCAGGTACAGTTTTTTAGAGTTTTAAAAGAAGCTTAGAGTCACTATCGTTTACTTTATTATTATTAGATCCTGTCGAAGCTAGTCCAGAAGCCTCTGGTATGCACTGGTTACAAGGAGAAGCTGGAAACTCGTCAATATGTTCCAAAGGAATTAATCGATCAAACTGCGAAGATCAAGAAGAAAGCCAAAGCATGGTTAAAATTAGTCGAAATTCTGAGGAAGCTAAAAACAAACAACCATATCGTCATGATGAAATTAAAATAAACGATGTTAGATTGTCCAGTTTGCAGAAAGAAACGTTAAATACCAGTAATCGCCAAATCCTCGAGAGCAATTCTTCGAACAATTATTGGACCTCTAAATTTCGATCTCTCAATCCCCAACAAAGACAAGATGTTCTAAATGACTCTCGAAGACTCGATAGACTGTCTGAGATTCAACGAGAATCAATGATCAATGTCGAATCAGATGAACTCAATGGTACCAACGAGCTTACTAGATTTGACATGGAACCTAAAGCTATTGAAGTTGATGAAAGTAAATTGAGAACTCAGTTGTCCGAAATAGAGAATCAAATTGCTGACTGTCGTCAAAGTATTGAACAATTGATGGACCAAATAAATCGTGAGTTTCTTTTCAATTTATAAATTCATTTTTCTATGAAATTTGTCTTAATTATACTCACTTGCTCTTCTCGCAGATTTGAACCTTCAAAAAGAAGAGGAGGAATTGTTAAAGCGAAGAGAGGAAACAAAAATAAAAACACAACTAATAGAAATGACCAAAGAAAAATCAATTGAATTTGAACGTCAGGTATTTTCTTTTACCACATAAATTTTTCAATATTTTGACCAAAACCTTTTTCTATTCTCTAGTCCGAACAATTAAGGATGGTTGATGAGGAACTAAAAGAATCTGATGAAATGCTTAAAGAGCGAATTAAAAAGATCGAAAAAATTTTACAAGACTTGAAGGAAGCAAATTTACAAGGTCTAAGTTTATTGCCTAGAGACGAGCTTTTTTCTAAAAATGTCCCACAAATGAAGACTTCCCAAAGCCATGTTATCATCAATCCTGATGCCAGGTATTTTGTTTTATGCACACATTTATACATATAAGCAACTCAAAATTAAAAATTGAATTTCATTTTTTTATCTTTTACAGAAATTCATTCCAAACTAAACAACAAAGACCCGGTAGCACAAGGAAAATGTTTGTCCCTCCTCGAGAGCTGAAAAATGCTGTTGCTACCAGTAAAAACCCTCACGGAGTTTGGGTTTGAACATTTTTAACTATTATCAAGTTATCCAGTTATCTTCCAACCTTCCAAAGACAAAGAAAGTTACAATTCGCAAAGCTACTTAGTCTTCTCCGTCCAAAGTTATTTTTTGAAATCAACATTACCATAACAAGGATTATCTCTTAATTTACCTCACTAATTTTTATCCATTTCTTTTTTAACATAGACAATCATCATAAAGTTTTCACTTATGAAAGCTTTTGTTAACTACTTATGGTACTTTTATAGTGATTACAAAATTGTAAAATTGTCCATTTAACCAGCTCATTTACAAGCTTCAAGTTAAATCTTCTAATTTCAACTTGTAGTGAATTAATTTAAGATTTTATTAGAGTATTGATGTAACGATGATAAACGAGACTCAGTTTAATCTGAGAACCTTTTATCAGCTGAAACACAGACAGATCTTCCCTTTAAGATTTGATAAACTTGCTTTTCTTTTGTTATTCTAACTTCCTAACAGTCACTAACTTAGCAAAAAGAAAAGCAACGAAATTATGTTTATCTTTCGTATATTAACCAACTATCAAAGCAATTTCACAAATTGACATTTTTATTATACAACCTGTCAATTAATTAACCTTTAACAAAACACAAAAATGCTATTACAGCTCACCAATCAAATTACCTTTGAAAATTAAACTCCATGCAAATGAAACGACTGAATCTATTTTCAATTTTCATCTGACTAATCCCAACAATCTTTATCAGTAGTGTGGTTAACAAAGAGTATAAAGAGTAAAAAATTTTTTCACTCTTTGGTGGTTAATCAATTGGCTAGCAACCATTCCAACTTCATGTTTTTTCCTATTAAGGATCACATTTCATTATAACACATTAAAAGCATTCAAAAAATGATCGGTTGCTCTATTAGCTTTTCAATCAGAACCAATGAAATCACTGTTTCAGCTTAAAATTTTACAAACTGGTACTGATACTAAAATGTAAACAAATTAGGTCAACTGAAAGTCTCGTCCTTCCAAAATTCCGGTCCGAAAATTATAAAAATGAAGAAGCCAAAAGATCGATATCCAACAATTATATTGATCATCATCAAAACATCATAATAATCTTTAATCATCATCTCCATCTATAAACAAGAAAGGTTAATGGTTTTCTTCAATCCTGTTTTAAGCTAAACCGGTAAAGATTAAAATCAAAAGAGCGCATCTAAAAATGAAGTTGATTAACTGTAAATTGCACCTTTTTCTCATTAACCGACGATAGCTCAGTTGGTAGAGCGGAGGACTGTAGATGTTCAATAGATATCCTTAGGTCGCTGGTTCGACTCCGGCTCGTCGGAAACTTTTTTGGCCTTTCTTTTCGCAACTGTTCTCATCAAGCTTTGCTTTCCACAACATATGTAATACAATTAGGATAGATACAGTTTAAAATTTACATTTGAATTCGTCAATAATTTCGTGCTCAATGAAGTGATTGAATTTTTTCTTTTAGTTAAAGTTCGACAATCGATGATTAAACTAAAAACATAGGACTAACCAGCTCATAAGAATGATGTCAGTTGCTAATAACTCAGCAACTAAATTTATTTCCTGGAAATGAAAATTTTCATTGGCCTGATGATACTTGTTACAAGTCACTTGCTGGTGTAAAATAACAGAGCTTTCCCATTATTCAGCTATATCAGCGTTAATCAGAAATGTGAATGTTTCTTGTAAATGTATCATGAATTAAAAACACCAAAAGGCCATTTGCTTAATGATATATGAATAAAAACCAAACTCATTAAAGGCCTGAAAGTAAAAATTTAATTCTAAATTGGAGCAACAAAAATGGTGAAATACACTCATGTACATAAGTATAAGGCATTGAATTATTTTTGATGCAAATGGTTAATGAAATAATTTATATCATTAAATGTAGACCATATTAAACTGTACAAAACACCTTGAAATAAAAAAATCTCTCTTTAGAAGTGCTATTAATAATAATTTAATGAATTGCAAAAAGTCTATTTAAATTATGGTTCAAGAAAAATTAGGGTGAAATTTAAATTTTAACTGAGAAATCAGATTCGCATAGGAATCGCACAAAAATTGGGTAATTTTTCGAAGAAAAAAATTAAAGTGAAGCTTTAGCGGCTTGATGGGTACTCAAAATATTCAAATGATGAAACCACAATAAACTAATTACTACAAGTTATATTAGTAATAGTTAAACTGATTGTAGTTAATATTTGCTATAAATGCATCTTGTATTAGCACTGGTTGATTCTGCTTTTAAAATGGTTTATTTTTGAGGTTTGTAGGAATGTCTGCTCATCAGGCTATGCAATTTTAACAGAGTGATAATTTTGGACATTTCCGTTGCATATCACGCCGATAACTTGGAGCTAAAAGCACTCGAGTTTTGACTTAAACTCAACAGTGCAGCAACATTGTCTCCTGTATACCACTTGAAGTTTGCAGATAAAAACAGATCTAATGAACAAATCTACTGGTTTATTCATTAAAGATGTTGATTTTGAAGATTGAAAAACCTGTCATCGATTGATTTTTGAATGAACGTAAATGAAACCAAAAAAGACCAACCTTTAAACCGAGAAATACCAGGTTTTTCATTGATCATCATTTGTTCAGTCTTCAAAAGTGCTGAAAGTATCAACAATACTGAACAATAAAGTTTGTTTACTCTCTGAATGACTAAAATGATTCAATTTTTATTGGAATTTTCATTGAAACTTATTTTCCGAATCTTTAAACAATCGATGAATTATTTTGAGTTGAAATCTCAAGTTAAATGATTTGATTGATAAACAGCATACAATTATTTCCGTTTAAGCCTTTATTATTCACGCTTTTCCAGTTTGTTTATTAATAGCTACATAAAAACAAACTATTCAAGAAGAGTTCACCAGAAATTTGTTTCAATTCATTCCTGCTTTCATACAAATTGTACAAATTAATTTTGAAATTTTGAAAATATGTATTTTACAATTTATTAAATTGTTATTATTATTATTAATACGCCTAAAAACAGTTCGTTTCGTCTCAAGGTATTTCATATTTTTAATATGGTCTACATTCAATGACATAAATCATTTCATTAAGCATTTGCATTGTCAAATGATTCAAAATACTAGAGCAAACAGTTAATAGCCACACCTAATTAAATGTTAAATATATTTACTTCGAAGTCAAAAGAGTTCGTATGTAAGTTCAATCAAGATCAAGCTATGGGCACGAAGGCTATTCGACAAAAAACGATGTTAATATAGAACGGTTACTTTTTTCAAAATAACGCCAATTTCATAGAAAATGGCTATCCAAGCCCATTGAAAGTCATTTTCTCTGCCATCTATTCTCATATATGAGAATAGATGGCAGAGAAAATTATAATTTTTCCGATCTGTTCAGTGACAATTATTATTAATATTTCTTAGATCTCAAGAGTTATCTTCGAATCAAAACTTTTGACGAAACTGGAAAACAATAGAAAAATTCTTGGAATTATTACCGTAAAACTGGTTTGAGAACGACTTCGAAGGGTTGCCGATTGGTTACAATAGTCTCTTATATCTATAAGAAAAGTTTAAACAAAAATCAAAAGCTCTATTTTTTCATACCAAAGCGAACCGATTTCTCTGATGATTCCATCAAGAAAAGACATTTATATTTGGATTTATTATAATATGACACAACTTCTCAAGCTTATTCAAACTTCCTAAAGAATTATAATTGCAATATGATTGTAAATAAACATGGAAAAGCCAATATTTAACTAAACAGTTAAATAGTAATTAAAGCTGAAAAGAAACAGAAAAGAAATACAATCAAAAGTGAAACTGGAAACCTTTTTTTGGTCTTGACAGTCATCAAACAACCGGACAATTGACTTAAGTAAAAGCTGAAACATTTTGCAATCTAAATTATAGCTGGAAATGTAGGAAGAAATGAAAGAAAGCAAAAGACTGAAAGTGAATTTCATTATTGGGTCAAGGGTTGATGAGTAAATTAAAAAGTTAAGTAAAGGCTGCAATGAAAGTCCAGTTTGATGAGGATGAGGAAGGAAGAGAAATGAGTATTTTCTTGACTTTCTCATGACGTCCAGTTGACCTTAACTCCAATGATATTTCAATCATTTCTTTGTATCATCTGTTAAAGGTTAATTGATTCATTCTCAGCCAGCTATTATTAATCGAGACTCTTTACACGTTTCAACTAGGTGGGTTGATTCAATTGTGAGGGAGTTAACGTGTTTACAAATATAACAACTTTATTAACATTATTATTATTATAACTTTTTGTTAATACCAATGAAGTGAGTTAACTTGAATTTCATTTAAAGACACTTTACCTGTGAGCCTTTCTCATCAGTTAACCATTTGAATCAACGGTTCACTTTAATCGTTGATTAGATTAAGCCTCAACAGAATCAATTGGATACCATTTTTAAAAAAAGTGCTTATTCTCAACTCAAGCTAAACAGTTTCAAGTTGCTTTAATTTTCACATTCAATTGACAAATCATGTCCAGTCCAAATTTATTCACCGAATCATCTTTATTTAATGTTTCATCGACCATCTTAAGTCTCTTAAATGACACAAACAGTGTCAAGACAATGGCCATTGCTCCAGCTGGACCTCCGTTGTTGAAAAAGATTCATGACATTTTGATCACAACGCTTCTTGTTTCGGTCATGTTTGCCATGGGATGTTCAATTACATTGGAAGAGGTAAGTTAATCTTTAACTGTCCATTAATCAGATCATAAGATTTACAGCTAAAAATAACTAAATTACGGAGGCAACAATTGATAATCTCAAGCATCTATTATGCAGGGTTGGTTTATTTTTAAACGGCCTTTACTCAAATCTCATGTTAATCATTTATAAACGATTAACCATTTAAGTTTCATTGTTGGATTCATTTTTAGCTACAGATTTGAAGGTTAACCATAGATTATGCTGTTAAAATTAACATCAATTTAATTAACCTAAAAATAGTCAAATTATTGGGTTGAAGGATTTCAAGCTTTTATTTTGTCCATTGGGTTATTTGGTTTTTAGGTTTGTTTAATCTTGTTCATTTCAATTATTGGCAATTTGTTTTGCTTCCAGTTTTACTTTTCAGTCTTACTGTGTATTACTTGATTTTAATTGTGATTAACGACAATAGACTAAATTTGAAAGGATTATTTTGATTCCGTGTTTTGTTGCTGTGTTATAATGAGATTGAGGTTGAACATCATCAACAGACAAATTATCATTTTTCATTCAATTTTAAGTAATCAACGTCCGAACGATACAATCTATGTCAAGGTTTACTTAACCTTAAACACTTTTTTTACAATCTGAAACATTTACAATTTAAATTAGCCTCTTCTTAGGAAACAAGGAGTTAATTGCAAATAAAAAATCATCATTTCTAATTTAATATGGATAACCATTGGTTGTGATTTACAATTTTACAAGACCTACTCAATTAGTATACAAGGTTAGCGTCCAATTTGGGTTAAATTGACTGAAACTTATGGCTATGAAAGTTGACTAATTATTATAACCAAACCAGAATCGAGTCTGAGTTTGAAGTTGAAATGTGGAAGCAAAAAGATATTTCAATGAAATCAATCAGCATCAACCTAAAGTGTTGAATCAAACAATTGACCAACTCATAAACGTTGAATGAATATGATTTAGAGTAACAAATTATGATTGTTAAGTCAGTGTTTCGTTGAAAACAATTAAACATTATGAATATGATACACTGATGAACAATCAAGATTATGAAAAATGATAATATTGTTTCAAATTGTTACATTTTCACAAGATTATTAAATTGAAAACCCAAAAATACGAGAATCAACATAATTAGGTAAAGTAGATAAGTTGGTTGTCATTGACCAGATTTTCGTAAAGTTGGACTGGTTAAAGATTGACCATCATTTTAGCAATTATGAAATAACCAATGAACGTTGATTAACCTGACCCTCACCAAGGAACAAATTAAGGATTAGGAAGTTAATTTGAAACCAGAAATGAATTTCAACAATTACAATTAACCCAAACCTTTCATGTTCTTGGCCTCTTTCAATCTTTCTTGAAGCCATCTTTTTTTTCACTATTGTACTTGGCCTTATCAACATTGAGAATGAATGAAAAACAGTGAAACAGAATATCTCATTATTATATTAATATTACTATTATTTACAAATTGTAATTTGCTTTCTTAATTGGCTTCTACCTTTAAACAGTTAACACTTATTGTTCACCTTGATGGTGAAACGATCTCAAGTCCTTGGACTGTTACAAGTCAACTCAGTGTATTCAGTTGCAGGTTTATTATATCATCTTATACTCTGGTTTAACCATTTGGCTAAGATTGTTCAGATAATTTATTTGATTAATGACCTTAAGGCAGCATAATTTTCACTAAACTTTCATTTTCCACTTTCGAGAAGCAGCTAAATTTAAAATTACAGCTAAATTGTTGCATATTATGAAAGATATCATAAGGCAATTGGTCATGAAACGGACAATCTCATACAATTCAACTCGATCCAACATAGACTGGTCTATGCTTTCAATAAACCAGAAATTGTCTTCAGTCAGTAATACCTAAAAACACTCCATTTACATTGTAAAGTCAAAATGTCAGGTAAACTGAGCTGGTTATTTATTTGTATTAGGTTTTGATTTCTAATGAAATTAAAGATAGGTCTTAGTTAATCACACGAACAATTTATATTTGTAAATTGTTTAAATATTTAATGATTGTTTAGTCAGAAAAAGGTTCACTTGTAAGGAAACCCATGAATATGGTTAACCCAAAAAACCACTGTTTAAAATTATTTGTATTTATGTAAGTACTTGCTTTCGATTGATTGATTTCAAATGTTTGTCAAAAGTTGAGCTAAATTATTAATAAAGTATTGATTTACTAATCAAAATGGAATTGATTGTAATCTGATTAAAACTGTTGCATCAGGAAGCTAAGAGTGGATAAAAGATGTTAATTTCTGGCTTGTTTTCCCGTTGCAAAGCTGGTTAAACTACCGGCTAATCGGATTTCATTATATTGACCTTGTCCTGTTAAATGTTCAAACGGAATCATGGTGTTCATCACACTAATAGTCAATAGTAATTTGATTGAGAAACAAAAACTCGTCTTCCTTCGATTTTCTGGTTCCTTTTTTTACCTTTTCAGTAAAGTTAAGGTCATAAATGTGTTTTTTCACATTCAATATATTAATAATTCATTCGAAGAAGCTGAAAGTTTTAATACAATTTGTTTGATTATAATTTGATTTCATCAATTCGTGGCTTTCTGTTCTTATTAGGTAGATGTAAGTTTATTAACTTGATTGATAGCCATTGATATTTGACCAACAAAAGCTTCTCAGTAAAGGTCATTTGGTTGAAGAAACAGCGTTTTGTTTTATTTTAGATGAAAAGTTAATCAAGAAAGCAGGAAAAAATCGTGGTTATTAGTAAAATAATTGCTGAGCCAATTCAATATTACAAATTACAAACTTATCCTTTCTTAATTGTTATGCTTTGATTAAGTTTTAAAGCCTAGCCAGCCAAATTACTAACTAGTTATTAGTTTATTACAATGAATGTTCAATAAATGGTACAATAATTTATAATATAATTGGATTTACATTATGATTTCAATTAAGATGTTGGAGTGATCGTTTAACAGAGCTAAATAATTTGACTAGTTGGATTGCTGGTTTAAATGAATTCTGTTTCGGTTTAATTTCAATGAATGACAAGGCAACAATGTTAGTTGCTTGAACGTAAGGGAAGACTTTAAGATGAAAGTTACAAATTACCAACGCTGTAGTAAAAACCAGCCGATTTGAACCAGGTTTTAAATTCAGACATCTACAGGTTCTGGGCATTGCAGATGGAAATTTTTTTGACTCAATTGGCCAAAAATTTAGATTGATTCAAATAAATGGCTAAAATGCAACCTAATGATTAATCAAATGTTTAACTTATTTTGAAGGTTTGGAACCATTTGAAGAAACCAGTTGGTATATTGACTGGAATGGTCAGTCAATTCTTCTTGTTACCCTTGTCTGCCTACTGTTTGGTCAATGTACTCGGAATTGAACCCTTACATGCTGCTGGTCTCCTCATCTTGGCCTCAAGTCCAGGAGGAGTCACTTCCAATTTATTTACATACTTCTGTGATGGTGATGTTTCTCTGAGGTAATTACATTTTATTAGATTTCAATGTTCGATTATTAATATTTCTTATGCTTCTTTTCAGTGTCACCATGACCTCTTTGTCTACAGTTGTAGCTCTTTGGATGATGCCTTTCAATATCTGGCTCTATGGTCGATCTCTTGAATCAGATACAATTGTCATTCCTTACGCTAAAATGACATATTCATTGTTCTTCCTAACACTTCCAGTTCTTTTCGGAATGATTGTCTTCTGGAAATGGCCAAAAGTCGCTCCATTTTTAACTAAAGTAAGTCAAAATCAATATAAATATTCACAGGTAATCCGAGGATCATAATTGAGTTACATATACAATAAAATAAGCTAATAACCGACTAACGATACACAATTCTTATAAAAGCTGTATGCTGTACAATAAGCTAAAATATAAAATGAATCTCATTACTAACTACAGGTTGGAAGTGTAGCTGGTTTCTTGATCATCGTTGTCTGTGAAGCTCTTGAAGTCATGATTTTCCCCGATATTTTCGATGATGTTCCAGCCAAACTATATGTCGCTGAAGTAGCATTGCCTATTCTTGGTCTAACATTAGGTTTTGGTTGTGCTTCAATCTTTTCCCTGCCATATTCATCTCGAAGGACTGTTGCTATTGAATGTGGAATCCAAAACGTTGGAACTGCTTTGGCCATCGTTTCTCTATCTTACCCCTTCGAGGTAATCATTTAATTTACAGAATCAAATATCAGAATCATAAATCTAAAGGTAATAATGTTATTTGGACCTTTCTATTACAGCAATTACGAAAAGTTTGGCTTTTCCCATTCCTCTATGCATTCTCTATGCTTGGTGTTTTCACTGTCATGGCTGTTGTCTTCCAAACTTATAAACGACTTTCTGGTAAAAAGGTTTACATCAATGACGATATTCCTGGTCGGGATAAAAGTGAGTTTCAATATTCTCAATGCTTGCTATGGTTTTTATGCTTGGGATATAGCAATGTTTTAGTTTCAACTTGACTAATAACTTTTTAAGCAAAAGTTATTCTGATTTTGGATTTTAATTTTAATCAAATAATTATTTCTCTCTATCACCAAACAGATATTGTTACTGTTGAAGTTATGGCTTTACCTAAAGTCTAGACAAACAGAAACCATTTTCACAATTCAATCACCACCATAATCAGCGACAATTCATTACTTCAAAAACAAACCAATTCATTTTCATCATATTTTCATGAAACCAGTATTCAAATCGCTTTCAATCCATTGTAAAAGATCACACACATAAGTAATTGACAAACATTTCGATATCCAGGTTTAGAAGCGAGACTTCGTTTAAAGACTTATTATTTTACAACTTTATTGCAATTTAAAGATGGACTAAATTTCATGTCGAGAAGTGAACAAGTCTTGCCAATTTTGAACAAAACCAGTGTATATAAATAACAATGTATTGTAAACATTAATAACTTTTGTAAAATAATTCACTCATAATTGTTTATTCTCAATTAAAATGTCACATGAAAATGTGCAAGCTTTTCCTTTAAATTGTCATTTATTGTATCGTAAATTGTGCAAGAAGTGTACTTTTGTTTGACAATACTCAGTGCGATTTTGTCTTTTGCTATATTTAATCTGTTTTTCAATATTGAGCCTAATCGATGTTTTAAAAGTCAAGTGTTCTCGTGTTTAGTTTCTTGAATTACATCTTTAGTACAAGCTGCTAATTATTGTAGGATTTATTATTATACTTGGATTCTTCACTTCCAATTAAAATGTATTTCAATAAGAGTTGATGTCAAATTAAAAGAATTGAGTGGTTGATTTGCAGATTCGATAGCATTTTACAATTAATATATTCTTATAATCATTTTCTTGTCAACTTGTTTAGCTTCACCATTTCGGATGATTGTTATTCCTTGCTGTCATTATTATTTCCAGAGGTAAAACTGGCTTTAAAGTAACTTCAGCTTTCAGTGGAATAGTTCCGTGTTTTCGAGTTGATCTTAAACTAAATTTACGTATAATTTGAATTGTATAAATCTTGAGTTCTAACATTGCATAACGGTATCCAATGCAAGACCGTGGCCCATGACTAAAGGGTATAAAAGCTGTTTTAGGTATTTTGGACACATTTTCAGGACTCCATCGATCAGGATCATATCTATCTGGATTGGGATAAAAATTTGGATCTCGATGAGTGGCTGTAAATGACACACAAACAATTGATCCTTTGATGAGTCTTTTATCCTTTACCATGATATCCTCTTCAAGTACTCGCAAAGTGATGTGTGCAGGAGGATTCAATCGAAGTGATTCTTTTATGCACTGCTCAAGATAATTGCATTGGTTTATTTTATCCATATCATCCAATGGTGCATCATCAGGGAAAAATTCAATAATTTCCTGATACAATTTTTCTTGTACATCTAAATGATTTCCTAAAATGAAAGGGGAATTTAGAAGCAACCAGACACAACTCAGTGTTTCTTCAAATGAAGAATGGACTCTTACCGAGATGGAATAAAATCCAACGCAAAGTCAATGCGGTTGTATCATGTCCAGCTCCAATAAGAGTTACCAGTTCATCTAAAAGTCCCTGTTCATCGACTTTATGTTCAAGTAAATCAACTAAATCCTGGTTTTCTGGTTCATTCGATGTTGAATATTGTAACTGTTGCTTTCTCCGGCTCAAGATTAGATTTATGAACTTTTCAATGTCTTGTATCGTTTTATGATAAAATTGCCTAAACTTGAATAACTTGAAAGTCCAATCAAGGTGATAAAATGGATTCGACAATCGCCTAACGCAATTTTTTTCCAGACTTTCAATTAGCTCGAGAAATCTTTTTTTATCATCAAACGAAGCATCTAGAGAAGTGCTTGTTGCAGATTTTAAAATGATGTTCAATGTACTGCTGTGTATCTGATTGACCAAGTCAACGGGTTTACCAACTTGATCATCCAATTGTCGAGAAAATGATTCAACCTCTTTAAACATGTGCTTAGCATGATCTCTCATCTTTTTAGTTGTGAAGAAAGGTTCAATCAGCTTTCTTCGAACCTTCCAAATCGCAGGATCTGAAGTTACAAGTCCATTTCCTAGGCCCATAAATTTGTAAAAATGAGGTTTCTTTAAGTTCTTCTTGTGCAAGATCATCTGTTATAAACACAAAGAGAGATAAAGTTTAAGGTCGATTCCTTACTTCTAATGCAACTCGAATCATTCGACAAAAGTACATATGTATTATGAACCTTTCATTCATTGCATACGCTAAAGCCGTCTTTTATTGCTTCATTGAAATCATTTCCAAGTTGTATCTTTGACAATTAAATAAGAACACTAAGATTATGTCTTTTGATTTTCTTTTTACCTCTACTGTTTCAGAATCCGAAACAAAAATGATTGGAAAGAGTGAAATCCATAAAACTGTTAAAGATCGAATTGGGTTAAGTTGGAAAATTTTATCGGTTAGTTCGTGTAAATTTCCTAAATAATATAAAGCATTTCATTACTGATAGTAATAATTAAGTGAAAATTTGTTTCTTAAATCCGATAGCTTACTTGTACGCCTTTCCGTATCGATGGGGAATGGGAAATTTGGCCAAATTTGCTTCAAATGTCCCAGAAGGAAGCTTTTTGGTTTGTAGTGAAATCCATGATAATGAATAATAATATGAATATAATGTAATACAGGTTTCAATAGATGAACATAAATGAAATATAAAATAATTGAAAACAAAAGCAACTTCGGTGAATCAACACTAGACAATCCAATATAAGACATTGTAAATTCAGTTTAACCCGATACTTTAATCACAAATGTAGCTTTAAGACTGAATACTGTTACTATTTAACATAGAAACGACCATTGAATTTTATGAAAAAATTTCCTTCTAATATAAGACATTGTAAGTTGCGTCAGTAAATTAAGTTCAATCTATAACTTGAATCACAAATTCACTTTGAAATTAACAATGAAAAGATGTTTGATTTTAAGTTGATTGGTTGAATTTGTTACCATGTAACACAGAGGAATATTTTGTCAAATGCTTCCTCCTGTTAATCATGTTGGATAATCAATGGATTTTCATGATTTCAATAGATGATTCTACTCGCCTGGTTATTACGGCCTATGGGCATTCACCATTATAAATTCCACTCAAGAAGGCCATTCAATAAATACATAATGTTTGCATGAAAATTCAAACCTTTGATTATTCAAGCTGCATGACAACCTTGATGTTGAAACTGGTGAAATAACTTGAATAAAAGCTTTGGTGAAAGAGAGATTCCACTGAATGTGTTTGTTATGACAACATTACCAGCAAGCTCATACTGTACCCAACAGGCACCAATTACTAACCCTTATCATCAGTACCTGGTTCGTTCTCCATTTATAGTTTGAATGCGAAAGTCGAGAAAGTTTTTCACGACAGGATTTAGTAGTTACACCTTGTAACCATCATTTCCTACCTAATGATCCTCATTGTACTTCAGGTAAATGCAACCTTCGAATGTGCCTCGAACTTCTATCAATCATATCAGAGGGCGAAAATGTAAAAACAAAAAATCGGCCCATGATCTGTGACACGAGAATAGGCTCAGTGCTATTTCGGATCATGATGGACACGGTTCGATGGTCTCAATAATCAAGAGGTCAAAAGTACTGCACCATCAGGCCAAATATTATTATTGGAAATTAGCCAGGAAATTATCAATGATAAGTGAACCCAAATTTGTGGAAAAAGCCGTGTTTATATGAGTTTGAGTTAGGAAACTTCATCAACATAAATTGCAAACATGAATTGATTATTTCCAAATTGTGATTTAATTGCTAATTTACCATATAATTTGATAATTGGTATATGACTGTTCACTGGTGTCTTTTGCTTATCGATTATATTACGATAACCTGTTATTACAACTATTATTTATATCATGCATAAATGATAATACTAAAGATTTGCATTTCACAAATTTCATTGATTGTTATTTCTTGGTGTCAAAACTATTTCCAAAGGTAAGGCTGGCTGAAAAGTAACTTCATACAGTACTGGAATACTTCCATGTGGTCGAGTTGATTTCAAACTGAATTTACGAATAATTTGTGCTGTATAAATCTTGAGCTCTATCATCGCATAACGGTATCCAATGCAGAGTCTTGGCCCATAGCCAAAAGGAATCCAAGCTGTTTTAGGTATTTTGGAGGCATTTTCAGGACTCCATCGATCAGGATCAAATTTTTCTGGATCGGGATAAATTTTTGGATCGTGATGAGTTGACAGACTTGAGAAAACAACAATAGAACCTTTGACGAGTTTTTGCCCCTTTACCATGATATCTTCTTCAAGAACTCTTGCAGAACCAGGAACAGAAGAATTCAACCGAAGGGATTCTTTTACGCATTGATCGAGATAATTGCACTCTTTGATTCTATCCAAATCATCTATTGGTTCGTCATCAGGGAAACATTGAATAATCTCTTTATACAGTTGTTCTTGTACATCTGGATGATTGCCTAGAATGAAAGATGAATTAAGAAACAATTATTGCCTTTAAACTGAAATAACCAGAATTTTCAAGTAACATAGTTGTAATCCAATCACTGATTAAAATCTTACCGAGATGAAATAAAAGCCAACGTAAAGCGACTGCTGTTGTTTCATGTCCAGCTCCAATAAGCGTTATCAGTTCATCTTGCAATCCCTGGTCATCGACTCTATGTTCAAGTAAATCAACTAAATCCGGGTTTTCTGGTTCATTCCTTGGTGAAAATTTCAACAGTTCTTTTCTTCGATTGAATATTTTGTTTATAACTTTTGCCGTATTTTCGATGGTTCCATTATAAACTTGGCTAAACTTGCAAAACTTGAATATCCAATCAAAATGATAAAATGGGTTTGAAGCTCGTTTAACTGCATTTTTTTCAATTTGTTCAACTAATACGACCAATTCTGATTTATCTTCAATCGAATCATCTAAAGGTATACTTGTAGCAGACTTCAAAATGACATTTAGAGTACTTGTGTTTATTTGAGTTACCAAGTCAACGGGTTTATTAACTTTATCATCCAACTGTCCTCCAAATGATTGAACCTCTTCATACATGTGTTTAGCATGATCTCTCATCTTTTTAGTTGAGAAGAAAGGTTCAATAATCTTCCTTCGAACCTTCCAAAGCTCAGGTTCGGAAGACAACAGTCCATCTCCTATGCCAATAAATCTATAAAGCTGTGGTCTCTTTAAATTCTTCTTGTGCAAGATCGTCTAAAAATATAATAAATATGAAAGTGAAAGTAAAAGGTCAATTAACAAAACGGTCCTCATGTAAACTAAAACACAAATGCGTTGATCACAGTTATGATAGTCCGTATGAAGCTTTTATAGCAAATGTCCCACTTGAATTTCCGAAAGCCCAAAGTTAATTAGCTTCGTTAAAATTCAGGTTTCATTATCATTGTGGGTAGTTTTGCCGGCAACGCTGACTTGGCATTGATTATTAGACTCGCAATCATTGAACTGGATCAGTCGTTTTATAAAATTTGAAGAATAGTTAGTCTCATAGAATTTTTATGTATCACTAACTTGATTGTGTTATTAACAATTGCTTCAGTTTAGTTCTACTATGTGTTAGTATTAGATAATATTTGAATCAAAGTCCAAAATGAAAATATATTCTCTGAAAAATCAACATAAATGATTAGTTTTTCCGTTTACCTCTACTATTTCATGACCCGAAGCAAAGACGAGTGGAAGCAGCGAAACCCAGAAAACTGATAAAGATCGGCTTGGATTAGGACCAACATAGCTATACAACTGGTTGTACATAGTCGCTGAAAAATATGAAACATTTAATATGCTGTGATTTGGAGCGATTTGACTTGATTTTATCACTTACCTGCAGCCGTAATCATATCCATAGGGAACGGAAAATTCGGCCAAATTAGCCCCAAATGTCCCAGAATGAAGGTTTTTGGTTTGTAGTGAAATCCATGATAGTGAATAACAATATAAATATAATTTAAGGCAGGTTTCAATATATGAACATAAATAAAATAAGAAATGATTGAAAACAAAAGCCATTTCAATGAATCAACACTAAACAATCCACTGTAAGAAGGCATTGTAAATTTGGTAGCCATTTCTTCCAATCTGATACTTTAATCACAAATGTTACTAAACAAAACCAAATACTATTTAACACAAAACGACCATTCAATTTTGTAAAAATATTTCCTTCTATCGAAAATCAAACCTTCTAATCTGTGGAAATTCATGGTTTAAATGAGTCCTGCAACTAACCTGATTACTTCAATCGCCCTTTGGGTATTATTTCAGATGCCAAGGCCATCCAAATATAAACACAGTCTCACTGTAAATTAAGAAGAAAGTAAAGAAAGGAGGAAAGAAAATGAAACCTTTAATTATTGAGCCTGCACAACAGCCTTGATGTCCGAAGACACTTCAACTTAATATGTTCAACAAATGGACAGATTAGATTTGTGAAATGATTATTAATGTTTGCTTGAAAATAGCTTCTGTTGCAATAAAAACGATTATACAAAATACTAAATATCATTTCAATTTAAAAACCGGTTCAATTTTCGAGTTTAGTTGTTGTTTCTTGGTTTCATTATTATCTCCAAAGGTTCAACTGGTCTTAAAGTAATTTCAGCTTTGAGTGGAATGCTTCCATGTGGTCGAGTCGATCTTAAACTGAATTTACGAATGATTTGAATTGTATAAATCTTTAGTTCTATCATTGCATAGCGATATCCAATGCAGGATCGAGGTCCGTAACCAAAAGGTATAAAAGCTGCTTTAGGTATTTTTGTTGCATTTTCAGGGTTCCATCGATCAGGATCGTATTTCTTTGGATTGGGATAAACTTTTGGGTCATGATGGGTTGCTTCAATCAAGACACCAACAATCGAACCTTTGATGAGTCTTTTATCCTTTACCATGATATCCTCTTCGAGTAGTCTTGCAAAACCATAGACTGGAGGATTCAATCGAAGGGATTCTTTTACGCATTGATCGAGATAATTGCACTCTTTGATTTTATCAATATCATCTATTGGTGTATCATCAGGGAAAATTTGAATTATCTCTTTATACAGTTGTTCTTGTACATCTAAATGGTTACCTGAAAGGAAAGATGAATTTAGAAGCAATCTGATGCAATGAAGAAGTAAACCTTACCGAGATTGAATAAGATCCAACGTAAAGCCACTGCTGTCGATTCATGTCCAGCTAAGATGAGAGTTAGCAGTTCATTGTGCATTCCTTTTTCATCGATTTGGTCTTCCAGTAAATGAATTAAATCCTGATCCTCTGGTTCATTGAGTGAATTCTCGAATATTTCACTTCTTTGAGCCAGTATATGGTTTATGAACTCTGCAATCAAATCATTGTTTTTATAATAAGCTCGGCCAAACTCGAAAAACTTGAAAAGCCAATCAAAATAGTAGAAAGGATTTGTTCCTCTTCGAGTAAGATTGGGTTCGATTTCATCCACTACTTTGGTAAATTTTTTTTTATCTTCCATTGAATAGTCTAAAGGAATGCTTGTAGCAGACTTTAAAATGATGTTCAATGTACTGCTGTGTATTTGATTGACCAAATCAACGGGTTTACCAATTTCATTGTCCAATTGTCGGGAAAATGATTCAATCTCTCGATACATATTTTCAGTATGATCCTTCATCTTTTTAGTGGAGAAAAAAGGTTCAATCAGTTTCCTTCGAACCTTCCAAACCGCAGGATCTGAAGGTATCAGTCCATCTCCTAGACCCATAAATTTGTAAAAATGAGGTTTCTTCAAATTCTTCTTGTCCAGTAGAATCTAAAAAACAAAGAAAGTTATCCATTTTAATATTAGGAATCAATAATTATTCAGGTAAGACACTTGCTCGATGGACATGTCGATTCATTGAAATTGGTTTCACTTTACCTCAACTGCTTCATGGCCTACAAGGGTTACAACTGGATAGAGTGAAATCCATGCAACTGATAATGATTCATCTGGATTATGAGCAACAATTTTATTGACACCTTCGTAGACATTTTCTGTTGTAAAATAACATTGCAATTATCACATTTGGGTTAACATTCACTTATTGAATGGCTAACTTACTTGTAACACTTTTCGCGTCATTTGGGAATGGAAAGTTTGTCCAAAATAGCTTCAAATGTCCAAGAAGAAAGTTTTTCGGATAACAAGGAAATCCATGATAATGAATGACCAAAGAAACGAAATCAAGAGCAGGTTTCAATAGATAAACATAAATGTAATACAAAATTGCTGAAAACACAAGTAGTTTAAGTGTTTCGAAACTTAACGATCCAATATCGACCATTGTAAGCGGCTTTATAGCAATTTGATTAGTAACTAAATTCTTGAATATTAGAAGCCAATTCACAATTGTAACTCTGAAAACTAAAAGAACTATAAAATTAAGAAGGATTATAGTTGCATTGTGAATCTGAATGCGAATTAACCAAATTTGTTGTAAAACTCGAAACTTTTCCTTCTATTTTCAATATTGTTCACAGGTTCCTGTGAATTGTTTGCTATCAATTCAATCAACCACAGTTGATCAAGTCTTTTATATCACATATCTGTCAATATTGTTATATTATTTTTAGTTTATTTCAAACAATTTCACCTTAAATTTTTATTGCTCGTCATTCTTCAAATAACCTTTAGAATGGAGAAAGTAAAATCTCTTCAAATGATCTACACGTTTGTATTTATTAAATTAAATTACGAGATTATTATTGACAAATAAACAACTATGAGTTCTCGATATTTTTGTTCATCAAGGAAACATTGAGAGGTCAAAGTCCCATTGTTAAAGATGATAATAAACAGTTGATTGACGATGGGGAAGCGAAAGCATTACGAAGGTGGAAACTTACAATCCACAGCTTGAACAATGCGTTTATTACGTCTAAATTCAATCGACCTCAATTCAATCCTTACTGCACATAGTCTTTAAAATGGCAAATAAATCTATTAGAATACATTAAATGTTTGTAAATGCAATCAATCTCTGATTTTAAGTAGATATGTGGTTCCTAAGTAAAGGTGAAAGCTGCTTCCGACATTTAGACGACGTACTTTTGAAAACTCCATCTATTAGGATTTATCTGGATCGGGATGAACGTCATAGTGAGTTGCTGAGCAACTCGCAAAAGCGATTGTATTCAACCTTTCAATATATTTGCAAAAAATGAACACGATTCTACGAAATGATTGTTTGATGTATTTTTAATTGTACAGTTTTGTTTTATCCATATCATCTACTGGTATATCATCAGGGAAAATGCAGTTATTCCTTGATTCACCAAGTTTCTGCCGTTTTTACAATGACTATTCAGACTATTATTGTTGGTCTGTGTCCATGAGGTTTGGTAAGTTATTGCTGCTTCAGGGCACATTCAATGTAAGTTGCCATTAATGTGATAATTTGGGTTGGACTCTAGGAGCAATTACATTTGACGTAGGAATGAAATGTATTTATAGCTATTAATAGTTAAATATTTGGCTTAAGTTCTAGGTTTTTGAGCATTAATGTGTTTGGATGTTACTTTTGATGTTAACAGAAACTCATTTTCAAAATCAAAAGTCCACGATAACATTTCATGAAGGAATTAAACACAGAATTTGGCTGTAATGGCACTTAGAGGAACTTTTGAATCGCACCAATCGACTTAGTTTTATGCCCTTCACAAACTGAGTCCCATTTTGAAAGAAATTGTTTTTACCATTTTTCACATTTGAGTCAAATTGTATAAATATGACAATTGTGTTGATTGTCTCTTTTTAATTAAAACCAAGAATAACTACTATCATGACCTAATTAATGACCAAAATAAATTTTCTTTATCGTGTTCTGCGTGTAGACATGAATTAGTTACTTAGTTAGTATAACAGTTATCATCAACTGTAAGAAACTAGTCAAAATTAAAACAAAACGTGAATCAAAAGTCTCATTTTACGCGAAATGGGAAGAAGAAGGTCAATTCAAAAGATAAATACCTTCAATTTGATACTTGAGGCCATTTCAATACATTCGTTCAAGACGAGACTAAAGTGAAACTACGAAAATCGTCAACATTGAATTATATTCACCAATTGATCTAGTTGTATTAATAATCAATAGTAGTTGTAATGATTCATAAGATGAAGAAACATAATAAACTGTTATTGTTACACAAACTTAAGCGATTCAATCTATGCATATGACATCAACATAAGCCTTTACGAGTTTCATTGATTGTTATTTCTTGGTGTGATTATTATTTCCAAAGGTAAGGCTGGTTGAAAAGTAACTTCATACAGTACTGGAATACTTCCATGGGGTCGAGTTGATTTCAAACTGAATTTACGCACAATTTGAGCTGTATAAATCTTGAGCTCTACCATCGCATAACGCCATCCAATGCAGATTCTTGGCCCATAACCAAAAGGAATCCAAGCTGTTTTAGGTATTTTGGATGCATTTTCAGGACTCCATCGATCAGGATCGTATGCAAAGGGATTGGGATAAATATTTGGGTCGTGATGAGTTGGTAGAGCTAAGACACCGACAGTTGAACCTTTGATTAGTCTTTGGCCCTTTACCATGATATCTTCTTCAAGTACTCTTCCAGGGCCATTAACAGAAGGATTTAACCGAAGTGCTTCTTTTACACATTGCTCGAGATAAACGCATTGATTAATTTTATCCATATCATCCAATGGTGTGTCATCAGGGAAAAATTGAATAATCTCTTGATACAGTTTCTCTTGTACATCTGGATGATTGCCTAAAGTAAAAGATGAATTAAGAAACAATTATTGAATTTAAATTGCAATATCAGAATTTACATGAAAATTTCAAGTAATTGAACACAACATGGTTTTAATCTTACCGAGATGGAATAAAAGCCAGCGTAAAGCGACCGCTGTTGTTTCATGTCCAGCTCCAATAAGCGTTATCAGTTCATCGTGCAATCCCTTGTCATCGACTTTACCTTCAAGTAAATCAACTAAATCCTGGTTTTCTGGTTCATTCCATGGTGAACATTTCAACAGTTGTTTTCTTCGATTAAATATTTTGTCTAAAACTCCTAACATGCTTTCGATGGCTTCATTATAAACTTGACTAAACTTGAATAACTTGAACATCCAATCAAGATGATAAAATGGATTTGAAGCTCGTTTAACTGCATTTTTTTCAACCGTGGCAACTAGTTCGACCAATTTTTCTTTATCTTCCATCGAATCATCTAAAGGTATACTTGCACTCGACTTCAAAATGATGTTCAGAGTACTTGTGTGTATTTGATTGACCAAGTCAACAGGTTTACCAACTTGATCAGTCAATTGTTGAGAAAATGAATCGACTTCTTCGTACATATGTTTAGCATGATCTCTCATCTTTTTAGTTGTGAAGAAAGGCTCAACCAACTTTCTTCGAACCTTCCAAAGTTCAGGTTCAGAAGTTATCAGTCCATCTCCTATCCCAAGAAATCGATAAACCTGTGGTCTCTTTAAATTCTTCTTGTGCAAAATGGTCTGTTAATATGATGAACAAAAAGAAAGTGAATGATTTACATGATGCTCATGTAACACAAAACTCACAAACCACTTCTGTTTATATTCATTTTAAATCCATTCCTGAGGATTGTTAATCAACTCATTTATTCAACTAAACTCTGTCATTTGAAAGAACTAGCGGTTATCACGCACTGAGTCATTTATTTCATAAATAAATTTTTCAATTTACCTCTACCAATTCATGACCCGAAGCAAAGACGACTGGAAAAATTGAAATCCATAAAACTGATAAAGATCGACTTGTATTAGGACCGACAATTTTAAGCATATTTTCGTATAAATTCCCTGGAAAAATATGAGAAAATCAAATTATTACGATTTACAGGGTTGCGTTCCAATTTTGCCGATCTTAAAGGGTAAGCCATTTAACCAAGAAAAGGCAAAAAAGGTTTACTTTGAATTTCTTTGGCTTTGCACGAAAATCTTGTTCTTTGCTCCAATTGAAAGCATATAATCGATGAAATGTTGAATTTCAATTGGTTTTCAAAGATGGCTAGACAATCCAAAAATTAAATTCATTGCTAGGAATATGCCGTGAATTTTTGAGTCTTAAATCCAGTCTATTCAGAATAGCACAAAAAGCTGAGCGAAACAAAAAAAATTTTGACGGACTTTTCCATCTCAAAATGAAAAAAACATTTGATTGTAACTAAAATTTGTAGATTTAAAGTTAAACGTATATCTTTCATAATTATGAACATCCGCTCTTCGTATCGCATTGATTTATAAGATCATTTTTCGTGCAAAGATAAAGGCATAAAAGATAGACGAAGTTGGACTAAACCGATTTGGAGTGATTTGACTTGATTTTATCACTTACCTGCAACCGTCTTCATATCGATAGGGAACGGAAAATTCGGCCAGATTTGCCTCAAATGTCCCAGAAGGAAACTTTTTGGTCGATAATGGAATCCATGATAATGAATAACAATATAAATATAATGTAAGGCAGGTTTCAATAGATGAACATAAATAAAATAAGAAATGATTGAAAACAAAAGCAATTTCAATGAATCAACACTAAACATTGTATATTGCGGCAACAAATTCAGTTCAATCTATAACTACAACTTTCCCAATAACAATGTTAAGAAGTTTATGATTTCATTACTCGGCCTATTATGAGTTAATTGACTCATTTTGCCACAATGTCATGAGGATTGTGACATTAAATCGTTTCCCTTTATTGTCATTAAATGACTTTAGTAAATTGAATAAATTGAGTAAATCACTTTTAATAATGACTAATTAATGTTGTGGTCAGCCTTTGGGCTTTCAATAATGGATATGGATTTTAGAAAGACAATATTGTTGAGCCTTTTTCCCGAAAACACATTTGATGGACAATTTTTTCCTCAAATTTTCTATTTGACATTCAAAATTGCGTTGCATCTTGTGTACTGTAAAAACCAGTAAAGTGTACAAGTGGGTTCTGTGGACTTTTTTAAATAAAATTTCGAACGGTTCGTCCGATTTTGTAACTTTTAAATCATTTATTTTTCTCATTTATTGATCTCTATTCAACTATGCAACTAAATGATACTCCTTTGAAAGTCCATGAAACGTTCATGCATGAAAGGGTTTACACCAAGGTTTGAACATAAACTATGATTTTGAAATTGATTAGGTCATTAATGCAACATTAATTCAAAAATCAACCGAAATTCTCATAGAGTTACTTTCATAGTTCTGATGATTCCAATGTAAATGGTGTCTAGAAAGATACTGACAAGTGAATCAGTTCTTCGACATCATTTTTTTAAATGTATTATGTGATAAGCTTAGATGAAACAGCTATCAAAGCTGGTTTGTAATATTAACAAAAATAGATTTGGTTATGTGGCTATGTCCATGAGGATGAACATGGCCTGTCAAATGAAGCAAACTTATGTACAAAACAAAAATTATTGCGTTGTGTTTCCAGCCGTTCATTTTTTTCATTAAGTTGATAATAAAAGCAAATTCTAAGACTGCTAAAGGAACCACAAGGTAGTTTAAGTTGAAATTATGAATTTTTATTGGAATATTAAAGCAATCAAGAATTTTGAGTAATTCAAATACAAAGTTTAACAAGTTACCAGTGAAAAAAAATCCAGCGCGCTGTTCTGAATGAAAAGATTATTCATTTTATGATATAAGTGAGTTCAATTGATTCTAAAATGATCTGATAGCATTTAAAATCCATGGAAACTGTTAATAACTTAAGCTTTAATTTCATTGTAATTTCTTGGTGTCATTATTATTTCCAAAGGTAAGGATGGCTGGAAAGTAACTGTATACAGCATTGGAACACTTCCATGTGGTCGAGTTGATCTTAAGTTAAATTTACGAATAATTTGTGCTGTATAAATCTTGAGCTCTACCATCGCATAACGCCATCCAATACAGATTCGTGGTCCATAACCAAAAGGAATCCAAGCTGTTTTAGGTATTTTGGAGGCATTTTCAGGACTCCATCGATCAGGATCGTATGCAAAAGGATTGGGATAAACACTTGGGTCATGATGAACTGCTAAAGGTACCACACCACAAACTGTACCTTTCAAGAGTTTCTTATCCTTTACGATTATATCCTCTTCTAGTACTCTTGAAACACCCACAAGGGGAGGATTCAATCGAAGTGCTTCTTTTATGCATTGCTCGAGATAAATGCATTGGTTCATTTTATCCATATCATCCAATGGTGTGTCATCAGGGAAAAATTGAATAATCTCTTGATACAGTTTCTCTTGTACATCAGGATGATTGCCTAGCATGAAAGGTAAATTTAGAAATAATTATTTAATTCAAGTTGGGAAGTTCTGGATAAAGACACAACATAGTTCTGTTACAATTGAACTCTTACCGATATGGAATAAAAGCCAACGTAAAGCGACTGCGGTTGTATCATGTCCAGCTCCGATATGAGTTGCCAGTTCTTCGTACAATCCCTCTTCATCAACTTTATCTCCAAGTAAAGTGACAAAATCTTGTTTTTCCGGTTCGTTCGATGGTGAACATTTCAACAGTTGCTTTCTTCGACCTAATATTTTATTTATAACTTTCTCAAGATTTTCAATGTTTTTATAATAAACTTGACTAAACTTAAAAAACTTGAACATCCAATCGAGTTGGTATAGAGGGTTCACCAATCGATGAACAGCACTTTTCTCCAATTCTGCAACTATTTCGACTAATTTTTCTTTATCTTCCTTCAAATCATCTAAAGGTATACTTGTAGCAGACTTTAAAATGACATTTAGAGTACTTGTGTGTATTTGATTGACCAAGTCAACGGGTTTACCAACTTGATCATCCAACTGTCCACCAAATGATTGAACCTCTTCATACATGTGTTTAGCATGATCTCTCATCTTTTTAGTTGAGAAGAAAGGTTCAATAAGCTTCCTTCGAACCTTCCATTTCGCAGGCTCTGAAGTAACCAGTCCATCTCCTAGACCCATGAACTTATAAGCATAAGGTTTCTTCAAATTCTTCTTCTGTAAGACTGTCTATAATAAACAATGTAAGTAATAAATAAAAAGAAAGGTAAGCTAACAGCGACAGATGCTCATAACACTTTCAACGCGAAAGTCACACTTGCACCCGCTGGTCATGCAACAATAAAGTCATCTATTGTAGAGTCCATAAAGCGAATGCAGCAAACTCTGTCAATGGTGGACTTGATTTGACTGTAACAATGAAAAATAGGCTGATCTTTTTCGGAATTCAGATTCTTTAGAAATTCACAAAAACGGGGAAATGCAGAATCCGTATTTCTATTGTATTTGTATCCTATTTGGTAAAATGAACTCAACGATCAGTTATGGGGATTCACTTGCAATAATGAAAATGAGTTGTTGATGACACTGGATCAAGAAACTATTTAAAACCAAGTCTAAGTAACTTAACTCACAATTTTTTATTACTCGATGGTCGGAATAGCTTGCGATGAAAGTGTTAAGCCTTATTGATTATTAGACTAGAAATTATCAAACTTAATCATTGTAGGGAATATTAGAGCACAAAGCTTCGAATCGACATCAAAAGTAAGATTAAATTATTGGATAATAAATTGAATGTAAATGATTTTGACTTTACCTCGACCGCTTCATGGCCAAAAGCAAAGGTGACTGGAAAAAGTGAAAGCCATAAAATTTGTAAGGACTGTCTTGGATTAGAGGCAATCACTTTGAGAGAAAATTCTGTAGCATTTTCTGAAAAACATGAAAAATTTGAATTGTTATGATTTTAAGTTACGCTTTTGATTTGATTACTTACTTGAAAGCTTTTCTAAATCAATAGGGAACGGAAAATTTGGCCAAAGCTCCTTCCAATGTCCAAAAAGGAAATTTTTTGGTCGATAATGGAGTCCATGATAATGAATAACAATATAGATATAATAAAATACGGGTTTCAATAGATAAACATAAATAAAATAAGAAATGATTGAAAACAAAAGCAATTTCAATGAATCAACACTAAACATTGTAAATTGCGGCAACAAATTCAGTTCAATCTATAAGCACAATTATAAACGCAACTTTTACAATAACAAAGTTAATCATAAGAAGTTTATGGTTTCACTGCTCAGCTTATTATGAATTAATTGACTTATTTTGTCACAAAGTCATGAGAATATTCAAATTATAAAATGTTTCCTTCTAATTTTAATCAATTGTAAATCCATTGTGAATAAATGATTAAAAATAATGGTTCGTTATGGTTGTCATTGGCCTTTGGGCATTGAACATCATGCATTTTAAGATTCATTAATCGTTAACCACTTTTGATTTTTCATTTCCTCGAAATTTCATCTAACATTCAAAATTACGTTATATAAGTGTCCGTAAGTAAAGTTATAATCGGGTTTAATGGATTTTTTCCGAGATTTGAATGTTTCGTTCGATTTAGTTATTGTTGTTTCTTTCGAAGCAGAACGATTTGATTAATTGATCATCATTGATTAGGTGAATGCTTGGATTCACTTGCAAACATTTCGAAAATTGTGATTTTTCTACGGAATAATTAAGTCCTCTTTAAGTACTGAGACATTAATTTCATTTTCAAAGTTTTATCTTCATCAATGTAAATAATATTGATCTTGAGAGTCAGTAGACCTCTTGATTATCTTATCAATGATTAACCTTAAAATGAACTTAAATTACACCTCAGAAAGGTCAATATTACTTGAGATTTACGATTGTTTGTTATGCTGTAATAATTGAAGATATTGATATAGAACGGAAAACTAAAGTCAAACCGAAGTCAAAGCCTTGCTTTCATTGATTTTAATTGTTGATTGTTGCTTATTTGATAAGTTTCCTTATTTTTCCTCCTTTAAAAGCAATCAACAAATGGATTGAAGGTAGTGCCGCCATCTATTATGTAATCTAATATGCTATGTGCACGAAAACTTATAACTAAATCCTATCATTGTTATCAAGTGAAAATTGATTTTACACTTTACATGTTCTTGTGAAACATGTTAAATGACAATTAAATTTGAACACTCAAGCGTCAAGTTTTGTGTTGTTAATGAAATGAAGACGTTTATTTGGTGGTTTGATTAGTAATCTGGATCAATCATACATTGTATATTGAAATGTTGTTATTCAACAAACGAAACAACAGAGTGAACCAAGAATGACTTGATAGTGTCTACACAAATATTGTATTGAATGGTGAATCGTGTTTGCGTCAGCAGTAACAGTTCAATTCAAGCTAACTCAACAAAGCTAATTGATTGAAAGAGGGAAGAAGAAGAAGAAGACAGTTTAAAAACAAAAAATGTAGGTATCTCTCCAATCTTCTCTTCTCGCCAAACCTGTTTTCTGAGTTTCAATCTATCCAAATCAAAGACTCGACAACAACTCATTCCTATTTATTTTTGTGCCTATTTTGTATTTCACTTTTCTCAAAATAATCATATTCTTTTTTATTTCAGTTATTTAATGCCGTTTATGTTTTCTCGCAGCTCAACGTCATCGTCAAAATCATTATATCACCGCTTCTGCCTTTTGTTTCATCTATAAAGTGTGATTTGTTGTGTTTTACATCTTTTAACTTTTGTTAAATGCTATTTTAATCTTCATTCTCAACGTAACCGCTTTAACAATCAAAATTGGACAATTTTAAATATGTTTTTATTATTTCATTAGCAATTACCGTAAAACCTTTAAACCGTTGATTGGGTAACACTTGTAACTCCATTGGACAAGGCGTTATCCTTATTCACATGTGTTCAACTAAATTTTCTGTTCAATCCAATCTGTTGCATTGCATACTTGTAAGTATTTTTAGTGTTAACAGGGTTAACGCTATTTTTACAATTTTTCACTTAACTGTGCTTTTGATGGTCCCAAACAAGACTACTTATTATCCGTTTCATTTAGTGATTATAATTTAACCAACTAAACATGTACTACAAACTGGTATAGTCAGTTATCATGTGTTTTACTCAAAAAATCGGCATACATGTATCAGCTTGAAACTAGACGTTACACATGTAATCAGCTGATTTTAGGCGTTTCTCATCAATTTACACTTAAATCAAATTATTTTAAATTCATGATTATTTCAATATTCTCTTGAAATGTTAATTAGATATCAAATATTGGAACCTCATTAATCTTACAATCTGATTTTCTTAATTTACTTGCAGGTTTCCAAACGTCATTGTCCAATACTCATCTGTCAATTGCTTTATTCATTTTAAAATATAAAAAAGTGTAGATTTAATTCATCATGTCGGCCGTCCTGTCTAAATTAAGAGAGTTTAGTGATAACCATACAATACCACACCACCAATTCACTCGAGCTGCATCGGGATTAATCTTTGCTTTGTATTTCTACAAATTTGGTACACCAGTGGTATCTAAATTGGTCTCATCATGTCAAGCCAAAGCCCAATCCATTCAAGAGAAGATTACAGGACTTGATAGTTTCAATGATGATGGGACAGTTAAGGATCAAGATTTATTAAATTCAATTAGTTATCGACCATCTACCAAATCTCAGAATGAAAAGTCAAAGCCGTCTGAAGATTATACCAATTTTGGTATTCGAGATGGTTCAATTTTGGACATTGTCATGGACACTATTGTGAAAAGTTTAAGACAATTTCAAGCTCTTACCGGTTTCAATGTGACCTTTATTATACAATTAGTTAAATTAATTCGCATAATGGTACCAGGAGTGAGAACAGTAGAGGTTGCATTACTTTTACTACACACAATGTCTTTGGTGTCAAGAACATTTCTATCAATCTTTGTTGCTAACCTAGAAGGTCAAGTGGTCAAATACATTGTCCGTCGAGATGTTGTAAATTTTGCATCCATGCTGACAAAATGGCTCTTGATTGCAGTACCAGCGACATTCATCAATAGTTCTATTCGTTTTTTGGAAAACCAATTAGCTCTTGCTTTCCGAACACGATTAGTTCGTTATGGTTATGAGTTGTATTTCAAAAATCAAACATATTATGCTGTTTCTAATCTTGATGGTCGTCTTGAAAATCCCGACCATTGTTTAACAGACGATATCATCAGTTTTAGTCAACACTGTGCTCATCTTTACTCGTCTGTAACCAAACCGTTACTTGATCTATTCTTAATCACTTATACTCTGCTTAAGATGTCTCAACAAATGGGATCCTATGGTCGCTATGGAGGATATGGCCAGCTGATGAACGCTGTTGCCATCATTTCAACTCACGGTATATTACGCTGGATTTCACCCAAATTTGGCTCCCTAGTTTCGGAAGAAGCTCGAAGAAAGGGTTTCCTTCGATCGGTCCATGCAAGAGTCATCACCAATGCCGAGGAAATTGCTTTCTATGGTGGACATCTGATTGAATTGAATGTTGTCCAACGAGCTTATAAGGCATTGGCTCAACAAATGAATGTGATATATAATCAAAGACTTTGGTACATTATGTTTGAACAATTTCTAATGAAGTACGTATGGAGTGCCCTTGGAATGGTTAACATAGCAATACCTGTGATGACCGGCAAAGGAAGTTCATTTGCTAAACAAGACGGAGTTCAGCAAAACGATGGAGGCTATGATCATGAGGATATTAGTGAACGTACTCAGTATATGACTACTGCTAAAAATATTTTGATTGCTGGTGGCGATGCTGCTGAAAGACTTATGTCTTCTTATAAAGAAGTAAGTGCCAAATTAAATTATTGCTATTACATGTAATTTACTCTATTATCTTTTCATTTCAAGCTCATCGAATTAACTGGTTACACTAAACGAGTTGCTCGTATGTTTACTGTCTTCGAAGAAGTTAGCCAAGGAAAATATAAAAAAATTGGAACCGAGTCATCTAAGAAACGAGGAGCTCTTCCGCCTGATGTTTGCTTTACCGCTGAAGGTATTCTTGCTCAAAAAGGGATAGTTATTGAAGTTGAGGATTACATTGAGTTAACTGACGTACCTGTTATCACTCCGAATTACGATGTTATAGTTCCCAAATTGTCTTTCAAGGTAATGTTCAAGAAAATTTGGATTGCTTTTACGATTATATTTGCAATGGTTGACTTATCAACACTAATACTTGAAACAGTTACTTACAATCAACAATCATTTGATAATCGTATTATATTTTTATAAATACTATTTGTTAAGCTGATAGGTAACTGATTATGAGTGCATTATAAGGTCTAAATTATCTTGAATTGTTTCAATTTGTTTCCTTTCCTCTTATAGATGACTAGAGATATGCATTTATTGATTACTGGGCCAAATGGATGTGGTAAAAGTTCACTATTTCGTATACTTGCCGGTCTTTGGCCAATCTTTGGTGGTAAACTCCATAGACCTTCAACCAAAGAGATGTTTTATATTCCTCAGCGCCCTTACATGTCATTAGGAACTTTACGTGATCAAGTAATTTACCCTGATTGTATTGAAGATATGAAACGAAAAGGAATCACTGATTTGGATCTAGAGAAAATCCTAAACCAAGTCCATCTCGACTATTTAATAAGGAAAGATGAAAGTTGGGATAGAAGAGCTGATTGGAAGGATACACTATCTGGCGGAGAGAAACAACGGATTGGGGTCGCTCGTCTATTCTATCATAGGTAAACACTGAACATTTGCTATTTACAATCTTCAAACGATTACAGCTATAAAAGCATTTCAACCCATTTCCTCATACACAGGGAAAAAGATTCTAAGATTTTGCTGGTTTTGGAATTTGTTCCTTTCGCGGTGTTACTTCATTGCTATTTTATTTTATGCATTTCTAGATTAGTCATTGTTGAAATTCCCATCACATTCGACATATTTATCATCATTATTTTAATTTTTCCTTGCTTTTTCCTTTTCATCCAACAAGATAATCTGAAAATTTATCGTATTCTTGATGGTTAACTTTTCTCTAATCTTAAAAATTGTATTAATTTTGGTTCCTCATGGTCCATTTGGGATCTCGAGTTTAAAACATGAATAATTTGTCTTCAGTTGGCTAACCTACAATTAGCTTTTTTCATTTTTCAAAACCATGATGAACATGAATATCACAAGGTCAACTTGTACTTTAACCATTCATCACAAAACCTGTTGAACAAATTAATGAACAAAACGGTATTCTGGTTATGTTAAAGAATCGGAATACTTAAAAACATCGTTGATGGCAACAATTTTTACCCTAAATATTACGTTTTTATCAGACTGCAGATTCAAGTCGATAACATTTAGCGTTTGAACTGTGATCATTGGACCGAGTTGACACATGATTCTGTTAATCAGTTTCTTTCGTAGCACTTTTCATGTTTTATCAAAACCAGTTGTTGACAACTCTTTGAATGTTTATCTTTTTCCCTTTTTATCATTTCTTTGGTTTCATAAAATGAGTGGAAAGTCTTGAATCATTGTATCAATGATCTGTGTGAGTTGAGAAAAGTCAACAAGTTAGTTAAATCATTATTGACAAAACTCTAACAGTTTAATGATCCATAACTAAGCTCATCAACTCAAATCATTATTTTTGATCCGCTTTTCATCGTTAAACTTGGCTGATTATACTCATTTCTCATTTAATTAGATGAGTCTTTTTTAAGCTGCCAACTTAATTTGCCACCTTACGTGATTAATGTTTTACTTTATCACAAAAATTGACATGAATCAGGGAAATATTGAGTAATCGTTTTGAAATTGCCATCAATGTTTTTTCAATGAATCTTCAATAATTTTTCAATGCATAAATTTCAAGAAAATACTGATTAAGCCTTAAATCTTGGTGGATTAAGCTTTATGTGATCAAACCATGTATGAATGTTATTATTCAAGCATTTTAACTTTTGATATAAACCTTTGCTCTACTTTTCTACTCTTTATTTATTTCCGTTAATTGATTATTAGGTTTTGTTAATACATTGCATATCTTAGTGATAATCTCATTGAACGAGTAAATACAATTAACAATGAAATTAATGAATATCTCATTTTTATTTACAGACCTAAATATGCTTTGCTTGATGAATGTACCAGTGCTGTATCTATCGATGTTGAAAGTAAAATGTACCAATTAACAAAAGATTATGGAATCAATTTGATTACAATTACTCATCGACCTTCTCTTTGGAAATTTCACACTCATTTATTACAATTTGATGGATCTGGTGGCTGGAGATTGGAACCATTAGATACAAATGCTCGATTAACCTTACGAGAGGAAAAACAAAAGCTCGAGGAACAATTGGACGGTGTGCCCAACATTCAACGCCGTTTAGTTGAGCTTTGTTCAATTTTGGGTGAAAACTCGGAAATACTAGCGAGAGAAAAGTCAAATTCATCAGGATCATCTGACGAGGAGAGGCCTGGATCACCCAAATCAGATCTATTTGATTCTCAATCACAACCTGAAAGCACTATGAGCGATTGAATCGATGGTCAAAAGGGTGACTCGGTAAATTGTAAAAAGATGGAGTTAAAGGATGAACCTAGTGTTATGTTGAGTTTGGAAAAGATTGAAGCTTATTACCAAAATATAATCAAAAACGAATTTGACTCCGATTGAAATATTTTTATGGATCAAATTAATGGAGACAAAATGATGGCAAACCAAGCATTGTCAACAAAAAAAAACATTTTCACATAATTGCCTTGAAATCTGTGATACAAGAGTGATGCTCAATAAATGAGCACAAATAACATTTACTAAGCAATCTAATTTTTGGTCATTACAAGCTAAATTCGCAATTTTGTAAACAAACCTTTTCACTTATACTTGAAGTTAATCAAATGACTTGTGTTATAATTCAACTATTACTGTTAACGGTAATTTTTAAGATGATTTATCACAAAAAAGGAAAAGTTTATTTTATAATAGCATCTTATTTTTTACTCATTTTATCACCTAAACTCTATTTCATATCAACTATATAATTTTAATGTAAAAATACCAAAATTTTGACCCTGTCAATTGAAATAAAAAATATGCTTTTAAATATCATTTTTATTCATTTTTGGATTGAGCCTCTCTTTGCTGATCTGTTTTGCAGAGCAAATCCAATCATCTCCTAATAAATTGATTTATGATTATGTGATTACTTTTATATGAGTTGATTTAGTTAAATTGAATGACCAAACATCACTTGGTCATTTAGTTGATCATATTAAAAGGCAAGATTTCTGATCAATTTGAATTGGAATTATTTTCTAATCAAGTTAATTTTTATTCATTCCCTTGAGCTGATATTCTGAGCCTTTAAACTCATTAATAGCTATTAATATTTTGTTGATAAAGATGTTAAAAGAAGACAGATTTGCTCATAGTGGATGCAAATAACTGTTAATCTACTTACAGTTGCAAGTAAACAAAGGTTATCCAATTAAAAGATGGATTTAATTTTGCTCATCTGAATGGATCGCGTCAAGCTGTAATACAATTTACTGAAATATATTTAATCTCTTTCTTTTACATGACAACAGTTATTAAAATCAAAACGAATTGTATTAATTATTAACTCTTATTGGATATAATCAAGATTAAAATTTAAACTCGCAGTCAAAGATTAACTGAAAAAAATTAAACGACAAAAAAACCGTTTGATGTTCAAACGATCATTTGAAGACTATTGGTTAACACTTGTTTTTGCCCTTTCATTAGTCATACAAGTTGTTTGAAAAATTTATAAAATATGATTGGTTTTCAACTATGATAAATGGTGTCTTTCTAAATGGTGAACTGAAACATTGATAGACATGAATGATCCTAGTTCCAGCCAGATCACCCAAAAAAATAATGAATCCAGAGAAAGTGAGGAAAACAGTGAAAACATTGGTGAAAACGTTGAGGAAAACGATAGTGAAGCCAATAGTGAAAACAATGGTGCAAGATCCAATCTATTTGGCTTATATCAACCTACATTCACCGAAGGCGGTCCACCGACTTTAGTTGCATTACCAACAAATTTACCTTTGTATCCCAATTCATCTTCATTTACATGGATGAAAAATAAGTTACCTGCTGATCTACAAGTTGACTATTTTGAACAACTAAGGTTGCTCTTGGAAGAGATGGGCAAAGATATTCGTCCAGTTTACGCTGGAAATCGGACCTCGGCAGAAAGATTAAAACGTGGTGTTATCCAGGCAAGATTACTCATCGCCGAGTGTATATCTCAGCTCATGGAAAACCAGGATCCATCCAGTCCAATTCGTCGTTAACCCACCAATATCAATGTAAATACCAATGAAAACTAAAAAGGTATGTAATCATCTTGATATGGATATTTACCCTTTTTTGAATCCTATTGTTTATCCTTTTGGTTGTAACTCCTCATTTTCATCTGGTATTGTCCTCTTCAAACATGATGGTGATGATTGGGATGATGAAGATAAATTGTTTATCCAGATATGATACTCTAAATGGGTCTAAAACAGAGGGAGAAGGAAACAAGTAAATGTGAATAAGTAGGATGCCCAATAGGTTTTAAGATGAAGATAAGGCATAATCTTTTAGATAACAATATGATTCAATCTCTTTATCTTACTTACTCGTTTTAGGGTTCCTTTTAAATATAATAGCAATTGGTTTGAATCATGATAACCTTTAGGTAAGAGTGGAAAGAAAAGCCAATTGATTGTTGAATATGTTTAAATAGAGAAAAAAGGTTTGACGTTTTTTGAAAGAGAAGGCAAAAATAAGACATAATCCAAGTGAAAACAAAAGCCATCTAAACATTATTATGCTTTCACATACTTAAACTTTATCCCATTTTATCCTATTTTCATTCAACAAATCATCCAATTGTTATTATTTTCTTTTTTCTCTTCCCTTTTAAATTATTCTTCTCATCATCTTATTATTCATTCTTACTTTCACTCAATTACCAATCAGATAATCATCTTACCAAAGCGTCACTCTAAGCAATACCAAACATGATATTTTATCCCATATTTGCTTGCAAATCATGAACCCAATGATACATGATATTGAAAAAATTGATCACTCATTACCATTAAATTTACATCGATTCAACCAAAATATTTGTTGATTAATGGTTGATCAAAAATGGTTTGATTGGTTATGAAGGTAGGTTAAGACCAAAAAAAGAGGTTTCAATTTGTCCATATTTCAAACATTGGTTTTTGCCTCCATTAACCACTTGGTCCAAAATCAAATAACTGACCATGATTGATGTTAAATATTCAACTCAACCTCAGACAATTAACCAATTGACCAGCCAATTGTTAATCAACTTAATCTGAAAAATAAACTTGCATTGGAAGTTGAAAAGGCTTGAAAAAATTAAACACATATTTAACAAATGGGTTAACATTTATTTGCAACAGAAACCTTTCTCAATGCATATTAACCTCTTCACCTCTTCCTCAACTCTACCCTGACCCTGGCCCACCTCAATGTAAACATTAATTTATCTTGAAAACACTCATAATTTTCCTCCTAGTTCTTGTTAATCATCCTCTTAATACTAACAAACCACCGGTGTAGCGCAAAAGCCACACAAATAACAAAGATAATCTTGTCTGTGATTTTGTGTCCCTTTGTTATTGACCTGCCCAGAGAGTTAACCAAAACAAAATACAAGACTGCATGGGTCACTTTGACCTAAGAGTCTCTTTGGTCACTTAGGATGCCCAAATTAAGCAGTGAAAAAAGCTGGTTCTTGTTCAATTTGCGCTCTCCTTAAAAGGCACTTGAATTTCTTGAAAGGTAAACATACCAATATGTGGATATAAATGCTACTATATTATCTTATATCTTATCCTTTTTGCTTTTCCAACTTTCATTGTATTTCCTAACCCTTTTTATCCTTTAATATCATCTCCAATGAATAGTAAATAGTAAACCATTTTGTATCAAATTACTTTAATAATCAAGTTTCAAGAGTAGATAAGTATTAGGACCATTATTAAATGTCCACCCTAAGTTATAAGCCATTTTGTCACCAACCCATACAAATGTTGTCAATACTACATTCAATAACCATTTATTGTTAACCAATTTATAGACTGACACAAAGTTACAATAACAATTAAAGGTTAATCGCAAAATGGCCAATATAAGTCCAGTTTTTACCAATTTACCTAAACTGGTGAAAAACCAGAAAACCAAAGCTTTACCAAGAAGTAAATTATCAAAATCTCAATTGTTCGCATTGATCCGAGAAAACAATAATTAACATCTTTCCATATTGAATAATAAACAAGATGAGATTAATTTGTGATAAATCATAATAACAATTGTAAATCAATAGAGTCAACCAAGAATTTGAAATAATTCATTTTTCAATCAAAACTGGTTACCTTGTGTATATGCCAATTTGGATTGAAGCAATTGTTAAATTTATTTCAAGCAACAATTGAAAACAAATTTCTTCCTGAAATAATCAGCTTTCCAATAGGATTATCTGATGATTTTAAAACAAAATTCTCGAGGCTTTTTTGTTATTCATTTGCCGTGTCAAAACTTGTCACCATTCCTGTTGATTAAATGTTAATTTGTTTTATTTCTGAGGCTGAAAATTTACTCTGTCAAATAGCAATAAGAAACAAATAAATACATTGAAAATAGTTGTAGTTGAAGATGTGAGCATTTGTTTATTTTTTCAACCCAAAATTTAAGTCCTCCCAGTTGACTCCCTGTGATAATACCTTGCGTCTATTATGACTTTTAACCCAAAAACTTATTTACTTGTTTCATGGTTAAAAGGCCACTTTAACAATTGTTACCATTAATATTGTATTCAGTATCATTTGGATAACTGCGCAGTCAATTCAATGACATATTCATTGCTTTTCCCATTGCATTTGGATTATTTTTCAAAGCCAAAGTTATCCTTTTTTGCCTCCAAATCCGATCAGATCAATCATCAACAATTTATCCATTCAACACCAGTGTTAACATTTTATCTCACAAATTTCTTTCTTTCTCTTGTTAATTATGAATCTTTATGGTGATCCTCGACTTCTGGGTCCTTTAGTCAATACTAATTTTCAACATTTACTTGGACACAATTTGAATGGTTCCTTTCTCTATGGGAATCGTAGTTTTTGGCCATTTCACAATCAATCTCATCATGATCAACAATTACTTCCAATCTTGAATCCAGAGCGAAACTTTTTTGACTTTCATCCGACAAATCAAGGTAAATATAATTGTTTAGTCAAGTTATTCAATCAATTCAATTTGATGAACTAAGTTTACATTAAGTTCCTAACCATTTTTGATCAGTTAACACTTTATAATAATGACTTTACTTGAGCTTTTGATTTAATTTTTAATTTACCTTTAAATGATTGATTTACTTTCATAGGCTTATCAACTGATAAATTAACAGAAAGTTGTGATTCCAATAGACAACAGAGGCGAAGTCGAACAGCCTTTTCACATCATCAATTGCAAGTATTGGAGGCTACTTTCAATAAAGTTCAATATCCTGATTTAACAGCTCGAGAACAGCTTTCATTGATAATTCAATTGCCTGAGTCTCGGATTCAAGTTTGGTTTAAAAATAGGAGAGCAAAGTTTCGTAAATCAATGAAAAATCGGCCAACATTAGCTAATAACGAGAAGGATTCTCAGCTATCAAATTCATCTACAAAACCTCATAATCAATCATCAACAAACCTCTCGACCTTAACATCATCAACAGATGTCTCATCATCATTTAAAAATGATCTCTTCCTCAAGAAATCACCTTAATTCTCACCATGTAATTCTTTGCTCGTAATCTTTTTTGATCTGTTCTTCTCCATGACTATACATCTAATTATTAAGCTTTAAAGTTCCTAATTAAAGTAATTATTAAACCACAATTTGACTTAATTAACAACTTTATTTGGTACGATTCTTCATCGAGAGATGGAGCCTTTATACTTGCTTAAGTGACGTTTTAGTTTTTTGTTTATTTGTGTTTCAAATTAATTTTGAATAGTCCGTGCACCTGGTGATTTCATTAAATACTTTGCTTTTCATTAATTAGTGTCAAAAACAATCTAGATAAGTTTGAGTCTTTCAATATTCAGTTTTAGAGTATCGAAATCACATTCCTTTAAAAGCAATCATTTTTGAATTTAATTCAAATCTGAGCGATTAACATACAACTCGCCCTGGACCTCAACTGCATAATATCAAGTGGACCCGTTTGGGATTAGCGGGATTATTACTCCTGTAAGATGGTGAAATGAAGTGAAATCAATTTAAACCTGTTTAAATCTTTAATCAGATTGAATGGTACAAATCAATGTACATTAAACTCACATTGTAAGTTGGTAAATACAAGTGATCAATTTGAATTTTAATGGCAATGCTTTTTTCGTTAATTCATAGGTAAGTAAACATTCAAGGAATGATTAAATCTTCTGTATCGTCCATGAAAAGGCCAGCGAGTTCACCCGCTTTAATCAATCCTGATTGATCCTTTTGACATTTGATTGAAACATTCTGTTACAAATAAATGGACTAACAATGCACCAATAATTAATGAGGTAAACTGTTAATCCAATCATTTTTAAAGTCAAGTTTATTGGTTGATCTCAAAGCCATTGGACACTTTCTGATAATTTAAGCTCAGACCTGATCATGAGTTAGCTCCTTTCGCATGGCTATTGAATATTCAACACTTGAGATTGAAAATGAATTATTATCGAATCACGAATTATCCATTGGTTCATATTTTTGGTATGTTTTTTGCTTATTTTATGCAAGAACATGGAGCAACAAATTCTGTTGAAATCCCTTTGAAACGTCTCCAGCTTAATCAACATTTTGCTTTCTCTAATTTTATTTGGATTTTATGGACTTTATGGATTTTTAGTTAACGAACCCAAAAGTCCCATTGATTAAAAAATTAGCTATCAATAAACCGTTCTAGTGACGTTTCATTTTCATAAATCAAAACAAATTACAATGCTGCCAGAAAATTGTAAACAATCTGCTCACAATCATATGTTTTCCTCCGATTTGAGAGTTCAATTTGATTCTATTTATGTTTGTAAACAACATGTGATTTTAATGAACCAGATTAACCAGTTGTGAATGACTTAACGAGAGAGTAATAAATGAGAGAGTTAAATCAACCTCAAGTCTTGATTCGAAAGTAAATTACTTCATATTACTGTGATGCGAGTCTAGTCTTGTTTACTATTGTAGATTTTTAAAATTATTGTTGGACACTTCTAAAATTGTCCAATTAAAATTGAAAAATTGAAAAAATTGAAAATTTTGATTAACTTTCTCTTTCAATTATCCTTTAAATCAAAAAAGAGCTTCAAGCAAGGCGCCTTACAAGCTTCAGTCATTCAACGCTCAAGTGAGATTGCGTCTTGTTTCACAACTACATTGAGTACATTGAATTGTGTTACTGTAACAAGAAATCACAACAACAGATCTGTTTTATGAAAAGTTGATTCTGGTTTATTGTTTTTAGTGTGTTTCTCTTCTTTCCAAGCCTTATTAATTGGTGTCTTATTTAATTGTGATTGATCTAAAAGTATTTTCTCCTCTACTTTCTGATAACACTTTTATTTAAATATGGCTGAAGCCCATCAAGCTGTGGCTTTCAGTTTTCAAATAACTCATGAAGGTGTTCATATTAATTATGATACGGAAATTCTTAATATTGTTTGGACTAGTGGAGTACGATCTTACCGTAAAAGGTTCACCCGTTCATTGGTAAGTATTCTTGATTTTATTTTTTCCACTTTCCACTGGATTGGTGAATTCATTTAGTTGATGTTTGATGATCAACATTGAGCCATCCGCTGAACAGATTGACGATTGGAAGTAGGTTTGCAGCTCGTCGTTAATCATTTTATCAGAGTTTACATGCTATTTGTATTAATAGTCTAATAATTAGGAAGAAAACATATTTCCATTGTTTTATAAAATATGTGCCCCAATCTCAAAGATGGTCCCTAGCTTGAATATGTGCTCATAAACAAATAAACCAATCATTGAAACCACTTATTTTCAACATTTTCAACTTTCACTCACCTTTGATCTGTTATTCCTTTTCTCTCTCTCTCTCCATTAGAATAACATCAAAAATGGTGTCTTCCCATCATCACTTGAGTTTTTAGCTGCTATTCTCGTACTGGTAACAGCATGTCATTTTGTATTTGAAATCGACCCAAGCTTTGGTTTCATCAGTTTTGCCAGCTCTCACTTTCCTATTACGTAAAAAACATTTTGACTTTTCATTATCTTTTCAGCGAACAACCATCAGAAAATCACTCACCGCCTCCTTTCACTTCTTAATCACTTTTAGGTCAATTGTGAAACTTTTGGATTTGGCTGATTCTGCTCGTAGTATCATAGCATGTTTCATTTACGGGATTTGTGTTTGGGTTGCAAAAGCAATGGTTATGAAGTATACTCTCAGATGTCTACTTATTTATAAGGGATGGATGTATGAATCTCATGGATCGGGTCAGTTTTCTTTTACTTTCATGTTTTCCTTTTATAAACTAACTTTGTTCTCATGCTATTCATTTTAGGTCCATCTCTTTTATCTCAAATATGGGTTTTCTTCATGAAAATGCTGACAATAAAAAAGCCATTATTATATTCCTATCAAGGAGCTCTACCTAGGCTACCTTTGCCCTCTGTTAGCGATACCATTGATAGATATCTCATGTCCATCCGAGCTTTATGTGAAAATGAAGAAGATTACCAAAGAAAAACTAAATTAGCTTACGAGTTCCGTGATGGTGTTGCCAAACGATTACAAAAATATCTTATCTTCAAATCTTGGTGGGCTAGTAATTATGTAAGTTACTGTTGTTCTTCTATTGAAAACATTGTCTAATTTGCATATCTTTCATCAATTTTTTTTATATTTAAGGTATCTGATTGGTGGGAAGAATATGTCTACCTTCGAAGCAGATCACCCCTTATGATTAATTCAAACTTTTATGGTATTGATACATTATTTGTGGTTCCAACTTCAAGTCAAACATCACGAGCTGCAAACCTTGTTTATTCTTGTCTCATTTTCCGCAGGCTCATCGATCGTCAAGAGTTAAAGCCAATTATGATTCAAGGTTTAGTTCCTCTCTGTTCGTGGCAATATGAAAGATTATTCAACACTACACGGATCCCTGGTATTGAGACTGACAAGTTGGTTCACTATTCAGATTCACAACACATTGTTGTTCTGTGTAAGAACAAATATTATAAAGTTAATATCTATTTTAAAGGACGTTTACTGCTACCTCGAGAGATCGAAAGTATTCTCGATAAGATTGTTGCTGATGAGAGTCCAGCTTTAAGAGGTGAAGAACACCTTAGTGTTGTCACTGCTGTTGATCGAGTTTCCTGGTCTCAAACTCGAGAACGATATTTTTCAAGAGGTATCAACAAAACTTCACTCGATGCAATAGAAAAGTCTGCCTTTGTTCTCGTTTTGGACGATGTAGATTTTGAATTTGATGAAAAAGATCCAACAAAACTGGACAATTATGGTCAAACATTACTTCATGGAAGTGGTTATGACAGATGGTACGATAAGTCATTTGACTTAATTGTTGGACGAAATGGCCGTGCTGGTTTTAATGCTGAACATTCCTGGGCAGATGCTCCTATCATGGCTCATCTTTGGGAATTTATTTTAGCCTATGATTTTGCCAATCTAGGTAAGATAGCTTAAAATTAACTTGTTGGTTCAGCCAACAAACTCAATTTTTCAATAGTTTTTGCTTCAATAGCTGTCTATATACTTATAAAATTTGCATCTATCATGACAGGGTATGATGAAAATGGTCGCTGTAGAGTTGGAAATGGATTTCAGCCTCCGGCAGCGACTCGTTTAAAATGGGAATTTCCTGAGGAACTATGTCAAACTATTGATAAATACGTTATCATGGGTAAATTTTCACATTTAACGAGCCTTAATTTTTTATTTTATTCTTTAATTACCGCGATTGTTAACTATCTTTTCTTTTCTTTTTCCAATGGTTTCAGCTCAAGAGTTGGTTGTTGATGTTGATTTGAAATTGATAATGTTTCAAGAATATGGTAAAGGATTTATGAAAAAAAATAGAGTTTCACCTGATGCTTACATCCAAATGGCATTACAATTAGCTTATTTCAGGGTTTGTTGAACAGACAAAATTTCATTTATTTTGCTTTTTCTTTCAATCCTTTGTCTCCCAGCTGACTGAGTATTTTCTTTTTTCCATTCATTAGGATTCAGGAAAGTTTTCACTCACATATGAAGCTTCAATGACCAGATTATTCCGTGAAGGTAGAACTGAAACTGTAAGACCAGTAACTATAGAATCCGCTGCATGGGTTCAATCAATGCATGATCAGACCAAAACTAAAGAGGAAAGGATCGCTCTACTCAAGCATGCATGCAATAAACACCAAGTTGGCTATCAAAATGCTATGTGTGGCAAAGGAATTGACAGACATCTATTTTGTTTGTATGTTATTAGCAAATATCTGGAAATTGATTCACCATTTTTAAAAGAAGTAAGTTTGTAAAAGTATTCTCAAAATCGGTCAAAAATTTTAATTTCTCTAATTGTTAAATTATTTGTTTTTCAGGTTTTATCTGAGCCATGGAAACTTTCTACAAGTCAAACCCCACATGGGCAAGCTGGTCTTTTAGATCTTAAAAAGTATCCTAAGCATGTATCTGCTGGAGGTGGTTTCGGTCCAGTCGCTGATGATGGTTATGGTGTTAGTTACATTATTGCTGGTGAAGATAAGATCTTTTTCCATATTAGTTCGAAGAAGAGCTCAAATGCCACAGATTCACTGAGATTTGCTAAAAACATCATGCGTTCTTTGAACGACATGAAAGAACTCTTAACAGTTGAAAGTTAGCCCTTTTTTCAGACTTGAACTTCATTAATTTAAATCAACACTTTCATACCATTCAAACGTGAACAAAAGATCAAGATCAATATAAAGGTGGGGACAATGGAAGGTTCAATATACGCCACTTAATTTTCAGTAATCAATTATTTTGGAGACTACATTACAAGAAAAATAAGGGCTGTAATTGGGTTTTCAGTCCTTCTGTTATTTACAATTCGGAACACTTTTAAAAGTACGAACAAACAGTGCCTTTATTGATATATATTGGATCTTAGGCACCAAAAGTCACTTCTATTTCATCAAATTGGTCAGATTTTCCATATCATTATCTTTATACATTTATAGATACGAATTGATTTCAACACCCAATAATTTTACCTTTTTCCCAACAGTTAGAAAAATGTTATCCAATTGCCAGTTAATAATTACAAAAAGGCAGTCTGTTTTCACCTTCTTGGAGATTTTTGAATGATGAGTTTAAAGATGATTATTTATCGATGGGACCAACTAAAATTGCAGAATATGATTTCAAGTAAAAGCTTTTTTATCAATTAAGGTCAAAGTTTTCTTTTACTGAAAACAACTTTGAAGAAAGGGAACAACAGAAACTTTTACTGCCTGCTGATGAAGTTCCTTACTTCGTATTTTTACGTTGAACTAAGCTATTATCAAGTTTGTATTACTTTTAATTGAAAGGTCAGATTTCTTTGAACTCGATCGTCTTTTTACTTCGATCGCGTTATTTTGTGTAATCTTTTTGTTTAGTGATAAAAAATTGTTTATCAGTCTATCATAGATAATATTTCCTCTAATGACAAAATTGAATTGGTTTAATTCAACAAGAACAAAATGAAACTAACAATTGTGAATATTTATTGATTGTTCAAAGATTGTTACAAGAAGGTGAAAAGTTAATGTAAATAAAAGTATAAATATTCAACATTTATCTCGAGCTTAAAAAGAGCCTTTCATTTTATATTTTGTATCCTCCCTTATAAATTGCTTAAATATATCTGATTATAAAACAGTACTGCTGAACAAAATTTAACTTTGACTAAGAAAAGGTTGTTAGAAAATTTAATCTATTAATATTAATCGGGTTTATTAATTGATGTGAAAGAAACTCGTTGAACATTATTGATTCTAATTTTTTATCATTGAAAATAGCCAACTAAATGTAACTAAAATTAAAGATTAAAGTTACTTTTACCAACGACAACCTATGACATTTCAAACTATAATGTTAATCAAGGTTTATACAAAACCTGAAACCTGATAAGTTGTAAAATGGACACTTCATTTGATGCATTAGTGAGTATACTTAATGGATTCAAGTTAAAAATTGTTGATTGTTGATTTTGAATGGTTAAATTTATCTTAAAAGTCACAAGGTATTTTGATTTCTATCAAAATCCGATCAAGCAAAGCAAGAAATAAATTAAAAGCTATCCAATTCAATCGGCTAATTTAAGTTTCCTCAAGCAATCAAGGCTACCACCATTAGCTTTTCCAAATTATGTCTATCACAAAACTGAGTATTTCCCAGAAAACAGAATTATTATAGCTTGATGTAATTATATCAAGATAATTAAAGTGATGAAGATATAAATGATGGACACGACTAGAAATTGAAATACAGCCTTGAATAATCAGAACTAAAATGATAATCTAATAACAAAGCAACCTTTGGACAGTAATTTGAAGAGGACAAAAACCAAGAGTTTATTATCAAGCAGCTTTGAGAGATTTATATTGCTAACAAATAAGTACTTTATCAGGATTAACTTTGCTTTCTTCTTGTACGTTTGATGTCGGAAATCATAATGTAAAAAAAATATCTTTAAGTAAGCTCGATGAAGAAATTCAAGTTATTGCACCGATAGTGCAACCAGAAAAAAAACAAAATGTTTTTATCGTGATTTGACCTATTTAGCAGCAACAATATAAAAGCAAATATCTGCGAAAGCAACGGCAATCTTAAATATTCATGTCATGAAAAGGATTGTTAATTATGATGAAAATCAATGTCATTAATGTATTGTTGCCAGTTAAACTTTCAGTGAAGTATTTTACTTTTTATTTATCACGTCAACAAATTATCCAACAATCTAGAATTATTTTTCACTATTAAAAAAATTGTTTACGCGCACGTTTACTTCAATTGACTGATTGAAGTTAAATTACTAGCGACCCTTGATCTAAGATCGGCGAGACAAAAACCGTATCACTAAATCAGATGGATTTGAGATAATGGTCTGAGCTCAAAGTACATGTATTAAAAATCTATTATATGTTCAAGGAATCATTGCGATGATTTTTTATTTGATGACATAAAAACTACGTCTTTTCTTCAATGAAAGGGATCAGATAAAGAAAAAAAGTATTTTGGAACTTCATGCATGAAAAAAAAATCGAATAAGTTGTAAAACTTAGGTTGAATCGCATAATCCGGAAGGAATTTTGACATTTGTAAATGAGAGGTTTAAGCTAGTAAATATATATATATGGGATAACAATAGTTGAACATATCAAATAAAAAATTCCGTTACCAGAGTTGATAGCCTTGGTGTGCTTTCATGTTTGGTTTTTGTTTGATGAGTTAGTATGTTGTTGTTTTTTTATCTCAAGGATATTCGTAGAGAGTTCTTGATGAAAAAGGGATAGATTTAAAAGGTATTGCCAGGAGCTTTTTGACTGTCTCCAAAGTTTAATTGAACAACACGGATTCCACTGTTTCGATCAAATAAGTAATGTTCCTTAGTTATTCCGCAGTAAAGCAATTAACATTAAATGGCAATTCAGTATCCAAGGCAAAAGGATTGATAAACTCTGTAAAAAAGGAAAACAATGAACCAAATTAGGTTAAAGATACATTCAAAGTTAAATTGTAAATATTTCACAGCAAACGAAAGCTTTGATTAGTCAATATTTTGTCCTAATCGAAAAAATATTAAGACAGGGAACGAAACTTATGAGCTGGCATTACGGGTTAAGTTTAAATTAATTTAAAACACAAAAAAGAATCTATTTTAAGTCATATTTCAAAGAAAATAAGAATTCACTATTCTTCCTTCTCTATTATTGGCTCTTGAAAACACTAGTCAAGCAACGTCGTCGATATTAACGAACTTTTCTCCTAAAACTTAAAATCTACAAGAATTTTATACTTTCATTATTTTGCGACTAGTTAAGAAATACAAAAAAAGGAATTGATGAAATGCTGTTTTCACACAAATAAAATTCTCAATGAAATTCATGGTAAACAAATTTGTTATTTTGAAAATAGAGCTGAAGCTAGAGAAAATTCTGGAAAATGCTGATTCTTCCAATTACCTCATTTTTGAAATGAATCATTTTCCTTAATTTTTGAATAAATTTCTTCTTTTGTAGAATCGTTCTTATCCTCTTCTTGGTCCTCACTTTCAGCAGCTTTTGCATCTGGAACCCATAGTCCGGAATCAACACATCTTTTCATATGATATTTAGCTTCATCTTCATCCATTCCAGCAATTACCTTTAAATTTAGAAAGCAAATAAAAATAATATTACTATTGAATTGTATAACCAACTAGCACTGAGATTTACCTCCTTCAACATATTAATATCACGAGATTCAAAACACTTTTTCAATTTTTCTGGAAGGGTCTCAAAAACATCCGCAGGGTCCAATCCTCCAGGACCTAACCTCTTAGCTTTTTCTTCTTCCTCTAATTCGGCCATAGCCTTTTCTAATTTCTCCTTAGCTCGTTCTTTTATTCTATTCCTGAAAGCTTTTAATTCGTCTTCATATGCGTCCAAGTATTCTTTCTCAGCTGTTTGGATTCTACAAATAAAAGTATAACAGCGTTAAAAACATACAATGACAGATGTTAGTTGACAAAGAGATAAATATTAAGAGAAAGACACACCTTTTGAAGAAGCTGGATACACAAGATCTAGGATCACATTCCAATTGCTTTGCAAGTTCAAGAATGTATTGCATTGAAATTACTTGCTTAGATACGTGATTCATAAGATCATGTTTATCCTCGATTTCAAGATTTAAACACCAAAGAGTTAGATAGTTAGCGGTCTCTTCACATACTAATTGTGGCTCTTCTAGTAGGTAGGTACGACAATCATCGTATTTGGAAAGCATGCCAAAATGTTTAATTTTCTTTTCGTTGGCTTTGATAAACTCGAGATAAAGTTTTTCACGCTCCTCTTCACTGAAATTAAACAAAAATGTAAATGATAGAAGGATTATAATTCTGTAATTCTTAGATACATTAATAGCTGAGAGACATTTACCTAAGCTTTGATTTGTCCTGCTTGACGACCGGTTTATTAATTTTCGTTCGACTCCAGCCTTCCTTACTAATGGTATCCACATTCCAAGGCATTAATCTCTCCTCTTTTTTGATATTTTCAGCATCATTTTGAAGCTTCTTAAATTTTTCCTCCAATTTCGCCATTTCATCCTTCAACTTCTGATCATCTGGCGTAAGAGATACCTTTGATTTGGTCTCCTCCAGGTTTTTTCGGGCTTCTTCCACGGCATCAAAGATCTTTTGTTTTCTCTCGTTAAATTCATGCATTCTTTGAATGCGAGCCTCGTGTCTCCATTTGAATAACGACTGCTTGTCGATGTTTGGATGGGTATCGTCTTCATCATCACTTATCTCGATATTATTCCACTTGCTGTAATCAATCATATTGACAAACAAACAGAGGAAACAAAAAACTAATCAAAATTAAATTCAACGATAAGTGCAAAGTGAATAACAATTTAAAAGAAACCAACAAATAAGATTGACAAGGAAATGAACCTTTACAGATGTAGAATTTTGTAGAAATATCGTGACTTTATGTCACTAGTTTACGCGGTTAATTCAAATATTATTCAAAATAGTCAAGTTTATATCAATTTATCTTTATTCAATCTTTACATGAATCAACACATTACAATTTAGTCCATAAATAAAAGCGATTTTTAAAAATTAATCAAATACATAATTAATCATTAAGCATTAGGCTCACAACCATTCCACAAGCGAATCTTTAATTCCTTTTACCTGAGAAAGGCATTGGTTTAACAGCAGTTTTTTTTTGCTCAAATTATTTAAAAGATTCAAGAAATAGAGCAAATCAATTGCGTTTCTGATAAAAATTGTTTTACAAAAGATATCATTATTAATCATTTTCTGTTTACTTTTCACTTATAAGACTCAGATTAGATCTCGGTTGGTTCAAATATTGCAAACGAAACATGAAAAATCAGCACTGAATTTCAAAATACAACACCGAAAAGAACATGAACATCAATTTTCAGTATGACCTGAATATGGCTTTAATCCTTGAAAAATCATCTTCAAGTCAACTTTGGTCGTGAAATTAGGGTCTTGAGCCATGACTCAAATGCTAGATCCAAAGATGAAAGGTACAACTCATGAAAGTCAGGCATCTTATCACACAAAGATTAGAAGCTTAAAAAAATATGCTAAAATATTAATTTATTTGATAAAAAATTAGGATGGAAAATCAAAAACAGGTTAAGATAAACCAACTTATTAGACGGTAGCAAGATTTAGTATACATCCTTCTCGGTAACCTTTCCTGAGCCATGTTCGAATTGCTTGTACATTATCGAAATAGTTATAAGTCAACTCCAACTGAGATACAAAAATACGTGAATTATAGCATTAATTTAAAATGTCATATAAAATTTGTTAGCACTTACCTGGTCATAAAGAGCGGTTAAATATTCATCAAATTGAATCCTTTCTTTGGTTATCAGATTTTTAATATTTTCTATTAATTTGCTAATTAGTTGAGTAAGTTTGCCATTGTTAAATTTGTATCCACCAAGTCGTGAAACATCAAATGAATTCATTATTTCCTTTAAGATGATAGAAGATAAATTTGAATCACTTAATTGATCATTTGCATTCATCTCTATCATCCTTCTAAGTAAAACCAATCCAAAAGGCAATTTAAGCATGTCACGACAAGTTGACGTTAAACTGTTATCGTTAGGTGATCCAAAAAATTCAGTGAAACTTTTTAGACTAGAGGAATTGATATGAACCATATTTGTCTTGTAATTTATCCAAAGAAAATAAAATTTAAGATTAAATTTAAGCAAATGCTTCTGCAGGTAGTTTATGTAACCATTTGGATACTCAATAATATAATCAGGTTTATTAGCTCTTTCAAACTAAAAGAAACAAAGAAATATATCAATTACATTAGTTAGAGCAATTTAAGTCAAATTCAACCAACCTGATTACGATATTCATGCAACTGGTAATAGCCATATTGAAAACATTCATTTTCAGCAGAGCAATTGGATTTTCTCAGACTTTTTAACTATTAAGAAAATTGATAAAATTAGAAAAGAGTATCAAAATTCAATATTGTTCTATTTAGCAAATGAAGATAATTACTTTAGTCAATTTATTATCCAATGCAAGAATTTCATTCATCTCCTGATGGGTAACATTTTTACTTGAAATCAATCGGTTCAATTTTGAAGCAAACAGTTTGGAATTGTTGGTTAGTAATGATTCTTCAGAATAATGAGGATAATTGTCTCTCCCAACCTAAAAGAAAGTTTACTGAGAATTAATTCAGAAAAATATATTTAAAATTTTACTTACAAGAAATATCTTCTCATTGTTAGGGTAAACAAACAATGGTTTGTAATAGTAAAGACCGTTTGATTGTCCATTTTCGTCAAGAACATTTAGCAATTTATCAATATTAAAATTATTGACAGCATTTTTAAGTTCCAATTTTTGTAGCAGCTCATCATAACTGCCCATTGAATTTTCGTTGACATCTGCAAAGCACCAATATGATAAAAAATGATCAAATTATTAATGGATAATTCAACATTGATTCATGAATACTACGTTTTAAACATGATTCCCAAAAAAACTTTATTTTACACCAAAAGGAACCTTTTTTTATAGCACATTCCCTGGACCAGTTTTTCGTCAAATCTTGCAAAGAAAACGTATCTGAAAGTGAGAAATGATACGTTAATGTTTAATACCATTTAATTTGAATCGTAAAAACCTTTTAAGTCAAAGTTGCTATTGTGGTTGACATTGTCAGGTAATTTTGGTCCTGGTCTGAACCAATAATAGTCTCTTGTATTGTTGAATATAGGTCTTGTGGATACCAAATGATTTAAACCTACATAATAAATCAAATCGAGTATGAAAAACTTAGTTTAATTTTGTTTGCCGAGGAAAAATGGCGAATATTGTACTGAAAATATTTCAGACCTGAAGTTTTCAGGCCAAACTGATAGTTCAAAAAAGATGCCTACTTGCCTATGAGTGAACATAGTGATTTCCTTACAGTTGACTTTCCGATAGAAATATTCCTGAAACAAAATAACGAAAACAAATCAATACAACTCGTTATTACGATTGAAAGTTATACTTACGTTTTAGTAACCTTATTTCCACCCTGCTTAAGGTAACTTGACATATCACATTTTTTATCACTGAATCAGGTTTTAAGTTAAACAATTTATGTTGAGAAAAGATGGATCAGTAATCAAAGTATTACACATAGATTTGTATAAGTTGTTTCCAGTTTACAGCATGACAATAAACAATAAACAATAGACTCAGTCAAATCCCACAAGCCTTACCATTCATTTGTAATATTTTGATCATGAATTAAAGCAGCCTTTAACGGGTTGGAATCCTCTACACAAATAAAAATCATATTCACATTAAACTATTGATGTTGAACCGTTGTTTCGTCACAGTATTAACTCACCATTAACATGAAGATATGAGAAATAGATCAAAATGAAGAGACAAACAAGAACGAAGAAAACAATAACATAAAAAAAGCGCTCCAATGGGGACTGTTTCCTAATCCAAGCAGCAGTACTGTTAGAAACTCTTTGGTAAAATAGAAATTTATGAGTATTTAAAAATAAATTATATTAATTCACGTAGAATCAAAAAGCAACTCAATTCAAATCACCTTGTTTTATAAGATTCAGTCAATTTGTTATTTCGATACTGCCATGAGGTTGACGGTGTAAAGATGAAACCATCATCTGAGAGTGTATCCATGTTGACGACAATGATAATGAAAAACTTATGATCAATTATTTTTCATATAAATACAGCTAAAGGTGTTAATGTTTACACTGTACAGTCAATTATGAGCAGCTCATTTACTAGTTACAGTCGAGTCACATTAACTCACCCAACGAGTTACACTATTGGTTTTTATATTATACAATGAGACTTAGCGATTGTGGGCAGCAAATGGATGAATGCTGCTTTCAAGTTTAAAAATTAAATCTTTAACATCAAGTTAATCATCATCAAAAGGCCTTAGGATAAAAAAGTTATCAAATCAGTTTTTTTTGTAATAATTATCAGCAGTGTTTCTTGAAACATGCAATTACATGTGTTAGCACATTGATACAGTCTGTATTGCATTTGAAATCGTGATCGTTAGATTTATTTTCGAGTTAAAGTAAATCCAATGTTGAAATGTAATTTAATAGCAACTCTGTACGAGATCTGTAACAAAAATGACAAGTTTAATACTAGATCTGAATTTGGTTTCAGTTAATCAGTCTTAAATGAATTGATCCAAGGTAAGTGTTTTATTAATCCGATTATTTTAATTTAATTAGATTGTAGTTACATTGTTATATTAGATCATTAGGTTAACAATGACACAACCAATTCAAATGTTCCAGTTAAATCTTATTGAAGCTTGAATAAGCTTTTAATCAGGATCGCATCAGAAAAGTGTTTTTTATAAAAGGTCAAATTAATGGTTTTATACATCAAATAATCGCATTAATCCTTTTGGTTTTGAGTATTGGTCATTAATTTTGTCAAAATTGTCAAAATTGTCAAGATGTGAGTATTGCGATCACAATTAAACGATATCATAATCACAAATATTGTATTAAACTTAAGACTGTTGAGACGTTAAGAACGTTGAAATTATGTTTCAATTTTTACCCAATTCACATTCTAATATAAAGATTTGAATATCCTTTGCACCAGTCATGAAATCTATGATTAATGACTTTCATTTTAATTATCTTTTGAGTGGATGAAGTAAAGCTCTGAGTATGAATTTTGTCAACACTTGATTCGGAAATAATTGCTTAGCATAAGCTGCCTCCAATTTTTTCAACTTACCAACAGAATGGCGAATTAAAAGGTTAATCTTGATTAAAGGATTCATCGATTCAGCTCGTATTTCGTCTATTGTCTTCTCCTTATCAAAATTGTCATTTGTCATCACCCCATCAACAGGTAAACCAAAAAACGAGCTTTCTTTCGATTGCATTAAATCAACTTTCATCCTATCCTTAGTTGATAAATTATTCATTTTTGAATCGCTAAATGAATAAGATTGAAATGGTGGTAAGTTTATAAATAAGTCCTGCGCACGAATTTCATTGATAACGCTGGTTAAAGTTGAAAGATCAGGCGTTGGTTTGATGATAACATAAGGATTGTCTTTTGACTGAGTTGGCATCAAATATATTTTGTTGCTTGCTAACAATTCGTAAGGTAGCTGATTAGGTGTCGTATTAATTAGTGGCATTACAGAAAAATCATGATTCAGGATTGATGAACCAAGCTGGTTAGCTGTTTCATAGGGTAACAAAAATATCTGGTTACTTAGGATAGAGTTAGAGGAAACAATCAAAATAGAGTTGGTGATAAAGATAACAGCAACAAGATTCATGCTGAAGTTGATATTAACACATCTGAATCCAAAAATTTTTTGCTTTTGCGAACGAGTTAGTGACTATTGTCTACTTTCCAGGCCACTTGCAGATCTGTTAGGTGAATCAATAGTAAAGCTAGCAGCAACAGTCTGAATCTCCCATTATTTCCACATAAAAACAAATGCATAATCAACTATCCAGAATGAATGAAACGATGAACTGAAATGTGCACAATTCAAGAAATTATCATATTGAACAATTTGGATGAGACTTAGGGTTAAATAAATTCAAGCACTATAACTGTTATTGTCACCAAAATAATTTAACTGCGTAGGTTTTGACAAAACACTTACCTAAATTTAGTGAATATTCACAAAAATAGATTTGTTGAAAATTTCTATCAATCACCTGATTGTCATTTTGATTGTTGTTGAAATGAGTTAGTCACTGATGAGGGTTGATGATTGAGGTTGACCAGATTTTTGTTGATTAGCTTCAATGTGTTGTAATCTGGTTATGCTTGAACGTAAAGCTGGGTTAAAGGAGTGAGGAAGAGGATTAATCCTTCTGGAAATCAGTTCATCAGTTGTGGTCTCTTTATCAAAATTGTCATGGGAATGAGCGAATGGCGCTGGTTGACCAAAGAATCGTACATGAGGCTCAATTGGTTCCTGGTGATTATCATAATAGGGTTGATTAACATCATAGTCATGTTCATAATTAACATTTTCATCCAAGTAATGTGGCGGTTTCTTATAGCGATTGCCCTTGTAATTTTTAAGAATAGGATAATAATCATTTTTAAGACTTCCGTGTTCATCATTTAAATAAACTGGATGAAATTGATCTTGATGATAATCATGATAATTAACAGGTCTTCTGTACTTCTGATAATCAATCATTGGGTAAACAAAACGATATCGATTTGGATAATAATAATAGAAACGTTGAGTATAACAATTTTGAAAAATGGCCGAGATCAACCAAAACTTGATCAATCGCAGTAACATAGTCAGAGTTCATATGACTTGCTTTGGAATGAAAAAGCCATTTAACATGGGTAGCTACTGAAATATTTTGCATCAATCTAATTGAATACAGTAACTAATTTGTCAACTTAATCAACGGAAAAAGGAAGGAACAGTTAACAATGAATCAATTAAAGTCTTTAAGTAACTGTTTCTGCTGAAATTTTGTGCATCTAATGATGCCCACAATTCAACGATGATTAGATAGTAAATTTAAATTGAAGTATTTTAGGAACCAGTAGACAATGACATTTAATGGGAAAATCATAATTGCACCAAAATTAACCTAAAAAGGTTGAGAATTGATATTAAGTAGAAAGGATTTGAGTAATCATGGTTATTGGCAGTAGAGGTACAATGTTTTGTTTATAACGAACATAATAATATAATAATGATTGGTAACTCTCTAATAGGATGATGGGTAAACAATTAAATTAAGGAGTGAAGGTATACAACGGGTTTAATTAAGGAAGAGTCAAGCAACATTTGTGGATCCATTTTTGTAAATATTTCCAAGGTGAGTCTGTGAATTGGCTTTGATAAATCATTAAAAGTTAATTCTAAAAAGGTGCGATTCTCTTTTATTTATTTTTTTCATTTTGGTTTTTATTAATTTTTTTTTTTCGTTCAATGTAATTCTGATGAAGATTGAGTAAAATAAATTTCAACAACCAATAACACCGACTTCGTCATTAAAAGTGATAGAACTGCTCAGTTCGAAATTAAGGAGTAGCTTCAACTTTAAATGGGCTTCCAGGTATATGATCATCTCCCCATTTAACAATCAATACATAATCGCCTTTGTCTTTTAAATTGTAGGTTACATTGTAAACATTTAATCCTAAATGTTTAATCGTAACATCATCGCAAGGTCCCTTAGGTCCATAAACGGCAGCAAATAAGATGTTACTTCCTATTTAATCAAAAATCAAATAAACATGCAATTAACAAGGATACTCAAATCGGAAATTAAAATTTTAGACTAAATTGAGTGATTCATATCAAGATAAACCTTCAATACTAACCAGCTCTCTGACCATCAACAGTAAAACTAGTTGGACGGCCAACCAAGGCTTTTTTAGTTCCGTTTCCTCTAACAGTAACCTTAGCCGCATCCGATTTGAATCTAGGTAAGCCACCAACTCTTCCAAGGGCTTTATCTTGTGTTTCAACAGCAAGGGAAGCTGATTCAGCCTCACTTATTGGGATAACCTTGTCACCTACAAAAGATAAACAATTATGAATGATTTAACTAAAGGAGACTTGTTTAAAAAGTAATCTTACCTGTGCATCGAACTCTAAATGGACTGCCCACAATATGATATCCATTGTATTTAACAGTGATATAATACTCTCCGGGACAAAGTGGCGTATATCTGACTTTATAACCTTCTTCACACTCGGTACAATCCATTGAAACCTTTGAAGGTCCATCGACAGAAACAGAAAGTCTTCCATGTCCGGCTGAACAGGTATCAACGATAAATTCAGTTTTAACACCACTTTTAATATCCTTCAGTCCTGGCCCGAAAGCGGTTACCGCTGCTGGATCAGCTGTATCTTTGCCTACTCTCAATCGATATGGACTTTCCTTTATATGGACTCCATTGAAGCGTATGTGAAGTGTATGCACGCCATTTTCTTTGGGTATAAATCGAAGAGCATGTTCATCAGCATCAATCATAGTAATGAAACAATCATCTTCCAAACCAGTGGGTGATATAATTTTAGCATCCAGAACACCACGAGCTCCATTCAGATTGATAATAATTGTAACGGGTGAACCTACTTTAAGTGAATTTTCATTGGGCAAAGCACGAAGCTCAACTCGTTTAGCCTCGTTAATTTGTGGCATAACCCATACTTTGAATGGACTGTCAGGTATATGTTGATCATTAAACTTTATTCCAACTCTATATTCACCAGGTTCTGTAACTTTATAAGCCACTAAACAAGAGCCATCTTTACGATCTTTAAAATCAATATCAGCCTTGGATGGACCTTCAACTGAAAGTGACAAGCTTCCAGCTCCAGCCTCTCGAGTCCACACATTGAATTCACCTTTAGCAACAAAAATAGCAAATAAAAAAATCAATAAACTGAATTGAGGTTTGCATAGCTTAAGATCTTACAAAGCTCATTAACAACACCACGCTCTAGACCAGGTCCACCAGCGTGAACTCTATGAGCACCATACTCTCTGAGAGGACCAACAGTGAATTGGAAAGGTGAACCAGGAATATGAGCATCTTTGTATTTAACACTAACAGTATGGACACCAACTTCCTTGGGAATAAAGTTAACAGCATACAAGCAATCGTCTAGATCCAAAATTTCGGCATCTTCAGTTTTTCCAGAGGGTGATGTTACCGTTGCATTCATGTCCATGGCAGCAGTTCCTAATTAATATAATTCAAACAATAAAAAAATGGTTGAATCAAATTTATGTTAAAAAATGGGCAAATATTATTTATTCAAAATCTAAGTTACCTGGCATTTTGAAGGTTAGTTTGCATTCTGATCCAACATCAGTAATGGGTAGTGCATCTCTTTGCTTTTTGATGTTTTCTCGTTGAATATTTGATCCTTGACCAGTAACTTTAACAGTAAATGGACTTCCAGGAACATGGTGATCAGCAAATTTCAGATTAATTATGTAATAACCAGGTTCAGTTGGTTTGTAAGCGACATTTAAGGTTCCATCTTCGTTATCCTTACAGTTTATCTCAGCTTTAGATGGACCCTCGATTGATAAACTAAGCCCACCAAAACCAGCTTCTTTCGTGTCAATAACAAATTCATTGTCAACATGAGTATGGCCCTCCTTCAATGCGTTTCCAGTGACCATAACTTTAGAAGCATCACCGATTTCTCGTTCTAAGACGTTGATTTTGAATGGTGATCCACTAATGTGTTTACCCATCCTCTTGACATGAATACAATGTTCGCCACACTCTCTTGGAGTAAAAGATATTCCCAGATGACCGTTTGGTAGTTTTTTAACAAAACATGGTTCCTCTAAGCCAGACGGAGCAACAATTGTTGCAGCCAAATTACGGATATCTTTCTCAGAGCATTTCAAGCTAACTTCAGATGAATGACCAACAGACAGTTGAGCACGTTTCCTTCCTTCTCCAGTTATTTTGGCCGTAAATGGACTTCCCTTGATATGTCTTCCAGCAAATTTAACAACAATCTTGTATTCACCAGGAAGTATTGGTAAATAAGAAACCGAAACAGTTGAATCTGAATTGTCAACATACTGAATGTCAGCTTTAGATGGACCCTCGACAGCAACTTGAAGTCCACCATTGCCAGCACCCTTTGTATAAATGGTAAAGTCACTAGGCTCACCAGCAATTCCATGTGTTAAACCAGGTCCAGCAGCCGTTACAGCTCCACTAGACAATCGGTCAACAAAAAATTTGAATGGTGAACCAGCAATTGGATCTTCATTGTAGATTATGTGAAGTTCATGGAGACCCTCTTCTTTAGGATCATATTTAACACTGATTGTTCCATCATGATTGTCAATTATTGTTGGCTTATCAGTGGCACCTGAAGGCATTTTAATAAATGCACGGCGTTTGGGTTCAACTGATGACGGTGGAACCGGTACGTTGTATAATTGAATTTGACGAAACTCTCTAACCTCCGAATATGATGATTCTGATTTTTTAATTACAGTCCGTCGAGTTTTGATCTCTTCAGTTGTCGATGTAGTCTATAAATTAAAATGAGAAACAAATAGCAGAAATTAAAGTTAAAATTCAAAAGATCCGATAATATCAACTAGGCAACAACATTCTAGAGATTCATTAAACTATCTCAAGGAAAATGATTGGACACCATCAATTTTTTCATAATCCTTCATCTACTCAAATGCTGGAAAATTTGAAATCAAAATTTTGATGAACCTTGAAATATTTTATTCATCGCTTATATTTGCATTTATGAAATTAATTTCATTGGTAAATAATTTTGTAAAAAAGCCTGAAAAGCATAAAAAGTCTGAGATATTTGCTAAAAGTGTTTTTTTCATCAATTTGTGAATGTCAGTTGAAATTTATATAACATCTTAGAATCATCATATCATCATGCAATAAATAAGCAATAATCATTCAACGAAAAAGATCAAAAACGAAGTGAAAAAGTTCAGAAATGATGAAAGAGAGAAAAAAATTGGAGCAAAGACAGAATTGAAAAGATTGTCTCATGTTAACTAAAAATATCTTGTCTCTTAGACTAAAATTTTTGCGACAAAAAATGAAATAAACCAACAAGATATTCACAGTTAGGTTGTTTGACAGTTTTTATCCTCCTTCTATCTTCACTTTTATGCTTTTTTTGCAGTTAAATACACTTCTTTACTGAGATTATCTGAGCCAAAGCAGGAGAGTATCCCATGCATAACCAGTAACCATGATTTAGATTGAGATTTGAGAAGCAGAGCAAAAAAAGGCTCATCGCATCCAACATTAATTTACCTTGGCTTCACTTACAATAATGCTGGATAACAATCTGCAAATGTGATAGGTAAGCTGTTCTATCAAAACGGTAATTGTCCATATAACTTTAAAAATACACAAAATTGAACTCAACGCACCATCAGCGAGAAGCGATAAAGCATTCAATGATAAATTATAAACAATCTAGTAAATACAGGTCATAAATAATGCGAATACTGAGAATCTAGGATGAAATGTAATTTTTAAGATCAAACAATTATATCTTGATTGATATTAATGGAAAGGCTTTGCAATTAAATTTCAATGTCAAGGCTTTCACATTTATAACTTATTTGCAATGTGAAAGATTGAAAAGATTTTAATGTAAATATTTTAATAGCAATAAGATCAACATTTGGGTGAAATAAGGTATTTTAAAACATTTAGATCGGTTTAAACTAGATCAGTCTGAGTCTAAATCCATTCATTTTCATTGTAGCTTATTTTTCGAGTTACAATTTGTATTTAAAATACAGTTTTGACTAGAAATTCGAATGAAAAAGTTTAGGACAATCAATAGTCAATCAAATGTTAATATTTTTGATCAACTTTCAAAAGATGAGATTTTCTAGTGGAAAATGTCAATAGATTAAAAATTCAATGAAAAAACAAAATGCAAAAGGATGCAAAATTAGAATTGCAATTTTAAATAAAATAACTGATTATGTATTGTGTAAATTCAGGTTGATCAACTATTGTTGAACATTACACCGATACATTTGTTAGCAAAGCTATTTTAAACAAGAATTAAATTGTAATCAAATTGCTTTCAAATGGCATGATAAATGAGAGATAAATCAACGAAAAGAAAAATTGGAAATCGTTTGGCGCAAATCTTACTTTAGATACTTAATCAATGGACGGAGTTAATAGCGATGTGATTGAGTGTAATTTCCATTAGAAGGTGATCAATCACACAGAATGAAAGAGAAACGCACAATGATTAACAGTTAATCAAATTAATACTAATCAGAAATTGAAATTGCAAAAAGATTTCTATTGATGAGCCAATGATGTTCATGAAAATGGTGGGGTTAATGGCGATTGAGGGAGTGAAACAAACAAATGAAACAAATAACTTTAAAAAATAAATAAATAAATAGGTAAACGTTGACAGAATTGAAGAGACACAAACAAGACTTGAAATGATTTCTTAAAGTTAATTTGACAAACTTGTAAAGACACCTACGCAAGCTTAATAAACGATATTACTGAGCCTCAGAATCAGTTCAAAATTCATATTCCCTGGTGATTCCCTCATCACCACCTAACTCTTACTTTTCTCTCTCTTCTTTCTCCTAATCTAATTTTTTGCAAAAATCCTTAGTTTCAAATCTATTTTCATTATATTGTTTTAACTTTCATTCCTAACAGTTTAAATTAAATTAGATTCCAACCATTGTAATTGATGAACAATCCTAATTATTCTGGCTAATGAAGTTAATTGTACTTTAACTTTCTGTGCAAAAACAGTGGTAAAAGGATAAAAATAAAAGTAATTAGTAAATGTTTCAAATCATTGTTACCTTGATACTGAAGCTTCCATTTGGAATTGGTTGACCACCAAATTTAAGGTCAACCTTGTAATCACCCTGTTCAGTCGCTTTATAATAGACATTATAAGTTCCATCTTTGTTATCGATAACTCTGTATTCAATTATTTCTTCTTCTTCTTCAATTTCTTCCTCTTCTGTAGTTGTTTGTTTGATTACTTTTTTCACTTGACTTTTGGTTGTTGTGGTCGATTGTTTTTCGGTTCGAGTTTCCTCTTTTACTTTGTTCACTTTACAAGTAACTGCACCTTTACCTGCTTGACGAGCATCAACTTGAAGACATTGTTCTTCACCGGCTGCGACTGTTTCTTTGATTTTCTCTGTAATTCCAAAAATAAAGATTAAAATAATTAGTTATTTTGTAGGAAAATTGAGATTGAAGGTGATGTTCACAATTCCCATCATCAACATCATTAAGGCTGACATTTTCGTAACCAAAAAGCTTCAAATTACCATCAAAGTAATACAAAATCTATCAACAAGACTGTTAACATTGAAAGAGAGTTACCAATTTAAACAATGAAATTGATTGTTTAAACTCACAACATTTCTATCTAACACTTGGTATATTTAATAGCGATTCATCTTAAGCTCAACATCTACAGTGAATTGTGATTGATTAACTATATGATTGAAAATGAAATCAATTTAATCACGAAAATATATTTACATTTAACAGACAAATTCAATCGACGATGAATATTAATGTTGATTCATATGAAGGAAACAAATTTTAGTTAATAAATGATTCCGAAGATGATTAATGAATCGCAAAGGTTAATATAAAACTAATTGGTAATCACAATTTTGTCATAAACTAATTTATGTCAAATTAAATATTAATGGTTTTATCCCTTGCAATAATTAGCCTGCAAATTGGAGTGAATCATGTTTTTTGAGTTAAATCAAACCAGAAGGTTTATATTCAAGTTGCTTTTGTTACTTTACTTTGTATTGATTGTAAATTACAGTTAGATTGGGTTTGAACAAAAGATGAAAAATCCTTTAAACACTAATCATCTGAGGTACACTAGGCAACAATTTTATTAAAAGAGCAAAGTGCAAAATATGAATGCAAGAAAAAAAGAAATGAATTTTGTGTGAGAAAAGTAATCAAATAATGAGCTAACCAAATTAAAAAGCTGGGAATTATAATTTAGTAAATGCAAAAAATTTGCCAAAAAGATATTCACATTCATATGAAGGCTAACTCATCTCGTTGATTTGAAACAATTTCAAGGAACCAAAAAACCGTTATCACCCTTAACTTCAGCAAAGCCTTGGCTCTTGACTCTCATCTTCACTACATCACTATCATCATCTTCATCGTCTTCCATTCCTTAAATTTTAGTATCAACCGAAAATGGTATTGAAAAGTATATAAGAAGTGACTCCAAAAATACGTCTTCAAAACCAACATCCATCATAATCTAACCAGAAAAATATGTAACACAACCAATATTATTATAAGTATATTTAACAATATTTACAAGGTAAACTTATCGGTTGAAGTAAAGAGGGAAACATCAACAAAAGATGGACTCTTGTTGAAGCTCATGTTCAAGTGAAATATGAATTTCAATGATGATAATGATTAGAGTTTGAAGTTGAGACAAAATGTTTGAGGCGAGGAACAAGTAAAAAAAAGAAGCAAAATTTTCTTGATAAATCGCACCTTAAAAATAAAAAATAAATTCTGCTTTTTACATGATAACTAACAAGATATCGTAAAGATGAAAGGCAAAAAGAGACACAATTTTATTTTTGGAGAGATTCCCATTGAATCTGGATAATTTTGCACAGAAGTTACCCTGAAAATTGCGACCATCCTTAACTAAAATAAATCACCAATTAGAGTTTCACAGTTTTAAGATTCTCAAGTTTAAAATTTCTTAACATTTTAGCTCATTCCAACAATCCCAACAATTAATGCTGAAAAGATGATGAACAGATGAAATTTTGAGCAAAGAGTGAATCGTAAAATGTTTAACTACTGATGATGAATGAGATAAAAATTTCAATTGATAGCATCTAAACAATCTCATGATGTAAAGGCAGACAAAGTGTTACTTTAAATCAAAGATGAACAATCAACATCATTACCTGAGGAAATAGTTGGCCTCAAAGTTGGATATAAATATTAAATCTTTGGACTCAATCCATATTCAAAAAATATTACATTTGTCTTCATTTTGGTTATTTTTCAATAATTAAACCTTTAAAACCGTTAACCCGAAAAATCATCCTTTTTCTCGATTATGTCAATGATTGGGTCAAATATTGATTTTTGAGTGCCTTTAGGTTTGAAACGTCCATTTATGAAACTTACGTGCAATTTTACATTTATCTGCTTGACCTGTGGCTGTTGTTTTGACTGTGATTGGTGCTCCTGGAACTGGTTTACCTCCAAAGGTAACTCCAATTTTATAATTGCCAACATCATCTGGAGTATAATTTACTTTGTAGGTTCCATCTTGATTATCAATTATTGAAGCTTTACATTTAGATCCATCAGGAGCCTGAAATCAAAAGATGTAATGAGATGAAAAGAATTTCAATTATTTAGATTGGAAAAAAAGGAATGAAAATTCAGTGTCAATTCAATTCAACGAAATCTGTTAGGAAAAATTGAAAGTGTCATTGATGAAAGAAAATGTCACACTCGGTGAGGGAAAAAGAAAAGTTCAGACTCTGAAGAAAAAATTGCAAACTTTGATTATCTTGTGAAATTAAGTATAAGCCAAAATGTAACTGTAAACTAATTTAGGTGCAAGTTTGTGAATTTGTTTGAAATATTATGCATAAGTTTAAACCAGATTGGCAAGTATCATTGGTTAATGACGATGAGGAGGAGGATGATGATCAAGCTGATGATAATAGTTTTTGATGAGCAGCTATTTATTGTATCATTATTAAAACATGGTTAAATAGATGAAAAAGATTGAGATGTTGATAAGCTATCTGTACATTGTATTTGAAAGTTGAGTAGACGAGTTTAGGTTGAACTGCAAAATCTTGTCAAATGGCTGAAATTAGGAATGAATGAGCTAAAATCATTTCCATTTTTTTATCATCGTCTAAAATTGTTAGTAATATTCAAGATATGGTTTATAAATTGATTTCATTGGCAATAAATCAGGCTCAATCAACCAAGTTCAATGAATGTTGACAAAATTGAAAATTTTTTTCTCATTATTCTCAGAGTTAATATGCTCAGATCTGCTGAATTAAATCATTTATGTTCAGGATTACGTCCCTGCAGAAAATTATTCATCATAGCAAATTAACTCTGAAGCGTTATTCATTACTGACTATTAATTTGAAATAAGCCGTAACTGAGGCCCGAACCTGTAATGAAGAGAAGAGATTTAACCTGAACCAAGACCACAGCTCTAAGTACCTTTTATATCTTAAAAATGTTGATTTAAAAGACATTGTTAAATCGTCTTTATCGTCGACAGATTTGAATTTATTAAAAAAGATAATTTAGCGTTGCTTATTAAATCAAAAAATTGTTTTATAAAGAATAATATTCATGTAGATGAATGAAGGTGTAGAAGTTTCATGCTTCTATATTAGTAGTATTAAAACCTGTCGGCTATATTTTTACCTGTATCTTCACTTCTGGTCGACCGTAACCTGCATTTTTGGCGTCAATGGTAAATTCAGCTGGAAAACTTGCTGGAATTGTTTTAGCAATACCGGGTCCAGATAATTTAACATTTTGTGGCTCAGTCATTGGTTTGACTTTCATCTGGAATGGACTGTGGAGCGAATAATTAAAGAAAATTAACGAAAAAAGGATTAAACATTGATCATCAATATTGAATTGTATTATACTAAATTGTTTATCAATTTAATCTTCAATTTATGTTACTTCATCAGTAAGTAAATGCTTTGAACTAAGCTTTCATTGTCTCATCTTTCAATCTAATACTCAATGATGGATTAATAAAATGGATATCTGATTAGTTTAAACTTCAAATTTAAACCTCATAACTTTAGTTTTGAATTTTAATTGAAGGAAAATATTGCGATGATTTTTACCTTCCAGGAATTGGCTGTCCTCCATATTTAACGTTAACATTACATTTACTGCCTTCTGGTGGAGGCAAGTAAGAAACATCATATATTCCATCGCCGCTATCATTAATTTCAGGAGAGTAAGGAACTGGTCCTTTCTCTGATGAAACTTCAACGGTCAATGGCGCTTTACCAGTTTTGGATGCATCAACAGTAAACGGAAGAGGAGGTCCAGCTCGACAATTTGCTGGGTCTAAGCCAGGTCCAAAAGCTGTTACTTTAGAGACATCAACAGGGTGATCAACGGGTACTCTGAATGGACTTCCTGCTCATAACAAAGAGGAATAAAAAATTGTTTAACAAAAAAACCATTTAATACAAAAGAAATGACAAATTGTGAAAAGGATGCTCTAAATGAATCAAGTGTCGATTATATTGAAATGTAAGCTATTAATAAGCTGATGATTGTAAAACTATTTAATATCAGATAGACTATTGACAATACTAACCAGGAATTTGTTTGTTGGCAAATTTGATTCCTATGTCATAGTCACCAGTCTCAATCGGAACATAATCGACTGTGCAGGTTCCATCGCGATTATCTCGACAATTCATCTTTGCTTCTGAAGGCCCTTCAATAGATAAACCAAGAGCACCAATACCAGCTCCTTTTGTTTCAACGGTAAATGTATTCTTTTGATTAACAATTCCTTGCTCTAAACCAGGTCCATAAGCTTTAACCTTTCCTGGGTTACATCCTCTAGTAGCATTAACCGCAAATGGACTTCCTTTGACAGGTTGACCATCAACCATGACATCAACTTTGTGTGGGCCTAAACGGTGTAGAAAAAAAATAATTTAGTCAAAATTTCAAAATGCTAGATTTTGATTCATCCAGCAAGCTGAATAATAATATATTCAATTTTGATTGACATCGCTATCAAGGAAAGTAATCAATTAACCTTCTTCGAATGGAGTGAAAGCAACTTTATGGGTTCCATCTTTAGCTTTGGTAACGGCTGTAGCTGTTTGAGCACCAGAAGGATTAGTAATTTTACATGTTACTGTAGCTTCAGACTTTTTGGGTAAAGCTCGAGTATCAACAGTAAACTCCGTCGGCGAGTCCACGAAGACAGCTGTAAGAATAAACAATGATTTTTTTAGTTTTGAATATCTGAACAGACACATGACATATGATTGTGAATGACAAGGAATAACCTGAGAAATAACACTAATTTTAAGGAACGACAATTCAACCTTAGAAACAAAGCGAGACAAAATTGTTTGGTTGTTAGAAACTAGCAATTGAGTTATAAACTAATTCAAACATGTATAACATTAATATAAAACTAAATTGCTGAAGGATATTAAAGAAGCAAGAACAATTAAGCTAAATCATTAGAATGCAAAGATGGTTGATTAGGTTGGTACGAACCATCAGCAAAGGCTCGACCATAAATTGGTAAATCAATTGGAGCCTGAGAATGAACTTTGACTTGATTGTGACCAGGAATGGGTGATGAACGATTAACCACGGATAATTTGTGCTCAGGAAGACAATAAATGTGTTTTGGTTTAACATCATCATAACCACTTCCAGCAAGATAAACTGATAAAAGATATTGGCCCATCTCAATTGGAACAAAATTGACTAAACAACCTTCCGAAGTATTAATTATATGTGGCCTGATTGATTGTCCTGAAGGACTTGTTATACAAATGGTGATATAATCATGAATAAAAGGTATTTCTGACAGGGAATCATCAATAATAACTCGAAATTGATATAAATTGTTCATCACAGCAACTGGCAAATGATAAAATAAAATTATTTTTGACTGTATCGTTGTACGTGCAAGAAATAATTTTTGTGTAAGTCAAATGTGATAAGCTGTTAGCCAATTAATTTTGATTAAATGAGAATGAAAGATAAAAAAGCTAGCAGAAATTATTTGTTAGAAACAAACATCGGCAGAATAATACTTTGAAAAAAATTGAATGTAAACCTCTGAGCAAGAATTTCTACTTTTGAACTTACTTGGTTCTAATCCTTCAACCTTTACTTTACTCAAATCAGCCGCTGGTGTAACTGGAACAGTTATCGGACATCCAGGAATAGGTTGACCAGAATATGTCGCATTCACCGTGTAAATACCAGCTTTAGGTACAGTGTAATCAACTGAATATGTATTGTTTTCATTATCTTGGAGCTGAATAGGAACATCTTTTCCTTTGTCATCTTTAAGTGAGACCTTTAGTTGTCCTGGGCCAGCTGCTTCAGCGTCAATGTTGAAAAACGTAGGCACACCGGGTTTAACACCAGGTTCAACTCCGGGTCCAAATATTTTAACTTTAGCTGCATCCGTTGGTGGAGCAACTTGAACTTTGAATGGGCTTCCAGGGACTGCAACTCCTCCATAATTAACTTGGACAACATGCTTATCAGGGTTCTCAGGTTTGTATTCACATTTGACGGTTCCATCTTTAGCATTAGCGATTTTCATCGGTAACGGTTCACAAGCTTTATCGATGACAGATACATCAAGAGGCGCTTTACCAGCTTTCCTTGTATCAACTGTGAAATCAGTAGGCTTTCCTTGAACAACAGTAGGTCCAATACCTTTGCCAGCAGTTACAACTTTATCTGGAGCAAAATCAGGTCCTGGTTTAGATGTTATTTGAGCAACCCAAGGAGATTGTGGAATATCTTCCCCATTGTTGAGAACATGAATAGCATATTCTCCTGGAGCGGTTGGATAATAAATTACCTCTGCTGAGCCATCACCATTGTCCATGCATTGGATTTTAGCTTCGGATGGACCTTCGATAGTAAAACCAAGAGTTCCAGTTTCACCATTTGTGTCTACGGTAAATTTAGCAGGATAACCGACAACACCACCTTTCAATCCTGGACCAAAAGCTCTAATTTTAGACTGTTTAGGAGGTCCCACGTTAACTTCAAACGGTGATCTAAATATCTCTTGATTTCCAAAGGAAACAATAACGACATATTTACCCGTCTTAGTGGGTTTATAGTCACAGTCGAATGTTGTACCATCAACTTTGCGAATATTAACCTTTTCAGGTTTTCCATCAGGCCCGATTACTTTGATATCAAGATTACCTTCACCAGCACCATCTGTTGTAACTTTGAAATCAGCTACGTCTCCTACTCGGACACCGGTGGGTTGAAGACCTCGACCAGAAGCACGAACTTTTCGTGGATCACAGATTGGGGAGACACGAACTCCGAATGGACTTTTAGGTACCTGTTTACCAGCAAAGAAAACATTTACGGAATGAACGCCGGTAGCCTGAGCAACATATTCACATCGATAAACGTCATCGCCTATAGGACGAACTCGCAAAGGTACAGTATTTGGTTTCCCACTTGGGTCGAGGATAACAACCTCTAGTTGACCTTTACCAGCACCTAAAAAAATCAATATAGTTTTTAAATAAATTTACCGTAAAAATTCGATTAAACATATCTTACCTTTAGTGAAAACATCGAAGTAAGTTGGTTTTCCAACTTGAACACCTGTGGGTTGAAGACCAGGTCCAGATGCAGTTACTTTAAAAGCGTCACCAGCAACACCTTCAACATTCACGGAGAAAGGACTTTTAGGTACTTCAACACCATTAAACTTAACAATAACCTGAAAACAATAGATAATAAATCAATATTCACTTACGAAATAACAATGTAAAAAGTAAACATATTTATTTTCATAATCAATCATTTCTTTGCAGTAAGAGTGATAACCGGTGGAATGTTTAAATCACCGAGAATATGTTCGAAAATGTAAATTATGGCTGATTGCAATTCCACAGTCACTTTAACACAATTTGTCATTCATAAGTACATTAATTATTATGATAAATTGATCTAATAAAACTTATTAATAGATAGTATGTTTAAAACAGTTATACTTTCAATATTTGAGCTAGTAGCTCAGTTTAAAAGATAAAAGATGGCGTTATAAGATTGATAACTCAAAGGTTTTGGACGATCTAAATCCAAATCAAGTTGATATTTTAATTTTCTACTAATTATTCAGTGTCCGAAAAGAGAAATGCTATTCTAAGTAGTATGTAATTCGTATTAATTAAATATAAAATTAAAAAGCTACATATGTATTTGAATGACCTAACCAAAAATCTTACTCTTTGAACCTAACTCTGATTGTATCTTGGTTTAATAATTTTTATTTAGGTGGATTAACTTACCTTGTGTTGTCCTTCGACTTTTGGTGTATATGAGCAAGTGTAAGTCTTACTGGGATCATCATTGAATTTGGCTGCAACGGGTTCCATTTTACCCGTTGGATCAGCTATGAAAACTTCAACTTTTCCTTTTCCAGCAGAAAAGGTTTCAACGGTGAAGTTGGTTTGAGCTCCTTTGACAACACCATCAGGCTGTATTCCAGGTCCATAACATCGGACACGATTGGGATTATTTCTTGGGCGAAGTGGTGCTCCTTCCTTCAGTTTGGCATTTGGATATTGTGATAAATAGGTCATCATGGAAAGATCGTCAACCTTTGGATCAACCACATCATCTGGTTTAATCAATTGAGGAACATTAAGCCAATCGTCAGCCAGCTTCATAGCTTCCTTTGTATTCTTAAGAGCATCTTCTGGTTTCCAGTCAGGCCAATCAGGGCATAAACCTGGTGCAACGGCATCAACTAATGCACCTAAAGCTTTACCATCATTCCAATCGGTTGTGAAGTTATTAACTGGTACTTCTGGTATTTTATTTTTGATCCATCCAAGAAGACGTTGCTTAGGTGTTGGTTCACCTCTTCCTCGGTACATTGAATCATCTTCACCCTCCCACATGGGCATTGAAATTGAGTAGTGAAGAATTAAAGTCCATATTAATCCAAGAATCAATTTGAGATGACCATCGACAACATCAGTACTGTCTGTTTAATTAAAAAGCAAACAGTGGTTAGCATAGTTTCTAGTCAAATAAGTTTCCAAGTGATATGATTCAGCATTAAACTATTTTTCAGTTTTCACAGCATGAGATTACTCAATTTGATTGAGCTTGAAGGTTAAATTTGTAATACAAGCTGAAATACGGCAAACTTGACAAGATACATGTAATCATGAACTTGTTACAAATATAACTGAATTGAGTCCCAACCAGCTACATTTCATTGTAAAATTCAAACAGATTCAAGAAATTACATGAATGTTTTGTCTGCTAAGCAAAAATACAATCTTGTTTACATCTAGGCTAACTATTCAACGACAGACTGATAAAAGGCATCAAAGTGACAGAGTTTTTGTCATTTCACTTGAATTAAAAAGGGCTGAATTGGCATGGTTAGTATTATAAACCAAACAGAGTCTATTTGAATTTAGACACTATCGATTTAGTCAGATCAACCACATTTAAATCCACCTCCGCAGTTTTAAAGCAAATCATTCGAAATTTAAATCATCTTCTTTGGTATTTGAGACTTGATTAGTTTAATAATTTGATTATTGATGGAACAGAGCATTAATTAATCTCAGATGATTCTTCAGAAGTCAAATTTATTGCTTGTAACTGAAAATCAAAAGGTTTGCTCAGAAATATTTTCAAGGCTAACTAATCTAAATTTAGTAACCATCAAAAAAAACTAAATTGATTTTAACTCTTTTTTACAGCCAACTGATTATTTGGGTTATACTGAAATATCAATGAAAACAGATCTGACAACAATTTAAGAGAATCATAAATTTTACAAACATAATCAACGAATGGGTGAACCATCACATTGGCTGTCGATTTTCAGACAAAAAAATGGCTTAAGCTGGTGCAATGAACAAACTGGATTAACTTTGAATAATTTTTACTTCCAAAACACAATCGACTCCAAGATCAATAGCTGATTGTATAATCTCATAATAACTTGACATGTGAAAACTGAAGCTAGTTAAGATTTATTAGCTGAAAAAATGTAAACTCACCAATGTTGACAATTTTGATTCCTTCTTGTTGAGTTAAAAAATTGAGAGCAATATTAACATTTTCTAGTTTCTGGGCTCGAAGCTTGGGCTTTTTATTGTGCCGAGGTAACCTTTTACCAGATAATACTTCAACTAGAGCAACCAAACGAGTTCCATCTTCGAAATCAGTTTCCAGGTTTTCAATGTGAGAGTTAACAGTTTTCAGATGTTCGTTGGCCCATCTTAATATCATAACAAACAGAAGAGAGGAAGAAAAACAAATTAAAAATCGGATTTACATTTATGGATTAACAAGATAAACAAACTCTCAAGGTATCCATTTAAGGAGATACAGAGATCAATGTTAATAGACATTTTAATCAAGTTAATTGCCTACCTTGTAAAGGTATTTTTCTGGATTCGCTTCCAAACAGCATCCTCAGCAAGTTCCCTCTCCATAATGTCCTCTTCATCCGGATTTCCTCTTCTATCGTCAGTTACACCCATTTTGATGTCTCCTGCTTTTTTGGTGCTTGGACACGCAACGATTGACCTGCAAAATACAATAGAAATAAAAACAATTATTACAATTAAATGAGATAATCTTGTTTACAGGAGAAAGTTGATTAGGTATTACTGTGTGGAATTAATGGTTTAATTTCAACTATGAGACTGATTTTTCAAGTGAAATATTTTGCTTAAAGATTTGAAAAGTAATTGATAAGCTGATGAAATCACCTTTTGATTGACTTAACTCAATGAAATCATTGAAAGATTGACGATAAAACTGGTGATTTAGTTTTACGAGATGAAAATGATCAGAAGATAATTAGCTTTTGGAATGGATCGTTAAAAGATTTGAGTAAATTTTTGCTAATATTGTCAATTGTTTAGTAAAATGTAGAGTCAAAGATGTATTGCTGAGGATTGCACATTTGACAAAAGGCAATGTTTAAGTTTAACTTGCTGGTGTGATTATTTAAAGACACCAGCGAGTTGATTTGCATCTTATGTTTTTTCTGGTTCCTGACAATCCTATGGTTAACCCAAATAGAGCAACCCAAAAACATATGTTTAAACTCAAACAGTTTATGTTAAATTTAAACAATTGCTGTAAACTATTGATATTGTCCGATAATCGTTTGGTTGAGTTTCAATCTTGGTTAATCTTGACGTATCTCTTTAATCATTACACGAGTTTAAATATCAGCAATCAAAATATTAGATTAAATGATCAGTGTTATTTCAAGTTGTTTTGCTCATTAAACATCTTTCTGGTTAACAGCAATAACTGCTAATAAAACCTTTTAAAGGTGTTTATTTGCTTTATGGCTGTTTATTAGTTAATTATTTGTATCACAATTTCAATGTTGGTTAATGACATGAATTACAGCAATGGTTGTGGAAGTTTCCTGTTGAGAAATGAACAGATTTCAGATTAACAGGGAAATTTAATTTTTCTGTTTGTTTACAAATTGCTTTCTAATTTTGCACACTTGAACATAAATCAAGTGAAATTACTATTGTAAAAGTGGTATTGATTTCACAAAGACGCAATTTAAAACAAATGTTGGTTACAATTCAAGTCTGGTTTCAATGTGAAGCTGTTTTGGTTTTTGGTCAATAATTTTGATTATAATTCATCTTAATTATTGCTGCCTCACAAATAAATATCGTAAACATTTTTTGACTAAAAATTGACAATAAATTATAAATGATTTGGTATTATGCTTTTTGAGACAAAATGTATAAATAGCTGAGAGTTAACTAGGTGTGAAATGTAAACACATGATCAGTTGATTAATGTCTTAATTCAAGCAATCTTATTATAACATTAGTTTAGTAATGCTTTAAAATGATTAAACACTAGACTAAATTGGTCAGTTTCAGGTTGGTAAATCACATTTTAAGTTGAGTGTAAAGGGTTGAGCAAAACTGATTTTAAGAGTAATAAATTGGCCATGTTTAACGTATCCAGAAATTTGTCACAATCAACAAGGAAGTAAAACAACCAAAAGATATTCACTGATGATTCAAGCAGAGATTTTCGGTAAACCAGAGTCTTTTTCATTAATTCAACAGTTAGTCTTGTTGATTAGTTGAAGATAATGACTTCTTACCTTAGTCTTTAATAATCTAATTGAATGAACAATTGGCTAATCACAAAAAATTAAAGGTGAATTTTATAATAACAATTGATAAGATGTAAACTTGTGATTAAGTTTGGTTCAGGGAGTCAAGGGAGGTTTTTGTTCGAAGGGATAAAGAGGTAAAGATGAAAAGAGCGTTTTTATGATGAGATGTAGATGCTGAAGAAACAGAAAAATTAAGGGAAATAAAAAATCAAGACAGATAAATAGACAGAGGATGGTGGTGGTGAGGTTGTTGATGTAAAAAGAGAAACAAAGATGATGGTGTAAGAGAGAAGGAAAGATAATGAGAGTGAAAATTGTCAAAAAATGAGTTTGGAGACAGAATCGAAATCTATTCTGATCTTCCCACTTAACCAAATAGGGATGATGCTAAATCGAGATTCATCTTTGAGTCGCCAAGGAAGCAACAACGTCTTAACATTACACTTAACAAACAACACCGAGATATAGACTAATCCGACAAGAGGCAATGCTTATACTTGATTATTTCAATGCTCATATCCACATGAAAGGGTTCTTCCAATACTGGTTAATCACATTATTTGTAGCCAATAATGATTTATAACATTAACAATATAAGAATCTTTCCCTAGACTAGGCAATGGCAACTGTACGAATCTTTTGATAGGTATCATCTTTCCATAGTCATGTTAAACCTGTTGGTTGTTCAGTTTTCATCCATTTTAACTTCAACTGCAATTTTGAAATTTATTTAGTCACAAATCAAAGATCAAACTGTAGAAGTAAATTAGAAAATCTCAATCTAATGAAATATACACATTTGTCAGAATTAACAGAATTGTTTTTTTATCAACTGTAAGAGGAAAACAAGTTTATAAAAAGTTAATTCACAAAGAAACTAGTGGAAATTACAAACCTTTGATTGTTGTTATTAATAAATACGATTGTTTGACTAGAGAAACACTTTAAATTTTCTTAGACGAGTTATTAAACTAGTTAATAGGTTGGTACACTAACACTTGATTAACATGAAAACATTAATTTTTGCAGTATTTAACTGTAGTTTGCCAAGTTCGAACTTTATTTACTTATAAAACTGAGCACAAGCATTACTAAAGTTAATTTCAAAGACTACTAGATGGTGGTAATGTATTAGTTATATTTTTATACAGCCGGCGCCTAAAAACTGCCTGTTAATCATTTATGGCAAACATTAAAATATTTTGTGTTAGTTAAATTAAACTGGTGATAGTTTACTAATTATTTTGCTTTCGTTAATTTACTAGCATTTAAATGCTTCGAGTATATTTCAAACATTACTGAAATTTTCATTGTGTATAACAATTTACAAGGGTGGATAAGCATATCATACAAATGGCTTAGAGAGAAGCGAGTGCTTCTGAAATATTAATACTTTATGTACAATCAAGATTGAAATTTGATTGGATCGTTCGTTATTTTGGATAGAAGCATTGAAGACAAACGAAATGAATTAAAGCAATATGATTGGTTTTTATTGAGATTAGTATTAATTGGTATTGGTGACTTGACATTGAATTAGTTGAATCAAATAACCTTGATTGGGTTTCACAAAATTTATGATGAGCTAATTAGAATTGATTATGTTTTGGCTGTCATTTTTTATAAAGCACAACCGAAAATTGAATAATCAATAGTCAATCACTTCTGTTTATCAAGTTATGACTCAATGGAAGAACATAATAACATTACATTGAATTTTACAATGAATGTTACTCAGATTAAAAGAATTAACAGAATTAGCACATCAAAATTTAAGGTTATTTAAATTTTTAGAGTATAATAGGAAGGAATAGTTTGAGAAATTTAACAATCGAATAGAACAAATTTTTTTATAATTGTTAAATAATATGAAACAAAATTATCTAACAGAGAAGAGAAATCACAATCCCATGGCAAATTGTAGCTTCCCTCTCATTTTAAATCTGTGCAACAATTTTTAAAACGAGGCGTAAACTGTAAATATCGTTTGAACTGATCAAAATTGTTTGTCGTATTTATTGCTGAGGCAATCATCAGCCAATAAGTTATTTTACAATATCAAACAATCTTGACGCACTGCTCAGATCCTGGGTAATCCGGTAATCTCAATTCGTATCGTTGGATTATTGTTTTAGGAACGAAACGGCCACCTAGCCAATGATGTTTTCCACGGAAAAATCGAGAACAAAGCTTAGGTGCAGTTAACGATACTAGACAGTCTGGTTGAAGTTTTGGTGTGTCATCAGTTGGGGGTCCTTGTTCAACATCCCAACCAGATGGTATATCTATACTTATCAATCTGTTTGAACATCTAGATAAAATTGCTAAGAGATCTTTGAATTCATCTCGACAAGGTGGTTTGTAACTGAAACCGAAAACAGCATCGACCACAAGTGAGCTCCTTTCAATAGCTTCTGGATCAGTCAAAAAAGGGATTTCATCCTTTTCACATTGACGTACTAAACGTGAGTATAGCTCAGATTTTCCTGGTTTGGGGTAAAACACTGATGGACGGTAGCCCTAAAATTAATTTGACGAGATTTAAATAGAAATTCATTAGTTGAAGATACAATTGTCAAATTGCAAATTTTTAAATTGATAACTCATATTGTGGCATCGTAAATGCGTCAATATTCAAGTTTAACGAAAAGATGAAAAAAATCGAATAACATGTTTAAATAACGACGTACAAAAGCAGAAAGATGTCTGGCAGCAACTAAACCATCTCCACCATTATTGCCTGGTCCACAACAAATTGAAACCGTCTTGTAAGATCGAGCTGGATAAGTTTTGTAAATGGCATTAGCGATGGCAAGTCCGGCCAATTCCATCAACTGATCAACACTAAATTGGCACTCATTGAATAGATCTTGATCGAGTTTGATAGCTTCTTCTTGACTGTAGTACAAAAAAGTAGTGTTGGTGAGTTTATCGAATTATTTTAAATGATTCAATGACATTAATTACCTTAGGCACTTGATACTCTCCACTTAAACAATATGAGTTGCAGGTGAATCATAACGGAAAGAAGACAAAAAAAATGCACAAAGAAAATGAATCAAAACGATAAACATAACAGAGAGTTGAATAAACTTACTCGTAGTCACCGGGATATGCAGTAATTTAAACTGATTGGGCACTAAACGTCCAAAGCTTTTCTTGAAAGTAGGTCTACTAAAGGACAGAATCATAAACAAGGAAGATTACTTTTATTTATAATCAACTTAAATTGATACTCGATGCATGTAAAGGTTTAAATAAATTGACAGATAATCTTACAATCTGTTAAGAGTGCAAATCTTTACTTATAGTCAGCTGATACAAAGTCACATGACAAGCTACCCTAAATAAAAAAAATTGAATTTAGGAAATTTTATTAGCAAAATTATAAAATGTGGAATCAAAAATCATTCAAATGATAATTAGTTAGCTACCTATATAAATTCCTGACTATCAAGAATCAAAAAATTATTTAAACACATGAATAGATATCTAGATCGTTAATGACTAAGCTACTTGTCTGATGAATTATTAATCATTTTTTTGGCTATGTTACAGCGTTCTGACTGAAATCTTTTATTGAGTGCCTCGATTTATTTGAACTTTAGCTGTTCAACAATTAGATTTGTTTGATCGAAATCGAAAGAGATTTGATTATTTATTATCTTCCTTTTCTTCAAAACATGAAGCTGCGCTGTATTTATTAATTTGCAAGTGATATTTAAATGATTTGAAGATCTCAGTAATACATGACAATAAAGGTTGCAGTTTTCTTCAAAATTATTAAATCATTAAATTTGTAATTTATGAACGGAACGTTTGTAACCAGTTCGAGTTTTGTATTAGCCGAGTATTGCCATCTGTTGAAAAATATAACAAAACAACAGAAACGGAGTTTATGACAACATATGTTCTGTGTAATGGACTTGTAAAGTTTAACTCTTTCTTCAAAAATTTTACATTTCCAATAACTGATTCTAATTGATTGGAATTATTAAAATGGCAGCAATTTTGAATTCTAACGAAAGATCTTTGAGGTCTGTGTTTGTCGGAAATATTCCATACGATGCCACTGAGGAGAAACTGAAAGAATTGTTTTCTCAAGCTGGACCGGTTTTAAGCTTTAGGTAAGCATTTTTATTTAAATTACTATATCTATCAAACATTTTGGCTTATCTCCAAACCATTCAAATGTATATAGACAGATGGAAAATATACAGTATTGATGATTCACTCACCTTGTTTTCATCTTTGAATAGACTTGTATATGACAGAGAAACAGGCAAACCAAAGGGCTATGGTTTTTGCGAATATAAAGATCAAGAGACCGCTTTAAGCGCTATGAGAAATCTGAATGGACATGAATTAAATGGACGCACCCTCAGAGTTGATAATGCTGCAAATGAGAGAACCAAGGAAGAAATACGTAACCTTCAATCATCACTTGGTGGTACATTCGAAAGTCCATATGGTCCTGAAGTCGACCCAGAGAAAGCACCGGAAGCAATAAGTAAAGCAGTAGCAAGTCTTCCACCTGAACAAATGTTTGAACTAGCTAAACAGATGAAACAATGTATTCAAACTAATCCTAACGAGGCAAGAAATATGCTTCTACAGAATCCTCAGCTGTCATATGCTCTACTTCAAGCTATAGTTGTAATGAAAATAGTGGATCCCAATGTTGCTTTAAGCATACTTCATCGTAGTACTCCAGTTACCAATGTAATACCAGAGCCAGTGGTTGTTCCTCCAATGATGGGAGTTGCACCAGTACCTACTGCTGGAGTACCATCATGGCCTCAACCAGGGCCAGTTGTACCCGATAATTATGTTAGAGGTGTGATTCCTCCAGCAGGGCAGCCTGTTGTTCCACCTCCAGTTGCACCTCCAGTTGCTTCTGGAGTTCCATTCGATCCTAGATCGCTAGACCCAAGATCACGTGAAGGTACATCTTCTTTAGATCCTCGAGCGCGAACTCAAGGATCCGTTTCTCAACCACCATTCGATCCTAGACTGGCAGCTCAATCTCCTGCCTCTGGTAATAATCGACCCGGTGGTCCGCCACCTACTACTACATCTTCTCGAATGAATGCTCCTTCATCCTCTGTCAATATTCCTAATTTACCTAATCAAGAGCAAGAAAAGGCTGCTCTCATTATGCAAGTCTTACAATTATCTGATCAACAAATCGCCATGTTACCAGCTGAACAAAGGCAAAGTATTCAATTGTTAAAAGAGCAAATCTCAAGAGGAGCAACGCATTAGTTATCATCTTTGAACAAATAAAACTCATCAATTAAAAATTAATTTCTTTAAAAAATTAAAAATGCAATTTTTATAAAAATTAACCATTAATCATGCTTATTAGTCAACATACAACTAGCTAACGGTTACAAATTTCGTAGAATTGCTGAATTCAGATGAAAATTGTTTCTGTCATCATCAGACAATCTGCAATGACAGACAGCCATTGCACTACATTAGTGCAATAATTGAAATTTATAGCAAATAATTAAAAGTATGAAAATCGGAAATCCGACATCAGAAGAAATGAAAGTGTAAATTTGTATTCAATCAATTAGTAATGCAAAATTTTTTAGATGCTTATATCTTTTTCTTAAACATGCGTCAATCTTATTATATTAGCCACTAGTGGTTATTAGTATTTTTAATTCTCGACGATTAGGCTAGTCATTGTAAATATTTCGGCGCTACAAAAGTACAAAAGTTGAAATTGTCAATATGATGTGAAAATAACACGAAAGCTATTCACACTAAACATTATAATAGTATTATCATGTGTTACATGTTTGGAAACACCAGTTTGGTATCGAAGTCAAACCCACTTAAAATGTAAATATGTAAAAGCGAGTGGTATTAGTCATTAATTAATCTCTCATTATCAATCGCTATAACATTCGTTCAATGTTTTTTCTAGTTTTATTCAGTTTTATGCTCTACTCTATTCATCATGTCTCTTGATTTTCTGTCCCAAAAATATGAAAGCCTTGATTATGATCAGTGTGAAAATTATTATTTCCTTCTGGAACAGCGTCAACAACAACGCAATCTGAATATTTTGCGAAACAAAGGATTCAAAAGATGGATTGTCATTTTATTCATTGGTATTTTAACAGCTTTGACAGCATGTGGTATCGTCATCGCTACAGACAAACTTGCTTCATACAAATTTCATTTTCTCATGACCAAAATGAACCAATGTGACAACGCGAATTTTTGTTACACACCCTTGTTTTATTGGATGGGAATAAATGCCACACTGGTTGCTATTGGCTCTATTATGGTTACATATTGGGCTCCGGTTGCTGCTGGCTCAGGTATTCCAGTCGTTAAATGTTATCTTAATGGTGTGAAAGTTCCTGAAGTCGTTAGATTCAAGACATTCGTTAGTAAGGCTGTTGGTGTTATTTTTTCTGTTGTTGGTGGATTGGCGACAGGAAAAGAAGGGCCTATGATCCATTGTGGTGCTGTTATTGCGGCTGGAGTATCTCAAGGAAAAAGTACCACATTTAAAAAAGATACACACCTCTTAGATGAATTTAAGGATGATAGAGAAAAAAGAGACTTTGTTTCTGCAGGTTTGTTTACTTTTCCACAAATATTATTCACTCATATAACTTCATCTTATCTTTTAGCGCTATTCTAGAAAGATGTTTTTGTTTACTCTGTTTAGTCTGTATTGAGCTTTGAAGCTTCAAATTACAAATCGCTCAATGAGAAGATCTTTGCATTTATGAGTGATTCACGATTTCATACAAATGTCACTTTCATCGTATTTAGGACAAATAGATAACCAAAGAGTTACTCTTTGATAATAACTTTGTTCGACTAGTAAAATCAACCAGCTATAGTCAACTGGCTAATTATCTAAGTTTTCATCTAAGATAAACTTAAATATAATTTCTGTTAAGTAATCATTACGACACAAAAGATACTTCATCGTAATGATAGAATAATCATGATGACACAAATCTAAACATTTTTTATTGTTTCAGTTTGTATTTTTACACTTGAATTGCTATTTTCTTGAGAACTTATGTTAATTTTAGTAAAAAAAATTTGAAGGATTTTAAATTTTCTGCTTCCTTTGCGCTCATTAAATTTCATGCATAAATATTTTGTATTTTTTATTCTAAAATAGTTATAAATTTATTTTTTCTTTTGTTCAGGGGCTGCTGCTGGAGTTGCTGCTGCTTTTGGTGCTCCAATTGGAGGTGTCTTATTCAGTTTAGAAGAAGGAGCTTCGTTCTGGAACCAAGCATTAACATGGAGAATATTTTTCTGCTCAATGATAACCACTTTTACTCTCAACATTGTTCTTTCAATTTACCATCATCATGCTGGCCAACTATCTTATCCAGGTTTAATTAACTTTGGTAAATTCGGTGAAATCAATTATGCTATCTATGAAATACCCATTTATGCTTTTCTTGGAGCTATTGGCGGAATCCTTGGAGCTTTACACAACAGCATTAATCTTCGTCTATCTCTGATACGACTGAAATACATTAACAGAAGATGGAGTAAAGTAGCTGAATCGGTTTTCATTTCCATTTTTACCTGTTCTATAGCTTATTCTCTTATATACCTTGATGAAGATTGCCATAAAAAAGAATTATTGTCTCTGAATGAAACCATTAGGGCTGGCTGTAAAGAAAGCGAATTTTCAGTTATGTCGTATCTTTGGTTAGCAACTCCCGAAGCAACTATTTCGAGATTATTTCATGGTGATGATGATATCTGGTCTTGGAAAACTCTTCTTATTTTCTTTGTATGTTATTTCTTTCTAGCCACTTGGACTTATGGAATTAGCGTTTCTTCCGGTCTTTTCATTCCTTCTTTAATCGTTGGGGCTACTGGTGGTCGACTATTTTATCTTCTAGTCAAACATACTTTTCCTGATGAGAGTGATTGGGCTGATGGTTGTAAATTTGCTCTTATCGGTGCCGCCGCTATGTTAGGAGGAGTAGTTCGTATGACTATAAGTTTAACCGTCATTATGATTGAAACAACTGGAAATATAACGTTTGGTCCACCAATAATGATAACCCTAATTGTATCTAAATGGGTTGGGGACTATTTTAACCATGAAAGTATTTATGATATTCACATTCGCCTAGCTGCCATACCATTCCTTTATTGGGAACCTCCGTCTTTGTCTACCACTGTTTACGCCTCGGAAATCATGTCAGCACCAGTTGTTGCATTGAGAAGTGTCGAAAAAGTTGATCGTATTATTCAAGTTCTGGAAAATGAAACCCACAATGGTTTTCCTGTTGTTGATACGGAAGAATTTGATTTTACTGAATCAGGCTCGTCCCTAGAGCCATCTTATTCATCACCAGCTCATTATGGTCGTTTCCGTGGACTTATTTTGAGATGGCAATTGATTGTTCTTCTCCAAGAGAAAATTTTCAACGAAAATGATGAATATCACAAGATTACAGCTGGAACTTTTCGAGATGCTTATCCAAGATATCCACCAGTTGAAAAAATCATCAATTTAATCACAGATAGAGAGAGACAGTATTCTATTGATTTAAGACCTGTGATGAATCCTAGTCCATATTCAATGTCTCACACTGCTTCATTGAATCGTATCTTCCAATTATTCCGTGCTTTAGGATTGCGACATTTAGTAATTGTCAATGATTATAATGAAGTTGTTGGTATTGTTACTCGTAAAGATATTGCACGCTATCGACAACATTGTCATCGCGGTAAACTTTTTCTCCAGACTCTACAGATCTCTGTTTAATTTGTTCATATTTTTTTTAAAAAAACTGAAAGCTTTTGAAATTCGTACAAGGACAATGTTTTTCACAACTCATGTAAAATTCCCGAATTCATTTTTGTAAATACCAGCTTTCAATCTATACATATGTCAATCTATGTATTTCATATCATTGTTTTTACCATTACTCGTTTGCTGTCTTTAAGAATTATTTATTTTCAAATAAAACATTCTATTATTATCACATCAATAAGTCATTTTATTCAGAATTATAAAATATCAGTAAAATGAATTGAGTCAAGTTTCAAGTTGCACAATGTTTTTAATTATTGATAACGGGTTTGCAAAAAAGTCATGGAGCTCGCATTTCGATTTCTGTAAATTTTTCTGATTATAAAAAGTTAATTTTAATCTTTCCCTGCAATTAAATGAATGCATTTGCACACCTGCAACTATAAATTATCATGTTTTGTATCGGACTAAAATTTCCTTGGATAAATTGTGACAATTAATAAATATTGGCAGATGAACCGATAGCTAATTAATGGCTGTATGGATGCTGCATTGGAGATAAAAGAGACTGGGTGATATCGTGAAATGAAAACAGAAGGTAAAGGAAGATAAAAACAGTGCCACTATCATACTCGTAACTTATATTACCGCTTGTTAATAGATACAAATGGAATCCTATTTATGTTGAGTTTCAGTTTTCAGCTCCTGTGGATAAAAGAAATGAAAACAAAAGAATGTCAATTAGTCATGTTTGATTGTACACCAATAATGGTTGATATGTTAAATTATGAATGCTTTTAGAAACAAAAAAACAGGTTTGCAACTTACATTCCGTACGAAATTCGGTAATACAAATGAAGCTCGGTGTATTTCAGTTGAATAATATTTCAATTTCATCTCAGCAACTTGTTCATCGGTTAACTTATGGATAGGCTCACCAAAATTGATCTTTTTATCTTTACAAGCTAAAAGAAATCCAATCTGGCCTGAAGGATAGGTCGGAACCAATGTTAAGGCATAAGCAACCGATGCAAACAACTCAGAAGCAGTTGCATAAAGAAACTTAATCAAGTGCAAATGAAACCAAATGGTTTCAGCTTGACAGGCAATGATTCCACCACTTCGAAGACATTCCTTTAATGATTGATAGTATTCCTTCTGGAAAAGAGATACAGCTGGTCCTTTTGGATCTGATGAATCAGTTATAATTACATCAAAGGCGTCTTTATTTTCTCGTATATAAGCATATCCATCACCGATTAAAACCTTTACTTTAGGATCGCTGAATGATGAGGCCATAAAGGGAAGATATTTCTTGGAAACTTCAACCACTCTTTCATCGATTTCACATAAAGTGATCGACTCTACACTTGGGTGCTTCAGACATTCACGGATAACTCCACCGTCACCACCACCTACAATCAACACCTTCTTAGGATTGGGGTGACTGTTTAGTGGAAGAAAGGAAATCATTTCTTGGTATGAGAATTCATCCTTTTCTGTCAACTGCATGGCTCCATCCAGGGCAAGACAACGTCCAAGAACATCACTGTATCAATGAAATCAAGAAAAATAGGTGTTAGATTGATCATTAGAGCGTTAATTATAAATCTTACTTTTCAAAAACAACCAAATCTTGGTATTTGGTTTTCTCAGCGTGTATCAATTTGTCACATTTAACAGCACTAATTATCTTGTCACAGTCATCAGCAATGTCCTTTTCACAGAAATACCCTTTAATGTATGAATCCATTTTTGTTAATTTAATTCAACTTCGAGCTAGAAATAATCAAAGTAAAAAGTATTATATACTTGGTCAAATCAACTGTAAAATTAAGACTACTAGCAATGTTACTTGGCTGTAAAAATAGATTGCCAAGTGAAACAATCGAAGACACTCAAGATTTTACTCAAAGCTTATTAAGTTAGCTTGATAGTAGATGATAATTAAGGAGATATGGAGAAGTTAATGGTTCGTATATTGATAATGTATTTCGACAGAGTTAACAGCATTAATCAGCTAGCAATGTATTAGAAGCAATTAAGAATCTCAACACCCAATAATCAATTAGCTATCAACAGATTTGACTAAATATCAGTTTGCTTTACATATAAAATGAAACATTAAATAAAGAAAAGTAACACTTGAATGTAAAGCAAGTTGATATGTGTATTCATATGATACTAACCTGACAAAGTTGTTAAATGGTGTTGATTTGAAGTCTGTAAATGTAATTCAAGAATAAGACGAAAATAAACAATTTGATAATTAAACAAAAAATCAATTAATAAGAGAAATGGTGAAATTAAGTGTTTACTTAATTATTTGTCAAAAATCAATGAAGATCATGGTCAAATGATGATGATTATCTGGACAAACAGCTTGATGAGATTAGATGATAGACTGGTGATGACTATAGACTGCAAATAAACTACAAAATATTAGATTGAGACTACTCTTGGTTTATATAATAACATTCAACTTATGAAATCAGAGTTAATAGTAAAATGTTCATGGGAACACAAAATTCAAACTCAAGATGCAGTGGTTATTATTCAATATTTTCAATGAAGATTGCTGATTACTTCACAAATCAATGCATGAAACCTGTCAACTATTGTTACATTTACACACAATAATAAACAGTTACAATATTATTAACCTTGATCTTTAAACAGCAGTTTTGAGAAGATGTAAAATGAATTGCAAACACAGAAAAATATCACCATTGAATGAACAAATAAATTTATCTCGGCTTCTTCCTGTGAACATTGGTTCGCATTAATAGCTATGAACGTGCCCAATAATCAAATTAATTGTTAAAATGTTTCCCTTAATCAAGTTTACTCATAATTTTCAAATAATCCAAAACTGAAGTTTGATTGAAACAAATACAGTATCGGCCAAAAAACTTTCACTATCTGCACTCACAATCAAAGTTCAAGTTACCATTGAGGTAGATAGAGTTTCTGAGTAAAAATAAATCTGAACATTCATTCAAAAACAAAGATAAATAAGTTACCTCTTCATTGTAATGAAGAAGAATGAATTTTATTGAAAATTATCGAAATTTTAGTTTATCCAATAGATGGCGCTCCTAACCGACTTTCTTGCTCGCTTTGGCTTTCATCATTTTCAGAACTTTTATATAAAGATCTTTCCATGACTTTAAGAATAATAAGCCACAACCATGGATTTCCCCCATTTTTAACCCTTCAAAAATTCTAATAATTCAACTTGACCTTTTGATCGACTGGTACTTGGCTTTGAATGGTCTGAAAGACTCGAAGAAGACAATATTTACATCTTCTCCTTACACTAATCGTTAATTTAAACGTTTAAATTAACGGTTTCTAAATTATGGAAATAAAAGTTTATATAATTGCAGCATTGAGAATCTAACTGGCAGTTTCTTATGTTTCAGTTTCTGTACAATGCAATATTTGTCATTTTTGTTGAATGTTACGGTGAAGGATCATACGCGGCTGATTTGGATGTTGAAGGTTTATTTTGTTAAATCTGATACTTGATCAATTGATTGATCAAATGAAATGGTAAACAGCTTAAAGGTATTTAAATGTAAACAATTAATTGAGATTAGTAAATGAACAAAGTGAATAAAGTTAACATCTCACTTGGAGATTACAATTCACTTGATAATGCAGTTGAAAAGAGATGATGATTTGTCATTGAAAGTTAAAAAATATAAATAAAAAATTTTTTTAGCTGTCATCTGATCCCTAAAGGTTTCAATGATTTATTTATTATCAGATAAACTCGCAAATGTTTATGAATTTAAGAAGAGTAAACCACAAAAATGGCTTTCGATGTGGTTTAATGTTAACTTTGCATCCCATTCAGGGAAAGATGCAAGAAGATAGCCAGATGGAGCGATGCTTAGGAAGATGAGGATGGTGATCAACAAGGGGAAGGACGAGGTGAAGAGGAGGAGGATGGAGGAGGATGACAAAAGAGTGAAGAGAAGAAGCAAGTTCCTATCTTGGGACATTTGCTTTCATCATTTAATTTCATTTCATCTAATAGTATATTTAACCATTGAAAATATAATATTATTCAAAGTTAATAAACAAATAATGCAACAATTGAAAAATTATGAAGACACTTTCATCTACTTCAATCAACAAGTACTTTCGCTATCACAATTTCAACCCATCAAAGCTAACCATTAAAGGGATTGGGAAGTCATTGGTAAAAGGTACATTGGCTGGTTTAAGCTTTAGCACTTGTTTAGGTGAGGGTTGAGTTTAATTATCATAATTGAAACAATGGGATCAATTGGCTTGCTCGGTCAACTTGCTTCTATTCAAACACTTGGCAACTTGTTGAGTTGGGCTGCTTGATTTAGGTGGACAAGTTGAATGGACATTTAGGTTTCCTTTCCTTTTACATTGAAATCGTTATTTTTAAGCAAAAACTCGAAGAAATTAGACATTTCCTTGCTGTTGCTGTTTCTTCTTGAAAAGGTAACAGTTGCTTTTTGTCTAGTGTATAAAACAACTTGTAGTTCCCATGTTTCTACCTTGATTATACCTCCAATCCTCAATTACTTTTTACCTCACGATTTTCACGGTTACCTTCATCATCTTCATCATCATCATCCAAAGCAGTCTTTTTACCTTCTTTGTTGCTGTACAGTTGACGCTCTGGTGATTGCTGTTGCGTTCAACAGAAGCTTAACTTGGGCCACTTTACCTCTGTGATTGTTGCTCTAAACTTGACTCAGGTCCTGAAAGCAAATGTGAAAGAAAACGTTAATTTGAAAAATTTGTAACAACATTTAAATATTTACCCTTTTTCAATTTTAATTTGTGCTTCTTCATTAGCCAATATTATCTTTGTCCATTAATTTTGGCCAATTGTTTAAAGACTGTGATGGAGGTAAAGTGAAAATATGAACATTAGTCTGTTGCTTGAAACAGCCCTGAATGTGTCCCAGGCGATCTCTTGATCCTACTCTGTCTCTCCTCCTTCTTGTCATCCTCCTCCTCTTTTTTATCCTCATCACTCTTTTTCCTCTTCCAGTGCCCTCTCCTTCTCCTCTTGTGTCTCCTTTCAACTTGTGACCCGGTAAACAACAGACTCCCATCTTGGTGACATTGAAAAAACACGCGCCCACCAAAGAAACACGCGTTCACACTTTTTTTTGTCAACCTTTATATCATTTAATTGTTTGCGCGTGCAGTTAACTGGTTACCAATACAATCATCATTTTGTGTCTCCATGAATACAAAAGGGACATCGACAATAACAGCTTACCTTGTGATTTTCAAAATTTATTTTGATTTGTTTTAATCAAATTTAGTAATCAACTGATATAACGCCAAAGTGATAGTTGAAAGTTGATCCATTAAGTTGCCGTCATCGATTAAACTGGTCCTTCCCTGAGTTACAGTTGAAATGGATGTAACTCGGTGGATTAGCAATCCATTTTATAAACTCAACAAATGGATAATCTTGTATTTAACCATTGTTATACATGGTTATCATTCATCTGGAATATTTCAAGTTGAAGTTGTTGAATTTGAACATAAATACCTCTATTCATCAGCCGATGATACCAAATTAGTTTACAATTTATGTCTTAAAGAATCAAATACTCTTGTTTATGGGCCTCCATGTACCTATGGAATTGTATCATCACAACCTTCACCACCTTCTGCTCCAGTTTCATTGAGATTACCTTTCACATTTAGATGGATGGTGAGTTAATCTGTTAATTTATAAATTTAAATCACAAAAAATAATAATCAAAAAATACTATTAAGTGTTAAACAATCCAAAAAAATAGGTAAAGTTGAAAACAAATTGAAATTTGCGCTTAAAAATAAGATCACAAGACAATTGCATGATTATAAGATTCCATGTTGTCTCTACCTAACCAAATGACCGCTTACTAACAGCACATTACATTAGTAATCTTAAGTTTACATTTTTGAATCTCGGGATTTATGCTTAATTTTCATCTACTTTTGCTTTGATTATTCGTTGATTGAATTATCAAATCTGAGTACATTGTTTAATTGTAACACTTCGCTGTGTTAGAAAGTGCTTTTACTTGTTTTTATTTTTGCCATTGGATTTTCACAAGTTAGTTTTAGATGTTCCTCTCAATTTGAATTGACTGTTTTATTTTGTGATGCAGATTCTCATTCAATTCAATGTTAATCTAATTGGTCTCGCATCGTCTAATCCTTATTTACTCATTTACTCTTCTCTTTTCATTCTCATAACTCTAATCTCCATCAGCTTCTTGATCATTTTTTGCTTGTTTGGTGTCTTAATTATGTGAACTCTACCCTTGACTGAGTTTTTCTCACAGAAACATCTCAACTTTTCTTCTTCATCTTACCTTAAGATTGTCATGTTTACAATCAATGAAATTAACCTAATCAAACCAATCTCAATTTTTATAAAATTGCTATCTATCAAGAAAAGACGTACGGTTAATCCTGATTGAGCTATGTTCTGATATCTATCATTAAATCGCTATTTTGAACGTATTTTACTCGCCATTTTTGCCTTGAAAATTTAACCAAAGAAAGGAAACCTCAGGTTAAGATGGAAATAATCATCAACAGTTTCATCATTAAGGATTACAATTAATGATATTTGATTGTGGTTCATGATAATTGTATTAATTCTCGGAATTTGAAAGATTGTATAACTTGCTTTCTTAAGGAAAATAAGAAGAAAATATAATGATAAAATCACATTTGAACATCATTCAGATGACACTTTTATTTATTTTTTTAGCAGCTTCTAATCAATATAGAATTAATCACATGCAACTGATTGATATCTCTTTCTTGTGCATTCAATCTAGTAAAATTGAAAGAATCTCAAATATCGATGTAACAAAGCAAAGGCAACCTGACAACAACCAAACCTTGTTTTCCTTGTGCTATCTTAATTGTTTCAAATGTTGATCCAGCGCGACTATTTAAAAGCAGAAAATTTATGTAATGGACACAAACGAGATGAAAGGTCAAAAAGGCCAAAAAAGACACCAATTTTAATGTTAATCTGTTATTTTGAATCAGAGTGAATCTGCATCTGTAAAGTGTATTATCATCTGTAGCATGACAAAGGTGGAAGCAAAGATTCTCACAGTTACCATGTTGTTTTTGTTTACAGCCGTTTGAGTTAACAAATTATCAACTTAGGTTAAACCAAGTTTAACAATATATCAGGTATTAAAGGTATCATTTTAGTGTTTATTATCCGTTTTTTGCAGGTTCCTATCAGTCCTTAATGAGTTCACCTTTGAAAATTACCTTTCTTCATTTTCTCAGGACTAAACATTTTAATATATTTCCTACCGATTCAAGCCAAACCTTATTTTTCCTCCTTCTTGGCCATTTTCAGTGTCAACATTTAAAATAAGAAAAATCAAAGGTCAGTTAGTATCAGCTAATTGATGACAAAATCCGTTTCTTGCACTTAAAAAACACTCAAATCACAATTTCTTACAAGACATTGCTGAATTGTCTTCAAACTACTGTAACAATCAGTTAATGTAGACGAGTTAGATTGTAAGTAAAGCTTGAAAATCTTAATTTAGTTGAGACAAATTACCATAAGCTGTTTCATATCTTTTCCTCTTTTTACAATATTTTTATTGCCTTTAACTAACCATCCAAATGAGCTGAATATTGGTCAGTTTAGCCAATACCTTACATCAAGCCTGAATAAACATTATTTCAGGTCTTTAAGTCAGACATGAATGATGGGTTAAATAATAATTGTAATAACAATTGATAATCAATGTTAACACAATCTTGAGGGAATCAAGTTATCCTTTACATTTAACTGTTTCAGTTTTGATGTTTGGTCTGATTTGATCCACTCAAGAGACTCAATCAATCTAATTGTGAACAAAAAGAGTGGACATAATATTGAGAAGGGTTACAGTTATTATAATGCATTATGATTGTCAACTAACCTGTCATAGACATTGGTCAATTGTTGACCTTATAAGCCTTAAGGTCATCTATTACTGTATCCGTCAATAATAACCAGTTGGCTCAAACCCTTAAACCATATTAAATATGTGACAAAATGGTTACAAAAATGATATCAATAACCATTACAGATAACATTGTCAATAACAATCATCTGTAACATTTTGTGGTTAACTCTTTCAACAATTGATCAGATCAACTTTAATGGTAACTATTAAAATATTCAAAGACACTTATTATTTCAATAGACTTTCACTTTTAGTCGATGTTACTTTTTTTAAAGCTACAATCGTATTCAAAACATTTACTAATATTGAAGTTGATTTTGATTTTGACTTTGATGTTGATCTGAGTGATGAAAAGGATGATTGTGGGTGGTGAAAAGGGGCTGGAAATGTCCTGAAATACTGAGAGTGCAAGCAGATGACATTGAATCTATTAAAAGCCAAAAGTGGATCAGCTTTTGTCAGCTTGTCATTTGAGTTTCACTTTTTTTTGTTGAGTCTTTTCATTCTTGACTTAAATTAACTTGTAAAATGTTTCTATTAAGTGAAGCATTAAATGCATGGGAAGATTAACATATTGACAAATTTAAGGCTTGATCAAAAATAAGGTTTCTAACTTTGAATATCACTTTGTCTTCAAGTTAATTCATCTGTAATCAAGAGGTGGACTGTCCACCAATGATGGAAATAGCTTGACCAGTTCAATGTAAGTTTTAAAACTGATTGAGACAGAAAAATGAAAAAACGATTAAGCATTCAACAATTACTGAAGATAGCTAAAGTCAACAGTTGATTAAAAAATTAACAATTGAATTACAGTCATCTCCTTTGGTCTACCAATGCTTTCAGTCTTTTTTTACTGTTTTGCCAAATCGCTAAATAAAGTAACAAATAAAAACAAGACAACAACATTGATACAATCAATACTCCATAAGGTTTCCTCTCACCTTCAACGTTTCGGCTCATTGAGTTTCGGTTTGGGCCTGAGCGCAGGAGGAAAGGGAGAGACTCTGTCCTAAATAGGGATACATCATCATCTACATCACCCTCTTGATCGTCTCCACCATCACCATCAAAACAGCATCTTACCCAGCTTTGGCTTTTCACTTTTGTTGGTGTTTAAAAAAGTGAAAAAAGTGAAAAAAAGTGAAGCCGATGATAATAACATTAAATATTAAAGAACTCGAAAGGGAATTAAAGGATGTAAACCAATTCTCTCTTGGGATAATCAAATGTTGATCAAAGGCTATTTGGAGAAGCCAATTGGGAATTAACTGAGCATCATCATCATTGATCCATCTGTTAACATTCCTATGATTCCTATTTTAATAGTGTTCTATTGATCAAAAGGGACAGACTTTTTTGTTGGTATATTTTTCCTTCAACACATAAATCAACAGCAATTAAACAGGTTCACCGAGATGTTCAATTTTTGTTTTATTTACTTTTTCAATTTCAACAATTCGGCTGGTTTTAAATGTAGTCTAGTATCTGCCATTGATAATAACGCTAAAGTGTTAGAAGCTTGAATTGGCTTTAAGAGCTTTTTTGTCCGTTTATTTGACAAAAGTCAATTTTGGAAAAAATAAAATCAAAATTTTCCTCTTGAAATTATATTTGATTTGTAAGATGGAATATTTTTTAATGAAAATTGAATTTTAAAGTTTATTTTTTAAATTTAGTCTCATTTGTTTTAGTAAATTGTATTTACGCGGGACTCCCCATTTGATTGGTCAAATTAGCTAAGCCAATTATTAGGCGCGCTTTTATCTTTTGTTGCATCTTCTGTTAGCCTTTTTTAATTTTAACCATTTTGCTAATTATCTTTCTGTTTTAATTTAATGTTAACGTTTAATGAGTTTTGCTGATTGTAATAATCAATGGAGCACTTACTGGCCTTGGGTTAAATCTGTTTGCGTCATTTTTTCACTTTATCTTATGTGTTGTAATGATGTTGATGCATATCTACACAATGTGACATATGGAAGCCGTTTGGTTACTGCTTTGCCTTATGAAAAGGTCAGGTAAGTATGGTGATATGTTCATTCAACTGAACAATTTTAGAAACATAAACAAATCTGTTTATCGTATTTACTTGCTCTTGGTTAATCTTTTCGTTCATCATTTGTTTTAATCAGTTGTTACTGTTGTGTGTCCTTACCATGCCAATGTGTTTAATACAGTTGTCTACAAGGCAGCAAGCAAGCACGACACCAATGGAGGGGTAATCAAAGAAAGCAAGCGAGCAGGCGAACAGCTCAATCAAGCTTTATGGTTCAAGATTATCTTGCCTACTTTCTTCAAATCCAAACTTACATTAATCCATCCAAATAAATCAAGAACGAGATTAGTGTTAAGAAGATCGTGAAAACATAATATTTATATCAAGATGCGGCTAGTTTTTCTACTTGATCATCTTTTTGCGTCATTTGTGTGGTAGGTTTCCTTTAAAGTCAACATGGTGCTCAACAAAAGCTCAAAGGAAACATATTTTTTCAACCAAAATACTCATATATTTTTTTGTGAGTGTTTGCTGTTTTTTGCTTCTGTGTGCTGCGATACTGATGAATGCTTTATTGAGATATATTTGCAGCACGCGTAAAAGATGAGATGGAGATGGCGAAAGATGAAGATAATTATTTGAAATATTTGCATAAAAAAATGAAGGCAAACATGAAGAGCATAAAGAATGGAACAGAGAATGTTATTTAGCTTCAAAAAAATAGATAAGTTCCGGTTAAAAATATACTACATCCTGCGAGATTTGTCCTTGTCTAGTATTTTGTCTCTTATATAACTTAATTGTTTAACTGTGTAAAAAAGAGCCTTCTCTGTGTTACCATATTATTCAGGTCAATTTATATTATTTAACCTTAACATTGACAATTAACTTAATAGGTGATCTATATTTGGACTCAAAATATCACTCTATTCTGGTGTTTTTATTTTGTTTAATCTTTACTTGGACTTTACTATTGACTCAATTGGATTGTTTACGCTTTTAACTTGCCACTTCATGTTATTTTTAATAATCTAAATGTATAAATAATTTTATCCATTTCTCTTTTGCAGAAATCATTCACTTTAATTGTAACCATCATGGCAAATACTGGTTCAACAAACAACTCTGTACAATTGGAGAAGCAAATTCATTTCGATGACAATGTTTTACCGACCAATCGATCTTCAAATGGACTCAGACCATGGCTGTATAAAACATTTAAATCCTCTAATTCGCACCTCGTATATCGATACAGGTTGGTTAATATTTATTATCACAATTAAGGTGGACCATAAAAATGGTTGCATACAATCAAAGTTGCAGTCATTTTGAAACAGTTTGCTTGTTTTTCCCGCAAGGCTATGTAATGAATTCATTGTTTCAGGCTCAATGGTTTAATACAAGTAATCTTTTTGATAATTGTGGACAGCATAAAGAATTTTTTGTTGGAAATTAAGACGTTGATTCAGGAGACGAAATTAGAGAGAAAATGGCTAAAGTTTAATCATGATTACTCTCAGTAATTTAGATTAGCGTAACTTTGAAGCATCTTTAATTGACTCGTGTTTTCAACTTTTTTAACACATGTAAAGTAACTTTTTTAAACCAACTGACTGCAATTTATCAAACCTTTTCAAGATGAGAAGATGTTTCTTGAGAGGAAAACATGATGCTGGTGAGGAAGAAAAAGATGATAAAAAGACTTATTCAAATTCTTTATTATAATTGTGTGGAGACACACATTGGATCATCATGAGATTGTTAAATTTTATCAACCATGACCTCAGCCTGAGTTAACATGTAATTGTAATCACTTCTCTATTCATTACCTTGTCTACTATCTTGATCAGAATTTTATAATTCGCAAATCTTAGTCATTATATCATTAGCAAGAGTAATTAAATTAGTCAATCTGAATTGCAAAGATTGAGTGGAAAATACAAAAACAGTGAAAGTTGAAAAGAGTTGACATAATTTATGAGATTGAATAGATATGTGACTTATATTGACCTAGGAGTTGATGATTTTTGCTTGATTAGCTAACTGTAACACTTTTATCAACTGATTTAGGTTAACAATGATAATGTTAACAAAGGGTTAGCTGATTGTGTCAATATTAACACTGTCAACTGTGGCCATCATTGTGTAACAGTAATTGATAAGGGTTAAAGGAAAACACGAGTCAAATTGTCCCAGTTTTAGGGTAACTTTCTGACCGAATAGCCAAATAACAATCAGTAGGACATATTGACCATCTTTTCCCTCCTCCTTTTCTTCTTCCCTCTTTCTCTCTTTCTCTCTTCTCTTTCATCTTCAATCTGATCATCCTCCTACTTGTTTAATCCCATTGCATCTCTTAAATAAAAGGATAAACATTAGATGAAAAGTTCCCTTGATAATATAAACTCAATTTGTTTCCTAAGAGGTTTAACAGACACTTTTTATAGTCCATTGTATCAAAATGAATAGACATAGCAAGATACAGTTTGACATAATAAAAAACAAACTGAAAACAGCAAACAATCAAATAAAGTTGAGTCAATTTTTGTGCTGCATTTTGATTGTTAAAAAACTATTAATGATCCGTAAAGTTTGAAGAAGCAATTTTTACCTTATTTTTTGTTCAAATTTCAATTAATCAATCCTTTTCTTTGACTACTTTTTTACTAGGGTTTATTGTTCACTATATTATCATGGTGATGAATGTTCAGAGTTTTGCCGTGAACGAAATGATGTATTTGGACATTATGGCTGCCGAGAAAATGGACAAAAGTCATGCTTAACAGGCTGGATTGGTGACAATTGTGATAAACCTAAATGCAGACCGGGATGTAATTCTGAACATGGCTACTGCTCTGAACCTGACCAATGTCAATGTCGACCTGGTTTTTCAGGACCTTTATGTAACCAGTGTCTTCTTTATCCTGGCTGTATCAATGGTTATTGTCTTAAACCCTGGCAGTGTATTTGCCACCGTAATTGGGGTGGAATCTTATGTGATCAAGATTTAAATTTCTGTGGTACTCATCAACCTTGTCTAAATGGTGGTTTGTGCGATAACATAGCTCCTAATCAGTACAAATGTCACTGTAAACCCGGGTATGATGGTAACAATTGTCAAATTGGTGAGTTATCAACTAATTGTGCATTTATTTTACAATGCATTCACAATGATTATCGGCATCACCACCAATTAATCATTAAATAGTCATCAGCTAGTAGTTCAAATGAGCACACAAATGTCACTTTTTGCCTCCTTATCTAACCAATAATTCAACTGATTAATCACTAATTGTTCATTCAACATCGACAATTTTTTATGGATAATTTTGTAGGAGTTGTATCTGTTTCATTGGACCCAATTATGTCATCCAATATTGACAAGATTAACAGATGTGATGATTATTTTGATCAATTTCAATGATAAATATCGATATTTGTTGGATAATATAACACGTGCCTTGAATCCCTTGACTTAACAATCCAATTTAAATGCAGATTCGAGATGGCTTTCATTGTACTTTGTTGATTGAACTTAACCACTTATTAACGACAATATGATATTATGTTTTTTTTGTCATAGTACTACCGTTTGAAATGTTATATTATGATTGCTTGATCAGATAGTCTAAACCGTAACTTGATGATTGTTCAATTTAACGGAAGCTGTGGATGCCTAGTGATGATCAGTCTTACTATTTGGCTACTGTTGAGCAAAGTAATTTGATATTTGTTTTAAAGGAATGATTACTTCACTGATTGTTAAGTTATTCAATAATATCTTCTTTAGTTTGTGTTGAATACGAGATGACAACTAATTTAAATTTGCCCTTTTCAACCAATCAAGATCTTCATGGAGATTAAACCATCATCATGCTAACAAATTGTTATAACATTTCGTCAAATCCAACGGATGTTATGCGACTTTTTACGCTAAATAGCTCATTTAATCTCAATTAAATGAGCAGATTGTCAGGTCATAATATCATTTGAAACTTGACTAACAAATCAGATAAATTAGCATTGATCCAAATTTGAAACTCTTGAAACGGAAATCAGAAAATGTTTCTAAGACTGTTGCCAATAATGATGCGGAAAATGATACTGAACGGGATTTGATTTTGCTCGTTGTACATCGTAAAAGGCCATTTTTACGGTAAAGTAAAAATATACTTTATCATTAAATTATCAATAGAGTAGCTGGTAAACAATCAGGTAAATTGTCAGGAGCCAGGTCAATCTTATCTATTGAATTTATCCATGTATTTACATATGGATTCTTGCTCTTATTATGGCTACCAAAACAGTAATTTGGTTGATCCATCACGATTTAAGGCGGATCAGGCTAAAAGTCTTCTCTATTATAACCACAAGGCCTAAGGCCAACATCAAGATATGTACTTGACGGTGAAGAGGATGAAAAGAATCTGTAACCCATATTTACGATATTTTATTGTTTTCTTCGTCTTCTCTTAATATTAGTCGTGTAAAGTCAATCATTTATGATCATAACTTTCGTTTCATCTTGATTTTTTTATTTTTAAATCCGTTTTCAATCGTTGATCAATATTACCTTTTCACTTTTGCATATTCAAATTGAGGTTTCTTTTGTTACCATTAACGTGACTTTAACTGAAACGCCTATGAAACACTTGGAATTTATTTTTCAAGATTAACAGGAAAACATTTTATTAATAGGTAAAACGAAAGTAAGTTTACCAATAAAAATGAAAAATAACAATCATCATTAAATTGTTGACTATAATTTTAAAAGTAGCCAACAATTATCATATTTTACTTGCTGATGTTTTACTTCACAAGGCTGGCTTCTGTCGACACTTGAATCATCTTTCATCTGTACATCGCTATTTCAATTCAACTCAAAATTAAACGTTGGTTCAATCCAAATCTGCAGCTAATGGTATTTTCAATGATGATTTGATTACTTACTGTTTTAATCAAAAGCTTCATGACTCTGATTTTTCGTGATTGACTTGAAACTCCCAATTTAGTGTGTAAATTAGTTTTTTATAACTCTTTTAGATTAGTCGCTCAATTTTTTACATTGAACTTTTTTCTTTTTATCATATATTCTCTCAAGCAAATTTTGTTATAAATTTTGGTGGTTTATTAATGACTATTTGATGGTGAACTCTGATTATATCGATTCCTTTGAAGATTACAATTTAGTAATTTAAGAAATTTAAAACTAATGAACATTTTATACTCTTTTGTCAACAGTTGTTAACCCATGTGTTACAAGTCCCTGTCTTCATGGAGGAACCTGCTCTGAAGTAAATAATTCATCTTTCATTTGTAACTGTCCTGCTGGATGGACTGGTAATCGTTGTCAGATTAATATCAATGAATGTTCATCTAATCCATGTCAAAATGATGGTAAATGCATAGATCTAATCAATGGATATCAATGCATTTGTCCTCCTGGATTCACTGGAGATCGTTGTCAAGATGGTAAGTGAAACTTCTTTCAACAGTTAATCATCATCAGCATCTTGATCTTGAATTTTGTTTCTAAATCTTCTTTCTCGAGTAATTGTTTCTTCTATGAAGCTAAGAAATTTGATCCTCTTGATTTTCAGGAAGTCCACATTTCCTCCTGCTCAGATTAGCTAAATCTCTGATTTAGAAAGTGATAGAATAGGTACAACATTGTTGATGAAATTGAAACTTGTCCTTTCTAATTAAAATTGGTGATTCTCCACTGTAACCATTTTAAAGACTTTCCTTGTCATGTATTTATTACATTAGTAGAAGCTCAGGTTTTCTTAACACCATAAATTGATAATTATCATTACTTATTTTACATGGTTTTTATTCATATTCACTAATTTCATGTAATTTTATCTTTTATTGTAGACATTAATGAATGCAACCTGGAAGCATCTTTGTCCCCTTGTATACCGTCAACAACAGAATCATGTCAGAATATAAAAGGATCTTATAAATGTAATTGTATCAAAGGATTTGAAGGTCAACATTGTGAATCAAATGTAAACGACTGTGAGCCAAATCCTTGTGCTAATGATGGTTCCTGTATCGATCTGGTTAACGCATATCAATGTGTTTGTCAAAAGGGCTTCAAAGGTGCTCATTGTCAGCAAGTGGATGAAAATGTTTGCTCACTTGGTGGGTCGGATAATTATTGGGAAATTACTACCAGAGCTTCATCTTGTCCGATGAAATGGTGCAAATGTTCCCACGATAAAGGACCTTTCTGTATCTGTGTTGGTCGGGATTTACCCTCAATTACTGTTGATCATCAATCCTTAACTGAACCTGATGCTTTCAATTCTCTTGTTTTGGTTTTTGAAAAGATTCTAACTAACAATCAAACTCAAATTATTTGCGAAGCTTTGAAAGCAATCCTGATTCTCTACCAAGACACTCTAGACTCTAAACAAATGTCAACCGTCTGTCATCGGCAAGACATTAATTCACTTGTTTTTTATTCATTGGACAACTCAGAAAATGTCCTTAAAATTGGTGATATTTTATTAAATTCACGGAACTCTTTTCGGATCAAGCAAATTATCAAAAATAAACAAGAATTGGATGCTGACAATAGACAAATACAATTTTTACTAGTTTTAACATTATTTTGTATATTCTTATTTATATGTTTTTCATCTAAATCCATACACAATCGAAGTAAACAATATATTCGACAATTTAGATCTCGGATTGCCAAGTTTATCGTCGAAAATCAAACCAATGCAGTTCAACCTGAGACAATAAACGATTTAAACCTTGTAAAGCAATCAAATAACAACAACTTAAATCAATTGGATGATGATTGTAATAATCAACGTCCGATAAGCATTAATATTTTAAATTCAAGCCCTAATCATTTCAAATTTAATCATCTCAAATTAAAACAATTGGATACTTATGAAAACAATGAGTGTGATCCAGTTAATATCAATAAATTAACATCTTCAACATCCACAATCAATTCAGTTGGGACAATAGAAACTTCTTATGTTAAAAAATCTAATCTTGATGAGAAACAAATTAAGATTGGAATAGAACAAAAAGTGTGAATAATTAGATGATCGCCTATTTAAATTTTCTGTGTAATTCTAATAAACATAATGTAAATTGCAATCTACTCCATTTTAACAAATGTTCATTTGTAATTAGACCATTTTCAATGAAAATAAATTTCATACAAACAATTAAAGCTGTACAAAGAAATTTCAGTGTTTACATTTTTTATTTACTGACCGCTTATCCGTTATCATCAATGGATAATTACCAATAGATGATAAAAAAACACTTATTTAAAATGTCATTTTTAGCAAAGAGTATAAAGAGTATAGAGTTATACTTTTTGATTTTTAGTGAGTTTGCCAACAGTTTGTTATTTTAAAAAAACCCCTCAATGAAATCGCTTGCGAAAAGTTCAAATTTCTAAAAAAGCTAAATTTAAAGACAATTTTGTTGCGTTAATTAATTAATTTTTGTATCTCGTTTAAAATATTTTTCGTTGATAAATTATCAATATGTCACATCAGTTTGGTTTAATTGACAGCAAAAATCATCGAAGACCCAAAAAAAGTAAATTATCGAATCAAGTTAAACAAGATATCAAGGATTTAATTACCCGCGCTAATACTTCCAGCAAAATTGATGATCGACATGATCGCCGTGATCATAAAAATGATAGATTGGTTCATGAATGTCCACAAAGTCCAAGAACTGACAAAAATTTCATCATGGACAGATATTTGAGTGAAATCAAATCTGCTTCGGACCACCATAGTGATAAAATAACCATATTAGAGGATGATTTGGAAAGTCCAAAGACGTTTTATGATTTTGGTGATAAGCCTCCAATTGATTTCAATTTACGTACTCCAAGATTTGATGAAAGTACTCCAGAATTCGATGACAGTGGTCATACTGATACTCAGCGGAACCTTGACCATCCAACTAATAAAGAGATCGCTCAAATGATTATAAACGAAATCATCAAATTTAGTTAATCATAAGTTGCGAAGACGTTGGTATAAAAGTGCTGTTGTTCTTATGAACTTTGTTTTCGCTAAATTTAAATACTTAAAGTTCATCTAATATTTCAAATATTTACTTATTAATCCTAATCAATTTTTATACTTTCAATTTATCAGAGAAATATTGTCAGATCAACTACACTACACATTATTCAGAATCATTATAATGTATTTCAATTATCCATTATAAGGAAATTAAAATTTTCTAAATTAATCCTTTCACGAACATTTTAATTAGATTATACAAGAAATTGTATGTAAAATTAAAAATTAAAAGTCGCAAATGATCTTTACAATTTAATAAAGATGCAACAGCAAAGGCTGAGATTATGGCACTCTTGGATTAGCTTATGCACAATATTCAATGGACAGCGTATTTTCATCATTTCAATTTTCATTAATACAGATCTGTTGATCAAAATCAACCTAAATTGTTTTTTGAATCTGATTTCTAGAGTTGATTGATTGATTTTTTTCGAAAGAGGATCGATTTAACAAATAATTAAAGAAATCGCAATGAAATTGAGTTTATAAATCGAGTCTCATTATCTCAGCCTTTACTGTATTAAAAAATTCACTGGCTTTTGTTAGCGGCTTGTAATTAGAACAAAACCCCCTAATAAATCCCAGCCGATGATTCTTCATTTTTCTCAACAACGCAAAATTCCCAAACAATCTTTTATAAGCTTTTTTTGAACAATCATTTTGAATAATCAATAGTTAATTGTGTTTAGTAGCTAATTTCTTTTTACAATATACCCACAATGTCTCATCCGTTTTTATTCGGTAATGGTAATAGCCAACAACAGTCAAAATATCTTGTTGAATTTAAAGCTGGTAAAATGACTATGAATGGTTCAACTGTCACTCCAATTAAAAGGAAAGGATTGGTTTATTTGCATCAAAGTGATGATAATTTGATGCATTTTTGTTGGAAAGATCGTCAAACTGGTGTTACTGAAGATGATCTCATTCTATTTCCAGGCAAGTTTAACAAATGATCATTTTGTGGATGGTGTAAAATATTTTATCTTAATGTTTATTTTATTTTTCTACAGACGATGCGGAGTTTAAAAAGGTTCCACAATGTACAACAGGTCGAGTTTTTGTTTTAAAATTTAAAACATCGAAAAGGTGTTTTTACTGGATGCAAGAGCCTAGCTCAGACAAAGATGATGACTTCTGTAAAAAGATAAATGAATATCTAAACAATCCACCCACTCCAGGATCAAGAGGAAGTTCTTCTGGAGGTCCATCATTATCTGGAGGCCTTGGTAGTCTTGGTAGTTTAGCTGAACTAGGATCCCTTCGAGAGTCTGAGTTCCAGAATTTACTTAATAATATTAACCCACAGCAGTTGATGCAAATGATAGGCATGCAAAATTCGTCTGGCCTTTCATCTAGGCCACACAGATCAGGAATTAGCTCAGTGCTCAGTGGGACTGGTGCTAATTCGTCCAGTCTTAATCGTGTAGGGGACGTAGAGCAATCAGCATCTAGGACTACATCTGAAGCTACTGCGACAAATACTAGTTCTTCTGGAAGTTCTCAGCCTCGTATTCAATTGGGTGATCTACAATCAATTATTTCTGGGTTATCCGTACCTAAAGGAGATCAACAGGATAAAGGAGAAATTAAAGGTGAATTTTTTACATCAATTTTATAATCAAAGCTTATTCTAAAAAAATTTATTATCTTTCCTAAACAGCATTATCCTCCATAATCAAATCTGAAGCTTTACAAACTCTTCTTGCAAACGAAGAGTTTATGAAAGGAGTTAAAGAACGACTTCCCCCCACAGAGACTGCAGAGTCTGCATCAACGTCCATAACATTAAATGAACAAGTATCCTCAACGCTTCAGTCTCCACAATTTCAACAAGCATTGAATAAATTCGGTATGGCCTTGCAATCCGGTCAACTTGGACCACTTTTACATCAATTTGGTCTTAGCCAGGCTTGTATTGAAGCCGCCAATAAAGGAGGTAAATTATTTTACATATTCATTTGTAATGAGAGTATTCTAATCTCGTACGAGTTACTTTCGTAAATTTCATGCAGTAGTTAGACTGTCGATTCTAACATTTCAACGATACTGCTTTGTTTTCGCTTTCATGTCATTGAGTATCAATTTTGTTTTATAATTTATCTTAAAAAATTTTGAAATGTTTTATGGATTGAGTATCTGCATTTTGTTCAACTCTATCTAATGTTGAATCTTTTATTAATATAAAACCTTTACCTTTTCTTTTATAGATCTGGAAGCTTTTGTTAAAGTGCTGGAAGAAGAAGAGAAAAAAAATCAAGGTGATAAAAAAGAAGAAAAGAAAGAAGATACAGAAATGGCCCTTGATTAGTAAAAAAGTACGGCGGTTATTTCTGGTCACTCAGTTTATAATAAAGTGATTCAAAGAAAAATTTATTGTCCCAAAGACTTCAATGATTATTCTGCTCATCGGTTCAGGATCTTCGAAACTTCTGACATTAATTTATTCAAAAAAATGATCGGTTCAAAATAAATGTTTAACATGTATAATAAATTATTGCATGAGAAACGGCAAGAAATGATACAAAAAATGCAAAGATGTTATGACATGAAATAAGTTACTGTGAAAGTTGTTCGATTGAATTATGCAAAAAGTTTTGCATAAGCTTGCCTCTCCCTTGCTCGGTAAGATTCCATTTCACCAAGAACAGCTGCTAGCTCTGCTTGAATCGCCTTTTCATTTGGAGATAATTTTTGAGCTCGCTTCAATGATTTGAGGGCAGCTTCATAATCACGAATACCATGTAATGCTTGTCCTTTTCTGAAAAGTGCCTTTATATTTTCTGGTTCCAAATCAAGAGCTTCATCACAATCAATCAAGGCATCGTTATAGCGCTTCAGTTTGATTTTACAAGCAGTGCTAGAAAAAAAGCAAAAAACGAAATTGGATGGGTTAATTGCAATCTTTTAAATTGGATTATCAAAATTAATAATGAATTACCTGTTGAGGAGACATTGAAATTGGAGTTCTGTAACTCTTTTTTCATCTTCTTTATTCATCTTGTCTTCATCATGTAATTTATTCAAGTATCTTAAAGCTTTTGCGTATTTCGAGCAAGCAGTGGTGAAAGCTTCTTTCATATAAAACTTGTTTCCTGCAGCTTTCATTTTTTCCGCAGCTCGGATGAATGAATCAATCTGTAAATTTACAATAATCAAAGTTATTAGGCAAACAACCTCATTTAAATTATGGCTCTTAATCAAACTTACATTGTTTGGATCTAAATCTGAGTCCTCTGGGAACGGAGGATAAACATCTTCAGTTCCATCATCTGGCCCCAATCCTAAATCTTGACCAGGTTTCAATTGACCACAACCAATGATCAAGACACGCTATTGATAAAAAATTGAGAAATTATGTAAATTAAGGTTGGAATGAACTGGTTAAAAAACTCACCTCAATAGGTTTTTCTGTATCTGGATTAGTATGAAGATCTTCAATCATATGTACGATTTTCATTCCTTTGCGAACTTGACCAAAAGCAACATGTTTATTATCTAAATGATCTGCAGGTACAGTGGTGATAAAAAATTGAGATCCATTTGTATTAGGTCCACTATTCGCCATGCTGACAATCCCAGGCTTGTCATGCTGAATTGAAAAATAAAAAAATAATAGTCATCTTAGATAGCATTCAGATAAAATATCATGAAACTGCAATAAATACCGCGATTGTGAATCCTTCATCATCGAATTTAGGTCCATAAATACTTTCACCGCCAGTTCCATCATTATTTTCAAAGTCTCCACTTTGGACCATAAAACTTTTGATAACTGAATAATTAGTGAAAAAAATGGAAAATATAATAAAATTTTAAAATAATATTGGGAACTTGACACCAATTGAGTAGCCAATTCTCATCTATTTTCACCTCTATACAGTATCAATTACAATATGAATAAAATGAATGTGCATTTTACCTCTATGAAACTCTACTCCTTTGTAACACAAATTATGACCACTTTTTGAGATTCCACGTTCACCTGTACACAATGCTCGAAAATTTTCGCACGTCCGTGGCAGTATCTTGTCAAATAGCTCAATCACAATCCTTCCAACTGCATGAAGAATAAGGTATGAGTTTCAGAATTGAAACTATATGAGAAAATGAAATTATCAAGTATGAAGTTAATTTTGAGTTTACTTACCCTTTTCATCGGAAATGGCAACATCAAGATAAACGAAGGTTCCATTTGTCAAATCAAGTTGTTCGTTATTCATTTTCTATGAAATTATAATACAATATCAAGACTTGCGATGAATACAGGGTGTAGCAAAAGTTCGTATGAGTGGGAGGGATCAAAATTGACAAAACATCGACAAAATCAATTTTTAAGAGTGAATCTCAACAAACCAAAATTGGTTTTTACGCAGGGGAAATGAGTTTGGCTCCTACAAGAACTTTCGCTACACCCTGTAGCTGGTTTAACGATGAGATGCAACGGAGTAAAAGAAAGGAAAGCAAAAATTAGTTGACTTCATTTCAAAAGTTTGGTCTATCCTCAGCTAATTAATTAATGAGGGTCGTACTAAAAACCACAATAACCATAAAAGCAAATAGTAATAGACTCTTTGCATAATAGCCACAAAAGCCATAAATGTTCATTTTTAATAGGAAACACTACTAGCGCCAAATTCAATTTCAATTTAGTAAATGAACGAAATTTTCATTTTTACTCTTTCTTATATTTGAACCAAGAAGGCAAAAAAGATTGCTTGGCCGTTAATCATTATTAAAAACAGTCATGCAAAAATCAGGATAATTCATTATCTAGGGTTAAAATGCTTGAAAATTCCCATAGGACGAAAACCAACTTTGCTGAATTCATCACATCTATCACATAGCACACTGGCGCTTATTTTGTCAAAAATTGTGTCTTCAAGAGTGATAACTTCATTTGAAGCACGTTACTACGATACAAGTCGTGATTCATTTGGTACAAAGACAAAAAAACTCATAGTTTTTTAGGTCATAAATTGAAGGGGTTGTCGGCTAACTACCATCACTACTGACTGAACGCATATTGCATATAGATTTATAAATAGTTGAAACTTCGATAGTCTTTCACTCGATGATTGAACCAGATTTTTTCATGAAACTCATTTTACTGATGAAACTTTTGATGATCCAAAATGCATGAATTTTGAGAAAAAAGTGTTTCTGATCACATGGGATAAAAGAAAAACGCCTGAATACCTAAGAAAATCTGAGACAATTTCTAATTTCTAATCTAATTTGATTTTTTGGAGGAACGTCAAAATTGTCATCATTAAAATGAGTAATATCATAAAATTATCATTACATCATAAAATTAAAACGTCTTTTGAACTCGTTTTTCTTTGAAACTATCAATCGGAGGAAATTGTTAATAACATTAATGGGTTCAGTTTTCATGTCCCTACAAATCTAACTAAAAGTCAAACTCATATGCAACAATCTAATATAATCTTATCATTTATATTTCATTTTAATTTGCTTATTTGTCGAGTATTTGCCTTTTACCCAAAGAGTAATATTATTCTTTGTTGCTTTATATATTTGGTTTGTCATGGTAGCTTTTACGGCTAACCATATCCTTATGTAGCTATTCCGCGACATCTGTCGGGGAAAATTGTATATATTCTGTGCTTTCCAATAAAGTGGTAACCGTCTAAGCTCTAGTTACTCGGGTAACTTACGGAATCCTTTCAGTTTCTCTGGTTTTCCCTAGATAGCGCTTTCTATATGAGCTTAATCGGCTTAATTTTCAGCTGATTTAAATTTCTCCTCATATCAAGTCGACTCAGACTTTGGCAATCAGTTGTTTAGAAACAATCCTTAGGTTTCTATTTCCCTTGAACTCTTTATTTATTTTGATTCTTTTCTTTCAACCAAACAATAACAAGCCCACATCATGTCTACTTTCGTAAGTATACCTTTACTATTCTTAGTATTAGAGTATAAATTTTGTATTTTCATTAATAATCTTTGATTTTAACCAAACTTTTTTTTCTCATCTTTGTGTTTTATCAGGATGTTTTTCTGATGGTTCGTCGTAGAAAGACAACTATATTTTTAGATGCTAAAGAAAACACTACAGTCTTGGAGATAAAAAAAATGATCGCAGGTATCACAAAAGTGAATGTCGAGGACCAGCGACTTTACTACAATGATGAGACCTTGGAAGACAATAGGTGCATCAGTGAATATTACATTAATAATACTACGGCCAAGGCTCAATCGCCAGCTACTATTGGCCTTGCTTTCAGAGACTTCAATTCGAGTGACTCAAACAAATTTGAAAAACTGGAAATAACCCCTTTATCTACGCCTCCTGAGCTACCTGACGTAATGAAAACCCCTGACAATGCTCCATCTTCAATACCACTTGAACAACATTAACTTAATTTCACTTTCCTGTGCAAATACAACGTCTTATAAACTTTCCGTCTGCGACCTAGATATACATTATAATTTGAAATTAATAAATTGTCGAGAAATGTCAGCTCGAACTTCACTAATTGAATTCTTTGTCATCCTTTTTTTGAAATAAATACTTGACAGTTGAGCCATGCTCTCTTTATCAAATCAACCTTTGATTATTTTATCTACAGAAATACATCAAATCAAAATTAGTAAATAGTTCTTATTTATCCGGCATCTATAGATTCATCTGATTCCGAATAAAAGATAATTTGTAAATTTAAAATTCTCATAGTTTTATTCGACTTTAACTTAATTTGGGAAGAACTAGTTTGGTCATCGGCCTGTGTTAACAACTTTGCGGGCTACCTAGAGTAATCAACATGTAATTGAAATTTGTGATTGAATCTCTCAACTCTATGATTTTCAATTGATAATGAGACTTTGTTAATATCTTGATATCAGATAGAAGTATCAGATCAAGTATCTTACGTAAAAATGTTATTTATATCGAGAGATCTTAGGAAGCTCATAAACTCAGAAATCAACTTCAACCTAACATCATTACGTTCTACTTTATCTATTTTAAATTTTGTGATCTTAATAGTATGTCTGGTGCATCCAAATCTGATACCCATGGTGGTAAAGGTCAAAAACGTAAAAAAAATTATTACAAATCTTTTAATAATAAACGGACAAAGTTTACTCCTTTCAAGGAAGGTGTCAAAGGTTTTTTAGTTAGCTGCAATAAAAGTGAGAATCATGCTGTGAGAGAAGCTTATCAACTTTTGAATAAGTATTCCGAAGAATTGGAGGATCTGGAATTATCGGCGAAAAACAATGAAGATGTTTCGATTTCTAAAGAAATGGGTGAAAATAAAGCAGATACTAAAGTCAAGGTTGAGGACATCGAGCTGGATAAGGAGCTTGCAAAGGAAGTTAATAAATTGAAAGAAGTCCGAAGACGCTTTAACCAACTCACTACTAAAACTCATAATGTCATCTTTATAGAAGCAAAGGAAGATTCATTGGATCCAAATGCCATTGTTAGCCGCATGTTTGATGATATTAAAAACGATTCGACTACAAATGTAAAATTTTGTCTCAAAATGCTTCCGGTTATTACTACATGCAGTGCTCACATTGAAACAATCAAGAAAACTTTCATTAATTTACTGGAAAATCAACCAGAGGAAGCAAGTTACTATATTATACCCAAAGTACGCGCCCATGACGGTATTACCCGAGAGGAAATTATACAGGCTGTTGGGGATGCAGTTGCTGAAAAGAGGGAAAAATGGACTCCTGACTTTGATAATGCTAAATTGACCATTGTAGTTAATATAGTGAATAAGTTTTGTTGTTTTTCCATTCTTGCCAATTTCAACCAGCTTAAGAAGTACAATCCTGTTGAGTTCACTTTAGCCCGAGGCAGCTCAACCCAAGCTTCTGAGGATATAAAAAAAGAGAATAAAAAGCAATCAGGAGAGGCAGAAAAATCACCTTCTATAGGAACTGGAACTGGAAAGATTCAAGATAAAAAGAAATAAGTGTTCGTATTAAATATCATGTTTCAAAATTTTATTTCATTTTTTAAATTCTTCAACCATACAAGGTTTCGCGCCATTTCGTCTTTTATTAAAGTCTAATGCAAATTACAAATTTCGTTTCTGCAAATTCATTTATCTAAGGCAAACATTAGCTCAAACTTATCTTACCGTCCAAAAAGTAAGAATGCTGTGTAAACAAAGAAACAGAAGAAATGCTCAATTAACAGACTATCTCTATGCATATTTTAGCTACACAAGATGACTATGAAAATGGCTTTTAAGAGAAATGCATTATCCATATTTACTAAGATCAATTGTTGACCTAAAGAACTGTGAAAATATAATCTGGATCAGGTTTTCTAGTTAGAGTACAATAAAGGTTTCAACGTTGGGCTTGAGAATTAACTAGAATGGATGGAAGAGCTTAAGAAGATTAAATTATTATTTTGAATCGCGTGTTAAAAGCATTTTAAAATGTTATCAAAACAAGTTTTCAAAATAAGCGGTTGAACTTCAATGGTTGAAAGCAGCCCTTAGCAACCAATCGGAAATGGAAATGGTTGCGGTGGCAACTGGTCGTGGTAATGGATTGGTAAAGAAGAATGGCACTTGGTTTTTTGATTCGTCAATAGTGCAATGCAGCTATGGAGTTAAAGGATAATTTAATAAAGTACAACTTTAATGATAAAGATTGGCCAACACCGGGTGAAGCCGTCGATACAACTAATGACGAAACAAGTGTTGAATGTGCAAGTGCTAAACCTTCATTGCAAGCCAGTATTATCAATAAGGGGGGAGAGATCGATTCATCTGTAACAACCACTACGACAACAACTCAAGGAGCTAAGAAAGGTTCCAAAAACAAATGGAGACCTTTGGAATTAGAAGTACCAACCAGTAAACCTGAAAGACGACCACGACCTTCGAGGAACCACAGAAAAGATTCTATCAACTTAGATAACTCACAATCATCAGAAGTTCCAAATGGCGGAGCTACCAGCAGCAAAAAATATGGTGATAACATGCTTCAAGCTTTAAACAATAATAGGATTAATTCAGTTTCTTCAGCGCCTTCTTCGTCGGACAAAGGGTTTCGTGGAGGTCGTCGAGGACGTGGTAGGGGTAGAGGTGGTCTATCTTCACAATCAAATTCAAGTAACAGTGGGGGAGGTAACATTGGTCCTGGATCTAGTGGACCAACTCACCGTGGTGGCGGTGGACGCTCAAATCGTGGCTATGATCCAGGTCGCATTACTCCAAATCATGAAGATTTTCCTGCCGATATCGCCTATTATGTTGACTATTCACCAATCTCTGATGCAGCTATTTCTAATGAGCCAGAGATTGATATTGGTTTAATATCACCTACTTTAGGTCCACCAACACCAGCAGCAGTTGCTGCTGCTTTTGTCTCACCAGCTATTGTTCCAACTACAACTACTTTTGTGCCTACAGCAGCTTTCTTCTCTCCATATGCCGCCGCAGTAACTACTACTGCTTTACAGGACCCTAATGTGTTAAAGAAGTTGATAAAATCGCAAATTGAATATTATTTTAGTGAAGAAAACTTGCAACGTGATTTTTTCCTTCGACGTAAAATGGATGAAGAAGGCTACCTTCCTATTTCTCTAATCGCATCATTTCATCGAGTCAAAGCATTAACCACTGAGGTAGCATTGGTCATGGATGCTCTGAGAGGATCAGATAAAGTCGAATTTAATGAAGATGGAACAAAACTGCGGACAATCGTCGATCCTCTTAAATGGCCGATTTTTGATCAAACACAACCTCAAATTGCCTCGACTGCTTCATTGGGAACCAAGTTTACTTATTGAATTTCGGTAATTTATGATCAGCAAACTTTTTTCATCAATTTTACCCGACTATCTCTACGAATTACCTGTTTCACTATCTTGCGAATCGATCCAAGTACCAATAATTTGATCTGTAACCTCTCTCCAGTTTCTTTGATTCAAAATGCTCAATTTAAATAAGATCATTTTTTGAATCATTAATTGGCTTTTTAGTTTCAATTTTGTCTTCATTTGTATAGCTTTGTTCTATCAACTTCAACAGACTAAGTTGTTAATACTTGAGATTAACTTTGATCATTTTACCATAACTGACTTAGTTTCATCAGTTGATGTGATTGATAACATTAATTTCTACTTTTTGAAAATTAAGTTAGAACTTGTGTTTCATCTGGAGAAACTGGACTTACTTGGTAAACTGACGCAATCATTTCAATCAATTGTTCATTATTCCCACCTGAGAAAGAGGATGGCAAAGGATTATTGAAAACAAATTTGTTTTGATAAACATATTATCTGTTAACACAATTGTTGATGAAATGAATATTGGTTCATCTGATTCATTTGGTGATGGTGGTAAAGCTTTTGTGACTGGAATCGATCCAGATAATTGTTTACCCGACTTGTTTATTCTTTCATGTGTCTTTGACGACTCTCTCCATCTCGTGAGATTGATTATTCAGAAGCAAAAGTTGAGTTTGAGTACGACACTTGAATTTATATATTTTGATTGCGTTGCTCATCAGCTTTTCTAACATTTACACGTTTCTCAGACTCTTTTCCACCTTCATTATCATCATCATCTCCCTCTACATCTTCATTAATCTCGCCTAGTCTATGATTATTTATTTTGGTGATTCAATTTAGCTTATTTACTCATTACTACTACACTGATGGACTAAAATAATGCAATAAGCATATTTCAATGATAATTTCGTTAAATAATTCAGTCTAATTAAAAATTTGTTAATAATTATATAAATTTTTTAGGTGCTCAAGCTGATTATTAATCTTGATTGTTACCAAAACATTTCATTAATTCAAAAATGAAAATTGCATTCGATTATTCTTGAACTTTCGCGCTGTACCAAAATAAATGCAATTTTATTCAATTTTAGTATCGAATGAATTTTCACGATCAACTTGATAGATACAACTTTATGATCAAATGTTCCATCTATCATGAGCTTTCACCTAGATGATTGATAATGAGTTCTTATTTTCACGATTTAGTCCAATTTGAAATTAATTTAGGAAAATGCATCAACAGAATGTTCATTCTAACTTTAAATTCACATCAAATGTTGACTGATTATTTCACTAGCCAAACCAGTGATATACTCTTCATGAATAACCTTTATTTTAATATTTACCTTCTACTGGTGAAAACTTTCGGATTCATTGAAAATATCATTTTTTTAATAACAGAAATTGTGGGATAGGATCAAAACAAATCTAGTTTTACTAAGATAATTTTTTCTCGCGGATTACATTATTACTTGTGATTCAATAAAAACATTTTGCCTAAAACGATTGTTTTACAATACATTTCTTTATGGGTAATATTCACATTTAGACTTATCGGTTAACCAAGGATGATTACAGACGTTGGTGGTTGTGTCAAAGACTGTGTTTGGTGGACAGGACTTGTGGAAGGGGACACCATTAGAGCATTGCCAGAACATTGAACAATTAGCTTTGTCAGGATATAAACCATCGTAGGTTACCAATTCTTCTTCGGAAACTTGTGGGCATACGATTGGAGCTACGGTACTAGTTGTTGGAGCGACGGTTGTTGTTGTAGGAATAATGATGATTATAGTTTGAGGCGCGTCGGTGCTTGCAGCAGTTGTATTATCTTTAGCGGGAGTAACTAGCTCGGTGGTGGCAGGTTCAGTGGCTTCTGGGGCAGAGGATTCTGAATCTGAACTTTCTGATGCTGCTGACTCTGAAGCGGTGGATTCAGAAGCAGATGATTCTGAAGCTGAGGATTCTGAGGCGGAAGATTCTGATGCAGTTGACTCTGAGGCTGATGATTCAGAAGCTGAGCTTTCAGATGCTGAAGCCTCTGAAGCAGCGGATTCAGATGCTGATGATTCTGATGCAGTTGACTCTGAGGCTGAGGACTCGGAAGCTGAGCTTTCAGATGCTGAAGCCTCTGAAGCAGCGGATTCAGATGCTGATGATTCAGAAGCAGATGATTCTGAAGCAGTTGACTCTGAGGCTGATGATTCAGAAGCTGAGGCCTCCGAGGCGGATGATTCTGATGCTGAGCTTTCGGATGCTGTTGATTCTGAGGCTGATGATTCTGAAGCCGAAGATTCTGAAGCGGCGGATTCTGATGCTGACGATTCTGATGCAGTTGACTCTGAGGCTGAGGACTCGGAAGCTGAGCTTTCAGATGCTGAAGCCTCTGAAGCAGCGGACTCAGACGCTGATGATTCAGAAGCGGATGATTCTGATGCTGACGATTCAGACGCAGAGGACTCTGAAGCTGAGCTTTCAGAAGCAGATGATTCAGATGCTGAACTTTCGGATGCTGAAGCCTCTGGAGCTGAAGCCTCTGATGCAGATGATTCTGAAGCTGAAGATTCGGATGCTGCGCTTTCTGATTCTGACGATTCAGACGCAGAGGACTCTGACGCAGTTGACTCTGAGGCTGAGGACTCGGAAGCTGAACTTTCAGATGCAGATGATTCTGAAGCTGAGGATTCTGAAGCAGTTGACTCTGAGGCTGAGCTTTCAGAAGCGGATGATTCTGATGCTGAACTTTCGGATGCTGAAGCCTCTGATGCTGAGGCCTCTGATGCGGATGATTCTGTTGCTGAGCTTTCGGATGCTGCTGATTCTGATGTTTCTGAGTCGGAAGCTGAAGCCTCTGATGCAGATGATTCTGAAGCTGAAGATTCGGATGCTGCGCTTTCTGATTCTGACGATTCAGACGCAGAGGACTCTGACGCAGTTGACTCTGAGGCTGAGGACTCGGAAGCTGAACTTTCAGATGCAGATGATTCTGAAGCTGAAGCCTCTGAGGCGGAGGATTCCGATGCTACTGACTCAGTTGCTGAAGATTCAGAAGCTGAACTTTCAGAAGCAGATGACTCTGATGCCGATGCTTCTGATGTTTCTGACTCGGAAGCTGAGCTTTCGGATGCTGATGATTCTGAGGCAGCAGATTCAGAAGCTGGACCATCAGATCCTGATGGCTCTGAATCAGAAACTTCTTCTACTTGAGATCCTGAGTTTTCTGGTGCAATTTCGTCTGATGCTTCTGTTGATGGTGATTGAGTTGATGGGGCGTCTGTCACAGCTGGTCGTGCATCTGCATTCTCAGTATTGGGCTTCATTGCACTTCCTGCTGAAGATGATGAAGAGGCAGCAGCTTGGGAATTGGCCCTTGCTTTAGACGACGATCCAGAAGAAGATGATGATGCAGCAGAACCAGAGGAGGCAGATGAAGACGAAGAGGAAGAGGACGATGAAGACGAGGAGGAGCCACTTAGAGCTGCAATTGATTCAGGAGACTCAGATGATTTAGAGCCAGAAGATTCATATGCTGATGGTTCAGAAGCAGACAAATCGGACGATTCCTCTCTAGATTCATCTTCTGAAGATTTACTCTCTGAACTGTCCGATGATTCGCTAGCTGAAGAATCACTATCTGAATTTTCTGAGTCTGCTTTCAATAAACTTAACAATTGATTAAGTCTAACAGAGGAATTCAAAAATGATAAATACGAATCTCTAGAACTAAATTCTGGTAACACAAAAGGATTTGAACCAGAAACTGCTATACTATTCGCTGAGTCTAATACTCTGGATGAGTGCGATTTAACTGCGCCCATTGACTGAGTTGAGCGAGAAGCATTCCAGTGTCTAAACTTGGAACGGATCTCTGAGTCGGAAGAAAATTCCTCATGTTTCTTACCTGAAATATGGACATTGGCCAAACTAGCTCCATACGATTCCGATGTAAGTGCTACTAAAAGTAGAGCAACACAAAGCAACTTTAGGCTCATTTTGGTTCGTAATCAAGTTGACTTAAAACAATATTATTTAACTTCTTACACTTCACTTGAAATCAACTTGTCGATTGATGGTCTAGAAGTTTTGCTCAAACTTATATAGTAATTAAAATTTTGCTGTCACTAATGCGAAGTAAAACTAATGACGCTGTTATTCTGATGAAAAATTTTGATGAGAAGATGAATTGATAAACTTGAATGTGTTTTATTAGTTTAATTAACTGGAAATAGAAAGCCGCTCTTTTCTTGAATCTAACCTTAAATCTTTTCTTGTTAATAGAGTAATTGAGTACCCATAAAAAATATATCTCTCACCAATAATAATGGCTAACATTAGTCAGATATAATTATTTGAGTAAATTTAATTGTTAACGCTTGCTTCATTTTATTTATCTTTATTGCCAAATTAATAAGTTACACTGACAATCATGAACGGTTTACCCCCAACATTAAGGTATCTTTAATTTTGTTGTGCTGTTGTCAACCCTTTCAATTCTTATTGATTTTTGTCTTTCTCTTATTCGTTATTTAGTTGATTGTTGGTATCAGTGTTTGTTTGTTTACAATTCCGAGGTGTAAAACTTGACAGACAATTCTGGTTTACCTGGTCATAATTAAGATAAAAGAGAAGATTTCAGCGTTACTGTTTTATTGATCAAAGTATGATCTCAATAAAGGTCGGTTGCTTCAACTTGAAGCAAGTTTTTGCGAGAAAAAATGAGCAATTATTATTAGAATAAGATATTAATCACAATAATTATAATAGGAAAAACAGAAATCAATGATTTAAGCGTTCAATAAAACGTATAAATATGACATTTAGATCAATTAACGGGTAAGCAAACAAAAATACAATATCTTCGTATAACATTGATATTAGAGTTTTTCGTGTTTTTCCTTGTAATTTAACAATTTGAAAAATTAAATCTTTACTCTAAAAGATTTTTCAATAAATTACAATTTGCAATAATAGTTATTGGTTAACAAGTAACCGGTATTTGTATAAATTAGTTGATTTGTATTTCATGTTGTCGGGGGTTAGAGATTCATCAAAGATGAATTAACTATCAGGATAGTTTGAGAAAATGGAAAGACTAAAGGGTAAATGTCTACGTTGAACATTGGTTCGTTAAGCAAATATAAATTTACAAAAAAAAACAGTAAGATATTTTTGGACGTAATTTAACGAAATAAAATTTAAAATAAACTAAAGAAAATTTAAATTATCTAACAGATATTTGATGAGTTAAAAATAATGAACCAAAGATTTTATAGATTGAGAAAAACAGATTGTGTTGATCAAATACGGCGTAGTATTTGAATGCGATGATTCAGCATCGGAAGAGAATTAATAAGTAAAAGCATTGCATGGAATACCAAATTAGCATCAGCGACATAAATTATCAAGGACACATTAGACTTGCAAATTGATCGTCACACAATTGATTCAGATGGTTCAATAATACCTTGACGTTCGAGAGGATGTCGTTTTGATGATGAAGATGATGAGCTGGATGAGTAAATACTGTGTTTCGATGGTGATACTAATGGAGTAGTATCATTCGGTTCCGGTTCGATTTCTATGGTATGATCTGTGAATAAACAAAAAAATTCAAATGTTAGAGATCAAACATTATTAAATGATGGATGGCAAACAATAAATATTTAAATAATAAATAGTCAAAGGCAATATAATTACTTGTTCTACTGCTGTTCCCTAATAAATCAGAATCACCAAATGATATGGATGGACTGATTCGATTATTCATTCCGGCGTTGCCAATGTAAAGAACACCAACTTCTTGTTGCGCTAATGCTTCATCATTATCTTCATTGTCCTCTTCAATCGGCGAGTCCATAACAACGGCACTAGCAAGAGCTGCTTCTTCCATTGTAACCTGTTTCTCTAAATTACTTTTATGACGCGCCTCAAGAAGTTGATGGTCACAATTTTGTGGTAAATTAGAGGTCGGAGTGGCACCAGATACTTGAACTGATGGTGGCAGTGCTGGTAAACGACCATCAATAAGAACACTTTTAAATAAAAGCCAATCTCCAAAAGAAAAACCTAAAATCAATTTAAGGTCATTCAAATCTTCTGGAGAGCAACTCGATAACACTCTTCCGTTTATGTTATTTTCGCGAATAGCTTTACCATACTTTTCAATTTGTGAGTGATCGAAAGATTCGATTTGTTTCAACATTGCAATAACTCCGTCAACACCAAGATACATTAGTTGAAGCTTATGAGGAGATATATTTCCAGACGAGCTTAGTTGGATCAATGTACTAGTTGATATTTTACGTTCACCATTTGATGTATTTATAATACGAGGTCCTTCAGACTGGGGGATTGCATTTGTGTCAGTCCAAGCTTCAGTCAAATTTTTCCTGAGATAAGGATCTAAGTTAATCGTGAAAGGCGCAAAAGTTTTGAGATCACCAAGCGTTAAAGAATTGTGGCGATAAGAAAGAAAAATATTTAACTTTTTCTCGTCATTATCACGTGATAAAAGAGCTGGATCTTGAGGTAAAATTGGTGAAACTTTATCGTATAAAGATTTCAATGGTATTGAATCATCATTGTATTTATTTTCAGTAATATCCCAGTAAGCAATCAATGCTGATGCTCGTAAAGGCCATTGTTCAGTTATGTTGACCCAAATAGTAAGCCTATGCCAGTCAAAATCCAAATTGAAAGCCTTTAGGAGGCGTCCTTGAATATAAACAATGTTCATTATTCGTCTCATTGATTTAGGATTCACATCGCTAAAGTAATCATCTGTAAGCAAGACTTTCGTTAGAGATTCTCCCCCATGCCCACTTAAGCTTATTACGGAATCGGCTGCTTTTAAATTGGACAATTTTTTCGATTTGGAACGAATGATACCAGATCCAGATCCCTTGGTTGGAGGAGGAATGGGTGCAGCAGCAATTGCTTCAACCAAAGATGTCGTGGAAGATCTGTAATCAGGTTTACTGAGCACAGTTTGTTGAGCAATTTTAACTTTACGAAGCTGAGAATTTTGTAAATAAAATGGCAGGTGGACAAGTGTTTTCAAATATTCTTTCGATTTGGCTGTAACATGATGATGTGGATCTAGCGTCATGATACCAACAAAAGGAGGAGATACAGAACGATTAGCACTTATGACTTGAAAATTGATGAAATAATCATTAATTCCTTCTAAGAATGATATTAATCTATCTGATTCATAAATAGATTCCAATGCATCCAAAATTATGACCAGGCGACTTTGGCGTTTTCCGATAAATGCATCCAAACACATTATACAAGATTGCATTAGTTGGACATCTTTTTTAAGCTCTTCACGAGTTTTCTTTTTTGAATGGAAAACAAGTTCTCTAACAATTTTAAACGGCACAATGAAATTTGTTACAATCCAAGCTCCAGTGATACTAGCAATAGCTACCAGAATATAGCTGAGAACGGGGTGTAACTTGAAAGGCTCTGTTTTATCTACATAATACAGAATTAAAAGAACAGCTAAAGTAAAGAATGATAAGGTAATCAAAAATATCGTAGGCACCATACAAATCCGTCTCCACCTCCAAGTTAATCCAGATACTAAATTAGCAAAAAATAAAGAAAATGTTAAAACATATGTTGATTGTTTTCACATTTAAGACAAATTTACCGTGTTTAGGATGAAAGACTTTGAATAAACGGACAGGTAATAGACCAAGTTCATTTTCCATTGATTGCCACAAAGAGTTGAGAATAGCTCCAATCAATTGAGAAACGTTGTAATCTGAAGATATTTTAATTGGAGTCTCAGTGAAAAGAAAGTGGACGGGTAAAGTTGAAACTTGATCAGCATCGATTATTGGAGGGTTACCAAAGCAAACTTGAATAATAAGTTTAATTCTATCAAAACGGCTTCTCAAGTTTGAGCTTATTGACCAGTCGTAGCGTAAATGCCCACAATAAACAATGCCTGGTGAAAAAAATTAAAATTATTAAAAAATTTCGTAAAATAATTTAGTCTTCTTTAATAGACTTACCGAATATACAATAACACAGGAAAAAAATACCAATTGCAGTTATTATTCCGAAAAAATACTGTTTTCCATTAGTTCCCACAAGAGTTCCTACACCGGTAATGACAGAAAGCATACTGATAGCCCAAAACAGAGGCCAAGAAAATCGAAAGGTAGGACTGATATTCCAATCTTGTGTAAAGGTTATGAGATCATCTTTTAATTTGCCAATAAGAAATGACTTCCCACTTCCCCATTTAGCGAAAAGACCAACACATACAGGTAATTTAAGGGTAGGCTCCGAAAGTAAGTTAGCTATCGCTGATGAATAAAGATCGTATCCAAGCTGTGTTTCCTTTTCCAAAACACGACGACTAGAAGGAGTTGCTCCAAACAATGTGGGTAAAATTGGCTTTTGATGTGTATTATCCAACATGAACGGAGTTTCTCCTCGTTTGTTAGGTTTATAAAGTAATTGGGAATTACGAGGATTTCGAAGTAAAAACTCAACAATTGTCTTTGACTGGGCTCTAATTGCAATGTGTAACGCCGTGTCTCCGTGCTGGATAAAAAATGAATAAAATGTTAAATATAGCAATAAAAATAGCAAAAACAATAAAAGATATTCAAATTGATACCAACTTTGTCACAAGCTGTAACTTTTGCTTTCTTGTCAATCAACATTTTGACAATCGGTAAACGACGACTACGGACTGCTTTTAATAATGGAGTATCACCGTCCTAAAAATTTGCAAAAAAATGTTCATTAATAAAAAGGTAATTCAATGAAAATAACAGCAGTGTACCTCATTTGCAAGCTCCAAATTTGCGTTTGCTTTAAGAAGTGCACGGACAACTTCAACGTGTCCTTTTTCGACGGACCAATATAAAGCAGTCTTTTTATCCTTTAGAAACGAAAGAGATTGGAAAGAAGATATTAGATAAAGCTTAGTCTAATCTAAAATCAAAATCCATGATTGAATAAATTTACTTACAGCTCCATGGTGATCAACATCAGCGTGTGCTTTAATTAGAGCTTCAACGATTAAAACATATCCAGATTTAGAAGCATGGATTAGGCTAGTATCATTGTTACGATCACTAAGATTGACGTAAGAATTAATTCGTAGAAGTGCATTGACAATATTGATATTACCGCCTTTACTAGCGATCATCAAAGCTGATAAACCATCTGAGTCACAGGCGTTTGCATTAGGTTTGTAAGTTATCAACAAATCTACAAGACTTTCATAATTGCCTCTTACAGCGACTAGTAAAGGAGTCCAGCCATACTAGTGAAAAAGAAAGAGTTAAATTTTAGTCACCAAAAAAGAAGGAAAGAAAAAGTAAAAAAATAAAATTCGAGAGGAAAATAGCTGCTTGTTAAGGTTCTCCATTGACATTTAAGATGATTAATTACATGGCATTCAAACCAAAGAAACTAATGAAAAGAAACTTTTGCAGAATTTTGTGATAAAGAAATGTAACTAAAACCTGAGAATAATTTTAGCAATATCTTAGCAAATGTGCTACTTCCAAAACTTTGACCTATTTACATATGTGATTATATATCATCATGCAACGGCATGTGAGAGAAAAACGTGGAAAAATAAATAGTTCAGAGAATGAGCTAGTAGAAGTATTCTTTGAGTTGCATAATCACCAGTTGATTAATTACCTGTTGAAATCAGATTAAAATCGTAATTTGAGCATCAATGTAAACAAATCTATCCTTTTTCAGGTAGGAATATTTAACGGCACTTTCCGGTTGACATTCAAAAGAGAGCCTAAATTTTTTTTATAAATAGAGATTAAATGAGTCTGAGAGTAAAAATAACATATCTAGATGGGATTAATTTCCTGATAACGTTGAAAAATCAAAAGAGTAATGAGATGCTGCGAGCAAGAGAAACATGAGTCCAACAAACTAATAAATTTACATTTTGTATCATCTAATAGAGTATTTTCGATGTCTGGAGCTCTTATTAAACTAAAAAACTTCTATGTGATATAAGGAAGAGTGATTGGTAAAGAAATAGAGTTTTCGACAATCTTACCATTCCTGTTGAATCAACACTTGCCCCTGCCTTTAAAAGTTTTTGAGCGATATCGAAATGACCTTTTCTACATGCCCAAATCAAAGGAGTAGTCCCATACTGTAAAGAAAAAGTAAAGAAGAGATCAATCGATTAAAACAATCTTTATTATATACATTAACAAAATAAACAAACCTTATCAGGAGTATCAGGTTTAGCTGCATGAGCAAGTAGCATAATGGTTATCTCAAGAAAACCTCTTCCACTAGCATAAATTAGTGGCGTTATGTTATTATTATCAAAAACATTTGCAGAAGCTCCTTTCTTAAGTAATAATTTGGCTATGTCGAGAAAACCTTTGTAAGATGCCCACAACAGAGGTGTCCAGCCTCCCTAGAATATATTAATAAAGAAGAAAATAAATCAGAAAATAGATTCAATGTTGATTAATAAGCATTCTTGAAGACTCACCATATCGGTTGCGTCTATAGCAGATCCAGCTTCCAATAATTCACTAACAATATCAACATTGCCTTCCCTCGTTGCAGTTATGAGTGCATTCCAGTCATCCTGAAAAAATAAATAGTTAGTTGCCAAATTATAAATTGTCAAATCAAAATAAATGTAACATACCGAATCTTGATAATTGAGATCAGCTCCTCTCCTAATAAGTTCCTGGACAATCCTTAAATTACCACATTCTGCAGCGACCATAAGGAGATTAGAGCCACCAGCCTGAAAATTGATATAACAACAGCGTCAATTAAAGAAAATCAAACCAGATTCAACGACTCGAAAGACTAACCTCGCCAACATCATTTACACCGAGTCTACCTTCGTCAAGTAAACTGATGAGTTCGTCATTCTTTTCATTTTCAATCAGCTCTCGGGCTTCACTGAAATATCCGGATATGACCAGAACGGCTTGGGTTTCACTTGATTTAAAGCGTAATTTACCATCTTTTTTCTTGACCATCTGCAATAGAGAAGTCATGTATTTAGAAGGTTTGCGAGAAAAGGTAGTCTCCATCATTTTTATGTTGGATCAACTAAAGGCAAACATAACGAGTTAACAAAGCTAACACTCTTAGAGATGGATAAATTGATTGAGAATGAATTAATAAACTCAATCATTATTCTGAGATTTGAGATTAGGGCGAAAGAGAGGGAAAAGAGGTGAATGCAGGGAGGAGAAAATATAATGAGAACCGCACTAAAAGCACACAAACGATAGAGGAATATTCCAATCAATCCAGTGACAGATCTTCCCGCCCTATCATCATTAAATCATGTTGGATTAATGTGTTATACAATAAGTTCAGGTCAATTGGAAGATAGACTGCGATTAACGGAGATGTAAAGATATATCCTAAGGACGTAATTGGAAACGTTTACACAATCACTAGATTAAATAGATTTAATAATTTGCACAGAAAAAAGGAAAAACCGAATCATCAAGAGATACATTTACCTTAAGTTCAAAGCGTGAAGGTGAACAACACTATACATCGAATTTTATGGTACATGGAGCAAGAAACACTGTTGAATGGTATAAATCAATTTGTAAGTAAATCATAGACACTAAATGTTGTCAAGATAACTTGAAGGGATAAAAAAGATGTGAAATGACTAGACCATTAAGATTATTGGATGACAATTAATAACCTAGCTAGATAATCAAATTGATACAAAAACCGTAAGTAAAAACCATAGCATCAAAAAAATAGACAGAGCATGATTTTTTTCTCTCTGATTTTTAGACAGTCTCTCTCTGCATCTATTTTCCCACATTTATCGTGATTGTCTGGCACTATTGTAAGAAGATCTTGAATGTTATTTCTTATTTATAATCTACCAAGCTAATTAATCATATGCTTAAATTGCTAAGTGATCAAGTTTGTAAATGCTGATTGTTATCAACATTTGATTTCAACAATTAAAAAGAGATTTTTTATGCGTAAAGTTTCCATTTTATTTGTATGCTATCATCTTTCAGATAAATGTATGAATCTATCATGTTTATCTCATAATTTTCGAGTTTTTCATCATGTGTGACCGTTTATAATCAATTTATTAGTTTGATAATTATTTAACCGATTTTTCCGAATGCTAAACAATCAAATGAGCTAATATCAGCTGAGCTTACCAGTTTATAAAACTGGGTAAGTCAATATAGTGTTTACGATGAAATAATTGTATGATACTGACGATGTAAATCAATAAACCGAGATTAAATGTTGATTTAGAATCTTGATGAATGAATCTTGATTTGTAAAGTGTCTATCTTTGAACTGCCATGTTCACAGTTTTTGTCAATTCTATTTGGTTAGGGTTTCCTTGCACCTCTTTTATTACATCTAATTGAATCTCGTTGCAATTGAATTGCCTTTTTCCAATAACGGTATATTTACTGTCCCTTTGTATTGCAAAAAAGGGCAAAAAAGTCATTAAACTTTAACAATCTTACATGAGACCAAAAGATGTACACTTAAATTAAATCTTTTCCTAATCATTTTTCTTCAACTCTGTTACGATCTATAAGCCAGTTGTAAATTATGATAATTGATCCTTCAAATATAAACTCATGTAGTAATCGTTATTGCTGATTAAGATAGTGTACCAATAATCCATAAGTGAAATAACAGCTATATTTAACAATTGGTTTAACATGGCATTGACAACACAGTTAACACAAGAGTAAAGTTGAAAACGGTAAAAATGAGTTGAAATCAATTTTTAAAATGGTTTAAGCAATCACAATGACTCTGTTTAATTTGATCTCTTGACAATTCAATAAGATGATTAATAAATTATCCAAGGTTCAACTCAATAATTAAATCATTTAAGAGTTTTAAGTCGATATCCAATATTTACCGAAATGATTTCTGACTGATACCATGGTAACAGTTTGGTAGGTAATAAATTGCATTACATGTAATCTTTCCCTGTATCTATGTCATTCTACCTTTCCCTTTTCAATCATTGTAATTCTCCTTCGTTTTATCTTATACTTTCTTAATGTAAACCCCTCAAACGGCGCCAGTACAAGCCGTAGGTTGCTTCTACCTTGAAGTATCCGACTTTCCTCTGGAAACAGAGCGACTTCCATTACATGTGATTAACAGTTTAAGCTTATTTTGTAAAGTTAGTAATGGATGATTTTTCGAAAAAAATAGCTCATAAATTCGAGGAAGATTATTGTCAAATTTTTTAAGACTTTAAAATCTAATTAAAAACTGTTTAATTCAATTTTAAATCAAACAGCATTTGAATTTGGCTCTTTTTAAAACGTTATCTTATGTCAAATTCAGAAGATTCAACATTGTTGATTGTAACAAAATCTCCATAGTAACCTTTGATGACTTACATGAATGATGTATTGGTGGGCTTAGAGCATCATAGTAAACATGAAAAATATATGATATACTAGTTAACTATTTTAATTAATTATCAAATGTAATTTATGCGAAACCAAAATGAACAGTGGTGCAACGTGTTTGGTGCTCCTCTCCGTATGATCATCCGGTCTCAATGTATCCACCGAACCAGCCCTATGGGCCAGTGTCCGATCCTCGGGAACAAGCTTTCAATGATATGATACGGGAAAATGTAATCTTCTTAATCATTTTAATCACTCTCTATGGCCTGTCATATTTGATTATATCATCTTATTTAAAGCGACAAGATGAATTCTATACGGATGAAGAGGACGAACTAGTCTTCAGGATAAGTTTCTGGATGTGTACATTCTCATTGGCAACTAGCATCGGATCAACTTTATTGCTTCCCTTTTCAATTATTGCTAATGAAGTATTGCTCCTTTCGCCGTATAACTACTATCTACAGTGGCTTAATGACTCCTTAATCAAAGGACTATGGAATTATGTGTTTATATTTTCAAACATATCTCTCTTTGTCTTATTGCCCTTCGCTTATTTCTTTCCTGAATCTGAAGGATTCACAAACTCTCGTCGAGGACTCACAGCTCGGGTTCATGAAACTCTTGTCCTGTTGTTATTACTCTCTGTTCTAGTCTGTGGTCTAACCTACATAACCTGTTCTCTTCTTGGTTACAATGATTTAGCTTTCACGACTTTACTCAATATGAACAATTATTTACCTCTTTTATACTCATGTGTCTCATTTTTAGGCGTAATCTTGCTACTTCTTTGTACCCCGATTGGAATAGCGAGGTTGTTTACTGTTCTTGGAGAACTAATAATGAAACCAAAGTTCCTCAGAAATATTCTGGAAGAATACGAAATGGTTAAATTAGAGGAAATGCATTTAAATCGAAAGATTAAAAATTTAAAGGATGGCAATTCTAGTTCTATGCCAACAAGCCCCTGGTCACCCGTTAATAGATCTAAATCTGTGCCTTCAATTCCACAATTGATTGATAAAGAAGAAACCAAAAATGATATTTTCAATAAATATAATCTTCAAATGCCATGGACAAGTCCCAATAGAGGTGAAAAATCACCGATTAAATGTGGTAATCTTACTCAGCTTAAAGAAATGGAAAAGACTCTTGAAATCCTGGAAACCAGACTGAAAGAGCTTGAAAGTCAAAAGCGAGCTTCAGCATTCCGAAGAAGTTTAGGCTACCCATTAGCCATGCTAATTCTACTTGTATTAACAACATTTGCAGCTTTCTTGGTTATGCAAAATACACTGCAATTATTAGTTGGAGTTAAAGCACTGCCTATAACATCAGCACAGACTTTTGTTGTTGGTCTAACTTCATTATCCAAAATGGGTCCATTTGGTGCTCTTCTTGAAATAATACTTATTCTTTATTTATGGTGTGCGTCCATTGTTGGACTTTACAGTTTACCGGGAATCGAAAGATTGAGACCAAGGCTCGGGGGAACGTCGTTCACCCAATGTGTAACTAACTGTGTTCTTCTAATCATCCTTAGCTCAGCCTTACCAGTATTAGCTCGTACGGTTGGTATCACCAATTTCGACCTACTTGGTAATTTTGGTAGAATCAAGTGGCTCGGAAACTTTTATGTAGTCCTCTTTTATAATACCGTATTTGCCTTAACAACGGCACTCTCTCTTACTGATAAATTCACCGTTTCAGTGAGAACAGAATTATTTCGTCGTCTGGCAAACATTGGTTGGTGTTGGACGTGGCATCGCACAAGATCATTCACACTCTTAAACAGTCACTCACAATCAAAAAACGATTAAAGAGCCACAGGACAGTATCAATGTGTACATCGTCGATGTTCAAATAAGATATACAAATTTAACCAATGACATCATTAATAATCTGTATTTTAATTTTTTACAATTTGTCATTTTGTTTGAACAGTTCTTCAAATTTGAAATTCAATTATTATTCGATATCAAGAGCTCAGCTAAACAATTAATGGTTATTTACTACCAAGCTAGTGATGCACTTTTTCATGTCGAGATAAGGCCAACTTTTTTGTTAATTAACACCAACGATACCAATTTAAAATATTTTTCAAGAATCAAGCTCAAGAGAGACAAGGAGGAATACATTTAGGATTGAGATAACCGAAAAAAAACATCATTCCATTCAAATATTAACCAACTGTTTAATTTCCGGAAAATTTACAAAATTTACAAAATTATTTACAATAATAAATTATTTTTTCAATTACGAAGTCAGTTCAGATTATATAGACCAAGACGAGTTTGAATCAGCGCGTTTACCACCAACCGCCTTCGTGGTGGTGATGATGACCATGATGGTGATCATGTCCATGATCGTGACCGTGGTCGTGACCATGGTCGTGTTTGTGGTGATGATCCTTGTATTTGTGGTGATGATAATGGTGCTCTTCTAAACATAGGAAACGAATGGAAAAAGAACTTAGTTTTGGAATTTTTTCAACAAAGTTTGAACTTACCTTCACATTTGCACCGATGATGATGAAGAGGTTTCATTTCAAAGCTAAATGGTAGCTGTTTGCTGGAAGTCGCCTCAAGCATTGCTGACAGAACCAAAGAACATTGGAAAGCCAAGAAAACGGCAACAAATAAAACAGCAACTTTCATGTTGATTGTTGAGTTTAGTAAAGCTGGAGAGAAATAAATAACCAAGTTGATTGTTATACTGAATTGTTGTTTGTTCGATGAATTCTGATTTCGGAAACAAACAATCTATCAGTATATATACTCAAAGGCCAAGAGAGCAATTGTAAAAGTGAGTAAAGAGTTGAATTGATTTGTTTTTGGGCTAACCAGGTGAATGCAAAAACAATGAGAATTAAACAAAAAAGTCAAGTTCAAAGTGAAGTTCAAAATAATAGGCATCTAAAGTGTTTAACCTTTAAATTTGATTGTATTAAAAAACAAATCTGTTGACGATCGAGCGTTCATAAAAAACGAACCCACATTTCAGATTTTTCCACTTATTTTTTTACAATATTACAAGAGTATTCATTTTTCAATCCTTTACAATTAAGTGAATTAAACTTTATGCTTGATAGCATTTCTTGCTTATTCAATAATTGAATGATTACTCACTGAACTAAAATTTTATGGTTTTATTTGACTACTGAATGGATAGAACAATGAATATTTTTTCAGAAATTTTGTTGTAGATGTTTTTGCCTAATTATAATTGCCTATAGCGATTTATTTGATTCTCATAAAAAAATATTTTTTACAATTTTAAACGCCCTTAGAATAGCGCGATAATGTTATTTTCACAGCAAAATGTTTTTAGGTGCAGATTTTACTGCAACTTGTTTAAGTTTTAAATTGTATAATTAGTGATTTCTCTCTTTCATAATAGATTGTTCAACATTATAATTGATAGTAATATTTTCATTTGGCTTTTCATTAATTTCCAGGTGGTTTAACTATAGTGATATGCGATTAGAGGATTCATCGCCTGCGATGACTGAACCTCTGTCAGATACCTTCACATCAGGCCAACAACGTCCAGCTATAACTGAGCTAAATGATTTAAAGATATGGCAGGACACCAGTCCTAGAGATACCAAGAACGATCTAACAGTAGAAGTGGGTCGAGATTTTGAAACAACTCCTTTTCCTTACGACGAGAAGATCAATCGAAAGATTGCCCTTTGGGTTGGTGATATTTCACTTTTAAATGTGGAAGCCATTGTAAATACGACAAATGAAAATTTTTTGGATGATAATCCTGTTTCTAGTAGAATACTCACCGAAGGAGGACCTCATTTAAGACATTGTTTGATCCGTGAATTAAGAGGATGCCGATCTGGTGAAGCACGTTTAACCAAAGGGTATAATTTAAATGCCAGATACATCATTCATACAGTTGGACCCTGGTACAAACCAAAATTTCATACAGCTGGAGAAAACATACTTTATTCATGTTACAATAAGGTTTTATCAATGGTCAGAGAGAATAAGATCAGGACAGTTGCTTTACCACCGCTCAACACTGGTAAACTTTCAATTAAAGTTAATCATAAGGTCACCAGTTGAAAGTAACCAATTTTTGAAAGATTTGAGCTATTTCAATGCCTAGATTTTCATAGACAAGTTTAAACGTTTTTATGTAGGAAGCTTCACTTTTCAAGATTCTTTTTCTGAACTGATTAGTAAATTCTGTATTAGTGTTTTAATTTCTATAAATATTTATCACTCCGAGTTGAACTCATATACATCATATTTGCTTTCTTAAATAGTATCGATTTTGAATTGCTTTTATTGATGGCCTTTTTCATAGTTTGAAACTAATCTTAAATTTCATCTTTTCTTTACTTAGCCCGGCGGAAATATCCCCCTCGAGAAGCTGCCCATATTGCCTTGCGAGTTGTAAGAAGGTTTCTTGAAAAATACGGCGATGGCATTGATTTAATTGTATTAGTTGTTTTTAATGATCAGTCCCAAATGAGAAATGAGGTTGCTATCTATGAATCTTTGATGCCACTTTATTTCCCAAGATCTGCATCTGAGGAAGAACAGGCCTGTCATCTATTACCTAAAGATATCGGAGGGGAAAATGGTGAACCTTTATTACCTGAACGTCAAATTCGTATCACAGATAAACCACAAAAAGCCAGTCTAGATGATCTTGAAGACAGTGTTGATCTACATAGCGGTCTCGATTCTTCCGTAATAGTTGGTAGATCTACGTTTGCAGAAATGCACGATGATATTGATAAACCACAAAACAACCATAATCCTAAACTTCGTCCTAATGATGCCGTGTCAAATGAAATTCGTCGATCAAATCTCTATGAAAGATTATTACGCCGTTCCAAGTTTGAAGATCTTTCAGAAATTGCATCACTTCGCTGTCTTTATACCGCTGGTGAGGACAAATTTGGCCGACTTATTGTTGTCTTTATTGGTAAAAGATTCAAAGCCAATCAGATTGATTTAGACAAAGCTCTTTTATATCTTATTTTTACTCTTGACCGACTCGTTTCACGAGACTTTATTGTCATGTATTTCCACACACTGACTACTCGAGATAACCATCCACCTCCAAATTTCATCCGTTACGTTTATGAAACTCTTGATCATCGATATAAAAAAAATCTAAAAGCCTTCTACATCATACACCCAACCTTATGGAATCGTCTGACGACTTGGTGGTTCACAACATTCACTGCTTCATCCATTAAGAATAAAGTCTTTTGTATAAAAGGAGTAGAGTTTCTTCGGAATGTTGTCTCAATTAGCCAACTCCAATTACCGTCATTTATCATGATTTATGATTGCAAGGTAACATCACCATTATTTTATGCTCATCACCACCACCATATCTATCATCAGCAATATCTTCACCTTTTCTTTTCCTGTTGACTTCTTCAACGCCTTCATATTCATCTGCTACTATTCAGTATTTTCATTTACCTAAAATCAGAAACTATCATTATAATCTTATTTACTTCTGAAGTTACTATCAATTATGGTACTAAGCTTAGAATCATTTTATAAACATTGTCAAAGGTTGTATCAAAAGAGGTTCATTTAGATCTTGGTCCATTCGAGCTTTGCTTCCTATTGAAATATCTTTTTCCTTCTTGTATATAGAACAGGAAAAAAGAATTGTTTTTTTCCTTTTTTATTAATATCAATTTTAAATTTTGACAGGAAAAGTTAATTGAATAAGTGTATCAAAATTTATCTTCCTTTAGAGCCAAAAAAGTCACAGACATTAAAAATAATTCACTAAAATAGTTAAATTTGAACTTATACAATTTCATTGGCAAGCATAAAAACCCTGCCATTCTTTCAAAGTAAACATTTCAAGATTAGCTTCTAATTTAATCTGATTATCAAACTTTCTACTTATAATTTGTATTATATGATCCATTTAGCAAGGCAAAGTAATCGCCCAAGTCAGCCAAATTAACTTTCCTCAATTTCACATTATATAACCTGAGCATAAAGTCAGCATGTCATAAATTATTACATCGATAAAATTCAAAACTCATTTCATGCCAATGAAGCAAAGGCTCACAACTTTCTTATAAAAGTCAATTAATCTAAAATCTTTCCCTTTCTTACCAGGTTTATGGATACAGTTTTACAGCTCATGAAGCTTTACCCTAAACCACATAAAGATGGAGGATCCAAATCTAAATATATTTAATATCGCTCTTTGATGAGACCAATGAATATTTGGATGAAAAGTTTTTCCTTTGGTCAGGATGCAGCTAAAACTTTTCTCTTCTCTTTCTTTCCGTTTCTATTTTTCCTCTTGATAATAAGTTGCATCCTCGGTTGGATGCCAAGTTAACTAAGCCAAATTATCCTGTAAACCAATGTTTACTTTTCCCCTTCCTAGTTGTCCAATATAACCAAAAGAGCAAAGACACTGCTTTTTTAAATACGGCTCATTACTATTCTAACCAGTATATTGGAGGTTCAGTCATTATGCTTTTAGCAATCTTACCTCACTAACAACGACAATTTCCTCAAATATCTAACAATTCAATACTCGTCTTTATCATAATCTCTCATTTTTTTCTCTCTCTATCTTCCTCTCTGTGATAATCTTCAATCAAGAGCTTTTCGTTTACATGGGAGAATCAATGAAACTTTATTTGTTCTGTTTCTTTTCGTTACATTTTTCCTTTTGACAATTCAGTTGATACATAACTTACAGCTAGCAAATGTAAATGCTGCTCAAAAAAATTTCCTGTCTCTTCCCAAACCTTTATTCAATCAATAAGCAGCTAATTTCTATGATTAAATCAAAATGCAACGATTAACTGCCTAACAAATATATCAATTCAATAATCAACATCATCAATTTTTATCAATTCATTTTCTAGAACAAAAGATTGAATAAAGTATATACAAATATATTTTCCAGTAAATAAATGATTTCCAATTTTACTTATCTACTCATAGCAACAAATAAATGAGTGAATATTCGTCGAATTTCTACTTCCACAATCAAAGTTGAAACTTGAAGACACGCAATGAGCTAATGATTTATGCCATAACGCTTGTGGATGTCAACTATTCTTGAACAGATTTCGGATACAAACAAAGTAAAGATACGAAATTAACAATAATATTGTCATCCTTTCCAGCTGAATTGAAAGATATTTGAACTATCGCTCCTTTGATCTCTGATTCTTGTCATTCTCTTGAAATCACTTGAAAAATTTTATATGAAGATTGTGGATGAAGACACAAATCTGAATGCTAAAGATATTTTAGCTACTACAATATAATCAGACTGTTCAGAACGTGTCAAACAATTTATCCCTGAGCCTGGATGTTCGTAAGATGAGGACAAGGATGCAGAGAATAGAAAAGGGGGAAAAAGATAAAGATTAGAATGAATTAGAGTGAAAGAAATAGATTCTCAATCTACCGTCTGTTGAAGTTGAGAGACCAAAATGGATTCTTAAGACATTATTTCTTGCAGAAGTATACTTTTCTGGCAAAATCATCATGTTTTACTTTATCCAGCCTCCAACTTCCAATCTTCATCATCGTCATCACCATCGAGATCATTAGTTTTCCTTTTGTTTGACTTTGATTTTCATTGAACATTTGAGCTCATTTTAAGTTACAATCACTCTCGTTTGCATAGAACCAACTTTCAAATAAACAAAACCAGCATTTCGAAGAGTGAAACCAACTGACTATAAAGACACAGAGTTTTCACTGAGACAAAACCAGCGTTAAAATGGCCAAAACTTAATTTCCTAAGATAAAACTCTCGAGTTAAAGAGTATCTTTAAAAATGATGCTGATGATCTCTTGCTGATTCCGATGCATTAACTAGGTACCGAAGTCAGGGGCTTGCAACTCACTGAAAGCTAGCTTGGAGCAAAGTTGGCTCGCTAGCTAGCTATGCGACTAATATCGACAACTAGAAACATCGCTACAAAAACAATGCTTGTTTATTTTTGAAAAAAAATCGTTAAAAACATTTAAATTTAACCAAAACTAGCTAAAGCTAGCTAGCCTTAAACTACTTCAGTCAGCTTATCTACTGGCTATAGCCAATCATAATTAAAGTGATTTTCTGTGTAAAAAACGGTGAAAAGAAGTTTAAGTCTCGAAAAAATTTAATATCGATTTATATGGGGTTTTATGAGATCGATCGGTTTATGAAAAGATCGATCACCCCTGTGATCGAAAATCGCCCGTTTCAGGCTGTGTAAAATTTTCATTAGAATCCTTTTAGTTTGGCCACAATTTTTACACAAAAATTTCATGTTCATACTTATATTGTATAGATATATTACAATTAATAGTTGAGTGAATGCATTTTGCAAATAAGCAAATTAAGATCACTAACAATTGATTCACATGCAAATCAATTCAGTTTCTCATAGTAACATCGTAGATGGTAACAATTTGATTTTAAAATGTTTTCCCGTTAGATTTCGGATAACTGCTGAACAGTTTATATTTATTGTGAACAATCGTCAAAAAATTACTCCTCGTCCGCAGAGCCACTGATTGTTTTGACAAAACCATTGATATCAATAAAACTTTGCTTGTCAATTGGGGCCTCACTGAATGCTGTTTCAATTTCATCGTCGGTAAGTTTTTCACCCCAAGTTGTTAAAGCTTTTTTCAAAACAGATTCATGAACTTTACCCGTCTGATCAGCATCAAATGTCCTGAAAGCAGCTTGAATAACATCTTCGCGATCAGTTCCTGAAAGAAACGAAATAGAAAAGAAAATTGAAAAAACATTGAATATGATTACAGAATCTTTCAATACGAACCAGCAACTCGTTCACCAAAGATACTCAAGAACATGGTAAAGTTCAATGGACCAGGAGCCTCGGACAACATTGACTGTAACTCTTCATCGGGATACATACGACCTTTAATAAAAATAATTTGTGAATAAAATCATCTTCTTCATTTTATCTGAATAATTACCAAGTGAATCAAAAGTCGCTCTCAGATCATTTTTGTCAATAATTCCATCCTTATTAGAGTCAATAAATTGGAATGCCTGAACAGAGAGAAGAGAAAGTGAAATTAGTTAACTTCAATCAGGCTTCATGCTAATTATATCATGTTCAATCGTTCGATTAAATCAACTATAAATTTAGTCAATCAGACGAGTGTTTAAAGTTTATTCAATATTCTGTTATCTCATTAGTTTTAATATTTACACTTTCATTCAGCTTGTTACTTGCACTCCATTCAAATAATTTACATTCAATGTGCTGATTAAAAATGAAAAATGATATTTTTTACTCAATTTATTGACAAATGATTAAAAAAAACTAATATTAAACCTTTTTCTGTAATAATACTCAGATAACATTGGCAAGATTATCAGCTAATCTTGATCTGTGATTACCACACAAAGGATGAACTTAATTCGGATGAATAACAAGCAGCTGGTTATTCATGAAACCCAATCCACTTCCTAAGAATCTTTGCAAATAATAAATTATTGAAATATTTATCAGCAAAAATCATAATGAACGTTTTAAATTGTAATATTAGAGTTAATCGAGAACATTGGGAATCAAAGTTCGTTAAATTCACTTTATTATAACCAGATTAGATCTTTTCTGGTTTCAAAATAATTTTATGCTGCAAAATTCAAAACTAATATTTATTCAAATGTAAATTTTGTAAATAACTTACCTCCTTAAACTCAGCTATCTGGTTTTGGGTAAACATAGCGAACACATTGGATGTTGATCGTGTTGCTCGTTTTTTTGATGAATCACTTCGAGTTTTGCTCATTTTGATTGTTTGATATAAATTTTAACTTTTTTAACACGAATTAAAACTAATTAAAAAATTGAACAATTCTTAGGTGAAGATTCCTTATCTTGAAAGTTTGATAATATCCGAGGCAGTACAGTAAATGACTGGGATAGCGAGAATCGACGATTGTAAAAGAAGGAGGCTCGAAAAGAAACGATCACAGAGGGTTAAGAAAACTGCTCAACTGAGACCGAACCTGGGGGTTACAGAAAAGTTAGGGATGCGGAGGAGTTCTGAGAAAACCTTTAAAGTTCTTCATATCGAACCAAAGATCCTCCTTCTATCAGTGAATCGCTCTAACACCATAAAGAGTACAAATATGGTTTATCTTTTAATCTTAATATTATCCTAATTAGATCTCTTACTCTCACTCTCATCATCATTCTCATTCACACATTCACTTTTTCATCCAGAATTCTTCTTCCTTATAACTAAGATCTAGGGCTTGCATCTTAGATGTTAGATTTAGGGCTAATTTTAATTTTGGCAAGTCTATTGTTGAGCAAATTCTTGCTGTAATGTTGTTCTTATAAACCTTATAAGAGCTAAATATAAATTAACTTGAATTATCGTTAAAGAAAAATAAAAATACAGAAAATTCTGACAAGGTAAGAAGCTTAATTGGTCGATGTTTTTCAGGTTTATATTGCCATAAATGTAAAATAATAAAACAAAAATTCTGGCTTTTGATTTGTAAATGCACCATTCATTGTATTTGAGCGTTTTTTAGCAAAGTTAATAGTGTATTTCAGAAATGGAAATATTTGAAATGTAAATTATTTTTAAACTCTTGTTGTGTTCATCAAAAGGTCGACTCTGTGTACCTTGAAAAGGTTAACCCAAAAAAAAAATGAAAATGAGACAAAAGTGATTTTGGGTTAGATGAGTCGGTTAACAAAGAGTTTACAAGAACTTGATTGTAGATTTAAGTGTAAATCAATTTGATTACAATATAATCTATTGTAATGACACTATTAATAATACAATTGAGCTTAACAACAAGGTTCAAGGGCAGTTTTGTCACCATCATTTGTATTGCAATCATCATTCATTTGAAAGCAAATTTGTGGTTAAATAATTCACACCTTAATATACTTTTGTCAATTGATTTTGCCTGGTTAATGGTTGTTATGTTTGACGATCATGGAAGTCGCTTTCAATTTGATTTACATTATATTACTTGGAATTTGTATAATCAATCAATCAAACCCGAAATTCATACAAGTTGAAATTCAACTCTCTTCACGGCGAGTTAATAATGTAACCAAATTGCGATCATCAGCTGAAGCATCTTTAAAGAAATAGTTTAACATCTCGATGACACTTGAAAATGAATATTTTTCTTGAATTTCAATCATCAAGGTTTTACAGCAGACGAACTGAGCAAACCAAGTATTCATCGAAATTCACCGAAAACATGATCAAACTTCCTGAAAGTGATGGTTTTAGAGGGAAAAAATGAAAGAAAATACTGAAATATTATCAGCTAATCAATTGAACTGAAATATAATCATTTTAAAATGATAAACACATTGTAAGTGACTTTTGATTCACCAATTGAATTCTTGGTCTGATTCCAACGATTTTCATGGTCACATGATTAGAAGTTTAATGCAAGGTAATTGAGAATTAAGTAAATCATAATCAGCATCATTTGATTGTCCTTGGAAGACAAAATGGTCCCTAATGTTTAGCACCTTTTCAGCTTGTTCAATCAGCCAATCAAATCTCTATTTTGAGGCAAAACTCATCCTCATCTTCGTTAATCGTCATGAGAACAAAGAGTTATAATCATCATTTTCATCATTTCACTATCATTATTACCATCAACATCAACATGAAAAATCATTGTCAGCAAACAATGAGATGAATGGGAAAAAAACATCAACAAATAACCTGTTGTTTCATGTTTCTTTTTTGTAATATTTCATTTCATCTTCACCAATCAAACTCATCTTTTCACCTTCCTTTCCCATCTTCCAATTTCACTCTCACTTAGAATCCTTTTCCTCTCTTCCTCCTCCTTCTTATCATCATCTTAACCTTGAAGCTTTCATTTATCATCCATCAATCATGAAATCATTTTGAGGTGAACCAGAAAAAACTTGTAAAAATAACAAACATCTCTCTATGAGTTCAACATTGTATTTACTGTAACTAATTGTCCACTCAAGAAGAGGTTATTCAAAGTGGACATTGACTTTCATTTTTTTTATTTAATAGTCATTTGACATTTTCAAAGGATTTGTTTACTTTGATAGGAACAAATGTCACCAGAATATCCCATCTTTACCAGAAAATTCAAGAATCTTTACCAACCTTTGTTTATACCTGATACAACATTATAATTACCAGTCATGTTTACAATGAATGTTTACAGCTAATATTTACAGTTAATATCTTCAAAGGTAACAATTAGTCGCAATTATTTTAATAACAAACGTAAGACAAAAATAGGTTAAAAATATGTTCCATTGAGTTACATGATTTTATCTAAAATTTCCCTCAATCCTAGACATTTGCTCATCACTGGATCATTGTCAAACTGTCTCTCGATATCAAAGACCCATTATTATAGAAATGAAAAACAGAAAAACAAAGATCTAGAAAAAATAAAATAATTTCATGATAAAAACACAGAAATAATACAATTATCTCTGGTTAAAAGGTTGATTACCTGAAATATAATCTAGTCAATGTTTAATCTACCATTATTAATAATATATGGTTAACACCATTGTCTTTGTAACTACAATTGTAACATTTGACATTTTAAAGGCAAAAATGTTTATCATTTCACTAAATTGATATTAAGTTAAATTGTGTGTGTTTTTGATTTAAGGAACCATAAAAGGATTGCAATGACCTGAACCCAAATGAGAAAACAAAATACTGATGTCAAATTGAATAAAAATTGAACATTTCATCTTTTCCATGTTGAACCTTTTACCAATTCATGGAGGTAACATTTAATCAGATAAATCAATTTAAACAGTCTATGGTAATTGTTTCAACAACCAAACCTGGAAAAGATGAACAAAACTAAAAACCCAAGTCTAAAAAATTGACTTCCAACAACAATCACAATATTGTTCTTGATTGTTTACAATATTTTGATCAAACATGAGTTAAACCTTGACTTGGCATCGACCCAATTCCAATTGATTTGTTAATCAAATTAACTCTGGTTCATCAGCGATTCAAAAACTTGCCATTCTATCAATTTTACTCTACAAAATGTTGAAAAATGAAAACACAAAATCTCTTCAAATCAATCTAAAAATGGTTAAAATTAACCTTTCAATCATTAAAATTGACTGTAGATGAAAAAAAGGGGAAAAAGAAACTTAAAATTGTGAAAACTCTGAATCTCATGGAAAAAGAAACCAGAAAATGACAAAAAAAAGCAACAATTTTCAGCCTTTCTGTCATTTCAAAGGTTAACTTTCAAAAAGTAAACGTAAAATTGTTTCTTAATTAAACCACTAATCAAGTGACCCAGGTCATTAATCTTAACTCCAAGGGTTAAATCATCTAAAAGTGTCACAATTGGTTAATCATTGTCAACTTGTAGACAGTTAATTGCTGTTATAATGATAACCAGCTTAAACATTTCTATCAACCAGAACGAGTAAAATGTTTTCAAAGGTAAATCTCATTGTAATTGCATAAATTGAATGGCAATTATACATTGAAATTGAAAAAAAATCAGGAAACGAAAAAAGGTGAAAATTATATTGAAAATTGAACAAAAAATGTAATTCAAAAGTCATATAAGATGGTAAAAAATAGTTGCTTTATTGATCAACTTTGATCAACTCAAATCGATGAATCTTTGTCAATCAAGTTTAACAATCGCTTGATTATTGTCATTTAAGATTGTTGATTTAAATAAATTGGTCCGGAAACAATTTGACAATTATTTGCTTCTAATTACAAACTTGTTTTAACCAAATCATAAAGTAAATTTGAAACAGTTGTTTAGGAAAAGAGGACAATCAAATGATTGGTGATTCCTTCATTATTATACCATAATCAAGGTGATATGTAAATATTGGTTTGATACCTTGTTATGTAAATTGTTGCCCATTTACAAATAAACTATTTAAATGATTTTAATTGTCACTTTTACCTTTTCCCAATCATATGTTATCATGTTTGAGTTGACTTATTAATTCAATGGTTGAACAATTAACAATCCTTTGAAAACCCTCATCAATCTGTATTAGTAATGATCAACGACGTTAACCTTTTTTAATGAATAAACAATAAACTGATTGCGGGTTCAATCAAAACCCAAAACAGATAAAAATGGTCAAATTAACCAGAAACATTGAACCTGGTTTAACCGAAAAGAGATTTTGCTTTTCTTGCTTTTAAAACACTGATTGTAATTTACTGGTTAAAGCTTTGTGTGTGAATTAGATACGTAATAAATGTTTTATTCAAATCAACATTAACAATTATAACAAACTGAAACAATAAAAGATTCCATTCATTTTTTGAATCTCATTTACAAATCTCAGCTTGAATTTTGGGTTTAACAACAGAAAAGTCAATCAGTTATTTACACCTTGAAAAGTCTTCAATTAAAATTGATAACATTTGCAATCATAACAATAATTGAAATTATTTTTCAGCTCTTGTTCATCAAAAGGTCAACTCTGTGTACCTTGAAAAGGTTAACCCAAAAAAATGAAAATGAGACAAAAGTGATTTTGGGTTAGATGAATCGGTTAAACCTTGTTTAAATACAAAGAGTTTACAAGGACTTGATAGATTTAATTGTAACTCAATGTGATCACAATATAATCAAGGATATAAATAGTTGAAATTAAACCCATTGGTTGGGTTAAAAGATACAAAAAATATCGTGAAATGAAACCCGCAAGTGAAACCTTTAATCAAATGTTTCATTTTGAATGGTAAATCAATTGATTTGTTGATTTGCTCAATTTTCAATTGACCTTCATTAACAATGAAACCTTTTGCTTCATTTTTGGCACAATTAAAGTGTGATGAACACTTTAACAACCATCAATTATGCACAATTAAATGAAAGCTGCTTTAATGATGGTTAATGGTGATAAACAGCAAAATGGAAACAAAATTATTACAATGTTAACATTTGAAAAAAGAGAGACAATCACAATCAATGTAATCACAATTAACTGATCACAATCAAATAGTGTAACAGTTAATAGCAACAGTTGTTAGCGATTCTTTAAAAGAGACAAAAAAATTGGTGAAAAAAAAAGGTTGACATTTTTACCAAACAATCAACTGATTGTTAATTAAGGGGTTCAGAGCAATGGACAAGTGTTACAGTCAATCTGTTAACAAGTTTTAATATCATGTTAAATTGCACAATTAATGAATCTTGTTCAGGTTCATTTGCATATTATTTGAAAAGCGTTTTTACCTGTTGATTTACATTTATCTTGACTCGTATTTGGCTTTTTTAAAACACAATTAACTTAAACTTGTTAATTCACTTTTTGTTTCTGTTAAGGTTTGCACAATTAAATGCAAGGTCATTAAAGGTTATCAAGTTAATGGTAAAAACAGAGTCAATTAAAGTCCACCTAATTGTCAACATTAAACTTGATTCAAATTGCTCATCAATTTACCCTGTTCATCATTTGTTTCATTTTTCAAGGTTTACTATTAACTTATTTCTCGTTAATCGTTTCGCATCTGATTAACTCTGAAACATCTTCATTTCAGGTTAAACCTTGTTCAATTGTAACAACTTTCTTCAATTTTCCTATCAAATTTCAATCAATCCAATACAATTAACCATTTTCCAACAGTTAAATCCATTGTTATTAATAACTCTTTTCCCCTATCATGAGTTTCCACCGTTAATCATCATTTAACATCAGGTGATTTTGGTATCACATTAAGACTGTGACTTGATCAGCAACAGTCCTGCGGTCAACTCGGTTAATTGTTAACATTGGATAGTTTTTCATAAACACTTTACTTGGTTAAGTGTTGATATTGTCAGTTTAAAGCTGTCAATGTTGATCAACAAAAGTAAAGTTAACCTTGATTGTTAGGCAAGAAAAGTGAGGTAAACAACTCATGATGAGGATCATGATGATGATGATAATTTTAATGATAATAAATGATAATAGATGATAGCTTCTATCGGTCTATTTGCCAGTTCTGTGACAATATTAATAATACAATTGAGCTTAACAACAAGGTTCAAGGGCAGTTTTGTCACCATCATTTGTATTGCAATCATCATTCATTTGAAAGCTCATTTGTGGTTAAATAATTCACACCTTAATATACTTTTGTCAATTGATTTTGCCTGGTTAATGGTTGTTATGTTTGACGATCATGGAAGTCGCTTTCAATTTGATTTACATTATATTGCTTGGAATTTGTAAATTGTACTTTTTATATAGCAAATTGGGCAACTTTTTTCAGTTCAATATAACAATTAAATATTACAAAAGTATAAATAATAATCATTATTATTAATGCGATTTAATTGTTGGTCTTGCCTTATTGTCTCTCTTCTAGCGTCTATTGAAGTCAGTATACTAATAACTGATGATTTACTTGATTGTATTGACGCATTATCAAGAAATGATTTACTTTTCGTCTGATTTATCTTGGTTCATTCATCAATCTGCTAGATAAATCTCCACTGATTTGGTTCCAATGACGTAAATTTAATCAAAGACTTAACCTTTTTTTGTGGTTATGTGTGTCTGTTGCTGTCGTTATTTGCCTGTTGTAGTCATTATAAGTAAAATGGGTTTTAAACATTACATGTAATAATTCATAGTATATTATACATTATAAATCATATCAAGATGTATTTTCCATAAACAATTATCAACTTAATTCTAATCGTAATCAATGGTTACCAATCTGTGTTCTACATCTAATCACAATTACATGTATTTAATAATCAGGATCCATAACTGGGTAACAATGTAACAAAAAAGCTGTAAACCTCCAAGACCCAAAGAAAAGGTTGAAATTTTATACCAAAGTAACATATGTTTTCCGTTTGCATGATTTTACAAATGCCACATATGATGTATTAATTTGAAAGTTCATCAATATTAATCTGATAATCAGTTTAAAGGTGAATAATTATATCAGAATATTTGGATAGCCAGAAAAAATGAGAGTTACAAGTGTTTTTTTGCAATATGACAAACACACCAACAGATCGGCTGTCTTTGTATAGTAGCAAAAGATAGAGAAAACCATCTTTTGTTTGGTGAACTATCAACAATTAGGAAGTTGTTTTGTTGTTGTACATTAATTATTTGACACACACAAGATTAGAGAATTAACTATTAAGTAGATGATAATTAAGTAACAAAGTCGAACCTGAAAAAATAATCCAAACCAATTGAAAAATCTATGAGAAAACTGTAATTCTGGTCAAGGCGTACAATAAAAGCACCAGATACCGGTTAAAAATGAGTTACCGATTAGATAACCAGTTACAGATGCCGGTCAAAATAGTGAAAATTAATGAAAGGCAAATTTTAATGTAAATTGAATGATTAAAGATTTGATTATAATTAGCATAATTGTTGTTGATAAATTGAATGAGAGTTAAAAATTGTTTCCGGACAAGATGAGATTCAGTATAATTAAATTGATACTCTCCAGGCCTAAACACTTAAACAAACCATCAACAATAATCTTAAACAAACGCCAACCTTCACAACTCTTTTCCTACATTTGATTTTGCCTTTTTGTTGCTTCTTCTGTTAACATCTCTGTCAACATTACTTTTCCTGTTGATCATCAACATCAACATCAACATTCTTCCGGTTAATAGCAGCCAAAAAAGCGACTAAAAACAGATAAACGATCAAGATTAACAAACGATTACCGTGTAAACCAGATGAATAGCAGTTGATCAAAAAGCAAAACCAGCTTTACCAGCGCAACTGTCAAAATAAACCTGAAAAAAGATGAAACCTTCATTTAAATAATTTTTCGTTCCACAACAATTACAGAAAAGAAAGACCAATAGATGGACATAATAATGGTCAACAAAGAGTCAAATATGAATCAAAAGCAAATTTGAAATCGACCTTGTTGTCTTATAAAATATATTATCTAACTTAACCGTTCTGTAACTTTGCTTGGTAACTGTTGATTGTTCATAAAAGGATGAAATTTAACATTTGCGCTCAAGGGTTAATCACAATTAAGTAACAATCAACATTTAGAGTGTAGTAAAGCTGTTTTTGCCTTCAAGCATCTCATTCCGTTTCGTTTTAACTTTCAATTTCAAGTTTGATTGTAATAAAATGATGATTATTATGAGGAATACAAATGCTGTTCAATCGTGCTTTTTAACGGTTGATATCGATTAAATCGATGCTCAAAATGACCTGTAAATCTTCCGGATTCTGCCTCTTCTATTAGCGTAATGATGATCATCATTAGCATAATCATTAGTCCAAGATTGTTTCGTTGATCCATTCATTGATTAAGCCCATTAAATCAATCAATTGAGATCAATTTCAAGTCTCACAATTCACATGATGATGAGCTCCAATTTGACTTGATCCAACTTGGAATCAATGTGTTTAAAATTTAATAGTAACCCAAGAAAATCCAAGGATAAATCAATCATCGTTTCAATCAATTTTTATCATCCATTATAATCACAATCTAATTGTGAGCTTTACCAATTTCAAATTGTACTTGAGAGTCTTAAGATGCTCTTATTATTATCAAGATAACAGGCGGATTGAGTCAACAATATCAAAGCCTAAGTAGATCAATTTAAACATCAGATAATCGTCATCCTGATCATCGTCTTGAACATCATATTCATCAAGAATCATTCAAAGAAAAAGACATTTTGTTTCTTTCCGATTCTCTTTTCATTCAACCAAATTTGGCTAAAACAGCATTTTTCACCAATCCAACCATCTTAACCATTGTTTTCCGTTTAAAATGTTGATTCAAATTTTCGCCATTCTGGCCTCTGTTTTGGCCGTAAACTGTTTCACAGCACCATTCTCATTGTGTAAGTGATTAAATGTACAAACATTGAAATTGATGTTAATCCTATTCTTGATTATTGTACAGGTGAAGGTCGATCCTCATTATCAGCCAATATTTCAGTCGATGTGACTCCTTGTGAACTTTCATCAACCAACACTTCATGCTTGTTTTCACGAGGTGACAATACAAACTTCACCATCTACTTCAGTAAGTAACCCAATCTCTTTGCCATGATTAACCATTGATTAAACATTGATTACCTTTTTCCAGCTCCACAAGTAAATGTATCAACTCCAATTGAAAGAGTAATTATGGCCAAGTTTGCCAAGAAGTTGAAAGACAAGTACGTTGAGGTGCCTTATGGTGGTGGAGTCAATGCAGACGATAGGACCTTCTTGGTTGGTGAAGATGGTACATTCGAGTCAGTTGAAGGCAAAGGTTTAGTGTCGGGAAAACAGTATTTTTTCAATAACATTTTCAATATTCTTAGCTCATCACCAAAGGTAAATTTATTTTTACTTCAAAATATCTTTATTGACTAAGGCCTAAACTAATCTAAATGTTTTATTCATTAGACAACCTTGTGGGCTCGCTATTTGATTCGTGAAGCTAAACCATGTAAGAAAAGCAAGTGCAATTGGCTACTTCATCCTGGACAGTTGTTGGTTTGTGTCGAGATTCCGGTTACAATTGTATAAAACAACCAGATTGACCCAATTAAAAGGTTAACTAAAACTGTCATCATTACCAGACAATATAACCATTTGTTAACTCAGCCTTAATTTTATCATTAAAACCAATAATTATAGTAAAAAGCATTTCCCAGTTTAACTGATTGATAATTTGTTTACTATTTGTATTCATCATTTAATAATCTTGTTAATGTTTGCTAATCAATAAAAAGATTGGTCGATTAAATGAAAATTAAGACGAATCTATAATGAAAACTCGAATTGATCAACACCAATAATCAGATTTGTAATAGTAACAAGTGACAAGTGATATTGATTGCTGAAACAATGGAAGCTGAAAAGTCAACCAAAAATGATTAGTATTAATCAACTCTTTTTAACAGTTAAATCAGTGTTTAATCAAGTTAAATCTCACATTAAACTATCAACAGCAATTAGCTAAACGGATTTTCGCAAATGATTTTACAAAATGGTTCAGTAAACGGGTTTAGTGGATGATTGTGATAAACGGTTATCAATTGATTAGTTGATGAAGATAGAAGAAAAAAGTTGCTCATAATCATCTGCTGAACATTTAGTTGACTCAATGAATCGTAAATTTCATGTAAATAATATGATAAAGTATAAGAAGGCAAAAAAAGCAGGAAAAGGTAAGTTGAATAAAATTGAAACGGTGAAACCTTGAAAATTGAAAGTTTAAATGTAAATATTTCAAAAGCGTTCAGCTTTTGCCTTATTGACCTGCATTCCAGTTTTCATCCAAAAATTGACTGTCTATCATTTACACCAGAATCTTGGTTATAAAAAACTCAGATAATCCCAATAACCAGAGGACAGTAAAGTTACCAAAAAATTTCAACATTTTCGGTTGAAACATTTCTTCAACCAATTAGGGTCACACCAGTTTTGATCACATTTAATTCACATGGTACGTGGGTTGACGTCTAACCAGGCCTCTACTAACACATTTGACCACCCACTTGGATTGGTCAACTTAAATCCTTATTGACTAGTCTCAATTGTGTGTCACAATTAATGTCAAACTAAATTAAAACACGTTTCAAATCACCGGATTAACGGAAAGATTAAGAATGGCTAATCAACAAATCAAAAGCCATAAGTCAACTTTTCACCAAAATTGTAATTTCCAGTTTTACAATTATCAGTTTAAAAAGGAAAGCTAAATGACAAACTGTAAGCTAATCAGTTGATCAAAATTATGATTCAATTTAAATTCATTTCAAGTAAAAAAGATTGAAATGTTTCTATTATTCTGGCGATTTGCAAGCCTTTAAAGAGATTCAATTTTCTGGTTAACTTTGGGTAAGTTTAGCCATTTTGAAAATGTTTAAACCATATTTGACTTGATCAATTGTATTATCATTTTAATTAAAATTGTTCATGTTTTGTAACACTTAATAATTCATCATTTAACCTGATTGTGATGAGGTTGGCCGTTTAATTAGTTGAGGCCTTTCGATGAGGCCACTCTCGATGGAGATTCAAATGTCAGTTAACAACCTTTAACAACAATTGCACTTTTCTTCTTCCTAATCATTTCCATCTTCATCTTGCTCTCAATTGGTGTTTCATTTTTACTCAATGATTATCCTTGATTCTTGGCTCAACAACAATTCCACTCAAATTTGTCAGATGGAACTTTTTCTTCTTCTCATTCATTTTAATCTAATCTTATTGCACTCAAATAAATTATTATCAGTAAACAATCAACAATTAAAAGAGCAAAATGTTCAAAGTAACCAAATGTTGTTACAATAAGAAAAGCTTGTAAAACAGTTGTCAATATTTTTGAATCAATATTGCAAATTTTAATCCATCCAGAGTGAATTCACATGTAAAATCATGAAAACTTCAGCTCTTTTGCAATCTAAATATTGTTGAACATTCAGAGAATATAAAATAGAAAAAAAACAGAACAGAATCTAGAATAAGCTGAAAATGTAATTCTGTGAGAAAAGATGAAGACTTTCTTCATTTTCATATTTAACCAGAAAACCAGGAAACATGAGAAGAAAAAGAGAAATGAAAAGAAAAGAGAAAAAAGAAAATTTTTCAAAATCTTTCTAATTGAAACTGTTTCAAGCTTTTCAGGCTTTTGTATAGCAAAAAAAGTTACACAAAAAACAAGAACAAGAAAAACGCTCAAGGCGCAAATAATTGAACCATTTTGAAACAAGTTTCACTTTCATTTTACATGTGATTTGGGGATGAAGCTGATTTGAAACTCGATCAACAGAGAAGTTAATTGTTTGATTGAATTGCCATTGGATTTGGGTAAACTTTGAACTCAAATTGAATGGCAACAAGATTTTTGTTGCTTGGGTTTAGGCTTTTTAAGAGGCGGATGAGATTCAATGAATTATCATGTTTTTGATAAATAAGACAAAAAGTAAAATATCAACTCGACATCAGCAATTATCCATATTAATAGTTGATTAGCATTGATCAGCTAATTGTGTAAATTGCGAAGCTGCAGTATAAATTAGGCAACAATTTTCTTCTCCCAATCAACCATTTCCTTCATTTTTCATCTCATTTTCTGCTGCCTTTTAGCTTTTTTCATATGGAAACATACCGAATCATGATTAAATAATCACGTGCTTCTCATCATCACCATTATCATCAAGATCAATTGAATCAGATTTGATGATATGAAGAGCAGCAAAAAGAAGAGAGAAAAGGGAAAATCTTTCCTTCCATTAATACATTTGTTTTGAATCATCTTTTTTTCCCTCTGTTATTTGACATTTTACAAACAGATGAAGTTACAAACCTAATCATCAGAAAAAAACTGATTGGACAATTAGACGACAAATTTGTTGCCAATAATCAAGAGAAGCAGAAAAAAGCAAAATAAACTGAATTAGTTGATTCTCAATTGAGAAGTGCGTAGTTTTACAACAATCAGTTGATCAACAGTAAAAAAACTCTTCACCGCTTTTTCCCTTCTAATCACTTGTAATTGCTATTTTGGTGAACCTTTAAACTGTTAATTAATTTAGACAAATTATAAAAAGTTGATCAATTTTTCTGGTAAAATTTTGGTGTCAACTGTTTTTTGACTAATTTTCTGGTTTCTGCGAATGTTTGGGTTAAAAGAGAAAGTCGGCTTTTTGATTGGCATTTTTGATCATTTTTCAATTGAAAGCACAATTAGTAAATTGTAAATGACCTTAATAAACATGAACTTGGTTAATTCATTATTTAACTAATCAATGTTAAATTTCACTTTAAATATACTATTTAACAAGACCTCGGAATGAAAAGGTTTCCAATTTTTTTTTCTTCATCTTTTTTTTCTCGCCATCAACCTGATCATCCTGTAATTATCAGTGTATTAATAAGAAGGAAAGAGAAGGAAAAAGAGGATTGAATTGAAACTTGAAATTATCTGAATTGGTTGACCAGCCCAGTAATTTAATTTCAAGTTTGGGTTAATCATTTCAACATTTTCAAGGTTAATCTTTCAAACTTTTCAATCTCAACCAATAAATCAATATCAACAATTGCAATGAAAAATTGGCAACAAAAGCAACTCGCAAATAACCAAATCAAAGTAATTACTCGAGAAATGTATCAATTTAAAAATACAAACAAATCTCAAGTTTATACAGCTTAGTGGCAACATTATAAAGCCACAATTGATTATCATTTTAATCAATTAAAAAGTGAGACAATTCAGGTTGGAGAAGGTGCAAGTTAAGGGAAAACATTGGGTTTTGGTTTTGGGTTTAGTCTAGAATTGGGTTTGCAAGACTTTTCATTTACCTTTTCTTGACTCTCATTACCTTCATGGTCATTATTTGAACTCAATCTGACCAGTTCTCTGTGTTTACTGCCAATCTAGTCCAAGGTAAATGTTAACAATTAAAAGATTATCTTACAATTAATATTTGATCCTGAAATTGTATTAACTGAATCTCAATTACATGTCTTTATTGCAACTGATATTACAATCAAAATTCACTTAAGATTTGAAATGATCAACATAATAATAGATACTTTGAAATGTTTTTTTACTTTTTTTTACACCAAACAACTATTTTACCTTAACCTTTACAGGTTGTGACCTTAACTGGTTAACTGGTTAATCAAATTTAAACAATACAAATCTACAATTCAGGCTTTTAACAATTTAATTGATGATTGATTTATTGCTTCCATTGATATCTTTGGAAAACATTGGAGCGTTGAAATAAAAAAAGGAAAACATTGTTTGTTTGCAACTTGAATTGTGAAAAGGCAAAACAATTGTCACAATTTGTTCACCGGTAATTTACTTCCTCAATTAAAATTAACATCCAATAATCATCATTTTGCACTTCACTTTCATACCTTTGATTAATAATGAGCAAAACAAAAAGCAAGCAAAAGTTGAAATGAGAAACAAACTTGCATTAAAAATCATTTAAACAAGGAAACAATCCAATTTAGCCGCAAGTTACAAATAAACAACAGCCAACAATCAGCTAAATATCATCATCAACCATCATGTTATTGTAATAATAGGAAAAAACAGAGAGAAAAAAAAATCTCTTTGCATTTCAGGTCAATAGGTCACTCTTGGTACTTGCTTTAGTTGGTTTAATGAAACAAAAAAAAGATAAACAAAATATCACAAAAAAATGAAATCAAGTTTCACCTTGTAACTCTCACTCTCATCATCATCATCACTGGTAAATACCCTGTAATCACAAATTATTTTCAAATGGTAGTTTGTTATGACCGGTTAAAGCCGGTCTTTAATTTATCTGCAGGCATTTTACCTAGTGACCGGTCAGGTTTGTATCCAGGTAAAGGTAAAACAGGAAAATAGCCAGCAATCCTGGTTCAAGTAAACAAGTACAGCTGCTATTTTGGAAGACAGTTTCAACCATAAACATGAAAACATATGAAAAATTTTAACCAAAGGAAAGTCACAGCAAAGGCTTATAAGACATCAATCTTTCAACCTAACAGAGTGCCACTTGTCCCATCAAGTTTAACATAAAGTCAAGCCTTTTTACGAGCAATTATAAATTTACTCTTGATCAATCTTTGAACAAAAAGTCAGTCTGGTTAGGCTATTAGACGCGACATTTGCAACCTAACAAGTTAACCTTGTCCGATCAGAAGTAGCTTGAGTCTTGTCAAAAATGAATTTATTTTTATCGTCATTTTTCTACATTATTTTTCACCATCATTCTTCATCAACATCATTATTTTTTCATCCTTTTCCTTTTGGTAGGTTCAATGTTTCACCTGAACTTAGCAACGGAAAAGGGTTTTTTTCTGTTGTTCATCTTCTGAATTTTTTCATTTACTTTCATCTTTTCAAGGCTAAGCCAACAATTTTTTTTGCTTAATTTCTCCTGTAATGTTGTCAATAAACATGAAAAAGGGTTTCAATCAAGGTTACTATTGTTATTCAAATTTAATCAGTTCATGAAAATGATTATCTAGAAATGATACAAGAAAATTGTGAATGTTGAGTGTTTATCATAAAAAAATATTGACTCAATAACTGTTAATTAACTGAATACAGCGTATTTTTTAAGATCAATTGTTTCATCAATTGTTGACCCGCAATAAATGAGACGGTAAATTGAAAAACGGAACCATTTCAAGTTTGAAATTATGAGTTCAGTTAGCAATGAAAAAAAAAGTGAAATGAGTTTTTGTCGAAAGAGATAAAAACAAAACTGGTTTAAAAGGCAACTACGATATCATTTGATTATCTAATAATGAATCAACTCTAATTGGACAAGGACAATCAAGCCTTAAAAAACTTCCGGTCAAGATGGGTTAATGGAAGATCATAAATGATCAAATTAAAAGTAGATAATTCAAAGTCCAAAAAGCAAGAATGAAAATAATTCAACTTCTCGCAGAATCATATTCATAACAGATTTGCGATGAAATCAACAAAAAAGCTTCAACTAAATGCTACAAATGGGAGCTTATTTCATGGTGAATCAATTGATTGTTGATGTCGACAATGAATGTTTAATATTTTCCAATTTACAATATTTAAATGAAACTGAGAATCAAGTCAGTTAGTAATGACTGAACCTTTAGAGTTGAGCATTTGCCGGCAAAGTATCTCACAATCTTGTTTAGTCTTGAAGTTGTTGGAAATATCTTCACATCCAGTAAAGTTGAAAGGCAAGCAAAGTTGAGATTGACTATCATAATACCAGCGTCTAATTGGTTCAGCAAGCATTCCTGTTAAACATGGTTCACTTCGAAGAGGAGCGAGGCAAATATCTGAATTGAAAACAAAAAGGATTGAGAATCAAGTGATAAAAAATTGATTAATTAGCTTTACCTGTTGGTCTTGGTCTTGTCTCTTCACTAGTTGGAGTACAATCTTTAACTCCCATATTACAGTTGGTTTCTTGGTGCAACTCTTTTGAACAAAATTCAGCTGCTCGAGCACTCATGTAGAATCGTTTACGATACTTTTTACCCAAACCACAGTTGACTGAACACGGGCTCCATTCACTCCAAGGTGTTGTTAGGCATCTTGGATCCTCTGAAGAAGAACCAAGTGCTTCTTTAGTTGAACAATCGTCACTCCATTCATGGCACTCTTCTGATTCAACCAACATGGACGAATCACAGTAGCTACCTGCTTCATGATGGATGAAGTAACGACGACGATTCCGTTTACCTCGACCACAGGTTGTATCACACCTACTCCAAGGTCCCCATTCAGATAGAGCACAGATATTTTCACCATTACAGCCAGGCATGCAAGGAATTTTATCTGTTAATACATTCTGACATCCCATGGAAGCTGCAGAAACAGGATTAATGTATGAACGGTTCCGGATTTGCTCACCAGACTCATAAGGTTCACCAATGCAAGTCATCAGTGCCCATGGAGTAACTGAACATTCAGCTAATAAAAAAGAAATTATAGATTGAAAACTGGGCTAATTATCTGATATACAAATATACAATGAAACTTCATTTTCTAGCTCAGAAAATAGCAAACAAAAATATTCACTTTCACTTAACAGTTTCCATTGAATAGTTAAAATCATTTGATTATCATTAAATGAAAGGCGAAGAATATTTTTGAATGTCATTTTAAGGAAATGAAACGGGTTAAACTTACGTCTGTTATCGGTTATCAAAGGTTCCTCAGTATCTCCTGAATAATTGTGACTGAACTTGTTGTTATTTTTCACGATTTCATCACAAGTTCTTGGATAAGTTCGCAATCGTTTAACTGTTACTTGAGCAAAAGGTTTAATCTTAGCTCCGGTTGGATCGTAAAAAGGCGATTTTCCCTCTTCTCCAGGCCATGAGGAAGTAATGGCGTGAATCCTCTCTGGTGGCATTGTTGGTCTAGGATTAGATTGATAAGAGTCTCCTGAAGCAGTACCAGCATCCCATAGATAGAGATTCATAGTTCGTTCAGTTAACCAAGAACTGTTCCTTAGACACAATTCAAAAGCTGAAACACCAACAAACCAATCAGGACTCGGACCAAGTTTAGATATAAATGATAATAAATGGTTTTCTCGGTCAACTCTGAAAATGGCAAATGTTTGACCTCGATGATCATTTAGACCAAGAGCACGGCCTTTTATAATTGTCCTGAACACATTGACCATTGGAAGAAAAAGTAAACAAAAACGATTCCAAAGTGAACTTAAAAACAAAAAATTATTGAAACTAACCTCATTTTTGAAGCACTTTCACGAATCTCGGCTTTCAATAATTCAGTGTTACCGTCTTCGGCCAATTGTTTCAGCCCTTTAGAAGCATAACCATCATATTCCCACATGCGATATTCATTTGAATGTGAAGCACCAATCAAACTTGAAAAGTAAGATAACCATTTGTCCGGAATATTCTTTGGGTGAGTGAATTTAGACCAAAGTATTTTAAACAACAATTGATATTTGGCTTCATCACAAGCATCACACTGTCCCAATATTTCAGGTTGTTCATCAATCGACAGCGATGTGTCGGGACACAAACGTCTAGTTAACTCACCATCATCCATGAACCAAATATCAGGAGTGACAGCAATCGATGCTCTGATAAGGAAGATAAGATTGATTAATTGATTATAACCAATGTTTTCTTTACAAATGCCTACTTGATTAAAACACAGCCTGAGCCTGATGGAGGCGCTCGCCAACTGACCCGTACATTAAATTTTGTGATGTTGGCTGAATGCATAACTGAATTGGGACATTCATCGGAATAGCGAGTTGTTGCATCTTGATATAACTTGAGAAAAGAAGAAGAAAATGGGGAAAAAATTAGCAAAGCAATGATGCGGATAAAATTCCTTGAGTTACCATGAATCGACCAACATCATCTCTTAACGTTGGATTAATTATATCAGCATCAGGGTCAGTTGGAGGGCCACCATTTTCAAGAACCATTTGAAACAAGGTAAACTGTTGAGAGCCAGCAAGTTTAACTGAGGAAAGTAGAAGGAAAAAAAATTCTTTGTCCATCAAAATATGTTTGTGATTAAAGTTGATCACATTTACATAATCACACTGGACTCAAGTTACCTTCATATGATTTACCCGGAGTGTAGTAATGGTCTGCATCAACAATGGTTATCTTGAAGCCTCCATCACCAGGAAGTTTATCCATGTAAGAACCAGGAAATCGACGGTTACATGACATTCGAACAGAAGCTGTTGTAAATGGAGTTGATTGCTATTACATTGTTTTGATAGTTAAAGGAACTAAAATTTTCATTCATTCATTCGAAGATTAAATTTAGAAATTTTGGTTTACTTTTTTGGACAAAATTCATTTTACCTGGAAATATTGTATCGCCTTTAGAAACCGGAACCATTCTGGGAATATCTGGATTATATCCAAGTCTTGTGTGTGTTCCTCCACGACATTTAGATGTTGAACCATATCGAGATCGGGTTTGACCTGGAAAAACATTTGCTTTTGTTTGGTGTACATTGATCACAATTCCGATGATTAGTAAATCAATTAACAGTTGGAATATTCGAGGCATCACAGTTGAAAGAAAGGTTGAAATTTTGACTAAATTCAATTGAAAGTCACTTTCACTGGAATAAATGATAAAAGATTGATTTAAATAAACTCAAATAATCCATTGAATTGCATTAAATTTATTCATTTTGTCTCAACTCTGAGAACAATTTTAAAACTAAAAGACATTTAAAAGACTGAATAAAAGACAATTAGCTAATTAAATGACTGAGAAACATAAAAATAGAACGCCTTGTCACTTGTTAACTCAAATCAACTCAGTTGAATTATTAACTCTAAAAATATCCCAGAATAAGAATAGCTGTAGGAACCAGAAAAAAAGTCTAACCAGAACCAGAAAAAGGAAAGAGTTCAAAATGTGTAACATTGGGTCAAAAGTTGCAAAAAACATAGGAATCCCTAATGATGCATTTTCAATCGACTTTCAATTTAATTCAACATTTTGAGAAAATTTGAAGAAAAGCGTTTCTCATTTCATATAAATCGATACATTTTAATGAAAAACGCAGCAATTGTTGAATCAATAATGCTTGTCGGTTTGGTAAATTGAGTATAACAACTGTTAATAACAATTTACTTGGTTATTTGTGATTTAAATTGTGAACAATTTTAATGCAAAACAATGATAATAAAACGGTTATCTTTCCATTTTCTGGTTATTTTTTTCTGGTTCATTTCATATTCCCAACCTATTAATGAAGTCTATGTGAGTTAAAACCAGGTTACATTGTGTTTCAAGTAAAGAGTTAATTAACTAATTGTGACTGATTGATCAGTAAACAATGATAAACAATTTTTGTCTGTTTATCAATTTGGTTTGACATTTTCAGGTTGGTTCAACAGTTGTTTAAAAGGTGAAAGTTGATTTGTTATGTGTTGGTTTGTAAAATAATTTAGATGATTGTAATTGCTCTTCCATGTTAATTGGATTGATCAATTAAATGGTAACCAAGTAAATAAACTGTTGATTGTGAAAAGGTATGAAAATGGAGGCTCGATTAGTCGGTGTTGATTGTTTCTCATCTGAATTGCTATCAAACCTAACAGCAGTAAAATGTAATTTTACACATTATTATAAGGTTGAGTGAGAGGAAGAAGATGATTAAAGTAATGATAAAAAGATGATCATCAGGAGGCAAGATGAGTTGAAGAAGATGAGAAAGTAAACAGAAACTCTTTTTGTACCTGAAACCAGTAAGAAGTTCAACTTAATAACCTAAGGCCATTCAATGAAATCATTTTCTCTTTCTTTCTCCTTTTCCTTTTTAACTTTCCTTTCTTTCTTCTCTGTCTACCAAAAAGTCTTCATTTTCCTTGCATCATTATCTTGTTTCTGCTTCATGGTAACTCCCATCAGTTTGAGCCTGTCTCTTACTGAGCAATTGTTTCCATAACTTTCTAGATAATTCTGGATGAATGTGATGAGACTTGAATAAGTTTATCCAGTTTAGCTTATTTTTGTTGCTTCAACAAAAAAACAGCAACAACAATAATGATGTTGAGGATGATGATGATGATGATAAAGTTATAAATGTAATTTGAAAGGAAAGAAAGAGATGTTAGACAGAAACTAGAATGAAGTAGCATGTAAAAAGATGCAGTAATGTTAAATGATGATCAATTTTTCGCTTTATTTTTATATTTGGTTACAATTTGCTTTGTAAAGTCTGTTATCTTCAAGATGCTTTTCCGTAAATTGTTGTCAATGATTTGGGTTTAATTTGCCAGGTAACATCTTTACCATAAGCTGCAGCAACAGTCAAATTGATTGTGTCTTTGCTTTTGTTTAAAATGATGACAGCAATATTGTTATCAGGAGTCTGAAATACAGTATAATCAACACCTCCATGAGACCCTTTACTTCCTAATCTAACTGAGTTTGGAGGTAAAAATTTGGCAATATGAGCCAAACTGTAAAACATTGGTTGTCGGTAATACTCGTTGGCAGTTTTGTTGACAATTATGGGTGAATCGACCTTATTGTCAGCCCAGTTAGGTCCACCGGATGGGTCTAAAGCCATGTTCCAATCAACCCAACCATGGACTCCGTGGTTAAGATCATTTAGTATGTCTGAAGCATAGTTTTCACCTCGACCCCAATCACCAAGTATAACTTTATCTATTTAAACCCAAAATAGGAAGAGAGAGTAAAGTTGTAAATTAATTGGTTGGATAATTAATTAGAAGATAAATTTAAACTTACGTGGATCAAGAATCATCCGATAACCTTCACAGGCTTCAGTTGAGATGAGCAGCTGATCGGGATACCATTTATGGATCAAACTGTATACAAAGTTAGGGGTCATGAAGTTGAGATACCAATGGAAAGCAATTCCACTGACCAGTGAGTGAGTTGCCTCATCACCGTATACTTTACCTAACCAGGCAAGGACAACGGCTAACTGGTCATCGAGAACGAGAAGTTTAAGCTTATCTTGAAGCGGGAAACCAGCTTTAGCTAGTTCAGGGGCTAAACTATCACGAATGAAATCACGAAGGGAACCAGGAGTGAAAGTGAGTCCATTGAATGATGAATGAATGTATGAAGCCACTGGCTCATTTCCAGAAGTTAAACCCCAAAATTCAATTCCTTTTTTCTTGTATTCGGTGAAAAATCTGTTTAATGTAAGAAAGCAGTTGCAATCAATAACCCTTTATTATTGTAATGGTTGCTTTAATTATGCACAGGCAAACATATGTGTTGAACATTGAACCGCAAAATGGTTTAACCAGAAAACCCAAAAGTATGAAAATTTCGCTCTCAATTTATAATATTATTTTCAAAAGCCTTATTTTGAAGTAAACAGTTAATGTAAAATATAAATGATAATGTTGATAGTCAGCACTTGAAATGAAAAGTATTTCAAATATTAATCAATAAATCGTTTTGGACAATCTTTCAAGCCTATCTGTGTATAAAGCTCTCCATTGAAACTGATTAAGTTTATCGCATTTTCATATCATTTGTAATGAGATTAATCAGATTATGCTTTTTATCATAATAATAAAATGAAATTAAGGAGAATCATGGGGATAAGATAAATTGAAAGGCAGTAATAATGGGAAAAAGGGTAAAAATGAAGACTTACTTGGCATAATATTTGGCCCATGATTTGTAATATACATCAGATGATTTCAAGGTTCCTCTTTTACTAATACTGTTTGATGATTTCATCCAAGCTGGTGGCGACCAAGCCGAAGCAAGTAACTTAAGATTACCATTTAATTTTTGCGCTTGTTTAATGTAAGGAATCTGTAACATGATAATGGAAAATTTGGTCAACAATAGAAAGTAAAAAATTAAATTGTAAACCTTACCTTGTAAAGGTGATCATCTTGAGCTAAAGTGAAATTGGTTTGTTCATAGTCACCAACATTATCATCGTTGTAAGTGTAAGGTCTATCCGAGAAATCAGTTCCACCCACTGGAACTCGACCAACTGAATAGCCAATTCCTTGAGGACTGTAATAATCGTTGATAACATGAGCAGCCAGAGTGTCATTGAGATAGCGAAGGTTAATACCAGTTGAATCGGTAAAGGCACCACCAAAGCCCCAAATGGATTGATGTTTCTCATCTCGCTTTACTTTGATGGTAAACTTTTTCTTGGTTTTAACTGTGGGCTCAGTTAAAGATGATTGACCTTTGTAGACGTAATTTTTTCGGAATCTAAGCCCATCTCTGGTAGTCTCGTAGACAGCAACTTTACCATCTGAGGTGTCGGGCAATGGACCCAAATCGTCACAGTAACTTGAATCACAGACACAAACATATTGATCTTTACCATATTTACGTCTCATACAAGTGTCTTGACCAGCGTCACAGGGGAACACGCTATTGGTACCATCACAAGTATCTTGACCAATGGCCAATGACCAAGTCAGGACATTGATCAGTAAAATTAACGGTACCATAATGGTGAGAAGAACGCTGTTGCTAAAAAAAGTATCTTTGCTTTTTAGGTGTTGGTTTACAATGAAGCTAAATAGTTAATAAAATTGATTCAACTTTGATTCAAATATATAAATTTCCTAATTACGATTAACGCTTGTTCTGATAACGCTTTATCCTCCCTCAGTCCTTCAATTTGATCATCATAATTCCATCATTTATGCTGGAAGCCGACTTGATTAAAGATCAATTGGTGTCTGTAATTGATAAAAAGTCATTGTCTTTGTAGAGATAGGAAATTTCAACGGCAAAGTCTTTTGTTCATTTTTTAAAAAAAAACAAGGCAACGAAAAGTTTCAAATTTGTAATTTAATCTGACTTGAGATGAAAAATTACTCTGGATTGATTAAAATTGATTATCTACTATTGTTGCCCGACTACCTGGGCTGATTAAATTGAAAAAACTGGCAATGAAAAAGGGATCGGATGATGAGCATTGATCACAGTCGCAACCAGAATTAGCTGGAAAATGATAAGCTTTTGCCATTAATTATTATTCAATACCATTGTGATTAATTGTTAAATCATTGATGGTTACAGATTAATTAGACAAATTTTAGTGGTTAAAGCCGGTGAAAATTAATTTAGTTACTACCTGGGAATGAATGTTGATCACATTTTCAACAAAAGACATGAGATGTGTGAATTGAGCTATTATAAAACCATTGACAAGTGACTTGTTACTGATTAACAGTAAGTATTCTGGTAAACACTAAATAATTAAGAGAAAGAGAGAGAAAGAAAGTAAGATTATTGTTATCTATCTATTGCAAGATTCATATGATTTGAAACTGAACCAGATTCCATGTTGGTTGTTAAAAGAAACAAGAGAAAGAGAAAGTGTGAGAAGGAAAGACCCAAAAAGAAGAAAGGAAATATTTGAGTGTGTCGAAAGTTAAAGACAGAGAAAGATAGTTGCCTTTCACAGAGACATTCAATTGAATCTGACAATTTTAAACCAAAATTTTCAAGGTAACTTGAACAATTTAAAGCTATGTCTTGTTTTTTTTGCACCCAACATGCATTCACAAAAGTAAACAAAAATAAGAGTTATACACTTTGCAAGAAAAGGCTAAAATCTGGTTTATGCTAATTTATGGTTACAGTCTTTTTTTAATTACAATCTACTTGTGATTAAAAATTATTGAAAACACTTATTTACTGTTACCTATTTCATTAATTGTTACCGGTGTATGTGTCGTTGAATGTGTGTTATTTGGTGTCTTTTTACTGGTAGAGTTGGTCTTTAGCTTTATACTGTTTGGTTGTTGCTTGTATTTTTGTTTTTGTTTTTCATTTTTCACTTTCTTTTTGTAGGTTGACAGTATCAAGGTGACCTTGAACATCGACCTGAAATCAGGTTCTGGTTAATTTAAATGATGATGAGCATGATGTTGATGGTGATTACAAAAGTCCTTTTTTTATTTGGAGGAAAGTTGTTTAGCAAGAAACAAATCAGTGGTCTTCTTAGGACAAAAGTTGCTTCAGGGTGGAAACCAAAAAATTGAGAATCAACTCATATTATGTTTTCCTTTCTTTTGTAGCTTTTTTAAATCATCATCTAAAGTTGCCATAATGATCAGAGCGATCTTTCGCGATCTTTCGAGATCTTTAGGTCATCAGAGTGTAGTTACTTTTGCTTGTAAAAATACCAAAATATAACTGAAATATTATCAAATAAAATTTCTGTTTACCTAATTGTCTTTCGATAAAGATGCAAAAAAATATAAATATATTACCAAAGAGTGGGGGAGGGAGAGAAACGTGAAAATGATAATAGTAATGGCGAAAGAGGATGAGAAAGCAATATGGTAACATACATACTGTACATACTGTACTGCTCCAATCAATCAAAGATTAGTTAAAAAAAGCTGAAGACAGAGAAGAAAGAAGGATGTAGAAAGAAATAGAAAGTACGAAAGAAAGAGAGAGAGAAGAGGGGGAACTCAATAGCTTTCTGTTGGATGAAAGGGAAGAAAATCAATTGAGGAGAAGAAATCTGTGATTTTGATATATCATTGGAAGATGTTGAGCTAAAGATGAAGTTGATGTTGATTATGTTGTTGTTGATGATGATCACAAGGAAAATAGTTATCTGTATAAATGGAAGAGAAAAGTGAAAGAGAAAAGAGAAAGAGGAAGAGAAAGATGAAGAAAGAGATTTTGAGAAAGTAAACAAAATTTATTAACCGAAGCAAATTTGCAAAAAAAGACAGTGTTAAATAAATGTCAATAGAGGCCGCTAGTGGTGAATTTGATAGGCGTGGTTAAAGTTACGTTGAAAGATTGTTGGTGGTTAGGTGAAGGGAAACAGTTGCAGTTGATCGTAGGCACTTAATGGATTGAGGTGATTGTTGTTTGTTGATTAACTGATTGTAACCTGCTTGATCTCTCTCTCTCTCTCTATCTCTCACTTTCTTCCTCTCTTCATATACACAAACATACATATAACGTCTCATTGTGTCTCTCTTTCCTCCTCATACAATTACATTGCAATCTGTTTTTTCCATCGACCAATCCTTTCATCTTCATCTTTTATTGAATCTATTTTGTTTTTTTCGCTCTCTCTCCTATTTTGCTTTAATTTTGTGATTTTCCTTCTTCTCGATTTTCAAAAAAAGTGACTTTAAACGGTAAATCAATGGACCTCTCAAGTGACCGATACGCTGTCCTCAGCTATGAACAGGTTACTCGTTTGGATACTGTGATGGATGAAGTTGTGCCAATCCATGGTCGAGGTAATTTCCCAACTTTAGAAATGAAATTAAAAGATTTGGTTAGTGTGGTACGAGGTAAATTGGAGGAAGAAAATGTTACTCTTCGTGATATCAGGTTAAACGGTGGTGCTGCTTCCTACGTTTTGTGCCCTAACAATTTAACTTACAATGATCTGGACCTGATATTTGTGGTTGACCTTTCAACGTCTCGTAATTTTGATAAAGTTCGCTCAGCAGTATTGGATTCCTTGTTAGACTTTTTACCAGAAGGAGTAAACAAAACAAGAATTTCCAGTTGTTCCCTAAAAGAAGCATATGTTCATAAAATGGTTAAGGTTAACGAAGGTGGTGACCGTTGGTCCCTTATTTCATTATCAAATAATCGAGGTCGGAATGTGGAACTTAAATTTGTTGACTCAATGAGACGCCAATTTGAATTCAGTGTTGACTCTTTCCAGATAATTCTTGATTCCTTGCTCTCCTTTTATGAAGTTGATCCACCAATGAGGATGAGTGAAAATTTTTATCCCACAGTGGTCGGTGAATCAGTGTACGGTGATTTCCGCGAAGCTCTGTTCCACCTCAACAAAAAACTCATCGCAACCCGTAATCCCGAAGAGATTCGCGGCGGTGGACTTCTTAAATATTGTAATCTATTAGTGAGAAACTATCGACCAGCACGTCCAGATGAGATTAAAAATCTGGAAAGGTATATGTGCTCCCGATTTTTCATCGATTTCTCTGATTTGTGCCAACAAAGGAGAAAACTTGAAAGCTACATTGCCAACCATTTTGTCGGTGATGATCAAATGAAATGTGAATACCTGATGACATTGTTTAACGTTGTTGATGAATCAACAGTTTGCTTAATGGGACACGAGAGACGTCAAACTCTCTATTTAATACAAGAGCTTGCCTACCATTACTATTACCAGGACCAGCAAAAGTTGATGGTTAAACAACAATTTGATGCTGCTGCTGCTGCGGCTGCTGCTCTTGCTTTATCCTCAACCTCAACCTCAACTTCATCCTCATCCTCATCATCATCATCATCATCATCGTCAACCTCAGCATGGAAAATTGTTCAGCCTTTCTCATCTTTAGATTTAATTTGTCAATTATGTTATAATTAATGATATTTCAAAACAAAACTCAAACACAAAAAAAAAACAAACAAAAAAATAATTCAAAATACAAAAATGAATCACAAAACATTTCCAATCAGAATAAAACACAAACTTTATAACTCTATTTGATGTTTTTAAAAAATTTAACCAAAACCAATGCAAAAATATTTCCCCAAAAGTCCCAAAAAATTACATAAAATGCTACTTTAAGTGATATATTATTAATTTGATTAAACTCACTAAAAAACAAAGCAAATCAAGTTCAACTGAAAAACAAAAGACAAAATAAATTAAATCTATTGAACCTGTAATTACACGGAATTTAAAAGCTAATTGAGGATAATTTATTAACTCGTGATTATCAAAGGTAAAAAGAAATGTGTGCTAATCAAGTTAATTAGTGTTTCCATATTTTAACTCTGCAAACCTTTAATTTGATTATCCCAAGCCAAGTATTGATGATGGTGATGATCAATATAAGACTCAACATGTAAGGTAAGTCAAGTTAAAGGCAATAACAACATGATTAACATGATGAAAAGACAGTGAAAGTGTTTGAATAAACTGGAAACATTTTTCATGTAAATTTAGGTTAATCTAAATTGCAGGCAAAACTTGATTTCCAACAGATTTTCAGCTTTAAATTGTTCAATTATTTTTCCAGTTTGTTTGTTTTTTTTCATGTAAATTTACTTTTTAAATCTTAAAAGCAAATTGAAAATAATTACAATTCTGTGGTTTAAAATTGATTGTAATTTCAATTGAATTTCAATCCTTCATTGACCTATTAATAGACTGAATGTAAATAATTTGTCAAATTATAACAAGAAAAAGACATTAATTTGAGCTTAAACGTTTACCTTTTCAATTTGTAACAAAAGCTAACAGCTTTTCTGATGAATCTCAATTTTTGGTGAAAATGAGAACCAATCAAATCAAGGATAATTGATGAATGAGTTTAAATGTTTAATAATTTAAATTGTGATTTCTTGAAAACCAGTTTAAATTGGAAAAGCGAGAAAAGATAAGTTTAATTTGTTTGCACTTTCAATGAAACACAAGCAAAAAAAAAACAACTTAAGGTAAGGATCATTGAAATACATTAGTCGATCCTAGTCTTTAATCGCTACAGAAACAAATTGCTATATTCAAGGTTACCTGTGACCTGAGGTCATTTGAATAATGAGCAATAAGCAACAGTAAATTGTAATTGAAAGTTAACCAATAAACGATGGAAGCCTTTAAATGGTCAAATGAAAAGTGACACACAAATGGAGACAAAGTTGAACATCAAATCAATTACTAACCAACAAGCAATCAAAAGCTTCAACATTTAGGGTCAATTAAAGTGATTTTGTCCTGTTTTGGAAGGAAAAGCGTAAACAGAATTTCCAAGAAAATTGAATAAATTCTGATTGTCTTCTGAATCGATTAAACATTAAAAAAGATTTGTATAAACATAAAATTTTTGCTCATTGCTTTCATTTCGCGGCTTTAACTCGAGAAAATTTTTTATTATTTTCTCTTTAGATTCATTTCAAGAAATGAATTTTTTGTCTTGTTTTTCCATCGAAATCTGATCTTTCTCGGTTTTCGGTTTCTCAAAATAACTACAATTCGAACCTGATTTTAACCGATTAGTTTGTTACATTAAAGTTGCGGATCAACATTCAATTCAATCTCGTTCTTAATCACTTTTGATTGTAACCATGAAAATTAAAGCTCAGTAATAGACTTTTATGAAAGCATTTTGACAGTTAAGCTCAATGTTGATGTTAATCAAGTTAAACCAGAGTTTCCATGTGAACCACCCAACATGTTAATTTCACATTCTTAGTTAATCGCCCTTCCCAATTGATCCGAGGATAACATGTTTTGAACATTGAATACGAAGAACGAAAATTGAACCATCAAACAACTTGAAACACCTTTTTCTTGTTTACTCATTCCGTTCATTTCTTAATGGGTTAAAATTTGAAGGTTAAATTTGTTGATGATTGATTGACCAATCCAGAAAAGTGACCTTTTCCAGTTGATCAAGGTAAAAGTTAAAAGGTTGAATGGAGTCACAAATAGTGACTATAAAAGTAAATTTGAAATGACAGTTAAAACCGATTGTAGTGACAATGTCATTTGAACGCCTTTACCAGCAAAGATGTCTAAAAATTGACACAAGCGATTGTAAATTTTGTCAAATAATCAGCGACTTTTCAATTGTTCAATTATCATTACAATTATAATAAATGTTAATCATGAAAACAAACAACGAAAACAACTTCAAGGCTAAAACCATTCAATTAATCAATTTGATACCTTTTTTATGGTCAAATCAAACCTTAGATTGGTTAATCTGGTAACAAGTTTAACCCAATTTTCCCATGTAAATTGTTGCTCTTGTAAATCAGTTTGTCTGAGTGGATCAACTTTCCGAGTTCAATATTGAAACGAGAAGAAAAAAAAAATTGAAGGAAATCCTCAATTCAACTGAGTTATTCATTTAATTGTTCAATGGATTCAACCTACGCTTACGCTTCACTGATAACTTTATTATGGTATCTTTGGTAACCTCAAAAGGTTTTTCCCAAAAAAAAATTGCTGTAACCAGAAAAACCTAAAAATATCTTTTCTAACTCAAAGGCTTTCCATATTTAAAATTACAAAAACTAATCAAATATTGAACTTAATCATTTCATTCATAACCATCGATACATCAAATGAACATTGTAATCAACTGAACCAATTATGCAAAGTGGTTTTCATGTTTTAATGATGTTCGACCAAGTGAAAGTCAATCTTGTGTTACATTAATAATGAGATTTAAAGATTGTCGACAAATTTAGATGAAATCTTTCTAAATTTAGTCACAATTCGTTTGTGATTTGATTCCATTGATTCCTAGCCAAAGGCTTAATTACAATTAATTGATGAGATAAAAAAAAATAGAATCCAATGAAGAGAATGAACAAGATTGAAAAATGCCCTGAAAACAAGTTAAACTGTGAACAGCATTTTACATCACAGAAGATATTTTTATCAATCATTTCCGAATCTTTGATTGAATGAATGAATGAACACCTTGAATGTGAATGAAGAATTGGCCTTCTCCTTGGAATGTGGAAAAGAAAATTTTGTGTAACTTTTCGAGTTAAAAATAGGCTTTACTAAAATATTATAAGATGCTGTTACATAAGCTGTTATTATTGATGGTTATGAGGATAAATGATGATTCAAAATAGCAATCAATTGATTATTGAGGGTCAATCAGTTAACAATTGAACCTTTTTCAATTTTCATTGTAAATCGAAAAAAAAAATCTTTTTCTATTCATTATTCAGTTTCCACCTTTTAATCAATTAATTGCTATTAAAATGAACCATTTTTATGTCATTTTATTCGTCTCATTGACTTTGGTCAATCTAAATCATTGAAGCTGATCAACCTTATTTTGACCAACTGACAATTGGAAAAAGTTGATTGATTAATTTACTATCTTTATTGACTTTGTTTTCATTATTTATTACCCTTTTCACTTACAATTATCAATTTGTTTTCATCAAAACTGATCAATGATCAAAATTGATTGTTAACTTGTTAATTGTGACAATAAATGTTTGAAAGGTGAACACCAAAAATATACTTTTGCTTGTTGACTGAAAGCCAATTGTGACTCCAACAAGGTTAAAATGAAGATCAAATGATTTAATGTTTTCCCAAATTTCTAATCAAATTAATTGTTTTACATTTTTCTGGTTCAATGGGTTATTTAATGAAACAACCAGAATTGACAATTAAATTAACAATTAACAATTAAAAAGGAAAATTGGAAGAACAAGAGAAAGGGCAAAAATTGTTTTTCCAAATCATATTCAAATGGACATGAAATAAGAGACAAAAGACTCGGAAAGTAATCACTCGATTGTCAACTGGGTTGATTAATTGTTGGCTAATTAATGTTGTTCAAACAATTCCAGTTTCAGGTTTGTTTGCTTGGTAAAAGGTAAGTTACAAATGTGTGTTTCTAGTTATGTAAGAGTTGGATTTAAAAGGTAAACATGAATCAGGGGAAAACTGGAAGATTCAGAATAACCTTGGAAAGGGATGAAATTATCATATTATCATGTATATCAATGAGAAACTTGAAAATGATAATATTATCAATCATATTAAACACAAATCTCAAGGTTTTTGGATCAAATAAATGATGATCAGAACAAAAGAAAATGTTGAAATGAACAAAATCAATACAAATATTGGGTGAAAACGCTCAACTGGATCAATTGCAAAACCCAAATTGGAACAGCAAAAATTGTCGGTAAAACAATTCGTCAATTTGGATGAAAATTGGCTAAAAATTCGAGCAAAAAGTTGAGCGAAAATTTCACTTTTAAATTTGAATGTAAAAATTTTTGAGGAAAAATGAGTAAAAATTGTAATTCCAAATGCATTCGAGTTGAATTGAGAATTGAAAGTTTGATCTCAAGAAAAAAGAATGAAAAAATTTGATGAAAGTTTCGTTGTTGAGTTTTAATGAAAAAAAATGAATGAAAATGATGGTAAAGATGAAAGTTAATCAACATTAACCTTGACCTGAAAATTGAAATAAAAGTAAATTTGATTTCAATTGGAAATCCTTTTTTTGATATGAAAACCTGTTGATTATTTTTACACCATTTAATGATCTGGATTAACCTAATATGAACATTATTGGTGTTTACTTTTTACTGTAATTAAACCTGATCAATATTTAATGATTGAATTGCAATTTTGACCAAAGTTGAAGGTTTTCCCCTTTTAATGACCAAATATGACCGTTTCACAGCCAAACAAAGCTGTAATCAATGTTTAACAGTTTAAAGTTAATAAATCTGGTAATTGGGTTTACATTGCAAATCTAAAGAAATGTCTGGTTCTTTGCTTTTTGACCCAAATATTTACATTCACATGAAACCAGTAAACATCCAACTTTCACTTGACCAACTGAATCCTTCATCTGTCAATTGTTTAACTAAACCAAATCAACTAATTCCGATGAATTTAAATCACAATTTAAAATCTAGATAAAACATTTGGAAATGTTTGCAATAACAAAATCAATTCCAAATGAAAAATGTTTCGTTTTTGACTTAAGAAGAAAAATTTGCCCAAAATCTGTGATTTTATTATTTTGATTAATTCCGATTAATATTGATCATGTTTATCCTCATTTCAATTGATACAATTCAGTCTTCCTCAAGTCATGAAACCTTTTTCGCTAAAGAAACTCGGATTTTCAAGTTAACCTTTTTTTTCGCTGGAAACTCACCTTTTCTCCCGACATCATTTATTAATTGTAACATCAATAAACGGCTGATTAGTATCAATCAAGTTTCTCTCTCTCTCTTCCAATTAAACAATAATAGAGAAGCGGAAGTTTTTTTACCTGTAAAGGTAAAAACAAAAAGAAAAAGATTGAAGCAAAAAATGGCGAAAAAAAGGAAAAGCTGTTAAACTTGCGCCTTTAGGTAAGAAACAGTTAGATAAAGCTTCGACTACTAACTAATGGTTAACTGATTTCAGGTGATTGGTGCAACAATTTTAATAACTTGACGTCCAATTGTTATCGGTAAAGAGTATCAATATTGATATGAAACAATTAGAAGCAACAAAATGTCTTTAATGTTCAATTGCAATTTTACCTTTTTTTATCATTTAACATTAAATTATATTTGCGCGTTTCAAGGTTCAACATAAATACACTTTTATGATATCATTTAGATGTGATTGTGATAAGTTGACTGGACAATGTTCATTGACTAAGATTGTCCACTGATCTCAATAGGGATTCTTGTTGAACAAGTGATCAATTTGGTTGGCAATTAGCTACGACCAGCTGATTTACATGGAAAAGGTGATTAGTTTGACACTTATTGCGCCTTTTTACGTATTAATTGTGGGAGTGATTCTTATCGATCATGAGCATTCTTGTAAAATAGCGTTCTATTGATTTTTTTTTTCATGTTTTGCTTTTTTTGCGCTGTTCACTTTGTTATTGTTTTTGTTTGAACAGATGAGAGTCAACATTTTGTGACGTTGAACCGAAAAGAAGATTAATAATTTTCTCTCTTTGATTCTTCACGTTTAATTTCAATAAATTATTGATACTAATCAGAGGTTTGTTTTTGTATTAGTTACAAGTTTAACAATGGAACAATTTGTTTAATAAAAACAGTTGGTTAAATATTTACCAGTTGCCTGTGTGTTTTGCTTGTCAATGGACCAGTGATGGCAAAACCATGAACAAATGAAAATACACAAGTAAATCAAGTAAATAATGATCAATCATTACAAAAGTGTTATCAAAAATTTCATTTTTAATGGCATTTTTGATGACTCTCATTAGGATCAAATCAACCTTTAATCGGAAAGGCAATCTTTACTCATAACTGTAGGATTGATAATGTTGCCAACCAGCAAATTAATCACAAGTCAGGACAATTCTGTGACTTTAAATGAAAATTGGATAAATCATTTTACCCACCACAATGGGTCACAACTCAAAGCTAATAATAAAGCAACCAAGACATGTTTCAATGTACAGTCTTAGAGTTAAATTTGATGCTTAGGACAAGCAACCCTAGTCAGCTGTACATCAAGAGTACAATGTAAATAGTTTCCAAAAAATCAAGAGTCAGCTTTAGTCTGAAACTGTTAAACAGACAATTTAGTCATTAATATGTACAATTTACGCCAATGCAGCTATTTCTCATTGTATTAGCCTTTACACAGAATTTTCAAAATCAAATTGATTAATGTTTACCAAAGTGTGTCATTAAACCAAGTCTATCATTTTATTGAGTTTAAAGTCTAATGATGTTTGTAAGACGAAGTGGTAGCAATGTGATTAGTGAATTGTTGGCTAAATATTGAAATAGATTTAAAAAGATGCGTTTTATAAACTTTCATGATTCGCTTTTGGTTACATCCAAAGACTTTGAAAATAGCATTTAAAAAAAAGCTGTTGGGTTGAAAATTAGAGCAAAAGCCAATGTGAAGAGAGTCTGTGTTATCCAATGGACTTTTTGTTTTCGCATTTTTTGGGAAACAGAATTGCTCTTCATTCTAATGAGACTTGAAATGAGCAGCATGATCAACATTCCAATTCAGTGCTTTTTATCTATTTTTGTCTCGCCTTTCTCTCAGCATCGTTCCCTGTCTACCATTCACTATTACGTATCAAGTTTTGTTCTGCCATTTCGTTTGGATCAATAATCCAACGTAACGTTTACCACTTGTTGACGTCATCTTTTCGATCCAACCTTTTCTCCATCATCATCATCATTATCATGATAGAAGCGAAAGTAGAAGAATTATCTGTCCAAAAAAAAGAAATAATGAAATACGTTACCTGCGCAATGGAATTAACCGGAAGCTGCTCAGTTAATTTCAACTGTTCAACGATTCACTGGATTCCATTCAGGTTCAAAGTTCACCAGTAAACCATTTTTCCACTTGTTCATCATCCTCATCATCTTTAACACACTTTACTCAAGACAATTTGGAGCAAACTGACGTAACATTGTTACACAGTTTACAGGGTGAAAATCTGGTGGAAACTGATTATTCTTATTCAATAGGAAACAGAATGTGTAACGAACAAAAAATGGTTCAATATTTCCTTTTTACTGAACAAACAAAATTATAACTTAACCAGATTATTGTAACCATTTTGTGCTTCATTTTGATTCACAATGAGAAACAAAGAGAAGCTATTTTATTGCTGCTTAAATTAACCGATAAGATTAACTAAATTAGCTTCATTCCAGTGATTAAATCTTCAGCTCAATTCAACACAATTATCTAACCTTGACCTTATCTCAACTTTACCCTTTCAAGTGATGATTCAAAGATCATCATGGATCATCATTTCCATCATTGTTATCATAATTAACGGTTATTGTGCTTTTCGTGGGCGAATCTATTATTGAGTTTAACCAGATTCATAATCAATCTGATTAGTTTAAGTTCACTTTTTTTGCCGAACATCAATTTCTAGGTTAGGTCAATACATTAAATGCAATAATCATTACAATTAATTGCACAATCAAACCATTAAACTGGATTTGAATAAATTTCATGATGAAATCAAAAGATTATTTAAATTTTCATTTGACTTGTTTAATAATTAAAAATTGTCTCTCCTTGTGATTTGATGTAAAAATGGGTTAAAATCTGGTTGATATTCAATGCTCACTGTAAAACCAGTTGATTGAACAATTGACAGGGGAATTGAGTTAATAAAAAACAATTTCATTTGCAATTATTTTCATTACTAATTTGTGTCATTAATTTTCAGGTTTCAGTCAAATTTTTGAAATGAAAATTGCTATAAAAGCCTTTTTTTGTGAGACAAAAAAGCAACATTAAAATTATTTAACAAATTTTTATAAATTTTTTTTTCCAATTCAACAGTAAAAAAGTCTGAAAATGTATTTTTTCTTGTTGCTGTTGTTGTTTAAATTTGTTTACCTTGAACTGGAAAAGATGATTAACTTTACAAAATCAATAGGTTGTGTTAGTTTACTTTGCTGGGTTAATTTAAAAATTTAATAAGACGTGATTTTGATCACAAATTGCTTTCTAATCAGATATAATCACAAATTAATGTTACCTTTTGATGATGAGTTTTTGCGCTTCTCACATTTCAAAATACAAACAAAGTGAACCTTTTTTATTTTCATTTTACTTTCACTTTTCTTGACTCGCTTTTACTTTCCGTTGCACTTTCACCATCAACCGAATCGTTGAAACGTGATAAAGGTGGAACAATTTGAACGCTGATCGTTTCCATGATAAACTTGTTTACATTCAACTTGAACGACAACAGGTCCAAGAATGATGATCAAGATGAATGGAGCCAACAAAAGATGTTTTAAGAAAGGTAAGAAAGCCGGTTTGCTTGGTTACAGGTAACTTATTAGACTCTTTTATTCAATAAATATTAGCAGGACTGACCATTTGTTTAGCTTCCTCAATTAATCAGTTAATTAGATTTCGGTCCAACTCTTAATCTTCTTCTTTGCCTTCGCCTTCTTCTTCCTTCCTTGTCCATTGAATTTTCACCAAATCCATCACTAATTGAGTAAATTTTGATCAACTTGAACAGTCAAACAATTGATAAAGCTTTGCCTTTTCAAATTTAGTGATTGAGCTTAAACATCAATTACACTTTGTTCAAAGTCAAACTTGATTATCAATTTTGATGTATATTTTTTGCCTAATCGTGATTGGAGTTCACCTTGGTAAATTCAATATAATTGTAATGAGAAGGAAAAAAAGATGACCAAATGTAAACCTTGATTGTTATTTTAAATAATGATAATACATATCTTGCACTAATCATCACGTTTAACATATTCAGCAAGATGAAAGTCAGGCAAGATGAGGAAGATGGTAAAGATGGTGAAAATTGAGCGTTGATTATAATCTAATATGAATTTTGAGTTGTTTCGTGCCATTTTGTGTGTTTGTTGACTGTTACGTTAACAATACAACTTCACTTGGCCATCTAATATATTCATTGTGTTGACTATGTTGAACTGCATTAACACAACAACTGGAATGATTAACGATTGGAGAAGAAATTAAAAGAAACTTGAATAGAAATGAAAATCCAACCATTTGGGTTTCAAGTAAATTAAGTTTGCTTAATAGCCATTGATTGGTAAACTGGTGATTCTTCAAATAAATGCCATCCTTGAAATAAATTTTAAAACTGCATTTAGCTGGGTCACCTCCCAAGGTATGGGTCATCAATTTGGCCTGTCTGTTTGATTCTTGCTGAATTGACCAACTTGAAGTTCGTAATCATTATTCCTTTCCCTTTTTGCTTGATGAAAATTAAATCTTGAGCTTTCCAGCTTACTTGTTGCTTGGTATTTGAGCGAGAGGATAGTTTTACTTTCAAATGTAAAAATGGCCTTAAGGTTGATCTTGTCGAGACTTGAGTTTCAAAAAAGACGAGCTTGATACTTTAATCGCACTTTTTTTTACTTCATGTAAACCTGAGCAAAGGTAAATCTGTAAAAAAAATTGTAAACACAAACATTAATAAAAAAGACTCACAAAATAGCGGGTTACACCTTTTTTACTTTCGCTTACCTTTATGATCTAGCTTTTGTTTTTTGCTGTTGTTTGCCTTCTTGATTCCTTGATTTTTCTTACTTGGCTTGATTTCCTAATGAAGATTGGGTGAAAAAGAGAGAAAAGCATATTATTATCACATTGAGATAAGTTTAAGATAATTTCCTTTTTTTTATTCTTCTCTCAGCCTTTTCCAGTTTCTTACACAAACAGGATCATTTCATTGTATCTCTGGTAACTAATTATGGTAATTCATTGTTACATTTTCAAGATAATAGCAATTAATTCACTATGTTACTCGACTTTTCTTGTTGTTTTTCCTCTTTCACTTCATTACTCTAGTCAAACATTTGTATTGCTTTAACCCTCTCACTAAAAATATAACAACAGACATCTTATTTTAAGCTATATAAATAGTTAATTTAACAATATTTTGCTATTTCACTCTCCTATTTGCTTGGTCAGATGATAGCTTCTCACACTGGGCTTATTTCAACAGATATGTATTATAAGTTAGATAAAAATGCAAGGTTTCTCTTTGCTATTCAATATGTATTTACAAAATGATAATAACAAGAGAGTTGGAAAATCCCGTTTTTCAAGATCACTTTTTTTCTGTAAATCAAACAAAACTTGTTATTCTACTTTTATTTTTAATTTACTTTAATTGTTGTATTTATATACCACTGATTGAAACGCTCCAAATGGAGGCCAATCAGTGTATCATCTTAAGTCTATGAGTTTGTTATTGTTATTGTCTAACAGAAAAGAGTTTACTTTTAAGTTGAATAGTATCAAAAGGCAATTGCTTGTCATGTAGTACTGAACTAGAAAGCGTTAGCTTTTTTTCTCACTGTTACTCTATCCAATTGTCAACTGACTAAACAACTCAACAAGAAAGTGAAAATGAAATTATGATGAAACAATGAGTAACACTTGAAATTTAAATTGACTTTTAAAAGATTATAAATCATAAAAATCACCAGATGAATCTGTAATGATTTCAATTGAATATCAATCAATGACAAGTTTTTTTAATTTTAAACAAAAACAAAATGATTGAAAGGATAAGTTAATAATGTTACCTTACGAGCAAGAAACATCGATTGTAGATGAATCGTAAATCACGTAATCTGATGCATACCAAGTTTAACCTCCTAGGCAGTGGATAATGTAATTATCACTTAACATGATAATTCTTAGTCAACTAAAATATTTAAATCAATCAAAATAGAAATCACTTTGACAGTTAAAATTTACACAAAATTTTCACTTTGAGTTAAGAGCGACACCTATTGAGATGGATCATCACTACCTGATTTTCCCGTCATTTTCAAAAGATTAACATATCGATCATAAATTTCTCAATAAATTATCTTTAACAATCTAAACTGTCCATTATGGTGCTAGATAATCAAATAAGAAACTCAAAAGGTAGGCTGAACTGCTCTCTATTAAAATATCGTTTGGGAAAATTGAATAATCATAATTTGGTTAATGTTAGAGTTAATGTTTGATTCACTTAAATTCATTTTACTTGACTTTCATTGGAAACAACGCAAATTAATTATTTTCTAGACTCTTTCATTACTATAACTCATTTGTCTTTAATTTAACACCAAAACAAATGATAGAGTTGAATTAGATTAGATGAATTCCTGGGATATAAAATTTAATAACCATAAAAAGCTGCTATTCTCATACTTTCACCCATTTTTCGAGGCAAATTTAATCATTTGTCTTGATTAAATCAACACCAATTGTCCACAATTGCAAGAGACAATCAACGCTTCGAGAAAAATTTCCAGATCCTCGTCACTTTCAATTTGTTCATTGTTGCTACGATTGAAAAGCTTAATTTTTCAAACTGGAAAAATACTTTACTCTAGATCTAAATGACCAACAAAGGGTTGAATGTTGACAAAAATAAATATCGCCACAGCATCAGTCAAGAAAGGATTGAACATGTTTCCGACTTAATTGGTTCATGGGGTCCCCTGCAAAAGCGGTTATTTCTGCTGCTCAGTATAATCTATTGTGTATCACCTTATACCAATGCAAGTCTATTTTACTATTCACTTAAAAGTGACTTGGTTTGTGTCCATCCTGACGGATCAAAGGTATTATCTGGTCAACTATTAATTTTTCGCGTTTAATTCATTTGTTTGCTTATTTTTTACTAGAGCTCAATAAGTTCAGATAAGTGTTCGTTTGATCAACTCAATTCATGTTCATCTTGGTATCATAATATTACAAGAACGACTGTGACTAAAGAGGTAAGTTGATGTTTTTGTACCAAAGATTACAATTGCTATGTCATTTTCATCAATTTCAATCACACAATTGACTAATTTGCTTTCATTCCCTGTCAATGTCTACTAATTATTAATGCATTTGATTGCATTAAGAGCCATTTCACCAATAATTTTGCCTAAATTTTGAGCTTTTGTATAAGATTGTTGGGTAGAATTCTGACTTTCTGAAATCATTCAATGAATTACCCCTTGATCTCGAATCTCTAGCTTCATCTTCTATTCAAGTTCAATTTGTTTCATTTTAATTTTAATTTTCATTATTCAAACAATTTATTTAACCCAGCTATGTATTCCTTTTTAAGCCTTCTTAATTACTTGATAATCTGTAACTCAAATAACCACAAAAATCTCAGAATAAGTGTTAAAAGCTGACCACAAATCTTCAGCTAATCCTAAAGAAATTTAGAGTCAAAAAGAAGTGCCAATTAGAAAGAGTAGTGAAAATGCCTTTCTTTTTATCTAGTTTTCAACTTTAATTCATACTGCTTTTTTAATCCCTAAAGCACTGTAGAAGCTACGACAATCTCTCTTGAGATATACGTCAGTAGTTGATGTCTCTAGACATAAATAATAGGTTAAAGGCGCCATAGCCTTGACAATACAAAGTTAGCTGATAACGGCTAAGTAAGTCACATCTTAACTGGTGACAAATCTAACTTAGACAAAAATAGACAGAAACGCATTTTTACTCTCATCTATTCCCTCCAAAAACAGTTCTTTTGTTTTACTTTTAATATAAAAGGAAACACGTTCCTTTATCCCATTCACTCTTAATTCACACTTAATAAGTGGAATCTCTGAACCACATAAGTTCTCTGAATTAAAGTCACCCTTATACTCTTAACTGTTGCGATCTTCCACCGAGAAGCTAAACTTATTTTAAACAGTTTTTTCTTATTTCTAATTCTTCTAAATTCATCAATAAAGTATTCTTAAGACTCAAGTCTTCTCTATTTGAATTGTGTATTTCCATTATCTCTCTCGAGATATCCTAACAATAACGTGAAGTCAGACTCTGGACGCAGAGTAATCCTTGATACGAACTTAAATCTTGTAGTGAAAGCAAGAGTGCAGTCTTCTTTGAATTCCGTACCCTTTCCTTAACCTTCAATCCTGAAGATCCGAGGAGAGAAGGAAACCTTTCACTTGGCGACCACGGCAGGATTACCTTGTGTTTAGTGCCTGACCCTTCGTTGTTGTGTTCACCAAATTCTGTGAAAATCTCCACCCCAGTTCTAAAGTTCATCTTCCATGAGCGTTTTCAGTGCCTGACTCAGAACTCAAGTTCTATAACTCAACAAATTCAACAAAATTCTCAACTCAACTAATTCTGTGATCAGGATCAACTTTCTAAAGCTAAAACAAAATTAGCGTTTTCGTGGTGCATTGACTCAGAAGTTTCCTTAAAATTTCAACCTCAATTCAACTTTACCATTCATCAAGAATACTCAATCTTCAAACTCTTAACATTTTAAACTTTCAACGACTTCCAAACTCATTCATTCTTCACTCAAGTAAACTCATTCAAACAACTGCATCTATCTATCATAACTCAAGTCATTCAAAATGGTCGAAACTCGAAGAGGAAGATACGGCGTTCCAGAAGAGGAACCCATAGTTGGTGAAATCAACCAAGAAGGTGCCATTGAGATCTTAGACACCTGGATAGTTAGTGTCCCAGTTCCCTGCCTTGCCAAAAAACGCCTCATCGATTGTATCAAAACCCACTTTCTCATTGCTGGAGAAACTCTTACTGAAGAGGAAATTGCCTGCTTGCCTGTAACCGCTATCAATTCAGTCAATATCCCTGATTGGATTCAAAATAGTCGAGAAGCTGGTATAACCGAAGAGGAATTGCACATCATCATCCGATCCTTAGGTCGTGAGCGTAATGTAATTTTAAGATCTTCACATTCTGATATTCATTCTCTTCCCCTCTCTCTCGGAACTATCCGAACATTTATTACCGTTCTTACAGCATTAGGGGCTACCATCGATCCTCCCCCATATTCTCCAAACTTTCCTCCTCCACCTCAATCAAGCCATGCTTCCCCATTCCACAATGACTCCTCAATCTTAATTCAAGCTCTCACAAACTTGAAAGCAGATCCCTTCGTGCCTGAATTCCAAAAAGGCGAAGATCCCCTCGATTTCATAGCAAAAACGAAACAAAGACTCTCTCAAGAGAATGTCGACGATGCCACAAGACTAAGATGCTTTAAAAAGGCCTTGTCTCACGAATTATTAGCCCTAGCTAGCACATTAGATCCGAGCATAATAAGCTATCAAGAGTTCCTAACAGCGTTAACTAATGCCATAAAAACTCCTGCTATGCAGTACTCTGCACAATTTCAGCTTAGACAGCTAAGATATAATTTTTCCGAGCATCCTAATTCATTTTTGCTAAAACTTCGAACAGCACTTTCCAAAGCAGTTGGTCCATTTTCTGAAGAAGTCTTCAAACTAGAACTTTTAAATCATTTACCCCAATACTTAATTCATGAAATTAACACCCTCGGACTAACCGACGATTTACCCAAAATTACAAATTTACTCATAAGAAAATACTTCGAAGCAGAACAGAGCAAACAATTTAACAAAAACAAACCTCAAACTTCTCAACCTTCTCGAACTTCAAACTTAAACACATATTTACGTAAACCTGAGAATAAATCTCATCCACCTAGGGCTCAACCTTATCGTCCCCCTAATACCAATACAGTTTCCTGTACCTATTGTAAAAGAATAGGTCACACTATTAATCAGTGCAGAACAAAACAATACCGAGAACGAGAAATGTCTCAAACTCCTCGTCCAAATCTTAATACCAGAGCTATAACCGCACCTCCTCCAAACAATCAGAACAATCCTCAGCAAAACTCTCATCCATCCTCATCAAACTTAGCTCATGAAGTTACTCTTCCTCCAGAGCCCTCAACTGCCGCTCTGCGAGATCCAGCTATCATGTTTACGCTTTCCACTGTCCCTACGATTCCACTTCTCACTCAGTTAGGTGACACAAATCTCGCTCATATGCCGCAAGCTACATTTAAACTTTGCCGTCCTACCCGTGAATTGGTAAGAGAAGGTCGAGTTTTACTGGACACTGGTTCTACAATTTCAGCTCTCGATGCTAAAGTTGCCGAAGAGCTTGGCGTCCACATCATTCCCTATTCAAAATCTCTCAAGGGAATAGCTGCAAAACAATATGTGCCCTCACATGGTTTCGCGTATGCTGTCGTGAAGCATCCTCAAATGGCCGAATCACGAGTGTTTAGATTACACATCGTTAAGGACTTTGAGCCCGTATGCTTAATTGGAAATGCCTTCATTCACCTCTATTATTTTCAAGTGAAATCGGATGGAAACGATTACACTACCACATGCTCTGAATACTTCAACTCAACCCCGTTAGATCCCACTTTTTACTTCAGATTTTGCACTCCCGATGAAACTCAACAGATATTTGATATGACTACTCTTCCCTCTAATAATTCCCCTGATAACTATATTCTTGACTCTCGTCCGAAACGAACTGAACCTACTCCAATCCCCATTCAAATTGGAAATTCAACCGCACTCATGGCGAAATGCGACTTTCATACTCCTGAAGAAGTGAAAGAAATCAAAATCCAGCCCTTCCGTGAAAAAATAGCCGAACGAATCAATCCAGATTTACCCCAACATCTACAAGAACAATTAACAGATCTAATTGATTCATTCCAAACTAGTTTCTCTCAATCAAAGAATGATTTGGGACTTGTTCCAGCCTCTGTTTGCCCTATTAAAATTGAATTGGACAAACCAGAAGTTCCTTGGCAAAACCCCTACAATTGTGCACTCAACCGACTAAATGAACTCAAGAAAATTATCGACGATATGCTGAAAAACGACATCATTGAACGAAGTGATGCGCCCGGCGGAGCTCCATCGATCTTAGTTCCAAAGCCAGACGGAAGTTTCCGAATGGTGATAGACTACAGAAAGCTGAACAGAATTACCAAAGTTCCTCGCTACCCAATGCCTCGAATTGACGACTGCCTGGAAGTTGTCCGTGGTGGAAGATATTTCAATATTTTTGACCTTGCCCAAGGTTACCACCAGATCGAACTCCCTTTAGGAGAGAGAGAAAAGACTGTGTTCGTGACTCCAGATGGCAAATACCATTACAAACGTTTGCCAATGGGTTTAGCTGCTGCCCCTTTCATCTTTCAGCGACTTATGAATCAAGTCCTCGATGGCTTGATCTACCAGAAATGCATCGGATACTTCGATGACATTCCTGTAGTTGGTAAAGATTTTCCCGATCTACTCTCTAATACCGAGTTAGTCTTGAATAGACTCAAAAGTTACAACCTCAAGGTTAAACTAGAAAAGTGCCACTTTGGTTATGAAGAGATATTATTATTAGGACATCTTGTCTCTGGACAAGGTATAAGACCAGATCCTAAAAAGGTTGAAGCCTTAAAGAACCTCCCGTACCCTCGAAATGTACGGGAGCTCCAATCCATCCTTGGATGCTACAACTATTTTTCACGTTATATCCCGAATTTCTCAACTCTTGCTGCCCCCCTGTATCGCCTAGTCTCTAAAGAGAAAAAGTTTCGAATCCTTCCAGAAGATAGAAAAGTTTTAGATGATCTCAAGAATTCATTAATCTCAACTACAATGCTCGTGCATTATGATCCAAAATTAAGAAGAAAAATTTCCGCAGATGCATCAGACCATGCAGTTGGTGGAATACTCCTACAAGAAGACCCAAATTCCCCCTCATATAATTCTCAAACTCCCATTGAAGAAATAACAGACTGGCTACCCCTTTCATTTTACTCCCAAAAGCTTCAAAAGCATCAACGTCACTATTCCGTTTCTGAGAAAGAACTTCTTGCTATCTTTGTCGGTGTAAACAAGTTTACCCACTTTCTCGAAGGAGAATTATTCTTAATCGAGACTGACCATCACGCACTGTGCCAGTTGACCAAAGTTAATTTCAAAAATTCGCGACTTCAGCGATGGTCAATAATGTTATCGACATATAACTTCAAAGTTATATACAAGAAAGGTTCAACTCATCCCCCAGATTGCTTTTCCCGTTACCAGAATAGTTGGTCACATCGCAAAACGATTGACCCAGAAGAAGAATTCCTCGATAGAATATACCTCATTGATTACACATCTGACCCCTCCGAACATCACTATTATGATATTGGCCTGAATGCCCTTTGTTACTCTGAAATTCAACATCTGACTGACTCAAACATCATCCCTTCAATCTGTTACTCTACAAGCTCTGAAATCAATCACATCAAAACATCTCCTAAACCCACTATTTCCGAAATCTCCAAATGGAAAGATAAAGTACGAATTGCTCAAGCGAACAATTCCGACATACAGAAAGTAATTTCATTATACAGAAATAATGATTCAGTAGCGCTAAAACGCTATACTATACGAGATGGATTACTTTACCGAAAGGATATAAATACTCCTTTTGGATCACGTTTGGTTATAGATTCTCAACTCCTTAAAGATATCTTCACCTACGAACACGAAAGCCCTTTAGGAGGTCACTTTGGCCCGGAAAAAACGTATTTGCAAATAGCCAGAAGATTTTGGTGTCAATATTTGCAAGATCTTGTCAAGCAGTTATGTGACAATTGCATAATATGTCAAATTGCAAAACCTACAAACGTTATTTACGTCGACCCATCCACCAAACCCATTCCTCGAGAAATCTTTGAAAGATTTGAGTTGGATGTTCAAGGTCCAATTGTAGTTAATCAAGTGAAAAAATACATAATTGTATTAGTTGATATACTTTCGAGATATGTTTTTGCTAAACTAACCAATAATCAAACTGCATCCACAGTTATTTCCCTATTAACCTCAATTTTTCAAACCTATGGTTTTACAAAAGTGATTCATACCGATCAAGGAACGAATTTCACTTCAGAAGCAGTTAATATTTTCCTCAAGGAAAATGGAATTAGCCATGAAAAATCAAACCATTACCATCCGCAATCTCAAGGTATAGTTGAACGGTCGAACAGAACAATAGCCGAGAGATAGAGATCCTTTGTCATAGCTAATAATAATAAAAATTTGAAAAATACACTCGAAGCGTCCCTCTTTGCGATTAACACCTCTATCCACAAGATAACCCGATTTTCCCCTTATTATTTAGTCTTTGGACGACACCCTAGGAAACCCTTAGACAATTTATTAGACTTTCCTGATTCAAATTATTTCAATGTGAATCAGGCAAGGAAATTAGCATATGCTAGGCTTCACTCTCAACAGCTCTATCAGATCAATAGGACTAAATCTTTACATCAATCATCTCCCTATTGCTTAGGTGATTTTGTTTTCGTAAAAAATGAATCCGTAAATTCAAACGTTGCGAAAAAATTTCGAGAGAAATATCATGGCCCATATTTGGTCTGTGGTATTCAGAAAGGATCCCTATTATTGCTTGAAACAGAAGATCTAGGACTTTTTAGTTCAAATGTTTCAAACACAAAACTTTACCGAGGAGAACTTACAGAGCGAATGATTAAATTGAAAAATAATTATTTTAATCCTGAAACCTATCATGAGACAGAAACTTTTAATATGCCTAATTTAGCCAAAGAAAATGAAATAGCCTCAGAAAACATAGAGAATAGAACTCAGAATCAGCCTCTTTTACATTCAGATCCGAATTCAAACTCAGACCCAGCATCATTCGATTCTCAAGAATCATTACCCGATTCAAATTCATCAGAGCCCCCCTTAATCATCGAAAAAGATGATTATAATTTAAATAAATTCCTTGAAATTTCCTTTGATTCACCCTTAACCCAAACAGACTTAAAATCCGCTAATCAAACAAACCGCAAAACCTTATCTCCAAATATATCTAAGAGTACACTAAGTAAAACTTGTACAGACTCTAATCAGCCTACTTCAATTAGTGAAACTGATTTGCCTCTCAACCCTCAAGAGATATCAAACAATTCAAGTGCATCTGATAGTTCAAATCCCTCTAATCATTTAGATTCAAATTTACCGAAGATTTCAAAAGCCCATAATTCAAATTATATATCAAAACAATTTCCCCTTGAAACCAGAAAACCAAAATCCAAAAGAAAATATTTAACTGCAGATAAGGAAATATCTAAGCAAACCCAAAATTTAGCTAATCACTCTTATGATAAAAGGTTAACACGAGCTCAAACAAAGAACCAAAAAATTGGCGCTAATACTTTTGTATTGTACCCTTGTTATGCTATCAGTAACTCATCGGTTAGATTAAACAAGCACAAACAAACTGATAAACTCTTACCAGTACCAGTCACAAACCCAGACTCTAAATCAACCAATCCCCTTTCACCTCAACATCTAGGGAAAATAAATTTAATCCCCCCGTGTGACAATCTTAAAACAAAAGAAACCAAAGTCTCGTCACTTTGCGGTTCGTCTCTCCCCAGACAAGTTGAAAGCTCAAGCTTTATCCTTTTATTCAAATTCATTTTCAGTTTTCTTAAACTTTTCTTAAACTCATTTGAAAATTCTTATTCCTTGAAACTTATATTCAAACTTACTCAGCAATTATCATTGCTATTTCAATTCTTTTACTTTAACTTGTGTATCCTAAAAGTTTCCCTAAGATTAGTTCTGTCTAATCAAAATTCGTTACTTCAACATTTCATTCGTATTTCACCGTTTCTTCAAACTCAAATCTCATCCTTCAAAGGATATTATTTAACTCAGTGTATCCAAGTCATTCCTAAAGTACTCTCAACTTTCCTAGTTATCTGTTTAATTCAATTAAAGTCTAAAATGAATCCTCTTAAGAAAACCCTCATCGAAAGAATTTTACCTTCTGGTGAGACAATCCGAGTTCCAACTCCTCCACAACGTTCAACCAACATTCGTTCACCTTCACCTACTCCGCTCAATCGTTTCCCTGATGATCAATTGATCCCAGCTCAATTTAATGACGATCCGACTACACGCATTTATGTGCCTAAACCTCCAAATCAGTTCAAAATACCAAGTGTCCCTCGTTTTGTTCGCCCTCTGACTATTCAAGGTTCATCATCAGTTCTCCCATCGAAGCCTACCGATCCTTCGATGCTTCCTCCACCGCCTCCAAAGAACCTCACATACACTACCAAGAACTTTGACTTTTCATCTGTGGTACTTGCAAGTGATAGTGAAGACGAGTCTGAAGCGACTCGAGTTCCCCGAGATATTTCAAAGAAAACTACAGTTACTATCAAGTTGGCCTCTGATCCTAAGTCTAAAGGAAAGCATCCTATGCCGAAAAATCAAATTCCTGAATCTGAGAAATCAACCGATCCTCCAACCAACAAACCAATCGCTGGTCCTATCGACCCTAATAAATTGGCTGTAACCCCATATCATAAGATAAGTAGTTCCGCTATCCTTGACACTAGTCTTCCGAGTCTAAACAAAACTATTCCGAGTAAACCCAATCCTCTCAATTCTCAGTCTAATAAAGATAATAATAAGCAATGGCCCGAACGATATCCCAAACCTTCTGATTATCCATTCCCTCCGAATACTTACCCTGCTCCACTTCCTACAGCTCCATTACCAAAATTTTCATCTGATGAAACTTTCTTTGAAGTAAAAGAAATAGTTTCTAAATCAGCTAGCGTCTTTGAAGACCTCAGAAAAACCTTTGAATCAATGATAAGAATGAAAATTTTCTTAAATGTCTATCAGGATGTATCCATAAAGACTATGGACCTTCCTCCTATCCCTCATGGATTGACTAAAGCTCAATTTATGAATCCTGAACTTATCCGAATTGCTAAACAAATCCTATGTGCCTTTTGTGAACAATATAGCATTGATCCGAGAGAATGCCGCTCATGCAAAAGCGTATACTGCTTTGCTTGCGTAAATTGGCTCAGAGAATTTGTTTCAATTTTAAAATTATTTCCCCTTCATCATCCTCACCAATTCCTTTGTATTTTACCTCAATGTATTAAATACTTTGCCCCTCGTAATGACTATCCCTTCTTTCAATTATTTTCCGATACCCACACTCTCACAATTTATAATAAATCTAAATTCCTGTGTCGACGCACACTATGTCATGAAGAGTTAGCCCCTGAACATTATTCAGACCATGAGAAAAAGTGCCGATTAGGATTATTCATAGAATCCTTCAATTCATTTAGCATTGAAGAACTACCTTTTGTTCCTAATCCAATTAAGGAAACACTCAATAGCGCTCCTAAGAGCATCGCAAACTTCATGCCAGAACATCTCAAAATCGGAGAATTCAAAGCTCCTGACAATATAAAATCGCACGACAATCAATGGTATGAAAGAATGAGTCTATGGGCTTGCCTCTCTAACATGAAAGATTCCGATCCAAACGATCCTCTCCTTAAACCCATAGCTATCCGTTCAATTGCTAAATTCAGTCTCAACTTTTGGGAAAACTATAAGAAAAGTAAAGATCCATCTCATCCCTTATATGAAGGAGAAGACTTCATTCAAAATGTTGTCGGATTTGATCCTATCATAGGTACCAAACCTGATCCCTCAGTACAAGTTAGGCCCCGAACCATTAAATGGTCAAACGTTCCTTTTTACCTACTCACCGACTCGGAAGAATGGGTGCAAGTTGCTCGCGGAATTCCTCCTCGATTTACTCCTCGATACGAAAAAGTAGTTGCCCCTGACACTGGTCATGAACTTATGCCATTCGTTCGCATTGATCCCCTCGAAAGAGTCACTCCTCAACGACGTGCTGAAATCTTTAAAATTGCTAATCAAATCTTCACATCATTAAGAGGAATCAAAATATTTCCTACTGTTCCCACTTCATCTAATCCTAGGCATCTCATTAATCGTCGAAACAAACTTGAAGTTGCTACTAATAACTTTCATAGAATCACTACCATTAATATGCCTCCTTTAAGAAGTAAAACTGAAACTTTAATTAAAGCTAATATAGCTGAACATCCTTCCCCTGAAACAACATTCTGTGTACACATGGCCTATTGCCGAATCGAAGGTCTCTCTGCAGATGGAAGACGAGAAGCATTACGACCAAGACCAATTTGGGTCGTTATAGTCGATGGATTCAGACACATTGTGTTTGAAAGTCTCATATCTCATGATGACATTACTCACATGGACACTGCCTTCCACGGTCTCACTCATCGAGACATTCGCAATGCCAAATCTTTCATTGCCATTCGTGATCAAATCATCACTTTCTTTCTTGCTGCTACTGCCATTGTAGGCTCCGGACTCATCAATATGATGCGTTCCTTAGAACTCACTGAATGCGAGATCCGTGCTCTTCAGCACAAATTCAGGGAAGTAACTCAGTACTTCTCTCCATATTTTGGTTCTCCTGCTGCTCTATCCCTCATCTCATTCCTAATCCTGCCCGGTTTCGTTATCAAATCCGAACCACACTCTCCTGCTGTAGAAGCAATCACCGGTATGAACGTCTATCTTAGCGACTGGCAAGGAATTGAAGCTAAAGCTGAAAAATTCCGAGGTATCCATCATGCTAACATGTCACAAACTTGCGGAAACAGACGAGTTGCTAAACTTTTGTCTACTTATCGCAAACGAGTTAATCTAAATCAAGCTCGTTGGCCTGAAAACTGGTCTTACATCTTAAGACACGGTCACCCTGAACTCACAGCAAATTGTGTTCCTCCTGCCTCTACCCCTGCCTCTTCAGATAATTCAAATTATGGAGAAAGCGAATGCAACGTCTCTGTTCATTCTATTCATTCATCAAATTCCTCTAATTCTTCAAAAGATTCTCAAAAATCTTCACCTCCACCATATGTAGCTCCTACTCCTGAAACACCTGAAAATGAGCCCGAATACCCTCTCATCGATCTCTCAGATGATAACTCCGATGAAGTTCAAATTACAGACTTTTCCCAACCAGAATCCGCTCCTGATAAACAACAATTTGATTTAACTTACCGACCTCAAACTTCGCAATCAATAGCAGTTCAAACCTCTCCTCCCGGTTCACTTCCATCTTCACCTAAGAAAAGAAAATGCGAAGTACCTCTAACAGTATCCGTAGCCACTTCGACTCAAGGTTTAAAATTTCCTCCACCTTCAATTGAATTCGATAATCAACAGTCACCGTCCTCAACCATTTATTCATATTTAAACAAAACCTCGCAGACTTCCGAATCTCAAACTTCTTCCAAGCCTTCTGAATCAACCCAAACTGCAACATCATTCAATGATAACTGTTCTGAATTTTTGGGTTCAAAATCTTCAACAGCCTCTGGAACAACTTCATCCAGTTCAACTACTTCTTCCTCCACTACTTCAACTTCATCTTCTTCTTCTTCCTCCTCCTCTTCTTCTTCTTCTCATTCATCCAGGTATTCACAAGGAAAACGAATTCCATTCCGCCTTCCTCCAAGTTCATTTTTAAGAAACCCTCGACGTCTATCCACCTCCGATACATCTTACATGCCTTCTGAATCTTCACGCTCATTGACTTCCACTGGATCCTCCGAATCATCCAATGCAACTATAATTGAACGACCGATTAATCCCTCACAAGTCCGATCCCATTTATTTTATCCGCTTCAAAGACAAGACTCATCAAGAGATTCTCCACCAAGAGATAATCCATAAATCTAATTCCAGAAAGGGGTCAAGGTCTCAAATTCAGGGATGTGTTGGGTAGAATTCTGACTTTCTGAAATCATTCAATGAATTACCCCTTGATCTCGAATCTCTAGCTTCATCTTCTATTCAAGTTCAATTTGTTTCATTTTAATTTTAATTTTCATTATTCAAACAATTTATTTAACCCAGCTATGTATTCCTTTTTAAGCCTTCTTAATTACTTGATAATCTGTAACTCAAATAACCACAAAAATCTCAGAATAAGTGTTAAAAGCTGACCACAAATCTTCAGCTAATCCTAAAGAAATTTAGAGTCAAAAAGAAGTGCCAATTAGAAAGAGTAGTGAAAATGCCTTTCTTTTTATCTAGTTTTCAACTTTAATTCATACTGCTTTTTTAATCCCTAAAGCACTGTAGAAGCTACGACAATCTCTCTTGAGATATACGTCAGTAGTTGATGTCTCTAGACATAAATAATAGGTTAAAGGCGCCATAGCCTTGACAATACAAAGTTAGCTGATAACGGCTAAGTAAGTCACATCTTAACTGGTGACAAATCTAACTTAGACAAAAATAGACAGAAACGCATTTTTACTCTCATCTATTCCCTCCAAAAACAGTTCTTTTGTTTTACTTTTAATATAAAAGGAAACACGTTCCTTTATCCCATTCACTCTTAATTCACACTTAATAAGTGGAATCTCTGAACCACATAAGTTCTCTGAATTAAAGTCACCCTTATACTCTTAACTGTTGCGATCTTCCACCGAGAAGCTAAACTTATTTTAAACAGTTTTTTCTTATTTCTAATTCTTCTAAATTCATCAATAAAGTATTCTTAAGACTCAAGTCTTCTCTATTTGAATTGTGTATTTCCATTATCTCTCTCGAGATATCCTAACAATAACGTGAAGTCAGACTCTGGACGCAGAGTAATCCTTGATACGAACTTAAATCTTGTAGTGAAAGCAAGAGTGCAGTCTTCTTTGAATTCCGTACCCTTTCCTTAACCTTCAATCCTGAAGATCCGAGGAGAGAAGGAAACCTTTCAAGATCAATACTTAGAGTCAAGATTATTACATGAAGAAATTTCAATTTTGCTCAATCATTTGCTGTGCTTTCGTCTACTTAAGTTTCAATTACTTTTTTAATTGCCATTAGTGGAATCTCGTCTGTGAACGATACTGGCTTCGCTCCCTTGTCCTTTCGTCTTATCAATTCGGCTATTTGTTGTCTGGGCTTATTATTGGCTATATTTCTGACCGGTTTGGTCGAAAGCCAGCAATTTTATTTAGCATGTCATTAGAAATCGTTTGTGCTGTCGGACTTGTCTTGTCTCCCAATGTCTATTGTTTCATTTTGGTCAGAGTCATTCACGGCATCGGGGGATATGGCCGCTATCTTGCTTCACTCATTTTACGTAAGTCACTCCATTTGCCATCAGTAAACATCTTAAAATTTGCTTAATTTAGTTTTAGAAAGCATTGGACCCAAATATCGAGGTAGAATTGCAGTCACCTTTGATTGGATATGGTGCTTTGGGGAATACATCATGATTATAATCACATATAATGTACTCAACTTCAGATACATTTACATGGGAACAATAGTCTTCCAAATCGCATGTATTCCCATTATACTCATGGTTCCTGAATCAGCAAGATGGCAATTAGTCGTTGGTCAGGTTGAAAATGCTGAGCGAACCTTGCGTGTTTATGCAGCAAAGCAAAGGAAACAGAACTCGGTCAAAACTAAATTAAAGGAAATACGAGTGGATGATGAGGAGGCCGAAGATGATGGCCAAGAGGAATTGTTTCGCCGTAAACTTGAAAAGCTAAGGCAATATTTAATTGCGGAAAATGAAACTCGTAGTTCAATGGGAATAATTGATTTACTTCGTACTCCGAGAATATCCAGGTTTTGTTTTGCCTTGTACTTGCTTTGGTTTCTAACTGCTTTCATCGCATTTGGCCTTGCCTACAGTACACTCGATCTTTCGGGCAACGTCTTCATTAATAATGCAATATTTTCAACATCAAGTTCGGCTTCCAATCTATTTATGATTTGGAAAGTTGACGCTTTTCGCCGTCGATCAATGCTCATGACAATGTATTTTGCTACCTCAGCCCTTCTCTTCGCCTCAATTGCCTTCGTTGAATCACACGAATACATTATACCCAGAATGATTTTAATCACTTCAGGTAGATTCTTCTCCTCTTCTATCTATAGCTTAATCTATGTATACTCTTCAGAAGTTTTTCCCACCAATATACGCCATATTGGAGTGGGTTCTTGCTCAGTCGCCTCGAGAATGGCCTCAATTCCTGCTCCATTTATAGCTCAATTGGTATGTATTTATAAATGTTTTCAAATTCATTGCACTTGCAGTCACACAGTTATGGACAAACAAGGTTACATTGAGATTAATCTCATTGCAAGTTAGATAATAATCTGTCAATGAAACCAGTTGCTTGTTATAATTTTAAAATATCAAGTTAATATCATTGTGCTTTTGTTTGTCCAATAGCCTTAATAAGCATAACTCAAGGGTTATTCAATTAACATTTTTTCTCGTTGTTGCTATTATTAATAATCATTATAAACAGACGGCAGCAACAAGCCTTAAACTGACTTTCGGATTATTTGCTGTAATGGGTATAATTGGAGCCTCAATAACAAGACTGATACCAGAAACCAAAGGCAAGGAGATACCAGACACAGTAGAGGGAATGATTGAAATGTATGATGTTAATGTTTCAAAAGGTGTTGTAAATTCATCTTAATACTAGTAATAAATATTCAATAAATCCCAGTCTTTGTTAATTTCGTCTTTCAATGTTCAGACTTTTTGTTGTTGATTTAAATCGTTTAAATCCAAATATTTTCTAATCATTACTAAACTAAATATTTCTAAATTAAAGTTCCAAAAATGAGTTAAGTGATCGAACTAAGAATGGTTCTTGCTTGTTATGTTATCTGAGAGGTTATGACAGCTTGAATCTCTGATGTTTATGGGTTACTTTAGGAACTCATCTGAAATTTATTTAGAAGATCATCTAATTATTAAGCTTTGCGTATGTCGATAAATTTTAGGAGGTATCTTGTAATTAATCTGTTGAGATATTCTCGTGATTATAATCATCTTTGTTTCCTCATCTTGTATCTATTACCCAGTCGATAAATTGCTTGTAAGTTTAATGGCTGAACTGTTCAGTTTAACTGAACACTATCTGTCAGAAATCATTGATTTGCTTGCCATAGAAAAATTTTATGCCATAAGTACTAGACATCGACGATAGGTTACGTACAGAAGTAACGTTAATTTTTTAATTCAACAATAGCTTTGGGTTTATTTCTGATTACTTTGATTTGGCAACGTCTAATGGCACGTAGATATCCACATCCAAAAGTGTTGAGCAATTAGGTGGATTTAAGTGATGGACAATCTCTTAAAAAAATGTTCTTGAAAATGTGATGGACGTGATGGAAGGAGCCGGTTTAATGGTTTTTGTTCCAAAAATTCAACAATTGCCTAAAAATCTTTAAACTAGTCAGCTGTGAGCCGGCGTAGTCTGAGCGAGCGTTAGAAATAAGAGCAAAAATAAATTCTGATTATTTCCCAACAAAGGTTTTTAACTCGATTGTACAGTAGCGGTCAAAAAAACTGACAGTCAATCAATCGTTCGTAACTCAGTCAGCGATTAATCAAATAATTTGAAACTCAGTTAATCAGTTCTATGATGTTTGCTGAACAATAATTAGAATCAATATTTTGTATGACTTCCATCAGCGTTAACACACGCATGAATTTTGTTTGGCATTGAATTGATGAGGGAAGTTATGAAATCTAATGCTATTTCTATGAAGTTTTTTAGAAACCATGAGTGCAATTAAAATTGAATAAATGGCCGACAATGAAATTGTGTATCTTAATTTATATGTCTATTGATTCCCTATGGTCTGGTCTGCAAAATGCAAAAAAATCATTTGATCGGAAATCCCAAATTGAACGTAAGCCTTAGTTTTTTTGACCGATACTGTAATATCTGAAAAAATGCAAAAACGCAGACTTTTCCATTCTTATCGTAATTTCAGGCTCTTTTATGCCCAAAATACCCTGGAAACTCACACTATTTACAATTAAACCCCCATATCCTTTAGGAATTTTTTCATCACTTCTTTCTGCAATGCGTACACACATGTTGTATACTCGCATGAAACTTCATTGAAATCGGTTGTATGGTTTGACTGCAACTGTCAAAAGATTAGATTTATTTTTGTAGAGCTTAGTCTTCGCTTCGCTCAGACTAATTATAGCCAATAGATGGAGTTATATACTTCACGTTAAAATCTAATGGTAAACCAATTTTTTAACCAGTAGATGGTATTAGTGGCGTAGTGGGTAAGCCAAAGCATCCAAGATCATATTTAAATAAAGATTTCAACAAACTTAATTGTTGGTGATTAGTAATTAATGTTGTATGTTAATAAAATCCTTGCAAATGAAATTGAGTTTTTTTTCTTATTTCTAATTCTGCATCCTTTGACTTATCAATACAATTAGAACTGCTTTCAATTGCTTATCCTTTTCAATCTTGGCTTCTGTTAAACCTATCTAACAAGGGAAGTAACCTCGTTGATACGATTAAAATGAAATCGAGTTTAATGGAAAGCCCGTGTCAAGAACCCTAAACACTTCCCCATGGAGTAAATCGATCTGAAAAAAGTTACAGGGTAAACCAAAGTTTTTTGGTTTTTTAAGAATTTTCGAATTAAAAACTGTAGGAATGATCTGATTCTAGATTTGCGTTTCTCATGATCATCAATAATTTAGTGAAAATAACTGTCTCTACTTCGATTTTATTAATCATTTTGACCGTCTCGATTAAAGTATTTGCGATCTTGTAACTTTTACCAGATCAATTTCCTCCATGAGATAGAAGTGTTTTTTAAAGGTTGTCTGACACAGGCTTTCCATTAAACCAACCCTCATTTTGATCTGCTTGTACCAACGAGGTTACTTCCCTTGTAAGTATCAAACTGAATTTAATTTCATTAGTGTAACCATGTTTGTATTGATTTATCACAATTTCTTATCTTTATTACTTCATGCAACTCCATGAATTAACCCATAGATTTAAATGTTTCCATCATGTATGCTTATCATGATAATAACGTTTAAGTGGCCTTTGATTTTATAAACAAGCAATATTGAAAAAATCCTCCAAGTGAACCAAGGTTCTCAAGCCTTTAATTAAGTGAGACTATTTAGATGATAATTACAGGCAAAATTATTGTAACAATTAATGTTAATCAAATGTTATCACTAATTAAATTATGAAAAGACAAGACTCTTCACGTCTTTTGGACCAAACGGAATCAGCCTTCCATTGACTTTCCCTTTCAATGTCATCATCCATTTGTTAATTAGCGTAATGTTTCAATGGTTGGTAAAACGCTTTGTTCCTAATTATTGTCTAATCAATTGTAGGCCTCTTTAAATTCATAAGCCAAGGTCACTTGTGAGGCCAACTTTTGCCGTTTTAAACAAAAAAACAGTGAAAACCGATGTAACAAACAAGCAAAAAGAAATCATTTGATCTGCTGAAAATAAACGAAACAAAAGTAATATTAGTTTATTGTAATCAAGACACATATTATTATAAAGTATTATGGACTGTATCGTTTTAAATAAAGGTGCCAATTTACCTTTGGACCTTTTTTAAGCAAAAAAGCCTCAAAAAGCTTGAAATAAAATCTAAAGACTCGGGCCAAGGTTGTAATGATTGTTTACCGTTTTGTTTTGCAAATGAAAACAAAAGGTGACTATGAAAGAAGTCGGTTATTAAAATTTGTCTTCCTGACTAATTTAATAACAACCCTGATTCCGGTCAAATAAACAAACTATTTTTGAGTGAAAGACAAAATTGTAACCAAAATGAGCATATTTTATGCATTATTATAATATTAGAGTTAAAAAATGAAAAGAAAACAAAAAGACTGTAAAAATTAAAGGTGTAATACAAGAGGTTTTTACCTTGAGAAAGTTGAACCCCAATTGAAATTTGTCGTGATCAGCAAACATAGCAATCAGAAAAAGGTATTAATTATTTAAAATCATTTACCATCCAACCAACACCAATTGTTATCTATCTGCATCTTTGGCTTCCAATCTTGATCTTTATTTGCATATACACCATCAGCCTCGGCCTAATCATCGTTATTTTGTTGATACATTTCTAGCAATGATCATTATCGCATTTTTTTGAGGAAACAATTTTCTTTTCCTCTTTCCTTTCTTTTCCTCTTTTCACGTCAACATATTCAAATATTGGCAATAATATTCAAATTTATCAATAATAATAGTTGTATTCATCATTAGCTGGCCTGTTAATTATTGTTCAATGGTCAGTTTCTTTTTCCGTGTGTAAGTGCTGTTTTTTCAATGAAAATTTAACTTTACTTGTAATCTAAATGTATTGAGGCGATTACTTTATGAATGTTGGTTAAAAAAAACATTTCCAGTGGATCTAGAGTTATTTAGCTTTTCAGCTTATCTTTTTAGCTTTGCAACTTTGTAACTTCTGGAAGCGTCAAAAGCTATTCAAATTACAGTATCAAATGTGTATTTAGTTATTTAGCTTATCTTTCCTTGTTATCATAATTGTTGGTCAAATTGAAGGTTAAATTGTTGTTCTTGCTTGCTTTTTCTTTGTACTTGTTTTCACGTTCGCCTTGTTGTACGAGATGATTCTTGTTTGTAGGTCAAATAGACAGTCTCTTTTGAGGCCCAAATATCATCTTGACCAGTAAATGGAAGGGAAGCCAAGAATAACAAGCAAAAGAAAGTGAACGGTAATTTTGACCTTCTTTTCTTTTCCTTTCCTTTTTTTCACTCCTTTTCTTCCTTCTATGTACACTTCAAGTTGTTACCTTAATATTAACCTATGTTGATGACTGCGTGTCAGCTTAAGGTAAGGGTAAAAGTCGAGTGAAAAAAATGTTACAGCCTCTTGACACATCCTAAGCCTACTTGCGATACTTTTATGAATGACAATACAATATCGCTGTAAGTTTGTAAATGTTTGCTAAATTAGCCCTTAAGGTTCATCTCCTCCTTTTTCAAGTTTTTGTTTGAAGTAAACTTTGTCGTTTCTTCCGTCAACTTGAAAAGGATTGAAAATCTTTGGTCTGTAATGGTTGATCTTGAGGCTTCTAAGTAATTAAAGAGACCATTATTATTATAAACGGTTATTGATTGCAACTGCTTTCTTACATTAAACAGATTTTTCACCGAATACAAGAAAAAAGGAATTCAATTTTGGGGTTTAACTTCTGGAAATGAGCCAGTGGCTTCATACATTCATTCATCATTCAATGGACTCACTTTGACTCCTGGTTCACTTCGTAATTTCATTTGTCATAAAGCTATACTTGGTGATTGGATCGAGGAGAAAATGATGCTTCAGACAAAGTGAATGATCATAACCACGGAGTCACCAGTCTCAACCCTAGACCCATCCGGTAGACCTAGCTGTGCTGAAAATAAGGTCGATTCCCCCATTATTTGCATATAAACTACCAATGAGTATTACCGACAACCAGTGTTTCACAGTTTCATCCATCATGAAGCAGGTAGCCACTGTAATTCGTCCATGTTGATTGAATCAGAAGAGTATCATAAATGCATTGACGATTGTTTAACTAAAGGAGAATCTCTTAGTGTATTTCCGACAATTTCAAGACTAAAAAAGATTGCAAATTAAATTGGAAATGATTAAACATTCATTGTTAACACCAACAATCATTCGACATGAAATAAGCTTGCATTTGTAACATTCTGTTGATGCCTTTTTTGATTTCATCGCAAATCTGTTATAAATACGATGACTCTGAAAGAAGTTGAATTATTTTTACTCTCGCTTTTTGGACTTTGAATCACATACTTTTCATTTGCTCATTTATGATCTTCAATTATTAGTCCGTCTTGAACGAAAGTTTTTGAGCATTGATTGACTTGAAGATGATCTGTAAAAAGAAGAAATATTTTTAAATTAAATCAAAGAATGGCTTGTTAATTCATTCAAATATGGACAAGAAAAAGATGAAAGTCAACTTTGAGGTTTACCTTTGAAGATTGAAGGTGGTGTCATGTTTGATATCTGAAAGGTGGGTTGAGACGATGTTTTTTTGTTGTAACCACAAATTGATGTACAAGTTAGGTGAGAGTTGAAGAGGTGATGAAGGCTGAATACGAAGGAGGAAACGATGAGGTTAGATGATAATGATAATGATGGCCATGAGGGTGATGATGATTATGATGTTGATGATGGTTGACAAAGTTGAAACAAAAAGCTTGAGCCTGTTGGTTGAGTTGTATTGACGTGATGAGAACCAACCTGTAAAGAAGAAAAGAAAAGAAAGTGGATAAAAATTCTCATCAACACCCGAAGCGAAATGAACATGTCTTTTCATCTCATCATCATCTATGTAAGAGTTGAGTGAATAAAGGAAAACCTCAAAATGTATAATGTTTAGTAAATTATTGTAGTAATAATTTAGTTTTGAGTAAGCCTATCATTAAAAAAAGAAACGTAAAATAGATTCTAAATGAAAGTATCTCTTTGTCAAAAAAATGTTGTTTACTGGATTCCAATAGAACCTGTGTTTTGGTAAACTTTTTACCTGTCCTAATGATTATGAGAAACATATAGTTATTCACAGGTAAAGTGAAAAGGTAATAGAGTTAATGATAATAATAACAATTATTAATATTATCATTTGTTACCTTCAATTGTTTGTCATAATACATAATGTATATACATTGCAATTTATATACATTTATTATGTTTCCCTTTTCATGGATAAATCTCATTTTTTTGTTTTCTTTTACCATGATTTATCATTTAATGAATAACATTTTCTTTTCCCATGTAAACACGATGATGATGACAGGAAATTAATGACACAAGTTGATTAAAAAAGCATAACAATAAGGTTATGATGATTGTTATGACTTGTCAATGTATTCTTGTCCTCAATTTGAATCTTGATTTTGTTGCTTTGTTTTCAACATTAACTTGTTTTTGAAAACCTTTCCTCTGGTCAATTGAAATACAACACTTTTTGAAAACTAAACTGTTTTCAAGTTATTAATGATTCAATGAATCAACTTAATTGATTTAATTACATCTCAAGTGAGTGTAAATGTGTGTGTTCAATGACTGTTGATTAGCTGTTAACCCTCAACCGTAATTGCTGTTACTATCATTTATAACTTCAACAAAACCACTTAAACAAAAAGAAAAGCCAATCAACTTGTTCTTCTTGTTACTTTACAGTTTTTTTGTTTCTGTCTTGGTTAACGGTTCAATAACAAACATGTTAATGTTGAATACAAAGCAACAGTTTGATTGTTGTGTTGAATGTTGTTCAATGATTGCCTTAAGTTTCATTGATAATAGCTGGTAAGACATTTGAATAAGTCAATAGTAAATCAGCAATACTTGATATTGAATAAACATTTGGTCCACTAATTGTAGGTTTTCCTTTGCATTGTTTTTGTTGTGTTCTGTTTCCCATAATTTTCATTTGAAATTAATTGTTACCAGTCAGCAAAACCTTGAGCAATTTATAGCGTACAATCAATATATTATCACCTATTAAATAGAAATGAGAAAAAAGTTAACAATTTTTTAAAACAAAGTCAATTTATAGTTTCATAGTAATGATATTATTACTATTATTATTTTTAATGATAATGATAATGTATAATCAACACTTTTTTGTATAAATTGAATTGCTTCAATCATAAAATGGGTTGATCTATTTTGGCAAACAAAATGTTAGCTTGCGAGCTGCAGTGATTTGGATGAAAATTAAAGATTGTGATTGAGTTGAAAAAACAATTATTGGGTTAAATTAATCATTAGACCAATTAAAGGTTTAATAGGAAACAACGGAAAGGATTGAGGCTGGTTGATTGATTACTGGATTGTTAAAAGAGATGAGTTCATTTTTTCTATTGAAGTAAATGAATCGCAAAGTGAAAATTAATCGAGAAATATTGTCAATTATTGACAATTGTTTCAATCAATTTGATGGATGAAAGACTTGAAAATGTTATCTATATTAAATGGGTTGAGGTCAAGCTATGGTAGACTTGAGTAGGTTGACTGACCATTTTGATGATAAGGTTACACTATTTGTTCACCATGTCTCCAATTTTTATAAATATTAATCCAATGAATTGTGGGGAATTGAATGAATTAAAGTAATGCAATTGTCACCGGAATGTCAAATTATACTGGAAGTTGAGTTGAACATAATTACAATGTAGCGTAATTTTACTCTCTTCATTCTGATAAAGTATATTATATACAATTAAATCGCATGAAAGAAGAGGTATAGACATCTAATTAAATGTTCATTAAAGTAATTGCTGGTTCTCTTCCAACCACAGCTATCAGGTTCCATGTTGATGATGATTAGGTTCAAACGATTACAGCATTCGTTGTTTCAACCACGAAGATATTAATAAGATGAAAACAAACCAACGATAAAAGCAGGTAAACAAGGTGAGAGAAAGAGAGCAACAGAATGAGAAAATAATTAATATGATTATCTAAAAAGTAAATCTAAGCAATTGTGATAATTTTGTATTGATTTAGAGTCTTTCATGTGATCATAATGATGGCTGAGTTTATAGACAGGTTGACCATAAACATTGATCAAATATTTATTTATGATCAACTAAAAGATCTCTATAGTCAACATCAACATATTTTGTTAGGTTGAGCATTTAGCTTAACTCAGCAAAAACATTAATTAGTTGAAATGGTTTCCGAGGAAGAGATTATTCATCAGCCATTCAATGTGAGAATCAAATTTCTTTTTCTGGTAACGATGCAAGACTTGGTTTTATTGTCATCTTTCATCTTAAATGCAATCAACTTTGATAGCTTAATCGGATAACAACTGAAAGAGGCAGAAATGTAACAATTTAGCACGATATACACCTATTTAGATCAGTCTTCAATCAGACCATCCTAATTAGAAATTATCATTTTCCAGCGTCTCATCTTCTCATCAATTTTGAGCAATCATTATTTCAACTCATTGTTCAAAATTAGACTTTGATTCCTTATCATGTGATCCATTCATTTTAATTTTCTCCACATTACCTCTGAATTACCTTGAGAGGCACTTGCCTAAGTCTAATCATGCTTGATTGCTTCAAAGAGAGTCTAGTCAAGACTTTATGTTTCAAATCAAACAAATTGTGAGAGCTTCTGAAAGGAAGAGAAAATTACTAGTATTAAAACAAAAGAACAGGTAAACGAAAAAAGAGTTGGAAAGAGATTATAGAAAAAGAAAGTATTAGGAAAAACCAGAGGAAAAACGAGAAAAGAGAGAAAGAGAGAGAGAGAGAAGTAAAATATTAGCCAAATTACCAGCCAAAAGGCTTATATCTTGTGACCAATCATCAGTTTCAGTTGTTTTCTTCTTACCAATAAGTTAATATTTTTTTCATTTTTTGCTGTATTCCACCCAAAGTGAAAACATGTCCAGCATTGCAGAAAAGTGTCCCATGATTGTGATTCCAGATGATTTTCCTGGCCATCCAATTGAACTTTTTTGTGTCTCAAACAGCATAAAAGAAGATTTGGAAAGTGTTTTGATACCTGGAGGTATGATTCATGATAGAATCGAGATGTTGGCCTGTAACATTGCTGCTGATCTTAAATATGAGCCATTCACAGTGCTATGTGTTCTTAAAGGAGGTTATCAGTTTTTTGGTGAGTTATTGGATAAGTTAAGACAACTGTATCGATTTACATCGTTTGCAGAAACCATCAAGCCATCTTTAACCAACATTACCAATGGAAGCTCTCACAACCATCATACTGGTAATTTCGCTCAGCGTATAGACATAGAATTCATTCGATTGAAAAGCTATGTTAATGATGGTTCCTCCGGCCAAATATCAATAGTAGGAATGGAAACATTGAGATCACTGAAGGGTAAACGAGTCCTGGTTGTGGAAGATATAATAGATACTGGGTTGTCCATGTTCCATCTCGTTAAACTCCTCAAAGAAGCTGGTGTGGCTGAATTCCGAGTTGCATCATTATTTGTTAAACGTAATCCCGTTAATACTTTCATTCCTGATTATGCCGGTTTTGAATTACCCAACAAGTTTGTGGTCGGTTTTAATCTTGATTACAATGAGTATTTTCGTGATCTTAACCATGTTTGTGTCATCAGCGATAAGGGGAAAAAGAAGTATGCAGAAAAAAAGTGAGATAATAAATTTGCCGAGTATCACTTTAGGAAACCAACAGGTTTCACTGAGATGAAAACAATGCATTAGAAAATTCTGTCACCCACTTGTCAGGTACTATTTTCACCTTATCATGCAAATAATTTAATTAATGATACCACATAATGAAAGCCAATTGTGATAATGATGGATAGCCAACGTCATTTGTAACAACATGTAAAGAAAATCACAGAGAAAAAACAAGTTAATCAAATAAGCCTCTCCTTTCTTGTAATATTTTCAACGAAAAATAAAACAAATAACATGTTACTTACTTTAAGACTGAATAACCATTTTACTTTATCACCAAAAAATATAAAAAAAATGTCGAAATAATTAATCCATTGAATTTAATTAAAAGTGCAATAAAATTGATTAGAGGACAATAACAAGATCCAATTGTCCAACTGGGTAAACATTGCGTATCAAAAGAAGCGACCTCTATTATCAAATAATTTCAACAAAATTTCCCTCCAACATTGATCAACTTAAATAATATGAAAATTCAATAAAAAAATCAATTAGAAATTAACTAAGATTATTAACCAACAGATTTTAGATTATAATTTGGCGAACTGTTGTAAAGCTAAAATAGCAATAATCTTGATTAGCTATTAGAGTAATGAAAAGATAGAAGATAATAGCAATTTAAAGGTAAAAAACGTTAATAAATAATAATTAAATTACATTGATGATAACATCATTTGAAGAGAAACAACAAAATGAAAACAAATCGTGATTTAAATAGCTTTTGTTAACAGTTTAAAACACATTGTGTACCTTTGTAATAAAAGAAGAAGGTAAAAAAAGGTAAAAATGAAGAAACATTGTAATGTAACAATTATGTATTCATTATAAAGTATCAACAGTAAAATCAACTAAATTATTTACGATTATTTCCGCTTTTATTTTGCTTCTTCTTCATCAACATCAAAAACCATGATCATCATCATCATCAACTTGATCATATTGTAAAAAAAGAATGGTGAAAATGGCGAGAAAGAAAAGAATAGAAGAAAAAAAATGAAAATTTCGTTTTTCGTGTAACATTCATACCAATGAAGCAAGAAAAACTCATCTAATATCAATGTGAACATCATGTTTGATGTTATCTCTCATCACTTGTAATAGATGAAGATGATGATGAAAAGAAACGAAAGCAATTTAACAATCAAAGTAAACAGGTTAACAACGGAAGCACAATACATTTATTTAATGATGATGATAACAACAACAATTGATGTTTATCATTTTCTCCCTTTTAATTATTCTTATGTATTCAACATCAATTGAATAAGCTAAACATTTTACCGACGCAAACAAAAAAAGGTAAACCTTATCATGATTATGGGCGTCCTTAATGATCGTCCAAAATTAACCTTTCAAAATGGTTCCACTTTTGAAGTTATTCAAGTAAATATCATGAAACAATTTAAACAATCAAAATGTTCATCAACAACAAAAAAAATGGTTAACATTAGTCTTGAACGTTTTAAACGTAAATGTGTCAATGTTAACCCAATTTTAACCAGAATTGTTTACCATAAATGACTAAATCTATTCAAAAATGGGTTTGTAACTGTATTTGGTTTTGTTGGACAATCGCGTTAATTCAAATGATCAACTGAAGGTTAAATTTCAATTCAATCCAAATTGTTAAATTGTTTAAATTTCAATCTTTTTTTCTTCTCATACAAAAAATAACAATGAAAAGGCTCATTTAGGTTGTATCCATTCAATTAACTTGTTTGGTCGATTGTTATTTATGGAAATTTAATGCAATTATCATCTTTTTCTTTACGACAATTAAGTTATTATATGTTGTTAATGATGTTTTGATTGATTGATATGTTCTTGATGAGTTAATGCGATGAGTTGCTTTTATTGTTTGGTGAATGTAATTTTGCATTTCATTTCTTTGTCATTTGCATTATTCAACTACAAGTGTGTCCTCCGATCACGACTGATCTTAAACTCATTTTCAGGATGCAATCGATCGACATCGAAAAGACCCGAATTTTTAAAGAAAAAAAAATCATCGTCAGAGCAAGAAGTTCAAAGTAAAATCTTTAGCCTTTGTAACATTGTTGAGATGCAGTTCGGCTTGAACAAAGCCTTTCAGCCCAAAGTTTCGTTGAGCCAAGAATACTTAGTTTGTATGAAAATTGAGTGTATTTGTGTTGTTTATCTGTGCGTATCTCGACAGGCTTTGACGTTGAGTTCAAATTGAGCTTGAATTGATATTCTATGACAGTCGAGATGCCAGAATTTTTCATTAAACTCTTCACTTGAAAGACAAAGTTTTACATTCACTCGTTTTCGTTGCTCAGTTTTGCTACAATTTTGATTAAAAATGCCGTGTTTATATACTGTATAGATTGATTTGTAAATATTGAATTACTTGAAAATTGTTCAATTAATAATGCTCAGTTTCAACAGGATTGTGATTAGTTCAAGTGCAAGATTAGTTGTAACAGTTGGAAGCAACCTTTTTCAATGAGCATGTTTCATGCTTTCATCTGGATTATTGAATCGCTTTACTATATTTCAAATCGGGTAAAGATGAAACGGTTTTGAATAATGAATTTGTAGTAAACTGAATTTGCTGAAAAGCCGTTTCTGGTTGAAAAGCATCAAACCAGACAAGGTTTCAATTGAATGTCATCAAGTCATCTTGCATTATTATCAAAACAAGAAATTGATTGAACCCGAAAAATGAGGTCGCTTTTTGTCTACATTTGATCCTTATTGAATGATATTTTCAAATGGAATGTAGAGTTTAACAAAAGCTTGACCATTTCGCAGGCCTTGCAGCACTGGCTACTTTGAAAGAACTCAGGTTTCCTCTGATTCATCATCAAGTTTTAGGTTGGAATCAAAAAGCTTGTATCTTGTTAATAGTGGTTAAAGCTTGATCCTGATTAACCTTGATTAACCAAAATGAAACCAAGTGCATTTAATCGGTTTGTGTGTCATTTTTTGGCTTCCAATTTAAATTTGCAAGATCATTTCAGACTTTGATATTCCTATTTTCAGAATACAATATTCTTCTCCAGTTTCCACTCATTTTCCCAGAATTTTTGTCAAAAAGGACTTGATTCGTGAATAAATATCCAGCAATGTATAGACTCGATTCAACATTAAAAATGACTTTTACTTCAGCATTGATAGCATTAAAAGCATAGACTGTTTCATTGCTTTCAATCAGTGTAGACATATTTGGATTGAGATTTGCCTGGTTCACCTTTTACATTGACTTTAATCCATTGTAGTCTATAGATTATATTGGATGAAGTGAATAAAGAAGTGTTAACAGGGAAGCTAATTGGATGAGAAATAAATTGTTGCTCATCTCTTAATCAACAACAGATCAATAATAATCACCATCAACAGTAAATATGTGTATAAAATGTGTTATAACCTGATCTTGATCTTAACTTGAGCCGACAATTGAGATTTTTTTTTATCCTTTAAATTTCTTCAAGTGCAACCATTGTTAGGCCTTTTGGTGTTATTTTTGGGTAACAAGCAAAATAAGGCAAGAAATTAAGAAGCCAATCATAGAGTAGCTTTTCAACGGTGATCAGTCAATTGATTCATATTAACTTTTTGCTTACACGTTAATAGGAATAGAGTAGCAAATGATGATGATAATGAACGTGGGATTGATGATTGATGAAGTTGGCAGCAAAAACAATGAAATACAGACAGAGATGATGAAAAGAGTAACTTCAATTGGATTTCCCACAACATTGGCCCATCAACAGTAAAATTTATATAAAAATGTATTTATTGCTGATGCTTTTCATGTTCCCTTCATTTTTCACCTTCACTCTACTAATATTAAATTATAATATCAAAATATTTATTAACAGCTTTTTCATTTCAACTTTACTTCTCTGTATAAAACGTATCAAAATCACTGGCAGCTCATCCCAACTCTGTAAATCAACATCAATTTGATGCAAGACAAGCAACTGAATCGACTCTAAACATCTCTTTTAATCGCACATTAAAGTGAACTTCATTTTATCCTAATCAATATTTCAATGAAAGTTGAACCAAGCAACCATTCAAAGTCAAGGATATTTTCAATTGATATTTTATTTCAAATTTTATTTTCAAATTGGTAAACCCTAACAATTTCACTCAATTTGGTTACTTTTATGAAAATATTTGCGTTTAGTTTGAGAAAAATTTCTTTTCTGGTTGAGAAAAGTTGATCTGAGCGTAAACTCAAATCAGTTAATTTCATATATTAACTGATAAATATTTTCATCATAAATCATCAACTTTCTATCTATGGAGGTTGGAAGAAAAATGGTCAAATTTGATGAGCGGACAAAATTGAATCATCAAGAAAACAGAAATTTGAAAAGATGAAAATGTTTCTTATAAAACTAAACCTATGAGATCCCAAAATTACAGTTGAATATCATGAAAGATCTGAAAATTATCATTGCATGATTAACAAGAGAGAATGTTGATTTTATGAACTAGACATGCCATCTAGACAAAGTATCAAGCATTCAGTATGATCAAATCAGATCAAATCAAGCAATCAATCAGCTTTCGAAGAGAGAGAAATGTAAATTTTTTTCACTTTATTTAGTTCCCTTTTCTAGCATCTACTGTATCAATCTGATTGCAATCAAGTTTCAACTTTCAGAGTTGAACTGTGGAAACTTGATAAAGATTTGATGAAGTGTTTCTTTAAATTCCAATAATCTCTTAATCACTAAGCAATCGGCTTACTTCGCACCATTGCTGTGACAAAAAGCAGTTTTTTTAACCGATGACAACCAGACTAAGAATCGACCCGTAAGAGCTTTTTGATAATGAAAATATTTCAAGGAAAATCGATAAACTTGAAATTTCCTTATTTACTATTTATGATTTTTCCAATGGTTCAAGTTGATTGCAATAGAATTGCAACTTTCAACTTTTAATGTTTCAAATATTTTATTCATTCCTCAACTGAATTGAACTTTTTACCAGTTTACTCGCTTTTAACCAAACTCAATCAAACCACACAATGATTTACCCTTAAAGTATCACAGATTCATTGATTAGAAGCACTGATTGATTGAGCAAACACTCAATTTCTTTAAATTCAGTTGTTGCTTACAATTAAACATTACCTTCTCTGGTCCATTAATGGTTGGTTTTGGTGAAATACATTTGGCTCTTCCCTTTGTTATTAAAGGTGAAGACAAATAAGAATAGGGAAACGGAAAAAAAAGTTAAGCTTTGATGGATAAGCTAAGATCATTAATCACCTTTGATTAAGAAGGCGAGAAGTAAAACGTGATAGATCAATCCATCAATCGTCACCTTTTCTTGTTCAACAAAAGCAAACTGAATCAACTTTTCAACAGTAAATTTCAATGAAAACTCATGATGATCATGAAGATAAACTTTGAAGCGACAATAAAGAGTGTAAAAGATGATGAACAAGGAGGAGGAAGAAGACCTTTGAAAGTTGCCTATCAATACATCAACCAATAATCGCATTTACCTGGTAAAAAATGAAATCTAATAACAATGGATTCTGTGATAATACTAATAAAGTTGTAACTCAAATGTTAATCAAAGTTTAATCTTGATTAAAGGTGAAAAATTCATTGCAACCAAATTACGATTAACTTAATCAATCATAAACTAATTGTGTTCCTCAGCCAACATTTGGCTTTTAACCTTTTCAAGAAAAAAAAAACATTTGAAAACAGGATTTCATTTCATTTGATTACAACAAACAATCAGACAATTGATTTGATTGATTTTAACTTTTAAATTGTAAACCATTCAATTGAGTTTGTCAATCAATCGTCAAACTTGTATTAATTCATAAATGACAAGGAAGAAACTCTATTAATATTGACCAAGGAATGTTAATACAGAGAAATGCAAGTTTAATCAGAAACAAAAAACTGTTAATATTTTGATGTGTATCCAATGATCGAGATGAGGTTACAGATGATGAAGGTGATTTTGTTGATGAAGCCAAGTAAAACAACGAAATTGTGTGACTGTGTGTTTCATGTAAACTGTAATCAAGTAAACAAGTTTACAGAATGGAAAAAGTAGAAAAAAGAAGAACATTTTTAGTGTTGGAAAAAAAAGATGAAAATGATGGCCAAAATGAGAAGCCCTTGGGCAAGAGTATCATCATCTTGATCATCATTAAAGGTAAGATAAAATAGCTGTGATGGCTTACCTTTAAACTATGAAAAGGTGTGAAAAAAAGGGCTTAATTGGAATAGTGAAAGATGTTGTGGAAAAAGGTAAGAAGGTAAAAAAAAATGTAACCAGAGTTTTCACACTAAACCAATCAACCTCACAGACAGGTCAGGCGAAGAAGATGAAAAAACAATTTTCTCCTTAGGTAATGAAGATAATGATGAAGACGATAGATGATGAAACCAAAAGTTACAAACCTATGGATGAGCCAAGTTCAAGACTATATTTCATTGGAAAAGGCGTCAAGATTAGCTTACACATTTGAAGACAACAGCAAGGTAAATGAGGGAACAACATCAAGATGGATTAGCACCTTTACACTCAGACTCACCATGATACCTACATGGTAGTTGTCGGTTACAAAAGAGTCGAAATGTGCTTCTGCCAAACTTACCTTTTGAGAGTAAAAAAAAGAGAAGAAGAAAAAAAAAACGTTCAAACATTAATTTTGCTCTTGAAGCCAAAAGCCAGGTAACTATGACCATGAACAAACCTCTAATCCTGATTAATTTGCTTCATACTCAATCAAATTTATATTTAACTTTTCTTCTTCTTCTTCTCTTTACTTCATTTGCCTTACCTTTTCACATTGATTTACTTTATTTCAACCAAATATCATTGGAAATTAAAGTTAGTTAATGTTCATCTTCCCTCATCCTCATCATAATCAAACTCATCATTTTCATCTTTACTTAGTACCAATGGAACGTGTAACTCAATGGAACAAGATTTAAAGTGTTTTCAATTAAAATTGATTTTCCCTTTTCTCACCACAATTAATACTTAAATAATCAACATTTAGTTTTATCCGTCAAAGTACATTATAAACACACACACACACACATTCAACCAACCCAACCAATCAAATAATAACAAATTGAAAAGAAGATCAACTCTTAAAGAGGATTAAACTGATGATGGTTATTAGCTGATCATCATTATCATCATCATTATCACCATCATTACTGATGTTCATTAGGATCAACTTTTATCATTACCATTCATCTTTCAACTGAAACATTCTTTTTGTTTCTTCTTTCTTCTTCTTCTATTCAAATCACCTTTTTACATATCACAAAGATCATCTTTAACATTTCATTTTAATCTGGTTGTTGGGTGTTAAATGTTTGATAAATCAAATGAGATTCAAGTTTAGTTGATTCAAGATTTTGGCCGATTTTTGCTTCTCAAATGTTTCCCCAAATTGAAATGATAAACATTATCAATTGATAACATGAGCAACCTAAATATTAATAGCTGTTATTACAGGTTAATATTATTATATCAGCCCAGTTGATTTGTTAACTTATAACTGGTTTTTGATTGTTATTATTGATTGTTGAACGCTTACCAACTTTTTTTTTCCTCTTCTCACTTCTCCTAATTATAAGGTAACAATAATACAAGAATTGAGTCTTTTTTGTGTTCCTCAATCTCGCATAACCAATAATAATGTGATATTAATAATAGCTGATCAGCCGACTAATTCAATTGTGTTCATTATTGAATAAAGTAAGATTGACAGTTGAACCGTTTTTACGCAAAAGATACGGCAAAAGAGTTCAATTAACTTATTGATCAACATTATTAAACATTAACCATTTCTTGTTGATAAACTCAAATCAAGGTTTAATCATGGTTACAAGCCGACTTAAGACTAACATCTTTAAAAACAACTAAAAAAGGTGCTTCAGGGGGCAAGTCAAGAATACAAATGTTGATCTATTTTTTGCAATGAATTTCAATTTAAGGATCAATTAGAGGATTAAATTTGATCATCCGTTCATTCTTGGTGCAATCTTTCAACTTTTCATAATTGTTTAACAGAAAATCGACAAAAATCTATTCAATTTCAATTTTTACTGTTTTCGCTTTTGTACAATAAAGTTAGTACAAAGTATTAGATGCTTTTGTTGAGAAAAGCAAAACAATTTTACATTCAATTTTTAATGGTTCACACTTGTTCAGTGAATCCGTTTAGTGTTCATTAATTGCAACTCGCAATGTCATCTTCGGTCCACTTGAAAGGGCAGTAACACTGACTGGCATTGTGAGACTTGCAAGTAAAAGTGTTTTTCACTTTTGATAATATTGGTCAACATTTTTCACATTCAGCCAAAAATCACTTTTAGAATCACCAGAATCATTTTTAAAGGTTGACTGTAATCCAGTGAAGATTAAAGATGCCGATATCTTTCATGGCTTTTCATTGGGTTCTATTCGTAATCGAATGAACCTTTAGTTAATTAAACCTATATTAACTGATCTTTTCAATCACAATTTATCCACTTAATAATGAGTAACGTTGAAGAAATTACTGTTAGACAAGTTTTTCAATCAAAGAATCTCATTTCATCATTTTCTCGAAATGCTTTTGCAAGATTGACTTTATAAATGCATAGACATGTAGCGCAGAGTCAGACATTTTGCCTCATCAAATAACTGATAATTTTTGTCTCGAAAAGCTTTTCATTTTTTAAATTAAAATACAAATAAACAATAAAAGCCACTAAAAGGTTGAAGGTAACCAATATTTCATCGAATGTTCAAATTGAATAAACTGGTGAGCTTTTAAATGAGCTAACCAACACTGCCCAATTCAACTCGCAAATAAACGTACTTTGAATGAGGAACGTTTTCAAATCAAAATCAGAACCATTTTGGCCAAATTCATGTGAGTAAAGACGCAATAATTGATAGACACTCATCTCAAATCGACAAAGGAATTAAACTAAATGAGTGTGTCAACATTGTTATGAAACTATCGCAACACATTGTCACTTTACATTGGCTTTACGAGTTTAAAGGTCTTGACCTTTATTGTAAAAGAAATTTTTGAGAAAAAAAATGCTAAAAGTTGATCCAAAAATTACTCAAAGACGGCTGTTGATCCAATAATTGGTCGTAAGATGAGCTGAAGTACCATTAAGGTTAAAGATTAGATTCTTTGTGATAATAACGTGAGTCAATTTCATTATTATTATATCATATTTTAGCTTTTGTTGTTGCTGTTAAAGATGATTAGACGATCAGACAATGTTAGGCATTTTGTTTGGTTGTTATTACACTTTTGTTGAACAAAATAACAACAAGCAAAATGATAATAATAATATTATTATTTTCATTGAATGGAGTTACAAGTTAAAGCCTCTAATATATTAAAATCCTCAGCAGGAAATATTATTCCCTGTTGAGTTTAACTTTACTTTTCAATGAATAACTTTACCTGTCAATTGGTTGGTACATCGTCTTAACACCTTAACAACATAAAAGATAATATATTAACAGCAACAATGAAAAAGATTGGCCAAAGTAGCCAGTTAAAGAGCAACAATTGACAACACTAATAAACAATATCAAATGGTTTACATGATTAAAATAAAGTAAACCTGATCAATTAAAAGATTCATTAATGAGCAGTTAATTGATGAAGCCTATCAGTTTCCTAATGAGCCACAATTGAATTAAAAGTTTGATCAAAGTCTTTATTTTAGTTTCCATTTTTTTTTCTTTGGATCCATTAACTTGTTGGCTTTGTTTAAATTTCATTGATCATCACAACAGGAGATTCAACATTGAACATTTACATGAACTTGATTAACATGATTTAATCAACAATGAAACTCACGATTTGGTTTAACAAAAGACAACAAAAGGTATAACAAATGATATTCAAGTGTTAGCAAAATGAGATTAGGTGAAAATTTATTTCAATTGCCTCTGAATCTCAATTGTATTCAAAAACATTATCATTACAATCATCATGTTTTGCACGCGTTTGCCGACTTTGAAACTTTTTCCGTTTCTTTTTTTGTTTTGTTGATTAAATAATTTTGTATAATAATAAATCTCAATAATTCATCATTGAAAATGGTTGATTGAGAAAAGGCATTTTAAGGTTAAATCATGATCACTTTAACCATAAAATGGAAAACTGTTGATTCCATTTTTCCGTATTTCCTTCAGGTTATTCATGAGACAACATTATCTCATGTATTTCATGGTTTCCACTATTTTTTTTAGTTCTTTTGATTATTCAATTGCTGTCACCAGAGCATAACTTGACATGCAAATTACAATTGGAATCACACAAAATAACAATCACAGATCAACATTGGATCAACGCAAGAATGTGATAAAGGAAATTTCGCTGTTGATTAACAAAATTAGCAAATAATTTGGTCGACAATTAACACCATTTGCTGGTTAATTAGCACGTATCATTAGAACAGTGTTTCCCATCACAATTAGAAGTTGCAATTTTCTCGATTCAAGAAAACTTGCAACTTCTTATAGATGGCAAGTCTTCTGTCCATTCATCTGATTCAATCAATTGACTTGTTATTGACCATCGATTGTCATTGAAACTCTAAACTTATTACATTATTATTTACAAGTTATTAAGTTTTACTTTTACTTTTTCTCCTCTTTTCTTCCCATTTTGGGATTCTTTTTGTTTCTCACTTTCATTTTGTTTTCTGACTTTTACTTTGCTCTTCATCTGACAATTTATCAAACTAAACTTGAAAATAATTGAAGCTTACATTGGACGCTTTTGTTATGAGCACTGATTTGTTGTGAACAACAAAAAGAGGTAAACTTGCTGTGAATATGTTCATGGGTTCGTAAGGGAAAAAGAAAACAAAATCTTTTGTTTAGCATTTGTCAGCCCAATCATTACAACGAAAATGCACAGAAGAAGAAGAAGAAGAAAAAAAAAATATCAAAAAATGTAAAAATAAAGGCAATTCATTTCTCACTTTTTATCATGCTTGGTTGAACCCATTGTTAACCTGGTAAAGGTGTAAAAAGCTTTTGTTGATTTGGACAGACATTTATGTAGTTGATACAGGAACTGAGACTAAAAATTTAAATGATATTGCTTTACATGAAAGACAAAAGCAAAACAAAGACAAACAATTATTGCTTGCTATTTTAGTCAACATTGATATCTGACAACTTTCACCTGATCATTTCAACGAATTGCAATCATTTATCCGCTGCAAGCCATTCCTTCAAGAATCAACATTTAAAAAAAACATTTAAATAAAAACATTTAAATAAAAACATTAACCACCTTTTGTTTGATTACGGAAAAACTGATTTTTCTAGAAAAGAACATGAATTTCAATGTTTCCGATTCAGTTTTATGAATTTTCTTTCAATAGTTGCACAGGAAAGTAAAAGTTGGAAAGCGAAACAATTTTAACGCGAAAGTATCTTGCTTTTCAAAACTCAACCCAATTCGAGGAAAGCTTTCAGTGATATAAGTGATCGAAGAGATGGAACTAAGTCGAACGTTGAAAATGTCAAAATGTTGGAAATTTTTCTTCAAATGGTTCACTTGAAGAGTCAGAAAACAAAAGGTAAAACAAGCAAAAAATGAAGGAAAAGTTTGCTTTCGTCTTTCGGATGTTTCCAAAACTCGACCCGATCAGCACCAAAATCTTAAGCCACATAAGTTGATTGAAAATATCAAAATTGGAAATTTGGTTTTTCGATTTTTTCTCTACAAATCGTAGAGTTTCGAAGAGAAATAGAGTTTTTTTTGTTAAAATCTTTTTCGTAAAATTCTTGTATCATGTGACAATACTTATAACTCATAAAAGTGTTTTTGTTTCGGAAAACTTGTTCTTGTGTAAATGTTTGAAAATTAGTTTCATTCAACTTGAGAAATCATTGGAAATTAGGATTTTTGAACAAAAGCGCAAAAGTCGGGAATTTCAATGCTCTTATCAGTTGCAGTATCTAAGTGATTATTCAGTGTTTGATTGAAATATTCAAATGAAAAGGCAAACATTAATCTCTAAACTTTAATCAATTTGAAATCGATTGATCAAATAAACTGAATAACCTTGCATCTTTGATGTGAATGCCTATGAAACTGGGAATTGGCGTTAATCAGTTTAAATCGTTTATTAATTCAATTGAAATGAATGATAAAATTCAATATTATTAATAATAATGATTGATGTTTATCTTCACAGTTTGGTAATTTGAGATCTCTTTAGTTAATCTTTTATAATTGGAACACACAAATTGAGTTAAACCAGTAAAAGCGTTAAAACAAAACAACAACATCAATTTTTGCTTCCAATTTTAGGGTGTCATTAATTAATCTCAAGTTAATTAACGTCTAGGTGGAAACAAGTTGAGTCTTGAAGTTGATTAAAATTATTCAAAGAAGGTGAATAGAATGGGATTATTCTTGACTACCTTCAAGAATAATATTAATGACGATAAGTACAATGAATAATTCATTTAATGTCGAACAGAGAAAAAAAAGAGCAAAAAGTTTATCAAAGTAACCATCAATTGCTTCACAGAAGATAATTAATAACGGTGTTGTTATCAAAATTAGAATCACAATTTGCTCAGTTAACTTCTCAAACACGAATCCTGAAAAATATGTGCAAACACAAGGAGACATTGAAAGAAGTCGTTTCAATGTAAAAATCCGTTTTCAACAAAAAATGGAAAAAATTTTATCAAAAATTGACCTTTCAAACTATTCCGATGAATTGACTTAAAGTTAAAATGTTCATCGATAAATCATTTCATTGCACTCAAAATGATTTTCATTTCTGGTAAAATTTGCTTCATTTGAGTTTTTTAATATTAAAAATATGAAAGAAACTCGAAAAAGGAAAATTTTCCAAGTTAAGCGCTTGAAGTCTTACTCGCTGCCGTAGATGCTGACGATCCTGATGAAGAACAGAGTTTCGAGCTTAGAAACTTGTGTGAGTTTCCAATTCCGAAAATCTGGGAATTTCATGGTTTGAATGGTTACATGAAAAACAATTGTTTAGATTAACTTAAATGTTGATCAGTAAAAAAGAAATTGAGAAAAATTCTGAAAAATTATCTCTTTTGATGGCGTAGCTGAGGTTATTGGAAGCGAATTAAATTTTAAGATTTAATACAATTTTTGGCGAAAACGATGAAGATTTCAACAAAATCTCAAGTTGCAAGTTTTTAAACTTTCTTGACTTTCGAATCTTTAATGAAGATTTGTATGTTTTATGAAAAATTGGTTTCATTGCTTCAAAAATTGTTTCCATTTTTCAACCAAATTGTTCGATATTGAAATTATTTTTACGATTCGGAAGCAAAGGAAATTTGGCGATTTCAAGAGCATTATTTATCCTGTTAATTAGACAGTTAATAATTGAAAATTGATGAGTGAAAGAGGAAACTGAATAACAATAATATTGGTTAAGGAAACCATGAATAGTCAATAAATGTTTGCGCTTCCATACAAGAAGTCAAATCTATTGTGATAACAAAAGATGTGTTGAAGATGATGATGGTAACAATAATAAGTACAATAATGAAGCTAATAAAGAGGTCCCAAACAAAGGATGACATGAAAGTAGAATACTTGAAATTGATAAAAGTAGGCAAAGAAGGCAAAACAGGGTGAAGTGGCAAAAGTAAAAAAAAAGTTTGAATATAAAAAGCAAGATAAAGAGATGAGGATAATGATGATGAGAATTTATTTTGTGGATAAAAAAATATTGTGTCATAATATTGAGTCAAATGATATTAGAGACTTGAAAAGGTTCAACATTTAGATATGCTACATTTGGCCTTACAGGGAGTTGACTTGGAGTTTATGTAAAATGCGCATCAAAAAAAAAGTCTGAAGCCACTCATAACTAATGTATTATGTGGTTTTGTGGCCTTTTTTGTGTTGTTGCTCAGCGCTTTTGTTAGTTGACTTTTTTATGCTTTAAACAGAGTCCAGTGTTGAGTACTTAACAGATCGTATGTTTTTTATTATTTATATCATTTCTTGATATTGTCATAATGTGATTATCTATTACTTCCTTTCAGTTTTACAAGAAGAAGAAGAAGCAATCTTTTCCTCTTTTTTTTTCATCTTCTCCTGTTTATTGTGAATAATGCAACGCAAATCACAATCTTATTCAACTTTCTCATTGTTATACAACTCATCATTATCTTCATCTTTTCAATTGTTATCTATATGAGAAGAACAACTCAAGATGAACATTTTTTGAATCTCGCTTTTTTCATCGCCTTTTCCTCTTTACTTCAAATATCAGCATAATTTGCAAAATAATCGATACTAAGAATGGAATGACAATTTTTACTTCGTAATTTCGCAAATGTTTAGTTAAGCGCAGATTTTCATCTGAGATGCCTCGCTAAAGAAAGGTCTCAAGTCATTTGGATTGATTTCAATGATTAGTGACCATTTGTCTTTGACTTAATAACTGATACTGTATTCGTTGTCTTTTGTTTCGCAAACAGAACATTCGGAAACGCCATTTACTGTCTATTGGAACACATGGATCAGTGAAATGAGCAGTCATATGTTCCTATTGAGATGAGCCTTTTCGTTTCATTCAGTTTGGTGTCCTCAACATTTACATGTAGAAGCATTGATTTTTCATTTTGTTTCTTTAGTCTGTTTTGAATTTGCTAATCGAAACATTTTGAGACAATTAAATATTGATAAAACCTAATTGTTGAAATGAAAAGATTGACGTCTATTCGGATGCCTTGGATGTCTACCTTAGTCAATATCCTTCAATTATAACCAGCTAATTTGAAGATACTTTATGTTTAGCTTTCCAAGACACACAAATCAAGATTATGATTATTATGGTTACTTGTTCAGAGTTGTTTCGTTCAGAGGTTAATGGCGAGAGATGGTGAGATAAGAGACTTGAAATCAATTAACAATGTCAAATCACAATAAGGAAAGAGATGAATCTTATTTATTGATCTACTTGACCAGTATTTATATTAAGCAAGAAGGAAATGAAAATGTTAAACCAAAAAGGGTTGACATTGAATTGCATGTGAATAAAGTTTATTGAAAAGTCAACCTTTACTTTCATCTTGTAATAACAAAGAGAAATCTGGAAAATTTTCGAAATGAAATTCTATTCAGATACAGAATTCTAGCGATATTTAACTCTCTTAACTTGTGAATGAATTGAAATACAAAATGATACAATAACAACGATTTATCAAGTTACCTTTGAGCTTAGCTTTTCATCAAACTTTCAACTTGCATCTTGAAATAAACGAATCATGAAAATGTGTAAATTTTTCAAATGAAGTTCAACCTTCAGCTTTTCAGTGGCAATTTGTGGATGAATTGAAATGCAAACTGAAAACACACAATAGAAATGAGCTAACATTGTGATACACAGTAATTGATAAACTAAACTTTTCATGGGAACATCAACAAAAGAATCTTATAGTGTCATCTTTATCTTGCCTTTTTGATCATCATTAGATAATTATCATGTTGCCAAGAAAACATGAAGATGTTGATTAGGAAGAGAAGGGAAGGTTTAAAAAGATGAACAAGATGGGAAGAGAAAGGAAGTAAAAGGAAGAGCAAAAGCATCAATATTACAGTTTACAGTTGAATTAACTGAGTTACAATTCAATCCCAATGAGTTATTATATGAATATAAGCTAACCAAGCAAAGCACCTACAGACATCAAATAACAACAACAATGATAATGACGATGATGAGCCGAGATGAAACAAGAGATTCAAAGTGAAACCAAAGCAGAAAAAAGGAGGAGAATCCTTGATCCTGATCCTTCCCATCATGAGAATGATATTTATTTTAAGTTGAAAGACAAAAACATTTGTGAACAGACAAAAAAAGTTGACCAAATTTAAATAATTTTCATTGATCAGAAAAGGTTCAAGTGGTTCAAGTTGAAATTGTTTATCATAAAATGAATCATGAGAAAAGAATGAAAAAACAAAATGAATCAACAAAAACAATGAGTAAAAATTGAAGTGAGAAATGAGGAGTAAAATTTACAAGATACAAGTTGATTTACATAATAAAAAACAAAACTAAAGGCTGCCAAGAAACGCACCCAAAAAAAAAGAGTAAAATGATGAAAAATATTATAAGCTATGATGATAATGGAAGAATCAAGTTAACCAAGCGTTAAATTAATAGTCAATTTGATTCAGTCAAATTGTGAAGGCGTTGTTACCCTTGTTGGTCATGTTTAAGGTAACCTAAGACAACGCCATCAGCAAGATCAAACATTAAACGTTAAAGCCAATGTAACCTGAATGGTTATACATAATAATAATACTGTTGGTAATGATAAAGGTTACTCCAAGCGAAACCCATGATTTTTGATAATACAATCGCGTAATTTATCCTATTAATAACAAGTATGGAACAAGATGAAAGGCAAGAAGAAGATGAAATTTTGTTCACCTTTTTATATTTGGAAGAAGCTAAAGTTTCGTTTTTTTTGTCATATCGTTAAACAAGTAAACATGGCAATTTATTTGCTCATTACATTTTTTGCACACTTTGTTAACATTGACAGTTACAAGGCTTGCGGTTGTTGCTAATAAAACGTTCATAAAACGCCAACCTTGTTTTTGTATTCAAATTAGCCTAGGCAAGTCAAGAGTGACCAAACCGTGAAGATTGTGGCTAATCAAGGAGTCAGAGCAAAAAATACATAAATAATAATCATATTAATGGGGCTAAGAGAGGCTGAAAATGCAAAGTAAAATGAATGTAAAAAAAAAGATGAATGTAAAGTTTAAAGCTGTATTTGGTTCATAACATTATTTTTTAAAGTAACGAAAAGCCATTTTGTGTCCATTTCACCATGCTAAATCACGATTTCTTAGAAAAAAAAGAAGAAGAAACCGTTTCATTCACAGGTAAGGAATGTTTTCTCAATCACTATCAATATCATGAAAAGCAAATTGATAGGTTAAAGCAAAGAAGAAAAAAAAGAAGCAGAAAAATGGCCTTTTTCAATGAGATCGCCTTTGAAAGCGCAAGAAAAACAAGTAAAACATTCCTTTAAACTCTATTCAATTTTACTCGTGAGTTGAATACATGTTTGTTATAAACAGACACAATGGATTACACAAAAAAAAACATTAGTTTTTACCAAAAAACTGAAGCAAATACATAGACTGAACGAAGTGTGTATCATGTTTAAATGTGTATAAATGTTGGTGTGAAGAGGGAAGAGCCAAAGAAGAAGAAGAAGAAGAAGAAATTGGAAAAAAAAGAAAAATTTGGTTACTAATAAGCGTGGATCCTTATATATACATTTACATGTAATTCAATGTTATCTACATTTCAAGTATAATAATCTAGAGCAAAGGTCGGCAAAAGGCTAAGGCCTCAGGGGGTTTCAAGTTAACCTTTGCAAGATGTTTTGCATTGTGAATTGCCTCTTTTTTACACCTTTATACTTTAAACAGTCACTCTTCTTCATCATCTTCATCATCATTCTCATCATCATTTCTTCTTCTTCTTTTTCTTCTTCCTTCTCAACAAGCCCCTTTTGCCTCCAACAGATTCAAGCAACTTTCAACTTCTTTATACTTTTGTTCACAATCGACAAAAGAGTGAAAATTGATTGAACAAAAACAACATCAAACAGCATTATAACCAAACAAGAGCTTTTGCACTCTTGTTTGTTACACTTAATGTGTCTACCTCTTACCTTGTCCTTACCTTGTCTTACCTTCCCTTACCAACCTGCAAACTGAACATTTTGTTAACCTGCACCAACCAAACGCTATTTAACTTTACCTTTAGTAAGCGCAAAATAATGCCTTTACTTTAGTCAAGAATCATTTTCAATTAACCTTTTTCTCTTTCCTTCCATTGTTATATTATTATAATATTATTATTATACTCTTCACATTCAAGTGACTTTTACCTTCTTACATTTCACATTTTATTATAAGTTGCGTTTTGTGCGCCAATCCATTCAAGCCGTTGCCGCATTTGTAAACCTTAAAAAATATCATTTCCAACTTAATTCATCCTTTTTATTCATTCATTCATTCATTTTTCTCCTTGTTACACTTTTATAAACCATCATCTTTATCACCACTAATCATTACAACAATCATAATCATTTACACACAAAAGGTGAACACCTTGATGACACTTAACTTTACACTTTAACAAAAAGATGATTACATTTGATTTGGATTACAATAACCAACAACAACAAAAAGGTAAAAATGTTAACAATAACTTTTTTTTTCACCCAACTGTCAACAATCACCTAAATAATCAACTTTCAACTACAAAAAATTAAAGAAACTGATTCGCATAAAAATGGTTCAATCATTTTCATTACTAAACATTTAATTTGTTTCAACTTGAACATCACATTCATTAGCAATCAAATTGCTGATGAATCAATTTGATCCGTTTTATGTTTGAAAAAAGTGAACTCACAAAAATGAAACATGAAAAATATTGATTTTCCCTGTGTTTTACATGGAAAGTTGATCAATAATAAAAAAAAAGAGTCGATTGTTTCTCTCTATTAAATTAATAATCATTTTGTAATAATTTAAAACACACAACATGACGTGAACAATGATGATGACGATAAATTGTAATCATATATCGTGTAGTTGAAGATAATAATAGAAGAAAAATATCTTCAAATGATGAGCAAATGAGCAAAGATGAAAAAAAAAGATGAAATCCTATATACTGAATACATGGTCTGATGAATGATGAGAAAATGAATGATGATAAAGATGAGGATAACGGGGCGGTTTCCAGCATTTCCATTGGTTAACTTTGAATAACTTTGTTCTCCCTCAATTTGCAGTTTTCACCGTTTCTTTCATCTTTTATCATCACATCATCCAGCTTTCTCTCACCCTCTTGACTCTCTCTCTCTCTCTTTACTCAAACTCCTCCTTTAATCATCCTCCTTCAACTGGAAACCTCTCTTTTCCCTCTCTCTCTCTCTTACTGTCTTCTCTGTCTTTTGGTGTCGGTCGAGGGAAGAGAAGAAAGTCGAGAAAAAAAAAATGTTTTTACGATAAACTTACAAATGAATACATGTTTACAAGTTGATGTTTACTTATAGCAAGTTATTGAGTGTGTTCACAGTTTTGTTGATATAGTTGAGTGTATTCAGTGTCGATGGATTAACATCAATGATTGTTTAACGTTAATCTTGTTCAACATCTTCAACTCAAAGTCTCTTGTAAGTTCGGTTTGCGTTTTTAAACTGGTGACATGCCGAGACCCGGAAGGTCTACTTATGGTGATCAAAAGCCTCCTTACTCGTATATTAGTTTAACTTTTATGGCAATCCAATCTTCGGGTGAAAAAATGTTGACTCTCAGTGATATTTATAAATTTATTATGGATCGGTTCCCTTATTATCGGAAAAACACTCAACGCTGGCAAAACTCGTTGAGGCACAATTTATCGTTCAATGATTGTTTCATCAAAATACCTCGACGTCCAGATCGTCCTGGTAAAGGTTCCTATTGGGCTTTACACCCGTCTTGTGGGGACATGTTTGAGAATGGAAGTTATCTCAGGCGAAGGAAAAGGTTTAAACTGCCCAAGAGTATTAAGGAGGCCATGGCTGATGCTAAACACTATCAGAGTACCATTGCTGCGGAAAACATGAAGCTCAGGTTAAATGGTATTGAAGATTCACCGGATCGATCACAGGATCGCTCGCAAGATCGTTCTCCTGATCATTCACCTTTAGCTCAACACCAGCCACATCATCATTCCCACCATCACCAGCAACCTCACCCATTGTCCTTTCAACATTCCCTTCAACATCAACTACAACACCAATTGCAACACCAACTTCAACATCAACTTCAACTTCAACCCCAACCCCGACCTCAACTGTCATTGTCACTGCAACCACCTCCAGGTCCACCGCATCATCAACATCACCATCATCTTCCTGGATCCCATTCAACATCCAGTAATACCAATCCTGGATCAAGTCCGTCTCATCCTCATCATCCTCATGCCCATCACCCACTACTTCATACTCACGGTTCACCCAGTCTGGCTCATTCTCATGCTCATCCAGGCAACACTCCTCACCCTCATCCACTCAGTTCACTGGGTCTAAGTGCTGTGCAAGCAGCCGCTGCAGCAGCCGCAGCAGCAGCAGCAGCCGCAGAAGCTAGTGTCGCCTCATCGGCAACCACATCATCGTCACCCTCTTCATCAACCTCATCATCGTCTCTAGTTACCGACAATTCATCACCATTGAGTAGACTGAACGCTCTTCACCATTATCTTCATCATCATCCACTTCCACTCACCTCTCTTCATCCACCTCCATCATCAACATCATCTTCATCTGTTGTATCTTCGTTAACCAATAAAAAATCGTTCAGCATTGAACATCTCATTGGACCCGACAAAGTAAAAGAAAAGTCATCTTCGCTCACAGATTTCATCATTTGGTTACACTTATCATCACCTTTCTTCAAATCTTCCTCATCATTCTGAGGTTTCATAGATTTCCATTCAATCTACACCGTGTTCAATATTAAATGTACAACTTTTCTCTTTAATTAAAGGAAATTGGATTTAAATTTTTCTTTCAATTCTTTCAAATAGATAAATAAGTTTCTAAAGGTAAATGATCGGTTTCCATTCAATGTTAAGAACTTCAACTTTTCTCATTCCCATAGAGTTTCATTGGAAACAGTAAAAATAAGAAAAGCAAAACAAGCAAACCTCACTGACTGTTGCCTAAAATTTTAGAGCAAAAGTTGATTATCTCGATTAATCAGTTTGAAAATGTAGTCAAATGAATTCCTAATGATTCCTAATGAATTGCTACTAAGCTTCAAGCAAATGTCTTCTCAAGTTGTACATTAATATTGAACACGGTTTAACTTTCAATTGCAACTCTCAACCTATTCTTGTCGCAATTCAATAATGAACAATCTCAATCCTGATTACAATAATGACAAAATGAATGAAAATTGAAATCGCACAGACACTCGACCCAATGGCATAACCTATTATGAACCCAAAAAGTGAAGAATCTTTAAAATCCTTTCAACCTCATTTCCATCAAACTGTTTTATATTAGGTTCATCAAGTCAACCGAATGAACACAAAAAGTGTAATCACAACTAAATATTCAACTCTAATTAAACCTTGATTTAGCTTCTTTCAATCAACTTCAGTCACCATGAAGATGAATAAACTTGTAAAATACTTGATAAAATTCTTGATATTATTTGATTCTCTCGTATAAATATAGATGTATATAAATATATGATTCAATGTAACGAGTAAAAGAGTAAAAAAATGACGAGAAAAAAAAAACACAATTTTGGTGAAAAAAAAGTTCATTTCATTTGTTAATGAAAGCAGGTTGAATCAATTGAAATACAATCAATCATTTTCCATCTTCTTCTTTCATCATGATTTTCATCGATCAACACCTTCCTTAAAATTATCGCTTCTCACCGAACCAAAGAAAATCAAGAGATAAGAAAAAAAACAACAAATGAACTGAATCCGCAAACTGAACATTTATTGAACAAGTTGAGATGATTAGACGCTTTACCAAGTTACATTCAGTTTCGCCTTTTGCTTCTTCCGTTCAAATGGTGTAACCTGTTAATTATGAGGGATTCAGTGACATTTAACCACAACAGGATGATGATGATAATGATGATGAAAGCCGAGAAAAGCTTTAGTTGATTGAATAAAAGTGCGTCAAGTGAGTAGCAACCAGTTTTACCATCTTTTGATCCTCATCTATTAACATGCTTTTTAACATTGTTAACATTTTAACGTGATGTTGATATCAAAGAGGATCAAGGAAGAGGTTGAACTTGATGTTATTGTAACCACAAATTGTTACCTCAATGAGAGGATGAAAAAGGCGAAACAGGAGATGATCATTATTATTACATGAAAAGGTGAGAGAGAGGAGGACGAGAAGGCGGAGTGGTTCGCAAAAGAAACGATCAACTTGAACACAAGTTGAACCATCAAGATAATGATGATGATTGACAAAAAGAGAGAAATGTTCATTTCTCTTCAAACAAAAAGGCTTATCATTAGATTACCTGTTTAAATGTTGTTTTTGTTGAACAAAAAGAAGCTCAAAATTTGATTATTATTCTCATCATCATCATTATTGTCATCATGATTGTTGTCCTTTGTGAATCTTTACATTTTCACAGTTTCTAACTAAATCAACCAACAGTGTTATTACATCCCTGTTTAACATGAAACCTATCATTTAAAATAAACCAAGAATCGTCACTCTAATAGTTTTTTTTTGTCAAATTTCTGAGAAAATTCATTCTCTCTTTTTCTTTCCTTTCAAAGGGTAGATTCAGCCAGACTTGTTGAGGTTGAAGTCAATTTGATATAAAATGTTTTACCAATCAAAATTTGAACTCATTTCGCTTCTGGATAGTTTCGTGTTTCAATTATATTTTGTTTAAACTTTTATCGTTTAAAAATGTCACTCAAGATTGAATTTAGTTTAGCAAACAAACTGAATTTGTTTTTATCCTATTATTTGGGTTACCATTACTGGTTTCATTGTTGAGTCTATATTTACTTTATAGCAAAGGCCAAACACAAGCTGCGCAGTAACATTAATGGATAAATTGAAACTCAAAGAACCAAAAAGTCGAAGCATTTTACTGCTCAATGGAAGCATCAAAGGTCTCACTTGATTGGCTGTAACCAGTAATTTGATAAACACGCAAATAGACTTGATGATTACGTCTATTCACAAGGGTTAACATAACAACTTGTAGACACTTGAAAAGTCACCTCAACATAAATGGCCGAATGTCCAAAGGTTTTCCTCTTCAATCTGTCCAAAGTCACTTTGAATTCAACACTTTGCCAACTGCTATTTCAAATAAAAAAACACTGAACACATTTCAGGTTTCAATTTGAATGTTAAACAAACTAAAGGAAGCTCTGTTAATGAACTTGAAATTGATGTTTATTAGTGAACATTTGAAACTTTTAAATAAAAACTGTTTCTTCAATATTGACATAAAAGCTCTAAATGAGAAAATCTGGAAAATTGAAGGAAAAGAAGAAATAAAATCAATATTATTAGTTAATAATGATGTTAAACATTTTCTTAAATTTACTAACATAATTGGACAATTTGACCGTCTAGAACTGAGAAGCCCGAAACTGTTGAACTTTCAATTGATTTTTCACTTTTTCATGGTAAATAGTATTTGGCTTGTTGCTTATTTTTATACCATTTTTACCTTTCTTTTCATAGCTTTTTATTGTCTTTCAAACACTCTTTCCTTGGTTCACATCTATTGAACTTTTCATTTTATGAACCATAGATAGAAATGAAATTCACTGGCAAAAAAACTATTAACTTACCAAACAATCAAATATTGATTAGTTTGCACAGTTTCTTCAATAATAAACTTGACTTACCCGTAATAAGTGATAATAATAACATCATAATAACATAATAATAATAATGATAGAGCATAATAATGGCATAATAAGGCGCAGAAACACACAATAATTTGTTGAAACAACATAAGCTTTTTGTTTTTTGTTTCAAACGCGCAATAGTTTTATGTTTAGTCGGTAAAGGATTATCGATGTTCAACATAAACGATCTACTTAATGTTCCGTGATTTTAGGTCATCAATGAACTGATAAAATCTTCAAATGGTTTGTCCTCAGAATGAGCTGAAAGGCTTTAATGTTAATAAATGCACTTTAAATGATAATCCTTGAGTTTTGGGAAAACAAATTAACATTAACAATGTAACTTTATTTTCATTTTTTCACCATTTCACCAGTTTCTAAACATTTTGCAATTTCTGATCAACACTTAATTTGTCAAGATTGAGAGTAAAAATTGGAAAGTTAATGTTTCAATCAATTTGATACAATTGATGTAATATATTCAAATGGCTTTGAAACTGTTCAAATTTTATCATCAAAATCTCATGTCAATCAGTCAAAGTGAAGATAAACTCGATTCTTGTTCAACTTGAACTAGGAATTAGTTGAAACAACCTTCATCCATCCTAGCCTAACCCTGTGATTTTGAATAATTTTTACGACTCAACATGCAATGAGAATTACAATTTTAATCCTGAGTTTTGATTGCAATATTAATGTGTAAACCAATGGCTCAGCTTAGACGTCAATTTATATTCAAATCAACTACAAAACTGGTAAACAATTAGCAAACAAATAAAGTAAATTAAATGACTTGTAATAACAATAAACAATTTGTTTCAATTTTATGTTTAAAACTGAAAAGGCGAAAAAAAAGGAATGAAATTGCACACCTTAAGGTGAAGCGGCAAAGGCTGTGAAATGTGTTCCAATGACCAAAATGGCATTCAAATTGTCTTGAATAATTTTCAATTAACGTTCAATTTGAAAGTCATTTCAAGCCCAACCCGAGTAATAATAGCAACATTATTTAGCCGTAGGTTCAATTTGCTTCTGCCTTTTGTCTCTCACCTTTACCTTAATCAATCAACATTCAGCTGCTAACATTTCCCCTTGTTGTTGTCTTCAAACTGTTTAATTCAATTATTGACAAAAGGTTAATCAATTATGAAAAGCGACCCGAAAACAGTCAACAATCTAAAGTAATCACAATTAGAATGAAAAATAATGGCAAAACCCAAAAACCAGATTGATGTATGAAGAGAATGTAAATTTTTTTTAAAATTTTTCTCGCTTTTCCATTTCCAAGTCAATTTGCTCCTTTTTTTCAAAATATTGATCTTAATTATTGATCGTTTACCTGTTAATGATTTCATTGATAATGCTTTTTGCAAATAAATTTGTAACTCAATCGAAACTCGATTTGTTCAAAGCTTTTGTTACTTTTGTTCCCTTTGATTGATGAATTTAATGGATTCCTTTGCCATTATTAATGTTATCATTAACATTTACCTTCCATTGACCATTGGAACACTTTTTGTCCTCTTGTTATATTCAAAATTTCATTCCTCATTTGATCATTTCATGAGTAAATATTGATTCGAGGGAAAAAAATGTTAATATTAAAATCGATGAATTACCTTTTTCAATTGATTGTTTTCACTTTTGATGATAAGATTCGAATCACGTTCAATTGTAAATCCATTTAGACGGTGATTTGTTACAATTGTTACAATTAGTTGATTGCAGGCCAAAGACGATTATAATCATTTTAATTGAAATTAAGTGATGAAACGTGAAATAATCAAAAGACGAATGAAAAAGGAAACAAAAATTTTGCAAAAAAATTGATTCATCAAAAATAGCAATTGAAAATGAAATTGAAAATGAAATTGAAAATGAAATTAATCATTTAAACAACAAATTTACCTTAATAAAGCTAATTAGATATCAATAATGAAACATTTTACATTAATTTTTCATTTTCATCTCGTCTCTTCTTCCAAATCAATTGTCAAACTTGGATACTTTAAAGGTGTCATAATGATCAGCTTAAGGAGTGAAAAGATGTTAATCAACATGAACATGATCAGGATGAACATCAGGATGATAAAGGTTGTGTGAAAGTAAAATTGACAGCAAATTGCTTAAGGCTGAACAAAATGTTTTCTCAACAAAATGATTTACCAAAAGCCAAAGGTTAATAATTTAAGCTAATAATAGGAAACCAATGGAAAGGTACGCCTTTTCAACTAGTTCAGGTATTACAAGGTATTCCTGTTTATTCATCCATAGACATGTGTTCAATGTAATCAATGTTATATTAACATGTTTCAGCGTTTCTCTCTCTCTTTTCCTTTATTGTTGGACTTGCAATTTAAAGTTGTTTCAATTAATACTTGGCTCTCATCACGAGTAACACGTACAAGTTAACATTTTGCTCCTCTTTTTGTTGCCTTTTGCGCCAATCATCAACATTGGCTCAACCTATCAACGGAAGTAATTGTTAACAATTTAAAGATTTGGTTAACAATAAAAAAAAACCAGAAAACAAAAGGTAACTTGAATTAGGTCAGTAAATTGGCCATTATTGTTGTCTTCAATTTTTCACGATTACTTCAGAGACTCGCGTTTTAAACATTATTTATGTTATTAAAACAAATAATTGTCTTCAACAACTTGGATTAATAATTAACAATTTGCTTTGGAAAAGGTGATTTTCAACAATAAGATCATTTCATTGTAAATCAATAGCTTTTTGTAATCATTTTCAGTTTTTAAGTTTACTATTAAAGAAAATGAAAAACAATTTTCTTCAGGCTTTTCATCAGTTCACAGATTTAAACAATCTTTTTACATTTCAAGTTATAACATTTGTTGAGTTATCAACAAATGAAACAAACAGCAAATGATCGATCTGCATAATAATACAGATTGTCGTGAATTGCACGTTGGCAAACAAAATGAGTCGAAGTCTGAGCAAACAAATGTCCAGAAATCAGTTTATTCAAATAGCTAAATGCTCTATGAGGTTTATTGATTCTGTCTCAATTCATCTCGTTGACTATTTTCAGTGTTTCAATTCATCTAAACCTCAAGTCAATCAATTTCCCATCAATGTATCAAGTCTATCATTAAGCTTGAAAACACCTTTTATTGAATGGGCAAACAGTCGTGTTGTCGCGATGTCGCTGTTTGCAAAATATTGTAATACTGTTACATTTATATACTTTTTTGTATCAATCTAACTGTTTTTGAACAAATAACTTAATGATACATTCACTTTAATCATCATTAATGAAATTTCTCCAACATTCTATTGAAATGCGTTCAAATGAAATACAAAATCTCTGAACAAAACACGAGATTGCTATCAATACAATGTAATTGGTAATTACAGTGAAATTAGTAACGACTACCAGAAAACAGTTTCAATTGAAAGCTAACCATTTCCAGTAAAAAAAACCAGAAACAAATTATCGTATAAAATCAATTTTATAAGTTTCTCGGTTGAAATTAAATTCATTTAAAGTTGGAAGAAAATGTTTGATTCTCTTTTTCATCGCATTTAAATTGTTGTAAATTGCTAATGTTTTGCTCTCTTAATTGAGACTTCAAAGCCCAATTTCAGGTCAATTACTATTGCGATTGTTTTCATCTTGAAACAAACCCAAACGATCCCATAAGCGCTATTTTGACACTTTGATTATTAGATTCCGACAAAGAGATTTTTCTTTTCATTTTACCTTTTTTTCCCCTTCTCAACCCTGACATTGAATCTTGACTTTGGCCTGAATTGAAACAGTTTCATGAAATGCTGAAAGTTGCTCAAAATATTGAGTTGAGTTAATTTTGATGGATCAATCACAGTAAACTTTGGGTTGGTTATTTGAAAAGTTATCTTCAACTAATCTTCTTATAAAAATGATCATCCAAAGATGAGCTTCAATTAGGTACGCTTGTATTTGGAAGGTGAACAATCACTTGAGAATATGATTTCTCATCATTTCTTGGAGATGATCAAGATGATGAAGATAATATCAAAACAATCCAAGCTTTCCATGGTAACTTGATACTAATACGCTACGCTTTTCATACGCTTATCAATCTTGCATTATCCAACCAATTTCAAGTGTTCAACTTGAGATTTATAACATTCCTCAAATACACTGTCCAAAGCTGTATCTTAATACACTTGGACCTTTTAATCTGTAAGGAGGAGTTAAACCTTTTCGCGTTTCAACTGAATTAACTTGTCAAAAGTGAATCAAGCCGGTTAACCTGTGACCAGAAATTACCAGATAAACCAATTTTCGCCTCGCATTTTCAATTAATTGCATTCTAATTTTGAGTAAAAATAGCTTCAGGCTTTAGGCTTGTTCTCAAAATCTCGCCATTGTTTGGTTAATGCAAGTTAGGATAAAGATTCATTCATCTGATTCACAGTTAGTCTTTTATTGTATTTGGTAAAGTTAAACAATCGTTAAAACAGTTGTTTAACAACCTTTCATCTTCAACTCTATCCAAAGTTGCATCAATTGATGAATGAATTTGAAATTTCACAGTCAATTCTGATCAATTGGTAACCGGTTTCATTGGTTCATTCACTGAATGATTGATATTCACTTGAAATCACTTGATTAGGAGTCGTTTCATGCTCACAGTTTCTGGACAATCAAGTGATCAATTGTTATTTCCAATCAATGACAATTTTATCCTAAAAAAAGATTTTGATAATTTTACTAAATTGATGTCAGTTTAAAATTGACTTATTTTAAGTGAAACAAAAACATGTTTTAATTGCTTCAATCCTGGGATTCGATATCAATGCAACAATTAAACATTTATAAATGACGTCAATAGGACAGTTAAATCACAACAATAAAGTCGATATTATTGGGTATCAATTAGCAAATTGAATTGTAAAACATCAAAATTGCAGCCAGAAAATAGAAAATTGAAATTCTTAAAAAAATCATTTTCTGTTGGATTGATTGTTGAAATCAAATCTTTAATGAGTTTTTTTGCTATTGAATGTTACATTGAAAACATTTAACCATTTCTTAAATTATTAACGCTTCTTAATGGTTTAATTTGATTTCAAATATTTATTATAAATTGAATGTAAACACGATCAGAAAATATCAATTTTCTTGGTAAAACGTTAAAAGCAAACAACATTTTGTTGACTTTTTTGTTACCTTTTTCTGTATTTTTGTCACATTTAAAAACAGCTTTAAATTGACCGAAAAATACAATCATTTTTATGTAAATTACTCAATTAATCAATATTTGATTTAAATAATAACAAACACCTTTCTGTCATTAGATTTTGACTTTTCATGTGAAAACATTGAAATGAAACATTGGTAAGGTTTGAATGGGAAACAAATTTGATTAAAAAAATATACTTAATTGTCAATATACAGTTAACTACATAAACAAATTGACATGATAAAATGTTGATATAACAAAATTGGGAATGAAAACTAATTCCAATATATCAATATTAATATTACCATGGTTACATTGGTTACAATTTAAACTATTAATTTGAACCAGAAAATGTTTTAACCAGAATGATGAGTAAATAGTGTGCTTTTTTGTTGGACAATTCAATTCGTGATTAGTTATCATTACAAAGGTAACATTAATTAAATTACACTGAAAATGGACAGAACTTTTACTGTTTCAGTTTCCTTTTTTATATCCACTGAACGATACATTTTCACATACAAGAAATGAATGAAAAAGGTTTATTATTATCATCAGAATCATTAGAATCATTAGAATCATTAATATCATTTTAATATCATATCTTTTATTGGTTCAATGAGTTTAGTTACAATGTAATTGGTAACATTGCAATAATTTGTTTTGGATAGTCTTTTTTTAACCAATTCTGGTAACCAAGCAGAGTTATCAATTTAGTACAAATAATGTCTCCATATTTGAATGGCCATTTGACAGGATTATAGTTTGAACACTGGATATTTACTGGTTAATATGATGATGAGTAGTATGGTTTTGATGATTACTATGATTAGCTTGATTAAAATGGTTGTAATTATTGGAAGGGAACATTGGTTACCTTGTATTTGTATGACAATTATTTAACTTTTGTTTTTTTTTGGGTTTACTTTTTGTTTCTCGGCTTACCTTTTGTTTCGCTCTGGTTTTAATTAGAGTTTGGAAGCTTCTTTTGTTACAATATTAACATTATTATTATAGTTATTATTGTCACTGACCAATCACTTTATAATGCAGGATATAAATTGTATAAATTCAACTCCACCTTTGATTATCTCTTTTTATTTTAACATCTATATTTTTACGTTTCATATTTGGTTTTGCTTTTTACTCCGAAGTCTGGTGTATTAACAAAACATTTTTGTTAGTACCTGTTGTTTACTTGATACAGTTGTTGAAATATTAATAAAAACCAAGTGTTAGTTAACTGGATAGAGTTGATGGCAAGTTGCAAAAATAAGATGAGAAAATAATTATATTATGAAAAAGATTTAAAAATTTTTGTTTTTTGTTCATCACAATCGATTAATTGATTGACTAATTGATAGATCGACCTCTTCAGGATTGGATCGGATTTAAATACCTTTTATCTGATCTTGATCTTTGTGCATATGAGTTACAGTAATTGCCAAATGTATTAAGTGAGGAAAAAGGATGAAAATTAAAATATGTGAAAAATGTGTAAACTTAATTTGCAAAATGTTAAACGATGAAGTATTATTGATCATTATTATTATTGATGCGTAAGTATCTAGAGGTGAAAAAAGAAACACCTTGGTTTATCTTTTACTTTTCGTTTTTTTCTTTGCAGCCTAACTCTGATTATTGTTTACTGGTTAAAGATGAGGAAGATGGCAACGAACAAGATGAACGAAAATGGGATTGACTGTTGGTTGTTGTTTATTTTAAATTGAACTATGTTAACCCCTGCTATGAAAACAAGACAACCCTCAAGGTGAGATGTGAAAGTTATTGAGGCTTGAGGCTTTTTCATCTTTCCCTCTCATTTCTAGTTGTTTCTTCATCATCTTCATCATTTTTGAGCTTCATCGATATAACACAATCTAACTTGGCTAAGCTTTGCTTGTTGTTCAAAAAACGGCCAAGAATGCGACTTAAAGAGGACAGAAAAGAATACGATGAAGGAAGAGAAGAAGAGAAAGAAAAACCTTGTAACTTACCAATTGATTAACTTTGACTTTTTACAGGTTAACTGTTAGCTTGTAAACTGTAGGGAGCCAACTGCGAAAGTGAGAAAAATGAGGATACTTATTTCACCTTTGAGATGACCTTAGGTCAAGTAAAGAAAAAACAAACTAAAGGTAAGAAACTATTAAAATAGAGTAATAGTTTGTTAGTTAGCTATTACTATTATCATCATGACGATTATTTGCTATGTTAACAAAATACTTTTGAAATTATAAAATGAGGTAAGAAGAGGAAGAAAGAGGTAAGAGGATAAAAAGCTAAAGATGTAAAAGAGCTTTAGACTTTTGAATGTGAACTTCAATTTGATCGTTAAAATGGTTTACATTGTAAGTTGTAAAAAAGACTGAAGATGGTGATTCAGGATGAGAATAAAAGAAGATTGTGGATACAGATGAAAACAAAAACAAAATTGAAAAGCAAAAAGACGTTTTAACATCACTAGTAGATTATGATGAGTAGCTATAGTAACTAACTGGGAAGTTGAGTCAGGTAAATGATGATAATAATAAGTGAAAAAAAAGGAAAGGGCAAAATGATTAATAGAGTGGGAAGGTTAACTAAAGGTATTTATTTAAGGTTCGTTTTAGATACTAGTCGATATTGCTAGTGTCCAAAGTTTGGACAATTAACCTCGAGGGCTAATTTACTGCATTAAAAAGGCTAAACCGTATTGTCAAATGTTTCCAATGAACCCTTCTTTGGTTGTTGGCCTTTTTTTATTTGTTATTTTGCTTTCTTTTTGCTCTTTTTACTTGCTTTTCATGGGCTTCATGCTGAGTTTCGATATCCCTGAGGCTAAACACCTGAGAAACGTAAAAATGGTTCTCACCTTCCCACCTACAAATCTTATTGTTTGTATTTCATTTAACTAATAGGCGAAGGTAAATTACAAGAACAAGATACAGTTTGATGACGGTAATCACTTTTTTCAGTTAGGCTTTTATCTTGCCTGAGCTGGACGAATTTTCTGGTACGCTTTACCTGGTCATGGATCGATCAAAAACAATATTGATTAGCGAAGAGCAATTAACATATGACAGCGACCAAAACTAAAGAAACCAAGGATAATCCGAATGACGGTTGACTTGAAGGCTGTTTGCTATCCAGCTATTGTCCAGTTCCATTACTTTCTCTTCATATCTCATCTAATGATCTTAATACTGGCACTTAAAGTGTTATCCACTTCACAAGAGAAGCCGACGTTTTTTTAATCGAAATGACTATGTCTTTAAAAAGTAATTTAATGCTACGACAAGCGAACTTATGCAATTTTTAGGAAAATTTTCCATGTTTATCATTCTGATATTGTGGCGGTGAACGTGTTATAACATGCAACTTCTGTCATTTATATTTAATTTAATATTCACGATATATTGCATAGCTAATTGTTATTGAAACAAAAGTTATCAACATGCAGAATTAATCATAAAGGGTGTTGGAATAAAATAAATATGGAAATAAAAATTGGAAATTAGCTCACCTTAGATTTTGAAAAATCAAGAAGAAAAGCAATATCTACATGAAGGGTGTATTGTTTAAGAGTGAATTTATGGGAGCAAAGAGAGTAGCATTTACAATAAAGATAATTTAGATAAAGATTTGATGTGACGAAGATAAAGATGGAAATGGACAATGATTTAAAATGCACCATATTTATCAAAATCTTTATCGTCATAATCTCCACGATCAGGCAAGTACATGCTACTTTCTTTGCTCCCATAATTTCACTCTTAAACAATACACCCTTTATTTTCCTTTTGCTATCATAATCTAAGGTAAGATGATTCCCAATTTTTATCCGCAACACCCTTTACCTCCAGACTAACTCTGATTGCTTGACTCAAAATATTTTTTTGGGATGCAGAGCTTATCCCTTATAAGTTATTAGAGATTGCTATATTTATTTGTTGTCGCCCAAAAAATTGTTGAAAAATTGGGTAGGAGTCGCCATCTGATGTTTCAAAGAAAAAATAAATTTGCGAAATAATCAGGGAAACTGTTAATGGTAAAGTAATAATCAAATATAATGTGTTATCTTTATATTGAATTGAAACATTTTTAATCTCATTGTGATCTCCAAAGAGTACAGGAGTAGGGTTACTCTTTGTTGATCTCTCAAAATCAATGTGCCAATTTTAAGTTATTTTTCTTATCAAGTTGCTCCAATGCAACCATCTCACATTACTCGGATTCTTATTAAACTTGTGCTGTTTTTTTTCGGTTAGTCTTTTGATAGAACACCGTATTTCATGTATTATTCTTAATTTAATAATTTAATTTGCATGGGAATTTATAATTCTGTCATTAGTGAAAAATGTTAAATGTACAAATTCAACCTTCAACATTTGTTTTTTTACAGCAGACAGGTTTCCAGTTTTCAAGTTCACTCAAGTCTTGCCTTACTACATCGGATGCATATAATAAGTTTCTGGTGGTTATTTTTACATGTTGGTGTGATAATAAGAAATTTTTACGTGATGTTCCAAACCTTTCAACAATAGGTATAAAATTTAACGACAGGATCAAGTTCTTCTGATGTATGTCAATAGAAATTGCTTACATTGCTCATAAAATCTAGTTAGATTCCTTAGATTTTTTGAAAATTGGCTTGTCAATTTTACCTCGGAATCTGCTGATGAATTTCTTGAATCGGTTGCAGCAGTTAGTAGGACAAATCTGGCAGTTTCAAGAAAATAAACCTATGGATCAGTATTTTACACAATTGAAAAATCATTGCCGCTGTGAATAAATTTTACTCAACCAAACTAGGCAGTTGCCTTAGATGATCAATTTGAATAACTAAACCATAAATTTGGAGAAAAAGATTACTAATTACCTGATGATACTTGTAATATCCAAGTACAACTGCGACGATAGCAAACATGAAGCCAGAGATCAAATAAATGGGTTTATAAAGGCTCGCATGGTCAATAACCTTAACAACATTTTCACGCAAAACTGCCGCATCCCTCGTACTGATTTCTCCAGAATATTCAAACCATATCAAAGGTAAAATTCTATCACATTTTATATCATCACCACTAGGCAAAGAGAGAAATCCAATTGAAGAGTGAACAAAAAATTAGCTTTTAAGACAAAAATCATAGATACTAATACGTACGTGTAAAATTTTTGTTGTTTAATTTCTATATTGGCTTGAAATCTTATCCGTGCTCGAAGAGGAAGACCTAAAGTCTAGTATAATGTAATATTTCATATCAGTTTAAATATAATGGTGAAATTTTTATCAATTTGTGTTAATGAATGAATGACTGTTAATATTATTATAACTTGTTTCTTACAGGTTCAATATCTAGGAATGTGCTATGTTTACTTGAGTTTGGCGATATTCCTACAGTTTTGATCCTAATATCCGGTTTAGCATTCAAAAAATGAGGCAGAGATAACCAAATTGGAGCGCGTAAACATGGACTGAGATCAGTTAGACCATCAACTAAGCAAGTTGAATTACTCGATGGAGAACAAAAACATTTATTTGACGGTTTCTTCAATTTGGAGGCAAAAATATCAGGATCCAAAATAAAACGGTAAAGCTTGATTCCTTTGAGAATAACTTCTTTCTCAAAGATGAAATATATTGATCTTAACCAGTCAATTTATATAAAATAATTATTTGAACATTATTAACACACTAATTATTTGAATAATTATTTACCTGCAGAAATTGGGCACAAAAACGTATAATTTGCGAGTTTTGTCAACAAAAGGAGGAAAAAAGGTGCCATCAGTTCCACGTATCTTATTGCACTCCTCTCCAAACCATCTGTCCAGCGATCTAAATCGAAATTTAAAGAAGGAATTTACCTAATTATTCCTAATGGAAGCTAATACCAATCAACTTACAATAGACCATGCCAAGATTTGAAGTGCCCCATTTTGGCCCCATTTGCGTAAATTTCAAATGGACCAAAGTATGTGACGTTGTGAGATCGAAACAAAGAAAATGTATTGTCCTTCAAACCAACATTAGGAAATGGTTGAGATGGATACAAAAGTTCCCAACCTGATTTCATTGTGTCCAGGATAGAGATTCGTTTACCTTTGAATAATAGCTCATCGGCTGAAATTTTTTGAAACAAGGATTGTCCATTAAGTGTTAATATAAATTTAACCAAAGCATCAATCCAAGTATCATTAATATTATCTTTCAAGTAATGATTTAAAACCTTTTTTTTCGAAAAAGAACCAAAAAAATCATGAATTTTAAAGACCGAAAGAGATTAAAACATCTTACCAATGTTGGTACATCAATCGTGACAAATTCGTCGTTTAAATTGCCATGAGTTCCATTCACATCGAGTTGAAAATTTTTAAAATCATAATAAGTCATGGTAGAATTTTCTTCGTTTTCAGGACTGCGAACTATTTTGCGACCGCTAAACATTCTGTCGTTAATCAAGATACCCAATCATCACAATTAATTTCGAGTTAAAAGATTAAATTGGAAAAAATATTGGCTTGAAGATTGCTTACTTGTACGAAAAAGGACCTTTTTCGGTCAAGTTGAAATCGCTACAATCTTCCACAAATTGGTCAGCATTGGTAACATTGAAAATGTAAACATTCATATTTAAACGAGTCTCTGGTTTAAGCCAAGCTTGAAAATAATCAGAATCATTTTTAGAAAGACTGATTAATGAAATAATAGATTTATTGACCAACGAATCAATCGAGTAACTGTAAAATAGTCCTAAAGAGCTAATTATTGCTGCTAAAATCAAGGAAATATAAGTCCGAGTAGCACAAAATGTTACGAATTTGGCGTAAGCAATTTTCACCATTTTCGCGTCTATTTATACCAATTGTACCATTCATCAGGTATTTAATTATTAGATATTGATCCCTACTAGCAAGAAGATGATTTTGATTGTGATTTAGAATGGTTTGCATTTTAGATGAAACAGAATCATTGTAAATTAATAAAAGATAAAGATTAAGGAATAAACATGGAAAAATTTGCAGATTGTAAGGCAAGATGTTGAAGTTTATTTTAATTTTGGATTCTATTGTTAAATTATCTATTGTTCAATAGCAATAATGTTAAATACTATAATAACAAATGATGAGTCTAGAAGTAAAGTAAGCAAAACAATGAGATAATGTGACAAGGCATGAGTTTGATATGTCGATGAAATCTAAGTTTGTAACACAATTTTGACACCGGCTTGTTAATATTTGCCACAATAAATTCATGCTGATTATCTGGATGATTGTTTTAGGTACGATTGATGTAACTAAGTGGTGAATCACTATCAAAATTTATTCCAATGACTTTGATAAGTCCAAAGCGTTGAAATCAAGTACAGACCTAGTTCGCAATGGGTTAGACAAGGCAAGTCAGATTTAAATCAATGAAGCTTTATTTTACATAAATTAAGGTGTAACCATTGTCGTATCGTGATATCGATTGACCTAGAAGTAACCTAAGAAGTTAAAACACTTCAATTCTGATAAAAGTAAGGTTAATAATGACTTAGAAATAGGCGTTTGTTAAATTAACCTTGGTTGGATGTTTAATTTCGTGCCATTGTCTTGACCCAAATCACTTAGGTAACAATGGTTTTTTAGCTTTGCTTGCTTCATTTTATTCATGAACAAATTGACAGAATGGAAAAACAAGCGAATAATGATGACGTTCTCAATTAATTTAATTGTTAATATATTTGTATAATTGTGATAAGTCAGTTCAAACAATAACAAATAAGTCAATCATCAATCCAAAGTTTGTTGATAGATCTAAACGTTGCGTAGTCTTAGGCTTTCTGGTTGATGTTATTTAAACCGTTGGAAAGATTCAGTTGATAGTCAGTATTAGAGCGCATTGTTCACCAGTTGATTGTTTCACTTGTTCACAATTGACTTACTTCAAGACTCCTCTTTCAGTTTTTGAGATTTAATTGAGTTTACCAACTGATTTCATAATCTGTGTTAAGTTTTAGATAGACAAAATGGATTCAACATTCAATGTTTTCATTGTTTGCATTGCCATTGGAGTTACTTTTGTTAATGGACAACGACCAAGTCCAGGAGGATGTCCAAAAATCACCTCAAATGCCTTGAACAACACAGCTAAATTTGATATAAACAAGGTGAGTACTAGTTCCAATTAATTTGATTCTTAGACATAAATTATAATCAATAACCGTAATAATTTTTAAAGTACGCTGGAATCTGGTATGAAATTGAGAGGTCATTCAATGTTTTTGAGATTGGATTACGATGTATTACAGCTGAATACTCAGCTAAATCTGACGGTACTGTTGGTGTAGTTAATCATGGAATTTCTAAATGGTAAATTGATTGTTTACATTTAATGTGTCTATCGGTTATTTCATTGTGTTTTTCATTTTTCCAACTAGGGGACAAAAAGTTACCATTGAAGGATCGGGTCGAATCGCTGATAAATCAAAGCCAAGTTATCTTAAAGTTGCCTTTAAATGTGAGTGATTCTCAGCTCCGTTTCCAGTCAATAGTCTATAGAATACCAAATAATTTAATTAATTTACTAATTGGATGAAAAATAGATTCTCCCGAGGCTCCATACTGGATTGCTGATACCGATTACACCAACTATGCCATAGTCGTCTCTTGTTCTGATTTATTTGGCTTTTTCCGAGTTGGTAAGTTTTCTGATTCAATCAATTGGGTGTTCAATTGTTTGGTTTTTTATCATTATACATATTTATTGTATTTGTATTTATCCTTTAACAGATTCAATTTGGATTCTGAGTCGAACCCGAGATTTACCTCAATCAACACTGGATGCTCTCCATAGTTATGTTGACCGATTGGGTTTAAGTTCATCAGCTCTTAGCCGTGTTGATCAAAGTAACTGTCCCAAGTAAAACTAAAAAGTGGCCACTCCGCAAATCGACTATTTCCTAAGTTTTGCCATTTAATCGGAGAAAAATCGAAAGAAATCGTCCATTATTCCTATCTTTTCTCGTTCTTCCTTGTATTTTCAAATAAATTGAGATATCATTTATCATATTTGATAGCTTTGTTTAATTGTTGGCAAATCTTTTCTAATCAAATTATATTTTATCATGTTGAATGACTCAGTGGGTTGATATTGATTGAGCAACTGGCTGAATATCATCAGATGTATTAATTTGAAGTTGCAAGACTTATACAGTTCCATCTAAGATAATCTGATGAAAAGAGAGTATCGATCGAGTTCAATTGAAACCTGCCAAGCCTGGAAAATATTCAGTTAAGGAAAGAAAAGATCAAGACTGTATATGTGAATGCGTAGATTGAACAATAGCTATAACATGAGAAATGCGAGATGAAAATAAACCTTCAGTAATATCATTATAATCATTGCAAATGTTTAAAATGTTGATTAACTTAGAGTCAAACCAACTATTTTCAAAGCAATAACATAAAAATTGAACAAACTTACAATTTTCAGTGATAGCCTGCTAAAAACGGTTTTTTATTAAGCCTGAGATCCTTGGATTATTTGAATTTATTTGGTAAAGATTGTCATCTAAAGGAATTATCTTATCAAATTTCCGTCAAACATGGGTTCTGGACAATCGTCCCAATGTGGTATCTGCGAGAAAACCTTTATGGGTATTTTCAATGAGGACATCATTTTAATTTGTGAACGCTGTGGTTGCGTTTATTGCCTTATTTGTGCTGGTCTATCTAAAACACAATATGAGACAATCCAATCATCTGATGGTCAAATCAAGTGGTATTGCCAGTTTTGTATGATAGAGATCAAACGGAGTTACGACGTTGTCGCAAGATAGTCGCCAAGTTCATACCTGTTGACGGACTTCATCAAATGCTTTACATTTTTATTTTTGACTTGACTTCATCAAAACCAACCAAAGCCTAATCAAAGCCATTTTCGGCCTGGCAAACGAACGAAAGTCACCATTAATGATTTTTATCTCAGCAATATTATGCTTATCCTGATTGTTCACTGAAAGCAACTAAATAATAATTACTGAAAATGCGAAAAAAAAGAATTGTCATCAGAGAAAAGGTTATTCATGACTTTAACTAACCTAGAATTGAGTAAGCCTGATTTTAAGGCTATTTATGTATATAAGTTGTATATGGTTATTCATATACATCAAAATTGACTGTATTATTTGGGCAAATCAAAGCTCAGTGAAAAGTGTTATTGTAGTGATTAATTTATGTCTGATTTACTATGATGGAAAAATAATGTATCTTTATCAAAAAGAAGTATTTTTGTTTTTATTTCATTTTGTGGTAAGGAAAATGAAAAAAGAACATTTATTATAATTAATCAAATCAATTATGAAAAGTATTACATTTAACATGCAACACAAATTAAATTAATTTATTGAAGAATAACGATTCACGATTTTATTTATTTTCGTCTGAATAACTTGGTTGTTTGATTCACGTAAAGCCAATACGATTCATCTGAAGTGATTTTACTCTGAAAATTAACAGTCGAAAATCGAGTAAACTTACATGATTCGCTTGATAGCAGCTCAAACCTCAATTTTATGAAATTTGATTGATCAACATTAAATTTTACCTTCAAAATAAAGCATGGTATTGTTAAGCAAAATTGAAATTTTACCCAAAACGTTACTCACTGGATAGACTTGGATTACAAATTGAAGGTTAAAATATTATGTTACCGAAAAAAACTATATGTTAACAATGATTAAATTCAGATTTTTGAAGCTACTGTTGGCAATCTAATCATCGACAAAGGATATTTTTAAATTACAAGAATTGATTCAAAATATAGTTAAATTATTCAATTCAAATGTATTATTGGGTGGGTTGAGATTGTGAAGCAAATTTTGAAGGATTACTTTTTTTATAAAGCACAAGATCATCGTACGAAAGAAAAAAAAATCTTATTCTATCTTGTGGATAGAAAATGTCAATTCTAATTTACAATATGATTTATAGTGCTTCAAGTAATACTCTGTTACTGTTAGTGGAAAAGAGTATGCAGTCAAATTAAATATTAGTTGAAAATAAAAAACAAAACAAGTTCGATAAAAAGATAAATCGCTCAAAATCATAAATTTTCGTTTACGATTCTTTTTTTCTGTTTTCTCTTTATCCGTTTATCTTCTACTTCCTGGAAATCGGAAGTATTATTTCGTGTAATATTAAAGATCATTAAAATGGTTTAGAAGCTCTTTAGCTCTATCACAGTTCCAACCAGAAAACTTGAGAACTTTTTCCACTGCTTTGATATAAATTTTTAGATATGAGATTCCGATTCGGCGGATTTCTCCGAATATCTCTCCTGAATGATCTATTAGGCTCCAGTCTCGCGAGTATTTACAAAACCAGAAAGCCATATCCCCACAATACATCATGGCAAGCATATGAGTATCACTTAAAACTCCCATGTCGATTAAATCAAAGGTATTGACATTTGTTCCATCTGACATCGACATATCACTACTACTCGTTCCACTTGTGAAGGGATTGGATACAATTGACTGTTTGTTAAGTTCGTCTTGTTGTTTCCGCAACTGACGAAGACAATTCTCAATTTGGCCTTTTTTCTCGACATTTGCCTCTTGTTGAACTTTAACTTTTTGTTGGTTGGCATCAATTTCATCCAATGCTCGCTCGAGATCGTCACGGCATTCTGGATTGCTTAACATCTTTTGTTGGATCTCACGTCGCGCCTCTATATTTAGAAGCTGTAAAAAGAGCAAAAATACGGTAAAATAGTGTAAAGTATGGTAAAGACAAGATGTAAAAATGAATTATGGTCGATACCTCTTGTTGGTCTAAAACTTGTTGCAACTCGTCGAGTTCTTGTCCTAAGGCTCCAACTATTTGTTGCTTCTGTCCCAACAGTTTACCCAACTCATTCATATTACTAGGGTTTAAATCTTTAGCACTAACGTATGCAATGTTGTCTTGGTATTGATGGTGGTTAAAAGCATTGGCAAGTTGTCGGGGTGCATGGAGGTTACGAATGTATGAAGCATCTATTTCATCCAAATTAGATAATAAATTACGACGAAGGCTTAGCATCAAGTGAAAATAATTTATACCATCTTTTAAATGTTTTAGTAAGGTCATTTGATGACTGCTAACCCATGTTGGATCAGATGAGAGTTTGGCAGAACAGAAAGCATACAGCAGTGATCCTTGCCTCCAAAGTACACATTCACCAAACTCAATTCCTAAAACATTAACAACGCTTCTATAAGGATCACCTGAAGATGTTTTTCCTTGGAAAGATGATGACATAGGAAGGACATTCCTACCGAAATCACTGCTATCTGAAGAAGATGAAGAAGATGAGGATGAGGATGATGTATTAGCTACTGTTGAGCTATCTACTGACGCACAAAGAGACACAATTGCATTAAGAAGGCTTAATGTGGTAGCAATGTCTTCCTCTGTTGATTCAAGGCAAAAATTATTCTCAGTTAAGTAGTTCTCATGGAAGAATGTACAATCGAGTACAGCCTGAAACAAAACAAGGAAAAATATATTATTTAGATTAGATATAAAATATAAAATCTAAAAAAAAAACAAACCTTTGAGTAGGTCTCAATCAACTCTTTGATGGAAGGGTCATCATCAACACATCGGGAAGATGTTGTAACCTTCAATTGTTCAAATTGTTCAACCAATTTTTCCATGTTTGGTTCACAAAAATATAATCAATGAAAACGATGTTCAAGTAAACATAAAAAAATAACAAATATTAATTAATATTTAGCTATCATTTTTTACGAATGAGCAAATAAAAACCATAAGCAAAAGCAGAAAGCGACAAGAAAGCTGAAAGGAGAAAGAGGAGTAGGCAGACAGTGAAAAACAGAGAGACTCTTTGTTCGGTCTATTTTACAAGTTGGAGAACCGGAACATGACTTAAACATTAATTAACCTTTCGTGCACTTTGGAGTTTAAGATCAACTGTTGGTCACTTGATATTTTAGCAACATGTTCATATAATTAAGAAAAATATTTAAAAGGCCCACCAACCCATAATGCATAAAAAATCGCAAACCATCATTGCAAATCGACCAAATCATCAATAAACTTCCTAAATTCAAATTTAATAAGTCAAAAAATCTACTTGGCATCAAAACTATGGACAGGACATGTTTTTACGGAAAATCAAAACTGTTCATGAAGCCTTTAACCAAGATCACAATATTTTCCGTTAATTTGCATTCGCGATTGAGGATATGAAGGTAAACATTATTCTTATGTTAGAATCTTTCAAATTGAAATTTATGTTTAAATCCAATCGTGACTGTAAGTTTAATTATTATTTATTATTAATTTATTAGTTCATTTTGTTTGAATGCAACGCTATTAGTTCTGATTTTTCATGTCTTATTAGATATTGTATTTCATGTAGATAGCTGGTGATTTTGTATGGCTAAGTGCGACGGTTTGACACAAAGAAGTAAAATTTTTGATTATTTCATGAAATTTATTCAGAAATTAAGTAAAATTTAACAAACAATGAAAAACGCGATTTGAAATGCGGCACATTTTTTAAGAGATGGCAGCAGCTTTATTGAGATTTTTGTGATTCAGATTGAGTGATAACTTATCACTGATAAGATGCTATTTTAACTCTGATTCATTTTTCAATCGTTAGGTTAGTAACTGAACAATAGTACGATATCGTAACTAATATTTTAAATAATAAGCTAATTAAAAAGAGATTAATTGATAAAATGGCAAAAAAATTACTGGGTGTAATTACCACACACCCCTAACACAGTATCAGCTGATGACACAGAATTTTTAAACTACAAGTTGCGTGTTTCAACTTTTCATCGTCAATTTTTTTAAATCTGTTGTATTAACTCTCAATTTTTGTTTGTCATCTTCAAGACTTTTTATTTGTTTATTGTGACCAGTTCCGTGATTAATTCAGATGAGTATTCCTGACATATCGGCTCAACGGGTACCTCGAGTATCTGAAGCTGATCCCATATTTTCACATGGCAGCCAGGGGAGTAATGAACGACTACCTTTGTTTGGTGATAGCACGAGTCAAAAGGTTATTCATTTTTTCAATAATAATTGTCTATGATATCAATATTTCTAACTTTCTAAATTCTTCCATCTCCACAGGACAGAATTATTTCAATTGGATTATCAGCAGCCTGTGTATTATTGATTATCGTGCTAACTGGTACACTATTTTTCAAGCTTAGTTTCATCAATACAGCTGCCTTGTTAATTGTCTTCTCTATCACCGGATCTCATGCTGTCTTGATTTACTGGTATAGATTAGGTATAAATTCTGTCATTTTATTCTTTCTTTCCATATGCGGCTTTATGTAATCATAGATACGCATATGGATTTGCGATTTTAATTGTTTGATATTTGTTGAGTGTTTTTATTCTTTGTTACTTCACACACATCTTGAATTACTTGATTCTTTTTAGTCTGAAACTAGTCTGTGTTATCCAAATCTGAAGTATTTACAAGAAATTGTGTTTGGCTTGTACAATTTCTCACTACTGTGATTGCTAGACTGTTAATTTTTTAAACCTTTTTTGGCTCGTCAGCATAGGAAAGAGAGTAAAGATTCGAAGTAATAGTATGGCATGAAATTCATTTTTCTCATTGATTTTCTCCTATCGATTGCAATTAATTTTAATTCTAATCAATTTTTTTCTTTTCTTTTATTTAGGCGACTTAGACCCTAAATTTAGACTTCTTTTGATATGGAATTCAATCAACATCGTCGTCTTGTGTATAACTATGCTGTTATATTACCATAATTCTTAGTTTGACCAAATTCTTGTACCGATTGCCTTCAATATTGTGAATCGTCGTTTACAACCTCAACATAATTTCACATTATCCACAAAGTTCCAAACTCGTTGGTGCTATTGGATATAAGTTCAAAATGAAAGTTGAGTAACAATATAAGAGTTGCAACGCTACTGAGACAAAAGATTACTATTCGTTTTGTAAATAATTTTAAATCTTTTTGTTCGTTGTTAAATCGAAGGGAATTGAAAGAGCTTCTTGGTCTGCAGAAATCATATAACCTGTACTAACGCGAATTGGATGATAAACAAATTATACCAAATCATTATTTTCTTTAAGTTGTTTATAAAGGAAACAAACATTTCCATGAATAAATCTAGTTATTTTGATATATCAGATATCAATCTTTCATGTATGTATCAGCAATCGCTCAAGTTAATTTAATTTTTCATCATTAAAAGTCTATTTATGTGGTTTGGAAAGATTTTTTAACTCTTAACCATAAATTTAAAAACTTCGCCAAGTAACTATAACCATAACAATGGAACATAGCCATTAACTCTGTTCGATATTCTGTTTCAGTAAGAAAGATTGTTTTTGATATCATTATTCGCGTTGTTTTTTAAAAAAATTGGTAAACAAGTTAAATAAAGTGCAATTAATTTTTATATTATACAAAAAAAACTGAATAAGTTTGAAATCAATACTAATCTATCATTTCATTTGATATCCTTAATAATAATAATTTTTCTTGTTTTCAATAAGGTAAATTATTTGTTAGGAGGAGGTCGAGGACCTGGTTTATCTCCCTTTAAATTAAGTCTTGGACGTTCTTTGTCACGATCACCTTCATCCCTATCCTTTTCCTGTCTCCAGGTGTCTCTCGAGGATTTATATGATTTAGAACGAGAATCTCCAGCATCATCAGGTTCCTTTTCTCGCTCTTGACGTCTGTATCCTGGAGATGGACGAGGTCGATCGTACCGTAGCTTTTCAAATCCTTTGGAAGAGTCATAATTTTTAGCTCTTCTCCATTCACCATCTTCTTGTTCCGTCCCTCTATCCCTGCCAGAGTCACGAGGAACATACGAATCTTTAGAACTACGGCCACTATACCTATTTCGTTCTTTAGGCTCACTTGCGTGTGAAAATCGAGACGGTTCACGATTGTCGGAGCCTTCTCTCCAGTTATCGACAGCGTCTCCTTCAGATGGTGGAGGTGGCTTGCGTTCGATAACTTTCTCTTCTTTTCTAAACGCATCTTTTTCTCGAGCCAATTCTCTTTCTTGTGCCCTTTCTCGTGCCATTCTTTCTTCAATTTCTTTTTCTTTAGCTTGTTTCTTTTTAGCGATCTCTTCGAGTCTTTTATTTCTCTCTCGCTCTTCTTCTTCTTTTTTCTTGCGCTCTTCATCTTTGCGTTTTCTTTCAATTTCAGCTTTACGCTTCTCTTCAGCTTCTTTCTTTTCCCTGAAATAGTTTTCTCGGCGCTCGACCTTTCGTTTTTCTTTTCGTTCAGCTAGTTTAATTACCTTAGCTTCATCAAATTGTTTCTTCCATTCACTATATTGTTCAACGTAAGACTTATGACGACGTTCTCGTACTTGATTGACGAATGCATCACGATCATCTTGCATTCTATTTAATCTTTCTTTATGTTGAATTGCTTGTCCCCTTTCAGCATGTAAAGCAGCGATTCTTTCGTTTTCCATTTCAATCCATTCTTCTTCATCCCTTTTACGCCATTCATCGTATGCTTGTAGCAATAATGGAATTTCTTCTTGTCTCTTGGCTCTTTCGAAGTGATCAATTTTTCGTTCATAGTTTCTTTGACGAGTTATCTGGTCAATTCGTTCCTTTTCTAATTGTTTCATTTGTCGACTTTTAATGTCTTCAATTTTCAATTTACCTAATTCGTCTTCGTTGAGACCTTCGAGGAGTTTAGGGTCAGTTGTTTTCATTCTTTCCAATTGATCAAGAGCCATTCTCTTTTTCAATTCGAGATCTTCTTTCAGTTTCATTTGACGCTGTCGTTCTTCGGCTTCCTTGGCTAATCTTTCTTCTTCTGCTAATCTCAACTCCCGTTGTTTTTCTTCTAAAAGCTCTTTTTCTTTCTTTTCCCGTTCAATACCGATTTGTTCCAGTTCCACTTTTCTTCTTTCAATGTAATCATGACGCTCCAAGATAGCCTTATGATCAGCCTTCTTATTAGCTTCATAAGTAGCCATCATTCGTCGTTTTACTTCGGTCTTTTGTTGTTTCAACTTATCAGGTTCCATCATCGCTCGAGCTCTTTGAAGAACTGAATACATAGTAACTAACTGCTGGCGGAGTTGTTCACTTGGCATACTCTGGAGATGAGGCCCTTCGATGATTTCTTCGCCATGAGAAGCTCTTAATTCAGTACCAAAGTAGAAGCATTCACCACGATGATCGATACGAACTTGCAGATCATTGCGACGCGCAGCGGATACAATCATATGTTCTAAATGAATTTTATCGATAGCAGGACACAGCTCGATAAGGCGAGAATATTCAATACTTTCATAAACTTGGCTAATCTCTTTCAGCAGTCGAATAATAGTAACGTCCTTAAGAGCAGTAGTATACTGACTGAGATCACCACTGATTTCACAAGATTCTATGAATTTAATACACTCCTCGACTCTTTTTGATAAGAGCAATGGATGAAATTCAACTTCCAACCATTGATATAGACTCTGTAGAGTTGGAAAAGCATGCTGTAATACTCCCATTCTTTTAAGATCTTTGATCAAAGATGATCGTGTAGGGGCAGAGGTTAAACCCAAAAGCGAAGCAAGATTACGCTGATGATTTTCAATCACGTTTTCTTCAGTGTCAACAAGTTTATCAATCTCTGGACGAGTTGGAGGTATAGGTATAGAAAGAGTGGCACAAACAACACGAGAAGCCATTTTTTGTACATCCTCTGGAGTAATATTTTTACGTAATTCTTTAGTCAGTGTGAAAAGTTTGAAAAGGGCAGCAGCATGAAAAAGAGGACAGTTAGCTTTCCAAAATACAAGAGCTAATTTTTGATAATAATTGGCCATTAGTTGCGGCTTTGGAAGCTTCTTAGATAAGTTCATTAAGCCAAATTTCTTGATATCATCTGTTGCTCTGTAAGCTTCCTGCCAGAGTTCCATTTGAATGGCAGAATCAAGTTGAACAAGGCGTGTTTCTAGGTGCATGGCTTGACTGTCAGGATTGTTAAGATTTATGAAGTTTTGTTGTTGATGGGAAACTTGATTAATGTTGATCATTTGTTGTTGTTTTTTGAGTAAATCAAGGTGCAGATGCAGGTTTTCACTAAGCTTTCGAAATTCAGCTTTTCGATTAAATTTAATACAAAATTGGAAAGCCTTGTGAGCTATATCATGGTATAAGCGTTCAGTTCTTGGATTATTCCTTAAGATATCTAAACAATGTCGATATGATTCCCATAAAAACCTGACCCATGGTAATAAAATAACACGATCTGTCCGATCTTGACTATCCTCAGAGCTGACTGTACCCATTAATAAAGATTCCGGTGTTTGCAAGTCGTCCAAATCATCAACATCATCAACGCCAGTGGAGTGAGACTTTTCACGAGCGGCTTCAGCTTCAGCTTCAGCCATTTGTAAATATTTCCTAACAGTATCTTCGAAAGACTTGATATATGCCTGTTGACATATAATCTTGTATTGGTAAATTCCTTCTTTAGCTACGAAACTCATGCGTAATTCAACGCAGAGCTCAAGGTACTTCATCATGATATCCTCATGTTCCTTTTTCCAGGCCCGATGTTTACGTGAACGTAAAACATCACAAAGAATTTCCAGTGCACGTGTCTTCTTACCGACATCAATAAACTCTGAAAAACAAACATGGGATACGATAATCAGCAATCAATATTGAGAATGGAAATGTTCCGGTACAAAGGGGAAATAGAAATATTGAGCCATTTAGAAAATAAATACTCACCGTTGGCTCTTTTAAGAGCATTCTCGAGTCGCTGGAAGTAAACTGGCATAATAAAACAAGAGTGAAACAAGGTCCAAACAAAGATAAATTTAGATAATCAATTAATCAGAGTAAAAACTTAGAAAAATTACTATCAAACATTCATTTTACAACAAAATGCTGCTACATAGTGCTGAATGGCAGCTTCCGGTTTCCTTAATATTAGGGGTCGTCACCACATTAAACAGCACCATTTAATTTAATCTCTTCAATCGAATCAGTCTGTTATTAAGATTTTTTTGGTATGTGTGAGTTTGAAAACAATTTGTTTGTTACAACAAACGATAATAAAAACTTATTATTTCATTATAACATTTATTGTGGCTAATTAAGAAATAATTAAAGATATGTGTGGTTTAAAAAAGGCGCAGTTCTTTGTAATGCCATCTAATGCCATCTGTATCTCACTGTACAAACAAAATGTGGTTTTCGTCTTTTGTTGAAAAGAGGGAAAGAGAATAGAAAGACTGATTTTAGTTGTAGAGGGAGAGAAAGATAGAAAGAGAAATTTATAGTAATGGAGTAATGGTGTAAAGTTGAATTGTTTATTGAATTAATTCAATTGTTTTTCATTTTTATCGTCAACTTTAATTACCAGTCATCATTCACAAGTTGACTTGGGTTATATTCTGTTATCGGTAAGTGGATTAATTTGAGTATCAGCTTTTTTGGCAACCCTTTTACATTTGAACCCTCTTCTTGATAACCATTTCTGTCTTATTCTTTTTTTCTTACTCTTCCTCTTTTTAATCCTTTTTTGCTTGTTTTTGTTATTTATTTTTTTTTGCTGTCTCTCTTTTCGTGTTTTTTGCTTACTCTTTCTTATTTGACATTTGTTTTCCCTCTAATCAACTGTCAACTTTAGTTATTGAAACAAAAATGTCTGGATATGATTCATTAAGGAGTCGTACACCAAAGGAAACACTTTTAGAAGGCTTCGTTAAGCGTATGAGAAAACAAAATGAAGAAGGTAGATACAAAGGATCTCGTATTGACCATTCAAATTTTGTCTCCCATGATTCCCAAGAACCGTCCGGTGAAGATATGCATGGAGAATTCATGGAAAAGATCATCACTAAGGTACAATTACCTCCAATTAATCCATTGAACAAGCTCTATTGCAGTTTGATGAGTGGTCTCAGAAATGAGATTGACTTTGGTCTTCGTGTATCAACAATTCTAGCCAATTCTAAGGAATCAACTTGGATATCAGATTTCAAATTTATTGATATTCTGATTGATTGTGTTGAATCATACTCTTGTTGTTGTGATGATGAAAATAGTGATTTGGTGAAGCAAATTGGTGATGGTAGAGTTTTCTGCAACATCCGTGTCAAAGATGAGGATCCAAATAATCAACAAAAATGTAATTGTCTTCAAAGGTTCTGGTCTGGGTTACGTCAAGATATAAGAGTTATGAATCTAGTTTTTGGTTCTTCGTGTGATGAAAATGGTGATTCTTACATGAAAACCGAAGATGATGATGACTTCTGTGAAGATCTTGACTATTTAGTGGACGTTAAGAAACACGAACCAAGGAACCATCAAAGAATCTATAATTTGATAAAAAATGTCTCAGAAATAATAAGAAATCTTTCATTCAACATCGCTGAAAGTCCTATACCTAATATTAGTGATGAATCAAGCACCAGCGGCTACTCATACCATTTTGCTACTCTCAATCTCTTGAAATTCCTAGTTCTTTTAATCTCGTGCAAAGATCAATATTACCAAAACCTTGGTTTAGATATCATCTCTAATATTTCATCGCATATCGCCATTAATAGCGTTAACCCGCAATATTTGACATTTTTAGATTTAATTAATAGATATTGTGTTAATAAGATAATCTCTTCTAATGACATAAATCATATAAATCGAAGTCTCGAAATTATATGTAAAGTAGTTTCAAGGTACAACGACGAGCCTAATGAATATATAGCAACACAACTTTTTGATAGTGAAGTAAGTTAAACCGATTTTTATGTATTTCAATTTTTTCTCATGCAACTTTATATTTTTCTATTCTTGCCTTCAGTTCATCCAAAGATTAACAGAGTTATTAACCTGTCAACATGATGTAAGCATAGTAATTTCATCACTTGATTTACTTCTTGCTCTCTCGGAATCGTATCCCAAACTGTTAGTCGAAGATAGTAAATATCTCATAAGTAAGTTCCCGCATTTCATTTCATAAATCTTATACTCTCTTATCTTTATAATCTTTGATTAAACGTTTTTTATTCTTTTCATAGAAATACTTGTGATGCTCCTCAATTGTGAAGCTTCTCAATTTTTCTCCAAGAGCGCTCTATCGCGAATCAAGATAGTTGATGAAAGGCCTAAACCCGTGGAATTGCCCAAGACACCAAATCAAAAGTCTACCACAACTGCAACTCTTGTTACATCAGCAGTTGACAATGAAACTTATGTTGTAACTTGGCTTCGATCATCTTTCGAAGCCAAACCCAATCAGGGTACTCTTTTAAAGCTTAATGAAATTTATGAGGATTACGTTAGAGAATGTATTCGATGTGAACGTAAGAATGTTATTCCAGCACAAAATTTTGCGATTCTCACAAAAAGGTGTTTCCCATCTATTACCATGACTGGTCCAATAATCGATGGACTTGTTCGTCGGCCTATTAAAGGGCCAGGCGGGCTATCATCTCCTATCCTCAAAGCTCAGCTTTGTGCGCCTCCTAAAGCTGGATCTTTGCCTTCAGTACCAAATCCTGGGACATCGACTTCAACTTTGATTAAAAATCTTTTGGCAAACAAATTGAGAACCAATAGTGGCCTAGGATCATCACCTTCTTCACCCTCACTTTGCGCCTCCTTTTCCTCCATTACAACTGGATCTGTTACAGTTACTCCGGCTTCTGCTTCTCCCAGCTCATCTAATAATAATAATGGCAATGGGAGTAAATCTGATACAACCACAACAATCATTCCTTGTACCATTAACAATCTCAACAGTACCTTTACTCAACAACAAAAGCCACAAGAACCTGATCCTGATCCAACTGATCTTCAGCCTAGCGCTAACAAAACAGCTTTCTCCAATTCTACCCAGTCTCATTCTAGATCTAAAGATTCTAGTTCGCTCAGTAGCTCTATACCAACATCGGTCATTACTTCAATCACACCTTCACAAACTCCAGCATCATCATCCTCACACTCATCCTCGTCAAATTCATTATCATCAGCAACATCAAACAATTCAAATAGCATCATTGTGACAAGCACAACACTTCCTACTAGCATAGCAAACAGCACAACATCTTTATCCACAAGCGTCACAATTACACCAGCTATCGCCAATACAGCACCACCTTTAATCCCAGCAGTGTCAAGTGGGGCATCAGCTAATACTCAACAAGTTATTGTTACGGCTAATCCCTTAACTCAGACATCAACTGCGAATATTTTACAGCCTCAAACAACATGCATAACAACTGGTCAAGCTTTACAGACTGGGTCTGTGTTAATTACGACTCCGACACAACCTGGGCAAACTCTTCAGCCTAATCAACCTCAGCAATTTTTATTAGTTAGGACTATAGTTGGTAATCAACAACAAACTGGACTTGTTGGAATGCCTCAAGGAGTTGCAGGGGGAACTCCTGTTCGTTTAATCCTACCTCCTGGATTTCTAACTCAACAGAGAGCTGTTCAACCGTCTAACACAACAGTCAATGGGGTTGCCTCAGTTCCAGTTGCAATAGCTAATCAAAAAGATTCAGCACCTCGTAACTCGATCTCTACCGTCTTAACAAACTCCACCAAAGCACCTTTAACAGCCAATTCATCACAAACTAATGCATCCAGCACACAGGTCTCAACAGTATCCACTGTTACTACCACCGCTCCAATTGTAAATCCATCAACTGTTTCATCTAACTCAAACGATATTTTATTAAAAGCTGTTCTTGGTAGTGGTATTGTGAGTGAAAACCCATCAGGATCACCTAATCAAATTACTAATGCTGCTTCCAATAGATCTAATACAGTAAAATCATCGCCTTTGCTTAATGTTCTTTTAGATAAAGGAAAACTTCCTGATTTCTCTACTATGGCTGGAACTATCAATCAATCTAATGTAACAAATTCATGTGTAACTACCATCACATCAGTAACCACCTCTTCATCTAATAGCCCCTTCAATCCACCGATATTAAATACTTCTTCTCAAACATCAACTCCCATCACTAGTATGTCTGGTTCACAATCTAATAAGGTGTACATATTGACTACTACAAAATCTTCTTTACCCATCAAAAATGTGCCGAATGTCCAACAACAGCAATCTGGGGGACAAGTCACTTCACAAGCTGTCGCAAATAATCTCCCAAAATCTGTTACAGTACAACAGCTAAACCAAACTCGACCGGTGCAACAAACTAATGTTATTCAACAACCGCCAACGACACAGTCATTGATGAATAGCCCTGATATTGTGAACAGTGCTACAACAGTTTCTACTGTTCCAAGCTCAAATAAATTAACTCCTTTCGCCACTGAATCAGTTGCAGCTCAGAATTCTTTGAGTGGTAAACCTATTAAAATCGACCCAATAGAAATTAAATCAACTACAATCTCGAAAAATGAGCTAAGTAATGGAGAAGTATCCTCAAATTTGATACAAGTTAGTAAATCAACTTCCAAAATATCTAATGACTTTACAGTAATTAATGACATCTCTAAGCAAGTTGATTGTGCAAACAAAGTGGTCTCAAAAAGATCTAGCGAAGACGATGATAAACCTCAAAACAATAAAAAAGTTAAAAGTAACAATAGTATCAATTCCCTTAGTATAACTCCTGTGAAGACAGAAATCAAAACTGAACTACTTGTGGATAAGCAGGCAAATAAAATCAAAACAAATGGAACAAGTGTAATACCTTCTTCCAATGCTCAACAAGGAAAAGAAGTTTCAACATCTATGAATTCAAATAAATCATCATTAGCCATGACTGATTCAGAAACAAATACAACTCCACCTAATGCTATCAATGGAACCGCAAGCACAAATGCTTCAGTTACTGTCCAACGAACAACTATAAAACCTAAATCGACAGTTAAATCCACGACGGTTAATCATAAAAACTTACAATTCTACTGTGAATGGCACGAGTGTAAAAAGTAAGTATTAGAAATTTCCAATATTAAACCTGTTGAATTTCTCATGCTTTTATTTTTTGATTTCAGAGTTTTCAGTCGTCCATCTCAAGTTTACTGGCATGTACATAAAGAGCATGTCAATATTTATGGAAATTCATCAGAAAAAATGACTTGTAAATGGGGAGGCCCTGAGGGAAGAGGACCTGGCTGTTTATCTTCTAGACCTAAATTATCATTGCTAACTCATATTAATGTAAGTCTTTCTATTCAACTAATCCATTTCGATAAACGACTCAACTCGTTTCTATTTCATTTAATAGGATTTTCATTGCAATGCTGCTGCCCTGCAGCAATCAGCTATTCGTCGAGAGTCCGGAGTTAACGTACCATCGCCAGTTGTGCCACCAGCTCACCCAGGTTACGCTTCTAATGCTGCCCTATTAGCCATCCGAAGACATGCCATTAATTACGTGGTATGTGATTTATTAAATGCAATTTTAATCATTATAAATTCAATTAAATTACATCAATAAAATTAAACCTTTATTTTTCTCCATCATAGGAATATCCCAAGCCTCCGCCAATCACACCTTTGACTCCAATATCAACTAGCATACGTTTAACAGCAGCATTAATCCTTAGGAATCTGGCTCAGGTTTCATCTAAACTCAGATTGTAAGGATTTATTTTGATCTCTATAATTTCAAAATTAACATATCTTCCTTTCTCGTTTTACAGGCTTTTGCAGAGTCTAGAACCTTATTTAAGTGAGCTCTGTATGGTTGAAGGTCGTGAAGAGTCAAGAACAATCGCACAATGCTTAGGTGTTATCACGGAAAGAAATGACCGGAAAAGAGCAGATTAAAACAAACTTTAATATTGGAATTTTGCAGAATAATTCAAAGATCTGAACAATCAATACTGAGAACAAAGAATCTGGATCGGAAATCTGAGAAGCAAGAACGTTGTAAACTGTTTAGATGATTAAATTAAGGTCTAATGATGACTTATGGTTATCTGTCGTGAAGAAAAGTTATAAAGCAACTTACAAAATTATAACCCGATAAATGTATAAATTATATTCTGCTGAACGTTCAAGGTTTCTAATATTTATGTTATTAAGCATTTATTTGATGCATTTTTTGTCTTTTTGATGGAAAGGCCATCAATGTGAATCTTACGTTGTGAAGCTCCCCTTCGAACGATTCTTTTTTTGTCTCAGCAAACATGGAAATTATTGGAAAGATAAAAAATCTATATTCGAAGGAAATAAGTCAATGAGTAAAGAAAACATTTTTTCGCACGTTAAAAAATTTCTATAATAACTGCAAAGGAAAGCAAAGAAATCTTAAGGTTGATGAAGATGGTGAACAAAATCTGTATAAAAAATTTTCTATCATTTCATTTTCACCCTTAAAACTTACTCTCTCTCACTTTCGTTTCTCTATAAATCTCTGTCGCTTTCTCTCATCTCTCATCTCTTTATCAAAATCACCATTGTTATTTAACTTTGCTTCTCGTGATCAGCGCTTTTTTATTGCATTTGAATAAATTTATTGTACACCCGCTATTAAAAAATGATTAATTTGATCAAAAAGTTTCCGACGAGCCGGATTCGAACCAGCGACCTAAGGATATCTATTGAACATCTACAGTCCTCCGCTCTACCAACTGAGCTATCGTCGGTTCACATGAGGTCATTCATCAAGATTTTGATCAAAATTTAATGCATAAATCCTGTTCTCAATCGTTTATAAAAGTTTTTTTTTTCACACCTTTTTTCATTCTTTAATTGAAGATATCTTCTTAATAACTATGCTGACTTGGCTTGTTCAGTTGAAGTTGCAATATCGTGAATTATATCAATTTTTTCATGATGAGTTTCATTTGAAAAGACATGAGAAGAATGAACGTATCCATAGTAATGTATCCAATGGTTACAAAGCAAAATCTTTTAACAGATCTTGAAGCGAGCTTTGTTTTGTATCCGATCTGGTTTTTATCCATTCTTTATGCTGTTTTTCAATTGTGATTGTTTTATTTTGCAAATGTTTCTCATCAACTTTTAATCTACAATTTGACTGTTGGTTTATTGACTTGAGTATTGTTCATTATGGTTCAGATTGCAGGTGCTCAGGTTGTTCCTTCGCTTGATGATTTGATTAAACAGGGTATTGAAGAGTTTGAGAAAATTTTCCAGGCTGAAGCTACGGTTGTTGGGTTCTCTCCTGGTCGTGTTAATCTGATTGGTGATCATGTTGATTACAATGATGGACTTGTTCTTCCTATGGTTAGTTTTTGCATAAATTCTATCATTATTTACATTTTTTACTTTTTAACTTTTTCCAAAAACAAAATGCAAAAACATACTTGCGCTATCTTCTAACCTATGCTTATTTTTCATTTCTTGTTAACGATTTTTCATTGACTTTTTCATACAATTTTTCATTTTTTTTTTGTATTTATATCTTTTTGCTTTATGCTCTAAATGTACTTTTGTTTTCATTTCCTCCAAAATTCTTACCAGGCGATACCAGTTTACACTGTTGTCATTGGAGCTCCAAATTCATTTCAAATATGTCGGATTGAGTCACTTTCAAACAAATTGGAAAGTCCAAAACGAGTTGAATTAAAGTTTGACAGCTTGACAATCGGACCTCCGTCTTGGTCTAATTACGTCAAAGGAGTTATCTCTACTTTCCCAGGTAAGATCTTTCACCAGAAATAATTTTGCACTCATTACAATTTTCTGTCTAATTTGTTTTCAAAGGAATCAAAAAGCCTTTTGATGCTCTCATTTTGAGTTCCATACCTATTGGCGCCGGACTTTCAAGTTCAGCAGCTCTTGAAGTTGCCTTCTTCAATTTCTTGCAAGGCCTGAGTGGAAGTGATCTTGGAATAAGGTAGTTATTAATTTTTGTATTTTATGAAAGTACTAATATTTAATTTATTTCATTTTGCTTTAGTAAGCAAGAAATAGCCTTGCTTTGTCAGAATGCTGAACATACTTTTGCTGGTGTACCTTGTGGAATCATGGATCAATTCGTGGTTGTTATGGGAAAAAAAGATCACGCTTTACTCATCGACTGTCGGTCTTTATCAACTGAATTGGTTCCTTTGGTTTCAGATGATATAGTCATTTTAGTTGCCAACTCAAATATTCGCCACGAGCTAGCTGGAAGTGAATATTCATCCAGGCGCAAAAATTGTGAACAAGTAGCTCAGATGTTGGGTAAAAGTAGTTTACGAGATGTTTCAATGAAAGAATTAGAGACGAGTCAAACAGTTTTACCCTTAGAACAATATCAATATTCTAGGCATGTAATAACCGAGATTGAAAGAGCTTTGAGTGCTTCAGAAGCTCTTAAAAAAAATGATTACGTTATCTTTGGAGCTTTAATGACCCAGAGTCACTGTTCTTTAAGAGATGATTATAAAGTTTCTGTTCCTGAAATAGATGAGCTTTGTGAAATTGCTCTTGAATCTGAGGGAGTATATGGGTCAAGGATAACTGGTGGAGGTTTTGGTGGTTGCACCGTAACCCTAGTTAGTGCCAATAAGGTTGAATCGACAATCAATAACATGATGACAAAATCTAGAATTTCAGTAGATTTTTATGTTTTCAAACCGGCCGAAGGTGCTAGTTACAAGAGCCTTCCCTCGAAAAAGTCGTTCTAAACTTTTTCATTTCTTGAATGAAGAAAGGATGTGATTTATTTTTGTAACGCATTTTTTATAACAATGCTATCTGGTAGTACTGATTTAAAGGATAAGGAAAAGAGAAAATTAAGTTAAGGAAGCTGTGACTTTTAATGTATGACTTACCCGACAAGTTGAACATGATTGCTAATTTTATCTAGATTGAAAAGGGGTTTAAAAAAACTAAGTTTTCAACACTCAGTTCAACCAAATGCTTTTCAAGATTTTGTTAAATCTTACCACAAGAAATTTGTTCACAACCTTTAATAAACAGATTTTTTAAATGAAATTCAAGAAACGTATTATTGTGAATTCGTCTTTATTTACGGACTAAAAGAATTTTGTGTATGTTTACAAATGCTTAAAATAAATACAAAAAATTTGTCGGACTATGTATACATAAATCTACAGAGTATTTTGGCTCTTTTTGCACTATATATTCTCATCTTTGTTGCTTAAATTTTTATATCACACGGGTTTCTCTTTTTTGACCTGCCTTATGAGTTTGGCTTTTAAAAAATTCTGCGACAACCACCACATCTCTTACATATTATGTACATAACAGTTTCTTCGTCACATTGGAATTCGTCGTAGTCTTCTTCATCGTCATCTTCTTCCTCGTCGTCGTCTTCTTCCTCTTCGTCGTCTTCTTCCTCTTCGTCTTCATTATCGGCTTCATCACTGGCATCATAAGAGCTATCTAACGAAACTTCGGAAGAACTGTCAAAACTTGAATAAGAGCTCTCATAACTGCTTACAAATGAACCTTCTAACGAAGATAACTCTTCGATAGTTGAATATTCTGTAAGGGCTTCTGAGCTATACGAAGAATATAATGAATCAGCAGTTGACTCGGATTGCTCTTCATCATCTTCTTCATCATCATCTTCTTCTACTTCTTCTTCTTCTTCTTCTTCGTCATCTTCTTCTGACTCTTCTGATTCTTCGTGTGGAATTTCGTCCATAGCACGGTAGTAGGGTATGCATTGTACGTACGGTACATAAGGCACGTATGCCGCCGGATATGGAACCAAGGCTTGGTTCACGGCGATTATTTGTCCTGTGTGAGGATGAACTAGCAAAGTGATGGTCAAGCTATGAGCCATTGTGTATTGATCTGGTAGATAACTTCACTAGATTGTTTAAAGGAAGAGGCGGGGATCTGTGAAAGAATAGAGAAATTGTTAATAGATCGATCATACAAGAGTAAAAATCAAACAAGAATTACTTACCAAGAGCTTGATGTGGCACGAATGAAGTTGACTGTTTGACTATTTAGATACATATGTTAACGTAACGCGAAAATCCCGGACTTATATACGGAGTGTGGTCGACTTAAACAGCTTATGTTTACTGAAAGGCCGCGAGCAAAAGTTTAAAACAATGTGGCATCTGATGATTAACTTAACTATTTTAATCCGCCTATTCATTACTTATCTGAAGATTGCCATAGCTAGTAATGCTAGTGTTCGTTAACCAAGATTATAAATTTTAACTTGTTATATTCTATTTTAATCAGTTTGGAAAAATTAAAGAAAAGATTCAAGCTTAAAAAATTATAAAAATTTGGATCAGAGATTATATGAAAAAATCACTTTCGTGTTTATTGAAAAATTTTCAGTCTTACTCGGATAGTTCAAATGATGTTCAAGTGTTTAAATTAAGTTATTACAATTTGGTTTTCAGGCAAATTTTCAAGACTATTCAGAATATTTTATTTATGTTGTTTTTCAATATTTTGTAATTAAATGGTGAAAATTTTGAAAGTTATATTAGTCAACTTCACTATTTCCAGGCAGCATTGAGCGTTTTTCTTGATGCCAGGTATTTTGTTGCTATTGAGAATAACAAAAGAGCTGCGAGAACAATTATTATTAAAAGATGATCAAAATCATCTTTAAGTATGTCGAATGTTTTTGATGGAGTAACTCGAGTATAATATATGTCCAAACCAGTGATAAATAAAAGGCAAGTTGACTCAAGTGAAGAAACACCGACATAAATATGGTTGACATCAGCCACCGATTGATTGTAGTTAATAATTCCCTCTGATGGAATAGGTAATTCTGGTATGTAAGGCGGGAGATAGACACCACCTTCCTCCATGGCTGCTGCTGAAGAAGCGTACTTTGAGGTGGCAAATGAAGCTCGTCGTGGGTCAAAGAAAATTTTGGGTAGAGAAAGAATACCTCCTGAAGTAAGTGCAATGAGAATATGTTTATTAGTAATTCCACGAATTGTTTGCGTTTCTCTCATTGCTCTGATACCGGTAGGGAAAATAAATGACAAGTGTTCCACTATCTTAGGTGGTGTTCGAACTGGCGGTGGTGGAGGCATCTCTTTACCTTCAAATAATTCCAATGAGCTTATCTCAATTCTTCTTTGTTTCTCATTGTAGAAAGAGTAAATGATAAAGTTTTCAGAATGAACTAAATGTACAGGATCAGAAGCTCGCCGGTGCACAACAGAATAGTAAATGGAACCAGTAATAGCATCAAGTAGATAAAATTGGACCACATTAATTTTACCAGATTCTTCATCAGTTGATTCTTCGCCGCGGTTGATAAGAGCCACTAGATTAGGATTGAGATATTTGTAAAGTACAGCTCGATCAGCTAACACTTTACCTTGACTATGAACGTGTTCATCAACTTCTTTCCAGCCAACTTGAAGACATGATCCTATTAAAGCAGGTAAACTTAAACTCCACACTCGCTGAGCAATATCCTCATGTGAAGACCCTGGAGAAGTTGGCTGCAGATGTCTCAGTGAATAGCCTGAAATTTGCTCACTAGTTTGCTTAGAGACCAGCATGTAGTAATTATTTTTATGAGATAAAAACGTTTCTCTAGTTGATTCTGGATAAAATGTAACTTTGTCTGCTTCATTCATCAATATTAACCCCTTAATACCCTGATCATCAGCATGATGCATCAACATGGACAATTTAATACGAGTGTTCAAATCTAAACTGTCTTCTACTCGGCCTTCTAACGGGTTGTATGAGATTAAGTAGCCTTTCGGTGAAACTATGGTCACTTTTGGAGTGAAAAGATTGTGACGTTGCAGGTACACAGAGATTACGGGAATTTTATCACATTTTCTACCACGTTCCATCTCGATGGAATCAATTCTTTTTTGTTCTTCAATTATGTCATCTTTCAATTTAGCATCAAAATGGGTCCATATGATTTTTCCGTTTCGAACATTGTCCAAAACAAATAGTTTACCTCGTTTGGTGACGATGAAAAGCAATTTATGGAAACCAAAAACATCAGAGACCAATGATTTTTCCCTTGATTCTTCGTCAACAGATTCTAATGTTTTCTTTTCAGAGGTGAAAAATGATTCATATAATGATATGATATACTCTTGGATGGAAACAAATTGTGAGTAAATTCGATTCTTGAATGAAGACAAGGATAGAAAATCATTTGGTGATCGAAAATCATGTTTAGCTGATGATGCTGAAAAATAGGGTAAAGATACGAATTGCGACCATATAATAGATGATAGACCTTCCTCGCGAGACCATATCATATTTCCTTTAGAGTCAAAAGAAGCAAGCCGCTGGTCATCGAATGTCACAATAAATTCAATCTCAGATCCAAATTGAACAATTGAAAATCGATGCAAGCTGTTTGCATGAGATTTACAATCGAAATTTACCGAAAAAGATTTCTCTGCTTTCCAATCAAGTCCAAATTTTAAAATTTCAATACCAGTTTTAGTTAGACTAACACCATAGAATTGAGGATGGGATGGATCGTTGGCGTTGGTCAAAATTGAGACCTTTTGAATTTTAGGGAATGTTGTTAGCCATTGTAGTCCACCTGATTTATCTTCATCAGAAGCTACTTTGTAGAGGTAAAACCTTTCAGTATCCTGTGTGTTGCGAACAATTTTCAAGCCAAAGTAACCAGCATCAGCACCATTTTGATTCAATATTCTTTCAAGAACATACCGTTTATCGCCCGGTAAGGCTTCTGGAAGTGGTTGATTGGACCATCTTGAGTCTCTCAGTGTGATATAGTGCAGAGAAAATGATGTTAAGCAAACAAGATTGTCTACTCCAACAAATATACAATCATTTTCAAGGTTTAAATCTGTTGGACTTCCATCAAGATTTGTCCATTCTTTTTCCTCTGGTTTAGCATTTGGCTGATCCTTATTCACTAAGAACTGGAATTTTTTAAGTTGACTACCCGATTCACCACATAATACACTGACCAAACTTTTAGATGCATCAATGGACACCAAACAATTTTGGCTACCTTGGAGGAAATGACTATTTTCTGCGATTAAAAACCCATAGTCATCTTGTGACCATTTTCTTATGAAAATTTTACTCCCGTTTTTCGTTTTATATAGACTAACTGTAATTAAACCATCAGTTTTATGCAAAGAGGAGCCAATTAGTCGACCTTGTTCCTCTTGAATATTTCTCCAAGCTATTTCTCCTTTTCTATTGATAGCTGAGATAACATTTGTTTCACCGGTGGTGCAGAAAATGAGATCTTTAGTTTCACTGTTAGATCTCATACAGCTGTCTACATCGATTCCAATGAACTGTTGTCTCCAATCCCACTTGTGAATTTGATCTTCATATAAAGCGTAGCTGGACTTTAATAATGTCAATTTGATTATTAAAAGTAGCAACATAATTCTAAGGATTTCACAGGCACAGCTCATTACAAAAAAAAACACAAGAAATAAAAAGGTTGAAAGAGAAAGATTGCAGGTTAAATCGGGAAAAAATTATGAAATCACAGAAATGTCAGAGACTGAATTGTGCCATTTTCTTGCACTTATTATGTTGATTTGGTTATTAAATTAACCCAGATGATCAAAATTCTGAATCCTGGATAATCGAGTCGATGAAATTGAAATTTAAATCCACACATCTAGAAAAAATGCAAGTTGCACTTTGCAACCAGATAAATAATGCCATCTGTCGTTATTTGAACAAAGCTCAAGAATTTTAAATTTTTAGCTACCTTTAATTAATTACGATCGTTTTTCATTCATATTTATTATGTGCTTTTATACTATTATTCAAACAATCTTTGCTCCCATTAATATCATCACCAGTCTAGTTTTGTTTGTCGGCCATGAAATTGCAAAGATCAGCATCGTTTGGCAGGATGGCGAACTCAGCTCTAAGCTCTTTGGCAAGTTTTCCTGTTTAAAAAGCAAATAAAGGATCTTTACTAAACCAAAACTCTAATCACAAAATATTCTGACCAAGACATTTGTGAGAAATAATCTTTAAGAAAAAATAACTAACAAAAACAAACCCAGCAAAATAATCAGTATGATACTGAATGAAATATGAGCAGGCTGGAAAAATAAACAAACTCGATAAATAAACAAAATAATAAATTTTACCGAATCGAGCATTGGATTGACTGTGGAAATTGTGTGTTGCGTTTTTGTTGACTTTGTAGAGGTCGTTGATTATATTTTTTCGTGGTGACTGGACGGAATGTACATTCATGCTTCATCAATATTGAATTCTTTGAAATCCAATATTTTTTCTAGTTTGATTGAGCATCGATTGTAATCGATTACCTGAATAATCGCTAATCGCCCATCTCTAGAACGCATTGAGCCATCCAGCCATATTACTTGGCTAAAAGGGACCTATTGGTTCCGCTGAATTGAAGTTTATGTTTCTTTTTTTTACTCATTGCTTTTCGCGATCTGTTTGCTTTCTCTGTTCTTTGATTTTAATGAACTTAAATATTTGAAATTATCGATCTGAAATAAATTTAAAAATTGAAAACTGATTTGGAAACTGGGGACGACATCTTTTAATAACTATGGTGAGTACAATTTACTGTTCATTTGTTTCGATGCTATCTTTCTTTAATGACTGATGTACAATAAAATTTTCAAATCTTCAACAAACTTAATTATTGTACTTTCTTGCTTCCTTTATCTTCGACTTTCATAGTCTTCAGAAGATAGAACGCTTTTACATGTTGCTGCCTCTGAAGGCGATTTAACCAAAGTGAAAGAAATTCTCAAAGATCCTAAAACTGAATTGGATGCAATTGATGAGGTAAGTTATCAGAAAAAGGAATTAAGTTTGAGGTTTCTAATTTATACCACTCTTTATAGGAAAGCTCTTGTTTGAGGGGTTAAATATTTCGTTAATACGATTTGTTTTTTAATACTTTAATACTCTTATCATTTTAAGTTCTTGTTTATTTTGAGCTGGGCCCTGCTTAAAACTGGTATAAGTTTCATGAATCTCAACATTAAACAAAAATTTTCTTTATTTCAATATTATAATGTCATCATCATAAAAGTTAGGTTGGACACCGTTAATGATTGCTTGCTCAGCTGGTAATATTGAAATTGTTAAAGAGCTCATTGGATCTGGTGCCGACATAAACCGACCAAACATTAATGGACAAACTGTCTTACATTATGCTGCATCTAAATCTCATTTTGAAATCTGTGAATTACTTTTGAACAGCAAGGCTAATGTCAATTCCCAAGACAAATACGGATCAACTCCTTTACATCGAGCTGCATCCAAAGGAAACACTAAAATTGTTAATTTACTACTATCATCTCCTCACATTCAAGTCAATATTCAAGATAACTTCGGGAATACTCCTTTGCACTGTGCTTGTGAGGAGGAACGATTGGCCGAATGCAAAGCACTAATTGAATCTGGCGGGGATCTTGAAATTTTGAACAAAGTAATTAGTCTTTTTTGTTAAATATTGGATTTAAATTTTAATTTCGTTTTTTTTACTATTTCAGGAGAAGCAAACTCCATTGGATTTATGTAAAAGATACCAAGTAAGGAAAAAAATTGCCTCCGGTGAATTCGATCTGTGAGATCCATAAAAATATTTTTTCGACTGTCCTAATAAAAATAATCGAATGTCTTCATGAACTCTCAATAAAGTTAATTTTTCAAGATGCCCAACTGAAGTGATTTATTTCAATGGCTCTTTGTTTCTCTATATCATATGAAATCGATCAAATTAGCCTATTTTTCATGTTTTTTCCAAATTAATTGTATAAAATCAATTTTTTATCATTAGCAATTAGATTGAAAATATGTTTCAGCAAAAGCGTCATTGACGCAGCTTCAACTCTCTCGACTCAGGAGAATTATTGCAATTTCTATAAAGTCCCCCTTAGTAACCAGGCAATGAGGCAATGCTAAGCATTGAATGCTTCGTAGTTCTATGAATTTAAAATTTAAATTTTTTGAATTGTGCTGTGCAAATTGATTCAACGTTGAGTTATTTATTTGTATAAAATTGATAAAATTAAAGGTCTGCACCCTATTAAGGTTAATTATTTTTTGTTAGACACTCGTGGTTGGATTTTATCATCTAAAAAGGTTTGTTTTTTCAATCATCGCCATTTGTTTACTTTTTTGCAACTCAGCACGTTTTTCTTATGGTACTTTGTTAATTTACCTTTTCAAGATTTTTCTTCATTATTTTTAGAATTGCCATAAAATGACAAACTTACTAAGTGCAGTTTTGGTTGGGGACGAGCTTGGGTTCATCAAAAGATTGGATCTACATGCTAAAGAGAAACAAACCAAGGATAAAAAGATATTGTTAACCTTGAATCGAGAATTCATTGGCGAACCTTCACCAGATAAGTCAGTTCTTTCTATCACACCTTTAGCTGTACCGGACTATTTTCATAATTTATCAGAAGACCCAGATGAAATTGATGATAGTATTGGACACAACTACTCTGATGATTTCGAAGATGTACCCTACGAAGAGTCAAATTTTATCTATCTCATAGCAAGTCGACCAAATCATATTTATCTATATAATTCTTATAATCAAATGTTTGCTACAATTGCAAATCCAGTTGAAGGAAATCTAGTTGGTTCCTTGCCACTCAATGGCAATAAAATAATTTCTTGTTATGATAATGGAACGGTTAATATACAAAACATCGAAACAGATTTGATTGCTATATCGAGTCGAAGTAGTGCAAAAGCATGTAAAGTATTGGGAATCGGTGCTGATTTAAAAGAAGCCGACCATAGTGATGATGATGTATGTGGTCCAAGGGCATCCAAAAAGATTAAAAAGTCGCATTCAAAATCTAAAGGAAATAAGGAGAAAGACAGTGAGTATATCATATCATTTTGCCATTTTGACTAATAATTCGTTAAAATATTTGTATCCATACAATAACCATGTCTTCTTATTCAAGGTTCAGCCTCTTCTATCACTACAATATTTTCACCTAACTGGCAGCCATCAAATGTCTGTTTGACTTGTTTTAAAGTTCAAGATGATCGAGTTGCTATTGGTGGTAAAAATTTCGATATGCGAGTTTTTGATTTAAATACTAAACAGTGTATTTTTACCGCTAAATCACAGAATCGTGATTGGCTTGGTATTAAACATAAAGTTTGGACTTCTGATCTAGACTGGATTGGTCCATTTTCTGGTAAACAGTCATCAATTAACTCATCAACTTTGATCACTTCGCCATCAATGATTGCAACTTGCTCTCGCACTGATCCTGTTGTTCGTATCTATGATCTTAAAGTTTCAAGTCGAAAATCTATCTGGCAATTAAATTTCAAAGATCAAATCTTCAACAATGATTCTAATCCTCCATCGTTCACCAAGATATGTGCAACACCAACTCCAGCCGTTAAATGTTCTCCTACACAAAAGTTGATTCTAGGTACCACAATGGGTCGAATGATGGCAGTCGATTTACGGTTCAACTCTCATACCTGTAGACATTTAGGTGTATTTAAAAGTTTTGGTGGAGGTGCAATAAAAGATATAAAATATGTACCAATAGAATCCAATCTCGGAAAAGTCGTCTCTTGTAGTTTAGATCGATTTGTGAAAATTCATTCATTCTCTATGGGTGCAGATAGAACACGATCTCTTGACCATCGATATTACATGAAAACAAAGCCTACCTGTGTACAACCTATAATATCAAATGTACTCTTCCCTGACCAAGACTCAGACGACCAAGATAACAATGAAGCTGATGATAATGATGATGATGACGATTCTCGCATCTCATGAGACACAACTGCAATTGCATGCACATTAAAATTAAAGATTAATGATTATTTTGTTTTAATATCATGTTTTATCATTTAAAGCCGTTCGCTCTAATTTCATTCAAGCTCGTCAACATGCATATACCTGTCGCAATCATAATCATTCAAAATTAGTTTAATCAAGCAAAAGATAATCAAGTAAACAAGTGAAAGGCTATAATGAATGAAAAACACCAACAGGTTTGCTGAATTATTTTGAGAAACTTAATTGTCTTCATTTCTCTTGATTAACATTGAGAGCGAAATTATAAAAAAAAAGTTTCACCGTTTTTTTATTCAACTTATACCACATAATATACTGTATAAGTTGTGAACCCTGTAAATACACAATCAACGTTAACCGTTAATTTTTGTTTTACTTTCTCATCATCACCATCTATTTGAGAAAGTAATGCTTAATTAACCAATTGTGAATCGAATTCACATTCATCAACTGATAATATAAGATAATATCACTTACTTTGCATCAATCTTTTTTTTGAATGTTCAGTTTAAATGCTCCTTCATTTAACCGCAATACATTCTAATGTTAGTTATTCAATCAAAGTTCAATTTAGTTGATTCGGGTCTTTTTTTAACCATCTTATAACCATTTATTCATTGTACATTCACTAGACGTTAAAGTTAATCATCATTAACAGACAACTATTCATAAATCATTATTGATTGACTAGACATGGCCAGTAGTTGAAATAAGTCTGAATGAAAGTGAAACTCCAAGCTTCAACAGTTTTTGATAATCTTTATTTTATTGGTAAATTTGATTTCTCAAAAAGACATATAATTCTCTTCCAGTCGCACAGTTAATTATACTTATTGATACAAGTACTCGTTTACAATAGTTAACTAGTAATTAAGCTATAATGGTGAAATAAAAATTAAATCAAGATGAAAGGTTATGTTAGTAGAAAACGCATAATAATGTAGTAAATAAAGCAAATAAAATTAAATGTTTTAAGTGAAGAGTTAAGTCAAACAGTCAATTGAAATAACAGGAAGCATGATGTGATGATTAGGTGATGATTGAAGGATGATGAAAACTGTGAAAATTGGTGAAAACATTAAAATAAGAACAAATTAAAGGAAAGACTAAGGACAAGCACAATTAAGGAATTAAGCAAGATTAAATGTTTACACAGTAAGAAGCCGCAATCAATTGTTAATAGAAGTGATTTTAAAATATTAAATGAGCAATTAGAGGATGAACAAAAACAAGATGCTTATGGACGGGTAAACAATCACAATAAAATTAAGAAAATTAGCTAACTGAAAATAAGAAAAGCAAAACAAATGCTGAATTGTATCACATGAGAATGTCGATAATTCAGCTAAATGGCACAGAGAACAGATGAATTGATTAATGTAAACACATATATTCAATGTACATTTGTACATACACGAAAGTATGTGTGAGGAACAATGAAGGCAATTAATATGATCAACATATTACGTAAAAATCATGCATCTTTGGTGGTTCTATATTAAGAAGAATCTAGTCATTGATTTGTTTTGCTTTGCTTTGTTTTTTGGTAATTTGTTAATATAATGCTCATTAAAATAATGAGATAAAATTAATTTTAAAGTTGAATCATCTAATCTTACGATTCATTGTCTTTCGGAGATTCTGTGGTTGAAGTTGTTGATGTTACACGTTGGAAAAAGTTTCTCAAATTTTCAAGCGGAACTCGACTTAAATTGTTTAACTGGTTGAGTAATCGTTGTCGACGGTTATTAGGCTTGGTACTTTCATCATTAGATGAACTGCTTTCTTCAGTTGTAGAGCTTTTTTCTTTGTCGGTTGACGAGCCGTTTGTTGATTTGGCTGGTGAGGCTGCTGACTGTGAAGGATCCATCGGGTTAGCACCCATAGTTTGGAAAGGATTCATCATGGGAGGACCATAGAAGGGTTGATTAAGAAAATTGTACCAATTATGCATGTTCATCTGGGGATGTTGACCGGGTAAAGCAACACCAGAATTACCAGAATTAGGTGAAACATTTGGGTTTGATTGAGCGGAGACACTACCAGGAGAAGCAACTGGCGATGCACCAGAAAGAAGAGGATTACTTGAAAGACCATTGGCTGATAAACCTTGTAATCTAACTGGGACTGGTGAAAGGTTTGATGATGACCATTGAGGCAAAGACAATTGGGAAAATGAGTTCCACATGGGTGGAGGTGGCACTCCAGAGGCAGCTGAGTTTGGTCGAGGAAATGAGGCTGAAGCAAAACCAAAATCACTTGGGTACATTAATTCACTTGCATCATTTCGTTTGACTGGTAGTTCCATTTCTGGTCGAGCTTGAGGATTAGATGGAGGTGGTGGACCCATGAACATCTCAGAGGGCATTAAAGATCGAGCAACTCGTCGGTTCATTGGTGATTGATGATTGGCTTCTGGGATTGCTGTGGGCATATATTGAGGTACAATACCGGCAGCTGCAGTAGGTAAATGTTCATCGGGAACTTGATTATCAGGTCGATAATTTGAGTATAATCTTCCATCTTTACCTTTCAAAGTGTATGGAGACATTAATTCATGGCCTGGGTCACTTTTGTAAAAATATTCATTAACTTTTGCCTGTCTTGGACTGACATTAGGAAAGTTAAACTCTCTTGATGGTCGAGCTTCGGACGTGGTTAAAACTGATCCACGCAAAGAAACACTTTCTGGTCTCAAAGGAAATACAAAATTACCATTGTTGAGGGGTTCATTGGGTTTTACATTCAAACTTTGACTCCTTGGCAGCAATACTTTTGGCGATGAATTGAGAGAGAGCAATTTTTCATGAAGATGCCGATGTTGATGACGTTGAAGATTTCCATCCTCGTCACAACCACAGTTTTCATCTGGAGACAAAGGTCCACTTGATCTTGGTAATAGGGTATCCAAATGGTGATCACGACGCCGAAGATATCCACCATTAACACCACATGAAAGTCCAATTAAGATGAACGTTAAACACGGTAACATTTTAACTACAGTAAAACAAATAGCAAATGCTCAGCCTGACCACTCTAATATTTACCTAAATTTGTAAAAAATTTCAAACAATTGCTGATCACAATTGTTGATTCTCGTATTCTGGTTGTACCTTCAAAGTAAAGATGACAAATAAAAAGAAATTCAAATGATTTCAGGTATTTAACCCTTAACGGTGAACGCATCAATGATCAATCTGCCTTCACTTTTCACACTCGATTTTGGTATATTGACATAATCAAACGAACCCTAATCAACCTACCAAATGTATATACCAACAAAGTTAATTCATCAACAATCAACAAAAACATTAATTGGGCGGGATATTTAGATATATAAAAAAACTTGTAAGCAAGTTAGAACTTCCAACTTATTAGAAGCTATAGAAAGCTAAAACTCACACTTTTACATGTCACCTTACTCTTTGATGTTACCAGCTTGAAGTTTATCATCCGTTCAACTATTATATCTTCATTAAAACTGTTACTATTCTTTATTGTCTATTACTATTATCATCATAAAAATCATCATTATGCTTATCAACAGCCCACCAAAGGTAAGACCTGAGATCAATAGAAAGTGATGAGATTTTTAACCTTGAGTTAATACATCAACAATAAAACCCGAAAAACAGATTTCGATTTAATGACTTGAAATGTATCTAAAATAGTTTAAATAACCACCAGTTTTTTGCCACCCTCACTTTCTAATGAAATCAACTCATCAACAATAATTACTAGATGTTGATTGTTATAAATGGGGGTTAAAAAAAGTTGATGAAAAAATCAAGGTAAGGTAAAATGTTAACATTTAATGGATTAATTATTAGAGTTATCACGCTATTTATATGTGCCATTTGAGTTTTGTCTTGATTTTGTTTAATAAATCAGTCAGAAAAGAGCAAATAAAATAATCATTTTTGTTTTTTTTTATTCAAACTCGGCTAATTGGACATTTTCATTAATATTGTTGGTTAAAAAAAGATTAATTTACTGTTATTAGATAATTGATTGGTTGCATTATTTGCTATCAGCGAAAAAAGTAGACTTTTTGATCAACAAGATGTGAATTTGTCAAGATGCAGTCTTATATGTGAAGCGATACTTCCAATTGATGAATCATTGCTTTAACTTCATTTTCAGTCTTGATTTTTTCTTTTTGTTCCTTTTCCAACTTTTTAGGGTCCATGGTTTTGAGTTTCTCTATGTCTTTCAATTTTTTCTTCAAATTTCTCAGCTTTTTGGCCGGATCCGTTGTTAATGGTTGACCCGCTTCATTAGTTACCTTAATTCCTTTTTCTGTTTCTACTATTCTAACTGAATTATTAAGCTTAATAACAGAGGCATTGGCCGATTCCTTACCACTAGGAGCAGCTCCTCCAGATTTATCAGCTTCTTCTTTGCTCTTTGCTTTTTTCTTTTTCTTTGATGTTACTGTTACCCATTCGCTGTCATCTCCAGTAATCCCGGGTATTATCAAAGGTGCTGAAAGTGCCGTAGATACATAGGTTTCATTTGTTTGATCGACCGCATGGTTATTAGATTTTCCAGTTGTTGTAGAGCTACCACTTTTACCTTGTTTTGGTTTACCATTGTTTTTACTACCAGCATCCTTATTCTTAACATTAGATCCTTTATTGTTGTTAACGTTGTTACTAGCTTTACCCATATTACTTGGTTTTACAACATCTTGGTTCTTTTTACGGGCCATTTTTTCTTGGTTGGCTTTCATTTTTTCCCACAATTCGGGATCTAAACCAGGAGGAAGAGTAGTTTCACGCTCTTTAGCATATTTCTTGCCTTTGGATTCATAGAGAGGTACCTCTTCTTGAGGAACAAATCCTTCCTTAACTCTTCTTGGCTTCCTCCATGATCCGTCTGGTCTCTGAGATGCTGCAATGAAGGTGCTGCCTGAATAAAGACAAAAGAAAATATGGTTTGGTAAATAAATGGATTTTGAAATGAAAAATAACGTGCCAACAAATAAAGCATACTCAGCTGAGTTACAGATAAAACATCTTGCTTGTGTTCTAAACAAAAGAATAACAGACAAATAATTGGACAAAAATACAAATCAATAAATTAAAACTCAATTTATTTTAATCTCGTTGCAAAAACGTGCATTCAACGAGAAGAAAGAGTAACACTTGGCACAGCAACCATACATACTCTCCAATACACACATGAATGAAAAAGGAATCAACAAATAAATGAATCTACCATTCAAAAATTATCATTGATAAATTTAGATTTGATTTGACAACATACCTGCATCATCCTTAACATACATAGTTGCCATGTCCACGATTAAATTAGCTGTTGCAATAAGTTCAACAATTAGATTTAATTTAAAAAAATGACCCCGACAGAAAAATAACTAAACCAGAGAAAGAACAAGAAGAAAGAGAACTGAAAAGAAAAGTCTTGTTTTATTGAAAGTCTTATTCCACACACCTTATCCTCGAACAACAACCAATGAAACTTGATGTTTAACAATTTTACAATTTTTATTAAATTAATTTGCCTTATAAATTCATTATCGTTAAAATGACTTCAGCTTGAGGTTATTTTATAATTCATCATCGTTTAACTTTAATTAAATTGAGCCTGTTAACATATTTTCTGCCACATAATCAACACAAATTATTTTGAACATAAGACCTCATCTAAATGAAAACGATGATCGTGAAGAAAATTTAGCAATTTTTAAACAGCAACAGAAAGTGAACATAAAGTAAGGGTAAAAAAGGTTAGGTTTGAAATCAATGTCACTTTCATGGTTTATTAACAATAACCATCAATATTATTAATATAAACACACCTTTATCATATTGACAATTTTCATCTTCATCTTATTTACCTTGAATACAGTGAAAAGCCTCAAATGTATTTGACTTCGGGTAAGCATTTTTTTTTGTAAACTTACTCTACCGTTAATCTTGTTAAAGTAAACTCTTTATTCCCAATCAGTCTTAATTCAGTGATGATCATTGCTTCATTTTCACCATCATCTGTATACTGTCTTTTTCACTTTCTTTTCTCAGCATTTTACCATCTTTATTATAATCACTTGCAATTCTCACTTCTTTTCAATCAGATAATGACTTTGTTTTTCTCTCTCTTTTTTTCTTTCCCAATTTCAATCTTCATCTTTATCTTCATCTTAAACTTCATCGTCATCATCTTCTGTCTTTACCGGTTGTCTATGATAATCAGCCTTTTCTTCATCTCCCTCTTTGCTCCAATAATCTTGCATAAAAATTCATTCAACTATAAAGACATTTACTTGCAATTTAAGCTTCATTTGTAGTTTACCTGAAAACAAGCTAACTCATCATTATTATCATTAAAATTTAACTTAATAACTATTGAATCTCATTAAAAGTTCACTTTCTAAACAATATGAGACTATTCATCATTACTATCTTCATTTTTCAGTATCAGGCGAAAAAATTGTCAAATATGAAACGGGTTTTAAATGATGCTAATTTACTTTTTGAATAAAAACTGATTGTCAAAGATTCTGGCGGGTTAAATAAAGTCATTTTACTTGGAATGAAAAGTCGCTTTAATATCAAATTTCGTTTTATTTGAAGTGAAAGAAGTATACAGAAACTGTGACTTTTGAGTTGAGACTTGGAGGAATCGTAAGGCCTGAGTATTAAAGCAATTAGAATTTCAACTTTTTATTGAAATTGCATTCAAATTTGAAACTTCGATCGACTCAGATTAATTGGAAATACGAGATTGAAAAAATGCTTAGGAAAGTAGAACAGCTTAACTTAATCTATTCATTTTAATCTTCTCAGATTCAAAATGCATTGTTACTAAAACATCGCCCCAAGTAAAATGACTGATTCATTTGTTTAGTTTAAATCAAGCTTCAAACAGTTTTCAATGATCTTAAATAATTGGAAAAAAAATTTAGAACTGCTTACGAAGTGAGATGTACCATTATCAGAAACGATTCGGGTTTAATAAAATTGAGTTTAAGTCGGTTAGCTCTAGGTTTGCCCGTCAATTATGTTAGTTAATGTTGATTTAGGATCATAATTTATCAATGCAAGCAGTCTTATGAGTTATAATGAAGTCAACCAAAAAGTAAAATAATCTGGATGATAAAATTAAAAGACCATTTAGTTGAAACATTTATTTATTTAATCAATATATGCATACAATGATTTCATTGGGTAGTCATAGATTTGAGAAATAAGTTTTGTTTGGTTATAATTTAATTGGAACTGAATAAGACATGCTATCTTAATATAAATTGTGTATGAAATTTGGACAAATTATAATTTTTATCGTTTCGCAATTTGATACATCTCCATATTGCTGGTCATTATATTCATTTGATTCTCGACCAAAATCACTTTGACAGGTTGAGTTGGTATCAACAGAAGAGAAAGATGAGGAAAGTCCATTCAATTAAGAATAAGGTCCATTGTGAGCTCTACGAGCCATATTCATATTCAGCTTCGAACAGTTAGGTACAGTAAGAAATAAAGTTAAAGAGCAAAGATGAAGCTCAACAAAGAGAAATAAAGAGATTATTGAATTTAAATTAAATTAAAATCATTTGTCAAGATCTTTCAAGAAGACATAAAGGTGTCTTCTATTAAGACTAACAGTGAAGAGTCTTTGGCTGTTGATATGATGATAGTCGTATTATTAGTTCATTGTTTTTCCCATGAAGTTATTTCGTATTTGATTTCCAGTTTAGTTTTTTTCTGGGAATTTTATTATTCCCATTCGAGTAAATACTCTAATTTGCCATCAGCCGTTAGCCTTTGAGCTTTTATGATACACTTTCTAGGACTTGACTCGTTTGCTGTGTCCACGCGAACAGGAGTTTCGGTTTCAGGTGATTTTGCTAATTGTTTATTTGGAGATTCTTTATCCAGTGCATTTCCCGTAATTCGTTTTAAAGTTAATTTAGAACAAGTACCACTTCTAATGATTTGATATCCACTTTCATGTTGATTATTAAAATTGCATGTTTCATTGTTATTTGAAATTCGAGATGATGATGAATGGCTGACAGCTCTTTTATCAGCTGAGTTAACAATAGATGTTGAAGAGGTGGATGATTCACTTTGTTCACTGATATCAAAAAAAGGATTATTTTGTCCCTCAAAGTTTTCAGGCAATGGTATTACTTCCTCGAGGCAAGCATCATCAGTTCCAGTGTCACGATTGCCATCATCTCCATCATTATCAGTATCAAGATTTTGTTGAGATGAACCGTCATTCATAAAATCGACATCAGATGATAAATGACCTCTCAATTCAGAGCGTGGTATTTTTATCCGTCGATGGTGATTAGTCATTATTTTGATTTTTGTCCTTAAATGCTCTTTATTTTTATCACTGTCAACATTTATCTCTTTATCTGGTAGACTTGACGAGGATGATCCAATAATCTCTTTTGTAGAATCAACGCTAAAATTATGTGCAGACATTTTATCATTTGAATCATTACTACTATTACTAGTGCCGGGTAAACATTTTGATTTTCTTTTCTCCTGAGATTTTCGACGAGATCTTTTCCTCTCTTTATGTCTCACTAGATGTCTCATACTTGCTGGCTTAGGATAAATGGCGGCACCTTTCCTACAAGCTCCATAAATTAGAGGAAACGCTGGAGGAGACCTTGATCGAGTAGAGTTACTGATTGACTGTGGGTGATTGTTGTTGTTGGTCTGATTTTTCAGTTTATCACAATTTGACCAATATGATTTAGGAGCAAAGAACAATGGTCTAGGAAACGGCCAAGGAGCTCGCAATGCCCAGTGAGTCAATTTCTCTCGATCGCGATCACAAATAAATTTTTTCTTGTACTTAATCAAAACGGAGAGAATCTTTTGAGACAGATCATCTTCACTCATTTTTACCAGGTTATATCCTTTGGTTTTAAATTTTGAGTTATTCTGAATGACGAAGGGAACAATTTCAGAGGAAAGATCAAAAAATCGTTTACGATGCCTAAGAGTTAGATTATTTAACACAATGGCAACAAGATCGCTCCAACGCATGGAAAGCCTTTCAACGATTTCTTCTCCTTTATTGCAAACACCACAAGTAAATTGATAAAAATGATCTCCATATAGAAAAGGTGAGTCGATTACTTGAATACAAGCTTCATGGAACCATTGGAGACATTTATGGCATTGAAGCATTCGTGAATGATACCTTCCAGGACCACCACAGTAACAATAAATGTTTTCTCTGTTTGATTGATGAGCATCATTCCAAGTTAATGATGACAAATCATAATGAAAAACAGTTTTTGTTAATTTCATGGCTTCACCAACTGCAGTATCCCTTTCTGCTCCCCCTTCTCGAGCTCCAAGGGCATATAAGCAGGTTCGACATGTCCATGGAGCATCAGGTTCTAATACGGAATCAGGTATTTGAGGTTTATGGCATAGTTGATGATAACCTTGATTGCACACATCACAAATGACTATCTCATTGGGTGACTTAGAGGAACCGTCACGACACTCACTGCAGATTATATCTGAATCAGAGAGAATCGTATTGGCTGATAATTGGGTATGAATATCTTTGAAATGGGTCCAATATCGTGAATCATCTTCATATCGAATTAAACATAATCCTCTGTCATCTTCTATTTTTTCAATGACACCTAGATAGTATAGTCCATTGGTCCACCGTACAAATACAGTTTTATTAATGGCCATCCAATGTTTAACCGGATACAAATTGACATTATTGGTAGAATCACTTATATAAGATTGCACTTGATTACTTCGCACATTTTTCATACCAAATGATTTAGTATTTACTTTGGTAATCTCTCTGGTGTTTAATTTTGATGCTTTAGTGGAGGTTGATGATGCTGACCCATTTGATGCATATTCTGTTTGGTCAACATTAGAATTATTTCTTTTAGCCTTCGCTTGGCAACATAATTCACAGTTAGATTCATCATCTGATTGACATTCATCGTTTGTCCCATCATCCTCAGCATTATTATCTTCATCTAAGTCTATATCTTCAGAATCAAATGAATCTAACTCCGAATCTATTGACGACACTTCCGCATCAGATGAAGAGTCAGTTTGACCATCATGGTCACTGTCTTCATTATCTTCACCACAGTTTTTATTATTATTCCCTTTACCCTGGCCATACTTATAGTTTGACGAGACACCAATCCTTCCTCTAGGATAGGTTTGTTCACCATCATCATCGGAATCCTCGTCAGTTAGCTCAGTTTGACTTTGAACTGAATTTGAGTTACGTGAATGAGACATTGTTAGTCAAAGATCGATAAAGCACAATAAATTTGTTATCGAATCAAATAAATTCCAATCGTATTAAAACAATATAAATATAAGAGGAGAAGAGTAATAAAGTCAGTCAATCCAAAGTAACCAAGAACAAGTTGAACAGGATATAAGGAAAAACAGATGTTGAAGATTAGAATTGAACATTGAAGTTGATTGTTTAGATGGACTTATAATTAGGCCTGAAGAGTATTGTTTGATTTGCATAACGTTTAAACAAAAATTTCAATAATAGTGGGACAAAATTCAGGTAAGGAAAAAAAAAAATAATTAAATTTGATTTTTAGGTGAGTTATATACAGTGTTATACACAAACACATAGTACAGATTCATTTTTTGAGTTGAATTTGTATAGTAAAAGCAGAAGGAGAATTTCATGTAACCAAATTTACCGGGAAATTGAAATCATATAACTATTGCACAAAATGAAATAATGCATAAAAAAGATTCGATTTCAATATTACGCTTTTGTTTTATATTTTTTATTTACAATATACGATTAATGCGGGTCATGCAAAAAAATTCCTAATGAGTGCAGAGAAACAGTGTTGATTGCTAAATATCAAACTTGTTGCTAAAACCTTTCAAATACCTTATAATGATTTTCTAATGTTTGGTTTTAAAAAATTTGGAGCTCTTTGTGATTATTTAACAACTTAAAACTAGAACCAACTAAAAATTTTGCTGTTAATTACTTATTTCTTTGAGTTTACAGTAAAAAAAATAGAAACGCAATGATATGTGCGACACGAAATAATGTTAATTTTAGAAGTACGAATATATAAGAATAAGTTTATTAATAAGGAAAGAGATAATATTTTATAAATTGGAGAGATATACAGAAAGTTATTATTGATGATCAGATAAGTTAGTTAGTTAAATTAATCAAACAAAAATAGTTTCATCTTTTCTCTTTTTCTGTCCTGTAGATGCTCCTGGTTTATGTTGAGCATCAGGATGATTGGCTAATTCAGGTGGACAAGATGATACTGGACTTTGTTGTAACAATTGTTTGAGATCATAGAAAAGGTGAGAATCGTCTTTTGTACAGAAAGAAACAGCTTTACCAGTTGAACCAGCACGACCAGTACGACCAATACGATGAATGTAATCTTCAATACTTTTAGCCATATCATAATTAATGACAAGAGTAACATTTTTAACATCCAAACCTCTACCTGCAACATCAGTAGCTACAAGAATATCTTTCTCACCAGATTTCAAAGAAGATAAAGCATATTCTCGCTGTTCTTGACCTTTACCACCATGAAGTGTACAAGCAGAGTAACCAATTTTTTCCAAGCTACGAGCCAATACATCAGCTCCTTTCTTTTGATTGACAAATATCATGATTGGAGGTTCAACACCAGCTGACAAAGTTTGCATAAGTTTCTTTCGTTTATCTGATTCAGCAACAAGATATACAACTTGTTCAACTCTTTCAACAGGTTTACCAGCTAAACCAATGGTAACCATTGCAGGACGACGTAAATAAGCTCGTGCCAATCTCTCCACACTTGGAGGCATTGTTGCTGTAAACATAACAGTTTGTCGATATTTATGTTTTGAATTAAAATTGGCAATCAATTTATCTTCATCTTCAGCATCATCAGTATCTGGTTTTAAATTTGTTACAGGCATAAAGTCAAGAATTTTTTTCAAATCAGGCTCAAAACCCATATCAATCATACGATCAGCTTCATCGAGAACAACATAAGTACATCGACTTAGAACTAAATAACGATTTTCAAGTACATCAATTAATCTACCAGGAGTTGCAATAACAATTTCACAACCTAATCGCAATTTGAAGCCTTGCTCTTCTCGAGAAGAACCTCCAATTACTGAAACAGTTCGTATTTCTAGAGCTTTAGCAAATTTAAGAGTTTCTTCTTCAATTTGTTGAGCCAGTTCACGAGTAGGAGCTAAAATGATTGCATATGGTCCTTGATCAATCTCCTCTTGACGGACTATCTTTGGTTGTGAAGTTATCCAAACAAGCAATGGAATCAAGAATGCAGCAGTTTTACCAGAACCAGTTTCAGCAACACCAATAATATCTCTATTCTGTAAACCAATTGGTATAGCTTGTCTTTGAATAGGAGTTGGATCTTTGTATTTAAGTTCATTAATAATTTCTAATATTTCCTTGGGTAATCCTGATTCATCCCAATTTCTTATTGGATTTGGAATTTTTCCACCTTTAATTGCAATATTGTAATCTTCTCTAAATATTCTCCAATCTCTTTCTTTCATTTCAGTTAAACCTTTTTGAGTCCAATGACGATCATCCCAAGTTTGCTTCTCTTCCTTCTTTTTCATCTTTTCTAATCTATATTTTTCTTGTTCTTTCTCTTCATCAGTTCGTCGACGTTCCAATAATTCACCATAAAATCTTGATTGTTCTTTTTTCTGTTGTTTAAAATCAATACCAGCAATATGACCTCTTCCATATAATTGAATAGTATGTCTATCTTTATAAATTGGATTATAATCATCACTTGTATCTTCACCAGCATCCCAATCAAAGACAAATTTTCTCTCATTTAATCGACGAAGTTTCTTTTTCTTTCTTGCAGCACCAAGATATCGTTCCTTGATTGCTTCAACTTCCCGCTTTTTATCTTTTTCCTTTGGTTCATTGTCATCGTCATCAGCAATTCTTTCTCGGTCTCTGTCTCTGTCTCTATCTCTTTCCTTTTCTCGATCCTTGTCTCGATCTCTACCACGTCTATCATCTCCTCTTCGATCTCTTCTGTCCCTTGAATCATCCATTCTTCTATTGTCATAATCCATTCGTTCATCTCTCATTTCTTTTCTTATTTTTTCCAAATATTGTTGTCTTTGTCGATTTGCTTCCTCAATCTTTTTCTTCATAGCAGCAGCTTGTTCTTCTCGACGTTGAATAGCCAATTTTTCACGTTCTTCTCTGGTTAAAAATTTAGGTTTAATATCAACATTAGGCGCTAATTTAGATGATGTCCCTTGTTGTTGCTGGTGTTGTTGCTGCTTTAATTTATCCTCTTCAGATTCGGTTAGTGTTGTGACTGCAGAAGCCATTATTGATGAAGGATAAGAACTCAACTATGTTGATACACAGTAAACAATGATTATACTTTAAATAAATAACCTACAAATTTGATAAATTCACTAACAAATAAACTGCCACAAAAATAGATACAAACATACAACCAACAAACATGTTTCACAGCTGATAACCCAAAATTACCCAAAACTGAACTCAACGCCACCCATTGGAAGAAACTATCATACCATATCAACCATATCATACAAATAACCAGAAATATCAGTAAGTAATCTGCACTCAAGTCAAGTCAAGTCAATAAATTATTTTATTCAAGAATCACCGAAGAATATTTTCCAATGTAAAAAGTGAAAAGCAATTTATAATCATAAATTCCAATTCAAGTCTCAAGATAAAAACAAAAAAGTGAAAGCAATAATAAAACTTCTTTTCTCAAATATGTATTGGCCCTGAAAAGGGCCGTTTTTTGGTTATATGAGGTAAATTAGGTGATCATGATGAAATGATGCTGATGATGAAGGATGATTATTTATTATGATGGAATTGTTTATTTAGATGAAGTGTATTTGGTGACAGCTTTGGTTCCTTCTGATACAGCGTGCTTAGCTAATTCACCAGGAAGAAGAAGTCGGACAGCAGTTTGGATCTCCCTAGATGTAATGGTTGATCGCTTGTTGTAATGAGCCAATCTTGAAGCTTCAGCAGCAATTCGCTCAAAAATATCATTCACAAAAGAGTTCATGATAGACATGGCTTTTGATGAAATACCAGTATCAGGATGAACTTGTTTCAATACTTTGTAAATGTAGATGGAGAAAGATTCCTTTCGTCGCTTCTTCTTCTTCTTCTTGTCAGTAGCTCGTACAGCTTTTTGGGCCTTACCGGCTTTCTTAACAGCTTTACCTGATGGTTGAGGAGGCATAGTTACTAATTAGATAAAAGTCAAATTAAACTTGAACTTGATTCAAAAAATGAAACTAAATTTCAATAATACAAATTACTATGGAAGTAATTTTACACAATTTTCAAAAGATGATCGACTAAAGACACTTCTTTACTTTTTATACTTCAGTATAGGGTGTTTAACGTAAAGTTTACCTAAACGAGGACTCATCTTTACTCCTATTGGTTGTTGCTATAACTACGTTTATTCTTATTGGTTAGTGACTTAAACTCCTTTATTGTAAAGTATATAAACTAACTTGATATTGTTGTTTTCACTCAATCTCAGCTGATAAAGTAAATTCATTCTTACTTTTTTCATTTTAACAAATTTACTGTCAAATTTTGTTTCATTTTTCTTTGTGATTTTTCACCCAATCTTAATCAATAATATTAACTAATAATCATCATGTCTGGACGTGGTAAAGGAGGAAAAGTTAAGTCAAAGGCAAAGTCACGATCATCTCGTGCAGGTCTTCAATTCCCTGTTGGTAGGATTCATCGTCTCCTAAGAAAGGGAAATTATGCTGAACGAGTTGGTGCTGGTGCTCCAGTTTACCTGGCTGCCGTTCTTGAATATTTGGCTGCTGAAGTTTTAGAATTGGCTGGTAATGCTGCCAGAGATAACAAGAAGACTCGTATCATCCCCCGTCATCTTCAACTTGCCATCAGAAACGACGAGGAATTGAACAAGCTTCTTGCTGGTGTTACTATTGCTCAAGGTGGTGTTTTACCAAACATTCAAGCTGTTCTTTTACCAAAAAAGAGTGACAAGAAAGCTTAATCATCTAAAGTTATATTAACACGATAATATAATCATCATCCTCATCCTTCATAATGATCATCCTTCATATATATACTTCATATAACCAAAAAACGGCCCTTTTCAGGGCCAATACATATTTGAGAAAAGAAGTTTTTATAATTCTGTTTAATTTAATCTTGTCTGCAACTTGTCTTTAACTTGTTTTTGACTTGTAATCAATGCAATTCAATTCATAACCATTGTCTTGTCTTAACCATTTAGTTATGTTATAAAATTGATTTACAAATAGTATTTTGTTAATTCATCTTTGATATATTACTACTATGCTTGCTATTTTTATTCATTCTTAAACATATGATTTTGATTGGCGATACTTTTCCGGTAAACTTAATAAATTTATTTATTAAACACATGTATCTAGTTGTTCTTTGATAAATATTAGTGAACAATATAGCGATAGTAATAAGAATTACACTCCATGCAAACTCTAGTTTTAAGTTTGAAAATACTGCCAACACAGTACAGAGGCAAAGGAGAGTTGAAAAAGGTCCTTGCAATATCGCAGCGGCAGATTCATAAAACTTGCAGGAACTGTAGTGAAAGCATTTCTGAAATTTATAGATGGTGGAAAGAGATCGAATGTTAACTTAACTACCATTGTTTGAACAAGCTCTAAACTTGAGATGAAATATTAATAAAAGGGGAAAATGCCGTCGATCCATATTTCAAAATGTATGAAAATATACCATAAGCGATCACGAAAAAAGTAATTGTAATGCTTTATCTAGGAGGGCAAGAACTAAATAATATCGAGCAGAAACTAGTCTACTGTAAATCGCTGCTGTAACAAATGTAAGTAATGTAACAATCGCCTGTAAGAAAATTCATACAACTTTCACAAAAATTTCAAGTATAACCTAGCAAATGTATTTGTAGAAAAGGAACTGAATTCTATTCAGCTATAAACTGCACACAGAAACTGTACATCGCAGCGCCAGATACCGACTGAAATGAGTAAATTATGAAAAACTTGCAAACTTAAAAGTATAAACTACTGTGAATAAGCTGAGCTCAGATCGATAGATAAATTGTGAACTTTGCAAAATGTCAACTAGAAAGTATTTCTCATTCCTTGATGTCTTAAAAAAAGCTAACAAATTGTTGCAACTCTTGACTAAAGTCCAAGCAAACCAAAAACATTACAGCCAATGACAGTAACTCAAGTGTTAATCAGATGAGCAACTGATTACTAAAAAGAGTAAAATTAAAAGTACACTTAAATGAATATTTTCAATAGATCGACACCTTTATTAAATAAGATATATACGTTATTACTCTCAATCTAAATTAAAAATATGATCTTCAATCAATGTCAATGTGGTCAAGTAGCTTAAAAAAATAAAAACTGTTATAACAATCTTTTAACAAATAAGTATATTGGCCCTGATAAGGGCCGTTTTTGTTTTATGATGAGATCAAATGAATATGATCATGATGAGGAAAGGTGGGATAAATGAATGAGAGAGGGTGAGAGGTGAGGGAATGGAATAGATGAATGGCGAAAGATAGATAGATAAATGAATGATTGAATTATTCAATGGATGTGGATCAGTACACTTAAGCACGTTCTCCTCGGATACGTCTAGCCAATTGAATATCCTTTGGCATAATAGTAACTCGCTTAGCGTGGATAGCGCATAAGTTAGTATCTTCAAAGAGACCAACCAAATAAGCCTCAGAAGCTTCTTGCAAAGCCATAACAGCTGAAGATTGGAAACGAAGATCAGTCTTGAAATCTTGAGCAATTTCTCTCACCAATCGTTGGAAAGGTAATTTACGGATCAACAATTCAGTTGACTTTTGATAACGACGAATCTCTCTCAAAGCAACTGTACCAGGTCGGTATCGATGAGGTTTCTTAACACCACCGGTGGCTGGAGCAGATTTACGAGCAGCCTTGGTTGCCAATTGTTTTCGTGGAGCTTTACCTCCAGTTGATTTACGAGCAGTTTGCTTGGTTCGGGCCATTTTTCACTAAGAGTTAGTTAAAAGTAATAAAGTTGAAACAACTTGATTAAATTCAAGAACAAAATATTATTTGCAAAGATTGTTAGACAAAACGAAAGTGAACTCACAATTTTCTATTACCCGCTTAAATATCAAACTAAATTATTGTTTGAGTCCTCGTTGTGGTAAACTTTATTCTTATTGGTTCTTCTAGTCAACACAAGTTTCATTCACAAACAGCTTTTTTTAGTTGTTTTTAGGGTTCAAACAATAAAATGCGCCAAATTTGAATCCACTTTACTTTCTTTACTAATCTTTTATTGTTTATTATTGATATTTTTATAATAAACCCAAACATATGATTTTTTGTTTTCTTCCAACTTCTTCTTCTTCTTCTTCTTTTATTTTGCATTTTTTAATTTAATATTTTTACATATATCTCTCTATTATTAGATTTATGGATCAAGAATCAAATTGTGAATCTATTGAAATCATTGTTGATCAAATTAGTGAACAAGAAAAGGCTGTTATGAAAGCAATGGGTTTACCATCACATTTTTCATCATCTAAAAAATATGATAAATCAAAGAAAAAACAACAACAACAACAACAACATGGAAAGGTAAAAAAGAGTCTATGTAAATATTGGCATCAAAGATATCGTTTATTTTCTCGTTTTGATCAAGGTATTAAACTTGATAAAGAATCATGGTATTCAGTGACTCCAGAAATGATTGCTTTACATATTGCTTCAAGATGTGTTAAAGATGATAATTATAGAGTAATAATGGATCCTTTTTGTGGTGTTGGTGGAAATATCATTCAATTTGCTGCATTTTCAAAAAATGTTTTCATCATTGCCAGTGATATTGATCCAAAAAAAGTATCAATGGCCAAACATAATGCTTCAATTTATGATGTATCTCATCGTATTGCTTTCATGGTTGGCGATTTTTTCAATATCATCAAAACAATCAAAATTCATGTTGATTGTATCTTCTTAAGTCCTCCATGGGGTGGACCAGATTATTTAAAACAAGACAACTATTCGTTATCATCTATGACACCAGATGGATTCAACATTTATCATGCTGCTAAAAAATATATTACTCCAAATATTGCTTTCCTATTACCAAGAAATATTGACAGAGATGATTTAAATTCACTTTTACAACCTGGAGAATTGATTGAAATTGAACAAAATTTAATTAATGATAAACCTAAAACAGTTACAGCATATTTTGGTGATCTTGCTAAACAAGATTTGTTGCAATCCTAATATTTGCTTCAAATCAATGTTTCATCTTTCGTCTTTCATAACATAATTGCTTCATTATATCATTATATGATTCACTTTTACAAAGTTCATTATATGATTGTTACATTATCCATGTCCATTTTTATTAGCAACCATTTTGTGATATTATTCATAGACGTTAGCAATTAAATTTACTTCAAAACAGGTGCACTTTGATTATTCACACAAATTCTTTTCTTAGCTTTCATTGATGAACTTTATATGAACACTTGTAAGTTTTTCTGTTTGTACTCAATAATTTAAATATTTCTACTAACAATTTTTATCTTTTTCTTCATTTTTCGATAGCTTATCAGCTAAAGAGCTTAACTAATAAGCTCTTTAATTTAAAAAGAGCTTCTAGGTTTTGGTCAAAAATTCAATTTTGGCGCTTTCACGATCTCTGTCATATAAGCTGGATTTGTTTACCATTTGCACGGCTCATAAGTCACTTGTGGTTTAAACTCTGTTCAAGTGTATTATGGTTTAGTTTTCTCGTTAGTTTTTCAAGAAATGTCAACATCGACGGAACCAATTCCTACTTCATCACATTATCAAGTTCCTAATTGGTAAGTTTCTCACATAACAATGAAAAGTAAACTCTATTCTCATTGTAATTTCGTCTTTTTTGTTACAGGGCTGGAAAACCTCCATCAGGATACCACTTAGATGTTTATAAAGAGGGCAAGTTATTTCAGGTACGTATCTCTATCTCTTAATAGGTTGATTAGTTCTTATCATTTATGCATTATAAATGAAAGCACATAGAAGATGATTGGTGTTATTGGTGAACAATTACATTGGTTGTCCACTTTTTAGATAATTAACACCAGGTATACGTTATGTGCAAGATCGATGTAACTTTTCTCGCATCGAGAATTGTTGTCAAAAGTGGTCAATGTGAAACTTTATAAAGTGCTTAGCTTTCCTATATTGGCTTTTGATACAATTTTTATTAATATTTGTTTTCTTTTCGCAGAAAATAATGATCGATGAGAAAAAATGCTATCACTTTGGACGAAACCCGACTCTGAATGATATTTGTATTGATCACCAATCTTGCTCGAGGATCCATGCTGCTTTGGTTTATCATAAACATCTCAGTAGAGCTTTTTTAGTAGATCTTGGTAGCAGTAAGTTAACTAAATTATTTTACATAGTCCATATCCGAGTCTAATTATTGTTTGTTTCTATTAAGCGCATGGATCTTTTATCGGCAATATTCGTCTTGAAGCTCATAAACCAACTCAATTACCTGTAAACAGTACATTTCATTTTGGAGCATCTACTCGATATTATTATCTTCGCGAAAAACCAAACGCTAGCAATATACCCAACTCTGAAGGTGATGCAAATTCAGAAAATGTCGACTATGGTCATCTCAACTTGCCTGATTCTGAACTAGAACTAGATGTAAGTAATGACAAAATTGACTAAATGACATCGATATAAGTTACAATAAGCAAAATATGAATTTACCAGCTATATTACTAATTATTTTTTTTAATTTTCTGCAGAACTTGACTGAATTCAATACTGTTCATAATAAGCGTATAAGCATGATGGGGATAAAAGAAAGTGACAAAGTCCGAGCTGGCCCTCGTACAATATTAGTAAGATTCAAAGAGGAAGAAGAAATAATTAACCCCGAAGATATTGATCCAAGTGTTGGAAAATTCCGAAATTTAGTCCAAACAACGGTTATTCCCAAAAAGAAGATGAAACTAGACTCATCATTGGGATTGAATCAGAATGAAGTTAAATCATCTCATATCTTGAAACCTCAAATCGACTCAACATCTCATCATTCATCTGCTTTAAATCCAATTTTTTCAACTTCACTTTCCCTCAAACTTGGTATACCATTACCAAATTCAGCCCCTGATGTGGATCTTGAAGCGAGTCCCGAAAAAATTCCTGAGCTCCCAACGAAACAGTTGACTGCTGTTGAACCGATCGAAAGTATCGGTGGAATGGGTCTTCCTAAGAAGAAGAAATATGCCAAAGAAGCGTGGCCTGGACGTAGACCCCCTCTTCTTTAACCTCCCCCTGTAACCAATTTTCTTACCGATTCGGTTATTATAACTGTCTTAGGTAATTGTATAATCTGCTAAATTATGTTCCATGTCAAAATTACCCAAATTTGCCTCATTAAACTGATTTTCATTGTAAAATGCTTCATTGATGGTAAATCATAGTTTGGTGCCAATTTTTAAACCTCACTTTCTTCTATTAAATTAAACAAGTCATTCCAACAAGCATCAACTAAAAACTTAAAAAATGTCTGAAAAGTTACCTGGGATCATAGTCTAATTAATTCATTAAATTGTAATTCAAATATTCGAATTTTCACATTTAAAGGATGCAATTTATATTATTATATAACTGTTTTATGAAGGTCCAATTTTGATTTCTATCATTCGATTTTTGATGGTTAAATGGTCTTGAATAAAAATTGTTATCCAGAAAATCCCGATTGACTGCAAGATTATTAATCAAGATCTCAACTATTTCTGCATTGATCAAATTACCCTTGAAAAAATATTTGATTTAAAGTGGCCAAGGTTAAGTCTAACATGATTAAATCGATAAAATGTTTGTTAATTGTTTAACTAGCAGTCTCAAAAAGTCTAGTTAATTATTTTTTCCCTCTTGGAGCGCATATATTTTCTGTGCTGTGTTAATCTAAAACAGCATCTGGTAGCTTCTTGAGCAATTATTTATGATAAATCAGTTATTATCGCAATTATCAGGCTCGATTGTCAATTAGATTGAAATGAAATAAAATACATGCAACTAGCATGATTCGATGGTAAAGCAATCATTCGCATGGGTAGCAATAATCGATTTCCAGATTAATCAGTAACTGATAACTCAGTGAGAAGTGAATGTTATCATCATTTGATCATAGGATTGCAGTGGATTTTATCCATATAAGATTTCAGTGTCATTATTTAACAGATTAATTTATGGTTGTTAAGCTTTGATAAACTTTTAATCATCAGATGGATTAACAATTTTATTACTCTTCAATTATCATTTACTTTTTTTAATGAAACTTTAAACTCTTCCATAAAATTCAAATTATTGGTGTTCAAGTGCACAATTTTTGTCCTCTTTAATTCTCAATGAGGATTGTGTAAGTCAAAAGCAACAGCTCTCTCCATTTTCACATCAAACTGTGCTTATTCTTCTCTAGTCTCTGTTTTAAAGTTCACCATGGTTCAGAAGGATAACATTTCTTCAATAATTTCACCCCTGGTTCGCCCAGGTCCATCGGATATTAGCTACAAAGATATGAGATTTCTCATCATGGACAGACCAACAGACAACACTTTGAACATTTTCATAGAGGTAATTATAGTGTTCTAAATCTCCTCCTTATTCCTATTTCTTCACATTTCTGTTTTAATCATTTCAATCTATTTTAACACTCCAATAAACCAATATATTAACCTGACCTAGCCCCGTAAAAATATTTAAGAGTTCAATTTTTGATCTAGCGATAATTTTTTGCCCATTTTGTCATGAGATAAAACCCAAAGCCTCGTTTATTTAGTGCGTCAAATATGTTTAATTTTACACTCTATGTATATCCATTTCCTATCTGTGGTCTCAATCATTTCTGCTATAAATATCTTTTTCTTTTCATCATCAATTGTACATTAAATAACCTTGTTGTCCTCTTTTTCTTTGCTTCCTACTCTTCTTTCGCACACTGTTTCATTTTTTTTCTTCCTTTCTCTTTCATCAGGAACTCAAAAAAAGAAATATTCGAGATGTTGTTCGTGTCTGTGAACCAACTTATAGGACTGATTTATTAGCAAAGGAGGGCATCAATGTACATGATTGGCAATTTGACGATGGATCACCACCACCTCAACATGTAGTTGAGGCATGGTTTGACTTATTAAAGACGAGATTTCGAGAGGATCCCAACAGCTGTATTGCAGTACACTGTGTTGCTGGTCTTGGTAGAGCTCCAGTGTTAGTTGCTCTAGCATTGATTGAATTGGGTATGCAATATGAAGATGCCATAGATTTGATTCGTCAAAAAAGGAGAGGAGCAATAAATGCTCGGCAATTATCATATCTTGCTGAGTACCGTCCTAAGTCTCGGCTCAAGACAAAGGCACGACAGGCTCATAAGTGTCTATTGAATTAAGGTGATTCTCTCATCAACCAGTTAGCTTATTAACTGCACCAGTGAAGATATTGACTCGTTTTGATCGATCCCGAATAAAGAAAAGAAAAGGATGATCAGCAATAAATTGTGCTTGCCCGGAAATTGTTGACAGCGGGTGAAATCCGAAACCAGTGAAAGCAGCAGCTTTGGTACCTTTTTCATCAACTTTGATAACAGATTTGTGAATTGCTGAAGTCAAACTAAGATGGCCTCGATCTTGAACAAGTGTTCTCGATAAATCCTTTTTATCACTTGTATTACTATGACTACTACCATTACCAGTACTCCTGATAGCGTCATCATTACCGTTTCTATGTCTAAGGCTATCATCACTGCTAGCATTACTGTCTAGACTATTCTTACTCTTCTCCTTATTATTTAGATTACTTTCATTTTTACCATCACCACCTTCAGCACCTACATCAACACTACCTATGAAGGTATCGTCTTTATCAATTTTGTCAACTGTAGCCTCTTCAACCTGAATCCTCTCTGCTATGCCTGTGTAATCTGCTCTTAAAATGGACAATCGCAGGTTCTCTAACCTTTCCATCAGATCATATTGTACTTCAAATGTAAATTTTGGTATTTCAATGTCAATATCACTCTGTGTCAATCTACTCTCGATGTAGGAATCAATTTCTTGTACAGTTAAATTTCTAACCAAATTAAGTAATGAGTCCCTTTGATTCGGTAACAAAATGATCATTGATGCGTTACCCAAATAATCAAGTTGAATTATTTTCATGTCTTTCTCCTTAATTTCAGCATAATTGGTTCTCAATGAAGTTGTCATAAAAGGAAAACGATCTGATGTCAAATTCCTAACACTTGAAGCCATCAAGGACGGTGAAGTTGTTTGAAATGAAGATTGAGAAGATTTTGATGAGGATAAAGTGATTTGATCGATTCCATAAAAAGGCCGTTGAATGATAAGAGACTTTGGAAACGGATGAACCCAATCTCCTTCAAATGAGAATGCATTTAGAATGATTAATTTTGTATTTGGATCTATGGGACCATCTAAAGCTTTCCTAATCATATTATTTGTTTTATTGGCAACCAATTGATTAACCTCATCAACCAGATTGCTTTTACTGGATTTAAAGTCTCGATTAACCACCAATCCATTGAAAACGGACTCAAGGGTCGACTTGTAATCATCTTTCACCCGATAATCAGTTGTAACCATAACAAGATTGACCATTTCATTTTTACATGTTGATGCTGATGATTGCTGCATTTGACCATTTGGACATTGGATATCAATCAACTTTAGCAAGAAACGAAATCAAAAAAAAAATAAACTTAATCAATTATTGGATCAGAGTGGATGGCAAAGAAAAGATGAAATCAGAAATAGAATTGAAAAGTTCAAAAGTAGTCAAATGAATTGTAATTCACAATTGCTGTTTGTTAAATTATCTGAAAACTGGTAATCATTAGTCATTTGTTTGTTCTACCAAAAACCTACAGTTTACATTGGCTCAACGCAAAAACGGTCTCTCATGTGAGTGATGTTTATATTGATTTTTGGTTAATAGTTTTTAATCAAAATTTACGGCTAATTTTTGTATTTAGAGAATCACATTTCTAGTTGAAACAAGTAGATTTTGATTGTTTTTAAAATACTTTCATTTTAAATATCAGTAAATTGTTAACGTCATTTTTTTAGATTAATTGATCTCGCATTATGTTTAGTTATCAACCAGTTGAATTATCATTATCATTTAAACATCAAAAATAACACCAACATTGGATTGACATCAAGTCAGTGACAACTGCGATTCAATTTTAGTTCACAATCATGTAAATCCCAAAATTGTTGATTAGTTTTGATTGTTTCGACTTGAACCCAATGATTAACTCACAATCAATGTTTTGTTTTTTTTTACTAGAAGAATGGTTAAAATACCAAATCAAGCAAGATGTATACCTTAATTACTTTTATTTTAGATCCAATGCTGATTTATAATGAAAAAAAAACAATTTAAATACAAAAGCTAAAAGTTTTTATTTAACCACGATTAAAATGATTAAAGAAAATTGTTCAACGGTTATTTGGATAATGAAAAATGCCAAAACAAACTGTCAAAAGTGTCATCCTAAGCCTAAAAAATGGTTGAATCTTCAAGCTTTAGTCATAGTTATTAATAGTAAGTGATCACAATTAACCCTATTCTGTGTTTTAATGAGATCATTATTGTATTGTAATTGGCTGAACCTGATTTTTATGGAAATTTCAGATTTGACTGAATTTGCTGCGTAAAATGAATTAACCTTTAAATACCTTCCGATCTATTAATCTAATCAATTCTAATCAACTCTGATTATACCTGGTGTTCTTAAATGTTTGATTATTGTTAATAGCAACTTTACTATTGAACATTATTATGAAACAATTATCTTGATCACTTTAAGGGTATCAATTAGTGAGGCTGCAAAAGAGATAATAGAAATACAATGAAACTCTCGTGATGAGATCAATCAACTCAACGTATTGAGACTTTGATTTAAGTTGATCACAGTTTGTACAATTCACAAATCCTGTGAAATTTTTTAAGATGAAAAAACATAAAGAGATCAACTTATCGTGAAAGTTAGCCTTAGCTGAGTATTTCGCTGTCAATTTGATGAATTGCTCAATGAAATATCATTTTGTTTCTCAACTGTTCATTTCAACATCAAGTGATACACTTTATTGTTATTATGTTCAAGATGACGAGTTTTCTTGGTCTATTTTGATCACAGCTACGCAATTTCAAGAGTAAAAAATTTGCTAAATTACATTGGTTCATCTGAAACAAGGTTGAGACTAAAAATGCAAATTTGAAGACTTAAAATCTTAAATTAACTTGCCATTTTGACAAAACTTTCATCTTTCGACTCTATGTTTCCTTACTTTTCAACTTTCTCTTCATTTGAATATTACTGTTAAAAGCTTGATATTATTGTTACTCAATTCAAGTCAATCAGAAGACATTCAAAAGGCAGAACAATCTGAAAATATTGGCACAAAAAGTGTTAATCTTAAGCAGCTGACTTGAAACTCATTTCAATGTACATTTCAAGGCAAATCTCGCTATGAATCTAAGTGGTAAACAGATTATTTAATTTTACTTGTAGCTTTTTAAATCTCTGTAATTCTGTTCCAAGTTTAAACTGATGAACTATTCAATCTGCTCATCTTGACTTGTTTAGTGGTTTACAAATTTTAGGTAAATAAAAGTTCATTGAAGATAACAAGATAGACTATGAATAAAATCATCTATGAATCCCAATTACTTATGCTTAACAGATAAGGTCAAACATATTAAGGTAAATATAATAATTTGCCAATAGCTTAAAATGCTGTTTGATGTCAAATCTTTTCACCCAATTGAACTCACAGAATAAATTTTTCTTATTCATTTAATATTATTCAAAGTATTTTGTCTTAAGATTTCCACTGTTTTTACCGGAATGAGTGATTATTTTACCTTAATAAAGGTTTGATTGATCAAACAATCTAATTTTCAGGTTGGCAGATTGATGTTAATGCTATGGATTGGGAATGAGACTGTATTTACGTGTATTGTCAATAACATTTTGAGTTACCTTTTTGAGTGAAACAATTTTGTCTAGTAATTACAACCATAATGGTCATTAAAATGGCCATTGTACAATTTGAAGGAAACTTGCCAATTATTGAACACTATTGTCTTATGTGCTTGGATCGTGAACCATGTTTGGGTTCATCACTTTCATTCTGGTCGTTGCCTTTCTCTCTGATCATTATGGTGGTGATGATGATGAAAATGATAAAAGTGATGAAATGAAGGGAAAGGAAAAGATCAATGAAAATGATCACTTTGAATGAGGTTTTCATTATCCATGTTTGTCTGTTGTGTGCAAAATAGTGCCACAGTTAAGAGTAAAGAGTCAAAAATAACTCAAGTTAATGATATACTTTCATTTTTTGAGGACCAAACCCAAAAAACCATGGTAACTACAAGACTATCACTTCAAGTTAATCCTCATTCACCATGTTTTGTTGCAACAGAGTTTTCATGTGGTGAAAGCATAATCTTCATTATCATCATGTTCATCATTAATTGATTGTGTGTTATAGCTTACAGGAAACAGGGAGAAGGTAAATTTGAACAAGCAACAATCAGAAATGATGATATTTTGAGAGTTTTTAAACACGATAATTGAATGAACATTGATTGATTCGATAGTTGACGTATATAACAATTGAAAAATAATCTTGAAAATTAATCACTAATTTCAGAGAAAATCGAATGATAATCGAATTTTAAGGAGCAGATTGACTCTTTACCAGCATCGAATGTAACCCAAAATCTGGTTAATTTTTTGCTTTCCAATCTGGTTTTCCTGGCTTAGGTTTCTCAACTGACTAATGATGAGCGATGTTATGAAACCAAAGATAACTTACACTTTTAAATTGCTTCCTTAACTGTTCAAGAGCAATTGATTTATCCATAGTTTGATTTGTGTTGGTTAGAAATGAAATCAACTGTTGCTGACCATTTCCAGTTGCCCCTTCAGCCAACAGGCCAAGTCCCATTACAATACTCAAAGGAGAAAAGATCACATTTTCATTAGATTGTAATGACTCTGGTAGGAAGGAGAGAGACAATTGGTTAATTGTATTAACAAGTGAAATGTCGCCAGTCTGACAATTAACTTTCCCAACGAGCATAAACACATGGAGAAGAGATGAGATCAATGGGAACACAAACACGGTTAATATATCCATTGGTTTAATATGAACACAGAATTAATATTTTAAAATGAAATGGAGAATTTGATTTAAAATCAAAATAATTTTTGATTCTTAGGGTAAGTAATTGAGCCAACTGGAATAAAACAGAGCTACAATTGGTTAAGAGTTGTTTAATGCAATTTGAGTTAGGTTAACTCAAATGATTACCATGAACTGAGTTAATAGTTCACCTTAACAATTGACGAGGACGACAATGATGAAAGTGCTGATGATAACAGCCAAGCACCAAAAATCATAATTTTTTGCCTTCTCTCCAACAATTTAGCCTGATTAATGTTTACAGCAAACAGTTAACTTTTGATTGTAACTTTCGCTTTCACTATTTACTTTTTACATTTACTCCTTTCTTCCACCAATTTGTTTAGGATCATTTTATTATTGCTGTCATTACTTAACAAGCTTCAATGATTTTTGTCAACCGATACTTATTTGCTCTCATTTATTTGATAAACTATCGTTGACCCCCTTTTGTGTCACCTTAATTGCCCTATTTGATTGTAAATCGCGACTTTTTTGATTGCTGCTGTTTCCTCATGGTTCGCTTTTACTTCGTTTAGTTAACAACACAAAAAGCAGTTGATAGCAAGTTCACTAAAAATAAAGCAAGAATAAATATTAGGAATATGAAATGAGATAATTTGGATTGAATAAAAACAAACAGAGGACTTACAAGTGTTCAAATAATGTAACCAGTTAGAGCTAAGAAAAGGTTAAAGAGTTTGAATAAATAATCAAAGTGAACCTGTTCTGAAGTAAATTTAATTAATAACATCTATGAATAATATCACAAGAAGATTGACTAAAAAATGAAAATGGATTAAGTAACAATCATATAATGATATAATGAAGCAATTATGTTATGAAAGACGAAAGATGAAACATTGATTTGAAGCAAATATTAGGATTGCAACAAATCTTGTTTAGCAAGATCACCAAAATATGCTGTAACTGTTTTAGGTTTATCATTAATTAAATTTTGTTCAATTTCAATCAATTCTCCAGGTTGTAAAAGTGAATTTAAATCATCTCTGTCAATATTTCTTGGTAATAGGAAAGCAATATTTGGAGTAATATATTTTTTAGCAGCATGATAAATGTTGAATCCATCTGGTGTCATAGATGATAACGAATAGTTGTCTTGTTTTAAATAATCTGGTCCACCCCATGGAGGACTTAAGAAGATACAATCAACATGAATTTTGATTGTTTTGATGATATTGAAAAAATCGCCAACCATGAAAGCAATACGATGAGATACATCATAAATTGAAGCATTATGTTTGGCCATTGATACTTTTTTTGGATCAATATCACTGGCAATGATGAAAACATTTTTTGAAAATGCAGCAAATTGAATGATATTTCCACCAACACCACAAAAAGGATCCATTATTACTCTATAATTATCATCTTTAACACATCTTGAAGCAATATGTAAAGCAATCATTTCTGGAGTCACTGAATACCATGATTCTTTATCAAGTTTAATACCTTGATCAAAACGAGAAAATAAACGATATCTTTGATGCCAATATTTACATAGACTCTTTTTTACCTTTCCATGTTGTTGTTGTTGTTGTTGTTGTTTTTTCTTTGATTTATCATATTTTTTAGATGATGAAAAATGTGATGGTAAACCCATTGCTTTCATAACAGCCTTTTCTTGTTCACTAATTTGATCAACAATGATTTCAATAGATTCACAATTTGATTCTTGATCCATAAATCTAATAATAGAGAGATATATGTAAAAATATTAAATTAAAAAATGCAAAATAAAAGAAGAAGAAGAAGAAGAAGAAGAAGAAGAAGAAGAAGAAGAAGAAGAAGAAGAAGAAGAAGAAGAAGAAGTTGGAAGAAAACAAAAAATCATATGTTTGGGTTTATTATAAAAATATCAATAATAATCAATAATAAACAATAAAAGATTAGTAAAGAAAGTAAAGAAAGAAAAGTGGATTCAAATTTGGCGCATTTTATTGTTTGAACCCTAAAAACAACTAAAAAAAGCTGTTTGTGAATGAAACTTGTGTTGACTAGAAGAACCAATAAGAATAAAGTTTACCACAACGAGGACTCAAACAATAATTTAGTTTGATATTTAAGCGGGTAATAGAAAATTGTGAGTTCACTTTCGTTTTGTCTAACAATCTTTGCAAATAATATTTTGTTCTTGAATTTAATCAAGTTGTTTCAACTTTATTACTTTTAACTAACTCTTAGTGAAAAATGGCCCGAACCAAGCAAACTGCTCGTAAATCAACTGGAGGTAAAGCTCCACGAAAACAATTGGCAACCAAGGCTGCTCGTAAATCTGCTCCAGCCACCGGTGGTGTTAAGAAACCTCATCGATACCGACCTGGTACAGTTGCTTTGAGAGAGATTCGTCGTTATCAAAAGTCAACTGAATTGTTGATCCGTAAATTACCTTTCCAACGATTGGTGAGAGAAATTGCTCAAGATTTCAAGACTGATCTTCGTTTCCAATCTTCAGCTGTTATGGCTTTGCAAGAAGCTTCTGAGGCTTATTTGGTTGGTCTCTTTGAAGATACTAACTTATGCGCTATCCACGCTAAGCGAGTTACTATTATGCCAAAGGATATTCAATTGGCTAGACGTATCCGAGGAGAACGTGCTTAAGTGTACTGATCCACATCCATTGAATAATTCAATCATTCATTTATCTATCTATCTTTCGCCATTCATCTATTCCATTCCCTCACCTCTCACCCTCTCTCATTCATTTATCCCACCTTTCCTCATCATGATCATATTCATTTGATCTCATCATAAAACAAAAACGGCCCTTATCAGGGCCAATATACTTATTTGTTAAAAGATTGTTATAACAGTTTTTATTTTTTTAAGCTACTTGACCACATTGACATTGATTGAAGATCATATTTTTAATTTAGATTGAGAGTAATAACGTATATATCTTATTTAATAAAGGTGTCGATCTATTGAAAATATTCATTTAAGTGTACTTTTAATTTTACTCTTTTTAGTAATCAGTTGCTCATCTGATTAACACTTGAGTTACTGTCATTGGCTGTAATGTTTTTGGTTTGCTTGGACTTTAGTCAAGAGTTGCAACAATTTGTTAGCTTTTTTTAAGACATCAAGGAATGAGAAATACTTTCTAGTTGACATTTTGCAAAGTTCACAATTTATCTATCGATCTGAGCTCAGCTTATTCACAGTAGTTTATACTTTTAAGTTTGCAAGTTTTTCATAATTTACTCATTTCAGTCGGTATCTGGCGCTGCGATGTACAGTTTCTGTGTGCAGTTTATAGCTGAATAGAATTCAGTTCCTTTTCTACAAATACATTTGCTAGGTTATACTTGAAATTTTTGTGAAAGTTGTATGAATTTTCTTACAGGCGATTGTTACATTACTTACATTTGTTACAGCAGCGATTTACAGTAGACTAGTTTCTGCTCGATATTATTTAGTTCTTGCCCTCCTAGATAAAGCATTACAATTACTTTTTTCGTGATCGCTTATGGTCTATTTTCATACATTTTGAAATATGGATCGACGGCATTTTCCCCTTTTATTAATATTTCATCTCAAGTTTAGAGCTTGTTCAAACAATGGTAGTTAAGTTAACATTCGATCTCTTTCCACCATCTATAAATTTCAGAAATGCTTTCACTACAGTTCCTGCAAGTTTTATGAATCTGCCGCTGCGATATTGCAAGGACCTTTTTCAACTCTCCTTTGCCTCTGTACTGTGTTGGCAGTATTTTCAAACTTAAAACTAGAGTTTGCATGGAGTGTAATTCTTATTACTATCGCTATATTGTTCACTAATATTTATCAAAGAACAACTAGATACATGTGTTTAATAAATAAATTTATTAAGTTTACCGGAAAAGTATCGCCAATCAAAATCATATGTTTAAGAATGAATAAAAATAGCAAGCATAGTAGTAATATATCAAAGATGAATTAACAAAATACTATTTGTAAATCAATTTTATAACATAACTAAATGGTTAAGACAAGACAATGGTTATGAATTGAATTGCATTGATTACAAGTCAAAAACAAGTTAAAGACAAGTTGCAGACAAGATTAAATTAAACAGAATTATAAAAACTTCTTTTCTCAAATATGTATTGGCCCTGAAAAGGGCCGTTTTTTGGTTATATGAAGTATATATATGAAGGATGATCATTATGAAGGATGAGGATGATGATTATATTATCGTGTTAATATAACTTTAGATGATTAAGCTTTCTTGTCACTCTTTTTTGGTAAAAGAACAGCTTGAATGTTTGGTAAAACACCACCTTGAGCAATGGTAACACCAGCAAGAAGCTTGTTCAATTCCTCGTCGTTTCTGATGGCAAGTTGAAGATGACGGGGGATGATACGAGTTTTCTTGTTATCTCTGGCAGCATTACCAGCCAATTCTAAAACTTCAGCAGCCAAATATTCAAGAACGGCAGCCAAGTAAACTGGAGCACCAGCACCAACTCGTTCAGCATAATTTCCCTTTCTTAGGAGACGATGAATCCTACCAACAGGGAATTGAAGACCTGCACGAGATGATCGTGACTTTGCCTTTGACTTAACTTTTCCTCCTTTACCACGTCCAGACATGATGATTATTAGTTAATATTATTGATTAAGATTGGGTGAAAAATCACAAAGAAAAATGAAACAAAATTTGACAGTAAATTTGTTAAAATGAAAAAAGTAAGAATGAATTTACTTTATCAGCTGAGATTGAGTGAAAACAACAATATCAAGTTAGTTTATATACTTTACAATAAAGGAGTTTAAGTCACTAACCAATAAGAATAAACGTAGTTATAGCAACAACCAATAGGAGTAAAGATGAGTCCTCGTTTAGGTAAACTTTACGTTAAACACCCTATACTGAAGTATAAAAAGTAAAGAAGTGTCTTTAGTCGATCATCTTTTGAAAATTGTGTAAAATTACTTCCATAGTAATTTGTATTATTGAAATTTAGTTTCATTTTTTGAATCAAGTTCAAGTTTAATTTGACTTTTATCTAATTAGTAACTATGCCTCCTCAACCATCAGGTAAAGCTGTTAAGAAAGCCGGTAAGGCCCAAAAAGCTGTACGAGCTACTGACAAGAAGAAGAAGAAGAAGCGACGAAAGGAATCTTTCTCCATCTACATTTACAAAGTATTGAAACAAGTTCATCCTGATACTGGTATTTCATCAAAAGCCATGTCTATCATGAACTCTTTTGTGAATGATATTTTTGAGCGAATTGCTGCTGAAGCTTCAAGATTGGCTCATTACAACAAGCGATCAACCATTACATCTAGGGAGATCCAAACTGCTGTCCGACTTCTTCTTCCTGGTGAATTAGCTAAGCACGCTGTATCAGAAGGAACCAAAGCTGTCACCAAATACACTTCATCTAAATAAACAATTCCATCATAATAAATAATCATCCTTCATCATCAGCATCATTTCATCATGATCACCTAATTTACCTCATATAACCAAAAAACGGCCCTTTTCAGGGCCAATACATATTTGAGAAAAGAAGTTTTATTATTGCTTTCACTTTTTTGTTTTTATCTTGAGACTTGAATTGGAATTTATGATTATAAATTGCTTTTCACTTTTTACATTGGAAAATATTCTTCGGTGATTCTTGAATAAAATAATTTATTGACTTGACTTGACTTGAGTGCAGATTACTTACTGATATTTCTGGTTATTTGTATGATATGGTTGATATGGTATGATAGTTTCTTCCAATGGGTGGCGTTGAGTTCAGTTTTGGGTAATTTTGGGTTATCAGCTGTGAAACATGTTTGTTGGTTGTATGTTTGTATCTATTTTTGTGGCAGTTTATTTGTTAGTGAATTTATCAAATTTGTAGGTTATTTATTTAAAGTATAATCATTGTTTACTGTGTATCAACATAGTTGAGTTCTTATCCTTCATCAATAATGGCTTCTGCAGTCACAACACTAACCGAATCTGAAGAGGATAAATTAAAGCAGCAACAACAACAACAACAACACCAGCAACAACAAGGGACATCATCTAAATTAGCGCCTAATGTTGATATTAAACCTAAATTTTTAACCAGAGAAGAACGTGAAAAATTGGCTATTCAACGTCGAGAAGAACAAGCTGCTGCTATGAAGAAAAAGATTGAGGAAGCAAATCGACAAAGACAACAATATTTGGAAAAAATAAGAAAAGAAATGAGAGATGAACGAATGGATTATGACAATAGAAGAATGGATGATTCAAGGGACAGAAGAGATCGAAGAGGAGATGATAGACGTGGTAGAGATCGAGACAAGGATCGAGAAAAGGAAAGAGATAGAGACAGAGACAGAGACCGAGAAAGAATTGCTGATGACGATGACAATGAACCAAAGGAAAAAGATAAAAAGCGGGAAGTTGAAGCAATCAAGGAACGATATCTTGGTGCTGCAAGAAAGAAAAAGAAACTTCGTCGATTAAATGAGAGAAAATTTGTCTTTGATTGGGATGCTGGTGAAGATACAAGTGATGATTATAATCCAATTTATAAAGATAGACATACTATTCAATTATATGGAAGAGGTCATATTGCTGGTATTGATTTTAAACAACAGAAAAAAGAACAATCAAGATTTTATGGTGAATTATTGGAACGTCGACGAACTGATGAAGAGAAAGAACAAGAAAAATATAGATTAGAAAAGATGAAAAAGAAGGAAGAGAAGCAAACTTGGGATGATCGTCATTGGACTCAAAAAGGTTTAACTGAAATGAAAGAAAGAGATTGGAGAATATTTAGAGAAGATTACAATATTGCAATTAAAGGTGGAAAAATTCCAAATCCAATAAGAAATTGGGATGAATCAGGATTACCCAAGGAAATATTAGAAATTATTAATGAACTTAAATACAAAGATCCAACTCCTATTCAAAGACAAGCTATACCAATTGGTTTACAGAATAGAGATATTATTGGTGTTGCTGAAACTGGTTCTGGTAAAACTGCTGCATTCTTGATTCCATTGCTTGTTTGGATAACTTCACAACCAAAGATAGTCCGTCAAGAGGAGATTGATCAAGGACCATATGCAATCATTTTAGCTCCTACTCGTGAACTGGCTCAACAAATTGAAGAAGAAACTCTTAAATTTGCTAAAGCTCTAGAAATACGAACTGTTTCAGTAATTGGAGGTTCTTCTCGAGAAGAGCAAGGCTTCAAATTGCGATTAGGTTGTGAAATTGTTATTGCAACTCCTGGTAGATTAATTGATGTACTTGAAAATCGTTATTTAGTTCTAAGTCGATGTACTTATGTTGTTCTCGATGAAGCTGATCGTATGATTGATATGGGTTTTGAGCCTGATTTGAAAAAAATTCTTGACTTTATGCCTGTAACAAATTTAAAACCAGATACTGATGATGCTGAAGATGAAGATAAATTGATTGCCAATTTTAATTCAAAACATAAATATCGACAAACTGTTATGTTTACAGCAACAATGCCTCCAAGTGTGGAGAGATTGGCACGAGCTTATTTACGTCGTCCTGCAATGGTTACCATTGGTTTAGCTGGTAAACCTGTTGAAAGAGTTGAACAAGTTGTATATCTTGTTGCTGAATCAGATAAACGAAAGAAACTTATGCAAACTTTGTCAGCTGGTGTTGAACCTCCAATCATGATATTTGTCAATCAAAAGAAAGGAGCTGATGTATTGGCTCGTAGCTTGGAAAAAATTGGTTACTCTGCTTGTACACTTCATGGTGGTAAAGGTCAAGAACAGCGAGAATATGCTTTATCTTCTTTGAAATCTGGTGAGAAAGATATTCTTGTAGCTACTGATGTTGCAGGTAGAGGTTTGGATGTTAAAAATGTTACTCTTGTCATTAATTATGATATGGCTAAAAGTATTGAAGATTACATTCATCGTATTGGTCGTACTGGTCGTGCTGGTTCAACTGGTAAAGCTGTTTCTTTCTGTACAAAAGACGATTCTCACCTTTTCTATGATCTCAAACAATTGTTACAACAAAGTCCAGTATCATCTTGTCCACCTGAATTAGCCAATCATCCTGATGCTCAACATAAACCAGGAGCATCTACAGGACAGAAAAAGAGAAAAGATGAAACTATTTTTGTTTGATTAATTTAACTAACTAACTTATCTGATCATCAACATCAATAACTTTCTGTATATCTCTCCAATTTATAAAATATTATCTCTTTCCTTATTAATAAACTTATTCTTATATAAATATTCGTGTCGCATGTACATTGCAAATATCACATCATCATGATTTCTATTTTTTTTACTGCAACGAAATTCGTAGTTCAGTTGTTAAAATATCATTAAGAGCTACAACTTTTCAACATCAAACCTTAAAACTGTAATGTTGAGATTATTCTTTCACAAAAAATTGTAAATTCAAATTTTCTCACTCCCTAATAATGGTTCAATTATCATACAAGTTCCACTCGACATTTAGCTGAATTCAAAGAGCAAAGCACTTACTGAATTTTACTTACGCTAAATTCAAAATCCCGCGCATTCTGAGTTTCTAGTTTTCACATGTTTTTAGTAGCATGCAGTTTCTAAATTGTGATTTTTTCTGTTTTTATCAAGTACACCGTACACCGAATTTTTACGAATGATTTAATATTATTGTACTGACGAGTTTGAATTTTTTTGTGTTCATTTAATTGTCATTCGTGTCCTTCTTTGAGAAAAATGACTGAAACTGTAGAACGAGTTCTAGCTCAATTCAAGAATGAATCTGGTGAAGTTTTAGGTTCTCCTTTTGATTTACCGATCAACGTCGATTCCCGTAAATTATCTATTTTATTGAATACTATTTACAACAGTGCAACACCAGTTCCATATTCGTTTTTTATCGATGACGTGGAGATCAAAGATTCTTTGAAGAAAACAATTGATGAAACCTCAGACAAAAACTGGTCATCTGAAAAAATTGTTCACATTACTTTTGCTCCACAAGCTGTCTTTAGAGTAAGACCTGTAACAAGATGTTCCGCAAGTTTACCTGGGCATGCTGAAGCAGTAATTTCAGCTTCATTCAGTCCTGATGGTACTTCTTTAGCTTCAGGATCTGGTGATACAACCGTCAGATTCTGGGACGTAGCAACTCAGACACCTCACACAACTGCCCGTGGTCATCGTAATTGGGTATTGGTGATTTCATGGGCTCCGAATGGACTTAAATTAGCTTCAGCGTGCAAAAATGGAGAAATAATTATTTGGGATGCTAAAACAGGGCAGCAGATCGGTGCTACTTTAAGAGGTCACAAACAATGGATAAATGCTTTAGCTTGGGAACCTCTTCATAGGTACGAACATACAATCAACAGCTTGATTTCTAGGATTGATTTAATATTTATTAATATATTTTTGTTATTTTCAGCAATGGTGATTGCAAAAGGCTCGCCAGTGCATCGAAAGACACCACAATCAAAATATGGGATACAATTTTGAATCAATGTTTAATTACCCTTTGCGGTCATAATCAATCAGTTACTTGTTTAAGATGGGGAGGTACTGGGTTAATCTACAGTGGATCACAAGACAGAACTTTAAGAGTTTGGCGCGATAGTGATGTGAGTAGTTAATATAAGCTTCTTCCGTTTCTGGGCGATGTTCAGATAAGCAAGTTAATGTTTTTTTCGGATAATTTAGGGTGTGCTTTGCAGAACTTTAGAGGGACATGGTCATTGGCTGAACACATTGGCATTGAGCACTGATTATGTCATGAGAACTGGAGCCTTTGAACCTTCTGATAAAAAGAAACTGAACAAAATTGACAATTTGTCTGATGAAGCCCTTAAAAGGTACAATGAAGCTCGCGGTGATAAAGAAAGACTTGTTTCTGGATCTGACGATTTCACTCTATTTCTCTGGGAGCCTGAATCAGATAAAAAACATATAGCTAGAATGACAGGACATCAACAGTTAATCAACGATGTCAAGTTTTCTCCGGATACACGTTACATAGCAAGTGCATCATTTGACAAGTCAATTAAACTTTGGGATGGTAAAACAGGAAAGTAAGTTGATTTGATATTTTGCTGATTACATACAAAGCCTTTAATGAATTTGAGTTTGGGTATTCATAATAGATTTTTTATCTGGAAAGGAAAAAGAATCGGATCAAATTTCCTATATTCACGTCTTTTTCGTTTCTATTTTATCATAAAGATATATCACATCGTTAAGAGGACATGTTCAAGCTGTTTATCAAATTTCTTGGTCAGCTGATAGTAGATTATTAGTTAGTGGAAGCGCTGATTCGACAGTCAAAGTTTGGGATATGTCAACAAAAAAGTTACTCCAAGATCTCCCAGGACACGCTGATGAGGTTTGATAACAATAAAGCAATCATGCAATGAAATAGAATAATAATAGCTATTTTTTGACAGGTTTACGCCATTGACTGGAGTCCTGATGGTGAACTAGTTGCCAGTGGTGGAAAGGATAAGCTCTTGAAAATGTAATGTTATTTTTAAGCTTGCCCATTTTGTAGTTATTTAACTTTTGTTTTTCTCTTTAATTTTCATTATCATGCTTGGATATAGATGGAGAACATGAGAATAGTTCCAGGACTGGATCTTCGTGGTGTAATCTATGATAAAAATATTTTTGCAGACTTTTAAAAATACCAATTTACATAAAATAATAACGTCATGAAGATAGATATGAAATGTTTTCTTGTTAAATATTGTGTAAGAAATTAACAGTACGAATATTTATCCCACACTGGAAGTTTTCTGATGAGCAAATTCTGAGGGGCCTGATTCATTGAACATGAATTCTTTCTCTTCCTAAAGACATAAAAGAAAAACATTAGAACTGATATCAAAAAATTTTGGTGGTTAATCGTTTGACGATCGGGAAATCGGTGAATCGAGAAAACTTGAATATTCAGCTTTTTACTTACTTCAGATGTATCATTATTATCAGTTGTACTTGTACTTGCAGAAGAGTAAGTTAAATTGTCAACATCTTGGTGATAAGGAGCTGAAGGTTCTGAGCTTAAAGACGGTGTTACTTCCACGGCGATTTCTTTCGAATATTTAGGATCTAAACTAGACATATTACTTGGCGCGTCTCCTTTGCCTTCATGTACAGGAAAAGTAATTCCTATTTTATCATATTTTCGAACTATAGGTGGAAGATATTAGTTTAATTAGACTCAGAAAATGAACGGAAATTAGTAGAAAATGTTACTCACGTTCAGTTTTATACCGTCGAAGTTCCTGTTTGGTTTCATCAATTTGTCTTGTCAACGTTTTATTTTTGGCTTTCTCGCGTTCGAGAGCTGCTTCTAATTCTCGCATATGGGTCATCCTCAATGCTGGGGATGCATCCTTGGCTGGGCTATTAGCATGTCCAAACCATGAGGACTGTGTAAAGATAAAATGTAAGTGAGATTAAGTAACGAGAAAGTAAGGTTTAATAAATTAATAATAACTCTTTGTTTAACAACTATTCTACCTTCTTTGGTTTTTCCATTTTATCTTGCAAAAAATCAATGACTTTCAATTGTTGGTTTACTGTTTCATTGAACTTGAGTTTCTCAAATTGATATTTGCTTCTTTCATCCTCCAACTCGTCAACAATAACTTCAATTCTTTTCTGAAGCGTCTCATTTTTGATTAAAGCATCTTCCAAAGCTAAAGTGAGTTGTTTGTTTTTAGAATTAAGCTGGGCAATACTAGTTATGTGGTTAGAGGCTTCCTCCTTTAAAAAAAATATTTCCTTCTCATAATCTGCAAATTTTGTGTGAAGAACATCAATGGTGTGTTGTTTCAGATCATTTTCTTTCAACAAAGCGGGTAATTGATCCTCATGTAATACACGGAATTGTCTCTCTTCTTCCAAGGCATTTTGAGTCTCTTGAATTTCTTCTTCAAGCTGCTTGCATTTAGTTTTGTATTCTGAAACAGTAGATTCAAGGGATTTAATTTTGCTATCCATGTCCAAAATTTGATTTTCATACTTGGATTTCATTGTCCCAAGCTCTTTCTCCAGATTGTTGATCTTTTCCAACATTTTGGTTTTCTCTTCAGTCAGTTTAACCTTAATGTCCAATTGTACCTTACAAGCCTGTTCAAACTCGGAGACTTGACTTTCCACAGTGGCACAGGCTTTTCGTAAGACTTCATTAGAGCTTGTCAATTTTTCATTCAAAGCAACCAAATCTTCTCTCTCTTTTACCAAAGTTTTACAGGTTTCCTCACAGGTATTTTTATCATCCATAAGTTTCTTGACATCCGCAGACAAATTTTCAAATTTGACTCTCCATTCTTCGATTTCTGCTTCTTTTTCAGCAAGAGTTGTTTCCACTTGACTCAATTTGTCTACCGCTTCTTTTCTAGCGTCACGAAGATATTCAATCCGAGACTTTTGTTCTTTAATATCCCTTTGAGCAATCCTTAGTTCAAACTTAACATTTTGAAAGTCCTTTTTACATACTCCATCAGACTCTTTACGAACTTTTTCCAGTTCCTCTTTCAAGGTCATTATTTTGGTTTCATAATCTTCCTTAACAGCTTGAAGATAATTGAGAGCGGCACGGTCAATTTTTTCACGCTCAGTTCTTTCCTTTTCCAATAATTTGTTCAAAGTGGCATTTACACGGTAAAAGTCATCTACACTTGTGTACCGCCTCAACGGTGAGGTTCTACCAGGAGTCGAAACAACCATTTTGGTAGATGAAATGGACAATAGTTGAATCACAAAACAAATTAAATATAAGTGTAACAACAAATAATTAAAGGAATGTAAAACAATTGTTGAGTAGAATAACCAATTAAAGGTAGAATCTTTAAAGATGTGAAAGAATCAGTTTGCTTATTTCATTTTGAATTTTTAAACCACAACCTAATTCCGCCTTTTAGCTGTTCAAGCGCCACCTTTGTTTCAAATTATTTACGCGCTTTCGGTTAATGCCATCTATTGAGTGAATTTTGCAAATGAATGTTTTGCCAGAACGTCACTTATCAATTTTATTGGATAAATTTTGAATTGTGACTGGTTAGGTTTGTTAATTTAATTTCTTAATTCTTGAATAATCATGGCAGGATCACCTTTGCGTCGTTTAATGGCGGAATATAAACAATTGACCCTCAATCCACCTGAAGGGATCATAGCTGGACCCATAGACGAAGAAAACTTCTTTGAATGGGAAGCTTTGATAACAGGTGAGCTTTTAGATTGTTTTCATTGCTCAAGTTGTATCAAGTTTTGTCCTAAATCCGCAATTATTCTTAGTTTTCTGATCTTAATAGGTATTTAATTGTTAGCAAGCGAAGTGTTTCATCGTTGCTTTACTACGGGTCAGCTGTTATTTATTTAAAGCTTTCCCAATGGCTTGAAGTGTCATTCATAAAAACAATATGATTTATTGATTAACTATAACAATTGGATGTTTTCATGCAACTTATTCGTAACAAGTTTTATTAATTTTATTGCATTTTTCGTTACGCTTCAGGTCCTGAAGGAACATGCTTTGAAGGGGGAGTTTTTCCTGCTAGACTAGTATTTCCTCCAGATTATCCATTGAGTCCACCAAAAATGCAATTTACATGTGAAATGTTTCACCCCAACATTTATCCAGATGGACGTGTCTGCATTTCAATTTTACATGCTCCTGGAGATGATCCAATGGGCTATGAATCATCTGCTGAACGTTGGTCCCCAGTGCAAAGTGTTGAGAAAGTTTTACTTTCTGTCATTTCAATGTTAGCTGAGCCCAATGAAGAATCTGGAGCGAATGTTGATGCTGCTAAGATGTGGCGTGAAGATAGGAATCAATTTTATGCGATTGCTGATAAACTTGTTCGCAAGTCTTTGAATATTCCAGTGTAAATTGTTGCACACATACAACCTGCTTGTCATTTATACCGTTAAAATTTAAGAAATCTCTATCAATGAAACTTAATCAATTTTATTATATTGTGTTTATCAAAATTGATTGGTTTGAGCTGAAAACATACAATTTATCAATATTTATCAAATTATTTCAAGTGAATCAATTATCTTTACAGATAATCACTATAACAATTTAGTGATGTAGTGATTACTGATTAAATAACAATTATTATCATCCATTGCATCAATAAAACTATTGACGTAGAATGACTGAATTAAAGCTGAATAACAAATAGATGGAAGTCGTAATACAAATATATACTAATTAAGCTAATTTAAAAAAAGAGTAGAAAACTGATTAGTTAAATAGAAGCTTCAACTTTTTCATCAGTATATTCATTGGATTTTCCTTTGACTTCTCTCAGAGAAACACTCATTGGAGCTACGAAATAGTCTTCCATCTTTTCTTTAGCATTCGCCATCACAGCAATTTTGTCCTGTGGTTCAGCTTTGTCCTCTTGAAGATACAATTTTCCACCTTCGTCAAGATGATACAAAGGCTCCACACCGTCGACATTCACTTCATCCAAAATTGAAGCATAATTAATCGACTCTTCTAATCGCGCAATCAACCCCGGATTATTAGCAACAGTAAGAGCAGAAACTTTCTCCAACATTGGAATCAGTCGAGTTAAATTACTGGTTGACATTTCAATTGTCCTTAATTAACATAAAAAGATAGACAGATTGTAAAATCAAGGGATTAATATAAAGCAACTAAAACACCATTGAAAACAACACAATAAACCTAACACAACTTGTGTTGAACAAGAATTTAAAATCTTACTAAAAATTCACATGACTTAGATTGGATCCGATATTATCTTGAAGTATCGAGTATTTCTGATCCTATTTGGATTTTTATCCTTGAGAGATTCCTTTGATGCAGTCTTTTGATGAAATGAAAACAAGCTTTGAGTTTTGCTTCGCTGCTGGCTGTTAGATGTTAACTAATTGACCTAAATTGTTTGATTGAATTATTTTATCTACGATTATCAACAATTAAAGTCACTGGTGTCCACACTTGTTTCCAAATTAATCCTAAATCTAGGTAAGACTGTATGAAATTTTTTTTCCTACTTATACAACCAATTGTTATTGACTTGGGATCTCACAATTACTATTTTTTCTTGTTTCTCCTTCTTCACAGAAATTCATCTATTTTAATTTATAATTCTATTGTTGCTGTCTAATCCAAAGATCTTATTTACAATCTTTATTTGTTCATTTCTATTTGTTTAATGTGTTCAACTTAAAGGTTATCTAATTTTTAGTGTGTTCTCAAATCATCTGTAAGCTATCATCGTTAACTGAAATAATTTCATTAGTTGAAATAAAATCACAACCATGGCTTTGGCTGGGTTAAAGAAACAAATCAATAAGGCTAATCAGGTAATTTTCATGTTTTCTTGCTTCTTAATTTTAACTTTGTTATAAGTTTATCGTGAAGAATTTCCTTCATATTCTCTCGGTGTTTTCGACAGTTCTAGTTAATTAGGTTAGATAAGTAACTGAGTAAATATTTTGATTGCTTTAACCCCTTTTTTGTTTTTATTTTTTCGTTTATATACAGAGTTTATCTCATTAAGATCTAACCCTCTATTTCTCAGCTAAATTGATTCACGGTTTATCTCATTTTTTTATCTTCACATGATTCATAATTTATCTAATATTTATCTTATTTTTAATCAATTTCAGTATGTTAGTGAAAAAATGGGTGCCGTTGAGGGCACGAAATTCACTGACGAGTACCACGAAATGGAAAAGGTAAATGACTTTGACTCTTCATAATCGAATCGGATAATAAAATACTCATTTTCTATTTTGATTTTTTTTCACAGAAAACTGATGCTACGGTTGAGTTAGTTGATGAAATGATCTCTAAAACTAAGGAGTATCTCCAACCTAATCCTGGTGTGTTTCACTACCGGTTCATTTGAATTTTATCATCAAAATCTAGAATATTTATTTTAATCTTTTCCAATTTATCATGTTTTCTTATCAAGCCACTAGAGCCAAACTCACGGTTACCTCAAAGGTACAGTCCTCCAAAGGACATGCATACAATCAACCAGAAGGGATCCTTGGAGAGTCTATGATTAAATATGGGCGTAAACTAGGAGAGGATAATAGTTTTGGTTAGTTTCAATTATAATGAATTGAACCATTCCCACTGAATTTACATAGCCATACTGATATATGTTTTTTATTTTCTAGGCCAAAGTCTCATTGAAATGGGTGAAGCTTTACGACAAATGTCTGAAGTCAAATTTGCTTTGGAAGACAATGTTAAACAAAATTTCTTAGAACCTTTAACGCACCTTCAAACAAAAGATATTAGAGATGTAATGGTAAGGCTACACTTTCATGCATTATCACATTAATTTCCAAATCCAATGAAAAGCTTCCTGAAAAATCGATTTCACAAAGAATCCGCAAAATTAATAATCTTTACAAATTATAATGATATGGATATCAATTATAGTCTCCTCATGAAATCTTTCACGCTGTTATGTGTTGTCGTTCATCATTTTTCTTGACAAAAAATCAATTACAAACCATTATTTTACTTTTAGCTGATGGTGTAGGTTATCTCCGATAAATTATGAAATACTCTCAGCTATATATGAATTTCAAATTTAAATATTTTGATTGTCTTTTAACTGTTTAAGAAAGATGACAAAGCAGAAACTAAGTTTGAAATAATACAAACCAGAATATGTTAGAAATTGAATTGAAATTGTCTTGCGCAAATTACTTTTTCCTTCACTGTGACTGATTATTTGGAACCTAAAAGATGTGACTGAGCCAGAATTTTTCCATCACTAGAACCAGACACTTTTCAGAATAATCGAAAAATAGTCTTAAACTTTTCTCTTCACAAACCATCATTATCATAACTTTCTTTTACATCTTTCCTCATCTTTCATTTGCTATTCCCAAAATTTTTTCGTGATTTGGATTAAAGGTTCGCCAACCCTTAGACAACAAAGCCACAAGAAAGACAGAATAAAGAACCAGGAAGAAAACTAATTTCTCAGACTTTTCAGATTTTCGGCTAAGCATGATTTCCTCTTCATATTCATCTTTTGTCCTCACAACAAACTATATTATTTGATCATTTCCAAAGTTCCAATAGTCGGTAAGGCATAAGAAGTCCTCGTCAGCTCACTTCTCTTCTCAATAGCCACAGCTATTTTCGGCTTAAGCCGAGTGGCTAATTGAAAAAACTTAATATTTTAGGGTTAAATTTAACAATTAACTTTTTTATACTCTTAATTGAAAGATAATAACAATCTAACAGGCATAACAAACGTAATTTTTGTTTAAAGGTCAGTTTTGCTGAATTCAATGCTCAAATGATGCAATGTCATGTTTACTATGCTTAACTTATTTGGAAATGATCTTTAAGTACTAAAAATGATTTTAAATACTAGATGATCTTAAAATAATTGACTAGACCGAATAAAAAAGTTAATTGTTAAATTTAACCCTAAAATATTAAGTTTTTTCAATTAGCCACTCGGCTTAAGCCGAAAATAACTGTGGCTATTGAGAAGAGAAGTGAGCCGACGAGGACTTCTTATGCCTTACCCAATAGTCTTTAAAAGTATCACTTTGTATGATTTCATGATAAAATTAATGTCTCTGATGACGACAATTACATAATTAGCAATGTATCACATTGTGAACCTGTCGTTTCTTTATCTGTTTGATAATATGTTTGCGTCTCAACTAATATTTGTTACTTACTTCGCTTTTCAACATTATTAGTCTATCTGTTTGTCTAAAGCTAAAATTTTGTTCTGTTAGCTTTTAATTTATCCCTTGTGTGACAAATAATTAAATGAATTGCCTGGTCATGTAGTTACTATTTTCATGGGTAGCATAAGTTATAGCGAGAACTTAATTCATCTCTCAAGGTTTCCATTGTTTAGCTCATTTTACTCATGAAAAGTTCACCCACTTTCACACCGTAAACCTTTACTGTTTTATTCATATAATGAATGATGACCTAGTCTTGGATCCACTACAATTAGATGTCAAACAAAAATTACATTTATCATCATACATTATACCTGTTCTGATCAACTTTATCCACACACACTATTAGTCTATTGTTCTAACCCCTGTTCAATGCATCGACTCAATTGCAGTTCCTTTTCACTATCGATTCCGAAAATGTGTATATAAATGCATGTAATGTTCGTAAGAGCCTTATCATTATAATGTTGATGATCCAAAAGAATTTCAATTGAACTTTACTCTTTTCATCGCTGATGATAACTTATACCATGAGATGATGATAATAATAACAGGGATGGATAAAGTTTCACTTTTGGCTTCTACAGTCAACCGAATCAATAAGAAAATGAACAATTTTGTAAAATGTCGTTAGGTTGAAGTTCACCAAAAAAAGTCTTTCGTTTGCTCTACTTTTCCTATTTACTTTTCGATTTTCTTGAATTAAGCACTTGAATCGATTTAAATTAATTACCAATGATAATCCAGGATAAATTTAATAAACCTTATAAACAGAATATTCAATTAAATTGAAAGCCTCTATCAATCACTTTACGCATCTCAGCTGACCCTGAATAAATAGAGTTACCAAAGTTATAATAGTTGTTATTTAATCATTTTGTCATTGTATTAATAACCATTGTTCCATTCACCTGAGATTGACAATGTCATGCATTTTCCCTCCTTCATAGTAATTTCCTTAACTTAATATTTTTTCCTCAACATTTTTACTTCTTACGTTTCCTTGTCTTTTTCAGAACCTCATATCTAAATATAGAAAGAGTTTCAATAAATGAAAAAAGTGATTGCTCTTGTTTCCGACATTTCAATAAAAAAAGTCTCCCAAATTAAAGTTAAATACAGTTCTATTTCATCTATATTAATTACATTTCTCAGCTGTTTTGGTATAGATTTTTATATAAAGTAAAAATAACTCAATGTTTCTTTATCACTTTGTTGGCTTTTATCCTAATATCCAACTGTTTATTGATTTTTATCCTTTAGCAATCAATGAGCTCAAGTTTCAAACAAAATTGCTGCAAATAGATTATGTTTTCAACTTTTCATTATTGTTGCCTAAATATGTATTTTTGATTAGAACGTTTCAAGAAACGCTTTTTATACCTCGAACCTTTTGCTTATTTCTTATTATATCATCAACATCATTTTACTAGTAAAGTCAAGGTATTTAACTGATCATGTCATCGAAAAATTGATGAAAAGGCAGAAAGTTGTTTTAATTGACTGTTGAGTGCTCAAAGAAGGCTGACGTCTTACAAGATTCACTAATTCAAACTTACATTCAATCAATGTTTTTATCGATTCAATATAATATTGATGATTAATCTTTTTATTTATCTCACTAAAAATATTGAATTGTAATTTCCTCACACAAATCAATAATATTGAATTTGATTGAATTTAATGAAAATATAATTACTAAAATTATGTCTCATTATATAATTAAACAATATTTAAACTTTCATTAAAACAACTTTACGAAGCGTTTTGATTTTCTAGAAAATCATTTCAAGCTTATCTACCAAATGTTTAGTTTATCAATTTTTATTTAATAATTTCAACTTAAATTATCATTTCTAATTTTTTATTATTTCTTCATAAATTATAGCATCATCGTAAAAAATTAGAGAGTCGACGTTTGGATTTTGACGGTAAAAAGAGGAAAAAGCGATCAGGTGGACATGTTACGGAAGAAGAGGTCAAAACTTCTGAAGAAAAATTCGAAGAATCGTTCAACCTTGCATCAATGGGAATGCACAATCTACTACAGAATGAACCTGAGCAAATCTCTCAATTGGTGGCATTATCTGAAGCACTCTTTGAATATCATTCCCAGTGTGCTTCAATCTTGGAAAGTTTATCATCTCGGCTTGCAGATCAGTATGTTTACATTTGCTTCTAACCATTTAAATCGCATGAAGTGATGAAATTTCCTTTCAATCAAAATTTCAAGATCAATAAGCAAAGAAAAATCATGCAATCAGAATGTCTTTATCATGGTCTACCTACTCTTTTCTTGTTCTTTATGTTTTTTCATCAATCTTTTTTTTCTCTTCAATATTGAACTTTCATTCTTTCTTACCTAATAATATTTACTATCAATATTTTTGAAATATATTACAGGAAACGGATTTCCGCTGAACAACCAATTAAACCTTATGTGCCGAAAAAAATTGAGGAAGTTCTGCTTCCACATCATGATGATCTTACTCCTGTAGGAGAAACGCCAGGACACACCAATGGTTCAAATATTTTCTATTCTCAATTCAATAATTATTCTGCTCACTTTAAGAACGGTAAAACCGCAACCAACAATCATAGTAATTTGAATTTTTTATTATTTTTACCATTTTTATCATTTCACTTTCCATCCTTAATAACAATTAAAAATTTACTTACAAATTAGGTTATTTGATTTATCCAGACCTTTATTCTGGTTGAAATGAATCAAATAACCTGAAAGAAAAGTCGAGAGTGAATACACTTTATCGTTGATTTTTGGCATCTTAAAATCAGTTCATTTATTTGTCTTGTTAATTTTGGTGTCGGCTTTACGGTGAGCGTGAACAATTTAATTCATGTCCTTACCTTGTTATCATTCACATACTAACATTTGTCATCCTTTTTCCATCTGTCGCTTCCATTCCCATGCTTTCTGCTTTTGCTTCTTCTTGTATTTTCGCTCTCCTATCTCCACTTCTTGAAATTCTACTATTATAATATTCTACATCGACTTTCAGCACAAGTTTCTCCTGCGCGATCTCCTGCCACATCACCAACGAAACCGTCTTCGCTTTTGTTGACCAGCCCAGCTAACGGAGTTACCTCTAAATCTCCTAACGGTACTAACAAATTTTGCCCAATAGCTTAACAATTACTAATTTCATTGTTCAAACAATGCAATATCAATCAATTCTAGTCTAAAATATGCTAACAAATATTAATAATTACTTTTACGTCCTACTAACATGTATTGTCTCTTTCTCTTCTCTTTCTCACCTATCCTCCCCTTGCTTTCAACGTTAATCATGACTCCGTTTAAATTTCGTTCTGTCATTTCTCACCTGGCCGATGTTACGTTTCATATTCGTTATTCTCTATTACATTTGTCTATTTTTATTTCATCTATTACTCGCTCTTTTTTTCATCCCTTGACTTTTCTCTTTATCTCCATTCATTCAATCAATCAATCAAACTTGCATGCAATCATATTCATCCACCCAATCCAAATATCGCCCCATTTACCCTCCAACCTTCATTACCCTCTGCATCGTGCTCTTTGCTATTATCTTATTGATTCAAACATTAGCATCTCCTTTACCATCACCTGTTCGTTCTCCAGCTCGATCTCCGGTCAACCGAGGCCCTTGCTGTCAAGCTTTGTATGATTTCGATGCTGAAAATCCAAGGGAATTGGAATTCAAAGAAGGTGATATCATCCAATTGAACCAAAAGCTCGACGACAACTGGTTTGAGGGAACGATAAACGGAAAAACGGGAATCTTTCCAATTAGTTATGTCCAAGTTTTGGTACCGATTGGACAACAATGACACTTTTGGTATGACAAATCACACTTTACTGTTTTACTTATTTCTTATTTATCAGAACAGAGTCATTAATTACCGCTCAGATAATCATGAGTCTTAATAAAATCTCAAGCCAGTAATAATCCCGAGATTCACAAATTTACTACCTTTTCTTTATTTCATCTGCACAATTGACAATTTTTACAACTTCCCAACACGATTGTTTCTAAGTATTATTACTTTGGGATTTGAAACATACGTCATTAATGTTAGTAACACGGAAATAAGAATTATAACTAATAATTATGATTTTCCCCTTTGGTTTTATTCTCTTAATGATAATTTGCATAACATTAGCTTGGTTGACATTATAATCACTCAAGTTTATTTATTTCATTTACTGATTTTTTCTTTTCTCCACTTTTCTTTTTAACAGATCATTATGATGTTAGTTTTGAAATTAATGTTACGCTGATGAAATCATATTATTCGAATTTAGTCCTTGATATTTAATTGTTTGTTTTGCCTGCGAAAATTTGCGTTTTTTCCTTCGGATACGAGATGACTTTATAAAGACTTACAAACAAAAACAACCAACAAAACCAAAAAAAGATGCTTTGTCAATAACCTGTATACAAAAATCCACATCGAGTGACAATTTTATTTGATGGAGACAAATTCTATTCTCGTTTTTAAACCAATAAAGCAATGCAGAGGAGAGATTCAATCACATTCATCAAACCCTATTGTATATATGGAAGGAAACTATCAATTTAATCAACATCAACCAATTGATCCATACCCTTCATGTTATGGAGCCTTTTTCAATTTGGAGTGCTCATTTGTTCTCGTTTATTTCTTCTTTACATCTATTAATATTCACTATCATTGTAATATTTATTGATCTCTTCCTCTCGTCTCGTCATCTTATCCTCTTCACTATTGTACAATCATGAGTACATCTATGGATAAAATCTGGAAGGACTTAATTTTTATAGGATGAATCTAATATCTCACAATCTTTCCCCAAAAGTTAGTTATCTTAGTGGGTCAACTTTCTGTTCACAATGAGATTTGTTTGACAAATGTGATTTTTCTGGTCAAATCTTCGATAAAATAACGTTTTCATTGTTTTTTCGGCTTAAACACTCGCTTTCATCACTAAAACACATTACATAGATGCACTCAACAAGAGATCATTGGTTCTTATGCCAATACTTATTTCTGTCAATTACCTCGAAATACCTTCTGAGAAATAGAAACACTAATATTGTCTTCTTTCTGTCTTTTAATTTGACTCTAATATTATATTTTGCTCCTTATCCACCCAATCAACCCATCGAGTGCTGCTAAGTCAATAGTCGCTGGTCAAACATGAAAATTTGTTTTCCCTTTTCTCATTAACTGTGGAAATTAACTCTTCTCGTTCTATGAATGCTGCAAAACCCAATAATTATTTAAATTACTATCAGCTAACGACGTAACTTATCCAAACTGTTTACCTCTTAATCTTCACATCTTCCTGTGTATCTCAATATTATCATCTTCATCATCATCTTATACTCTTCTTCCTCTCTTTCGACACAATGTTTATGGGACAATATTTTTCTTCTTTGTTTGATTAAAAATCAGCTCAGAGCTATAAATCGCCTAAAAAACTTGAAAAAAGCTATAAAAAAAGTGAAATCACAGATATTATGTTGTATTACGTCCTATTGTAATCTTGACAATATTTTGAGAGTATCTTTTCACATTGCAATATTCAAATGTTTATAAAACAATTAAGTGATTAGTTGATCATTTGAACATATTTTGTGCAACTAAATGTATTTCTTCATCTTTCGATTTTATCCTTGCAAAAGGACAAAAAAAACGAATGAAAAGCCAGAAATTGTAATATTCAAATATCTCCCTTGTTTTGTGATTTTTGCTCTTTTCTTCATTTCAGCCATTAAAACATATTCATTTAGTTGATTTAGTTAACCAAGTTAATTCAACAACCTGTTGAAGGCAATAATTAACTCTAAGGGAATATTTAAACATTTCAATATTATTCTGGTCTTATTAATCTTATGTTTGACAAAAAAGGTGTTTACTATTATTCTGTGATACAAATTTTCTCGTTTTCTTGATTGATTAATGATTACCATTATCAACATCAAATCATCATTTATTTCAACAGCATTCATGTAAAAAGCTTGGAATCACAATTAACTAATTAACCTTCATTCATTGAGCTCTGATTAGTCGCTCAAAGATGATACATTTTTTGTATTGTCGCAGCAAGTTTGGACATTTTCAACAGTTTGATTCATCAATACCAGTTTCAAGCAAGGAAAACATCAACAAACACAGTTATTTTGATTGTCTTATAACTTATCCTAAATGAATTTCAAGCAGCGCTGGTTGTAGGTTAAATATTAAGCCTGTAATTGTCATTCTTTGCTTATTATACAATGCATCATGGATTATCGGATCAATCGATTTTTGTTTGATATATTTCACTTCCTCTCAACGATTACATATTTAAGGATCATTAATTGCTGTTATTGTCAAATAATTCAAAAAACTTTTTGGTTTTTTGATTGCTTCATGATACATTTATTTGTATAATTATCATGCATTCATTCATCGCATGCAAATGACAATCCTAATAGACCAACAAAAAAATTAATAAAAAACTAAAATTTGTAATTATAAAATTATGGTGAATCTTGTACTGATTGACATTTCAAGTACAGATCAATTAACTCTTCCGATCTGCCAAATGCATGTTCGATTAATTTGAAATAATAAATGATTTTTTTGCTCAGAGTTTTTAGATATTCACTTTACCCAAAATTTACTTGCGAGTTTTCATGACTTTATCACGATTTAATGACTCAATATATAACTTCAATTTCATTCACTTTGTTCTAATGGATATAAGATTGAATAAAATCACTTGATGATGATTGGGGGGAATTTTTACACATGAAAATTATTTTTTTTATAACTGTATTATATAAATTGTTTGAGATTAATGTTTTACATGGCGATAAATAATGTACAAAAAGGGTAACAATGAGGATGAGATGGATACACTTCGATTGTTTCGTTCAAGTTGATTTGGTTTGCAAAACTTTCTGTTGCAGCCTTTTTCGCGCAGCTTCTGCTCCGGCAACTTTTTCCTCAAGATCTGCGATTGTCCTCTTCTCTGCCTCTTCTATTGTACACACAATTTTGTAGAAATTTTGTGTCACTCGGTTGAAAGCTTCTTTACGTTTTGTGCGTCCGATTTGATCCTGTTCAATCAACGCTTGAGTTGCTTCCTTTTCATGGATTAATCTGAAATTCACAAGAAGTTGTTTGAATATTAAAAATATAATGTCATATAAATACGTAGATAGATATATCATTCAAAAATTTCAGTAAACTTACGCTTGTTGTGCACGTGATAAACGGTTTTCGTACTCTTTAGAATTTTCTGTGGCACTAAGAGTAAACTCCTCAATCATTTTTCTGTAACCTTCGTTAGTTTCAATCATTAACTTTTTCTCCATTTCATTTTGTTTCTTAAATTCCCGGAGATCTTTTTCAGCAGAGGGTAACTGTTCCTGAAGTTCCTCTAATTCCTTTTCCTTACCAAAAACACTGGCATCATGTTGTTTGTTATTCTCTATAATCCTGGCGAGCTTAGCGGATAAACCAACCGAGGTTTCGATGAAATAATTGACAAATCCGTTCATGCATTTGTTAGCACGTTTCGTTGTCTCGTCAATATTATTGATAGCATCTGGTCTTGATAAACAATCTAGAATATCTTGAAGATCAGTTGATTGAAGTTTTTCAATAACCCATGGTGTGCATTTTTTGATAGGATGCGAGTTCAGATTTATCATCTCGGCATTAGTTGCAGACACAAAATTAGAGTTGTTCTTGGTTATTGAAGCTTTCAATGTTGCCAACTCTGAAGCAAGTTGATTAATTTCATGCTTAACTTTTCTACTAAGTTGTCGAGTTTCATTGGTTTCCATTTCTATTTGAAGTTGTTTATCTTGCTCAGTTTGGATATCGGCAATCTGGTAAGGTTGATCTTTAATAATTATCTCTAATGCTTTTTCTTCTTCACAAGTAATAGCTTTAGTTTTCTGAAGTGCCAGAATCTCCTCTTCATCCGAGGCCAATTCTTCTGCATCTTTGAGATTCCTTACTTCCATACATGAATTGTATTTTTCATATTCTTCAAATGCATTTTCAAATTGGACAATCCTCGCTTGCATGGCATTATAATACTCTATATCCTTTTCAACATTCTCCAACATAGCGGTATCCTCGTTCAAAGCTTCAATTAATCTATTACGCTCTTCTTCGTTATCGCCCAATTTTTTGTAAGCCATATCCTTGAAAAATGGTTCAACATCTTCAATGTCTTCAGAGACAATATTCATGATATGTGACTTGATAAAAACCTCATCAGCAACAAAAGGAGCACAAATCAAATCATCTTCATCAGCAGAGAAGTCATTCGATGATTTTGCAAGATCAACCAGAAATTCAAACATTCCAAGTAAATTGCCAAGAGCATGACGTCCTGCAACTGCAACTAGAGTAGATTTTGTGATATAGTAAGGGTATCCAAACTGTACCATCAATTCAGGAACATTTGCTTCGATTGGAGTAACTACTAACGTAGGATCAAATTGGGAAAAAAGAAATTCGAAAACCCTGATAACATCTTGCTTTGAGGGTGATTTGAGAAATTTTGAAGGAATTGGACTCGAATAACCATTTTCAGTTAGAAAACGAATTAACTTCGCAATACAATCATTTTGATATTTTGGTTCTGCTAATGGTCTACAATCCTTTTGTCGATTACGCTCGGAAACAATACTGCTTCTTCGACCAGAAGCTGAGGCAGCATAAACTGATATTCTGTAAAGAATGAACAAAAACTGTGAATTGTTTCATGCTTATAGGAAGAAAATAAATTCAATTACCTGTCAGTTTTAGGTGTTTGACTGAATAAACCTTTGGATTGCTTAGATGAAATGGCAGAATGACAATTTGAATACTTGTTTGTTCGTGAAACACTTGCACTTTTTCTTGCAGTGCTAAAAAGTCCATATCGATAGCTTGTATCAGATTTTGAGGAAAACATAGATTCAGAAGCGGATGATAAGGTTTTATTACTGGGTTTAACCGCAGATAAAGCAGGTATACGCGATCTATTCGACGAAAAATCCATTACTAGAGGATTACACCAAACAATGTATAGCAAAATAAATTTTAATTAACAACAAATAAATTACAAAACAGACGACAAGGAATAGCGTTTGTGATGAAACTTCACTTTTTGGCGGTTACAATTCAATTCAAATTTTATTTGACAAAAACCATTGCACACATAAATGTTGCCATAGTAACGATATCTGTAAAACTATAGCGCTATATTCAAATAAAATAAATTAACCTTTTATTTGAAATTTTAACTGAAATATTTAAACATAGCTATCAATAATTTATAGTAATTTATCTTTTTCTAATTAACTATTGCTGTCCAAAAATGCGATGTCCAGTGATTTTTAAGTGATTTATTCATGAATTATACTAATGTTCATCTAAATTGTCCTTAAAATGAACCGGTCTTGCGCAGCTTTTGTAGCCAAATTGCTGACACTGAAATGTTGGTCACAATTATTTAAATTTACCAGTTTTTAACCAGTTTAGTGGTTGTTTTTAAAAAATCTACAATATTTTGATAATCGTGACAATTCATCGTTAAAAGTTATCAACAGAATCTACAATTTGTCAACAATGTTATGGATTGTTATGGATAGTTAATTAATTTCCAAGTAACGTATTCCTATGAAATAGAAGGAAAATGATTACCATAATCTGATGGCTAATTTTTATTTGCACTTGAATTGCTCTGAGTAAATTTAGTTCATTCTAGTTAAATTATCTGCTTTTCTACTCAAATTTTGTCTAGGAAATCAGTGATATTAATCTTGGATGACAATTTTCCTCAATCATTTATCAGATTATATAAAATATAAAATATTTGATCATCAAATGGAATAATATTAATTTTAATACCTATCGACTGGTTATTATTATTATTAATATTATTAGTGAATAATGATTATTAGTTAATAAATAAAGTTATATTTAAAACCATAAACCAGAAATTGTAAACCAGTTACATTGAAGATGCTGTTAGTTTAAAAAAGAGTCATCAGTTTGCTTATGCGTTCTTGTGTTTTCCCTTCATGTTTATGTTTTGCTTCTTGCTTTATGCACTTACAACCCGGTAACCTGTTTTCATGTTTATTCTAATTTATTTTTATTAACTTATCAAAACTAATCAACGTATCAATAGTTGACCAATGATAGACCCATTTAATGACAATCCATCTTTTTTATATTAACTAGTGATGTTTTCAAATTACCATTGCGTTATTTAGAATAATCTGGTGCATAAAACATCACCACAACCATTTCACCAACACAAACATAAACTCCTTATGCTGAGATTATAAATGTACCTTGATGCTTAAATTGTTCTTTCGATTTAATTTAACTGTTAAACACATTAGACGTTCAATCCTCTTCTACAAAATCAACTACACTACCAGGTAAGTTACATGTCAATTTGTATCAATCAATGTAAATCTCTCCTTATTGTTGTGTCAACATGTAATCAAACCATAAAAAGCTCACCAACTCAACATCACATGGATGTCTACAAGTGTAAATGGACTGCAAAATCCATTTTTTAAAAATACTAAGCGTCATTTATCATTTCAAGATAATCGACTTATCTTAATAATAGAATTTTTTGTCAACATGTTTCTTTGATGATGAGTTGATGATTTATTCCATTAGCAGTTTATGTGTACTTGTGTTTTCCAATTACCATGTTTTGTCCTTTAACTCAAGTTATTCACCTAATTTCAGTGTAAACAATCCTAGCCGGCTTACCAAAGAAATTCAAGTTTTTCCTTATTCCTCTAATTGTCTTGTCCTTAAATATCTATTCATTGTTTGCTTTGTCTGTAATAATTAGTAATCACTCTAATTGAATCTTTTATCTCCCATCTTCTCCTCCTTCTGTTACTAATTTATTTTTCATATTTCTGTGTTTATCCCCACTTCATTTAGATTGCTTTGAAACTGTCAACTATCAACGTCCTTTTCTGCTCGATTCTCTGTATCTTCAGTAAAAATTGATTTCCCTTTGAATTTTTCTTGGTAAATCAATCCCTTTAGTTTCAATTATTTGTTCCAAGTTAACATTTTGCCGTTGCATATTAACTCTAGACAATTGAATATGAATTGCATCGAGAGAGCCCAGAGGTATGATTATTCATCAAATTTTCACAATTATATTCCTCCCTCGTCATTTTAAATACTTCGTATATAATAAATGCGCCTAACCTTTTTTGCGCTTAGAGAAAACTTACCGCTAAAGCTTAACACCCCCTTACCTTTTGACACGACTAACATTTTACAATTGTATACAATTGACATTTGACTCAAATTTTTATATAATTTTTCTATTTCTTTTTCAAATATTGTTTAGTGCACCAAAAAATGAACCAAAAATCTGTCAAGTTCCTCACGTAAACATTGGTATTGAGGACATGGAAAAACGGGAAGAAACTCTTTTCAACGAAACCTTTGATGTTATAACGGACAAGTTAACAAACAACGTTAACCCGGACTTGAGACGAGTTTCAACCTGGCTTAAACAGGTAAACTTCTTTTCTACTTAACATGTTCATTTGCTGTGCCCTGCTTTAATCAGATAACTGTAAAAGTAAATGATACTATGTTGACCATCATCATTGATCTTGATTTTTTTATTCTCTCTCACAAACGCTCACCCATCATCTGTACCTGTCTCAATCTTTACTCATCTTCGCTTCTTGGAATGTATTTGGTTTGGCTGATTACAATAATTTACTTTTGTTGACTGAAAACAGGTTCTCGTCTACAATGTGCCTCACGGTAAAAAAAATAGAGGAATGGCTTTAGTTCTTGCCTATCAAGTATTGAAAAAGAACAAGAAATTGGATTCAGACAAATCTTATCAAGCTCGAATACTTGGCTGGTGCATTGAGATACTCCAAGCTTTTTTCCTCATTCATGATGATATAATGGATCAATCATTGACCCGTCGCGGTCAACCCTGTTGGTACAAGAAGGTAAATACTCTCAATTGATCAAATATAATGATCATCAGGAAAAGATATATTTTTGTTACTTGCATTTTGATTACAAAGCATAACCTTCAAAAGCTCACCGCAGATGAATTTCAATCAACTTTAGTTTTTTTAATCTTCAATTTTTATTTAACCCTTAAATCATCGAAATTTTTGTTTCTATCATTTATATTGAAATAGTTTACTGAAAAAATTTTTTGTTTCTTTGATTTGTCAAGTTTGACAAGTTTTCTAGCAAAAATATGGTAGAAATAAAGCTTCTCAGTCATCTTTCAATTTTTAGGGTTAATGTTTGAAAATACTATAAATAGGATTTCCAAGTTTCAAATGATTTCAAATCATGTTTATGAGTGTTTTTTTCTCTTATTTTCTTGTTTTATTTTACTTACACGTGTATTTATTATTATTAATCCGTCTAGTTTAGAGTACTTATAGAATACTAGAGTATTTTTGATTTCTGCTGATATATCTTTTTCTGTATCAAAATATAATCATTGACTTTAACCCTTTTCTTTTTTATTCCAGGAAGATGTCGGTTTGATCGCAATCAACGATGGTATTCTTTTGAACAGTTGTATTTATTCCCTTCTCAGGGAAAATTTTTCAAAAGAACCTGCTTATCTACAAATAATGCATCTCTTCCACGAGGTGAGGATACCAATGAACATATTGAGATGTTAGATTATTCAGATAATCTACTCGTTATTTGTTATTGTTCAAAGAGCTATTTAGAGTATGGGAAGGAAAAATTCAAGACCACAAAGTCACCATGGTTTCTGAAAACAAAGTTCATTTTTGATAAAATTGCGGTAATTTAAGATGTTTCAAGTACTTTGTCTCGTCTTTTGCGATCAGCAATTTTTATTTTTATAGTTTAGTCTTGTAACACTTGCGATTTGCAGTCCTTTTGTGATTATGAACATTGATATGGACTTCATAATCAACTGTTTAAATATCCATGTGAAGGTGTCTGTGTCTGCAAAATCCCGCAACAGATAATTTCAACCATTTCTTGGAAGCTTATGTTTTGGGTGTTTCTAGATACATTAATTATTATTTTTGAAATCTTTAATTTTTTGATTTCTCTACACCTTTAAAGACAGTTTTCTACGAGAATTTTTTGTTCTCAATTTTAGATCATCATATGAGCTGAAAACTTTTAAAGGTATAGCTATTGAAGATATTTAGTTTAATTGCTGTCAAAATGCTCTAACTTTTTTCAAATTAGTCATCGTATTCTATTTGAGTAACTGATAATCATTCAAACAAGAGGATCGATTTTGAAATTTGTCAACAAATTAATGACAAAAAGCAGATAGCCTCCAACTTAGACAAGGAATTTGTTCAATCTGTATTCTGAATGAAGTTGCTTTCATTTGATTTTATTCAATGTCAATTAATACCAAAGAGTATAACGATTACTTATTAATACCGAGTAATTTCTAGTGTAACAATGATGAATGGATAAGCTCTCACACCTTTTTCTAGCCTTGTTTTAATTTATCAAACTGATTAATCTTTTTTTCTTTTACACTTGTAGATTACCGATTTAACAATTAAAGGTCAGTGTCTTGATATGCTGAATTCAACGCCTGAAATGAAGAAAAATCCCTCCGCCTTTACTCAAGATGTATACTCTGCCATCGTGAAATACAAAACTGCCTTTTATAGCTTTTCACTGCCTATTCGATTGGCTTTTTACTTAGTTGGAATCGTCCAAGAAGAAGTTCATGAAAAAGCTGAAGAGATTTTGCTCAAGTTTGGCCATTTTTTCCAAGTTCAAGATGATTTCCTCGATTGTTATGGAGATCCCGCTGTTATCGGAAAGATTGGCCGAGATATCGAAGAGGGAAAATGTTGCTGGCTGTTTGTAACCGCATTAAAATTATGTAACGAGGAGCAAAAGAAAATATTATTAGAAAATTATGCTCTTGAGGATGTCAAAAATGTCACCAAAGTCAGAGAAATTTATGATCAGTTGAACATGAGAAAGGTCTATCAAGATTATGAGGAGCAATCGTACCAAGAAATCAAATCTCTCATTGAGAAATTTGAATATCCGCAGCAAGTCCCACTCGATGTGTTTCATTGGTTGCTAAAGAAAATCTACCGCCGAAGTAAATGAGCAAGTAAATTGACCAATAAAAGCGCAAATCTAAAGGACAAATCTAGATTGAAACTCAAACAAGACTTAAAGTTAATGATTATCTTGTTGGTTATCAAATTGATAATTTCATTGATCTTGTTCAAGCCAAAGCCAGTCTCGATACAGCCAAGCTTGAAATAATCTATCTCTTTATCCCAAATGATCCCCTCAACATTTCACAATTATCATTGTTGTGCAATTTCAGCTTATTCATTTCGTTTTTTTTGTTACGATATCTTTTGTTAAAGTCACTACGAAAATTTCCCTTTTAGTTGAATACACCTTTTTTATAACTTAAATTCATGTAAAATTAAGCGTAAATTAAAATCTAGAATTATTCCATGTCTTAACCAGTTTATGAACCATTTCTTGTTTACTTTGTAAATTATTGAAATGCTACTAAAGTTGCTACCAGGTTTTCATGGATGATAACAATGGGCAAAGGTTAATTTGAAAGTAGAACTAATTAGGTGGACAAATGGGTGGAAAACTTTCAACAAATTGAATGGACTGCCAAAAAGAAATCAGATTTTGGTGAATATTTTTGGTACTTTTTGGGTGTTTTCTAACTGATCCGGTTTATTATGCATTGACGTGGGAATAAACTCTCATTTGATTTCCTTAATCATTCCTTATTCTTGTCCTTTAATTAACCAACTTTCGCCTACAATATGGAAGCCAAGAACAGACTCAATTCCTTCTTGGTGTGTCAGTTGTTTGCGTGAGTGTAAAAGCTGGTTCAAAATTTATGACATCGTTTGACATACATCCCTTTTAACACACACACATCTTGATCATCTCTGTCACATCCTAATTTTATTTCACTTTTTGATGATAATCATAATAGTTTCCGGTGAACAAAACTGTGGAGGAGGAAATATGATAAATCAATAGAGGAACAAATTTAGACTAGATGAGAATCACAATTATGGATAATCTATTAATCAATTATGGATAAACGCGTGGAATGGAATGAAAAACCGGTAAATCAGCTTTTTAACGATTGCTAATAGCGTAAGATCAAGATTAGTCAATACAACATGGTAGGTAAAGGTAAAAATTTACCGGGTAAAGGAAACAATTTTGAAAAAAACGCAAAATCATTAATAAGCTTGAATTGTAAATTAGATTTAACAACCCAGGAAGATAATTGATTTTAACCCCGAGAATCCGATTTCCAGGGGATAAGTTTAGTCTTGATTTCACCAGCATTAACCATAGAGCTTTTTGTTAACATTTGTTTTCACTATTTTTCATGTTACTTATAATTGTACCAACTAATGATTAAACAATGTTCATCTCATATATTTAGCATATTATTTGTTCAATTGCTGTGATGAGTGAGATATGAAAGGAAAGTCTCATTGCAAATTTGGTTCTCGTTTTGATCCGTTTAAAATGTAATGAAGGTGAAAGAATGAAGAGAATCATGAAGAGAAAAAGGTTTGAGAATTAACAGCAGGAATGAATCAAACTTTCTTTAGCATATTATCAGCATCATGAACGCCTACATGAAACTGTTCAAACGGTGTAACTAAACGCCAACATGATTCTAACAAGTAGGACCAGAGTAGAGACAAAAAAAAGAAAATAATGTTGAAGTGAGAAGAGTTGTGTGTTTGGCTTAGGTGAAGGAAGTTTTGGCTTCTTTTTGTTTGCTTTTGTTCCTTTTTTTCTTTCTCTTCATCTAACTTTTCTTCATTTTTTCTTTTCTTTTCGTTTTTTGCATCTTCATCTGAGACATTTCAACTTTTCTCCTCTTGATCCTTGTTTCAACGCAGCCATCTAACTTTAGGTGTATTTATAAATTTTACCGTTTACTCCAGCAACTCATCAGATTACAAAAAAATTTATTAAACTTGTAATGTTTAACAAATAACGGTGCAACAGGAATGGAAAAAATGAAAAAGGAAATTATCTTAAAGCCAAATTCGTTATACATCATGAATAACAGCAAACAGACAATCATTAGATGATTTTATGTTCAATTGTAAAAAAATGTTGCAGGTTTCTAGTCAAATTCAAGTATAATTTTAGCTTCCGATCTTCCTTGTTTTCCTTGAACATCATATATCATTGATTCAGAGGTTGCAATGAGTATATCCAAAACGAGCAAATGATAACCATTTAGCAAATTAATGTTGAGCTTTGTGAAAATTGTATTTCTGTTGAGTTTTGTTGTTATAGTTGAAGTATCTTTTGCCTGTGCTCTTGCTGATGATTTCCATGATGATCTAGTTATCGATACAGTTTGAAAAATTAAATAGATTCAAAAGTGGGCCAAAGAAGTTGCCTTTTTCTCATCTTTCTGCGTTTCTTTTTTGTTTATTTCAATCTTGGCTGGAGGGTAAAAAATATTTTGGCAATGTCTGGAGTCCATGTTACATTTACCACCATTTCTTGTTGATCCTATTTTTGCCAAAAGATTCAGTCAAATCTGTGGAGATTTATTTGTCTCACTTGGTTCCTATTTTTCACTTAATTTATCTAACATCATCATCGCCATCACTAATTTGAGATACATAAAAAAGGTTAATATGAAGAAGAGAAATGAATAATAAAGTGAAAGAGAAAGAAAGATAAAAATCAATTGATAGAGGCAATGAAGGAGAAGAAAATAAAAGAAAATGAGAAAACTTGAAGCCAAGAATGCTGAGGCTGATGATGATGATGATAAATGCGTAGGACGTTGCTGTTTAGTTGTTGTTTGGTAAGCATTTTGAGTAACCGTGAATAACCTTTCACACTTTCCGTAAGTTTGCTCTTCATGTAAGCTTAAGAAACAGAAAAGGTAATGAAATGGATAAAATGGAGAGAAGTGAAAAGGAAATGATAATCGCCAAATTATAGAGCTCTGTTTTTTCCATCAGCAAAAGTCTGGGTTGAAATGGGCAGCAAGAATAAACAATTGAACAATTTATAAACATTGAGATGTAAAAATTTATCCTTCGTCATTGAATTTTGGTTTTGTGTAAACTAGAGATGAGGATTTCTTTAACTGCATCATAAACTTTACTGAAATCTCCATGTTTTTGATGTTATCCAAAAGATGAAAATTGAAACCAATGATCAATCATTGCCTCTGTGGGATGACCTCATTTTTTCGTTGGCGCTTTTTAAAGATAAACTGGAAAAGCATGAATAAAAAAACTGTGGGTAGACATCATCAGCTTTAACTTGTTTCCATCTTTTTTCATCCATGTTTTTGTGAAAAGAAGAAAGTACCTCTTTACTCATTTCAATCTCTTTGGAATCTGGATGTTGGCCAAAAAAGTACATGAACACTCATGGAGAGAAAAGAGAGAATGAAGGAGAAAGTAATCATGATGACGATAAGTAGATGTAGTAATGTTGGTATACAACACCTAGAGACTTTTGGAAGCACAAAATTCAGAGAGGTTTTTATTTCCTGTTTACAATGGCTTGAGTGTGTTCCTTTTTTGATTTGACTCCTTCTCACTCTGAGTTTCAAGGTTTATTATTTGACACCCTTTGATTTCATGATCCAGGCTTGATTCTTTATCCAAAATTAAGTTTCATCAAGTGGTTACAATCGCAGATGAAGAGGATGAATAAGAGGCACAAATTAAAAGGTATAGACACAATTGGCACTCTCATAAGGAAATTATTTCCCCATTTGTTTTTGTCTCTCTTTGTCAAAACTAATTCAAGGCAATACATCATCATCAAACTATCATCAAATCATCAGAGTAATCATCAGAGTCAAGGAAAATTATTATTGAGTCAATTATTGTCTCACTGTTCTATCAGATTAATTGTATGATTGATTTAAATTGTAATTTATTGGTACACATAAATTTATTGATTTTTTTCGTAAATTTATAATTATTATTTTTAAATATTCACATATTTTTTCAGTTCTTTTTAAGCTGCTCCAAACATTTGATTTGATTTTTTGTTTTGTTGCTTGTCAGTAAAAAAGGAGTTAAGCTGATCAAGTTAGCAAATTGTAATAATCGTTAATAGACTACTAATATACAACCTTACAATAAATACTTTGATTGCCAGTGTTCAACTTTAGTAGTTAAAAAAAAGGATTGAGAAACAAGTTGATAATAGTAGATTGTTGAACAATGGCGTTTTTTTAAGGCTGTGTAATACTTTCGCCTATTAATCTTAATTACACTTAAGAATATATGCATAATTTTGGTTTGGCTGTGTTTGGCATTAACTTTACAAGAATACGTTTCTGACATACATTTTGTTTTTCTTGTTGCAAAATATTCTCATAAACCTTTGCTCTGATAATAAATGATGATTACCATCATTCAACGATCAATGTGAATGAAAATTGCTTTTGTACAAGGCCATACAATAGCAGAATCATCGTAAAAGTTCATTCACAGACAGTGATTAGGCTATTAGTAAATTAAAATAAGATTTTCTTCATTTCTTTAGTTTTCAATCTTTGTATTCCCGATTTCATTGCTTTCCACCATAAGTAGGATTCTTAAAAGTAGTTGTTGCCTCTCTGTAAATAGGATTTCCACCCTGAAATAGAAAATGAAAGTTGAAACAGAATAAGAGAGAAAGAGAAGTGATTAAATATAGAGATAGAAACTAGACAAATAGATGAAACTAGTTAACATTAAATTGTTTGAAGTACACTTACCGTGTCCCATTTGGCCATTTGTCGTTCCTTCTCAAATTTAGCATATTCACGGCTATCATGAATTGTCGTAATTAATTTCCACACCAATAATAACAATAGACCAACAAGTACAATACCAACAATTACTCCTATTACAATTGCTAGTATATTAACTGGTGTTGGACAATCTTTGGTTCTTTGAGCAGTTAGCTCAATTCTTTTATTATCTTCATCACCATGAATCAAGTATTTAAATTGATATTTACAATCATCGTCTTCATCGATGAAGGTACAGTGAACTTCACCCTTTTCTGCATCTACCTCTAAATCATCGACGACGACCACGGACCAAGGACACTTAGTTACGTTAGTACCAAAGTCACACTCTTCTTTTGTTAGTGGACCAGTTTTATGGACTTTACAACGAACACAGTCTTTAAGCTTCTCACATTGGGTTCGACAGGTCGGACAAAGTTGACAAAATTGTCCAGTGTAGGGTTGACCATCTTCACTAAAGTGACATTGACATGAGTTACAGATACAATTGCCATGACCTGAGCATATTTTATCATCCGGTGAAGCACGGCAACCTTCTGTAGAATCATAACAGCTACAATCATCACCGATCCAACCTGGATCACAGCGACATTTACCACAATCACAGGTACCAAAGCCACTACAAACTCTACCATTCTTACGGACACAGGAGAAGTTGTCACATTCACAGTATTTGCCGTAAATCCTTTCATCTGGACTACTAGGGTCATTACATTTACACTTTCCACAGACACATTCACCTCGACCTGTACAAGACCGAGTGTCGTTTGGCGCTTTACAAGACAGTTCATCTTCTATACCGCCATTTTTCAAGTCACATTCACATTTGGATCCATAATAATTTTCATTGCAGTTGCAAATTCCACATTCGTAGGTACCATGACCGCCACAGTATTCACTTCCTTTTTCTTTATTCCATTCTTGTTCACATTCACAGTCACAAATAATCTCCACGTCCAATTCCAAAGTTTCTTTAAGCCCCACTGGACTAATCCGGATGGTTTGATTCCAGTTTTTACGAAGCTCGGGACACTTGTTAACTGTTACTCGAACCTCAAATTTTACTTCGGTACCAACTCTTAGTCCATCGCATTTGTTAGTTTTCTCAAGTTTACCACCAAGGCACTTTGAATAATATTCCAGTTTAATATCATCTCCTTTATAATCATCAATAAGCTCAACAGAAGAAGTAATCTTTTGATATTCAGCTTTAACAAGGTCAACAATATTGGAAGAGTCATTTTTAAGCATTCCTGTGGATGAACCCTTCACCAAAGTGCTTAATTTTTCATAAATATGAACTTGATTGGCAGTGACAGCAAAAATGAGATTTACATAATAATCCATAACTTTTTGATTGATCTGGCTGATCGATGGGTAATCTTGATTAACACTTTCCGTGTATTCACCTTGTCTCATGTGACATTCACCATCATTAGGTTTAACTATACCACCAAGCTAAATAAGTAAAAAAAGAAAGTTTTAAAAACTGATTAAATCATCAAGTTCAATGTGTCTCATTGAATTATTGAAAAAAAAGGAAAATTGAGATTGAGAAGCTATTAAATTTTAATGCGAATGTAGAGATAGATGAATTAAGAAGGAAAGAAGAGAGAAAAGAATTTTCGCCAAGAAGAAAAAATCAATTAGAATGAATGAAAACGGAAGCCGTGAAACGGAACAACATTCAAATTAAATGAGCAAGTAAAATGTGTAAGATATTAACTAAATGATGAAAGATGATAAGTCAAACTGAGAAGTCGCCTAATGACATTGTTCCTTCTTGTATCATGTCACGATACAAGGATCGTGTAATTATTCATTTAGATCTTATATTTGTCAACAAACTGAGAGAAAGTACAAAAAATTGAACAAGAGACAAAATTAGACAAATTAGTTATTAGAGAAGCAAAATAATATATGAGAAAATTGATTGGAAAAATTTAATCGAATAAAGTTTCAATTAGTGATCTAATATAATAATTGATATAAACAGGGTGAGATATTGTTGATGGAACAAAATAAAGAGACAAGATTGAGTTACCTATTAGCCAATGGGCAAGAAATTGTTAAAAGGTCAACAATGAACAAGATTAGCGGCTCAGTTGACTTTTGTACATTTAAGGTAAAAAATTTTCAAGGGTTTCAGGACTTTTAATTTTGCTTCTCAAGGGGAAATGGAATTAAAATAAAATGGCGAAAAGATTGAAACTAGATGAGAAAGGAGAACAATATTCAAAACAATGAGAGTCGAAGATGAGGTCAAAAATATGATTAAAGATAAACACGCACAACTCAAATTTATCGCAAAATTGAAACTCAACTTTGCTTTTTTCTTTCGTTCCTTTCAGAGTGAAAAAAAATTCTGTAGCTCTGATTTGACATAAGCTAATTTCCCTAACCAAATTTAAGAGTGACATTTCAACGCGAACCTAAAAGTTTAAAGGTAATCATGAAAAGCTTGGAAAGAAAGTTCAGAAAACTGAACAACAGAAAAGGGACAAAAGCAAAAGCAAAAGGTTTAACTAAACCGCCAAGCTAAGTAACAAGTAAAGGTGAGAAAGTTATAAAAACTGATCAAATCATTATGTTCAATGTGTCTCATTGAATTATTGAAAGCATGAAAAATTGGCTAAATGAGATTGAGAAGCTATTGAATGATGATGCAAATTTTATTACCTTTCCATCTCCAGCATAATGGAAACTTGAATCAGTTGAAAATACGACAAGTTTACGAGAGTCTTGTCTCCAGCCAATTTCTTTGGTGCAAACAATTGCTTGCATTATAGCATCAAAACCACCTTCCGGAGCATCCAGATTACCAGAAATATTAGTTTCTTTAACTTTAGTCACAAATATTTCGCTATCATCAGCTAGAGGCATATGATTACGGAATCCATAGGGCGCAACACATCCTTTACAAGGTTCTCGTCGTCTGTCAAATTAAATAAAAAATGAAATTAATCATCTGTTTGTATATTTTTAGATTGATTTTATTAATTGAAAGTGAAGAATGAAACAGTGAACTTTTTCTTTCATTTCTATGCCTCTCAATATTTTTTATTTTTAAAACAGAAAGGGAATATAAAGAAAAGTTGAATTGAAGGAGAAATGAAAAAGAGAAGTTTTCAAGATGAAGAGAAGAGGAAAGAGAGAAATCGTTATCAATGGCCTCTGTTTTTCAAATGTGAAGTGAAGATGACAACGAGAAATGTGGTTATGGTTTTAAAGGTCTGGACAAGCCTGCATCACCAGATCCGTTTGTTTCTTCATCATCATCTTCCTCCATTCATCTAACTATCTTCCTTTCTCTTTCTTTCTCTGCTCTTTCTCGCCTTTTTTCTATATGCAGCAATAAGATTTGAAAGGAAATGAAGTTCACCGCCAAACATAGAGAAAATTTGTATACTATAAACGATGTAAAAAAGGGAGTGATGTGGATGATGATAATTACTTACTTTTCTTCAACCATACTAATGTATGGCATGACTGTTTTATCAACAAATGACCCAAAACCTAATCTAAAGTTTCTGGTTATTTTTTGCATCTCTTCAGCCAGTCTGTTACCAAGTAGACCCAATTTATCTTTATCGTCTTCCATAGATTTAGAAAGGTCCATGAGGTAGTAAAGGTCAACCGGATAATCAACGGCTTGTTTAAATTCAGTGTAAAATCGCTGAGTATCATTTGGACGTAATTTAAGAGTTATCCGTTTAGGTTTAAGTTGAACCGCAGAGTCAGGTGAGAGAGCTTGATCCGAGAATTCTTTTGACTCAGTCACATTAACCACACTAAGAGGGAAATGTATTTTCTTAGGATCACAACCCTCATTAATTAGAGATTTATAAAAATCACATCTAGCTTTGTTGGTTTCATCAGAGAAACCATGTTGTGTGCACCAGGCACAACTAGGATCAGCTCGTATACATTCATGGCAGGTTTCCCGAGATACACACGGATTTTGTTGTTCACTTGTTTGAGCAAATGTTGATTCAAATGAGATTAAGAAAATAGTCAAAAGAAGAAAAGGTGAAGAAAAGAACACTACCGGTGACATGGTAAAAGGTTTGATTAGAAATATGAATATGGTGAAGATGAGGATGAGGATGATGATGAAAGAAAAAAGATACTTAATAAAAACTTAGAAAACAAAAATCACAGAAAAAAATGAAACTCAATTTTTGATAGAATAAGTTATCAAAGCCATAAGTAAACTGTTAAGCATCTGCTAAGCAATCTCATACCAAAAACCCGATTATCACCAGCAAAGGCAAACAACAAGCATCCCAAAAACAACCTAACCTAAAAACTTAAGAAAAAAAAGAGAGAAAGTCTTTTTTACTCTCTTCTTTAGTCATCTTATCAAAATTATCACTGTAACTGTACCTCCATCTACCGTTTAACTGAAAAGTTAAACAAACAAATGAAAAACAACTGTAAATGCAATAAAAGTTCAAAATTCACTTTTAAATCAATTTTAATTACAATTTATCATTGAATAATTATTAATTTTGTCAAATTTTCTAGTTATTTAAACGGAACGTGAATTTAAATTGGAAGTCAAAATCTTTTGATACTATATTCTCATAACAATATTGAAGCAATTCATTTAAACAACCAAGCAACTGTTAAAACAGTGATATAAATATTATTCAACGGTTACAATCTGTATGAGCCCATCTAACTTTGTTAGATCACTTCATTGAAGATATTCATGTATAAGAAGCGCGGCACTATGGGGTCGAGAGTCTTGTTTAGCTGACCATTCTACTTCAAACTTGGTTAATTTATACATGGTCGAAGATTTGAAATGAAATGGTTGGAGCAAGTTTCCATCTTGACTTGAAGAGAGTATCAGGAATGATGAAACAGGCTGGTAGATAAACCAATTAATTGTGATATTAAAACTTTTAAGATGTCTACAGCAATTTCTGGTTTTATTAATTTCATAATATTCAACACCAGAATCTGTGACGAAAACGATTTCATTTCCACTTGTCCAAACATATCCAATTATAGTGCTTGTTTTGCTCTGAAAGGATAGATTGATTTGAATTAGAAACATTTCATTCAGCTTTCAATAATTTAAACACAATTGCCTTGCAAGTTTGAGTAAACACAGATTTGTATCTTCGTTGTCAAAGATGAAAACTTCACTGAATTTCCACATCGTTGTAAAGCCAATATGCCAGAGCTGGGTGAAAGTTTAATCTATTTGTTGTTGGTAACATCTTCAAGCCTGAGATTCAGCAAATAGTTGGGAAAAAAATATGCTCATGTGGTTTAAAAATGAATCCCTTAAGTTTGATTGAGTTGAAAAGGCGATGTGGGCTTGAAACTTCAGCTCCTTGAGACCAGTAATTTCTTAAAATAAACACCTATTAGTCGAAGTAATTTGAAATAGGGAAGAGATCAATGTTGAATCATGGGAAATGTGATCAAATTGTGAATATAAAAAACAGTAGAACATTTAACCAACAAGATGAGATTATTTTGAAAAATTATACCCCTTACCTGTTGATTATGGTCCCCAAAAAATACAATATTGTCATTATTGACAGGTTCAATTTCTACACAATTATCAGATAATTAAAAAATATAACTATCCTGCATGATTAATGTGAGGAATTGATTGAGTCATCACATTTTTAACAGGATTTATTGCATAAGCAACAGTTTTGCTGAACAACAATGAACAACAATTTCAAAAGTTTTGAGATTTAAAGCAAAAAACAAATGATTTATCATTGTGATTCAATTGAAGAGTCTGATCCATCTGGTGATTTATAAGAAAGTTAACCTTAACAACACAACAAACCGCTAAAGTTAAAATACAAAACAAAGGTCAATGTATTAATAAAAGATACAATTCAAGAATGCTTTGATTATAATTAACCAGTTGAACAGAAAGCAAAGCATTTTTATAAATTTTTTGGAAGTTTAAAATGGCAGCTTCTCTTAATTTCAACTTCTCAGCTTCCAAGTTTTATTTCAGTTGTGTAGAATCATGAAGCAAATTGAATTTTATTGAAATGAGATAATCTTGTTTCAGAAAAAAACCCAAAAAATAAGACAAAAGCTTCGTTTCCGTACAAATGCAGGTAGCTTTTGAGGCGCCTACAAAACTTTTTGTTAATTGATCTTAGATGTTCATTAGATAGTCATTAAGAATAAATCAACTCATTCAATTATTATTTTCAGCCTTTTAAGCTTGCAAAATTAATTACAAGAAAATTCCTAATGAATTATTCCTTCTTATCTCATCTTATTACATTATTTATTATTGTAACTGTACCTCCATCTACCGTTCAACCGAAAAGCTAAAAAATAAACAACAGTAAATGCAAATAAACTAAAAGCTCAACATTCACTGTTAACTCAATTTTAATTTACAATTTATCATTACGATAATTATTAGTTTAGTCAAATTTTCTAGTCAAGTAAACCTAATGTGAATTTAATTTGGAAGCCAAAATCTTTTGATACAAACTGTATTCTCATAGCAATTTTGAAGCAATTCATCGAAACAAACAAACAACTGTTACAAGAGTGATATAAATGATATTCAACGGTTATGAGTCAATCTAAACATCATTAATAATATTAACTTCTCAATTATTTTACAATAAAATCTTTTCTTTCAATACTTTTACATTACATCCATTTATATCCTATTGAATATACAAAAAGCATGTAATATCTCAAATGTTTCAAAATGTGTGAAGAGAAAGAGATTTGTTTACTCTTATACACTTTACATGTTGCCTATCGAGTGAAAGCAACCAAAAGGTTACAGAAATTCACTCATTTGTAGATGTATACAAGGTGATTTGGAATTGAAATGAACTTAATAGAAGCAAAAAAGTATGTGTAAAGCTGTGTATAGTGAATATTGTGAAGTAGAGAATAAAAAAACTCTGTTCCTAATATTCATAAATGATAATGTGAGTAAAAAATGAATGTAAAACGATCATCCAAAGTCTGATGCAAACAAAAAATATGATGATAAAGCAAGAAGAGTGAAAATATTTGCTGTAAAACATTTGATGTAATAATTTGATTCATTGTTGATTCAGTACAGTAAATCGGGAAATATATTCATGAAGAGCAAAATTTAATTTCTTGTTCAATTAAACAAGCAAAAAAAGATGAAAACCCGCATAAGATGGCATGTTACAACAGTTTAACCAAGTCCGATTCAAGCTCAAATCATTTGATTACCAATGGATTGAAAATTTCCTCTGAAAAGCCAATTAATTAAATGCTTTGAAATATCCAAAGCTGTTAATTTTAGATAAAAAAAAACAAAAATATAATTGGAAAAATAAAAACTCTCAAAAGCAGACCCAATTGACATTAAAAGAGTGCGTCTAATATTTTCTGATCGATACCAGACTGATCACAAAATTGTATATTAATTTATGCTGGAGTCAATTGGCATGGAAATTGATGATTTATCGTTTTGTTTTCATCGTTTATTCATATTCAAAATAAATAATTAAAAGTAAATCTTAATGTTTTCATATGAACTCGACTATGGAACAAGAGACAAGATTTTCTCAAATTTTATATTCTTTTTAAATTGTAAACTTGCAAATTTATTATTAAAATATTGCCTATTCTGAAGTGTAATATTGAACAATACCAATTGGGTGATCAGGTTAGTAATTGAAGGAAACAATTGAAAGAGACTAAAGGTTAGGAATAAAGTTGATAATAATCTAATTTACTTGGATTGGTAGACTGAGCAATCAAATATACAATTGAATAAACCATTGATCAATAGTCGTCATCAATACAATTATAACATACAATTGGAATGAACAAGTAACAACTTGTACATTTGATTTGATTGTCAATAGGAAAGTTAATAAGTAAATCTCATCTCTTTTTAACCTCCAAATTGATACAAATTAAACGATAACAATGCCAACATCTTCATCTCTTTCAATGTAAAGCCATTTATCAAGCTCACAGGGAAAGACAGAAGTAATTTATTCTCAAAGCATACGCTGAGGTTCAGTTAAGTAGCTTCATACAGATTCGAGTAGCATTGGACTGAATCACGCTCTAAATGGATAACATCCAAATAACCAGAAGAAGCCAAAAAAAATTTCAATTTAAGCACCAAACACACATTGCTATATTGATCGAAGGCCTCAAAGATCGACTCATGCATCGTCGAGTAATTAACCCAGAATTGACTATCCAGTGAATCCCATTGTTTCCTTAATGTTATCATTAAAGCTCTCAAGCGTCTTCCCTTGCTTTTCCCTGAACATCATAATCATCATCATGTAGCTTCTCCAGTTCAACCCATTGTTACATGTCCATACATGTTTCATCAAGTAGCATAATAGAAACATGGAAGAGTAAAAAAACGATGAGAATATTTCATCTTCCAATCATTCATCGATCATTTGTTTCATCAATTTTTCCTCCTCTTTCCAATCTTTCCATTCTCATCCTTAAATTATATTTTTTACTTCATCTTCATCTCCATTCGCTTCATCATTTATCCCATCTCTCCTAGTCTTTAACATTTCGAGTAACAGTTTTTTACTTCCATTTCAACCATTCTTCTGACTACAAAAAAAACGCAGTTAGATAATAAATGTTCAATAAGACAAGAATCTTTTCAAATTTTGCTCATTAAATTAGCAAATTTTATCGATCGCAAAATTGAACAAACTAAATTAAAAAAGAGTTCAGAGAAAAGAGATAATTCCAATTGCAATTAAAAAAAAAGAAACTCAATAATTGGCAATTTCATTGATCCATTCACTGTTTACCACATCTGGGTATTTAACCAGACTATTGATATTTGTATCTAAAAATACAAAAGTTGAACCTTAATACAATTGCAATGTTACAATTGAAAGGCATTATGAACAAGAAGCAAACAAGAAAAAAATGGAAGCTCAATAATATCGTGAATACCTGTCAACACTTAGTGACCTTTTCATCTATCTTTCTGTCAACTCAATCAATGTTTAAACATGAGTCAGTTGTCATTTGGTTAAATCTGATTAACAGCGATTAACATGAATTCAACCACGCAAACAAAGTATTAACAGCGATTAAACAGTTGAGAAAAATATTTAACCCAAAAAGAGGAAAAAGTTAAACTCTATTCTTTCAAGAGAAATCTCAAAATGAATCTGAAAATTTGAACCTTGCAATGAAACGTTTTCAATTTGTGCACTTGAACTGAGCACAGTCAAGATCAATGATTACATGGAAATGATAATAATATTGATCAGTAAATTGTAAGCCATAAAAAGCAGGTTAAATTGAGAAAAGATAATAATAATGACCGAAATAAAAGTCAATAATCGATTTAGTTATCAATGTTAGACAAAGATTTAAATGTGCTTCTCGATTTCATTGTGTGTGTTTCACGATTAACAGGTTTAGTTGAATAATCGTGTAACATGGAGTTGCTGGGAGTGAAACTGGTTACAATTGTAGTTACCATTAATTCAATCACAGAATCATTTTCATGAGGAAATGATTCATTCGTTAACATCTTCAAGAATCAATCATGTTTCCGTTATCATTTGATTAACCTTTTATCCTAACTGTCTCATCGTCTTTACCCAATAATTTTTTACCTAATTTTTACTCTTCTCTGTCTTTTCCTCATCTTTTTGCTCTCTTCTGTGTTCATGATTATTAGTTATTAGATTTAATTCAATGATTAAATGGTTAAGATATATTCACATAAAGATTGTATCATGAATCATTTAATGGAAAAGGAAAGGTAATAATAGCTAAAAGCATTGAAAAAAACAACAGCAAAGGTTAATAACATGTCAATAGTGTTTAAGGTAAAAATGGGTTTTACTTTTTTCTTTCATCATTGTTTTATCTCCTGTTAAATTGAATGTTTTATAGTTGTAAATGGTGATTCGTTGACTGGTTAAGGTGAGAAGAGAAAAGGATGAAAATTGAATTAGAAAAGAAGAGAAGGAAAAGTGTTGAGAAACGCTGTTACCATTGAAATTCAAGTCAATATTTATTGCCTTTTCTTTTAACCAAATTCATAATCAGATTGTTCAATTGTCATCGTTTGGCTCCAGCTTTGGCTCCTAATAATATTACAAGTTTACGCCAAGTCAAAGGTTTTCCGTTAAACCGATGAAAAATTTCACCAAATTCAATCTCATTTGGAGATAAAAAAAAATACAGAATAAACTAAAGTTTGATGAATTACGTTTCGACTTAGAGATTGAGTTTCAAAGCTGCAAAATTTATTGATTTCAATCAACTCTCAATAAACTCTCAACAATAAATACAAGATGAGTTTCACGAGGAATTATTTTCATATGTTGGTCCAATCTTCCATGCAATTCATTTCAGGAAAGAAAATTTAAAGAAAACATTTCCATGTTGATTAATGTGAATGTCCAATTGAAAATGGTTCAACTTTGATTTTAGATGTAAATTGAGGACTAAACTGAAATCACGTAAATCAAAGGTCGCTTGTGTTAATCCAGTCCCTCAAAGTGGGACTATTCAAGTTGTGCCAATCCAAGTGCTCAGCCTTCCAGTCTTGAATCTGTGATATTGTTAGAATAGAATCGATCCAAAAGCTTGAAAGCGTTTTAAGGAAAACCTTTATTCCAAATTAATCTGAAAAGTTTGTCATCCATTGAGTGTTGATTGACAAGTTTCAACCTATTTCTTGAGTTGGTCCCTCAGTTAGCCAATGTCCTGTTGGTTAACGATTGATTGATAATATTTTTTCAAGTTAATGACAGTTGAATGGCGAAGATGCAATGTTCATGTGAAGATCAACTTTTTCACTTCAATACATTAAGTTGATCTTCACATGAAAAAATTATTCCTCTATTTTCTTGTGCAAACATGATAAATGCAATGCGAAATTAATTTCGACTCAGGCAACTCAACAAATGAAGTTTCCTTTGAAAACCAATTCAACTTCGATGGAACTTCAATTCATTTTTAAAAATTGTGATTAAACTTTTTACACACAAAAAGCTGATCAATTTACTGAATGAAATTGCACTTTCTTCTGAAAATTGTTCCAAATGCAGGTGAATAATTTTGATTCATTATTCACCTTTTTACTCGATTGCCTTGAAATTCCAAATTCCATGTTTACTCTGATTAGTTAATAAACTTTTTTGTCAACCAATTGATTTGATTGCACTTCTAGTAAATGAATTTAATTCTTAATGAGACCAATTCTTGTGGTGAAAAGAAACTCATTCCTTTCATGATTATTCATTGACTTTTTCCCCTCAACAGTAACATTGATTTATTCAATTGCCTGGAGCAAAGTTTGCTTACCTTTCAATTATCAATCCACTAATCACCAATTGTTTCAAAAAACATGTTCAGTATTCTAATGGTGTTTCATGTTGAAACATTCAATGAATCATTTTACTCTTTTACTTGAAATCTTTTCCTCTCAATGATATTTCAAATGTTAACCACTTTCACCAATAATTACACATTCAACCAAATTTGTTTTCATCTTATTCCTTCTTCCCTCATGTCTTCACATTTTCCCTTTCTATTTTTACATCAATTTTATCTCATTTTTCATCATCATTCTCTTTTCATTTTCACCATCATCTTGATCAGCCTTTTTTAAATGTGTTACTGTGTCAAAAGCCATGGTGAGAAGGGGGAAAAAGGAAGAAGCAAAAATTATTTTTTTCTTCGAAGAGAAAAAAGTATTTGTTTTGAAAGATTCAGGTCAATGTTGTCTTAAGATGAACATTCAATACACAGATAAACAATCACGGTTCATCATTATTAACATTCATAACCTTCATCTTCAGCCAATCCTAAACATTGAACAATAAAAATGATTATTGAACATTCATTGATCAAGGAAAAACACATTCAATGAAAACAAATATTAAACCAAATTCAAACCTCTTGTAACACTAAAAGGCCAGAAATTGAAAGATATTTAAAGTCTAAAGGGAAGTGGCGAAAAATATTTCTGGAAAAATGAAAATTCAATGAAAGTTAATTGTTATAACATTTTCTTGTCTATGCTAATAAAGAAAAGACAACTGATTGAAACCATTTCAATGTTGATTGTTTGCTCTTTTCACCTGAGAAACTTCATAGTTGAATTGATGAAATAATTTGATGTTAACCTGGAGAAGGCGAACAAAGCTACAGACCAATATTATTGAATATTATTGGATTGTACCGTTAATATGATTACATTGATGAGTAAATAGTAGAAACAAGGTTTGAATGTTGAACCTTGAACAATTGATTCAGTTGTTTAGTTGGTATTAATGTTAACAAGATTTGAGTTGATTGAAGAACCGAAAAAAAAAGGAAAGAAGTGAAAACGTTCAATTTGCACAGTTTTCATATATTTTCAATAATATGTTCAACTGGAGAGACTACGATTGGCGAATGGACAGAATTGGGAAGATGATGGCTGATGAGGAAAAAGATACTTGAGGAAAGAGATAAACTGAAGAGAGAAGTAAAAACTTGTGAAATCGATCTGAACTTTTGCCTCAAGATTCTGCTCTGTTGAAGATGAGGAAGACCAAGAAGTAACAGTAGTAATGGGAAGATAATTTAAGATGGCGCTTCAACAGCAACATGAAAGGAACAGTTGATTCAGTCGAGAATTTTGGTCTTATTAGATTTCTCTCTTCCCTGTATATTCCAGTTGAAACGGTTGAAAGAGAGAAGATAAAGAGAGGGAAGAATGATGATGCTCAATGGTTTGATGTGTCTTTGTAAATACATTGCACCAGTTTATATCTGATGAGAGAAAGAAAAGACTCAATTTCTTCTTCTTTCCCTTTTGTTTCCTTCCAATATTCATCGTAATTACTGTTGATAATTATCATTCCCTGAAACATTACCACCACCACCATCGCCATCGATAACAAACACTTACACTTGAGGCTGTTTCTAATGCGAATTGGTATGGAAAATTGATTTGGATTTTGGAATAAACTACATTTTTCCATCGCAACTTAATTTGTGCTTTAATTTTCACTCTCAGTGTTTACCAGAATTTTAACAATCTTCTGATTATCAAAGTTGACAATCAAAGATTATGTTTCAAGTGAAATCTTTTTCATGGGAAAATGTATTCTAAGTTGACTGTGATAATTGTGTTGCTTGAATAACACCTTGTGTTGACCAGCGAAAGTAAAAAAACTAAAAGTTCTGAGATCGGATTAAGTGAACGTGTTATTACCAAGGATTTGAAAGTCATTAGTCAATTTGTGTCAAATGTAATTCAATTGTGATCAACAATTGACTTTAAACAAGACGCAAAATCCACAAAAGTGCAATCCAACATCGAGAAAACAAAAGTGAAAATTGTTAGTTAAACGAATCGATAGACAAGTTTACTTTTAATGGCCCAATACGATTGACAATGAAAAGTTGATTTTTAATTGTTGATTTCAATTTGTTTGCAAACGAAGAAAAAAATGATTTAGATTGTGTTTACTCTTTCAGAGTTATTTTTTACTCCAATTTGCCAGTGTTTCACGTCTTTAACCAACTCGACAAGTTGAACAACGCACTTGACGGAATATTTATTGATAATTTGTGATTCCACCTTTTATCCTGAATAATTGAGAAATAAAAAGTTCTGTTGCAATGGATTACCTTAATCAACACTGTTTAACCTCTGTTACCATTTTCTCGTTGAAAGTTGACGCTTATTGTTTTTCCTTTCAACTGAAATGTTCACAACAATTTTGAACCTTGAAAGGTTATTTGATCACAATGAGTGTCCGTCGTGTTCGAGGCTCTTTCAGAGGCTCTCTTCGACGGTACGGAAGTGCTGAATCCTCACGGAAACCAATCAGACATCACAGTTGGATGTATCGCGACGGCGAATGGAGAATCGCTTATGGTAAGCTTCATTATCAATCTTTTACTTTTACTTTTCATTTTACATTTACCAAGACTTGTTTATCCAATAATGAAACTGGGAGTGAAAATTATCTTTGGTTTTCCCTTCCAATGAATGGAATTAAATTTCAACTTTTTTTTTCCTCTCAACATTTCCATTCTATTGATTATTTAGCCTTTTTTTCTCGTATTTTGCTTCTTCTCTTCTTCAACATGGAAAACTTTTGCTCTTTTCTGTTGATTGGTTTTCATGATTGTAAAAGATGAACAGTCATGAGATGGAAGATTATTCTTGATTAAAGAAGTGAAATTGAATGAATGATAATATTGACGTTGTTGTTGATGGTGATGGGAATGATGAAAATGATAGGAAGGAGAAGAGAAGAGGAAGAAAATGGTGAGACAAATTACAAGTCAAGATATTGAGTGCTGATGAATCACTGGATTCATGGGAAGGAAGGAATCGATTGAACTGGATCAGATAAGGGATGAAGGAAAGGAAAGTTGAAACGTGTCGTGTTTCAGGGTTTTCAGTGAAAAGGCAAAGAAGCTAGAGAAGAGAAAATGCAAGATGACAAAGATGATGAGAGTGAGTTAGGAAATTAATATGATAGAGATGTCAAGGAGTTTGTCAAGGGATGGAAATGATAACTTTGTGAGCTTTCAGTGCAACAAGATTGACAAGCTTAAGGAAGAAGAAGAAAGGTTAAGAAATGATGAGTTTGAAGAGAAGATGATGAAGAAGAAGAAAAAAGAAAGACAAATGTTTAATACTTGAAGTCATCTAATTGAGTTACCTAATGTGATACAGGATAAAAGGTGAAAGAGTTGGCCAGAGATGAACAGTTTCAGGTAAAGGATGAGAAAAGGTTGGATGACAGAAATCTGATGGAACAAAAAATGTTGAGCAAAAAAATTGAAACATTTACATTCTCTAGTCAATCTTTTCCAGTGAAAGGAAATTTTCTTTGTTCACTTCGATAACGAGAATGGATTGATGATATCATTTTCATCTTGTCTCATGTTTTATACCTTCTTTGCTCTTCTTTGTTGTCTAAGCGAGTTTCAAGGAAACAAGAAAACTCAATGAAGACTGATAATGGTGTAAAGAGGTAATGTTCATTGAACATTTTCCTCAACCTGGAAAAGGTGTGCAAATGGAATGACAGGAAAATGATGAGAAAAATTGCTTTAAACGTTGGCACTCATTCTGGTTAAACATTCTCATTGGAGCTTTGCATTTCAACCTTTTGCTACTTTTATTGATTGGGTTGATCAGGAAAGGAAATGAACGCAATGAAAAAGGGAAGTTGAGTTTGAAAGTTACATGAATTACATGGCAATTGTTAACCGTAACAGTTGGATAAATGGTGAAGAGCATGAGGAAAGGGATGAGCCAAAAATCGCAAGAAATGGAACCAATCTTTTCACTAATATTGATCGAGAAAAAAAAAGATGAGAAAAAAAGATGAAGCCAAAGATGAAGCTTCCAATGTTACTTGATGATGCTCAATGCTGGCTCAGCCTTTTCATCCTTTACTCTTCAGTTATCAGCATTTTTACAATAATTGTAACACTTATTTAACAAATTAATCATCAATAGTTTTATTAACAAATTTTTGTTCTAACGAAGTCCCTTTTTTACGTTTTCCTCTTTATTATCGGTTCATCATGAACGTGATCGAGTTGGATGAAATTGATAAATCATGTTGAAACTGTTTCAGTTCAATTTGATGAAGAGAAAGGATTAAAAATGTTATAAAATGAGGTGAAAAAAATACATTTTGATAAATGTTTTTCTTTGTTTCTTCAACCTTTTTTTCTTCGTTTTTTTTTCTCAACTTTCATCCTTTTACCATGAACATGAAAACAATGGAAAGATGAAAGATTGTGTGACAATTACACCGTAAAAGAGTGTTGATGATGATGATTAAGGGAAGAAAAAGATTGGCGAATCAAGTGAAATTGGAATGAAAAAAGTAAAGCAAAGTAGATAATTGTTGTCCCATGAGAATCTGTTTCAACTCCAAATTGGTCAGAATATCGTGATTGTAAGACTTTTGTTTTTCTTTTCATTCTGTTTTCATTCTCGATGAAGATGTGATGACAATTGGATGGAAAAGCAAGAATGGAAAGAAAATCAAGATTAAAAAAGTAACTTTCTCTTGGAAAAGTTCAAATTCAAGTCAGATTAATGATCAACTCTGTAAATAATTTCATTTAACTCCAATCAGAGTAAAAACCTCTTCTTTCCGTTTATTCTTGTTCCTTTGAGCAACCAACTTGGCTAGTTAAAGATGTTCATCAATCCAAATCTCTGTCATTTAAAATACTGTAAATTCTGGAGAAAAGGCTAAAATCTTTAACAAAAATGAACAAAAAGTATCTTTCAAATGGAAAATTCAGTTTTTATTAATGGATAACTTGAGAATGAAACTTGAAAAAATACAGATAAATTACACTTTGAATACAACACTTTGCATCATTAGCGATTTTCAACCAATTCAACCTTTTAGACTGAAATTTATTTGAATAGCTCAAGCTTTAGTTTTCACGTTTTATATTGCCGATTAAGCAATATGAGTGGAGTCCACGATCATTGATCGCTTCACTAAATGTACTCTGAAATCGCCTCTAACCTCTAATTTCAATGAAAGCCTAATTTCGTCCAATCCCAGGAACTTTTTAGCAGTTAACCAAAGGAAAAGTTAACCAAAGAATTGATATTGTTAGTTGATTACGAATGATTACTTTCATTACAGTTAAAATAATGCCAATGAATTAATAACATTGATATCCGCCATCTGAAAGGTCATTTCATTACTACTAAAGCATACAAATTTTTCAAGAAATAAGTGAAGGCGAAAGCTATCGCTAAGTTATCTTGTTGATCTTCAGGAAGACTCAACGGTAAGGGTAAACGAGAACTCGTCAGCTCACTCTTTGCTCTTTCAGCTCTTCTTGTTATCGGCTTGGTAGCTAAGCTAAAACAAATGTTCAATTGGACTAACTGACGGTAAATACAATTCAATAATTTAAGTTAATTAACAATAAGTAAACAATTTATGGATTTTGATAAAATTTGATAATCAGAAATCAAGGAAAGAAGAAAAAGGGTCATTTTGTAAATGATCAAATGTTGTTTGGAAATTAAGAGGTTGATTTTTTGAATGATACATTGATTTATACAAGAAATCCATTAAATGATCATGTTTATTTTCACCGTCAAGATGAAAATGAGATATAACCGCGAAGATGAATCTTTGGTATTTCTCAACGCCAAGTCACCTCCATAACCTTCATTATAACAAGCTTAGGATTTCAGTTAGAAATTAATTTAAGTTCAAGACAAATTCTAAACCTGGTATGGCTTCGCCGGAAGAAGTAAGTTTAGAGTAAAAATTCGTTCAATTTGAATTTTTGAAATGATTCATATTGCAATAATTTTAGATAGAAATTCAGTCACTGAGGTGAATGAATATTCTCTACTCGCCCGGCCATTTGGTTAAAATATGTTTAATTGTTTACTTATTAGCAAAGAGTGAGCTGACGGGTTCTCGTTTACCCTTATTGACTCAATATATCGATAACGACCAATGAGATCTCGATATCGATTCACCGATTCGTGGGGATTTAACTTGAGTTTGACTTATAACGGTTTTATCGTTAAGAACCTGATTTCTCACCCTTACTCCAATATGCATGATCTTCACCATTGACATTGTTGCGGGAGTTTGCCTGTCAAAAGGTTTACTCAATTAAATCATGATTTATTACAATTTCATGAGAAAGGATAAAATTAATGTAAATCTTAATTTGATATTTCCAATCATTATCATTGACTAATTTCACAATGTAATATATCAATCCAAGTGACTATGAATGTCCATCAAGCTCCCAAGTAAATTTCAAGTTGACCGATAACTTAAGCCTTAAATTCCCATCAACATAAAGTTTGCAGTTAGACTAAACATTATCACAACTGAAAATTAGTAACATGATCGGTTGATAATTGAATTGAATTACAATGGTTAACCTTCCCTGTTGCAAGTGATCATGTGAATGATTTAAAAAACAATTTAAACTGTAACTTCTAGAGTTTGATGAGCATAAAAAGCATGCCTTGATACATTGGCTAACAATGAAATTGACAGTTTCAATAGCAATAAAGGCGCATTAAAAAAAACAAACAAGACAAAAAAGCCTACATAAAGTACAATAATAAAGTTAATCTATTTTTATGATAAAAAGTAATCAATTTAACTGTCAAAAACACTGGGAGTTAATATTATTAATATTGCATTATTATTAAATACAACTTATAAAGTCTTTCGCTGAACACACACACAGAAACAGTATTCAAGTCATCAACAAAAATTCAGTGGCAAAGGAAAAAGCAAAGGCAAGGAAGAAGAAGAAAAAAAAGTCGAAAGAAAAGTAACAAAAAAGTTTCCAACTATTCATCTTTTATCATCAAAAATTGAAGCTAATTAATTTTGACGTAAAGTAATTGATACAGCAAGCGAAGAGGATAAAAAAAGGTTTAAAAAAAAAGAGCTGAAAATGGGCTGGAAAAGCTGGAGAACTGGAAATGCAAAATGTAATGGAAAAAAACATTTATAATGAAAATAATAGTTGTATTTAAATTGGGCCGACAATTGAATTCAGGGGAAAAGAAGAAAAGGAGAAAATCTTTAAAGGAAGTTAACAGGAAGAAAAGGTTAGGTAAAGCGTAAACATTTGAAATTCTTGACGATTCATTGAATTGTGTGCTTAATGATTGATAGTAATGATGATGGTAACAATGACGGGAACAACAGTGATAATGATAATGAAAACTTTGAAATGTTGTCATGATTTATGATTCGTTTCATGGTTTCAACTCGCAAACATTTAATCATTGAACCTTTGAAAGGCGCAAGTTTTGATTTGAAACATTTCTCCTCTTCTGTAATGAATGAGTTTGAGTAAAAAATTGTTTACAAAAAACATTTCATTTTGCCTTTTCTCCTCAATCTTTATCATGATTATTACATGTTTTATTGTTTCTCATCATTTCCATTATTAAAGCGATCACCTTTTTAATAATGCCTTTTATTAGCAGATAAAGTGTCACATTTTTCGCTTCTTTGCTTCTCACCTGATTCCAAACCTGTCCAATGTTTAGTGTTATTAAACTGCTTTTCTGGTGAAGAGAAGAACTCTTTTTTTTACTGTCAACATTCATGGTTAGGATGATGATGATTCGATAAAGATGGAGAAGAGAGTCAATAAGAAGACCAAGTTATTAATATTTACGTAACCTATTATTCGAGTTGTGCTCACACTCTTTATCCTCATTCTAATCATATCATCTTCCAATTTCTGTTGATCATCTTCTCTTCTCTTCTCGTTCACTCTTTTTGTCAACTGATATCACATTTCATCTCTTTGATTGCCACTCTAATCATTTGCCTTTTCTTGCTGTTAACCATTTTATCTTCTCAATTAATATTTGTTCACTTTCAATTGAATAAAGAAGCACAAAAGAAACTTTAATTTTGTTTATTTTATCGTGAAAATTTTTTGTCTCATTAAAGTCACCCTTTTTCAGAGCTCAATGTTTTCATCATCTTCCTCTTGTATCAATTCAAAGTGATTTTCATAAACCCAAATGATGGTTGAGTATCTTTACCCACTCAATGGTTCAACCTGTAAAGACTAGTTTTCACCAGCTTTCCAATGTAAATCCAATTTAAGTAAATCGATTCTGTTCAATCGATAATGCCAATCTCAATCTAATTTTCACCTAATCAATGGATTTTTGACTCAAATGATAGTAGAAGAATCTAAACCAGATTTTCGTGCAACTTTGTATTCAGATGACATTTGCTTATCTCAAACTCTTGGTCAATCACGATGAGGATATTCATCTACAAATACAAGATGTAATAATGTAATATATTTAGAAAATACTCGAAAAGAATATTTGTTTCAAAACTCGATAAGAATTAGATTCATTGAAGGCTAACCTGCCATAGTTGACCTAAGAGAACAAAAATATTTCCAAGTTCAAGTATTGCTTGAACCGGCTGAAAGATCAAGTTCGTGAAGTTCCAATTTTTTCGGCGAAGAAATTTTTTCAATTCGAAGATATAAATTTTTTGAAATGGCGTTCAGATGAAGCGTGAAAAGATTTCATTTTAAGCAAAAAGCTTTATTCTATCGTATCAATAGTTGCCTGTCTTTAAATGAGAAAATATATTTAGAATTATTTTGACCCAATGCTGAAGTTGGAAAGTGTTAGATGATAATCGATAACAAACTTGCAGTTCAACTGGGAATGGAATCGGGAGTGAATTTGGAGATTCAATGGAGATTGGAATGGGAATCGGTAACAAACTAAAACTCGATTAAGAAGCAATTTTGTTGTGCAGACGATTGGCGAATTGAACTGCAAGTTAAATTGTGTATGATGAGTATTCAAGTTTGAAATTAACCCACCATAAAGTGATTATGCTCAATTAAAGATGCGGAATGTTGATTAATGAGTAAAAATGATTGTTCGATAACAATAATTAAATGAGGTTGAAAAGGAAGAAAATGGTTTCGTTCAATTAATTTACCTTAATTAAGTGAACAGTCTTTTTTTAACCTTTTGCAAACACAGAAAAGCAGGTTAAAATGATAATTTACATTTGGAGAAACAATTTGCTTCCATCAATTAACGTAAACCTGATTCCTTCTAATAGTGTCAGAATCAGTGCACTCACCCTGAACTGGATGAGCAAAATGTTGAAAAAGAAAAGGTAAAAACAAATGTAAACCAAAAGTATGTAAAAATGTTTAAAGAAATAACCTTAGACAGAAGCAGAGAAAAGAAAGCAAAAATACAAAATAGAAAAGCATTTTGTGTTCACCTGAATTTCCAGGTAATAATGTTTAGATTGTTGATAGATTAGTATACATAAAAGAGTGGAAATAAATGAATGAACAAATGATCCCTCATGAGATTATATCCATTATATCCCGAGGAACTGAAGAAAAGATGAAAGAAGAAAAGTCTTTTTTTTTCTCTTCTTTCGTCAAGATTAGATGATTCGTTTCTTAAACCTCAATCAACTTTTCCCTGAAGCCATTAAACCACTAAATGGTATCAACGTAAAGTTAAAACAACTCATGATAGACATGGTTTAATGATTATCTTTATAAATGATAATTCCAATAACTGTTCATCTGATGATTGGAGAAAAGAAACTTTTTTTTTCAGATTTTCTCTGTTCACTCAGAATGATCATTAGAGGCAATTAATTGTCTTTCCAATGATTCAAGTCAATCAACATTTACAATTTAAATTGTGTTTACTGTAAACATTACAATGGATAGTCGGTTGAAAATGAAAATTTGCCTTTTTTCTCTTTTTTTTCTCATTCTCTTCTTTTTGCCTTTTCCATGAAAAAAATGTTTACTCAATTCTGTTTATGATGCAGAAATAAATGAAGAGTTGAACAATTTTTTGATATTCTCAATTTATTCAGAGAAGCAATTCTCTTGTTCTCAAAAATTCTGTCAAAAGATTTACTGGTAATAACAAGAATAAGGTTAAATGTTGAAGATGATGCAGAAGATGAGAGGAACAGCAAAAAATAAATAAAAGTTACATCAAATAAAGAAAAAGCAAAGTTCCAAAAAAGCTCTTCAAGATGTTCAATTCGCCATCATTATCATGTTTGCCATTTTACTGTTGCTTTATTGCTTCGTAAATGATACAACATTCTGTTCAATTGGAGGATATTGAGGGCGACAATGATGATATTGATATAAAAGTGAAATCAAATTTTTTCCCAATTCTTTTCATCATTCAAGTAGAATGAAAATTTCAAAATTCAACTCTTGCCCATCATTTCAACCTGAATATCTTTTATTTTTATTGTATAACATTTTCGAATTGAGATTATCGAAAGTGATTAAATTATGAATGGAAAATAATGTCCACTCTATTCCAGGGAGTTTTGGATATTTCCATGAGTCTGGTGGAGATGAGTTAATATTCATTTGCTCGTTGAGATGATTGACATTGAGAATTGTTCAAATGTTGAAAATATTTGAAAATGTTTAATCTCTAATCGTGCTTGGAGAAACTTTATTTTGAGTTTGGTTGTCCATGAAATTCCCTGTGCTATTCAATGAATTTGCCATTAAAGAATAATTTTTCAATTTTCTATGCAAAATAGAGTTGAGTGAAAAGTTTATTTGCATTCGCCAATTGACTTATATTTAATTCATTTCCATCATGTTGACTATTTTTCTAGAAAATTCACTCGATTGTGTCTGAAGGGAAAATTATAAGAGAATTTATCTTTTTTTTACAGAATTCAACTGATTTCATGATATCTTGGACAAGTCAAAAGTAAATATTTATGATAGAAAGTTATGAGTAAATATTGTTAAACAAGGACACTAACTGAGGCTACAAATGTAATTTTAAGTGTAACTTAACATTGACTGGGAGGGTGAATAAAGGCAAATTTGGACTTGAAATAGTCAGAAGAATTGTAATTATTGAAAGACATTTTTAGTGTTATCAAGCCTCTGATATGAAAAGAATCAAGAATGTTTGAATAAGAGGATAAAATCATTCGTCATGCAACTCAAGTTGAGGTTAACTTTCTCAATCATCGAACTATCCTAAAGCATTTGACTTTGACAGTTTACGAGTATCTTAAAATGACTTGCTGCTGTTCAATTTTAAAACGTTTAATGAATATCTTTCCTGGACAAGTTAGTCAGTTCAATATAACTTGATAATAGTGATGGTTGGCTTGAGGAAAGGAAAGTGATCAATCGCGATTACTCTGTGGGTGCTTCCATCAGAGTTATGCATTGAAAGTTATAAGAAAAATATTTCGAACACTAAATCTAATAAACAAAATCAACCTTGATTTGATGTTAAATGAAGATGTAATGCAAAAATTCAGATATAACACCGATTCCTCTGATGGTTGCTTTGGATATTCTTGAAATGGTTTAAGAGTTTTTGCATGAAAAATAAGAACCAAGAATGATTCTATTGAATCTATTCAACATACGACAGTGTGTTTTGAGTTTAGCCCAAACCAGTCGAAGGTCTTGAGAGAAGAATTTTTTACTACTGTTTTATAAAGAGTGAAGATAGCGCTGATTTTTCTGTCTTTATCTACATTATGGTGGAAATTTGAGCCGTCTGCTTGTTTACAATCAAGACTTTTGCAAACTATTTATTGCCTGACTTTAGAGACCATTTTAATCTCATTTTTTGCACTCTTGGATCAACTCATCATGGAGATTGCACAGGGAGGGTAACTGGGAGTATATAACAGGAATTGTGGTGAGGAGTGAAAATGATAATCTTTAATCTTGATAGGGAAATTTCTTCCTTTCACGTCATGTTTAGAATGAAATTTGAAAATTTCAACAGATTTAAGAGAAGATTATTCTTTCTTAATTTCCTGTGTTTCCATTGTGAAGAAATATGCAAAATTTAGAAAAGCACAGGGAATGCAATAATCTTTCCTTTTTACCCTTTCTCAGACTGGCTACTCAATATTTACCTTATCATGTCTAACAGTTGCAGCAACATTTATTATTGAACTTTCATTGATCCAAATGAATATGGAAACAGTTTGATTCCCTTTGAACCAAAGTGAAACAAATAAACAAGACTAAATACAGACTGGTTCTCACACAGTTTAACTGATCTCATTGTCAGAGTAAAGGTTAAGAGTGAGAACTGGAAACTGAGTCAAGAAGGAGAAAAGAAAATGCAAGTTGACAGTTTGAAAAGAGATTGAATAGTAATAGAGATTTATATTAAACCTGGTTTTCGTTCAGGTGGGATTGATAAACACGGAATAAAGAAGGACATTTTCTGATTTTCGATGATAATCAAGAGATGATTAAGTTAAATAACTTGCTGAGAAGGATAATCCTTTCTTCTGTGTACACTGTGTATCATCACATTTTGGTTGAATGAAGGAAGAAGAAGAGAAAGAGCCAGAGAAAATGAGTATCTCAAGAATCAGGAAAACATGAAATTCTCATGGATCAGCTAATTAAATTTCGAGATGGAAAAGAAGACAAAGATGAGGAGAGAAAAAAGAAGAAGAAGAAGAAATGAGATGAAACGAGAATAAGATGAGATAATAAAGAGATGAAAGGTTTAAGGATGAAAAGTGATTCTCCAAAAGTAAGGCTAAAAAGTAGAGAATCAGAGTGTAACAAAATATTGTACAAGAATATAAAACTCATCTGAAGATAATATTTTTCCTCCTTAAATTGATAATAAATTCATTCAACTGTGATAAAGTTTCCCGGTTATTCTCATCCTGATCATCCTTCGCCTTCAATCATAATCTTTACTCGCTTTCCGTTCATATTTCCAATAGAAGAAAAAAGCCAAGTTGTTTGGCGAAAAACACTGAACAAGAAAAAAAAAGGCAAAGAAAATTTCATTTATCATGTTGCCTGTACGCACCAATAGCATATTCACTGATGAAGAAGAAAATTCTGAAGACAAAAGAAAAAAGTAATTCAATGCATTTTTATCATGTTGAATTGGAATTAGAATGAAATTAAATGTTTTCGTCCATCAACTTTTCTTCCTTTTTATCATCCTGTGAGCAACAGGCTCCGTCAATCTTGTAACATCAATATTACCTTTACGATTAACAGATTAAAGTATCTGATTAACCTTAACATGAACTCAATTTTCAACTTTTATTTCTCTTCCTTCTTTGTGTCTCTTTTACACTTTCCTCTTCCCTCATCTTCCGTATCTTGCCTCCATCATCAACCTTATCTTAACCTTTTCGCATGTCACAACTTTAACTTTGTTTCTTCATCTATTAAAATACTGTTACTTGCCTTACCTTTTCCAACCCAAACCTGATTTCACTGATAGTTTCTTTCCTTTTAGCTTTTTACTTCTCTTTGGTTCACATCAAATAACATCCAAGCTAATTTCACTTACATCCCAGGAAGCTTTATTCAGCTTCAATGACTTCTTCTTCTTCATCTTTATCCTCATCTCATTCCAATTCTTGTTTCTTGGAGAAGACAAAAGTTGGACTTTCTTTATTCTCATCTTTTTTTTAACTTTCCAAACTCTTGTATAGAGATGAATGGAGGACACAAAAGGTAAAAGCAATTTGATTGATATTTGCTGTTGAAATGAAATAACAAAAATGAACTCACAAATTACTTCTGATAATGAAACATTGATATTATTGATATTTCTCATTCTCATTTCTTCTCATTGTTCAATCTTTTTTGTGCTCAATCTTTCAACTTTCCACCAATTATCAAACTTTCATGTATAACATTGTTCTTCTTGACTTTACTTCACGTTCCATTCCATTTATCATGATATTTATTATTGTTATTCATTATTAAATGTATTAATAATATTATTATCAGTATATTATTATTGAACTTTCAAGACTCCATTTGCCTTCTAGAAAAGGTAAAACTTGTTTTCCCATCTTTTCCTTTTTTTACTCTTTCTTTCCTTTTCTTTCTGCTCTTTACCTTAACATAAACCTTCATCTAATGTAAACCTACAATGAAGGCAACATCTTGGGAATAATGATGATCATCATGATGATCGAGATGAGGAAAATGATGAAGATGATCAACTCATTGCCCACAGCAAAATGATCATTATCATAACTAGATCGCTTTCTATTCGACTTTTTTTTCCATCTCAAGACACTTTTCCTATTTCCTTTTGCATCTTGTTTACTCATGTATCTTGACGAGCAACACTTTTAATCTTTGTTCAAACTAAAAAACTCTGCTTTTGTTGCAAATTTTAATCAGTTTCAACTTTTTCATGAACAACCCACTCCAAATGTGATCAACAAAAGTTTAAATAGTTTCATATTTTCATTTGATTATCGAGTTTTCGCAATCCGTAAACTCTGTTCAAGATTATGAGCGAACGACTTACCAGTTACCTTTTAAATTTAGTCCTATCTTTTTTCTTAATTTTCTGGTTCAGCTAAATAGATGAAAAACGATATTAAAAAAGATGATTTAACTTATGCAATTTGATTAGAGTTACCAACATTGAAACCCAAATTCTTGTTCCTTCGTCTTCTAGATTTAGTGATATACCGCTTCGATTTTAAGATCAATCCGAACCGGAGAAAATCGATTTCTTCAAAAAGCGTGCTTTCAACCCAGAAGACAGTTTTTTAGTTCTGATGCAAGATGCACGATGAAGAGTAATGTTTTCTGAAAATCGAAAATCGCTCATTTGTACTTTATCCATGGTTGATGATGTATGAAGCATTATTACAGATTGTCTTCAAATAAATTTTGCCAATTTATTGTTAAATTGAACGTGCAAAATGAAATCTAAAATCATTTCGAATGTTCATTCGCAAACTGATATGTTGAATTCACTTACAGTTATAATTGTGAAGTTAGAAATCAATATTGATAGGAATTAACAATTGGAAAATTTATTCTCTATTCTAAATTGAATTCGAAGCTTTTCATTCTATTTGTTTGCTTTTCAGATTTCAATATTAAATTGAGGAAACTGCTCTAAAATGAAGCAACAAATCTTTTGGTTATGAAATGTTTTGAAAATTGAACAATATTCAATGAAATCTTCTTGCTGAGCAAAGAATGTAAATAATGAAACTTTATTTTCCTGTTCCAACCAAATCTAAACACAATTAATCAATCAATTAGTCATTTTCAATCGTTTTTCATTTTCACTTTGATCAAACTTGACAGCAAGCTTTAAAAATACAATTATCACATTTGACCAAAAAAATAGTTTACTTTGCATCTTCTTCCTATTACCATTTCTACCCACATTTTAATGGATTGAACATGAATCCGTTTGCTGTTATTTTACATGTAAATGTTGCCATTTGTAGCATTTATCTTCCCTGTTTGCCCAGAATTTGGGTTAAAATGTAACTTTATGATAATGCCTTTATTGAAATTGCTTATTGATTGGAACCTTTTCGGTTTATCTTTTCTTTTCCTTCTCCTGGACAAAAGAGTAATACTTTGTAAATTTTAAATTGGATAAAATGTCTTGTCTTTTCCAATTTATTGTGCCTTTGTTTGTAGTTAACTTTCATTCTTGGACTTGAACCACCTTTATATCCTTCTAGATGAAAGGGAAAACCTATCAAGGTTCATGTTCAACTTGAAATTAAAAGGAAAATGCAATTCCCAATGAATTTAACGAGTTTTTAATCTAGAAGTTGAGAGAAACCAAAATAGGGAATTGAAGGTAAAATATTTACATTTCATTTTATCGATCATTTTTAGTCAATGAGGAAGCTCGATTTAAAAAGATTGCAGATTAAAGGCCAAAATGTTGAACCAATTGTTTTCTCATTGTTCAATTGAACATGATTTTCTTTCTCTTTTTTTCCTCCATTTAAGTACATGAAATGATTAACTCACCATTTTTTGAGTCAATCTAAAGTAAATAGCAATGATATTATGAGAGTAAAAGTGCAACATGATCTCATGATAAATGTTGAGACAATGAAATTTCATACCTCGATAAGGAATGGTTCAACTCTTTTAAAGATGAAACTAAAAACCTGAAGCTTATAAAGTTGAGTGGAATGCAAAGCAAATAGCAAAAAAAAAATCATCATTCAATCTAAAAATGAATTTAATGCTTGAATATAAAAATGTTTACTCAATACTTTTACAAACTGGAAACAAATGAAAATGAAAAGTCTTTTATTAATCTTGTTGAAAGTCAAACGAGTTGAATGCAAGTTACACTAAATTGCAACATTTAGCGGTAAACCCACTTCAATGCGATTCATTGAAAGCTTCATCTCTTTCCAATCGATGAAAAATTACCATCACTTGAAATAAGTTTTAAACCGATGGAACAACTTTCCAAATGAAACATCGAAACACTCGATTAAAATTGTAAGCGATTGAGAAAATGATGAGATTCGATTAGAATTCGAAAAAATAGATTGAACTTAAGACTGGGTTCAACCAAACGTCTGGACTGGTTTTAATTGGTCAATACCGAAACACATATGAATTAATGAACTAATCCAGAAATGTTCATGTCTTTAATGCAAGTTTTTCTTCTAATTTTAATCATTTCTCGTGAACGGTTGAGCATCTATTTTGCTAACTAATTGACTGGAAAATGATCTTTATTGAAACTTGATTGCTGATTGCAAATATTCTGGAGACATGATTAATGTTGATGAGAATATGAGTTTGGTGGAAAAATAATGGAAAACTTGAGAAATGAATTTGCTTGAAAGAATAGGAAAAATCTATTGATTGGTTTTGTTTGTCTTTGGATTTGGTTAACACTATGTTTATCAAGTTGATAAGCAACCTTTTTTTCATGGCATCAATATCAGGGAAGAACAGGGAAGGCAGGAAAAAGCAGAATTGTCCTAATTATGATATAAATATCATTGTTAACAGAATGATATTAAAGAGTAAAGAAGTGATGAGCCTTTCATTAGAATCTTGAATCTCTCTGGAGAAGAAGTCAAATGAAATTATTTCAATAATATATAACAGTTGGATAGTCAATGATTCAGTTTCATCCTGATTGTCCTTCATCATCACATGACATTATTGGGATTCTAATAAGGCAAGCTTTATGTGCTTTTATCAAATTATATTATTTATGATGATCTAGCGAATCTTTTCTCATTCTTTCCTCATCGTTTCATCATGATGAAAATGTGCCTCTGAATCTCTCTGGGAGTAAGATGGGCAAAGGAAGGAAAAAAAGTCCAGAATCGTGAAGATGCAAGATTCAAGTTGAAGATGAACGAACAAGTTGAAAAACGAACGAAGAAAAAAAGTTGAAATCAAGTCAGATTAAGACCAAAAACCATCATTTTCTGGTTCATTTTTCTTCTTCTTCTTCTTGCTCACCATTTGATTAAAGGAAAAGCTTTTCTGTTCATCTCATGATTCGAGTTCAAGTCGATTAGCTTCTTTTTGATGGCGTTTTCACTCTCATTGATGGACACAATTGTAATTGTTTAGATCATTTAGAATGCTGTTTATTGTTTAATATTTCACATTTTACTTCAATTAATCTTGCATGATGAAAAGTTGTTCAGTTTCCATCTATTTATTATTATATGATAACATTCAACTGTGCAAAAGATGTGAACATGAAAAGAACTGAAAGAGAAAGATTAATGTGATAATTCATTTTAATTTCATTTTTATTTGTGTTTCTTTTGTATTCACTTTATGTTCACTGTTTTTCCTTCTTCTCAGTATTCAGTTTAATTTGGTTCAAGACAGAAAAGATATTCTTGTGATTGTAAAAATAATGTCATAATTCAATGAACTGTTTAATAGGTAATTAATATTCATTTTTTATCCGTACTAAGCATTCTTGTGACAACAGAATATCATTTCATTTTCTTGCTTTTCCTCTCCCAGTTTATTCGACACAATGAACAATATTCAGCTCAACGAGTGGGTTTTGCTATATTATTGTTAGTATTTTTATCTTGGAAAATCTTTTCAATTTATCCTTCCTTACATTGATAGAGGATACCATCTTCAGATGCGAAACATTGTTTGACGAATTTTGAGTTCTGCATTCTTCTACATTTACTAGACCGTGAGTGACTATGACTGTGAGTGTTTCGCCAAATTCAGTTTAATTTAAGAACTTTCAGGTTTGGTGAAATCTTTTAGTTTGAGTTTGCAAGTTTATTTTCACCTTGTCTGGGCTCGATCCGCAGACCTTCAGTTTTTCAGTTGCGGCCTTTGCTTTCCTTGCCACTAGTCAGGGTAATGACTTGAAATAGTCTAACGAACTTAGATCAGGAAGGTTTGGGGTCATTCAAGATCGGCATCGATTGGACTTTCAATGGTCGAGTATTTTTTTCGTGCAATCTTCAGTTTGTTGTGTAACTACCGGTTCCAAAAGCACTTCTATCATAAATTGAACAAACTGAGCTATAAAAGCCTCAGAAACACAAAGTATGGCTCAACCGGGTTGAGTATTTCACTGAATTCAACAGGGTTGAAATTAAGTCTGATGACCGAATAGTCAAAGTTAGTTCACGATTAGCAATAGTCCGAGACTATTCTAAAGCACAAGTTAATCACTGGTAATACCGAGTATTACGAATGTTTCACCAACCGAGTTGGTAAGCTGAGTATTCCGAGAATTTATTACTAATGAAGGACACACGTTGAATATAACTCTAACTAGTTTAATACTTCAAAGGTCACTTAAATACAATTAATAAAACTTAGTCCTTTTATACAATAATTAACGGAAATGTAGAAGAATGTAGAAAAAGGATATTACAAAATTAAAAAAGGAAATACTCGGTATTTCCAGAGCAACAGCTCCACTATGGCAACCCGGTTGCTAGTCTAACAGTATCAGAGGCGCGAGGCTCAAATCACCCAACAAGTTGCACCATCATTCTATCAGAACTGGTTCGGGTTGCCGGAATAGGATTAGTAACATTTCCATTCAAAATTGACTCCATCTTTGCACAGCATTCTATTTATTTAGCAGCGCTAATATTTCCTCGCCAGTAATACAGATACTTTTTCACATCTGTTTTTGGTCATCACTCATGAACGGTTGATGCCTTCGATGAATGGACAACTACAGTTTCAAGTGGATCCAATTTTCAAATGGATTATTTCTTTCATTTCATGCTTCAAGACATTACTATTAATCAATAACTTCCAGAGCAAATGTTTTGAGATGTACAGTCAGCCTGCAGGGGACGGAAACATGTTTCTCATTAGAAGCTGAATAAGTATGCTCAATGATGTAACCCTGAACACTAAACAAACTAAACCTTTTCTGACATGAAAAGACATTTTCGCTTCAATGCTCACCAAGAAACCCAACTTTAATCTGAATATCTAAAAGTTGCTTGCCTCTCTTTGAAGATAAAAGGTGATTATCTTGACGAACCAGAATATTTCAAAGTTCGATCAGTTATCGTTTATAAGATGTGCAATTATCAAGCAACCAGATTAGCAAAAATATATCTGGTTACTGAGCAATCCTTCTCATTTACGTTTCAATTTTATTTGCACTAACCTAGAATCGCGAAACATCTAAAAACTTTTCTAATTTAAATTGAAAGTATTATTACGATTACACTTGGAGTGTCTGTTTCACGCCTCCGTAAACCTCCCAGCAATGTCATTGAATCCAATCATCTATTTATAGACATTTTTGTCTTTAGAGTCGATGGAACAAAAATGTTTCTGTCAAATCTCTAGTTGAAATCTGACTACATCACACTTTCACCAAAATTATCATTCCATTGAAACTGTTGATTGGAGCAAAGTTTAACCTAAAATTGAACATATTCAAGTGTTGACAAAGTATTGCATCGATTGAACAATAAAATGGTTGAATGTGTCTGCTTGAGAAATGAAATAACTAAACGTTTTCCTCTTGTTCCTCTTCCATCCGAAAATGACAAAACTTGAAATCTTGCATTTATCATGAATAGAATGATAAATCAATGATCACTTCAATATTTTGACAAGTGTCACTTTTCAACCTCAAATCAAATATTAAGTATACATCAAAGTCGATAACCAGTTATGAGATAAAGAATGACAAATAAAACCTTAACTGAAACAAGAGGAGAAAAAGAAATGATTTGTTCTCAACTCAACATTCAACTGAAGGGAAAACTGAAAACAAAAAAGTTTACCAAACAATATAAAAGTATATAAATATTAAACAATAAGCTAAACATTGAAACGCAAAATAGAAAAGCTATTCATTTGATTAACAAAAAAAGGTTACATGTAATTGTTGCATTACACCGAAAATACAATTTATATTATTTTCTGTTCAACTGCTTTGTTCAGTGCTATAAATGGGTCAATTTTTCAGTCTTTTACTCACATCGAGTTATAGAATCTTGAAACCTTATGAAAGCTTTTCTTTTAACCTTATCCATGAATCAGCACTGGCTGCCAGAATACTCGCCACTTGAATACAAATACATTACTTCAAGTTTCTTATCATCATTTATTCATTCTCTCACGACTGGTCATGATGATCTTAAAGATGATGAAGAATGGGTCTACATTTTGAATCTCTTCAACCAGGATTGGATTTGGAGAAACTTGATACTTCTTATGCTAATCATAAATAAGACTCTTTACTTTCATTTACTCTGTTAGAGTTTCAAAGTAATTGTTTTCAAAAGTGTCATTATCAAGAGGTTGACTCGCACATTAAATTCATGTTGAGACAATTTTGCGTCAATTGAGTCGCTTTGACAAGATGAAAGTTGAACTCTTGCAAATTCAATCATTCAATATATCAATTATCTTGGCCCATTATTGTGACCAAATCATGTTCCGAAAGGTTCTCCATGTTTTCAATGTTTCTCTTGCATCATTCCTCCATATCCATATAATCTGTGACTAAAACTTATGTTACAAAAAATTTCGTGATACAGTTTCATTTTTTTTAATAAATCAACTTTATTTGCATTTCATGTTAACCCAAAGTCACAAGCTTGTTCTGGCATGAGTCCTATGTCGTTTCTCACTCCGAGATTTGATTTATATAATTTACTTTTCAAAAGATTTAGATGTAATTATGATGTAAACATTTGCGATCATTTTCTGGTTACTCGTGAATTATAAAGCGCTTCAAAACAAGTTTAAAGAAAACGCTGTTCATGAGGATTACCTTTTTGGCAGTTTATTCCATTCTTTTCATTCATTAAGGGTGTATCCGGTCAAAGAAAAAATGTTGGTTAATCTTGTTTAAAAGATTGATTTTGGTCAGAAAAATTTGAGAGATAAGAAATTAAAGTGTCCGGTAATGATCTGGCCAATTTTACCATCATGCGCATTAAAAGGCATTTAAACACGTTTTAATGAACACAATCTATGTTTGTTTTGGGAAATCAGATCAATTCAAAGTAATTAGTTTTTTATTTAAAAAGGAGTGAAAATTTAATGATAGCAATGCTGAGAATCGAAATGATTCGAATGTGGACAGCTTGTCTGTCGAAGATCAGACCAATTGATCCAGGCAAGATCAGAATACTCTGCTACGTTATAATCCAAGCGGCAACAATTCCTTGTCAAAAAACATTGGAACTAATGCTGGTATCAGAAAGCAATGGCCTCGGAAATTTGGTAAACCCATCAAGTATTTGGGCTGAGAAAAGGAAAACTTATATTAGTATACAGATAGTGAAGGTAACTAGCTTAGAATGGCTCTAAGAGTATTTCAAATTAATAACACATTCTCAGATCTATTCTAGCCAATGCCATGTAATCGTATAACACGACTTTGACATGTTCAAGAAACGACTTACCATAAAAAGATTTGGATAAACATCTAATAATTCATCGATTGTAGTTCCGGCAGCTTTATGCCGGGCATCTTTTCTGTTTTTTGCAACACTAAAACATCAAAGGATGAGGACCAAAAGAATAGGAAAAACGGCCTAGTTAAATTTTGATACTTGAAGCATATTTTCTTAAATAAATTTTAACGCTGAGTTCAACTATGCGATCCATTTTTTGATATTCGTAGCCGTTTTCGAGAAAATGGCCTTAAATTTTTTTAGATGCAAAACAGACTTTTTTTGATTAATCTCATCATGCTCATCATGAATATGCGATCCGTTTTTCTGTATGACAACTTCCGTTGTTAGATACCAGGAATGCAAGAAAAACCTAGTTTTGCGCCTGTTTACATGATCATGCAACCTATCATATGAAAGCTCTTCTAGTCAACAATAAGAAAATCTAGGTTTGGTTTGTCTTCCAGAACTGTGGAATAACTTTTCAAGCCAACAATCCCCGTTTTCTCCATTCCTTGCACTTTTTCAAGTTTTTTTAGTAACAACACGTCATACAGAAAAATGGATCGCATATTCATGATGAGCATGATGAGATTAATCAAAAAAAGTCTGTTTTGCATCTAAAAAAATTTAAGGCCATTTTCTCGAAAACGGCTACGAATGTCAAAAAATGTTCATACGAGCGCTTCTTTCATGCTATCGCGCATCTAAAAAAATTATTATTAAAAAAATCTAAATTTAGGCCGTTTTGGTCCTCATCCTTTTTGTTAAAAAACAAAAGTCAAATCAAATGATAAAAAATCAAATTAAACAATTTATCAAAAACTAAAGGGTGTTTATTATAAAATCCATGAAAGCACAAAACACAAATGAACACAATTGGATATCCACTGATAAAAGGTAAACAAATGAAAAATAAATTAGATAAGAAATTAATTTAACACTATCTATTGTTTACAAAAAAACTTAATCATAAGATATCAACGAAATGACCACCACATTGCTCTCGGCAAACTTGAATTCGTCTTTTAAAATTTTCAATCACAAATCTCAATGTGTCGGTATTTATTAGGTCAATTTCATCTTTGATCACTTGCTTCATTTGGTTCAAAGTTTTAGGTTGAGCTTTTTTCACTTTATCACCCAAGTAACCCCAAAGGTAAAAATCTAAGGGATTAAGATCCGGTGAATTGGGGGGCAACTCTATCTCCGCTCTTCGAGATATAAGTCGACGATCAAAATAAACTCACAAAAGCTCTAAAGAATAGTTGGTACAATGGGGGGTGGCTCCATCCTGTTGGAACCAGAATTCATCAGGACCATCAAACGCTCTTAATGCAGGGATAAACTCGAAGTCAATCAGTCTCTGGTATTCGAATTGGTCAACATCAGATTGAGAGAAAAAATGGCCCAATTATGCCAACAGACGATAAAGCACAGCAAGTATGGACATTCAATGGATGAGAAGTATTTTCGTTGAAAAAAGTCGGTCTCACTTTGCACCAACGCCTCGTATTCTGGTGATACTCTTTCCTTCTCAGGCAAAAAATCTTCTCATCAGAGAACCATACTTTGGCAACATCGATAGTCAATGTTGGAAAAAGTACAAAAATCTAATCTTAAACTTTTGTTTCTGGCTGTCAACTTTTGGACCTCAAAATGTTTATAAGGTTTGTATCCATGTTTCCTCAACACCTTTCAGACCGTCTCTTTGCTTGTCTCTAAATGGTTTGCCAGCACTAGTAAAGACAAAGTATCATCATCTTCGACCATCGCAATAATCTCCCTAATGTTGTCTCACCAGCTTCTAACGAACAAGTTTCATCAAATTGCTTCTCAATCCTTGTTACAAAATCACCAGTTACCTGAGCGTCAAGTTTCTCCTTTACCATGTCAACATGAGTCAAAAACTCTGCCTTCGTTGGTATCAAGAGCTCATACCTGTCAAAGGTTTGTATAGCGAATTTTCTCACCTCGATCGGATACATAATTAACAACAATAATATTCAGTAAAAAACGTTAAGGTAAGTGATCAAACAATGTTTTGTGCTTTGGTCATTTTATGAACTCATAGATGGTGTTAAATTAATTTCTTATCTAATTTATTTTTCATTTGTTTACCTTTTATCAGTGGATATCCAATTGTGTTCATTTGTGTTTTGTGCTTCAAACGATTTTATAATAGACACCCTTTACTAATGCACTTTGAAGTGAGGTAAACAAATGAAAGGTTTTTAAGCTTTAAAACAATAGATTGCGTAAAAGCTAATCTTAATAAATTGAGTTACTTTTTTAACTAAGATTAACAAAGATTAACCGTGGATCTCGGCTATAAATTGTTTTGACCGGATACACCCTGAACTGTTACCGAGTATTGTTCAGAAAAGTCTATTAGTTTTGATGGCAGTTAATTAAAAGTCAAAAGTTTTAGGTGAAAATAATACTGATTAAAGTGTAATATGATATTGACCTTGATTTCAATTGGGTTCATTATAATGAAAAGGTTCCCAATCAACATACAATTTTTTTTGAACGTTTTTTGAAGCGTTTTTGATTCATTTTTGAATCAAGAATTGATTCAAAAAGCGTTCAAAAAAAATTTGAGTCTTTTTTTACTAAAAATTTATACAAAAATAAGTTGAAATATTTTCAGTGTGATATTTTTCAATCGCGTAAAATAACTTCTTTTACGTTAGCGTTAGCATCGGACTTTTTTCTTGCAAGCGAATATAACATAAAATAGATTTTTTAATGAAAAATGAATATTGATTTGAAAAGTTTCAGATTGGATTCAGAATGATAAAATATTCAATATCGCTAATTTATCACAATACATTTATGACTGTAGGAATTAGATAAAATCAAATGGAGACGTTTCAATTGGAAAAATATACGATAGGAATTTATAATTTGAAACTTGGCACTGTTGGTGAATTTAAACTAATTCAAAATCATTGTGGACTATTGTCTAATTCCATTGGTTCTTCCTCCATGATATCTGGATCAATTTCCATCATCAGGTCATGTTGATTAATTTCTGAATCAACGATTTCCATAGGTTCAATTTGATCGTTATCGATATCCATGTTTTCGATATCTAATTCCTCTATTTCCATATTTTCCACCTCGTCATTTCGTATGCCATCTTTTTCTTGTTTTTGATCTTGATTTGTTGATTGTTTTCCGTTGCAACACGATGGTAGTATGATGATGATCGTCAGATTTTGATTATTTTCCATCTGATGATAAAAGAGTGAGAAATTTTGAAGGTAAATTGGCGGAGAAAAAATAACTTGCATAGAATGGAATCCATCACTTACGTTGTCTTGAAAACTGGAGAATTATTCGGTGAAATAGAGTTGAAATTGACAAAATTCGTTTGAATTATTGTAAATGTTGATTGATTTAATTCAATAAATGATGAAAACAATTAAGTAATTTAAGATTGATTAAATATTGGCACAAAAATGAAAGAGAAACGTCCAAAAACACGGAAGAAATGAATAAAAACGCTATTCAGCTTTTCGAGGCCAAATGAAAAAGCCATTAAGAAAGCTATTTCGTGAAGAAACGCTTCATTTGTTCCATAAAAATTGATCAACTAAGAAGTCTCTGGCGTACTTATGGTGGAATGTAGTCGATTTGACATAAATAAATTTCGCTTTCACATCAGCTTTGTCTAGACAGAATAATCTCTCGTCAAGCCGTTGAACTTCATGAATGTGATCCATTTCGAAACTGAATTCGCCAGTTTTACCTTTGAATTTAATCTTGACTTTCTTGTCCGAATACTTTCTACAAATAAAAAAGCATGATTCCATAGCATCAGTAACAATGTGCTTGATAACGTAATGGTTCCCACTTAAGTCAGAAATCTTGGAATCGTCTCTTTTTTTCGAGCGACAATAACTTTCTGTAGAATATCTTTTTCCAGCTTTTTTGTAGGTTTTGAAAAAGGTTAGTTCATCTGGCTGGAGATTCGGATTCCCAGAAGAAGATCTTATCAACTCGACAATGTTATTTAACACCTCATTTGGTTGAAATTTATCAACAATTTTGGTTATTTTTTCTTCCATGTTTTCACAACCAAAGGCTTCTCTCTCGAATGATGTTAAATTCCACTTCTCTAGTCTCGTTGTTTTGAATTCTTTATAGCGAAAATCACTCATGAAAAATCTAATTAATGACGGACCTAAATTCGAGTACCGATGAACTTTTTCCTTCAATATTCTCATATAGTCCTCCAACGGGTATGACGAAATATTTGAATTTGGTCCAAGGTTTTTCAGTGAATCAGCCAAGTGACTCAATATATGTAAGTTGTAAGATAAAAAGCTGCAACCGTAAATCGAAGCACACCCTGCTTGAAACTCTTCGACCAGGTTTTTGATTTCTTGTATTGAAGAAGATTGTGTTCCTCCAGTGTGAGACAAATAGTAAATTCGAGCCAAACAAACAAAATGGTTGATTATTGCATTGGTAAATATACCACGAGTCGTTGGAAAAATAAAATAAGCTAAAAAAGCGTCATATTCGTTACTTTTCCAGTGCTTGAGTTGAAAAATATCTCGTGGAATTCTAGTGAATTCGGAAGGCACAGAAATTGAACAAATTCTATCACTTAGTTCTTTCTTTGCGAAATTTACGTCAACACTTCTTTCGAAACACGAAACAGCGTTAGACTGGAAAATACCACGGGATAATAAATTCCTGAAAATACCCAAAGAAATGCAGTGCATTGGCTCCACTGCGGTTCCATTAACAATATCAAAGTCTTGCAAAGACAGTAATGGAGAAATGCCAGCTAAACCACGAAAGCGAGGGTTTGAATTTAGTTGAGTAAAAACATCTTCTACTTGATTTTGAATACGCTCTTTTAATAGTAGAAAATCTTCTTTATCCCTTTTCAGAAGATTCAATTCAGTTTCTGTTTGATTAGAATATAATCTTGCTCCACCGGTTGTAGATGCCTCGATCAAACACCAATCACAACCGTTTATATGGTTGTACTGCTTGACGTTGCGTAAATATGCACGCATAGGTGCATCAGCCACTAAGGCAATCAAATGGAATGTAGCGGAGGAATTTTGATTAAATTCGATTGGATTATTAGAAAGATCTATCAATTCATCAATGATAGGCCCTAGAAAACATTCAACGGGTGGTTTAGTGCGACCAACATATAAACCCACTAATAAGAAAAATTTCTTTCTAAACTCCGGTTTCATTTCATTGACAGTGAAAAAAATTGGAAATATTTTCTCGCTTGAACTTTTTCCTGAGGACACCTCATCTGCGTGAATAGTAAGTGTGAACTTGATATGATTCTCTGAACTATTACAAGACACTTTAACTTTCATTGCTTGTTCAGAGTTCGATACATCTTTTCTCTCACTGTCTTCCATCCAACATGATTGTGGTAAAAACGGTAATATTTCCTTCAGCTGCTTCTTCAATGGACAGTGTAGAAAGTATTTGCCTGGTTTAATTTCAACTTGAATAAGTTCATTTTCACACGAAAAATCTTGAAAATATTTTGGTTCTCCAATGAAGGGACCGTGTGAATGTTTTCTATCACATAACACATAAACATGAGCACCAGAAGATTTTGCTTTTTTATCCCAGTAATATCTTAAGCTTGGCAATGTTGAATCTGAAGGGAATCTTTTATACAAACAATTGAATAAACAAATAACTTTTTCGGCTTCAGATAAATTTAATCCGATGTGACTAAATAATGTCTCAAACAATGTTTCGATGTACTTCGCACGGGGTGGGTTGATTAGATTATTTTCAACATCAATTGAAAATGAACTCATTTCACTATATTCACTTGAACTACTTGAAGTGTTGACTTCCAAAGATAGCTGCGAATCTGAGCTAAACACACAATTATCCGGAAGATTGTCCAAATAGTTGATTTGTCTTTGTTGGTGTTCGGCATTTCTAAGTCGATAATATGTCCTTCTTGAACTCATTTTCGGAAGAATATGAAATCGAAAGATAAACTATTCAAATACTTGCTACAATAATAAATAAAAACTAATAAACAATAAATATAAATTAATTTGTTAATTAAATATTGAATTCATTATTTTACTAATTTAAATACATGTGTTGATATGCACATGTGGTTTTAAACCATCACATGTTTTCCACACCACTTGTTGCTATGATACGAATGTTATCAACAAAAACTGACCAATCACAATCAAGATAGATAATGTTCTTTTCCAATTTCCTTTTTCGATAAGAGAACGAATTTTAAATTTCTTTTAAAGTGTGTTTTAAGCTCTAAGCTTGACTATTTGATTCTTTTTATGGAAGTTTCTTCCGCCAAAAAAAGTTATAGTTTCAAAATTGTGCCAAATCAACGTCGAAGGCCAGTTAAATCAATTGAAAATCAACTTACTCTAGTCGGCTCATATTTCGATCTCAGAATGAGCCAAAAATTGATTCTTGCTTTAGTCAAGATAGAAGAAACTATCGGAGCCGTTAAAACTATTGTTATTTGTTTCAAAGTCGAGGCTAAAGAAATTCCGAATGGAGTAAGAAATCTTTCAACTAAAAAAATAAATCTCGCAAACATGAAAGTCGGTGATTGTCAAGCAATACCGATATTGATTATTGTCGTAGCAGGTAAGTTTCATCATTTTTACCTCGAAAATGAATAGAATAACTTTCTATATGAATTATATTCTCTGCTTTCTACACAGATGATTCAAATGATTTACAATCTAGCTATCAAATGTTTCTGGCTGGAAATGCTAAAGCAAGTCTTGATAATTTTCAAGCGAATATCAATTATATCGTCTTCCCGGGAATTAAATTGGAAAAAAACGGAGAAGATTCGAATCTAATCGTAACTCCAATGGAAAATTATAAAGCAATTCAAAAGAAAGTTGAATGTGCTAAAAAAAGACCAAAGGCTAGTAAAGCAAACCAACCACACGACCAGCAAATTTCCACTCCTTCAACATCTGGAAAAATTTCTACTGGTGAATATGAAGATCATCAATCTCCAGCAAAGAAAAGAAAGTATTGTTCGTTAAAAGCCAGTGATCTCAAAGGATTGATTGCGAAAACGGACAAGCTTGCTTACGAATCGGTCAGAATTTGGGCACTTGAACTCGTTGAAGTTTTGAAAAAACTCGTTGACCCGGATGAAGCAATATCTTTTTCGGATATCAATTTAGCTTCAACATCCAGCCAAATTGAAAATAATCGAGAAATACCCGAAATAGATCAAACATATGAAAGAGGTCAAACCACATTTATTGAAGGTCTTCTACCGGTTCCATCGAGAGCTTATAGAGCTGCTATGCGTTCACAACAGCAAAAGCCTTCCGTTTTATCTGAACCATCATTCTGGCTTAGCAACATTGTTCGCGACTGTTTTCCACAGCATTGGTTACTTGGAACCACGATTCGAGGTCAGGGTGGAAAAACCTCTCTTGTTTCTATCTGGAACTATCACATTCCGGACACTGATCCATGTGGAGGATTTTTCGAAGATGGCTTGGGCGAAAGAAGGCTTAGAGCTTTGTTCGGTGAGTTAGTGAAATTAGAGGGAAATTTTTCTATTGATTTTAACAAATTTCTATTTTCTTGAATTTTTTCGAAGACCATGTTGTTAGAAAAACAAAAAAGAGGTCTTATGATAAGACAGTAGAAAAACATCTGTTAGATTCATTGGCCAAGTATTTGCATTACTCGCGTGTCAGGGCTGAGCAAAGATCGTCTAAAAAGCGGAGAAAGATACAAATTCTCGAGTCAGATGACGAAGCGACACATGCAGATGAAAATCGTATGCTGGTTGACGTAGAGATAGAGGATTTTCAAGCAGTTGATCCGATCATCAATATCGACAAAATTGATATAAATGTCGATGAAATATTCGAATCAGAAGATTCTCGTGATAATGATAGTGGTAGTCAGAGTGCTAATGCTCCTGATAGTGATCAAAGTTTGCCAAAGCAAAAAGAGCAAATTCAAAAGGAAATTTCAGTTGTATCTCTCGAATGCGAAGAGAATAATCCTGCAGATGATATCGTTACTGGAAAAGAATCTGATCAAGTTTCAAATGTAAATGAAAATGAGATTCCTCCTGGAGAGAAAAATCGTGGAGAATTTTTTGATAAAAATACAGAATCAGACAAAAATCTGTCAGTAGGAGAAGAATCTCAATCACTTGACGCTGAAAAAAGCTCAAATTCAGCTCAAGGCTCTAATGTTGATGATGATTCATCCAGATTAAATGACTCTGGAATAATGAGTGATTCACTTTGCTCTAGCAGCAGTGCTGTGAAAGGTCAAAAAACAATCCTTTCCTATTATTCTAGGACTCCGAAGAAAAGTGGGAAGAAAAGTCCGAAGTTGAATACAGTCAGAAAATTGGATTTCAGCAGTGAACGTGGAAAAACGTTGATAGAAAAAGTTCCAGAGGAAGAAGATAATCAAGTCGACGATGAAGCGTTGAAATCGATTCAAGCACTCATCGAAAAGAATCCGAAAAATAAACTTCTTTTGCAGAAATTTTTTCGGAAAGATGATTAATCTCTGCAACAATGTTCAAATTGTAAGAAAAGTAATTTCTTTTCATATTTTTAAGAATTATTTCAAATTCTATTTATACTCAAAATTCCTATTTGTGTTTTTCAAATGGTTGTAATTCACAATTAACAATCAATTTTTAACTCACATTTATAGCCGAGACTTTTCCGTCTTTTCTGACAATGGTCTATGAGTTTTAAATTGAATGTTATCTGAATATCATTTTAACCAACTATTTGAATAATTTCAAATGCCAATTTAGTTTTTTCTGCAAAAGCAGTTTTTTTCTACCAATCAATTTTTTCTAAACAATTTTTCAACCAATTAGTTTTCTTTTGACAATTTTCTACATATCAATTTATTTTCATATAATCAATTATGAAATCATCTATGAAATTTTTTGTCTACTTTTGCAATATTAACATTCATAAACCTGTTTCAATTGGGTTTCTTTCAAACAATAAATATTTGTGCAATCCATATTTCCTGTTTCCGTGAATACTTTCTAATCACTTTGATTTGATTAATCAGATTTAAATTTTATTCGTTCTTTACAAAGTGAAAATGTCTTTTTTTGTGAAACAATTTTCAAGCTCAATAGTGCAGAAACCACTAAGCGCTGCAAAAAAGAAAAAGATTTCAACATCAACTCAACCACTGGGGAAAAGTAAATCTCAACCGAACACTAGAACATCGTCGAGAAGGACTCCCGAAGTTGTTTCAATTAGCCAACCAACTAGTTCGCATTCCCGCCAATCTAATGGTTCAACTTTAAATTCAAAATTGTTTGAAAGTGTTCAAGTTGAAGAAGAAATTCTTTTTGTTGTATTTCTGCCTTATATATTAAGTGACAGCTACAATCAAATTAGACAACCGCTTTTGTTCAAAATACGTGAGAAACAATTGCTTGATTTCGGCTTTTCTCTACCATTTTCAAATTACTTCGACACGGTTCGGAACATTTTCAGAGTCACGATTGGAGAAAAATCCGTGGATGGGCAAATAATTTCGACTGGGAGTAAGTTCAAGATTTTCTTCCATTTCGTTTATTGAAATTGATCTCATTACATTTTTGCCTCTCTAGAAAATCAATCGTCAGTAAAGGCTAATCTAGAAAAAGTCATCGGAATGAATCAAATATGGAAAGATTCTCTGACAATAGTTGCAAATTTGTCTTTTATTTGGGTTCTCGAATATTGTCCATTGGAAAATAGTCAAGAAGTACCGAAACATCTCGTGATGGATTTAAAAGCATTTGAAAACTTTATCACAAAATTCAAATCTCAGCGTGAAATGCAGAAGCATGTTTCAGAAAAGGAAATTCAATCAAATAATGAGAAAGAAAGTAACAAAAAAAAGCAAATCGTCGAATGTGAACTAATTCGAGCTGGAGAATCTTCCAAACAAAGTACTACTTCCATTACAAAAGTGAAAAAAAAGCAAAATGATGATGATTGTCTTCTTACGAAAACCTGTGATTGCGCGTTCGGTAAGCCCCGAAAGAAAGAAGAAATTATTAATCAACTTGAAATTATTCGAAATCGTCTACTGGAAAGAAAACAAGTTCTTTCACAACTTGACTTGCCAAGTTTGATAATGGCTGATATGATAGATGCTGTTGACAATATATATACAGTTTTAATGTTAAAAGACAAGCAGGAGAAAAAAGAGCTGAATCAAATTCAAGAATCAGACAAGACATTTGTCGATAAAAAGAAAGGTTTAATTTATGTTGAAGGAATTATTCCATTTAATTTAGATAAATATAGAAATGCTCTCTTAGCGGGGAAAAGCAAACCACTGACACTCGCGTATCAGCTCGTTAAACATTGTTTTCCCGAGGAATATTTTCTAAATGTTACATTGGGTAAAAAGTTCTACCAAATGGATGAATTTTCAGAAATGTTGAACCTTAAAGAAGATTATAAGGGTAAATTTCCGCTTCCATTTATTTGGGGGTTCAAAGATCCTCTCGAAAAACCTCTACAAGGAGAATTCGATTTGAATTTAGGTTTAGAGAGAGTTCGGGCTTTGATAGGTAGGTTTATTAACTGAATCGATTGCTGAATTTAATTCGATTTGAATTTTATTTTATTCAGTTCACATTCTTAGAAAGTGCGAAATATTTGAATTTGATGAAGATCTGGCACGAAGTATACGTGGTAGACTGGTGAGAGAATTGAATGCTCAAAACTCGGCAGCCAAGAATGGAAAAAGTTCAATAAAAGATAAAGACAAAGATCATCATCGAGGTTTTAGGAATGCTAGAATCAATTCCTCAGAATCTTCTTCTGAAGATTCTGAAAACGAGATAACGGAATCCCCGGAGGGTGGATTGTATTCAAATCTGTTTTTGGATTCTGAACTATTTGATACTCCATAAAAATTGACTATCTTCTATGATTTGACGAATTTCTGAAAATTAAAATTTGATTAAATTCTATTAATTTACCGATAAATATGTTTGCCTATTTTTTAGTTTATTTTTCTAGAATGATTTTTGAATAAAACAACTTTCAAAGTGCAATTATGAATCAATATTTACTCAAAAAGTGGTCAAAAATCCTTTGATTCAAAATTGAGTAAAAATGGCACAACCGACACTTTTTTTTATTCAAAATTGAATCAAAACTGTTGATTGGGTTCAACAATGGATCATGAAGTTGGAAGAATGAATGAACGAAAATGAACTTTTCAAGAGTTGAACAGAAGCAAGAAGGAAACAAGTCAAGTGCTGTGTAATCATTGTTATGGTCAGATGAAACTAGAAACACTATCAAAGTCACTATTTGATTGAATGTGAATAATGAAAAAGACTATTGTGATTCTGAAATTAACTTGAATTTCCATTTTAAATTGTATTGTCATCATTCCAATTGAATAATCACTTTTCATTAGTGAAAAATATTCTGTCCATCACTCAAGATTGAAAAATAAGATATTTTAATCTTCAATTTAATGTTAATTCAATTTTACTTTTTGTTCAAGTCTAACCAACCAATACTCTTCATTAGCTGCTCTTGCACCTTTCAAAGTATCAGACAATAATCTGATTATCGGATCATTGATGAAAAAAATTACAAACTTCTGTGATCTTCGAACAGATTTTTGTAAAAGTCAATTTTCGAAGATGAGATTTGCTTCAATTTTCTAGCCAACTTAAGTAGATTCAGAACAAAATCAGATCCAATAAAGATTTCATGAAAATTTAGAGACTGACCAAAGTTCAATCAAATACTTTCAACGAAAAGCGATTTTCATTAAAATCGCTATTTTAGATTCTGCAGTTTCTTTTACTAAATTTTTCTAAACATTGTCATAATTATCATGCAACAATCATCTGCTAATTACGTTGACCTTATAAGTTTGCTCTGAATGGAGAAACATATTGATATTTGTGATAATTACAAGACTCTCATTAATTTGGTGATTGGAAGCTAATGATCATTAGCTTTTGCTGTTACAGAAACGGGTTACGATTTCACTCAAAACCCTAAGAACAATTAAATATGTTTCCTCAATAGCTCTTGGTTTAATCGTTCAAAGGCCTTGCAGCTTCGAAACGTTATCACTCCAAATCTTTTACCAACTCTTTGATCGTTTATTGTTAACCTGAACTATTTAACCTCATTCTCATTGTTTTTACGTTTAGATGGACCAATGTTTCTATTTCATGGAAACTTCAACATTAGTTTAAATCGAGTTAAAAATTATCGATTTTCTCATTGCGAATAAAGATGAAAACTCGAAATGCTGTTAACAATCGTTTTTTCAAATTGAAGTAAAATCATTTTTTGCTGGTAAAAATGTTACAATGACAGTTCGTTCTGAAGAAAATTGAATTTTTCCTGAATCATTTTCTTTTCAAAACCATCAATTTGAAAGGCCAATAATTTCATCTCTAAGCAACTTCGTCATTCCTTTAGAAAAGTTTAAATGTAAAAATAAAATATCGCTTTAGACTGAAGAGACAAACTTGACCGATATTTGGTTTTCCTTTTTTGTTTCGCAAAATATATTTTTCCATTTTTTATTGAATAAAATTTTCTCACTTGATTTGTCATCGGCAATCTTGAATCGTGTTGATCAAGCAAACTCTTCAATCAATTAAACTTTACCATGCAATTCAGGTTGACCCTTTACCAGTCAACCATGGAAGACAAGTAAAGAAGGAAATTGAATGCATTAACATGATAATCATGTGTATAAAGATTATGATGAAACTGAAAATGAATAATAAACTAAAAGTTGATTCATTTCCTTTTCTCTTGGCGTCAGACTAAGTTTACCAACTCACCATGTTAAGGATACTTATCCATGATTATTATCATCATCTTTGTTATCATTGAATGTTAACTTTTTCATGATGAAATAAACTAAATGAACAAGAAAACAGACAAAACAACAAATGCTATAAATGCTAAATACAGCGGAAACTCGTGAAAATGAATGATACAATTGATGATAAGCTTCAAGCTTTTTCCACTTTTCTGTTCAACTTTCATTTATTTTCATTTTTCAGAAGAAAAAGTTTTCCCACTTTTTCCAGGTTAATCAACCTTAACTCTGAAAACGCACAAAAAATATTAACTCAAAAGTAATAGTATAATAGATTACAACTTCATCTCAAGTTATCAGCTTTCCTTCACCTTCACTCATCTCGTGTTTATTTCATAGCAAACCTTTTCCTTTTCATCGTCTTCTTTCCTTTTGACTTTTTTTTCTTCTACTTTTCAACTTTTCTCTTTACCATTAATCATAGTGAATCTTTTTAAAGCTGACCTTTGCCAAACTCTGTCCTGTAACTTGGTAATTGCATTGCAAGGACAATCTCCTTAAACAACTTATCATCCTCATCAGTTGAAAGGAGAAGAAAGATTTTTCCACTTTTCCTCAAACAAAAAAGTAAACATTAGCCAATTGTAAATCTTTGAAACAAAAGGATAAACTATCGCATTCTATTCGCGTTTCACTCCCAGCCATTCCCAGTTTACTCGATATACTTTTGATTGTTGCAATTGTTAATGTTTACTTCAATTTAATCAGTAGAAAATGAAGGCAAAGAATAAAAATTACTTTTCAAGGTTTCCATTCAGGGAAAAATGAATGTTTCATTGAATCACAATAATGAAAGGGAAACTTCAACATGTAACTGACATCAACATAAGTTGCTATCAATTGTTGAAATTAGAAAGAAATAAAAAGAGAAAAAAAATTTTCGCCATTCTCTTTTTCTGATCATTAGCATCTTGCTCTTTCAAAGTAAAGAAGGAAAATCAATTTCATTTTTCATTTTTGGCCAAAAATTTCAATTCACCAGAAATTATCATATTTTTCATTTACTTTTATTCTCATGTTTATCATGTGATGATCAAGAGAAGCAAACAGACAAAATGATTCAATTTTTTTTCAACTTTTTTTCACTCTTTCGACTTCTTCTCTTTGATTCAATGGTAACAATTAATTTCCGATCAATTGCTTTTCACTTTGCTGATCGATCAAGATGAACATTATTAAACCAGTTTAACCTTTTTCTTTCTTCCATTTTTTGCTTCCCTTTTCATTCCCCAATCATGTTAAAGAGTTAATCAGATGAACAAAAAAGAAGCAAAAAGTTGAACTAAATAATATTTTGATTTTTTTCTTCTTCGCCTTCCTTTTGAATCATCATTTTCTGTTTTTACATTTGATACTTCTCTTTAAGCTGAACAGTTTCTCCTTGTCTCAACATCATTTATATCTTCATTGATTTTTCATTTCAACTCATCGTCATCATTATTCTTGCAACTGCTTCAATCAGCTTCCTCATCATTATTAGGCTCATATTAGTTTCTTTCATCCTTTTTCGTATTCAACGATCATTTTTTCTTCTTTCCTCTAATCTCCATCTTCTTTTTTTCCTCGTTACAATTACAAGTTTACTGTTTTTTCTTCATCTCAACAAAAAGTGATGAACAGGAAAATGAGTAAAAAAGTGTTTTTAACCTTCATAATCACCAGCATTATCGATTCAAGGCAAGGAATTATCAATCGGAAATGCAATTGTTGAGATTCCTCAATTCATCTGTAATTCACTGTAAATTGAGATTAACAAGTTTTCCAGATGAAAATTCAAACTGGAAAATGCATATTTGTTGACCTTTTTCATTCTTCAATGATTTTATCAACTGAGAAAATAGAAAATAATTTGTTGAGTTTTGAGGTTAGAGTTGTGATTATTGTTTTTGAACAGTTATTTCAATCCAGTTAAACAAAGAGTTTCACATTAACCTTGCTTAATTGTTGGGTTAATGCAATTAATGGGAAGAAAAAACGAAGCGGAAAAATTTTGATTTACTTTTGATTACATTTGCAGTTTAAGGTATAATCAACAAATGATTCAATTATTCATCTTAATTTGTCTACTAAACCGATTCACAAATTTTCAGCTAATGTTGCTAATTTTTCTTCATTTCATTACAATCTTTAAATGTGTTGATCAATGCATTGATACAATTAAATCTCCTGTTAAAACATTCCCAGGTTGAGATGCTTAACATCATACGTCTAAGTACAGCGAAAATGGAGTTAGAACTCGATCCAAATCTTTGTTGTTTGTTTGGTATTCATCGATAGTCGATTTTTTCAGATGAATTAAGCGCAATCAACATCGATTCAATGCTTTAACCAATGAGTCTTGAGTTAATGTTTCTCAGCAAATCAGAAGTAAGCTAACACACCGAACAATAAGTGCCAGGTGAACTCATAATCAACCTATTAAGTTTCATCACTCGACTTGATTTAGTTGCAATTGATCTACTAAAGTGAACTTTAGATCTAATTCAATTGCATCATATTTACGATTTGATTTGGTTTCTGCGAATTTTAAAAAATCGCAATTTATTTGCTCATTTAGTTGTAGTCAGCGGTTTAAAATTTTATGTTCAACTGTTGAAGTATTCATAAAATTGAGGCAATTTTATTCATCATAAGGTTCCCTTTATGATAAACATTTGTTGTTTCTCAAAACAACCAGATCATGAGGATGAAATCAATCGTCTATTATGCTATGAACTATTCAAGAGGCAAAAAACAAAATTCACTTTTGGTAACCAGAAAGTGAGGAGAGAAAGGATGAGAAGAAGATGAGGATGAGGACAAAAAAAGATGAAGATGAAGAGCATAAAAAGGAATAAGGAAAATTGACCCATTTTCTAGTTTAACCTAATGTAATTGAATTTCAAATTGAGTCACCTCGTTGAAACTAATGGAGGGTAAAAGAGTGTTGAAGATGAAGGAATCAAACCATTTATCACAATAATCATAGTCAAATGAGCTTCACTCTTTTATCATCACTTAGTTCACACCAAACAACCCTTTTATGCTCAGTAGTCGGACATTGTGACTGCCAGTTGAACATGCATAAATCAACCTTTAAAGCAGCACTTGTGTTAACTGAATTGTTAAAGAAGCAAAATTCAACTTTCTATTTACATTGACCTTGTCTCATGATTGAAACTCAAATTAACTCTTGACTATTGCTTTGTTGGCTTATTTTGATTATCAAATCTTGTTATTGAACTGAAGGACAAAACAAGACTCAAGTTGAACAAACTTATAGATTTTTTTTGTCGAGTTTTTGTTTTCATGATTTGAGGAGAACTGAATATTGGGATAAAAGATCCAAAGAGATTGCTTTTTATTTTGAATCAAATCGATTAATCAAAATCAGATAAGTCACATCGATTTTCACCAAACTTGTCGTCTCTTTCAAAGCAAAATATAAATATTGATCGTCAATTGATCCATGAGAGGTTTTGATTAATGATTACCAGCAACCAGGATGATCGTTGAAAGTGCAGCATTTCAAGAAAAAAACTGCTTCCCAGACACTCATTCAGCTGCTATTACAACAGATGCTTTGCGACTGCAAATTTTCTGACTAATGACTGCACAGAGTTGTGCCTATTAATAGATTAACATAAACTTAAATCATATTTCAATGGAATCAGGTTTGACGTCTTTCAAGATTGAATTAGTGATTTCATTAACTGTCTCATCGAGTAGTGTTGTGTTTCATACACATGCTCCCCCCCATTTTGATATCAGTACTACCTTTTTTTCATGCTGGCACTAACTCAGTCAGTTTTGTCAATCTAGAAAATTCAAATTCAGTGAAAAATTAGGATAATTTGCACTAATTCACAATAAAAAAATTAAAAAACTAGAATTTGCGCCTCAGCGGTAAGGGCTTTAAACAGGCTTTAAAAATGATTAATTTAACATAAACTTGATCCGAGCGTGAGCAGGACACGATCTCGCGAGGCTAGTGAAATCATTGATTACGCGGGTTCAAAGTTATCATTGAGCCCACGTTATCAATGATCTCTTCGATCTAGTAGAAAAAATATCATTGTTCTTTTCCAATAAATGTCCAATTTTATCTTATCTTTGATGCATTCAACTATAAAATAAGAGGTGAAAACGATATTGTGCCGCTAAGCTGAACAGGATTTATGCAATAGGAGGTCCGGGACTCGACATGAGCAGTTTTACTGAAAAGTTCCAGTAGCACCGGCACATGACTGTGCAGTTGGCCCGTGTGATGGGGGGCAAGTTCAGGTTTTCCCTGTAAGGGGGCAGGTGTATATATCCCTTCTCCAGATGGACGAGGAGAAAACCGTGGCCGAGTCCGTAAAAATTAGAAGCGTATAAAACGCCACTACTTCGAGTAAAGTTTATTTAACAAACTGCAATATTCCAATCGTTTAAAATGAGAATTTGATTTTTCTAAATCAAGTAAAACACCTTTGGTATTTGAGATTCTTCTCTTTTTTATTGTGAATTGGAATTCATTTGGGGTTTATTTGAATACAGATTGAGTTACTGATAGAGGGAGAAAGAAAATTCGAGTGGAACTGGTCGAGTTTATTTTTAGTTAAAAACAACAATTGATAAGTGTTAGGTGATTTTACGGGTTGCTTATGAAAGAGCTGATCGAACAATGAAAGTGAAAACACACTTTCTTTCTAGATATACCATTGAGATATGATTATGAAAATTGGGTTTTCTCATCCTGTTATTGGCCTAATAGATAGTTTTCAGATATTGCTCGCAAAATAGCTTAAACTGAAAATGGCAAGATAAAAGGGAAGCATAAGAAAGAATGAAAATTTTATGAAAGCTGACAAGAAAATTATTTTTCAATTGGCCTTTAGTTCAGTCGCATTACTTCATATTTCATGTAGTTGGTCGTCTACTGAAGTGAGTAAAGAGTGAGTAGTGAGTGAAGAGAGACAGAAGTGAGTAAAACTGAAAAGTTGTCCAAAGACACGAAAATTATCGCGATTTCAAGTTGATTTCAATTTTAATAATAATTTAGTAATTTTAATTTACAGTTTTCCTGCCAGTGAAAGAGCAATTTGTATTGCTTTTCAATATAAAACACTTTTCAGTTTGCGCTGGAAGTTGGAACTAAGCATCATTTAAACATGTTACTTTTATTGTTCATTGGAAATTTTCTCGACTCAGACAGAAGAGATAGAAAATTGAAATATGAATAATTTCAACTTATTTCTAGTTTACATTATTTCACGTTTGCCGTTCTGTAAATGCTTCAGTCCGTTCTCGAGATATTCAGAGATGATAAAAATCTATCAATTTACTTAGTATTTCCAGGTATATTCCAACCTGATCTTCAAAAAAAGGAAGATTTCAAGTCTTTTAGCGAAGACATTTTATCGTTCATTTTCAGTCTTCGATTAAAAACTTAAGAAACGTTAAATTTGACCGATGGAATGGAATTAAAGTCTGATGAAGAATTCGATGAGAAAATTCTCAACCAACTTTGATATGAACGATAAGAATCGGCTTCATCAGTTGAAGATTAGCTTCAGTCCTTGAGGACTATTTAAAGGCTGAATAAAATTGGTAAAGTCAAATGGTAATTGTTTCCTCAACTTTCACTTGTTCAACAGAAACAACTGTTTGAATTGAAGACTATTTTCTTTAACTGAAAGATTCTGTCTCAGGTGAACAGGTTGGAAAAGCTGAACCAATAAAAGGGTTTATTTTTGCAAAATGCAAAATTCGGTGAAAGAAGATAAAAAGTCTTAAACATAATCTCGAGGTGAGTTGAAAATTTCCTTCTATCTCTCATTGTTACAGATTAAGGTGGAACAAATTGATTCAAATTGATCATTATTAATGAATAACACTTTATTCATGTCATTCAATTGGATAATTTTCATTTTTACTGTTTCTTTTGTTTCATTTCAAATGATGATAACAACAATAATCCATTTATCTTTACAATAAACTAAGATAGCAAAGCATTAATATTATTTTTTCTGGTAAACATTTTTGATAGGAAAAGATGGAAATAATAAAAGAGTGAAAGAGTGAAAAGTAAAAAGAAAAAAAAAGTTAATTCAATTTGAGGAAAAGAAAAAGAAGAGAATGAAAATTTTTTTTCAAAAAAAAAATTTGCCATTTCATTGCTGACGTCGAACCTGGATTCAGTTTGATTGGTGTGATAATACATTTTCAGATTTACGAGATAGAAAAGTGAAATTCGGAAAATTAGGTAAACACAGTGAATTTATCAGGTTGAGTTGGAGACGAAGTGAAAAGTGAAAACTAACCCAATATGTAATCCAATAACAGGTCAGACAAGGTATGGATTGGAAAGGCTAAAAAATAGGAAAAAGTGAAACTGAGAAAAGATTTTTTTTCTTGTCTTGGTGAAAGTGTAATCCAACTGCATCCAATTGAAAAGTGAATAGTTTCCCATGAAATGGATGAGAAGCAATTTTTTATCACAAAGAACAAGTTTGTTTCCATTTTCGTTATCTTCTTCTCTGTTGCTCTTTTCTTGCCTTTCATTGGGGGAAATACAATGATAAAAAATACAACATTAAATAGTTGCCAGATTGAGTAAAGATTTTTGGTTATTTTTATTTTTTGAACTTGTTTCAGTTGACTCAATATGACAATTGAAGAAAGTTGAAGTGAAGAGAAAAGTAATGGTCAATGAGGGATGGAAGATGAGGATAATGATGATGATGGTAGTAGTGAGGATGGTTGTGATGAATGAAAAGAGTGAATAAAGATTGTGTTATGAAGGGAAGAAAAGTAATAGGAAAGAAAATGGATTTAGAAATGAGTAAAATAGTTGAGGGAAGAAGAGGGAAAATAATGCAAGTAAGAGTCTGAACATGATTGACCATTAATCTGGACTTGCATCAAAAGCAATCGATTCAACCTTTTAACTGTTCCAAGTTTTAAACAATCGCGGCCTTTTGGTCTTCAACAAGTCAAGTTGCTTATTTAATGCAATCGAAGAGACTTTTATGTCAACATAAACTCTTGAGTATTTCTGTTTATGATTTTTTTCTATGGACAATCATATTCGTTGCAGCGCCCTTTTTAGAGGTTAAAGATTAAAAAAGATTGGTTCTCACAGCCTCAAGCACTTTTGTATGTTCATATAGACTTTTGCGTGCTTGCTTTAAGGGCTAAAATTTAGGACAAACATCGCGTGATAACAATTAGTACTTGATTTGCACCCAAAATGGGTTATCATATTGTGTCAACTGAGTTGGACACTAAGTTGGATTTTGGTTGAATATTTGCATTGATATTATGTTTCTAGTGATCAATATGCGCACTTTCAGGTTATCAATTATTCTCCGCTGCAGTAACAGCTAGTGTTGCTTGTGCTTTTTGAAACCCACTGATGGTCACTTTCTTTAGCGATTCAGATGCAATCCAACCTATCACTGTTCCTTCAGCTTTCAACCATCAACCGATGAATGCTGTTTTCGGCGGCTCTGTTTTTTTTGCGAGCGTTTCGTTCAACATCTTCGCAAAATTTACATCAGCTTCGCCTGACAAAAGCACGGCTGCATCCCTTTTCTTTTCCTTCACGACTTTTCATGCCAGATTTTCTTCTTCTTGTTAGTTGTTTGTCAATATCTAAATAAACATGATGCTTTAATTATTTTGGGTGAAGAGACATTATTAGATTCAAGATAAGTTTGAAACGAAATTTCAGTTAAAATGTAGTTTCTTTATCACAACCGTGAAGATGATGTTGACCATTTCTTATCGTAATCTCGTTATCTTCATTCAGAGCTAATTAAGCTTCTGCCTTCAAGACAAACTTAAGTGAACACCCTTTAGATAACAAAATGGTTTAAGCATACAGAGTGATTCGCATAATAACGACCTATTAAAGTCTCTTGTTTTTTCTTCGGTGATCCACACATTAAAACATCAAAGAAATTTCTGTTGATGAAAAAACGAAATGAAAAAACATTCGTGATGCTTGCAACTAACATCCATCACAGTTAAAATTTCAAGCATTGAAAAATGGTTTAGATTATTCCAATTTTAAATGAACTAGATCATTGACCATGAAAAATTCCATTAGTTTTTCATTTCCTGATATTCAAGATTTTCAACTTTAGATGTTCTCCTCTTTTTGATATTACTATTATGGAAAATGTTCTGTTACTGTCGGCTCTTAGTTTAGACATTTCAAGATTTTTGCCACAAAAATGACAAGTTATGGTTTATCTTGCGGTCAAAAATATCTGTTTCCACTCTCGAACCTCGAACTTGCAAGTTTAATGGACTTTTTCTATCATCAGACAAATCGAGCTAATGAAAACTTTTATTTGACTTCTCAAATTTCTTATCAACAAAACATCTCCTCTGAAATGGTTCATTGACAGATTCTGTTGACACTCAATTCAACCAAACTGTCGAATCGGTTGTAAAATTTCTTCAAAAAGGTAACATAACAAAATGAAAAAGTCTCATCATTTTATTAGTAAAATTGTTCAATAAAAACTGAACATTCTTCCTTCCAGTTGAACGGAAATCTTTAAATATTAAAATAAATTTATGAATACAAATAACTTTGTTTATTGGTCAATGTAGAAACATCGTGTTAATGTTCAAAACTTGTTTCACAATTTTCAAGCATAAAAACTCTCGAGAATTGATTGTTATTCATTGTTATATTTTTACTGGAAAAAGTCACAATAAAGTGATAAAACTTTCTTCAAACTCGTTGCAAATGCAGTAGAAAACCTAAAACTTGGATAGAACAGCTGAAATGGCAGAATAAAATTGCATAAATTTATTAATGATATTCTGTTGCAGCGAACATGAGCGAAATTCAACATTTTCTAAAACAAAATGTTCTAGCAAAATATTTTTTCTCGCTCCAATTTTCGGTGTACATTCACTGCATTTTTGGTTTGCATTTGCAAATCTAAACTAGTTTTATCATTAAAATCTGCATTTCCATCAATGTATTCAAATTGATGGAAAAAAATTGATTCCCTAAATGCCATGGAAAACAATCATGATTCTGACAAGAATGTGAACGCAAAAAGTGTTCAAATGATGAATAGTCAAAGCAGTGACGATGTCGAGAGAAATATGAAAATGTTTGACGAAGATTGAAAGAAAAGATAAAAATGTTGATCATCATGAACTCTTTCATGGTAATGGACACAAAAATATTGCAAATAATCAATAAAAAGAGTTCAAGTTCTCATGTCGAAATTTTCTTCTGTTAAGAAGGACATTTATCATGGAATAAACAGTCAGCTTAAATGTATCAAAAAAAGAAGAGAGAAAATCAATTGAACATTCCATATTCAGAATTTTCATGATGCAAGCAAAGAATGGAAAGAAACGAAAACATTTTTACGTTTAAATGATCACAATAATTGAGCTTGAATATCTTGAAATGGAAAATGAAATGATTTTTCAAAATTGAAAGCTCAAACTTGTAAATGAAGCAACAGCGAATCAATGATATTTCCTTTGAATTTCTCCTTTACATGGAAACCGAAAAATTGTTGACTTGAATAGATTAAAAATAATGAGCTTTGCCATGAAATTAGTTTTTGTACAAATATTTGGAAAAAGTGTGAAAGAAAATCGAAAAATTGATTTAGAAAAATGTTTAAACGAAAAAACATTGAAAAGCAAATGAAGTGAATCAATTTACTAGTGTTTAACTATAATATGATGTTAATGTTTGATAATGAATTATTCTCATGGTAATGATGAGTCCTGAAAAGGATGTTGAAATTGTCATGATTCACTATTTGATTTCATCGTCATCTGTTTTCGTTAGCTTCATGATAATGATGATGATTATTGTTATTCTCATCTATTATCTGATATCATCTAATAGTTTGCTAGCCATTTGATGAAATTTATGATTTGCTCTTCTTCTTCTTCCTCATCACTTTCTAACTGAACAATATTTTTATCAATTGCATGACAAAATTTTGGGCTCCTATTAGTATTATCAACAAGAAGCAAAACAGAAAAGAACAGAGAATCTTATCAATTTTTCTCGTTTCATGGTAAATATGATAATAGATAATATTTTCATTTTTCTCCCATTATTCATAATTATTATCATGTAAAACAAATTATAATTATGCTCGGCTAATTTTTGTCCTCGGTAAAGGAAAACATTTTGCCTTTGCTCATTCAAAAACATTCACATTTATTTTCAATCTTGTTCAACTAGCAATTAATATTGATTGTGGAAACCCTGTTTTCCCATTCAAATTGTAATTGTACAGAAAATTATGACGCCATTCAATCAAAAACCCATTCAACAAACTACATGATTGTCGCCTGTGTCCCTGTTAATCGCTATTCACTCTTCAGGCTATCAATTAATTCATTATTGTCTCACAGACGGTTTTCACTCCAAACAACACTCCCAGTATAACAGCCAGCATAGCTTCAGGCACTACTCCCTTCAATACTCCCGTTTACTTTATGACTCAAATCACTCCCTGTATCACTCCCTCCAGAACTCTCTCCATGACTCCCATCATATCACATAACTCTTCATAAAACTCCCAGCATTTTTCTCTGTGATCTCTCCCTGCATAACTGGGTTTACAACTTGTTCCATAACTCCCAGCATTTCTCTGCCTGTGTTCACTCCCTGCATAATTCCTTGTATAACTCCCAGTATAACTCCCTGATACCTTTAAGACTTACTCCTTGCTTCACTCCCTGTATGTGACTCCCTGTGTAACTTATAATTATTACGTTTCTAGTTTCGTTTCCTCTATCCAACCTCTTTGTGTTTTACCTTGGAGCTATGAGACTTTTCTGTACACTTTTCTTAATATTTGTTTTTCCAGGTTTCGCTCATTAACCTTGATAATGATATTAGACAAGTCAATAGTTTCTCTTATTGCATTTTGCTTGTAATATTCAACATTTTTATTATTTTTTGACAAATATTATTAGTAGTGTTGGTAACCACAGCCTTAACCGCACTTTGGTTCAAACGTTTGTTTATCTTTTCTTTGACTTATTAATGGTCATTTTAAATGATTAATTGTTGATTTGTTATTATTCATTATTCACCAATCGTTATACTTATGATATTAATGTTTATCAATCTTTTCAGGGTTCTCACGATTATCAATTATACAACACTAAAAGTGTTTCATTTTCATATCGATTGACGGTAACAAGTAATAAGATACTGGAATGAGGGAATGAGTAGAGAAAAGTGTAAATAATTGATTAATCATTTTTACCAAAACGCTTAATCAGGTTCACATCTTGCGATTTAGTAATAAAAGATTAGAAATTGAAACATCTTGAGTTCTGGGTAAGGTGCAAGGAACCAAGTCAAGACCTAATTTCTTCTACTAACAGGGCATTTAAAATACATTTCACCCAGTTAAGTAATACGATTGAGACTCGGAATGTTTTGTGAGCTTGACGATTATATCATTTCAAATGCCAACTCATATCTGCAAGTGAACGCCATCTTTGGTTGTCGAATCCAACTTTCTATCTTATCTATTCTGATTATCTAGCTGAAAATTCAGAGTAACCACTTAACTTCGTGCTTGATTGAGATGAGACAGATTCAATTTAACCGATATTAGTTTCGATTTCAAGTTATCGTGAAGAATTATCAAAATATGTTGGATGAAATTAATTGAATATGAAGCCATTGAACACAATCAGAGTGAATAAAGCCAGAAAAAGAATCAAAATTTAAACTTTCATAGCATATACAGAATGGTAAAATGTGCAGAACGAGAAAGCTGCAAATGTTCACTTTGATGAGAAAATGGACTGTATCGGGATTATCTTCAAAACAAAAAGCAATGTTAGAATCGACAATTAGAGTATCGCCTAGAGTTACCAGCCACAAGTCCATCCACATGCTATGTGCTTAGACGGGTAGGTTAAAAGTAAGGTCTGTATCTTGGAAGGAGTTTTTATATTCATTCAAAAATGAACATTGAAACTCATTAAAAAACTGTAGCTAGCTCGGTCTGACCTGGAGTTATCGAGATATTAATTGCTAAGTTTGACCTACATATTTGCATGCCTTTTAGTTACGTGGATATGAAATATTGTTATGGAGAGTATACTTGAGTATACAAAGTGATATTTTAATGTTGCTAGGTCGAGATCGTTCAAGTTAATAGAGCTTCTACTTTGACTGCTCAGTTTTGATCAACTGAAAAAGGTTTTGGCGGGTAAAGAGATTAGTTTTGTTACGAAAAAACAGATGGCACAAGGCTACAGAGTTTTGCATTTGATCTTGTTCCAATAACAATTCATGTCTAGAACTTTTAGTAAACCTAAAGAAAACTCAAAACTATTGATATAAAATGAGATTTTTGTTGCTTCTGTTAAAGTACGATGGGAAACAAGGTTCCTTCTGACAGCTGGTGTCTCCAAGAAATTTTCTGACACCACTAACTTTGCTAGATGGAAGTTGTCTGTTCCAGCTCGCTAATATCGCTGCTCAAAAGGAACGATCGGCTTATAAACTCGAGTATCTTTTCAATTATAGAAACCGAACTAGCGAAATGTCGTCTTTCCAGAAAAATTCATTTTTTCGAAAATTCTCTTGAAATGTTGGCTATAAGTGATATAGCAAGAATAAAATGAATGAAGTGCAAAACGCTCCAGTCCCGAGTTGTCAATACCTTTGATTGGCGTTTCATATGTAGATTGGCTGTCAAGTTATTCCTTATTATTCCTCGCTTTTGATAACACTTTCCTCTGTATCCTGCTACTCAGAAATTTGAATATACTGGGTCACATTACATTTGCAATAGTTGAGTTAACTGACGTAATGGGGGTTCAGTTTCGAGTAAATTGAAAGATATTTCTTATAATTTTGTCCCTCTTCCTCTTTCCTAAAATTGCTATCTCTGAATGTTTGGACAGTTATCAAAAGCAGTCAAGAATAAAAGTTTATCGAATTGCATTCCATGCGTAAAACTAAAGATTACACATGAGTTTTGAAGCAAAACTTGAAAAATGAGCATTTTCTGTAAACTATGTTATCTGCGGAATCGAACTGAGTCAAGTGCATCATGAAAGTTGTGTAAACTGGAATAACGAAGAAAAACTAAACACAATTGACTCATGCACATTGAAAAGAGTTTTTCATAAGTTCCTTCATGCACAGCTAGATGGCACAGCAAGTCTTGTAAAATGTACAATGAAATTGTTTTGAAAAAATTGCAAAGCAAAATTGAATGAATAATTTGCTCTCAATAATAAAGTCTTTACTTTTTTCCCTTTACCTTTAACAGATGATGGTGACGAAGTGACTTTAATGTATGCCAAGCATGAGGTGAGTAAAACTACTAAATATTTATGAATCTGATGAACTGCATTCTGTCCAATGAAGTAAAAAAAACAAGAAATTAAAGTAAATCAAAATGGATCCTGGTTAGGCTAAAAATATACACTTGCATCGATAAAGACGCCTTGATGTCGCCCCAGCAAAAGACTAACCAACTCAAATCAACAACTAAAGACGGACTGCATTCAAGATCAAAAACAACGGCAAAAAGAAAAAGATGGAAAAAGTGGCACAAATCGATCAAACCAACGAAAATTGTTCAGCTAATCATAATCTCAAAAGTCGATAATTTTCTGAACAATTTTGTTGAAAAATGCTGCAATTGAATGTCAACTGTAACAGAAAGAAATGAATGGAGAGAAAAGGTGAAAAAATGAATTCAATTTCTGAGCCTTTATCAAAGGAAAAAGTTTAAACTTTTTGTATACAAAATGATTATCTGATAAAATGAATGGAAAGAGAAAAAAAAGTGATTACAAGAGAAAAGTAAAGAGAGGGAAAAATATCAACTAATGGATCGACTGTCACAAGAAGATGAATTTTTTTGTCAATGAAAAGGTACCGAGAATGGGAATGAAGATATAAATGAATGAAGATGACGATATAAAAGATAAAAGAAGTGAATGTGAAGGGTTGACTGTGCAATAAAATGGTCGATAGAAGAAGAAGAGGAAGAAGAAGAAAAAAGAGGAAGAAAGAGATGAGAATGTCGCACATAAGAATGAGAAATAGATGATTGGTTTAGCAAGAAGAAAATCGTAACGAAAAATCTCTGTCATCTTCTTTTCCATCTTCATCATTATCATTTAAGCATCCCAATCTATTCTTCATCTATCCATCAATGTTGGTCTCTTTGCTCTTCTCTCGATTTCTTGTCTTCATTTTATTTCTTTTTCCTCTCTCTTCCATTGATAAAAGTAGAGGGTGGATAAAGTAGTAAATAAGATGAGGATGAAGATGAAGGGAACAAAAAGTGTTCCATATCTGGATGAAGATGGAGAAGCCCAATTCCCTATATTTTTAAGATATACTTTTATTCATGGAACACTGTTTGATGAAGAAAGTTGCAAGGCGATTGCGTTGGTTAGAAGAAAAGCATTTTTTTCTCTCTTTTTATCCTCATCTCTTTTTTTGCCCTCTTCTACTCACATTCAGAACTCATGTGCATACAAAAGGCACAAACATACAAACACAAACGAGACACAAATCTTTGTGTATTAGTGCTGAGTGCTTGATCAAGGATCAAACACAGTGAAAAGATGCTCTGAAAAGATTCTGCTCTCATTCACTTCTCCTCATCATCATCATCATCATTATCATCATCTTATTTTGCCTTTTCTCATTGATGCATTACAAGTTAACTTTGCCTTTCCATTGACTAGTTATTTTCATTAATTTCCCCTGTTTTCGTTCCTTCTCTTGTTATTGTTCTCAGAAGAAGAAGAATAAAATATTAAATTATTTTGCTAATAACTTTTCAAACAAATGCATTGATTATTGAAAGAAGGAAACAAAAAGTTGAACACAACAGCACCCAAATCAACCCATGAAAATTGAGTGATGAAGAAAAGCGAAACTTGATTTTTTTAGCAACAAAAAAAAACAAAGTTTTAAATCAATCTATTTTTCTGTCGACTTCATCAAAAAAACGAAACATTGGAACAAATTGAAAAGAGAAAACATAAACTTTCAAAATTTTCATCAAAAAGTGTTACAAGTTTAACCTTGTGAAAAGTGTCAAACGGAACGCAAATGGAATTTGAAATTTTGTGTAAAGTCAAGTGTGAAAAGTGCGAGTGGACCGACTAAAGCCAAACGGAATAGTTAACCTTACTCTGCATCAACCCAACATCAACATCAGCCTCACCAGCGAACAGATTTTCAATCAACTTTCTTTCTCTCTCCTTGGATTCGTTGTACTGTTTAACAAATTTACCTTCAAAATTGGGGGCAAAAAGGGCAAAAAGAAGCGAATAATTGAACATAAAAATGTACTAAAAATTGAATACATGAAGAAGGAACAAAATGAGAGAGGAAAATATTTCCAACTTGAGTGAATTGAAACAATAAACTGGAAAAAAAAGTAAAACAATAAATGTTTGAAAATGGCGAGTTCAAGGAATGTAAAATAAATTAGAAATGAGTTTGCAGTTTGATCACTATTAACATCATTATCAATTGTGTTAAATTGCAATTGAAGTAGAAATAGAATCGCAGATGAAACCTTTTCATCAACATTTTTTTTGAAAAGTTGTGATTATCAATTGGTGGTTAAAAAAAAATGTTCAACAATTAAAATTGATTTTTCTTCTTTACTCTAAATGCTATGAAACAATCAAATAATGATTATAATGTTAGTTTAAAATAGCATCTTTCAATCAACTGCCATTGTCTATGTAATCAAAGTTAATCATAGTCGACGCTCAGGTTTAATCTTGAAACCTTTTTCTCTTCATTTCAATTCAACTTTATCATGAATTTCCGAGCAAATAAATTATTCTGTTCATTATGGTAGGAATATTTTGTGATCCTTTAAACAAGTAAACAAGATGAATTTAAATTGCAATCGAGACAAAATGTAATAACTGGGAAATGAGACGAAAATGAAAGAAGCTCAAAAAGATGTAAATTAAAGTGAAAAGAACAAATTTTCAATCAAATTTTTTCGACAATCTTTTACTTCTGAAATTAATATTGAAAGTCAAGGGTTAAGTGACCAGTGTTCATGAAGGGACAATAAGTGAGTCGCCATCTCACCATAGTATGTTGTTCATTTACAAGGTTCAGTTACAAGTTTCATTCATTATCAACTATCCTGCCAGGTTGACCCTCTTCGTTACTCTTGACGTTACCGACAACATCAACATCATCAGCATCCTCTTCATCAACCCTCTCACCAGTTACACTGGAAACAGTCTACAGACGAAGTACATCGTAATCAGGCGAACATCCTTCAACAGTGATTTATCTCTGCCCACCTTTACCGATACCACCACCTTTTCCTCCTCCTCTTCACACTCATCGTCATCATTAGCATCAGTATCATCATCATTGCCACCAGCCTCTCTCTCCACCAAATCATCAACAAAATTATTCCATTTTCTTGTTCTTCTTCTTTTCCATTTGGTTTTACTTTTTTTTCATCTTTCTTTTCACTTTTATCACAACAACTATTGTAATAGTAATAATAATAATATTGATAATAAAAACGAGAAAATTGGACAAGAGTGCGCTGAAATGGCTGAAAGTGCAAGTGCTATGGGTCGAGGCTCATCCAGCTCCATACCCATGGGTGACCCAATCAGCCCATCAGAAAGTTCATCCCAATCAAGTCCAATTGGAGGCTCTGAGCCGCTCCCTGGTTCAGGTAAACTTGTTACTATTGGCTGTCGTCGTGACCATGGCACGGTCATATCTATAACCTCTGCTCCACCCACTCCGGCACATTCACCGGACCCGGATGGTGTTCACCGGTCAACAGGAAATTTAACCTTAACTTACCGGTCAAACTCCAATGGAAGTGGACTCAATGCCATTCCTTCGGGTCGACTCAGTGCCAGTGCAGGAGTCAATCTGGGTGGATCGACGACCAGTGTGACTGGGCCTGGTGTGGGCCTTTCCAGTAGTGATGGTGGTGGCCCAGGTGGCAAGGTCAACAGTGGAGTTGCACGAGGTACCATTGTCACCTCATCGGCTGGTGCTGTTACAGGCCTTGACTCTGTAACATCGTTGAACCTTGCCGGTTCACCTACAGGCAGCTCAACTCTAAGTGCATCCGGTGGCATTGGACGATCACCAAGAAAGAGCGTCCAATATGCACCCAATCCAAACAATGTTAGAAGGCGAGGGTCAACAATAGCCGGTCGACGAAAATCTCGTGAACTAATGCCAGGTCCTATTCGTCGAGCAAGTCAAGTTTTAATTAGCCTAACCAGTCCAGATGGTTCATCACTTCACGGTGAATGCAGTCGTCGAGACTCGCGAATCGTTCCCCAAATAACACTTCTCAATACCAATATACAGAGACTTCCCATGAAGGATTTTGGTGCCGAGGTTCGAGCCTCAATGGATGTTGATCAGTTTCTTCAGCAAGCCGTTCTACTCCTTGACATCCAAGAAACATCATTGGAAGGAATAGTCGATCGAATGGTAAAAAAGGTAAAGAAAAGTTTTTTTCCTCTCTTACCCAATTCTATCGGCCTTTTAGCCGTTGCACTAATCATGATCAATATTAACGGAGGGAAAAACCATTTGTCGTTAAAAACGTAAAAAGAGTTCAAAACCTTTTCTCGATTTTTTCTTCTCTCATAAATGAAAACTTTTCCATTCATTTTATAAACTCTTTCAACTTTAAATGTTGAACGGTAACAAAATTGAACAAAGTTTGTCAATGTTTTTGAAATGATAAATATTTATCATGAAAATGGAAAAGGAAAACTCAGAGAGAGAGAAAAAAATGAATAAAATTTTGAAAGCTTCTCAATTTATTACATTTGTTTTTTCTTCCTGTTCCTGACCTTAATTTATATTCCTTGGTTGATTCTGAATGGAAAGATGAACAAAAAAATGAGTGAAAAAAAGAGACGAATGTTGATGATGATGATAGAGATGAAACAGAGGCGAGTTTGGGTGAAAATGAAATAGTAATGATAAAAAGGTTCGAATATGAAGAAGATAAAGAGAAAAGTATATTCTATACATAATCAGATGATGATCATCTCCATGATCATGATGAGGATGATGAAGAATAGTGAACTTTTAAGGAGATTAGTTGTATTAACTGAATGTTTCCCATGCTTTATGCTGACGATACAGTCTCATTAAATCTGATCAATGATGTTTCTCTGACTAGAACTTGCAATCATTTTGATTCTGGTTCAATGCAAATTGTTCATCTTGGTGAACATGAGAAGAAGAAAGATGAACATGGAAAGCAGAACAGATGAAGGAAATAATGATTCGGTGAGGAAAAGAGAAACAAACAAACCAAAGTTGAACAGTTTACAGATCAAGTGAACAACATTTGAGACTTTTAAGGTTTTTCAGATTAAAGTTTTACTTTTAACTTTAACGTCTAATTATTAACTTTAATTACAATTCAACCTGCAAAAGTCCCAAAGTGAAGAAAAGGAATTAAAATGTTACGATTGTTCAATAAATGAGTGCAAATTTTGATCAACTTTTATTCATTTGTAAATTGTTTTTGGCGACCAGAAAAAGTAATCAACTAATTCTATTAGAAATGATGATAATTGGTTGCCATTGCTAATGAACATATCATGTAACCAATTTGATTCAGTGAAGCATTTCAGGTGTGAATAAAGGGAAAGAGTGTGGAACATGGAAAGAGAAGAAAAAGTTTCATTTTCTTACATAAACATTGCTGAATATCAATGAGAAAATTTTACTCTAATAATCATTCTAATCACTTTGATGTTCCAATTAGCGAGTAAATTAGTTGATCAATCGCATTGTAATGAAGTGTTGAAAAGAAGAGAGTTGTAAGTAGAAGTTTTTTTTTCATCCAAATTCAACATTCTGTGTGTCAATAATCAGATCGTTAATGAACGTCATTTCAGGTTGGAAAAGATGAACTTGTTAAACTGACCAATCATTGGTCTATTATTGTGGTGAATATTTTAAGTGTAAGTTTGAAAAGACGAATCAAAAGAATTGAAAATTCAAGTTTCGGGTTAAGGAATGGTTTGGTTGAAAGGAAAGAATGGTTTTCCAAAAACTGACTTTTTTTAAATCTAACCTTGTATTGAGATTCATTCAAAGGCTGTCGATTGTCTAGAGTTTAAAGTTTCAGTTTACGTTAAGGGTTGAGATGAGCAGATTATGGGCCGAGGTTAACCCTCATGGAAAATAGCCATAATCTTGTTGAAATTGATCTTAAATATTCTAATCGAAGGCAAGATTTATGCAATTAGAAGTCATCGCATGATTTCTGTGGAATGGCAGTAACAGATAAGCTCATATTATAAGACAACTATCACTGCAAATACTAAAGGTAAAAGATTCAACGATTATCTTTATTTTCAATAGATTGTGCTTTACCTTGATTTTACAACTAGAGCGGTTAACGATTCGATCAGTCGATACGATCTTTCAAAAAATGTTATAATTTCAGAGATAATTCACAGATGATAGACTAAATCGAACATTTGATCGATTAAAAAAGATCGAGTTCTTCTGGAGATTATTTTAATTGGGAAAAATCACATTATCATCATTGTTGTCTATTGCTTTAATCAAAATCAATATAAGTATCTTTAGTCAGTGTCTTTTATAAGCCATTAGGTTGTCTTGTCATTTCATTATTTCAATGAAACTCGCTTAAACTATTTAGTTGTTATGGGACAGTTGGATCATTTTCGTCATTTCACACGATCTTTCAATAGTTCAATCTTGCATCTTTTGCGATCGTTATTTAGACCTACAAAAACGAATTGTTTCATTCTTACCTGATTCATCTATTAAAGTCGATTGAAAATTGTACATGAATCGATTATGGTTATCCAATCAGATTAATTGATGGATCAGAAATTTGGACTCTTGCAGTCATAATAATGATAATCATTTGTTTTTACTTTTTACTTGGCTTAATTGCTTTAAACGGTCAACAGAGTGAATTGATTGATTTGGCGAGCAAAAAAATATGATAAACTCGAGGGAAAATAAAAGGTCGGTAAAAGTGAATTGATTGTCTTTTAATGTTCTCTAAACAATAATCAATTTAGCAATTGAATCATTTTACAGTGAAACTATTGCATTAAACTGTTTACTCGTAACTTGATTCGGACGATTTGTAAGGTAAAATTAGTTGAACTCGAGTCTGAAAATGTCAAATACCAATCATGTTAGTCTCCATCCATTTAACAAGATATGGATTGTTCATCATCATCTTCATGGCCATCGAAATGAGGGAGAAAACAAAAAAAAATGATTCACTTTTTTCTTCTTCTCTTCCATTCAATGTTTTCATGTGAAGAAAAATTTGAGGGACAAAAAAATATCAAAAGTTGATTACATTTTGCTATCAATTTCAACTGTACTTTTAGCCAATCCTAATGGACAAATGAAATCTCAGGTTAACAACAATAATAGGAAAAAGATGAAATAAGATGAAGATGGTGAAGAAAAAGTTGCAACTTGAAGTAATCTGAAAAGTTACTTTATTCAAGTTATTCTCATGTTAACATGGAATCATTTGAGATGTAACAAACAGATTAATTTCTCATTCCAATTGGAATACATTTTTACTTTTCCTCTTCAAAGTAACAAGATTTTCAGTGCAATAAGCATCATCTTTATCATGTTAAACATTGATTGTTTCCTGTGAATTGAACAACTGAATAAAAGAATAAATAATTTCATTTCATGAAAGCAAAGAGAAAAGAAGAACAGAGAGAAAAAAAATGGAAAATTCAAGAATCTCAAGTTTTTCAAAAGACTTTTTTTTCGTATCATTTGAAACATTATTAGATTAACGATGGAAAGAAAAGGTTGAAGATGAAGAAAAGGAAAAATGAAAGTTAATCAAGAATAATTGTTGACAAATTGAAAGTGATTAAATGCAATTGATTAAGATTTTGATGGTTCAATGATTAACTGAGAGTTGAAAAGGGAAACTTGTCTTTGGTCAAAGAGTTCAACTTTTGTTTTCCAAAAAAAAGAAGAAGAAGAGGAAAAAAAATGTTGATTTGATGGTTAAATTGGAATGAGTTATTAAACGATCAAACGATGAAAAAATGATTAGATTATCATGGAAACATCCTAATAGATTAGAGAAAATTTTTACTCACAAATGGAACAGAAAAGAGAAGAAGAGAAAAAAAAAAGTATAAATTCAGATGAGATCGACAATATTTTCAAGTCGTTCTCTTGCTCTCTTCTCTCTCGACTTTTCCATTCAGCATTTCTCAGCATCTTTATTATTTATCTTCGCCTTGTTCGGCTCATCCCTGAGAATCTCAGTGAGAACATGAGTGAGAAGAAAATCTGCCGATGCAATATATTTTTGCATGATAATCAATTAGAAGATGAGTTGTTTCATCATCATCTTTTCTTCTCATTCCATCTCTTCATCAGTCTCTGGTAAATATTGATTATCGAAAATCGATGTTGAACAAAAACTATTCTGATCCATCACTGAGTAAGTAGAGAAGTTTTTCTCTTCAAATTCTGTGTTGGACTTTTGGATCATCTTGATGATGATGAGAAAGTGCTGGGAGTTTGCAGGGAGTGGCAAAGGACAGGATAAGTTATCAGTAGCATCGATGTTTCCGCTTTGGTGATCAGTTTTGTGAAAGCGAAGGAAAAGGAAAGCAAAAAAAAAAAGTTAAAGTAAAAATTTTCAACTCAAGATGATGAGTTTTCCAATGAACATTTTGATGGAAGAGCAAAAAGAAAAGGAAAGAAAGAGAAAAATTTTGACCTCAATTTTGCAACTTTCGATGAAGCATAAACGCAGTGACATTGATATACATTGATTTAGATACTTGTTTGCTGCCACTTTCATGAACATTCACAATATTTACTCACATTGAAACAACAATATCATGTATTCTCAGGAGGACAACATTGACTAATAGACCACAGAACAATACATGAGTCTTATTAGTTTAGCACTTTTCTGATTCTTTTTTTCTCTCATTTCTTCGATTGTTTCTTTTTCCATGAGAAAAAAATGAACAAAAAGTGAAATTTTTTTCCTCAAATTGATTCAATTCCCTTTTTTTTTCTGCACAAAACTTTTTATTTGTACTTTTAAAACGCTTTTGTTTTTTGCTCCTTTTCAATGATAGTCTTAAACTCATCTCTAACTTTTTTGCTTCATTTGACTTTGACTTTGCAGGTTGTTATTAAACTTGTCATTTCATGAGCAATTCTACTTTTTCCGAATTTCAACCTTTTTTCTGATTGAATCTTTGGAAAACTCGATTTCACTTTCATTTGGTAATTTTGCAATTAAATTTTGTTACATTTTCTTGATCACCATTCACCATTTGATTGGAAATGAAACAATTAAATTGAAAATTGACGCTTATCAAGGACTTTGATATTAATGAGGAATGAAAATTGGTGAATCAAATGAGAAAAGTTGAACAAAACTTTGCTCATAAAACAAAATCATCTTCATATTAATGCTCGGCATTATCATGAAAAAGCAAAGTCAATTTGTTACACTTAATGGTAAATCTTGCCTACAATTAACAATAAACGTTCACTGTTTAAATTAACAATAGATTGTTCAATGGAAATACAAATAACAATGATCATGAAGGAAAAGAAAAGTTGAGAATAACAAGTTCAATTATCAATTTGAAAGCCTTTTCAAAACAAAAGATGAAATTTTCCCAACAAAATATGCAATAAAAGTGGCAATAAAAAGATAACTTAATAACTAGCCCTAACTATACAATCGAAATCGAAAATAGTTCAGACTAAAAGAGCAGGAAATATAGCGTTCTAAGTTGAAATCGATCTACAAATTATTAACTTCAAGTACATGAAAAACATCGAAACTCGCGAACAACCGAAGCACCGTAAACACGAGAGATGAAGAAAAGTGTCGATACAGCAAGCTACTGTGTTACTTTCTTAGGCATATTTTACTTTCGATTTATTTGAGTAATCTTGCTTCGAACAAATATTTCCTTTTTGTTCAATTTTAGCTTCAGTCATTTTGCGAAAATCATCAAACAAAAACTGGGCTCAGCACGGAAAAAAGAAACTTCAATGATCTCCCAACGCAATCAAAAAACGAATAACAAGTTTTAGACCTTTAGACACAGATTCGTCTATTTAATAATCAGATGATAGTCAGATTTTCAAATGTAAAGTTCAATCATGATTTTCGCGAACCGATTTATTTCGATGATGTGCTTGATGAAAGCAAGTTCATCAAGGGACTAAAATCACTCTATTTTTGCATTATTATGACGAGAAAATGCGATCCTGAGATTTAACATTTTTCTGTTTCTTTTTCATCTCAAAGAGCGTACCTTGAGTTGTCTGATTTTGGTTGCTTTGTAATCAGTTTTACCTTTGGTTTACATTGAACCATCGAGTTATTTTGCATTATTATTGAGACTAAAAGGTTGTCAAGATTGAAGTTTACTCATGCAATAAAAGCAATTGCTTTGATGACTAAAGTTTATTTCATCTTGTAAAACAGTTCAATTTGATATCATTTGCAAACACTCGACAAATATTAATAGTTTATTGGTGAAACTGTTGATTAGATTGAGAGGCGTAGAGACAATTTGGTCAACTTTTCTTCGTTACAGATGAGTGCATGTTTAATCTTGACGGTTAATCCTTTTATCCCTTCAACAAAGTGAATCAACAACCTTGCTTCAATTATACCATCAATTATGCAAAGGTGGGCCACAATTTGACAAGTAAGATTGTTTTGCATTTACAAATTGATCAAATTACCGAAAGAAAACTCATTATGAATAAAGTTTATGCTTCTGTTAATAACAAGTTTAAGCAAATGTTTAATTTTTTCCTCAACTTTTTTCATTGTTGTTTCAATGGTTTAATTGTTGGTAAATAATCACTGATTTATTGATACAAAACAATCTCATGTGAATAGGTGAGAAAGCATTGAAAGGTAGTTCATTCCCTGTTTGGGCAATTACCACATTAAATAATTGACTTTGAGTTTAACCTGAAAGTCAATTATTGTATTTTCAATAACCAATTGTTTACCTTGATTTTGGTGAAACCAAAAAGTGTGAAAAAACGATAAAATTGAGTTTAAAGCTAAAACAAGAGCTGAGTTGAAGTTTATCTGAAACAAAATAAACATGTCCACCCAATGTTCAGTTTGATTGATTGCAAGTGAGATTGGATAAACTGGTAGTAAAGAGTTGCAAGAACATCATTTGTTTAGATTGCGTCAACGAAAGAAGATATTTTATGAAACCATGAATATTGATAATGAATTTCATCATTTAAACTTGCAGCTTAACTTTCCAAATTTAGAAACGGTAGGTTTCTCGTTTTTTTTGAAAAAATAATTAATCGAAAGTTGCGATTACACAAAGTCGATTAAATCGTTTTACGGTTCCAACCTGGAATCAATTTGAAACTCCAATTGACGCCTTTTGAGTTGATGAGAGTATCAGACATCGATAGATGATGCTATTATCTAATCACTTTATTTTCCCTCTTAGCCTTCCATTGCTTTCAATAGCTGATATTAATCTTGACTGAGTGACTGAAAGCTGACTTTCCTCTCTTGTCAGACATTTTAATCATCTTTAGTTTCATATTTAGTTTCATGTTTTACTCGAGTCCTTGTCTTGAACTTGCTTCTGTTGAGATTATTGTTATAGTTAACAATGAACTTCTGTATGAATGTGAATGCATCTATTAGTTTAACAGCTTCCTTGTATTGTGGTTACTCTGAACATGATGGTTTAACTATTATTAGCTAACATTTGTTTGTTTTTGTCTCAAGACTTTTTTTCTTCAACGAAACATGATACATGAAGCACAGAATCTTAGGTATGAAAAATAGATTCAAGTAACACAATGTATAAATTAATCAAGTTAATCTTTACACAGATTAACCTTCTTCCCATTACTCACAATTCCAGGGACAAGCTGAATCAAATAAACGCTTCTGTAATTACCAACACTAGCCTTTATCGGCAGAGAAAAAAAATATTCGTTCGTTACCAAAAACAGTAACACCGACAAATCTTGAAAAGCTTCCGAGCAAAGTTGGCGAACTATCGTCAGATTGACTTTACACAGCTTCTGTTCATCAATAGCACGAGTTATTACCGACCTTCCAATCTTTTGAGGGAAAACCTTTTTCAATGCAGAACTCTAGGAATAGTAAATTCACAGAAACTGTTATCCAAATATCAAATGGATTCTGTCAGTTCTGTCCCATCCGATTAGCGAGATTCAGTTTAGCTGAGCAAACAGTTGAGTCAATTGTCTGTAATTTGTAACCAATTTCTTGTAATGTTTTCACTCAAAGTCACAGAAGATGAAAGGATTGGTTAAACAAGACAAAACCCAAAAAGCTTTAGTGACAATCTAACCAGAAACCTTAACCTTTGATATTGAAAATTATTTTGACCCAACCTCGTGATTCCGGCAAGAAATGAGTAAAAGCCAGATTAATGGTTGACCAAATGAAAACAGTGACTAATCTCTTTAAACAGTTTACCAAATGTTATCATTGTTGTCAACAAATTCAAGTGACAAACCATTTTCCACCAACCTTTTCAACATTATCGATCGAAGAAAGATTACAGAGGAAAAAAAAGAAGGCAAAAAAAATGAGCCAAAAACATTATAAAAGCATTATCATGAAAACAAGAATAGCTGATAATCGCACATTTGAATAACGAAAAATATTCCTTTGATAAAGTGTTGATAACCATCTAATGACCATCGCAACTCTCAATGCTACAAAATCACTAAACATTGTCAACATTGAGGTTAACAAAATGATTAGAATGAGAATTTGCTCTTTTTGTTGTTTCCTTTTTTTTGGCTCATCATAATCATCTAATGTGATCATTGTGCTCAACAATTTTGATTATTGAATCAAACGATCAAAAGTAGATATAAATATGATTATTGGTTTGTATTATTAGTATTATTATATCAAGTAAAATTGAATAATCTACAAATTTATTGAATAAACGAAAGAAGCAGCAAATGCAACTCTAATATACTTATCATCCTTTGATTGACAATGTTAGATCATTCATGTAACTAACATTTCCATGGTTCAACTGATTCCATTTTTTCTGTCCTCATCTTTTCCCTCTTACCTGATTAACATGCAATAAACAAGTTAAGACGAAGGAAGAAGAAGAAGAAGAAGAAGAAAAAGAAACCAAAACAAGTTACTCGAGAAAAGGAATGAACAAGAATAGGAAAAGGTTAACATGTCTTTCCACTTGGTTAATCTTCATCTTACACCTTCATCTTTTAACTCTTATAATCTGTAGCATCATTCATTGTACAAGTGGGCAGCAAGAAAAAAAGTCAATATCTTCATTGGATCAGGGAATGAAATGCATTATTGGAAACTCGATAGTTTTTTCCCTCCATTGCAATGTTTCTTCGTCTTTATAGCTTGACCTAGTTTCATCTTTTTGCACACAACCGATAAGCTGATGTTCAATGCGTATTTAAATGTTTCCCAAAGAAATTGATGACAAAAAGAAAACTTTAAATACTTTTTTTCTTCTTCTTCTTCTGTCTTCATCTTCTTTCATCTTTTCCTTAAATGCATTTTATTCCCAATTCACACTTGCACTAATACATTTTAATATTACATATTGTATTCAAACCAATTTAACAAGTTAACATGTCACTTAACATGAAGACTTTCGTGTTTAGAAATGAACCGAAAAATAGAAACAATTATTTTATTCACTTTTAAATGTTGAGGTTAAACTTTTTTTTTTGCTTCAACTTGATCTCTATCATTACATTTAAAGCTTTCATTAATTAAACATTATCATTTATTGGATAATGAATGAACAATTAGGGAACGAAATTGAGCTTTTTGTTTCAATTTTCATTTTTTTTCTTTGTTTTTGTTCTGAAGATCATTTGTTCTTGAATCTAGTTTAGATTGGTTCAGACGATAATGAGAATGATGATGAAGAGCATGGTGAAGGTGATAAAGTAAAGCTGTGTTGAGGTTTATTTCTTGCTACTTATTTACTGCTTTGAATCAAACTAATTGATTGATCAAGATGATAATCTGTTGTTAGATTAACTTGTTAATACCTTTCAGTGTAATGAGCAAATCGTAATTGAAAATGAGTTTTATTGTCTAAAGCAACATGAAGCTAGATGATAATGAAGACTCGTTAATGGGCAGTTAATGGCAATCGATGCAACTCTTTTTGCGCATCACGAAATAACTAACCAAGTTTACAGCAATTCACAGCGATTAATGTAACAAAATGATTCAACTGGTTTTGTCCAACTATATTTTCATGTGAATCTGTGCTGCAACAAATTGAACATGATTTCACCATCGTTACTATCACCAACTGGGAGTCAATTCTTGCTCTTCAACCAGTCTATCCAGAAATAAACGAATGTCTGTTAAGAGAAGCAAAAAATTGCTGCAAAAAATGAAATGAACACCAGGAGATTGACTCTTTCTTAATCATTCCCTCATCTTGAGGTTACATCGTTACATTTGCTATGGAATGCTCGACATTTTTTAGTGGATTTTCGGTCTTCTCCATGTGTTTAGAATGTTGAAATGAAAGTGGCTTATTCGCTGTAACCTGAGTCTACTTAAAGCAGCAAAATTGAAAAAAGTTTCAAACTTAAATCAAATATTTCTATTTTCATTAACAATTGATTGCAATCGATCATCTGAATAATCACTCATTTCTGGTCTCGACAGATTTCCATCAAATCAAAGCTCCAAGTCCTCCAACCTCCTTTGAAGCTCCTGAGATCTTTAGATATTCATGAGTAACTCAGAGTTTATGCTTGATCAATTTGTAGCTCAAATCGCAAGAACTAATTAATGAGATTAAAAGATGGATCATATTTGAAAAGCCACAGAAAACCCAGTCTCGATCGAGTTATCCATTAATTTTACGACACGATTTAAATGGAACGAAATTCGAAACTCAATTTGGTGAAACTCACTGAATTTGAAAAGGTTGAGATGACATGACCTTGACTGACCTTCAGACTCGAAGTTGTCCATTTGAATAAAGCAAACTCATTGATTTGATTAGACAAATATTAAAAGGTGAAAGGCTGAGTGATGTAATTATCAGAATGGATTGACTTTGATTTTGATTTTTACTTATCAACTTTTTTCTCTTCTTTTTTTTTCTTCCCCTTATTTACCCTTTTATTATTCTCAATCATTTTCTATCTTCATCTTTTATTCTTTACCATGGGAGAGGAAATTTGATATTTAGTTGTATAAATGTTATGAATTTTCTCTCTTATCAAGAAGTTGAATAAGCCAATTCAAATTGGAAATTGAGAGTATCTCATAAGAATATATGAATTGTACCATGAAATTTATACCAACAAATGAAAGGCAAAATCTAAATCAAATTGCATCAATTTTGGAATAGGAAAAAGTTTAGACTCGACTATTATTTTTTTTCACTTTTTCCTTTGCTCTTCGTCGATATCTTCTTTCAAGTATTTCTCATCTTATTTATCATTCTTTTCCTCTCTCTCTTTCCAATCAATTTTATTCATCTTTATCAGATACTAACTTGCTTTGTAACTTGTAAATTCATCGTTTTCAACGTTCACTGAACACAGGGAAGCCAATTTTATCATGAAAGATAAAAATGAAAAGGGAAAATAAAAAATTACTACAAATTACCTTGACAATATTAGGTTTATTAAAACCGCTTTACTGTAGCTATTCATGTTGTTACATTCATTGTATAAATTTTTCCGTTTCATCTCATTTAGATTTAAAATGTTGCCGAATAGCAGATTTTTTTTCAACGATTGTCAGGCAAAATGTTCAACAAAAACAATCCAATCTCTTTAGATTCACAGTAATCTTGACTCAATTAACAGTGATAAGATAAAGATTGATCAACTTGTAATAAACGAAAATCAATTGACTCTATTGAGCTAACCTCTAGACTGGATTTGTTCAGGTACGAGAGAGATCTAACATGGAAATCAAGAGAGCAAACTTGACTTTTACCTCGATATCTGTGGACAGTTTTGGTGACAACAGGACTGTTCATTATCGGTGAAGATAGCTACTCAGGATAGCCATTTTTGAAATTCACTTTCGATTTCTTGTAATCAAGTTTTCAGATGAATGACAGAGCAATGAGCTGCGAGCAAACTTTGTTTCAATGTTTTTAGGGACAAAACTTGATCCATCAAATTTTCAAACTAATATGAGGTCATTTAAAGGTCACAATCGAAATTTCTTCATCGAAAAACAGTATTCAAGAATTTTAATTGGAATGAAGGCAATGTAAATTCTTTGACGAGGATCTATTGGAGAGTAAGTTGGTGCCAGCAGATACAGTTTTTCACCTCCAATAGCGTATATTAAAGTAGCTGCGGTTAGAAAGCTAATAGTTGGATTTAAGTCAAACATATGGAGTTCACTGATTAAAGGGCTAAATGGTGATGTTAAGTGGCTTGCTTGTCTCTATGGATGCTAGCTTGAACCTTCATTCCTCTTTCCTGATGGGTACATTCATAGCGTTTAGACAGAAAATTGCTCCATATTTGCTATCAAGTGGACTTGCCGAGATATTACGATAAATAAATATGATCGATTCATCACGCCACAAATTACAATACAGTTTCTTATCTGTTAATCATGGTCATCATACTCACTGATTCCATGTGAAGAGTGTCAACTTTGTCGCTGACACCAAAACGTTGACAAACAGCTGACTGGACTTCTGCGCAATGAAGCGCGCGTAGTTTAATTATGCTATCTGCGTTTGAACGCAGCAAGCAGAAAACATGATTGCCAATTATTTCTCAAAAATTTTATGGAAAATCTATCAGTTCTTTAATTTAAGTTTGAAAATCTTGAGGTTGAACATTTGAAATTTCAGCTATTTTTAGAAAATTTTCCGAAAAATTGATCAAAATTCCAAATCGGATTTTCAGAGCCAAGATACAAGCTGTAAAAGATTTATAGTGATTTGAGAAACTTGAAAGATTTACTTTTTTTCTGAAAAACATATCAAACTAAAAGTCGCTTACAAACCTTTATGTGCATTAATACATTCATTATTGTTCGCAACAATATTATCTACTAAATGTATATTCACGTAGATTACAATAGCATGATGGCATGATGTGTTAATAAGATGCTTAGTCAGTGTAATGATGATTTCATTGAATAGATGAAAGTGAAAATAGAAAACGCAAAAATGTATTTAAGTAAAAGTAAAATGAAAGTGATTCATTTTTCTTGCTTTCATCTTGATCCAAACGATGCTCTTAAACATCAATTAAATGGACTGAATAAAGCATATCATTGATGCATGATATTGAAATAACAACCGAAAAGATTTCAATATTTTATTCATTTGGAAATAAAAAGCTCTATCAATAATGTACAATAAAGTGTGTTAAGCTTGAACATTTTTGTGTCGCCAAAACATGAAAACACAAGAAATGCTTGAAGAGTTATGATATGCATTCGCCAAAAAGTTGTGTTAATGGTCAAGTTGAAAAAAATGTTGAAACCAGTGGGAAAAGGTCAAGTGAATAAAGTAAAATGTCAACTAGAAACAAGTGAACTGTTTGAAATCGGATAAGATTAACGAGGATAACGATTGCCCTTTGCCTATGTAAAGATAAATAAAAAATGTTTAAAGTCTCGAGTGTGAATGATAGGAAAATGTGAAAAGATGAAATGTTGAAAAGGAAAGAATCCAACTTTTAATATATTGACCTCGAGTAATCGATTGAAACTGGGAGTTGCAAGCATTTCATGGCAATTCAGTTTTCTCTTTCCATTTCTTTCTCTCTTTTCTGTTCACATTTGGAAAGATTGGCAAGATAAAGGATGAAGGGAAAAGAGGAAGAAAGATGTTGACAACACTCAGTCGGGTCTACTTTTTTTTCCGACAGACTGAACTGAATAAGATGAATGAAAGAATAAAGAAGAATGTTACTTTTCAATGTTATTGTATTATCAAAACATGAAACAGTTTCATGGCTTGATTCAGATATTTCAGTCTCTTTTATTTCATCCTCTTCTCTTTACTCATTTATTAGGCAAAAAACTTTTCACTCGTCAGTAACTTCTTATTAATACATGAACCCAAACAAACCAGAGTAAAAGAGCGGAACCAAAATCTGAACATGATGATATTACTATCAACATAAAGAACAATGTAATATTTAAATTGATCGTTGATTCCGAGGAGAACAGAGAGAAACATAAATTTATTCACATTCAAACATTATCTGGTAAAGAAGCATTTCATCATTTATTCCAGAACTTTTTGTCTTCAGCTCTTCTCTCATGTTTTAAAAATTCAACACTCCAAATACGCTTTATTCACATGAAACATTATGCTGCCGTATTTTGGCTGTAAAACATTTTCTAATGAAATGTTTTCAACTGAACAACTTCTTCACTTGCCCATCAAATTGTCGCACTTTACAGGAAAATGATTGTTTATTCAGGGTGGAGGTGGAAGAGGCCAGATGGATTCATCTTTTATGTTGTGATGCTTATTCACTCAATAGCATTTACTGTTCAAAAGATGGTTAAGCTGAGTGAATGTCATTTCGACTGATTTATGTTCGGTTCAAATTTCTTTTGCACAGTTGAATGTCGGGCGATTTAAAGAACGTTATGTTTCCAATCAGATGTGTTAATCAATGTTAATTCAGTTTGATGAGAAATTTAATTAGAATTTGGTTGCGAATCTCTAATTCAATCTACTTGTCAATTACGGTGAATATAATTCTATCTTGCTCTTAATTTCAAATGAGCTGCACATTTACTCGTCCGGTATGAGATAATGAATAATGAATATGCAAGAGTATAGATTTTCATGAGTCTATTGGAATCTATTAGTTACTGGAATAAATTGCAAAATCAAATGACAAAGGAAAGGAAAAGGCCCTTGCTTGTTCGATTCGCTTATTTTCGGCCTTAAATTGCCGAGGATGATGAAAAATTGTAAACAGTATTTTGCCTTCTCTAGTTAAACCACAGCACGAAGTTTCGATCCGATTTTAAGATCGATCTGATCGATTTTTCTCGCACAAAAATTGATCGATCTCAACCGAGAGAAAATCGATCTCCTTAAAAACACGTGCTTTCGAGCCAGCAGACACTTTTGTAATAGATGCGATGATACTTTTTTTGTCTGAAAAAAATCAAGAAATAAAGTGTTTGTTGAAAAAATTTTCTGATATTACATTATGTATTGGGCTTTCGAAAATCAATCGGAAAAATCGATCACAGTGAAAATCGGAGCTGGAACATCCCTAGCACAGAAAAGCTATAAAATCGAAGGCGAAGGCAAGTTTTCGTTAGCTTCAATGTAAATTGTCTATCTCGCGCTAAACATCATGGCAACTTCATATTAGATTCAATGTTGTTTGCCAAGGACATTCAATACACGGGAATTTCACTGAAGACTTTAGAGGTCATTTGAAGGTTATTCGGAATATCAGTCAGCACGCGAAACTTGGTGATTCCAGAAAACGGCCTTCAAATGCCAATCGCAGGTCAATTAACCGAGAGATTTTGACTTGAAAAGCTGTTGACTTATCGAAAGCCTATGGTTCAAAGTTGGTGAGTTATGCGCCCGCACAGGAGTAAAATGAAAAATGCAAAAACATTTCAATAAAACATCTTTACTTAAAAACTTGGAGTCAATCAAGTCTAATGGCTGGTTGGATAAGCTCAACTCCTAACCGGTTGTGTTTATTTTCAACTTTAGCCATCAAGTGAAGTTGCTTAAAAGGTTCAACATTTACTGTTACAATAATGCAAAATAATCCAATAATCAAGTTGCAACTTGAATCGCCGTTAACTCTTCAACAGAGGCGGACATTTCCATCTTGGCATTGCCATGAAAATGATTAACATTTCCATTGTTATTAATATAAATATTTATTCATACGACATTGGATGTTGCTTTACATCTTTCATTGTTGAACCTTTTATTTGTAAGGTGTAGTTGTCATTTGAATTGATAAACTTTCATTATCTTGTTCAATTCTTAATCTTATCAATCTTTTTCCCATGTTATTCTAACATTTAAAATGAAGAGAGAAACAAAAATTTACCATTTTCTTTGTTTTCACTTGCTTGGTTCATGGGAGAAGGGAAAAAAAGGAAACAAGAAAACTCCTTGAAAATGGAAATAAAAAAAACTGGTTAAATAACAGTTGAAACATTTTATAATATGGACAGAATTGGAATATCATCTTTGTTATTTTCTCATGAAAAACATTTTCCCTTTACTTTTCATTTTGTTTTCTCCTTTTCTTCGTCATCTTTTTGTTTCCTCCATTGACGTTAAATTATATTATTACAATGAAAAAGATTGAAAATATCATCGTTATATTTGATATAAATGGAGTAAGAATATAATAACTTGTGTTTCCATTCCCATTCAACCTTCTCATCTGAACATGAACAGAAATTCAAAGTGTTATCACATTTTCAAATCGAACAGTAAAGACATTTTTTCTTTCCAAGCCGAAGCAAAAAGAGTTGAAGAAAGGCGAAAAAATGAAACAAAATTTGTAACCAAAGTTAACAAGCAGTTTGAAAGGCATTTCCAAGTCGATTCAATGTGAATCCAAAGATAATGTTAAACACTGAATGAAATGTTTCCAGAGTTGAAAGTGATTGTTAATTCATTTGCATTGAATAAACTTTGCTTTTGCTTTATTTAAATCTGATAAAACAAAAGAAAAGTCAAGTTAAGTGTTGAAAGAGTTTAAATGATTCAGAATAAAAGTTGAAAAATGCAAAAAGTAAACAGAAAAAAGAACCGTTTTTACTCCCAATTTCATGGAATCGATGGAAAAGTAAACTTTTTTTTTCTCTCTCCATTTCTTCTTCTTCCATTTGAGTGGGTGAAAACCGAAAGAGGAGGAGAAGAATGGTGATAATGATGAGAATGAAAATTCAGTGAATTGGTGAAGAAAAATATTCACCAAGTTAGCACCAATCGAGTAATGATGAACAATTCAATAAACTTTCAATGTTTTTTTTTTCGAGGAAAAAAAACAAACTTTTCATTTGTTTATTGATAATTAAAGTGAGAATCCAATTTCAATTTTGAATTGGAAAATTTGTACATGGAAAAAGGGTTTCGAATTGAATAATGATGAAAGTAATAATGATAATGTGGAGAAGAGAGGAAAAGATTAAATGAAGATGAGCAGAGATGAGGAGCAAAAGGATAAGACAAATAATGAGATGAGAATGAAAAGTGTTTGTTTGATTGTTGGAGAATGAGTTTTTCTCATGAATCACTCTTTGATTCATGAGAATGGTAAAGATGATGATGAAAGAGGCAAAGATGGTGAAATATAAATCAGTCGATGATGGGAATGAGGAAAATGATGAAAATGGAAGAAACGAACTTTTTTTTTCTATGGAATCAGACTCATTCTTCCTTGATGGCAATGATGAACGATTTGACCATTTTTATGTGAACCCTTTCTCCTCTTCTCTTTTATTCATCATCATCATCGAAATCATCATTTTTCTTCTCTTTCTTTCCTTTCTTTACCATATTATTGAGTTTATAAAGAATAAATTGTCATCTTGTTCATTGATTTTGGTCTCTTTTTTTCTGCCTTCTTTTCTTGTTCGTTGTAAATGCTTGAATCCATGATGATGATGAACAAGATAAAGATGTGGATGAATGAATGAAAATTGTATCTAAACCATTGATTAACCGGTAAATTGAACATGATTTGATGTAAGGAACAAAAAAGTAACCTTGCAAGTTGCATTTTGCTGTGTTTTCTGTCATTTTTATTCTCAATCGTTAACTTTGATTCTCATCATTATCATCTTGATGTATCTGGATTCAACTTGATTTATCTTCTTCTTTTCTCCATTCAATCATTATTTCAATATTCAGCTTTTCGAATAAACAAACTTTTTCTTCTTCTTCTCTTGACCATTTAATTTTGCCTCCATTCATACTTTATGCTTATCCCTTGAAATGTCTTGTAATCAACTATTGATTGGTCAGGTTTAATGGCATGTGAACACCTTGATTATGAGTTGAATTGTCATCTGGAAAATGTCATGACTGATGAGTTAATATATCATAATAGCTCAAGTATAATGGTGATCATGATGATGAAATGGACAGCGAAAATGTCGCTTCAATCAATGATTATAATCAAATGATTAGAGGCAAGTAACAACCCAAAGGCCAGAATGAAAAGGATATCAACTTGGATTTTTTTTTCGACTTTTTCTTCTTCTTCTCCTTCCAATTCATTCAATTTAATGTGATCATCATTATCATTATCATCATCATATTAGATGAATTGAGAATTCATTTTGCAGTGCAAGTGAATAGAAACTGACCAAACAACTGGCTAAATGGAAGAAGAAAGAAGAAGGCGAAAAAAATGTGATTAGTTGGTCAATTTAAAGATGAACCTTATTGGACAAAGAGGTTGGAGATGAAGAAAGTTTACTTCATCATCGCCATCATCATGATAATATTGAAGTTGATCGTCAACATCTTAACGATTATTGAGATAACAGGATAAGCACATTGGACAAGATGGTCAAGGGAAGAAAAAGAAAAAAAAAAGGAGAAAAGATGAGAAATCTTTTGTTCCATTAAAAATATAATGACAATTGACTGGACAAAAATAATGATTATGGTCGAGTAATAAACTTGATGATCAATAAATTGAAACGCAAAATTATCACTTGCAATTAATTAATTGAACGAGAACATGCAGCTCAATGGAAAGGACTGTCACTTGAGTGAAGCTTGTGTTTGCCTTTGAGTTACATTCAAGGGTTGCTTCGTGTTCAAAAAATGTTGCTCATTTTAACCATTTCCCAGTTGACTTTGAATGAATAATTCATTGCAAGTTTAACTCAACTTTTACCTTTCCAATGTTTCATAATTAAAACTATTTTCTCAACAAATTTATCTCAGTCTCGTTCATTTGATCATTTAATTGACTAACCTAACCTGTGGTTTGCTAACATTTTCAATTCATGTGTACATCAATAAGTAGCTTAAGATTAAAGCGATTCTCTAATATGGTTTAATCCCAGCTCAGATGAAGACTTTACCTTTTGTCTGACATCTTTCATTAGATCTTTTTTAAAGACTTTGCCCTTTTTTATTTGATTGGATCGACTGATTACTAATAATTTTCGGCAATAAATTAGTCTTTGTAAAAGGTTTCGATTATTTGGGCACATTTTGAGGGTTAGATGACTTTCAGTTGGAATGAAAGGTTCACTCAAATTAACTTTTAATATTGATTATCACTTATTAATTAGTCGAAGAAGTAGATCAGTTTGACGATGTTCTGATCTATCGAAAATTGAATTTCTGTCAGAGTTTCGCTCATTTGGTACTAAAATTGGAGTTCATTTTTTAAAATTGTTTCAAAAATATGAGAAAGAAATTTAATTTTGACAATTTTCCATTTTCATCCTAGTCTTACTGGTTAGGTTAAGGTCACTAGTTAATTTCAATGAAAAAAGTCAATTTTTTATTGAAATTCTTTTAGATTAATTTAAATGAACAAATGTGCAAACATAAGAAATGTTCACTTCTCTTTAGCTTCTTTAGACTAGTTGGCATGTCCAAGAAACGACGACTTGATTATGAACAAGCAACTAGAATGAACAGGTTGCTCAGTGATTGGAAGTGTAATCAATCATTCTTAAGAGTTTTCTTATCATTATTATTAATTTAAGCGAATTGAATGGCGATCTTGCCTGAACAAAATCTTCTTTACTGTCACCAGGAGTTTCCAATGACGTTAGGATTTTGAGACTTGGTACTCAGCCTTAACGATAGTTTCCAGAATGAAAAAATGCCATCTAAGGTGAAAAACAATGAAATCACTTCGTCATTTACTGAACTTTTGAATCCATCTGATTGATCATCTTTTATATTCAATCAGAAATGTGTTTCGATTGATTACAATTTTAAAATTGTTCAATGATTAATTTAAAATTAAATGGGGAAAAAACTTTCATTGAAGATAATTTCTAGCGAAAAAGTGAGTTTCTTTCAATTTACTCAAATCATGAATCCATTTCGTAGTTCAAAGGCCAGAACATCAGCTTTATAAATGTTTAGAAATAAGTTGAAATTTGAATGGAAGAATATTGATACAGAAACTTGAAAAGTTATCCTTCCAAATGAACCGTTTTTATTGATATTTACATAAACTTGAAAAGCGTTGAGTTTACATGTTGGCTAATTTGTGCACAAAATGCTGACCTTTTTTCCAGGTAAAGGTTGCAATGTAATCACAAGTTTATCTTAACTTTTACCATTGAAATGTCACTTGAATTTGGTTGACAAAATTAGCTTATGCCAAAGGAAAGCAACAGAAAACATTATTTTGTTCACTTTGAAAGGAATGAAAAAAAGTTTAGTTTCAATGTTGTGATGAATTTGAAATGTAAAATAAAGTGTTTCTCTTTCATCATATTCCTGGCCTCATCTTCGACTCACATTGTTTCCAATCTTGTTCACCTTTCTCACCCAGTTTCAATCTTTTCACCATTTTATTTCAATTTCATTTTCCCCTGAAAAAGCAAAACACAAAATCCCTTTCCAAAGGTAAGAAACAAAACAAAAATTCATTGACTGGGAACAGACGAAAAATTGGAAATAAGAAGATTGAAATAGCGAGTAAAAAGAAACAAAATTTTTGTCTTTTTTTCGTTTTCACCTTTTCTCTCTTCTTCTAACCTGTCAAATGTTCATCTCATTTTCATCATGAAACCTTTTCTGAAATGTTCATCTTCTTACCATCTTTTACTGTCAATTTGAGGTTCAATTTGACAAACTTTAATGTAAAGAGAAATGAGGAAAAAGGGAAAACTTTTTACCTTAAATGTTGTCCAACAGTCAACCAATCAATCTTGTTCCTCGTTGACCTGTTAACAATTTCTTGACCATTGGCTATTAGGTAACTCAATCTTGTCGGCTTATTCTGTTCCATCAACAATATCTTCACCTTGTTTCGATCAATTATTATATTAAATCTCTAATTGGTAAAACCATGAAACTTTATTCGGTAAACAATTTTTATTTCACTTTTTCCTTTCTTTTACCTGTTCTTTGCTTCCCTTGAAATTTGTTTCATTTTGTCTCGTTCAGTTGTTTCTCCATTTCCAAGCCAGATTGTCTTGAAGCAAAATTATCATTATTTCTGTTTTATTAACTTTTCGGTAAAACATTAAATCTTGTTCTGATTATGTGTCCAGAATATAATGAAACTTTTCCCTGATAATTTAAACCATTAGAGTCAGTTGCCCATTATCATTAGCAACAGCCAGGATAAGCCAGATAATGCATGATAATAACTTGAAGTGAAACATTAATTGAAATCTTTCTCAATTTTGTTCACTTCACCAAACCCAAGATAAAGTAACCTTTTTGGATTGGACCAAAACGATTGTTTCAAGTTGAACATATTCATTATGTTCAACTTGATATCCAAGAGAAATGATAAATTCGCCCAGTATTTTCAGTTCGATAAGTTGCCGAATTTCGTCACCATTGAAACACCAAAAGCAGGTAAAGTTAAAACACTAAAAGTCGCGATGAGGAACGATTTGAAACATTTGGCATTTGAAGAGAAGCAAAATGCTGGGTTTCAATGTAAACATTAATTGCAACGAAAACCTGTTAACTCTATATTTAAATACTTTGCTGTAAAAGATTTCAATGAAAATTGAGTGTTGAAGCCTTTTGAAAGTTCAATAATCAATCATGGTCAAGTTTACTCGTTGAAGGCAGTATTTTGTTCCATCATCAATAGAGTGAAAAATTGTGGAAATTAATCAAAGGAGAAAAAAAAACTCTTTACTCGCAAATCATTTGTAATTGCTAATGATTGACTCGATTGAATCTGTTGTAAACGAAAAAGCATCTCCCATTATCATGATAAACATGAAAAGTTGAACCAATTCTCCATGAATAATGATTAATGTGTAGAGTAAATTTTATTCAGTTTATCGTTTAAAACAAAAGAAACTATTCATGGTTTGTTGACTAAGTGCCAATGGATGAGACAAGGCAAGGGAAATCAATTCCAATTGAACTTGATTCGACATAAAAATGAAAACATTGAATGACAAAAAAAAAGTAAAGTAATTTGAATCTGAATGAAAACAATTGTGACAATGAAAAGGCAAAAGCAAACCAAGTAAACAGAAAGCAAATTCAAAGGTTGAAGCGATGAAAACTCAACTTGGAACAAACATGAAACTTTGACATTGGATCAATATTATCTCAATGTTAGGGAATAATAACGATAATGAATAAACAAATGAAGAAATGCATCAATAATACAAATTGCCTTCGACAAGTAAAATGGTAAAAAAAAGAGTTCCAAGTTGAACAGAGCAAAAAGTGAAACATGGAATTCGGTAAACATAAAATTTACCAAAAACTGTGCCATTTGGTCAAAGAAAATAATTGCCCTTGAATATACCCTTGAGAGTTGCATCAAGTTGATGTTCAATTCGCTGAACTTTCGATACCTTTAGGGTCAATAATTACACGATTCTTGTATCATGACACGATATCACAATGAGCAATGTTAGATGACTGCTCAGACTGACTTATCATCTTTCACTATTCAGTTCATCTTACACATTTTACTTTGTGAATGTTGTTCCGTTTTCCGGTTTCCGTTTTCATTCATTCTCATTGATTTTCCTTGTTGACGAAAATTGCTCTTCTTCCATCTTGATGCTTCTAATTATGACACAATTACATTGATTTACAGTTTCCATTGTAATGATACATTAAACAACTGCAACATTTATTCAACTTTCACAATTCATTTAAATTTATCTGTTGAAAGATTTCGTTGAAAAGGTTGACAATGATGAAAAAAAGCGAGAAAACAAATTTCTTTTTTCAAACATTTCCGATCAATATCGATCTAATCATCAAATTTTGGGTCAAAAATTCAATTTGAAAATTCCATTAATCATTGCATTTTCCTTTAGCTATTTGTCTTGATTTTGCCTTTTTTTCCATGTCCAGTTTTTCGTGGCAAAAAAGTGGACAAAAAAGTTGTCCATTTTGGTTGACATGATATTTGGTGATAATATTTTGAATTTGGATGATTAATGATGTTCAAATGAAACTCGATGATAACATTGTTTACCATGAAATGAACCCAGAATCGTCCAAAGAACAACTTTCAAATCTGGAAACTGGATTCTCTTCAAACCAATTATTCCATATAAAATGATAATCGATGAAAGTCACTTGCCAACTAATTGAGCATACAATCAATCCAACCCATTCATGTTGATTATTTAAATTTAAATCGATAATCAACTTGTTCCAACATGATTATCAAACAATCCAATCAATTCAAGATTCCCTTTGCTAACCATTTCTTGTTCATAATCATTGTAATCATCATTCTCATCACCATTAATATCATTATTAATATAAATCAAGATTAATGTTGTCATATTGAATAACTTGAAGTAACATTCAATAACAAGGTTAAATGGTTCTGTTTCAGTTTACATTTTTACTCATTCTCATCTTGATAAACATTTATCAGAAACTGTTTCAAGACGAATTTTTGCTGAAAATTACTTGGAACAATCTGTATATCAGATCTTGATGAATTCCCGTTCTTGGAGTTTAATTTTGCTTCTAACTCCCAGTTGTTACTCCCAATGCTTTTATCGTCATTTCAGTTTTTCTTGTTCTTCTTGGCAAAGGTCAATGATGATATCTAGTTTGAAAATTAAGCTCAGTTTAAGTATATATTTTGTCCTCTTAATTTGATCAATTGTATACACATTGTTAGTTAAACAGCAAATGGCACTTTTATTTATTTTCAGTTTCATTTTTACTTGAAACGGGAAACAGGGAAAACTGATAATTCTGTATTTTGATGATGAAGGAATACACTTTGGATGTAGAACAAATAGAAAACAAAAATTAAGCTAATTTATTGTAACAAACACACAAACAGTGAATCACTTTCTTTTTACCTTTTCTCTTCCTTTTCTTCTCCTTCCATTCCCACTTCTCATCATCTTCACATTTATCCTCCCTTTTCACTTCACTTATAATAAGATATTTTGCTCCAAATTCACGGCTTACATGCTATTGACTTTTATATTTATCATTATCTTTATCATCATTATTTCATATTGCAGTCCTTTTAATATAACTTTAACAAGTTGCTCAACATTCAGCCTTTGTCTTAGTAAAAAGTAAATGCCTTTTGCTTCCACTCAAAGTCAGGCTTTTGCTAAAAGGTTTAATCATTCAACTTGATTAAGCTTGCAATCATCGACAATTATTTGCATTATGAAGCTTAACCGACAGTTGTAGCCTTTAGACACAGGTTCGCTCAGAAAACTGAAAGTGATTAAGAGTGTCTCATCGATTGAATGTCCCTTGAATGCAGTTTTCATCTGCTTTGCTCATGGAATGCTTAGTGGATATCATTTGGATTAGCAATTGTTTTATTTCACAGTCCAAGTCCAAAAAACAACAAAAAAGTCAAGAGCTTTCCTGAAACTCTTTGTTCTGTTACTTTTGCATTATTTTGGTTGACGAAGTTGCTAACGAATCTTTGGTTATCCTTTAGCTAAATCAAGTTGTTTCTAGTGCACATCTGCTATTCGTTATTGAAGTATTTGTTCCAATGAAAAGAGCTTACAAAATATAACTTTACCATTGTAAAATCTTTTCTACTGTAATATTGATCATGGTTATCGAATTTCATTAGAAAACAAGTTTCAGATTTCACTTTTTTACTCAAAATCTATCACTATTTGAATAATATCTTTGATTGAATGAATACATTCACCTTGGATCAATCAAACGTTCAATATTAAATGCAGCTCCGATTGTTTTTGATTTTATATTTTTATTCACTTTTGTATCGCTTCTTGTTCCAGGTGTTGGACTGTAAAGAGCCAGTAGCAACGTTAAAGGAAGCAAAAGTGGCCCTTTTTACCCACGAATCGGTTAATCTATTAGCACGAACCATTCAAGGGACTTATATCAGTGAAGGTGGTGGCTTCGATTATGATCAATCGTGGCTTTGTGCAATGTGCTCAATGCCTTCACTGCATAAACGCCATGTGGCCATTGCTCGATTAAAACATCCTGCCAATATGGGACGAAACTCTCACGAGGTTCGTTTCTTTATACTTGTTTTAACGCCAAGCAAGGAAAAGGGAACCAAAAATGCACTGGAAACGGGTCGAACCTTTGCCACCATATTCGCTGACATGGATTTCCGTCAGCGTCTCTTAGAGGTACAATCAGAAGGTGAATTTAAAAGCCTTCTTCTTAAACATGCCCAAGACCTTGCCTCGGAACAAAGTAATCCCGTTAGATCGTTAGGTAACCATCAAAATGATCTTGACTTTGATGAACCTAAATGTCGAATTGCTCAAGGACTTTGTGAAGATTTAAGGAGAAGACTTTCCCATTATATTAGTGATTATATTGATGGTAAGTTTACTCATCATTTTCAGCTTTTAATCGCTTCAAATTGGTTGCCAATCAACCTTTTAATCAGCCTTAAGAGGACCAATTGTTTAATGCAATCAAAATTCAACTTTGACGAAATTAAATTGCAATCGAATGGAAATAAGTTCATTTTTTATTGAAAAACAGAAAGGTTGTTATTTCGTTAATAAACGCATTCTAAAGTGAATTTCGTTTTAATATGAAGCAGATTGGTTTACTTTGATTGTAACGATTTCTGATCAATCTTTTGAACTATTTTTCAGGTGTTGTTGGACATCAGACAATCCATAAAACAATATCAACAATTTTTTTCCTCTATTTTGCCTGCCTTTTGCCTACAATTGCGTTCGGAGTTTTGAACGACAATAACACAAATGGAAAAATTGGTAAATATTTAGATAGAAAGGAAAAGTTAAGAATCAATGTTTTAATCATTCTTTTGATTCCCTTGTTTAGGTGATATCCGTAAAGCTATAATTGGTCAAACAGTGGGAGGATTGTCCTTTGGCTTTTTTGGAGGTCAACCTTTGGTTATAATAATGACCACAGCTCCTCTATGCTTGTACATTAAAGTGATATACGGTATTTGTGAAGGTTTTGGACTAAATTTTCACGCTATGTACGCCTGTGTTGGTCTTTGGAATACCTTTTTCCTTGTATTTTATGCTGTTTTTGATGTGAGCAGGCTAATGAAATGGTGTACAAGATCAACCGAAGAGATATTTGCTCTCTTTATCAGCATTGCCTTTGTAGTCGATGCATTCCGTGATGTTTATAAAAGTAAGTAAATAATCGTTCATCTAATTGAGTAACATCAACTGTCCATTTCAATAATTCAACCAAATTAAACCAATAAGTTGATGAAAACATCTCAAATTGGTTAACCCACATCAAGTCTTTCACCCACTCATAAAGTTACTTTTTTTTGGTAAAATTACTTTTATAAATGCAACAAAGTGAAACAATCAAAAGGAGTTGAGTTCAATAGAAAGTTAAGAATCATAAATTATTGCTTTTCATAATTCAAAACTCAACTTAAACATTGTATGAATTTGCTCTATTCAACTCTTAATTTGAGCAAAGCAATTAGCAAAGTTTACTGCAAAAGCATTGACATTAGATTTCGAAGTTGCATGAATCTCATTTCATAACTCATTTTAGATCGCTTCTCTGACTCAACGCATTGCAATTGAGAGAAGATTTTGTTTTAAATCAACTCGCATTCAACTTCAGTGCATTTTACTTTGGACATTTTTTGGGGTTCTATCAATTTCTGGCTGTCAATGCAAAATGATGCTCATTGGATTGGATATACTTAATATTATCGAGCTCATCAGATATTCCCTTTTAGTGTTAACTGAGAGAATAGATATTATTCAATTTAAAGGTTAAACAGCTCAACTTCATGATAGCTTGTAACCGATCAAAAATGATGCTTTGGATCAACCGATTGCTCGCCATTTGAGTAACTTTCATTTCCATCGTTCATTTAAACGCTTCCTCCAGTTTGATCGCCCAACTTTTTCATTCTAGTTCAATCCGATTGCACAAAATATAAACATAAATAGCTTTTAGTTTGAAACGAAACTCAATATTTGAACAACCTTAACAAATATATTAAGGTAAATATATTAATACTTGAAACTCGATGCACTCAACTCACAAGTGATGTCGAAATGGACCATTTCTACTTGTACCCTTGCAAGATGGAGAACCAATGCCATCAGTCAGCTATCATTCAATTTGAGTTCTTGAGATGCTATTCGGCCTTACAATTGATTGTGAATTCCTACGCTAACGAAAACTCCATTGAATGGTCTAAGAATTGTGTCTTTACAAACGCAAAAGTTTCAAGACTCAAAACATTACATTTTCCATTCCATTCCACAGACTTCCATTTTGACAATCAGTACTTTTTGGTTCACCAATTTAGTTTATCAAACATAATATTACAACATAAAACGTAGAATGACAAAATATTGACTCTTGTATAGTGAACTTGCTCGAAAGCGAATGTTAAGAGGTAAGAAAGGTTAAGGTGAAAATTATGAATCTATTTTGATTCACAGTTGCAAGATGATCATGAAATGCTTTCCATCTAATAAACTGTCCCTTTCAAGTTTCTTAAAATTCAGGGCAACATTTTCAACCACTCAATGATACCTCAGTTTCATGACTTAAGGTGAATAAGAAAAGTTTACTCAAGAGTTGATTCTTTTCACGACCTTATGTTGATCATCATTTCTTCTTATTTTGCTATTCCTGAGCTTTTCCTCTTCTCCAAACACGAAATCCTTTTCTTTAGACTTTTTCATCTCACTTTTCCTCCCATCCAAATCTGTAGACTTTCAGATTAGGTGAAACTCATGAAACTCACATTTCACCATCGTAAGATATTCCAAGTGAAGAAATAAAGAAAATTGTAACAAATCTGATAAAAAAAAGAGAAGAGAAAATTTTCTTGGAAAAAGTCTTTTTGAATATTTTTCTTCTCACCAAATACACTTTAAACCACAAATTGTAAACTCTTTACCCTTGGGCCGATATTGAAACTTGTTATCAATTGTATTATTATTGTTGCCTTTAATATCAACATAATTACCAATGATGATCATTTAATATTGATGTTAATGTTTGATTGAATTTTGATGGAATTCAATTTTACTGTAGAAACTTTTTTTCCTTCCAACAATATCATTCCATTGACTGGGATTGATTTTGCTATCCTATCAAGATCTCATGATCATGATGAAGTGCCTCCAAGCTGAATGTTGCTTGGGTGTCAAATGAAATATCAAAAAAGCAACCAACCATTGGTAAATGTTATAACAGAATAAAGTTGAATAACTTTTCCTCAACCTGTACTTATAACCATAATGATCATCAAGTCGACTTATTGAGTTAACACGTTAAGCACTGAAAAAGTCACAAGCAACGAATTTAATATTGATTTTATTCTGGCTTGATGTTTCATTTGAATTTAGGTTTAAGTTATTCAACTCGATGGAATCGTTTTCTTTCAGCATTTCGACTCTTCAAATGTACACTTGATGATGATGATGAAAGGCGCTTGAAAAACGTTGAAGGTTTCAAGTGGCCAAATCCTTGGTAACATTGAGGTGCAAAGATAAAGATGATGATGATAATGATGATGATGGCTTAACATGGAAAAGGATGAATGAAGAATGAATTTTATCTGAAAAAAATGAGCCAAAAGCTAAAAGGGTAACAAACAATTTGATAAATAAATGGTGAAAAAATGTAATGATGATGATGATGAAACAAAAGGTTCCATTATTATTGTACTACAGTCAACTATCATTATCATTATATTTATTATGAACAGTGTATAGTTGGGATGTGTGGATGCTATTAGGCGATATATTTCACTTGAAAAAAAACACAACAAAAAATGATGACAACATAATCAGTGTTACACTGATATTGTTAATAGATTTGATTCATTTCATCTTATTATCATTATCATCTTTAATGGCATTAAAATTTATTATTTTCCCCATAAATGTTTAACATTATTAGCTTTAATTTGTTTAACCTTTACTTTTCATGTTATTTAATAAACAGTCTAACTTATGTGTTCACTGCAATGAACCCAGTTGCTTATGTTTGGGTTAACCGACTGAGTTGTAGGATTAGGTTGTGCTCTTGATGTTGTTTGGGGTCATCAGTCTGACTTGCTTGTGAGTCTAGAGTTGAACCTTTTAGGTTGTCAATCTTGTTCTGGCTTTGCTTGGTGTGGGTTGATTTTGTAATGATAATTTAATAATGGAAAATTAATGTCATTTTGGGCCATTTCATTAACTGTTTGGATTTATTGAGTGGTTTCATTTCATTTCATTTGTCCTTGTTTTACAGATTTCAATAAAAATTACTATTCGCCAAAATGTTTGGAACCTAAGCAAGATTTTATATCGCTGTTGACAAACAATTTTACAAATGAAACAAGCGAAACCATTGATCTTAGTGATGGTGAATGCCGCAGAGATGCTACTTTACTTTTCTTACTTTTAATGCTGGGAACTGTTTGGGTTGCTGTTTCATTGTATAACTTTAATAAAACGTAAGTTTAACCTTCAATTAAAACTCAATTTCATCTCTTTCAGCACTGGAAAGGTGAATCTTCTCAACATTTTTGTTGTTATCTCGAAGCTTTTGAGACGAAATCTTACAAATAACGTGTGAACTTGTTAGTCGACAGAACAATTTGCTAAGAAAATTTTGACAATCGAATTATCAGCAGATCGAAAGCTGAACAATATTTAGCATTTCTGAGAAATTTACTTTTCTACTAAACTATTGGACGCTTTCAATCAATACAACATCGAGTTTTGCAAATCATTAGATGCTTCAATTTCAATGATTGACCAATTGACTGATTAATTATGATTTGTAGGCTTAAAGTTTTGTTTTACAATTAATGAACCAAATCGATGTTAATAATCATCCGAACAATAATTGTTGGTTCTAAAACACTTTAGATTGTTTAATTGTTAGCTGTTAATTTAAAGTTAATGATGTTTATTTTTTTCCCAATTTGATTAAATAATTGCAACATATTGTTCATCTCTTTGTTTTTGGCTTTTAATTGTGACTGAATGTCATGACTAAAATGAACAACTTAATGGCTTTAAATTAATGTTATGAATGATAATTAATTTTCATACTTTCCTTAAACAAATCCAAGTCAACTGTAAATGTTTTTATTGTCTACAAAAATCCAGTCTGATTCGAGGCTTTGGTTTGTTACATTTGCTTTCAATTACATTGGTTGGTTGAACAGATGAAATTGTTACTGGAAAGAGTAAAATGAATATCAATGAACAATTTGAACAATCAATAAATTGTGAGTTAAGATGATCAAAAGAAGAGTTTAATTGTATTGAATGAAACATTAATTGCAGTTAATAACAATTTAACAATTAGTAATCATGAGCTTGTTGCTTTATAATCACATTAATTGAGATTAAACATCAACTTTTTTTTTCCTTTAGTTTCTTCACTTTTTGCTCTTCTCCTCTTTTGGCCTTTCCACACTTGACTGGTTCATTTATATATGACAACAATTAATTAATAGTTAACCATTACAATGTTACATGATGCTCATGATAATCATTGGGATCATCATTGATTCTCCTCCTCTTCCAGTGATAGACAAAAATGAGTTGATAATAACAGATGAACAATCCAAAAATGATTGCAGATTAATGAATGGGTAACAAACCATGAAGAAAAACCTCTTTTCATTTCATGTTCAACTTGTTCGTAAGCAATCAAGAACCATCAAGGTACACTGAATAAAGGTATCAATCAATCAGTTAACAAGTTTACTCAATTTTAATTCTCAATTTCATGCTTCATTCCATTAAATCATCAACATTGTCAACTTATAATAATATTTTACTCTTTTGTCATGGAAAAATTTTCCAAACTTGAAACCTTTCAAAAATGAAAATGTTATAAAATTCACTTTCAAACTGTTAAGATATTCAATGCCTGACTGAAAATTGAGACAACAAAATTATTCTTATAAAAAGTCCAAACCTTAAACTCCAAGTTGAATCTTTTCTCGTTATTTTTGTGATCGTTTTAACTCGAATCTTGTGAATCTTAAAAGATCATTTTAAATCACATTCAATGCCTGGAAATCAATGGAATCTTTCGACTTTGGAACATTTTTTAACTCTTCTTTTTCTCGTTCCTTTTCAGGCCATATTTACAAGCAAGTAAACGAGAACTGTTAGCTGATTATGCCCTTCCTTGTGCTGTTATTTTTCTCAGCTTTGTTGGCTCTTATGTATTTAAAGACATTCCAGGTGAGTTCATGAATCATGGTTATTGCTCTTGTTTGACCAACTCTTTTCAAATCACTTCAATTTTGAGGAAACTTTTACTTTTTTCAAGTTTTCTTTTTATCAAAATTTAAACTGAAATCTCGGTTAATCCAATGATTTTTGATTCCTTCAATCAATGTCCGTGTTTGTACATTAAATGATTATCAGTGTTGCTCATTCAGTTTAATACGTTCTTTGGCCTTTTCATGCCTCTTCAACTCTTCACTATTGAACAAGAGAAAAGACAAGAAGATGAAAAATCTGATTGAAGACAAAGATGAATGAACAGGAAATTCTGAAGATGATTACACGCCAGCTCAGCTTATTTTTCTTCTCACTTTTTACTTGTTCATGAAAATCTCTTCACTTGAATGGGAACAAGAACAACTTGGGAATGAAAAATTATTTAACAAAAAAAATTGTTATCATTGAGAATGGCGATGAAGAAGAAGAAGAAGAAGAAAAAAGTAAAATCTTGAAAAAGAGTCAAAAGTAAAGAGAAATGATCATTTTTGGCAACAATTTTCGTTGAACAACATTTCGATTCAATTTATCCATTTCACCCTCCCTGTTACAATATATTCATAATTGATGATTGCTGTTAATTTTCATTTATGATCAACTCTAATGATGTTGAGAGCAGCGATTAATGATTTTACAACATTTACACGGATTGACTGAACAGGGAATTGAATTGATTTGAAAAATAATTCCTTTATGTTGATAGATGTTGTGGATGTTGTCATTTAGTTGTTGATTGCGAATTGATTAACATTTCTTTTTTTTCATTTTTCTACATTCGATTGGAATTAGTTGAAACATTTAGATACAGCAATACTTTTGAAATTGGAAGAGCTCACATTGAGGAGCTTCCATTATCTGCTGCCTTCGCTGCCATGGGACTTGGGTTTTCACTTTCACTCCTATTTTTTATGGACCAAAACATTGCAGCGGCCATGGTTAACAACCCATGCAATAAGTGAGTAACAATCAAGAGTTGAACACTAATCGACAGCGTTTCAAGTTGAACTATTTTGCTCAAACAGGATTACGAACAATTAACCAAAAAATTGTGATTTTTCAACAATTGATTAGAATCGATTGGAGCATTCAACTGTTAAAGCTTAGCCAAAAGTTTGATCTCTAGTCTTTAATATTAGGTTTTCCGTAAGTTGGACTGTATTGAAGTTTCATAGAATTAGATTGTACGATCGATTTGAAAGAAAGATAAAAGGATTTTAGATTTCAAAGCAGATCGATCTGTCCATAATTTTGAGATGAAAATTTCGTTTTAAACTTGACTAAATTTGTGAAGAATACTTTTTTCATTTTCGAGAAAAAAGTCTTTAGCTCAGTACAGATGAATAATCGTCCAGATTGCCTCATTTAGGTCAAACTCATTTTCATAATGTCCAAAATATTGCTAGCGTAAATGTTAGCAGCAAAAAGAGTTCTTCGAGAATTTGCCGTTTCAATCAATTTGTTCGGGAAAGTTTAAGAGATTTATTAATACATTGTTCGAAAGCTGAAGAAATTGTTATAAAATTTACTAAATGTTGGATTAAGAATTAGATTTTGATTCAAACGCTCAATTAGTCAAAGCAAAATCAAAAACCAAAAACTCGGTTTTCGTAATTTTTCCGTTTTTTCAACAATTAGAGTTTGAATTTGCTCGATAATTTTTATGGCAGAGTTACGTTTTTCACATTGAGTCTAATTAACAGCAAAACTAAGAAACTAAATTATGATCTTCGAGTAATCTTTTTATTTTGAAGCTAAATTTGTTAATGTTCAATCTAATTTAGCTGTAAGCTTTAGCAAATTGTAGAAAGTGAATTATCGATTAACAATTAAAACGTTGAAATTGAGCGTCAATTGATTGTGCGAGTTCGTTTAGCATTGATTTAAATTGAATTTGGTTCAACTTTTGTTCAACCAACAAGCAACTTGATTGCTAATAAATCGCTCTTGCACTCATTTACAATTGCAGTTAACAGTGAATCAATAAATGAGACAGAAAAATGTTACAGAAATAAAAGTCATGACAACAATTACTATAAGATTAGGATGTAACTTGGTGTATCCTCAATTTTGGGGTTCCTTTTACATTCTTTTGTGTATATTTGGTCAGCATAAATTATTGTTTGAAGATAAAGAGAGAAAAGAGTTTCTTCTTCATCTTCTTCCTTTTCTCTCTCTTCATTCCCTAGTCTATCGAGACCCTTGAAGGCAAAGTAAGAAAAATTGATTTCTTTTCTTTGGTCACTTGTATTACACTAAACCCAATGACCAGTGTAAGTGCAAGTGTCACAAGCAAAAGGTTATCTTCTTTATAAATTATAATCTGGTTTTGGTGTCAAAAGTTTCAATTGATTAACTTGAAATTAGTCGATTGTCTTTCCATCCATTGTGTAATGAAAAAAAAGAGGCATCTGATGGCTTAAGGTTTGGAAATGAGAATCCACAGGAAACTGAAAATAGCTTGGGTTGACTGCTTTTGACAACAACTGGAAAAAGAAGAGAATCATTAGAACAATTGAAAATCATGGATTTACTTACTTCTCATCATCACCATGATCATCAGTTGAAACAGAGGAATGATGTTGCTGCAAAAATGTATGTATAAGGATGTCTTTACATTCACAGTTTATGCTTACAAAGAGTTAAGGCCAACTCAGCAAACTTCATTATCGACTTGATTTTCATCTTTTTATTTTCTTTACTTGTTCTTTCATGTTCAGTCGCTAGCATTTCTCACCAATCAACTTTAATTATCAATCAAACTGTTTCATTCCTTTTCTGTTCACTTTCGTCAACATTTCAACCAATCCAATTTCAATGACTTTCCATTCATTTCTCATTACAATCATAAACATTATCATTTGTTTCACTCAACATCTTCAACAGTTTTTACTTCAACTTTTTTTTACTCCAATTTTTCAACCTCTTGATAAGTGAAAAATCACTTGAAACTCCAATCATGGAATGAAAAGTTTCAGTTTTAATCACAGTTACAAAGTGTTCTCATTGGGATTTTCGGGAAACTTGAAAATCTTTCAACTTTACAATGCGTCTGTTGATTAAGTATTCAACTTGAAACTTGCCTTGTCACCCGGCTGATGAAATCTTTTGGTTTCATTGTTTCTTGTTTTTTGTCTTGTCTTTTGGTTTTTCATTTAAATCAACTTGTTGTTGATATTTACTTACGTTTGTCTTTTCCTCTTTACTCGTTAATTGTTAATGTTTGATTAGATTGAAAAAAGGTTGCGCCTATCATCTTGATTTATTTGTTGTTGGAGTCCTTAATGGTTTCCTATCCCTTTATGGATTCCCATGGATGCATGGAGTTCTTCCTCATTCACCTCTTCATGTCAGAAGTCTTGCTGATGTTGAGGAGAGAGTTGATGGAGGACATGTTTATGAAATGTAAGTCATTATTAATGTTACAATTAGCATTCATCATTTGAACCAAGAAACTGGTAAACAAGAAATAAACTTTTCCATTCAATACATAAAGTTAAAACTTGCGATTTGCGGTTAAAGTGAAATGCTCAGATTAAATTTGCTCGCATTTTTGCAGGAAAAAAAAACTTTACTATTTTGACCATTCTTTGAATGTCTAATCATTGTATACTTTTCCTCATTCAATTGATTGAAATCTCTAATTAGAGGGCCGATTGAAGGGAAAGAAAATTTACCTTTTTCTTGATTCCATCATTTTTGTTGCTACTTTTAATTTCAATTGTTTATTTGTGAACTCTTAATGTCATTAATAACGATCTTTTTTTGTTTCGTTTTCCCAGAATTGTTAAAGTTCGCGAAACTCGTATAACAAGCATAGTTTCTCACATCTTAATCGGTCTTTCGGTATTCCTATTACCCTATCCATTGGCCTACATCCCGACTGCTGTTTTGGATGGTTTGTTTCTTTATATGGCGATAACTGCCCTTTCGGGAAGCCAAATGTTCGAAAGGATAACACTTTTATTCATGGAACAGGTAACATTTCCAGATTCTCATCAAAATTGTTCAGTCAATGTCTTCAATCTTTAACAAGTGTGTTTAACAAGCAAACATCAACAAGTGGTTAAGTGACACTTTAACCCAAACTACCAATTCAATGAAACAATCATATTTTGCTGAAAAATATCTTTCATTCCAAATGAAACCTTTCCAAATCTAATTGATTCTGGAAAATTTCTTAATCGAAAAAAAAGGAATCCAAAATTTAAAAGTTATTTCACAAAATTCACTCAAATAGAAGGGCAAACTGAGAAAAAATTAAAAGATCAAAGTCTCGACAATCTAATAGGAATTTACTTTGATTGCGATTCTTTGAACACAAAATTCAAATGACAATTGAATGCAGGATTTTCATCATTTTCTGTTCTGATTGTTAACAATTTAATCACTAAGCTAAACAAATTATCGAGGAAAAGCGAATGAAACAGATTACACTTTTAGCTGTTGTCAACATTAATGAAGATTGTATCGGAAATGTACACAAATTGTTAATAGCAGACACTTTATTTTTATCATTAAAAATAGTAAATTGTCATTTGATTGTCAGTGAATTTTGCTTTTCAATAATTGAATACAATTGAACATTAAAATAAAGGGCAAACTAGTTTGGAGGAAGCAAAAGGAGCAACAAAAAAAAGATGAGGATAAAGATGCGGGAAAATAGGAAAAGATGATGATGATAACAAAGTAAGAATAATAATGATGATGGCGAATCAAAAGGCTTTTAACAGCAATCAATTTGAATTACTTTTTGCTTCAATTACATACTCAAGACAGTAAAGAATGAAATGAATGTTCAGGAATCAGGAGAAGTAAAACAAAAGGAAAAACTGAATGAGAGAAACAAAGGGAAAGAAGAAGAAAAAATGAAAAGTAAAATGAAAACTAAAGGAAAACAAAACGCAAAATAACCAATGGAAAGTGTATCAATGTGATTTACATTAAATTCAATGATTATTCACGGATAAACAACAAGTAAAAGAGCAAAAGCATGATTGGCCCGGAAACTGAGTCTCTATTTACTCATGCAGTGTTGCTTGTTTTTGTTTCTGTCTGTGTTTGGAAAGAGCATCTTCATCTTTCTCAGCAAGTGATCAACAAAATGATTCCTTTCATTGTTTCTTTTTTTGCAACTTTTTCCTTTTTCTATCTGTAAATTGATTGAATAAATTAGGTAACCACTAACATGGTGATGCTGTTGGTAATGATGAGTGTAATGTATCTTGTCTCACTTTGCTTTATCATTGAAAGTTTCAACCTTTTCTGTTGAGAATATTTTCTTCTGGCAAATATTTTTCTCTTTCACTTGAGTCGAGATTAGTTTTTTTTGCAGAATTTCGAGATTCGATTTGATAGATTTTGCCTTTGCAAATAAGCAAAATTAAAGGTTATTCAAAGTTGCTCTTTCAATCCATCGATTGTTTTGAAGAATAATTGGAAAACTCAGATTCATTCCAAAAATTTCCAATCTTCGCTATTTCTTCCCTTTCAAAGGTTGATCTAAATGAGAAAAAAAAAGATGAAAAGTTGATCAAAAGAAATCATATCAAATCGATTCATCAACTAAATAATCAACTTTAAAAGATGTCAATCAGTTGAAAGACGAATGCAAAAATACGTTTACAACTGAAAGCGAAAATTGTATCTCAAATGTAAAATTGAAATGTAAACACTTTTTGCTTGAAAACATTTACTCATTGAAGACAAAATGAAGACTCGAATTGTAAATTTGTCAATTTAGTCAATTTTCTAGATTTAGATTGCAGACAAATTTACAGCTTAAACCTTAAATTGACTTGAAAAATTAACTGCTGCTGATTGTTTCCTTACAGGCTGCCTATCCACCCAATCATTATATAAGGCGATGTCCTCAACGAAAGATACATTTATTTACATTTTGTCAACTTGTTCAACTTGGTTTGATGTGCTTCTTTGGATTCTCACCTTGGCCCTACATTAAAATGGTCTTCCCAATAGTAATACTTTTGTTATTGCCAGTCAGGTAAAATCATTTTGACCATCATCACCTTTCAAACCCTTGATATGATCACTTCATAACAAGTCACTTTAATCATTTAAACACTCTAACATAATGAGATAACCATGTGAATATATCAATCTTTTATCAACCTTTTCATTCTCGTGTTATTTCACCCTGTTCATTGTTCACTTGCTGGCTTCATGTTGATATGTTTTACGGTTAAATTGAGGTTAAAAAGGTTCCCTTTACTTTTATCATTATTACCAACATTTTATTTAGTTTAAATAACTCAACTGATTCTTGCAATTTCATTCCGTTAACACTTGTTGTTGTTTTGTGGTTTCATTATTTCACCCTTTTCACGATCAAATTACACGATAAATTAGTCGAAAATAGCAATTATATTTAGTTGTGCCTCTAATGCCTGTGAATATGTTTGTTATTAAGTAATTATTTTTTAGCCTTTCTGGCTTCACCTATGTAATATTATCATTAACAATTGGGAATTGAAGATTAGTTAATGTTATCATCAACCTGTAAACCATGTAAGGATTGTTTCAATGATAAGTTTAGATTTGATCAGGGAATTGATTGTTTAATTGGATTCAGTAAAATGGTTTTCCTTTTCTATTATTCATTACTCGTAACAATTACAACTCTTTCCATCATTTCAAATCATTTTTCATCAATTTGCTTAAATGGATTATAATTAAGGGTAAAATTTGCCATTCTGTGTGCAATGCTCTTAACAAGTAAGTTTAGAGTTTCCGTAAACACAATTAACTTTACATGGTTTAGTATTTAGTTGACTAGTTGATTGAATCAACATAACTGAATCAAGTCCATCTGTTGAACATGAAACTCTCATAAATGGATCTTAATGAGGTTAAATTGTTGCCACAGTTTATCAAACAGCCAATATTGTTTCAATTATCCTCAACAGTTGAAAGTGGGAAACAAGAAACAATCTAGAATCTGTAATTTGATAGTGAAAATCCGTTGCAAGTGAAACATCAATTAAGAATCACAGTCACTTGATAAGTGTCATAATTGATTTGGTCTATTTGTCGAACCGCAAATTTTCATTTTCACTCTATTTTAGGCAGGATTGAGTCAATGGAGATCTCTTTTATAGTCGCAAATTTTTATCCAAAGTATGGATAGATTTGCAGTTTCAGGTTAACCTCAAATGCTCTTTGATTAACATAAACTAGACTCTAATCCAGTCAATTGCTTCTTCTTGATTTACTCCAAAAAGTGTGAAACCAACAGTCAGTTCATAGTTTGAGCCACTTGCATTAAATAAATTTTGTATTCCAGTCCATTTTTTCCTTTCAAGAAACATCCGGATTAGCGAGTTATCTCCATGAAAAGTTTTCAGCTCTTGAAATTTAACTGGTTTCAAATCAAAATCTTGTTACATCTGGTAAAGGTAGAGGTGAACCAAGATATCCAGTCAAGCTTTGAAAGTCAAATCTCCATCAGAGTTTAATTATTTTTAGCAATTCAATCATCTTTATCCATAAGAGTCAGGCTTTGTCGAAAACATTTTTATAAGAATAATTTCCATAGAGTTCACTGCCAAATTTTGACTGCTGAGAAAATTGAAAATTCTTGATCAGTTCAATGAATCGTCTATTTGATAAGTTATTGGCAGATGAAGTCACTATTGATAAACCCTCAAACTAGTCCTATTGATTGGTACAAATATTTACAATTTATTCTAATCACTAATTTGGTTATTTGATCAACAGGCACAAAATAATAACATACGTAATCGATGCAAAGTACTTGGAGGCATTGGATGGAGAGCATCAATGATGATATTTACTGATGAAATCTGCTCAATCAACACAACCAGAAAACATTGAAACAAATTTTGAACAAAAAAGACAAAAAACATTATTATTAGCAACTAACCTAGTTACAATAATCAAAAAAGTAATAATTAAATGATGGTAATAAGGCGAACATTTCCAAGGAATCAAAAAGTCAAAGAAAACAGGATTGACCGAAATCTTTTCGTTTTTTATTGGATCTTCACTTACCTTTCAACGCAGAAAAAGACGCACATCAAGACACAAGTAACACACAATTAAACAATACATGGATACATGAGTGAGGCCATTTGCATCGACAGCGTTGAATAAAGCCAATGTCAAAACCCAAAAAAAGCCATCAACTTGATCGTCTATTTATATACAAATGAAATTTGTACCTCTGGAAATCCGTTGGATGAAGACGTTAACTAAAGCCAAAACAGGTTCACATTAAACACACATTTACAGTTATACAGCGAACAAATCTAATTTAATTGACAATTAAATGAGCGAGAAAGAAGCAAAAAATGGAAAACAAAAAGATAGAGAAAAAAAGTGAAACAAATATATAAAAAATAAAACAAAACTTAAAAGTTACTGTTGATGCAAAGCAATTGCAAATCCAATCCAATGTATGAATCCTTTGAATCCTTGAACCTTTTTCTTTCTCTTTCTCTTTCCAATAACTTTATTGGTAAATTTTTGTGTAAATAAATTAAAATAATTATTAATAGTTTAACTAATTACTACAACAAATACAACAAACAACAACCAATACAATTGTAAATCAATAAGCAGAATATGTTTAGCATTATTTTGGGCACCTTTAACTTCATCTGTTTCTTTCCTTTCAATCTTTCCACCTGAATATTTCTTCTTCAACACTACATTTTTTGAAAGGAAATCAAACCATGGAAATTAGTAAAATAAAGAAACATCAACAATCAAGAAACTTTGTCTTTGCAACAATTTAAATAAATGGCTTTACGAAAACAAAAGATACAAATTTTTTTAACTGAAAAACAAAAAAAGCCAAAAATTAACACATTGTTACAATTTCTAGTTGTTAATTAATGAACAGTCCCCATTTTTTTCTTAATATACGGCAACAGCATTTTTTTCACTGTTGACTGTTTTAATTTACATTAATCATTATGAATATTTTAATTGTTATAAAAACCATTATATATATAAATATTTAATCATTATTATTCATTGTTAAAATCTACTAGCTGTTATTGTTTGCTGGTGGATGGTGACTTGCTACAACCACGATGATACCTATTACCGAAAAGACAACATCTCTTGTTATTATGTTTAATTGATACTTGTTATTAGCTGTTTAAGTTCTCTTCAAATTAAAAACGACACATTTTTTTCATCCGATTAGTTGAATTTGTACATGTTCAAGATGAGTTTAGTGATCCAAAAATTCAATTTATTTGACTGTTGACCTTTATTGCCAAAAGTGCCCAGTGTAACATAGTCGTATCATTGTCCATCGATTAATTTCTTGGTTTTATTTGCAATTGTTTTCTTGGACATTTTAATATTACAATAACAGGAGTTTACAAGCCTGAAGATTGAAATTTAAAGTTCAAAATGGCTTCTCTAAGTAATTCAAAGCGTGTATTTTTCCCTCGGAATTCAAAATGATTTGACTTTTTTTAAAATAACTGTTGTTATTTGAGGATCAAGGATTGACCCTAATTTTTAAACTACAAGATTAGCTTCTAGCTTTTCCCTGTTCCCGTTGTATTTGCTGCTGTTTTGGTTCAAGCAGGAAGAGTAAAATTATCCATGCTTTTACTTTTCGTAATCCTGCAAAGTTCAAAGTGGAATTCAACTGCTTTCAAATTAATTGATTAGCTATTCACACACACATACATGCATAGATAAGCTTGTTGAAAAAGAAAACCAAAGTCGTTTAAAATCGCGATGTGCTTTTTTAGCTGTTCTAAGCAATTTAAAATTAAAATGGAAAATTTAAGGCATAGCTTAACAGATTTACTGGAAACAAAAGCCATCAACACATGAAATTGGCATAATGTTTACCTAGAAGAGTGTTAAAATTTGGAATAAATGACGATGATAAGCAAAAAATGATCATGTTTGCAAAATTTTTATTCAACTGGTAAAATTTACTCATGATATTCGTTTGCCCTTTACGTACATTTTGGATGGAATCGATTATCTTTTATTGTTACTTGAATCAATCTAGAACAAGGAGAAATCAAAAATATCTAAATCTAGAATTGCTGGAGAAATAGAGGAATACAGCAAGATAAAGTTAACTGAGGAGACACAATTTAAATTATGCGGAGATAAAATTCAAATTGTTCTCGTCTGTACTCAAGCCATAATTTAAAAAGTATGTTGACTGCAATGATAATGTCTTTAATTTAATATTGAATATTTTTTCTTCTCCTTTCTTCACTTTTAGTTTATTTACTCTCATATTGGTTCCCTTTTTTGGCTAAATTGAAAGCTTCCAAGGAATTGTAAGAAGCAACTGTGTTGATGAATTACATTTTAAAAAATCATACTCAGCAGATCAAGTAGACAACAATTTGTATCGCCAATTAAACTCATATATCAACTAGCTTTTTACGTTTTTTTAAACAATCATCAAAACCAAAATTTTACCCTAAAACCTTGCTGCTACTTCAATTAAAGACTCACTAATAATTAGTGAGAGCAAATTTGTTTAAACTAGAAATAACTTTCAAGTTATATTTAACTTTTTACCTCTTTAATTGTTTATTTGTATAGTGAAGAGGCAAAAAAGGGATAAACCTGAAAGCTAAAATGTTGCTTCTCTTCAATCAAAATCAATTTATCGATTATCACTCAATCAATTATAATTCATTCTGTTTGGGTTCATTTATTTGATTCTTTGAATAAACAAATCTTTTTACTGATTGTGAATTTAAAATTCGCTTGCAATTAATTTTGAAAGCTTCAACAGCCCGAAAATAATAATAATTGAATGAAATGGTTTATCCTTAGCACTATCACATTAACGATTTTGTAAAAAAATCAAGTTTAAAACACCTTTTCAGTTTCCTTCTAGAACAGTTTTCAAAATTTTCTGCCTTCATTTCAAACATATTTAAATTGTTAACTGCCAGTTAATTGTCAAAATATATTAGTTAAATAATAATCTAAAAGATGAAAGCATATATTTCTGATCAATTCACAAAAGGTTTCGGCGGCGTCTTAAAAACCATTTGCATTCGTGCGAAAAGGTTACGTTCAGTTTTTTTTGTGACCAGTTTATATCATGTACGTAAAATTCAAATAACTTCATGATTCTGCACAAATATCAGTTCAAATTTTGAAGCTGAGAAAATCGCAAGAGTCAAGATGGAGAGAAGGCAAACTCTAAAATTATTGAAAGTGTTTTCTTTCCATGTGGTCAATTACTTACAATAAAATCACTCTTTAATTTTATCTTTTTCATTGAACTTCGTTTTGTATTTTAACTTTAGCGGTTTGTTATGTTTTTAAGGTTAACTTTCTTGTAAAACACCAGATGGATCAGACTCTTCTGAGCAAGTGATTTGTTATTGTTTTGAATTGGTTTTGCTTGTACAGTAAATCTTGTTGGAAAAAATGTGATAACTCAATCCTTTCCTCCCATTATGCAGGATAATTACATTTTTAAATTATCTGATGATTATGTAAAATTTGAACCTGTCAGTAATGACAATATTGTATTTTTTGATGACCATAATCAACAGGTAAGGGATATAGTTTTTCCAAAATAATCTTGTTGGTTAAATGCTCTACTGTTATTCACAATTTGTTCATATTTCTCATGATTTAACATTGATCACTCTTCGTTTCTATCTTGCTCCCAATTACTTCAACTGATAGGTGTTTATTTTAAAAAATGATGGATCTCAAGGAATTGAAGTCAAAAGCCCGACATCACATTTCAAACTCAATCTAACGTAAGTGAATATTTCCTAAATAGATTTATTTATTTATCACATGAGTATATTTATCTCAACTATCTACTGAATTGCAGGCTTGAAGATGTAACCAACATCAAATCGATTAAACTTTCACCCAGCTCTGACACATTGGCTTTACAACGATGTGGAAATTCAGTAGAGTTTTTCGTCTTTGACAACCAAGATACAAAATCTGTGTTTACTCAAACTTGCAAGGTAATTGTGTTTAAATTTATTGAAAGCTGAATGAAATGTTTCTAATTCAAATCAATCTATCCTTTCAGAGCAAAACAAGCACTATAATTGGATATGTTTGGACAAGTGGAAATGAAATCGTTTTCGTTACAGATTCTGGTGTTGAATATTATGAAATTAATAGAACCAGAAATTGTTGTAGACATCTTAAAAGTTTTAATATCACAATTAATTGGTTTATCTACCAGCCTGTTTCATCATTCCTGATACTCTCTTCAAGTCAAAATGGAAACTTGCTCCAACCATTTCATTTCAAATCTTCGACCATGTATAAATTAACCAAGTTTGAAGTAGAATGGTCAGCTAAATTAAAAAATCAGCGACCTTGTCTTTATGAACGAGACGTAGCTGTAGTCAACCTTTATAATCAAACATTTCTACTCGTTTTACAACATGAAGCTGTTACCAAAGAGGAAAAAGGATCTCAAATTTCAATTTATACTTTACAAAAGTAAACTTCTATTCATATTTATACGGTCCATCTTTTTTAATACCAATTCAAGTTTGAATTTTGCTTTTATTAATCAATATCTTGCAACTCTTTTTTTAGGGAAGGGCCTGCTAGAAAAACGCATATACTTCAATTACGTCTGACTGGTCGATTTGCTATTAACATTGTAGATAATCTTGTTGTTGTTCATCACAAAACTTCACAAGCATCATTAATGTTTGACATAAAATCTCCCTCCGGTCAAATTCAATCTGGAATAACTTATCTTTCGCCGATTCTTCAACCAAGTCCTATTAAACCATTTGAAGTTGATGATTCAGCTTTGTGCGAACTTTGTAAGAATCAACTCTAAAATTATAGCATATCTAGCCCATCCATTAACAACGTATTAATTT